>OX411309.1:38168910-39468285 GCA_948150685.1 Rhaphigaster nebulosa
GAGATATTTAGCTAATAGGATAATTTGAGGAGTCAAAATTTAAATTTGTAATCACCACTCTTAAAAACACAAATGAGCAAATTTTCAGAACCTTTTCAAAACTTATTTCCTATCACTCTCACCTCAACTAGATTTTATAATTTACAAATAGATTTTATAATACATACAACTAATGTTACCTGTATTTATACGTTTAAGTTAGTAAATATGCACTAAAAGAGATTAATATGTATTAAAAGAGGTTCATTAATATGTATTGAAAGAGGTAATACGGATTAATATATATCGAAGAGGCTTGTATTATTAAAAGAGCTTCATGAAGCGTTAACTTATTAAAGCTAATAGGATAATTTGAGGAGCCAAAATTTAAATTTGTAATAATATATAATAAATATGCACAAAAAGAGGTAATATGCATTAACATGTATTAATAGAGGTTCATTGATATGTATTAACAGAGTCAATATGTGACTCAAATGTTAAGTATTTCAAATGTTTGGTTAATAATACTATTAAGTGGATAATAATACTATATAATATTATTAATACTAACCTGTTGTATGCTTTATTTCAAATAATGCGAGTGAATAATAATTCACTCGTGAAATTATTTTTTCAGTATAAATAATAACAAGATAATCTTTTAAATAGCCATTTATATAAAATTATATTAAAAATCAATCGAAAAATAATCTTTAATAATAAATAATCGCCACTAAATACAAAAGGGAGACACAAAAATTGAGTGAGAGGTTAGGAATTACAGTCAGAGTCGGGTATGGCCCTGCAATACGAAATATTCTCCAACCCCTCTGGACAACACCTCGGCCATACTCAGCAACAACCTGCAACTAGGTAATGTGGCCGATCATATGGCCGGGCCATACGTAGATATCTGGGGAAAATTGCTTTGTATTGCAGCAACACTGCCGACAACACTATTGCAGCCACACATAGCCGGAAAATATGGCCCGTCTAAACGGCCCTTAACTAGAATGCTTCAAAGTGACGATAGTTGGACATGATGATATATTTAGTATATATATTTATGGGTATTAATTACTAAATCTTCTAGATTCCTTGCTGCATCCTCGAAGATAAGGAAGGCTTCTTATTTTTACTTTTCTTACAGAAAATTATATACAATAAAAAATAATGAGTCGCCATACGATTCCCGTTGAGATCCACAACAAAAATATTAGATAAAAAAATTTCAACTGTATTATATTGTATGACCTGAAACATTGAGCACCTTTTTACTCAATAAAATAATTCGTACTCCTGACTTGATTTTTAGATAAAATTATTTTTTCTGCATTTATAAGTTATGTTTAGTGTTCCAAATTAATACGAGAAATCATGTTTTAAAAGAGCTTCAAAACTGAATTTATCATCACAAAAATATCTTGTAGCTTTTACTCCTTTAAATTCAGTAGAAATATAAACAGGTCTGTTCATTGAATATTATTTGACTGCGCTTCTACAAATTCTCTTTGAGTCATATTAATTTATGATTTCCCAAACACTTAATGAAATAAATCGTGATATAATTCAATTCATCGTCGATCACTCAAAGAAAGTATCCACCAACCATACGAAGTAGATATGCTGACATGAAATGACGTCACACTACGGTCTAACCAATAGTATTGCGTTTAGATATTTTAAATTTCGGGCACATTATTTTCATTTTTGTTTAATTAAAACTTATTAATTAGCAAAAATTTGGAAAGAAAAACTATTTAGGTTTTAATTCATAGCAATAAAGATTCAAAAAAAAAATATTTGAACGAAATATATTTTTCATGCTTATACCCTATTGGAGGACCGTTGAACTTCATCGTATAAACTATCGGAAGCTGCTTGAGGAGGCCAATACCCTGTAATGTGCTGTCACGCCGATAAAGAAGAGAAGAAGAAGAAACCAACATTAAAAGCGGTCTTCCACCAGGTCAATAAAGTGACTACTGTTTCTTAGAACCAAACAAAGTTTTTATAACTTCATAATTATCACTATCAGCCTCATCAGTTCGCGTTGCACTGATAACGCTAATTGATGAAGCTGATAGAAGAGCAGTAATACAATTTTTTACTGAAAACTTATTTTATTGAGACTCTTGTGAAACTCAGACTTTTACTATGATTAAGTACTTAGAAAATATAATATCTTAAATTATTTGCAATTACAATTTATCATCTAAATAATTAAGCAATTTCCTACACTTATTTATGATCTCCCTCGTAAAAAATAAAAGGACTATTAATAATATGGCAATAAAGGATGAAAATATTTGGAGTAAAAACTTTTTATTTTAAAATATTTACAAGAGGAATAAATTAAAATTGGTAGGAATTGTTGAGATTCAGGTACTTCGTTCTAAAGAAGTTTAATGGTGGAGGAGGGTAGAGCTGAGTCCGTATCCACCATATCCATAGCCGAGGCCATAGGCAGACCTGTATCCAAGACCGCTACCGTATCCAAGACCGTAACCGTATCCAAGACCGTAGGCAGATCTGAGGCCGAGACCATAGCTGACTGGAGCATGAGCGACAGTGGCCACTGGGGCGTGGGCGACGGTGGCGACGGCTGGGGCGGCGTAAGAGATAGTAGGGGCGGCTACAGCAACTGGCTTGTTGACGGTCCTGTAGGTGTTAGCGTAGGAGGTAGCGATTGGGGCATGAGCTACTGCGGCGACTGCTGGAGCAGCATAGGACACTGCTGGAGCAGCGTAGGAAACGGCGGGAGCGGCATAGGAGACTGCAGGAGCAGCGACAGCTACTGCTTTGTTGACGGTCCTGTAGGTACTAGCGTAGGAAGTGGCAACTGGGGCGTGGGCAACAGTTGCAACGGCTGGGGCGGCATAGGAGACAGCGGGGGCGGCGTAGGAAACGGCTGGAGCAGCGTAGGATACAGCAGGAGCGGCTACGGCGATTGGCTTGTTGACGGTCCTGTAGGTGTTAGCATAGGAGGTGGCGACTGGTGCATGGGCTACAGCGAGTGGAGCATGAGCGACAGTAGCGACCGCTGGTGCGGCGTAGGAAATAGCAGGAGCATGGGCAACGGTAGCGACGGCTGGGGCAGCATAACCGTAGCCAGCACCATAACCATATCCAGCACCATAGCCGTAGCTAGCACCATAGGTCAGTGCTGGTGCAGCAGCGTAACCTCCGATGTAACCAGCCCTGGCGCAGGCGATGAGGGCAAAGAGAGCGGCCTGAAATTGGAGTATCAACATGTTATTGGCTTACTAGTTTTTATTAGTAATTTTGTAATAAAAAAACAAAACAAAGACTATATTTTTCAAGGAATAAATTCAATGATTCGTGCTAAAGTTTAATCTCGGAATGTATAGTAGGTATAGTAACTATTCAATAGAGTGCAACTTACGAATTTGTACATTTTGATGTATCCTGGTCCAGCTGCTGGGGAGAGAATGCTGTCCACTCAGCCTCCTCCCGAATATATACCTGATCTAGATGGGAAATGAGTTCAGGGTCGGGAGGAGTCGCTGTGTGACAGTTTTGGGAAATGATGTTAGTACTTTTTTGACCTGTAGTATTTTTAATTTGGATACTTTTTTTAGTTTTCAATTATGAGTAACGGAGGAGGTTCAATTTCAGTATTTCTCATGAAGCTTACAAGAAATATTTTATTGTTAGATATTAGACAATTTGACATTAGTCAGTTTCTAAGTTGCTTTTAATCGTTACTCTTAATAATTACTGAATGTTAATTGAATGGTTTCAAATCGTTAATATTTTCTTCCGCACTTTTTAAATTCGAATAATACCTGGAATTAACCAAATCAATTAAACATATTTCTACATTACAAGAACTTTCTTCACAGGCTACCAACATGATAAAGGAATGTTTTTATCATCCTTTATCACATTAAAGTATACTTACTGAACACAAAAACTATAATAATAATTTAAAGTAATATAGTAATTAAATAAATAAAACAAAAAGATCTACCACATTCACGATGATACAATAATCATGACGAATGAAAAATAAATAATAATTTTCTGTAATATGAATGCGGTAGAATTAGATTGCACTTTATGGCATAATGCACAATCATCACAGTGTACAGACCATTGTGAAAATCTAAAACTTTCAGGTAAGGAGAGGCAACAATCAATTTACTTTATCATTAAAATAAAACAAAAAAAAAACCTAGGATTTATGAATATTTCTTCGCTTATTAGACTATTAGTTCTTGTTGGGATAGGAAATGATTGATGGCGTTTCATAATATTTTTATGAGTTAAGTGTTAAGGATATTATGAAAGAAAGTTCTTGAAAATTGACTAATGTCCGAAAGGTTGACTAAGATGTTATGAAGATGAAGTGAAAAAAAGAGTTGAAGCTTGCTTCTTATTGTACTTGAATAATAATAAATATATTATTGATATTAAACTCGTTTGACCTTGAAAAATTAATAATGACATTCTGATTTTTTTTTTTTTTTAATTGAAGAAGACCTGGTTTTATTTACTAACGGATACTAACGGATTTTTTTTTTAGTCTGAGTAAATCTGATATGACTAGCATATTTAAATAGTTACGTGGTATAATGATAGAATAACACAAAATGTAAAATATATATCGAATGATGATTTTTCGAGATATTTTTGCGAGGCATTTTTAGTTTCATTTCACACGATTATAAGAGATTGGATATGTAAGGCGATTGTTATTGATCTATGTATTTAATACTCTAGTTATATTTATCAATTATTTAATGTCGTTTCACTAGCTATAAGTTCACGTACTTTTAGTGGTGCATTTCCTTAGATAAGTTTAATAATGTTGAATTTACGGTTACATGGGTTAGGGTGGGATAAAGTATTTCATAATTTAAAACTGGCTTCGAATCTTTACATCTAAACACCAAACGGTGTATAGACCCTCAAGTCTCAATCAAACTCAGAAATGAAAAAACTGATTTAGGTCCCTTTTAACAATCACGCTTTCAATTATAAATTAATAAAGCGTAATATAAATTAAGCGTTTAAGTTATTTCTTCAAAAATTCATGAATGGTTGGCGTATATAAGGAGAAAGTTTAAGAATAGTACTAATAGCCTTTGCAATAACTGCCATATTGACAACATCGTATATTTAAAGAGAAAAAAATCTCTTTCCCAATAAAACTTGATCATCTTAGAAACCAGATTCAAACTGGGTCTACTCAAAGGCAAAGAGGCATTATATTATCCTGATGTTTTACGTATTCATTTCTTAATTCCTGGAGGAAAATGATGCTGCTTAAGACGAAATATGAATTTGAATCTTGATTTTTTATTTTCAGATCTATGAATTCAATAATTGAGTCATATCACTAACTGGGGTCAATTCACGTCTTTGCAAAATTGTCACCCTTAAATGACGGATTATTAAAAATATTAAAATTATAATACATTCTACCTATTTTATGCTGCATATTCAATCATCTTTTGTCATTAATAAGTCATCAGAATTGAATTAAAAAAAGTTTTCTTAGCATTTTTTCTGTCTTTTGTCAGGTCCCCACTCTCGGGTGCCCCCCCGGCAAATCTGCAAACCTTACCTCCGACCTGAAAACACTGGTTGCTTGGTTATTTTTAGTGCAAACCCTTCTAACTTGTAGTTAAGGAGTTCTGAACCTAAATCTATAAAAATACAGAGTAGACAGTGCATTTTGTGTATGTCTTCAAGTGCGGGCCTCAGTCCTTTGTCGAAACTTAAACTTGGCGGCAAGATGGTATTTATATTAATTACGTGTTGGCATCACTGTTAGTTCCCGCCTAAGGAGACATTACCTTCAATGTTTCTAGAAAAGCTTCCCGGTATAGTGCAAGGTACAAGGTGTTTGTGTTTACGTGAATACATCACTCCATTTTCTCAGTCCTTTTCCTGAACTTGAGTCCAAGAAGAAGGCAAGTACACTTAGTTTTTTAAACGTAGTTCGTTGGGATCTTGGGGACTTCTTACTTCTTGGAAGATCTGGCTGATTTTTCTGATAGAGAAAACTTTATTATGAAGATCCATTGTAGATGCCGAGAAGCTTATGGAACAGCTTCTAATTTAATAGTATTGGCAATCCTTGACAGAAATATATAATAAAATTGGTCTGTTTTTCCTTTCCTATCGCTCTTCTATATTTTTAAATTATTTTAAATATTTTTAAAAGTTTCACTATATTTAAATCTGAGTATTATGAGGTTTGACTAATATGTTTACAACTAGCAAAATATATATTTATAAATAACCCTAGCTTATAATTTTCCTATCGCTGCCACAGATAAATATTGATGTTCATGAATATTGACGTTCAACGGTAGGAGGATTAAATGCTGCAGAGTACTGGCGTAATCAAGCTTGGGAGCTGAAAAATATAATTTTTCAAAATTGAAATTGAATTATGTGATTTATATACGGAATTAAATTTATAATTTAAGCACATTTCTTCGTATTCTTCATAATAACAAAAAAAAATTCATAAATATTAGTAAAAGTACTGTACTTTCTCCAATAGATCGAGATCTTTTGACTAAAATTTAATCCCAAATAAGTTGAACTAATCAACTTTGTTATAATTCGGATAATTTATATTTTTGAACTACTTAAATTTTCAAAATGGAAATAACAAAACGTAAACAAAAAAAATTGCTTTTATTTCATTATTTTAAGATGATTTAATTTTTCACATGAGTTATATGGTATATAAATTTGTGTGTCCCAAAAAAAAGGATAGCCCTTGGGGGTTTCTTAGCAAATTTAACGATGAACAAAAAGATTCATGGGTCAGTAAATGAAGTTTTAACCTGTATTTCAGGCCAAAAATGTGAGAAAAAAGTTCGTCTTTCGATACTCTTTGGCAAATAATGAGGAAACGACTCCCTTTACAAAAAAAAACGGATCGATTGAAAACTAGACGTGGCTTCGAATGAGACCAATAGCAGCTCAGGTCAAACACACGATTTTGGTGAATCGACGGCGTGTACATGATTTTCACAATGACTGGCAAATGTCGAATTCCAAACCAACAAAACTTATTTTTTTAAAAAGGTTTTAGCCTGAAAACTGCTTAGGACTTCATTTGCTGACCCATGTTCAGAGGAACTTTTTTATTCAGCGTTTAATTTGTTATAGAACGCCCAAGTGATCCATTTTTTTTTTTTTTGGCGACCGTATGTGTAGGTATATACTAAACTTCAACCCCTGATCCAGTGATTCTGAATGCATCACTGCTATTGACTTATAAAATTTCTTTAATTTGTCAAAACAGATATCTATTAATGTCTCCTATTCGAGTATATAAACAGAATAATATTAAGAATATATAAAGAAGATAATATTTTAATAGAAAAGGATTTGCCAGCTCATACTCCGAAATTTGTGGGGTACATCATCAAGAATTCTCGGAATTAAAAAGATTTGCAGATGAGGAGCTTGCGTCATCTCCAGTTGAAAAGTATTGGATGCACTATAAATAAATGCAGGCAGAAAATTCATTTATTTAAACGTAACTTTTCGACCTTCAAGCCATCTTCAGGCACCACTGAAAATAAATATTTTTAAATTTTTTTATATATAACCATATACCTACTTCAAAAATATGATAAATGCATAAAATGCAATTCATCAAGTCCAATCTGGACCAAGTCCAATTATACAAAGTAGTCACTAAAAAATAATAAATATAATAAAAACTACAATAAATAAAATTAAGGTTAGGATCAGATCTCATAATAATTTAATATGTAAAAATATTAATTAGTTTTAAAACATTTACAAACTTATATAGGGGCCACCCAGTTATCATAGCTAGGACAGGTGAAACTCCAAAGAACGTAATATAAATATATTATTAATTATGACAATTAAAATAATTTATTGCATGTAATCATTAACTAATATATAGCAATTAAGTCACAAAAAATAAAACACAACAGTCTATCAATTAATTTATAAATCTACCACAGACATATATATTTTAAAAAATTAAAATTTCAATTTAGTAATTATGTTTGCATATGTGCTATTTAAACCAGCAATTGGTATCAAATTTAAAGTTACAAACTCTATTTAAATTTTTTATTATGCATATTGTTTCTGCATAATTATTATTATCAGTTGCAATTATCGTTGTACTGTTAAAATCAAAATTTTGTTTGTTTTCAAGGCTGTGCGTGGATAGGCCAGTAGCTTTTTTATACTTTTTAACTTTGCTGTCCAATTATATTTTTCAAATTTTGGTTTGTTTGCCCATTAATGTTTCTGCAATCTTCTTCTTATTCTTCTTCCGTGGCGCTACAGACCGGTGTGGTCCCTGGCCTTCTCAATGAGTCTTCGCCAGGTGGCTACTATCTACGCAGTCAATTTTAAATATGATATTCGTTTTATTTTCTTTTTTGATCTTATATACTAAATAAGGGATGGCCTTTTCAGAGATGCCTGAGGATGGCTCAAAGGCCGAAACGTTGCATCTAAATAAATGAACTTGTGGTGAATTATTTTCAGTCAGCATTTATTTATAAAAATAACATTTCACCTAAAATCAATAAATATATATTGGATGCACTATTAGGACTTGTATAGACTAAATAGTTATAAATCTCCTGGGAATAAGCAATAAGCATGGAAAATCTCATTTATTTATTACTAATAACTGGGACACATAGTTAAACTTTGATGAATTTCTATAGGATTCGATGTCATAAGCTCTGAATATTATGATTCCAGATCCTCATATATAAACCTATGTTTTCGGTTCTACAGGTTGATTTTTCTGAGGTTTAAAGAAGGTTCTTTTATAAAGATACAAATTGAAGACGCTATGTTATAAACAACTATTAATATAAATAAATAACTATTTATTTATTTAATTTTTTTTTAATGTCTCTAGACAACATAATAGGTGTCTTACACTATTATTTCGATTTTTTGCTTCTTATAGATAATAGATCTTAGGTTACTTGCCCGTCAAAAGTTATTTAACGTTAAGATATTTAACTTAAGATAAACTCGAGAGTGGTTAACGTTAAGTTATTTAACTTAAGATAAACTCGAGAGTGGTTTTCACATAATTTTTAGTCTGTTTAATAAAATAGTTAATTGCATGCACCTACTTTCATGGCTTAACTTTCCATTTAACTTACACTTCAACAAGTCAACAATACATGATAACAAATAAAATTCAAGAACATCAATTTATAAGAAAAGATAAGCCATAATAGAGGGGGTCAATATTAGAAGCAAGCATTTTAAATGCAGGTTGACCCTTTCTGTAAGATATCGTCGATATACTCAAATATTTTGTAACTGAATTAATGTGATTATCATAATAAGCAAACCAACGCTGGTTAAATATCTACAATATAGTACAACACACATAGATATAAATTATTTATTTAAATATTTACATAAATTAAATTTTCAAGACGTTAACTGGCTTCAGGTACCACAAAACTTCACAGAAGTTTAATGATGGAGGAGGGAGGAGTATCCCAGTCCGTTTCCGTATCCATATCCAAGACCGTATGAGGACCTGTATCCAAGACCGTAGGAGACTGGTGCGTGGGCGACGGTAGCTACGGCTGGGGCAGCATAAGAAATTGCTGGAGCGTGAGCGACAGTGGCGACGGCTGGGGCGGCGTAGGAGACAGCGGGAGCGGCGTAGGAGATAGCTGGAGCGGCAACGGCAACTGGCTTGTTGACAGTTCTGTAGGTGTTAGCGTAGGAGGTGGCGACTGGGGCATGGGCAACAGCGACTGGGGCGTGAGCTACAGCGGCAACAGCTGGAGCGGCGTAGGAGACAGCTGGAGCGGCATAAGACACTGCTGGAGCGGCATAAGACACTGCTGGAGCGGCATAGGAAACAGCTGGAGCGGCAACGGCAACTGCTCTGTTGACGGTCCTGTAAGTGTTAGCATAGGAAGTAGCAACTGGAGCATGAGCAACAGTAGCGACAGCTGGTGCTGCGTAGGACACTGCTGGAGCGGCATAGGAAACAGCTGGGGCATGGGCAACGGTTGCGACGGCTGGGGCAGCGTAACCGTATCCAGCACCGTAGCCGTAGCTAGCGCCATAGGAGAGTGCTGGAGCAGCAGCGTAACCTCCTAGGTAGCCAGCATTGGCGCAGGCGACGAGGGCTAAGAGAGCGGCCTGAAAAGAGGTTAACATGATTCAAAATGCAAAAATTATCCTTAACCTAAATCTCGATGGAATTGATAAATAATGAAATTTAAGGATTCGCTTAGATTTAGATTTTTTTTCTGATTCTACCGCTTAGTGATGTTATCGTATATCACTTACATATTACATCAATTACACAAGCCATGTGTAATCAACAGCTGTTTCGAAGTTATTGAAAACTTTAAGATATTCACTAAAGGATTTACTTAATCAGATATCCTTTTCTTTTTGTAAGAATAAATTCAGTTATTTTTCAAAAAATAACTTTTTTAATTTTTTATTTGATGTTTTTTTTTTCGATTCATCAAGTTTTATTTTTTTTCATTCTGATACCAAATGTTTTAGTAATAATACCTTGATAATTTTTCAATCTCTTCATAATAACAATCATATCTATACAACAAAGCTCCTGCCTTCTTAATTCCATCCGATACCGAAAATATTTTGATTTTTGCATTCACAAATAAGTAAAAGTTGAATATTTAATAAATAAAAAAAATTTCATATAAGATTATCATTACAAGTGTAATCAATCATGATTGTTAAAAATTTTATATTTTTTGTTTTTTTATTAAAAATTAATCTTTGAATTTTAAAGTAAACCAATCTATTTTATTTGGAAATTTTTAATAAATGACACGCATATAGAATTCGTAATATCTATCTATTGACTATAAGTGGACTTGAAGGGGGGACTACTTACGATCTTGTACATGTTTGCTGGTAGTGTCCTGGACCCGGTTGAGAGGAGGGAATGCGGTCCACTCCCTTCGGACGAGAATATATACCCCCAGCTCCAGCTAAAATCAGTTCAGGGCCGAGAAGAGTTCTTTAGGTGACAAACTGAATTTTAAATAAATATTAATCTACTTAGCTAACCTCTAATTATTTTTTTCTGTGAATGTTCGTTTAAAAGTATTGATGCCGATATTATACTAATGCTTAATATCAGAATTGATATAATTTTTAAAGAAACCAAAAATAGATTATAATAAGCTCAAAGAAATTCCAATTCATCAAAAAGTAATACAATAGAAAATTATAATTTATCGGTACTAATAACATGCGAATTTTTTTGGAAAATTCCAATTAACATGAACGGTTTTGGTTTTCCTTTGCTGAACCAAAGTCACACATAAGCTACACCATTCTTTAATAAATTACAACATTAAAGACCTGGTATATTAGGCAACAACGATACATGGTCTCTCATAGCTATATACTAGCTATACACACTATATACACAGTTTTAAATACAAACAAATTGATATGATTCTTTCCAATACTTTTTTTAAGGGAATAAAAATTAAAAATCGTATGTTAAACACAAAAATGAAAGTTGACTTTTTCTGGCAATGGTTTAGCACTGATAGAAATAAAAATAAAAAATCATAAAGTGCTTCATGTGGCCTACTTTAAAGAATTTCCTCGGAATAGATATCTATCTGCATATCCAATCTAACCCAATATCTACTAGTTTCCAATCTTGTTTTCCAATCAAATCTTTATAATCTTACGAGACATTTAAAATATATCTACCATTGGGAATGCTAACATTTCTTCAGAAGTTAGAATCATATCGCTACTCAATATATAATTTGCGTGTTGCAAGTTACACAGTTGTAAATCTGAATTATTTTTTAAATATAAAACAAAAATAAAATTTATATTTTTTAGTTTTTTTCTTATCTTTTTTTCTAAGCAGAAAAATAATTTAACATTATATATATATATATATATATATATATATATATATATATATATATATATATATATATATATATATATATGTATATATATATATATATAAATTGTATTCCTGAATCATCTCCGAACTGCATATCGAACCTTTTGAGAAATCTATTTAATAAACAATTATTTTTCATTTAACAACATCAAAAATTCTGTAAACTAAAGTGCACCCATCAAATGTGTGAAGAAATTTGGAATGTCCTCTTCAACACTGATTGTATACGCCTTAACCAATAACAATCCTGAGTTATTTTTATTATTTGTAGATCGTGTTTAATATAATAATTGATACGTTCAATAATAATTTAAAATAAATTGTTATCCTTCATTGAACGTGTTAAAAAGATGATTTTTTCGTGAATTTTATATGCTTGTTAGCGTACTACCTGAAACGTCCTTGCTTACCATCGTCTGAGAACCCCTGAAATTAGAGAATAAATGAGCTTGGAAGCAATCCATTACTCAGGACCATAAGATTATTACGGTTGTTATTTTTAGAATGATTTTCTAGATTTTAACTTTCTAGATCTAACATAATTCATGAAATATATATATATATATATATATATATATATATATATATATATATAGAGAGAGAGAGAGAGAGAGAGAGAGAGAGAGAGTTACATAGCACGGTCTCCAATCTAGACCGTTTTCTAATCCGAAGCCTCTAACTTTAATTGCGGATGAAATAGTAAATTTCTTTTGTATGAAAAGATTTATAGCAGACTCAATCTCTATACACAATAAAGTTGTATTAAACATGGGAATGGGTCATTAGACATATGACCAAAAAAGTCTGGTTAGAAATATGAACTATTTTTGATCGAAATAAAAAATAATTTACAAAATTTAGAATGGTATTTCATGATTTTTTTTGTAAAAAAGTAAAATTAAAATGTTCACTGAATTCAGCACGAAACGAGAATTTGAGATAATTTCCTCCTTAAAATAAATCATTAACCCCAAATCCATAAAGCAGTGGTCTCTAGAAGGGTGATCCGCGCGTATCAATGGTGCCACGAAAGGATATTCCAGATGGCATGCGAACAAAAGTCATAAATAAAATCGTCTTCTAAATACGTTCGATGAGGGATAAAAATTTGTTTGAAATTGTTATTGAATGCATCGATTATGAAATTAAATGATCTACAATTAATAAAAATAATTCAGGGTAGTTAGCGTTGGAAAGACGAAAGCAATCATTGTTGAGGAGGATCATGTTGAGCTCCATTAAAACACTGATGCTCTGATTGTAAATAAAAAACAATAGGCTTCCAACTGAAATATTGTTGCCTTTCATCACAATTTCCAAATTTCTTACTTTTGATGTATACACTTTCATTTACAGAATTTTTGGTGTAATTATCATCTTTCCTATTTATGAAGAGGAATTTTTAATACAAACATGATAATGATATCAGGTCGCAGTACGTTCAATTATCTGAATAATAGAAATGGTACAAAGTGACGTAAAGTCTGAAAACCTTTACCATACAGAAAACTCTAGGGCTATATAAGAGGTGGCCTAGTAATGTGCTCTAGAAATTACCGCACATGAATGAAAACTTACTTATTGTCAAGAGGTCGGCATATTTCAATTTTAATATAAAAATTTTAAAAATTCATTTTAATAATATAATGTGCAAATGTGAATTAGTGGCACTCGTATTATCATAGTTTTAAAATATTATAACAGTTAATATCAATATTAATATTAAAAATATTAGTTAATATTATAAGAGGACTAATGGACTAATTTAGGTTTTTCGTAGAGGTCATGTTTGGTCAAGCCAGCACAGTCTATAATGTGGGATGGGGAAGCTTCACCAGTCTTGTACTTGACGAACTATTGACTGTACGTCTTTTGTTTATTTTTCAATATCAGGGTTTTATGTAATTGACGAAATGATTATATGGATTGAGGGTTGAGGGGTTGACCTCGTAGGAGAAATTATGTTATTGAAATTCCTAAACATGGGACATAACCACGAAACGTTGTTTGTGAAAATATGTGAGGTTTAATATAACCCTATAAGAAAGGACAATTTTTTACATCGCTTATTAAATTAATTTAAATTGTCATTATTTTATTGGTAATATTAATAATCTATTCTTCTTTCCCGTTATGGGGTATACATTTTTCGCTAATCTAAATAATCACCACCGCCTTGCTGCAATCTCCCCTCTAATCCTCTCAAAATCATATAATATCAAATAGTCCAGGTATCGTCACAATCAATATCCGTCTGAAATTAATCTGACCTACAGAAATAATCTCGACTTCAATTTCCTTGATGCGAACAAGAAAGGATGAAACTTGATTGAGAGTAATTACTCTTCCGAAGAGTGATGAGTAGTGGTGGTACTTATGCTCCAATGAATTGGTTTATACCCAATCGAGCAGCACGCTCTCCTCAAGTCTGCTAATGGACTAATTTGGGTTTTTCGTAGAAGTCATGTTTGATGAAGCCAGCACAGCCCAGAATGTGGGATGGGGAAGCTTCATCAGTCTTGCACTTCATGGATTGACTGTACGTCTTTTGTTTATTTTTCAATACCAGAGCTTGTCCCGTTCTTAACCTTGAAATGACTGTCGACTGTATACGCCTTAACCAATAACAATCCTGAGTTATTTTTATTATTTGTAGATCGTGTTTAATATAATAATTGATACGTTCAATAATAATTTAAAATAAATTGTTATCCTTCATTGAACGTGTTAAAAAGATGATTTTTTCGTGAATTTTATATGCTTGTTAGCGTACTACCTGAAACGTCCTTGCTTACCATCGTCTGAGAATCCCTGAAATTAGAGAATAAATGAGCTTGGAAGCAAATAATCCATTACTCAGGACCTTCAAGATTTTGAAGGTGAGAGAGATTTATACTTCTATTATTTGATAGTTTGTACCAGGCATGGTTTTTTGGTAAAGATTTTAGTTCTAAATTATTTTTGTATAATGCGTAAATATCACTATGGTGAAGATCCTTACTTATTCCAGGTAAAGTACAGGCATTTTTTGCAACTTCGTCAGCAATTTCATTTCGGAGAATTCCTACATGAGCAAGGATTCATTGGAAGTTTATTTGGATATTTTTAGTAAGTTGTTTGATTCCTTTATATATTATTTTTGTTGTGTAGTCATCTATGTTATTGGGCAATTAAAGTGAAGAGTATTAATAAAATAAAATAAGAATTTCTTAATTAAGCATCTAACCGATTAATATCCAACAAGAAAAGTTAGACATTAATCGACAAGATGCTTCCTACAGTGTTACTGGACTAACCCTTTCCCTTAAGCTTTCCCTTCCTTTAGAGTGTTCCAACTATTCCTGCCTAGTCCTTGAATTTATTTGAGGTATAGTTTCTTTAGTGTCTTCTGAGTCTCCTCAGGACAACATTCCATAGTTCTAATCAAATACTTTCATCTTCTCATTCTACTAAAGCGCTCGAACTGTAATTTACTTTATTTTTAATTTTCTTCTATGTTATACATTTTTCAGTTTCTTTCTAAAAGTCAAATAGCGTTGATTGTTGAACATTATTTGTACATCTGTTAAACTGCTCAACAATTTTTCAGTTCAGATTGAAATAGTGACTTTTCACACTGTTCAGACTGAAATGTAGCCTTAAAATATTATTACTTTCTCATTGAATATTCAGTTTTCGATGATTTTGTTAATGGGATCGGTAATAGAGATCACCCAACAGTCCTGTGGAATTTTTACAGTTCTTATTTATACATTTAATGATTTAACTTGGGTATAATTGTTCATAGTCTCTAAAGATTCGATTATATTGGAGCTGCGATGCCCGATAGCTTCGTAGAGCATTGAAGACTTAACATATGAATATTTTAGAAGTGTTAATGTTAGCAGGTGTGCTTTAATCAATGCTTTTACTTATATTATATGCTCAGAAGACAGTTTCAACATAAATACTCCCACTGCATTTTATACATATAGGTATGCAATTGTAATAAACAAGAGAAACAACTGTTTTTAATCGGTAGAAACTAGCATGCAATAATTTAATATATGCACATTAAATAAATAGAAACAAATAAATACAATTTTTCGACTCTCTGTATGTTTCTGAAACTGTCTATCACCTCCAATCCTTTTTATTTTAATTTTATATTTCTACATTATATTTATTCAATATGAATGGCACTGTCTATTTTTCGAATTGAAGTGTTTTTGACGTTTATTCTTATCCAGAGGTAATTTAGATTTATTCTTAACTGAAGGTAACAAGAAAAGAATGCTAAGATACGGATCACGAAAAAATTATATTGAATAATTGCTCTTTTCTTATAATAATTCTAAGATAAGTAAACGAAAAACTGTACAGTTCATCTATTTAATGAAATAAACTATACCATATTAGTAGTTTAAGTTCGGTTTTGTTTATTTAAATTATCTTCGTACTAGGTTCTGTACTATGACTTAGTATATCTCGAAGATTTTTTTCTCGAAAATTTGTTCGTTCTACTCAAATTTCAATGGCTTGAAGAACAATGTATGAATTGACTTGGAGTAAAGCAATGGACCTTTTAAACCTTTTGAATTTCAATTAGGAGATTGTTACTATTTGCACTGAGTGAACAGCAAGAGCAGACCTTTATCAATGTAATCTTCTCCCTGCCACCATCATCCCGCTGCTTCTGTGCGCGTTTATTTAAAACTTGCTCATAATGATTCCCAACAGAATGTGGCTAGAAGGAAAGAATGGCACGTAGCACTTAGACAAATAATTAATTAATTAACTTAATTTATTATTATATACAATGCCATGCAAAATTACAAAATAATATATGTTTTTCACCTTTAATAACCAAGAGCAGAGCCCAGAGGAGGCACAGCACCCGCACAGTCCACGCCTAATAAATAGGAGGATAGTAATGGATCAGTTAATGCGTTGGGATAT
Organism: Rhaphigaster nebulosa; assembly: GCA_948150685.1. Classification (NCBI taxonomy): domain Eukaryota; kingdom Metazoa; phylum Arthropoda; class Insecta; order Hemiptera; family Pentatomidae; genus Rhaphigaster; species Rhaphigaster nebulosa. The sequence continues at coordinate 38,185,781 of OX411309.1, forward strand.
GGTTTGCTGGGTTATTGAAGCTGGGTTCCTGATAGAAGTATAGATTCAAAAACTCCCCTTTAAATTCTAAAAAAATAAAGAATATCATAATGAAATTTGGGTATTTCCCAATGCGGTGGTATAAAGTTAGTTTGAGGCGTATTGTGGACTTTATAACCTACCGTAATATTACTCTAACTTTTTCAGTGGAATTTCCAGTGGGATGGGATAATATTTGTTACGGATTCGGTTACGAAATGAAATTTTTATATGAATTCATATCGGACAATTATTTGATCTGATGTGCATTTTTTAAAGAAAACTCTTGAAATAAACGTTGTAGAAATATAAAATCACTTTGGAATTACTTTATTTTAATTTCTGAGCGTTAAGTACTAGAGTGGCAATAATAAATAAGAGAACAGCAAAAAGTGTCAAAAGTAAAAAAAAAAAAAATTTTTTGGACAAGCTTCCGATTATTTGTATTACTGATATATTTTTATTACCAAATAATTATACCAAACAACAATAATAATAATAATTATACTTTTTTCTGCTTTTTCATTTACTATTACCACGTTAATGCTAAGCGTTCCAAAATGAAACTATACCATTTCAAAGTGATTTTAATTCTCTACAGTGTTTATTTGAATATTTCTCTCTCTCTCTCTCTCTCTCTCTCTCTCTCTCTCTCTATATTTATATATATATATATATATATTTTGAATATCTCTCTCTCTCTCTCTCTCTCTATATATATATATATATATATATATATATATATATATATATATATATATATATATATATCTATATATATATATATATATATATATATATATATATATATATATATATATATATATATATATATATAGTGAGAGAGAGAGAGAGAGAGAGAGAGAGAGAGAGAGAGAGAGAGAGAGAGAGAGAGAGAGAGAGAGAGAGAGAGAGAGAGAGAGAGAGAGAGAAATATTCAAATAAACACTGTAGAGAATTAAAATCACTTTGAAATGGTATAGTTTCATTATATATATATATATATATATATATATATATATATATATATATATATATATATATATATATATGTGTATAAATATATATATAGAGGTAGAAACATGGCAGATGAGGATGTGATCAAATAATTCTTAAACATTTTTAATTATTTAAAAAGATTTCTTAAAAAAAAAAATGAACAGATAAACCTGATTTAGATCGAGGAGGGAGGAGTTGGTGAGAGTTGAGCAATGGCACACGATGTCGCCCACAACTGACCACTCCCTCACCCCATTCTCACCGCGTCGCCAATATTTACCTTTTCGTTTCCTCTGAGTCTCCTTTCAACTGGTTCTAGTCTATTCTAGAACCTAACAATCACTTTTTCGAAACACTTATTATTCAATCTTTATTGTTTTGACAAAATCATTTATATGCTATTTTATCTTTCAATTTAATGCCCAATAGTGTTTATTATATCATTGTAGAAAATGTTAAAAAAATATAAATATAAAAATTGCATATCCAAGAAAATAAAGTTGGTCCAATTGGAAATAAGTTTTTTTTTTATTATTTAACTACTATTAAAACAAAATTATTAAACCAAGCAGAAACGAGATTTCTACAAATCTATTTAAAACAGCTTTGTCCATATTTTTTACCAAATGGGTGCTAAGTAGGTATAGGCTTTTTAAAAATTTATTTATTTACTAGCTTACTCGGCAATCCTTCTCTATTACTAGATTTGAGTAAATATATAGAATACATAAATACAATTGAATGCTTGTTATCAATTATTTTATGTGAATAAAGTTCTATATTTACATAAGCATTATTATTTTTATATTTTGGATCGTAATATAGATTGTAGATTGTAATTATTTTATTAAAGTTTAAGTTTATTACAGTGCTCTTGGATATACAATGTTATTGGACATTCCATTTGGTAGATAATCAAACAGAAACATGTAACGTATGAGATATTTATGCCCATGAGATAAGCATAATTACTTTAAATTCAATCGTTACACTTGCGATAATTAACCTTTATTAACGATGTAGTTATAGCATTTATTGCAAGAGAAGAAAATAATTAGGGCTTCTGAATAAGTTATATTTCGACTTTTGTCTGTCGTGGCCATCGAAATGATTTGATACTCCGATGTATATGCGATTATTTCAAGACATTTTTATTTTATGACAATAATTTTTTATAAACGGCAAAAAGATTCACGTTTTTACATTTTTTTCCTCTTACCCTATGATTTTATTGACAAAATAACGTTTTCATCTAATAAATTCACACTTATTAAACATTTTTTTTTGGTCGACTGGGTTTCAGGGGTATGATGTTGTCATTGCTACGACACGTAGACGAGTTGGGCACTTTTTCCCTTGGCAATTTATTAATAGCTTTTTAATAAAATTTTAAAGAAGATTCAATAGATTTAATCATTGCTAAACCTTCCGTGAACCATGAGAATGATGTAGTTAAAATTTAGTACAGGTTAGCTCAGCAGTTTTGGGGGTCAGCGACTGCAAACCAAAAACGGGCTGTTCTTTTATATAATAGATTTATGAGCACTTATTATGTCGACGGTTAAAAACCAAAAGAATAAAAAAAGTGTTGATTGAGGGGATAGGCCTGATTGAGTAAAATTAACTCTTTCTATCTTTCTTATTATTCAATACTTCAGAAAAATACGATCATCTGTTATTCTATTGATATAGTACCATGAGCTACCACTCTAGTTTCATTCAAGCCCAAATCGCTTATTGAGTAAAAAAAGCTAAATCCTTCTACCTAATCAGTTCATGATAAAATCGCTTACCTCAACAAGACGAAATGAAATAAAAAAACAATGCATCGCGACGTAATATGCGGACAGCCCCTCTGATATAATCTTCAAGGATGACAGTGATGTACTGCGTGGCCACTCTACAGAGCCGGTGAACACCAGACTTCGTCCCCTCAGTTTTGTCTTCCCGAATCATTACCAACCTATTTTAGAGCTGCACAATTTAACGACTTACCGCTTCAAGTATATCTATTCTACCCTTTCCTAAATTCACATTGCGCTGCAAATATACTAAATTTACTATAAAATATAACTTGACAAATATATTCAGATGAAAAAATTCACAATATTGTATGGTGAGAAAATTCTGGGCGAGATGCCATAAGTGATGGTAGCGTTGATTTCTAGACCAAACTTCGAGCTTAAAACAGTTTTACCAATTAATAATTATTAATTAATATGAAATTAATAAAAGTCATTCCCTTCATTTGTACTAATTCTTATCGACTTTTCATTGACTATTCATTCTTATTCATAAGCAATACTGTATTCGAGAAAAACTGACCAAGACCTTCATTATGCACTCCGAATAATTATCTACGTAATCCTTACTACTTCTTAGCTTTCGTCACAGTTGATCATACTATTCTTCTTTTCGCTATTAAATCGATTCGGTCATACTTGTAATAAATATTTGGCATACTTCGGAGGGAAGGATACTGCCGATTAGGGTCCAAAGGAGTCCAAAGGAGCCTATTATCGAGTTAACAAGCAGTAAATGTCTGTAAGACATCATCGTTTGGCCAAAGACCGGTCTGTAGCACCAAACGAAAGCAAAATTATCAGGTCATTTTTAATTACTCTTCCTTTCTATTAAAGAAAACTAATACTATTGATTGATCGAAAGTTTTCATAAGAATGATTCTTACTATTATTTTAATCTATATTTTTAATTAATTTACAGTTTCTGAAGAAAAAAAAATGAATGTGAATTACTCTTTTTTATAGTTTTGCTACAGCATGGACATGTTACGGTATTTCATATGCATTACCTATATTTATATTTTTTAATCTAATATAAATCATTATTTACTTATTAATAACATTATATAACATTATATTTAGGTGAGAGAGGAGGATCCCGAGAGACCACACGTTCCGAATTTCCTGGACTCTAAAATGGTATCGTATCCTTTGTAAGTATTTTATAAAATGACGAAGTTTTACAGAATTTTATGTGGTTCATAGGGATATGTGAGCCATGGTTTTTTTCTGCAGTATATATCGTGGAAAGAATGGGCGTACGCAGAATTTTTTTTCGGGGGGAGGGATGGAAGGATTTAATAAAAACAAGACAAGTAATCACCTAAATGTCAATAATATCCAAATTGGGAAAACATGGGTAATTGCAAGAAAGGTTCCATTAGGTTAGACCCACAATATACTACAACTAGGTAACTGTCGTAGACGATCCACAGGCTTCCTTTTCCTTTTCAAAAATATATTGGTTTATCATCAGGAAAAAATACATTCGATATTCTACGAAAGGGGGTTCAAATATCTAGTTTTCTTGAAACGCTGAATCGTAGTTAGCTAATAGTAGAATTTCTCCCTCCCCTTTACATGTAAATTTAGCTTTCGTTTTAGATACGAATAAATTATATTTTTAAATAGTGCATATCATACTGCTAATACGAGCTCTCAGAAATCTAAGAAATTCTATTCCCATCTGTAAAAAAAGTTCCTTTCATTTAAAAAAATAGTAATTATCTACCCTCAAATCCTTGAAATTTACTTATCTAACCCTTCCTTTCATGGATAACTTGTTCCGAATCACGACTCAGGCTCAGGAAATGTGTCATTAGGGGTTTATCAGTACAGTTTCTATTGCTTCAATTATGGTCGGCAACTCGTGTCACATGAGTAGAATAAAATGTCTGCTTCGGTTGGATTTTTCTGGCCAATCCTTTTCATCTCCTTCTTTAATATGTTTTGCATGTTGAGTATTAGGATTTAAAATCAAGTGTCAAAATAATCCTTTATGGTGAAGCCAGAGGTGATGATTGTTACACTCGATTAATAAATCATAATCAAGAAACGTACTCTTCAAATTATATTGTGTATTCGATGTTTTCTATAATTGATAATTAAAGGCTTTCGTTTTTGTAAGATTATAAAAGCTTTATATGATCACATGTTGGTGAAAATTTTATTAAAATATTTTATTAATTTTTTATTAAAATATAATTTTATCTAGTGTGCATTTATTTGACAATTCATTTTATTTTTTATTTTTTTTGAATGGACCCGTAGATCTATAATCAAATCCTATATAGTCATGTTGTACTATGGGCATGTAGATGTTCACCATACTTTTATAAATTTTAACGTTTATTAAAAACTAGATAAGTCGAATCATATGAAAATGAATAGACATTCTTAATATGATCGTTTAAAGATTTACATAAGTTAAACTTTCACGGTTTAAAATATGAAAAAGGTGAAATAAAAAAATATCTAAGAATTGGTAAAGGTTGCATTTTGTTATGATTTTTTAAAATCTATTTTATTTCGAAACAAATGCAATTAGAATTGCGAAGCGTCTATGAATTTTACTAAAAATATTGAATATGGTTGCATTACTGTTTTAAGAAAAAAAGTAATATTTTTAATAATAATGTCTAATAAATTAAAGGGTTTGATGCTGATACCATCAATACAATCTATGTATACATGTATGATAGATTTATAAAAAACAAATATTAGGCTGTTGATAGTTTATTTTTTTATCTAGCTAAACAAAATCCAATGTGTTAAAGACATCCTTTAAAAAAAAGATGCACAATGTTGCTCTATATTTTGTAATTTCGCGTAATTCTCGAGAACGACCATGTCCAAATAGAAGATTAAACGGAGCCACTGAAGATATTTATGGAAGGTTAGGTCTAATAAATTACCAACCGCTCTAGTATCGCGAAAACCGGTAACCGTTTCAGAGGATCACCTTGGCATTTGCGCCCCTCCATGAGGAGGCGCGGTGCTGAGTGCCGTTGCAAGCTCCTAGAGGGCGCTAGCAGTTTGTGACGACACAGCTAATGACTGAGTCATTATATAACGGCAACCAGTTCGCGGTCCTAGTCAGCTGAGCGACATGTCAAGGTCATTGCTTACGTAGCGGTCACAGACTCGAACCATCTAACCTCTATATCCGGATATAAGCCGGAAACAGTAGCGATTTTAGCGATTAATTCGTTTGAATACGTAGAGAAATTTTAACTTAAGGGGGGCCCAAAATACCAAAAAGAAACAAATTCGGGAGTAAATTAAATCAAGTTTTAACGTCTAAAATGTAGTGAGTTCGCGCCAACTGCCAATATTTATATATCTTTGTTAATTACTTCAATAAATGCCATCAATTTGTAGATTTTTTTATTCCTTATCATCTCATATCTGGAATTCCACGGTTTTCGAAATGACTTTCTCTAATCACATGGCTCCAGATAAACGGGATTTTATAGTATATCAAATTGAATTGCGTTTTGTGAAACACACCTCATTATAGAGGACAAAAACGGACAAACTCCAAACGAATCCAGAACCGCCGTCTGCATTGACAGACTATCACACGGAGGCATATCAAAGGCTATTTCATAGACTATAATGCACAACTACAACTTTTCTGGGCTCTGACCCCAACAGAAATCCACAGAGGCTGCAATTCCATTTAAAAAGCCTTGGGAGAACTAACTGGACTGAAACAAAACAACTAATAAGAAACACATTTCCAATTCTTAAATCCCGAAAAATTTCACATTCCTCGTAAGTCCTATAAAATGCAGTAGATAGCCCCACACAATCCCACCCTCATCTTTAGACCCCTACATCAACTCCAAATCCCAAGAGGTTTAGAAAAAATTAAATAAATAAAAAAAAATTATTTTTGTTGATAAAATCGGAGAGTAAGAAAAAACGCTGCAAATTATTACACAATGAAGAAGCAGTAGGCACCAAAGGAAAAGAAATTATAAAAGAAATAATCCAAGGAAGAATACAGTAGAGAGATACGAGGAAGTCAGAAGCCTACGAAGTTCATTACGCTATATCTCAGCTAATAATGGTCCGATTTCAGTGATTTTTCGTTTTTTTTTTCTTATTTTAATGCCTTGTTATGCTTGTTACGCTGATTCCAAAATACCTTACACAATACCTCTCTATCTTTATAAATGACCGATGAGATCTCTAATCGACCGCTATTTTGAAACAAACACACGGATGGTAATGTCAAGTTCCGAGGATCAACCTGGGGTGACCCATGACATTGGTACCGAATCTCAAGAAAATCGGTCCAGTAGTTTTGGAGAAAAGCCGCGGACGGCGTACGGCGGACGGACGGATTTTTTTTTATTCGATATTTGTATTCTACGTATCTTGAAAGGTAAAACCTCAAATTTTCAGGGGGGTTAGAAAAATTGTTTCCTTGGTCGATTCTAAAGGTCTATTATTGAAAATAATAAACCAAAATATTCATTTATTAGATTATTTTTATTTTAGGAAGTTAATAACCTTAACATTCTTAAAAATACGGATTAAACGGATTATTTCTATCTGTAATTTCATTGTTTCTAATTATCTTTGTGGAGCTGTTGTTTTCTACAATCTGTTCCCCATAGTTTTTATTCGAAGGATGCAGATTAATTAAATGAACATTATGTTTTTTATTTTATCCCCGTGATTAAAACCGCCCTTAGGACACTCCCTCTCCCACTTGTTGATTAATAAAGCACAAACATTAATATCATCATCTAACACTCACAGAACACTAAAAGTCATCTTCATCAGGCATTAGAACTCGTCAAGGGGTGTTGAAAAATATATCGATATATCCAATCGATATTTTTTTCGATATAACGTAATATTAATATTAAAATTTGAATATCTAAAACAGATATTAAAAAAAAAAGAAGAAATAAATATTCTACAAAGACGGCGGTTTCAACAAACGAAGAACCATAAAAACTTGTGGTATGGTGTATTCATGTTACTATCTACAGAGACTGTGTTTAAGGGATGGTATGTCGAAAGCAAAATATCGATATCGGTTAACAATATCGATATCTTGATAACATCGGCACACAAATATCGATATTTAAAAATATTGTTAATATTTTTATAAATTAAAAAAAAAATCTAAACGAATTGGAGGAAGATTAGGAGAGAACCTGTTTCTTGATATTTATATCCTGCTGTAAATGAACTTAATAAAACAATTTCTTAATTATACCAGGACAGAAATATTGATATTATAAAAAAATATCGGCACAAAGAGATATCATTATTATAAAAAAAATATCTAATGATAGAGGCAGAAAAATATCGATATAAAAGCAATAGTTCAATTATATCGGCACAGAAATTTCGATATAATACAAAAAATATCTCAATTATGTCATCCCAGAAATATCGACATTATAAATACAATATCTTTAGTATATCGGCATATAAATACAGATATTTCGGAATATCGTTAATTTATTTAACTAATTAGAAAAAAAAATCTAAACGAATCAGAAGGAGATTAATAAATAATCTGCTTCTTAATATTTAAATCATGCTGTTAATAAATTTTTTAAAACAATATCTTAATTATATTGGCACAGAAATATCATTATCATAAAAAGAATTATTAAATCATATCGTTCCAGAAATATCGATACTATACAAACAATGTGTTAATTATATCTGCACAGAAGTATCGATATTATAAAAACAATATGTCAATAATATCGGTGCAGAAACATCGGTATCATAAAAACAATATCTTAATTATATCGACGCAGAAATATCGATGTGTGTGTTTGTTTATTTTATGATAATTTTTATTGAGTATTTACAATATATAAATGAGATGTCAAACCTTAAGAGCTTATGTACATTCTACATCAGCACTACAATGGAATCTAAAATATAGGCAAACAAAAGTAATACATTACAAGAGGGAAAAATAAAAAAAATAAAAAATCGCTAAAAGAGAAAGGAGAAAGAAAAATACATATATACGCATATGTAGATAATTTATAGTACAATTCACATGTATTAAAAAAAAAAAAAAATTAAACAACAATAACGAATCCGTTATTTAAAAAAAATAAAATAATAATAATGAAAAAATAAACAAATGCATACACAAAAATAGTTAACTTATAGTAAAGTGTGTTTAAGTATCTTATATTTATAAACTTTATAAAGTAAATCTGCTTTAGAATAACTAACAATATCTCGTGTGTATATGATCGTGTGTACTGAGTTCACAAAATTTGAAAAAATCTGTGGTTAATTTATATGTAAAGTAGTGATCCTAGGAACATTTATAGTATAATGCATTATATCTATTGGAGTCCATCTTGGATAACCGCCATAAACATTTCTTCTGCAATTTTTTATAATTTGTCATGCATGAGTACGACCAAACGGAGTGATCCATAATTAATACAGTATTTTTTTATTTTTAACACTGAGCTAAGAATATTTTGAAAAGAGAAGAAATAATGTTTGCATGACCCCTATGTCTTTTTTTCTATTTGAGTATTAATATAATCAGTGAAGGTTGATCTAGAATCTAAGTGAACTCCTAAGTAAGTGACACATTTAGACCAAGCTAATTGATTTCCATCAACTGTCACAAAATTGTCTATTACAGGCCTGCGCTTGGTAAAAATTATGACTTCTGTTTTAAGATGGTTAGGTCTGATTTTCTACTTATGAAAGAATTTTGATAAGGCTAGAGAAAGATGGTTTGCTATTATATCGATTCTGAACGAGGAGATATAAAGACATGCATCTGCAAAAAGTGAAATATTTCTTTTGCCTTAATTTTTGTCAAATCATTAATATAAAGATTGAAATGGTTGGTCCAAGTACAGATCCTTGAGGTACACCAGCCTGAATATTTTTTAAATCAGATTTCGATTCAAAAAAGATTAAAATAAAAAAAAAAAAAATTGGATTTCATTAATTTGAACAAAAAAGCTTTTTCAATACACCCGTGTGTTTTTTCAAGTTGAAATTGTGAGATATAGGATCGGACACTATAGCAATCTGAATAACAGTAGAATGGTTACTCTCGAACCCAAACTGAGAAAAGAGAAATCAAGTGATTTTCTTCAATGAACACTTACAGTATTTTTAAAATATTTTTTTCAGTTACTTTACTTAAGCCGCTGAGTAGCCGCTGAGTAATGATATTATCCGAAAACTACTAGGCAGTGACATATTTTTCCCAGGTTCAGAAATAGTAATTACTTTGGCTGTTTACCATGGTTCAGGAAAATGGCCAAACATCAATACATGAATAATTATTTTGGTTAAATAGATTAGTGTTTTTTTCATAATTACTTTTAAAAAATATTATATATTCCATAAGCTTCTGGGGATTTTTTGTTGACTAATTTTTAGTTCTTTGGGTGATACAAGTTTACAGTTATCTAATTTCTTACGTTACGAGTAAAAGTGGTATGACAAGGCCAAAATTCATTATATGCACATTTTCAAAATATTTAGTAATCAAATTAGCTTTGTCACTATCACTGAAAGCATGTCGAGTTCTTGATTTTTATTTGCTGAGTAACCGACGATCTAATTAGTGGAGGAATATTTGCAGACCCATTTTGAAAGTGATGAACTAATTTAAATAGTTTATTATTATTAGCAGAGGTAGCTGATAAGAAATTATTCCATCTAATGTTTTTAAATAAGTTTATGATTTTAGAAATATATGTATTAAGTTTATTTAAAGTTTTCTTTATCTAAAAACTTTTTAAGTGGTTTATTTTTTTAAATTTTGATCTACTAAAAAAAACGACTATATTGTGATCCGAAGGAAGAGCTGAAATGGATTTAGGTGACATAGAGTAGGATAGATTTTTTGCTAGGGCAAGGTAAATGATGCTATAATAAATAGGTTGAGGACAGTAAGTAGGTTCCTAAGAAGCTATAATTCTAAAATTAATTTTAAATAACAGATTTACCAACAGTTTTCCGTTTCTATTATTGACATTAAAATTGCATGCTACATGCTTGAAATCCAGATCACCTAGAACTATTGCATGTTTATGCATTGAAAATAATTTTTCAAAATACAAAAGATACATTTTGCATCTTGTTTATTTAATCCAGATGAAGACCTGCCTAATAAATAGTTTTTACTATTTGTGATCTTTTCTTTTTGACCACCTCCCGGACCATCTCATTCCTTCATATAATTTTTACGGTCAACTAATAATTATTCAATACTATTTCTATATATAAAACAACTATTGATTCGATATGCATATATAGATATATTTTTTCGATGTACACATTCCGTTTCGTCACCGAGTGTATTAATTGGCCCGCCTCCAAATGGCTCTCTACTGTGCAGCGTCTCCAGTTACGGACATTGAGTAGAGTTCTTATCTTCATACATCTTCTGCAACAGTCGCCAGCCACCTCATGTTCGGTCTTCCACACTCTTCATGTACCATGGTTTTCCTCGGTGGGGAGCCCTTCTGATGCCCTTCTTGGGCATCAGCATGTCGTCCATTCGTGTAAAGTGACCTGCCCATCGTAATCGTCCAAGCTTGGCCCCCTTAACAATACTGAAAAGGTCGTAGAGTTCACGGTTCCATCTTCCCCATACTTCGCCTACTTTTATGGTTCCGAGGATCTTCCTTAGGAATGTTCTCTAAAATATCAGGAACGCTAGAAGTAATGACTCTAAACAAAGTATTAACATCTCGAGTTATACCTCGAGTTACAAAAACTTAATAGTTAAATTCATATATATGTTCGCTAATTGATTTGAAGAAAAATGAAAATTTTTAATTTTTCGACAAGAAAACTTTTGAAAAGAAATTTTTTATCTTATACAAGATGCAATGTAATAAAAATCACCATAATCTCACCCAAAATGATTATTATTGTAACTTAGGTTCTTATATCGCTGATTGCTATCAACAGGGAATGCATTCATCGTCCATACTTTCTTCAAAACAATCAGGGCAGTTAATTACCTTAATTCATGATGCATCAAGGATTCTACTTTCCGCTTGGACACTTATTGATAGCGGCACTAGTCTAAATTCATGAATTATCTGCTGGACACATGAGTTGTCTGAAAACGCACAATTAATCTAAAAACTCACTAACGAGTGAGTAATGACTGCATTGTAAGTGAAAACAAGTGAGAGTGTTTTCGTGGTCCCAGGTTTTTATACAGTCATAATAGCTTTAAGTATTTTATAAACATCAGATAGCTGTTTAAGAAACAGAAACATTAATAATAAACATAAACTTTTAGTTCCCTCCAAATTGGTTCGATGAACTGAATACTATGCAGGTAATTATTTAATAATAGTTGAACGTATATATATTTTTATGATAGATTAAATTAAAGGTCCTACATATATTACAAAGTATAACAGCAATAATAAAGTTGAATTTTGAATTTTTGAAACCTGAGGAAGAAGAATATGAATAAAAAATAATTTAAATAATAAAAAATGAATAACTAAAGACTAATTATTGCTCTTGTATGCTTCTGAAAGATAGTCATTACTAACCAGGTAAAATTCAATAAGTTCTTGCGAAATGGTACATAAATATGCCTTGTGTTATGAAATATCAAGAACGGACTTAGCTGGTATTAACATTTGCGTATATTAGGCAATACTTGTATGATTATCCAATACAATTGGAAACAGTATGAAATATTAAAATATGGAAAAGGCCAACAAAAAAAAAATTATTACTTTTATCTAGGACACATAACCGGATAGCAGTAATTACTGCGCTCCATGTTGTTTTACTGTTGCGAATAATCAATGACCCTCATTTGCCTCACCCTAATCAGCAACATTACTCTCCTTATGACCGTCAGACCGCAACATTCTCTGGCACATGTATCACCTGTTACGGGCATGCATGTACGTACCAACAGTCCCAAGTGAATCCTATTTTCTAGATTTAATATTAAGTAACAATTAATTTTTAAAAATAAATTTTATTAAGTGCTAATGAAAATACACACTAAGATTTTAAAAATAGATAAATTGTAATCTATGCCCAAAAAGGCTTCATAAATAAAAAACAAAACAACTAAAAATTAGTCGAAGTATGTAGAAAATATTAGTAAATAAATTGTTTTCTGGAATTAGAAGTATTGGTTAGCCAATAAAAAGTTTTCGTGTTAGAAACTCTAAAAATAGAGATTTTTAGAGTTTCTAACACGAAAACTTAGTAGGATAGTAGGATAGTTTTTCACTTTACAAAAATATTTTAACCAAAGAACGAAAGTAGAGACTTTCGTTCTTTGGTTAAAATATTTTGGTAAAGTGAAAAACTATCCTACATTCCTGCATTAATGGAATACATAGGACATTGAATCCAAGAAACAACAACGAATTGGCTACTATACAAAAAAAGGAAAGGCTTTAGACAAGTACACCATTCAATAATAAATTATTTATTATGCATCACAACTGTAGGAATTAAACGTGAAAAGGATTCTGATTTCGGATTTTAAGCTCTTTGCACACTAAAAAACCTTAGTGGGCGTATCCCAGACCATAGGCAGACCTGTATCCAAGTCCGTATCCTCCGTAGGCAGGGGCGGCGTAAGACACAGCGGGAGCGGCGACATGTGCAACTGGGGCGGCAACGGCAACTGCTCTGTTGACTGTCCTGTAGGTGTTAGCGTAGGAGGTAGCGACTGGGGCATGAGCGACAGCGACTGGAGCATGGGCAACCGCGGCGACTGGGGCGGCATAGGACACAGCTGGGGCGTGGGCTACTGTGGCGTAGGCGGGGGCGGCGTAGGAGACGGCGGGGGCGGCGAGGTACCCGGCGGAGGCACAGGCTACAACGGCCAAGAGAACTGCCTGCAATAAAAATAGATTATTGTAACTATAATCTTGGATTGGCACGATACCCTTTAACTGCTAGGAGTACTTACGATCTTGTACATGTTGGTAGGTAGTGTGTCCTGCTGGTGAGAAGGATTGGCTATTGCAGTCTGTACTACTCGTTATATACCCGCGGCTGTACAGGAAAGGGGATCAGGGTCGGAGGAACATTGATACCTAGGGTTCGGTCAGTACATTTTTTTTTTTTGTTGTTATTAGTTTCACATCTAGATTAATTATCTCATGTATGCTAACCATTACTACTCAAGAGTAGAATAAATAAATTAGTCTGCGAGATTTATTTGTTCATTGTATCATTTTACTGAATTGTTAAAAATATCTAACGCAGTATATAAATTCCAAATGCAGTACGGTATGTATTCAAGTAAAATGTTTCCACCCACGATATTTGACATGAAAAAACGGACTGCCATTTTATCTACATCAGGAAGAAATATAGTTTTGTTATGTAAGGTTTATAAAAGATTTATTCTATTTTTGTTGGACATAATCTATCTTATCCTGATTATGAATACAGCTTATAACAAGAGTCAAAAATGATTGTTTGGCAAATAATAGCCAAAAGAATACAACAGAAATTTTTTTTTAAGCGAATTTATTTCTTAATTTTATAACCAAAAACAGTATTGATAATACAAATAACGAAATTTCAGTTTTCGTTCATCAAATAAAATCAAGTTCAACTATTTACAATGATTATGTAGTTATTTTGTCAAAACAATTTAACATTCTACTGAAGCCAACACGCGTAGAGCTCATGAAATTGTTGACGGTTGTTAGCTGTACAATTTACTATTGAATGCCAGGTAAAGCAGGCGATTAATGTTTCCTAATTCTCGTCGGAATTGTGCAGTAGACTTCTCCACTTCGAAACTTTGAGATAAAAAACTATAAGCATTCGATCGCCCTTTTCATGAAGAAAGTAAATCTTCTCCAGCTGTGCGTTCATTGAAGAACTACACGTAACTATTAAAGTCGCATGCAGACGCAGTCAAACTATACTGCAAATTAATACCCGAAGTGACAAGAATATGCGAAACGCTATTTGACGATTTCTTTAAAAGCTTCTTCAAAGTTTGAACTCTAGATGAAATTGATTTAATCTCACTTACGAGCATAGCAATGATCTCTATCGATTGAATCTTCCTAATTTAACAATAATTTTAATACAACATACTTCTTATTTTATGATACATTATTTTATGTGAATTTTTGCCGGCAAAAGTTGATAAATGTTTCACTAAAATTGTTATTCAAGTTTTGAAATTGAAGTCTTTTTTTTTTTTTTTTTTTTTTTTTTTTTTTTTTTTTTTTTGTTTGTTTGTTCATACAGAAAAGGAATAAGATTTTTATCATTAGTTTTATATCATTTTCATGAGTCTGCTTTCTGAAGTAATGCAGTTGGTAGCGATCCCTTCTTGCAATGAGTTTTCATTTTCCTATTTTATTTTGATTGTTTAAACTTATGTAGGGTTACGGCTTCCTTTCAGAGGATCTTTCTCCTCTAAGTTCCATTTGGTTTATCATTTATTTTTAAAAGGAAATTTAAAGTTTAATAAGATCAAGTCTCCATGATTCAAAAATGTATTATGTATGTGGAGGGTCAACAATACTGAAATGGACATAACTTAGTTTTAATACTAATAATGAATGTAATATAAATTAGTACTATTAAATGGAACAACTTCTGATTTAGACACAATGAGAGTAAATGAAGTGGCTCCTTTCGGGTATCTTATAATAATGAATAAATATTCATTGTTTCACTATTAATAAAAGTGTTGATAGTAGGTAAATGCTATAGCGTTGGCCTAAAAAGGATAAATTTTAAAAGTTATTTTCATCAGATATCGACATTTAATCCTCAGAGATAATGGATATAGATGGGTTACCATTTCATTTTACTCGAAAAAATATTATCCATAGATGTTTAATTCTAGAACATATGATGGCCAGTTTAACGTATATATATATATATATATATATATATATATATATATATATATATATATATATATATATATATATATATATATATGTATTACTGAAGAAAACAACATGATATGGACACTTAAAGGAGAACAATTTCTTCATCCCTCGGCTATACATAGTTAATGATGAGCCTCAAACACACAAATTCCAGTTTATTTGACGAAGATCATCTAACAAATCAAAGCTCTTACTGCAAGACCAAATTATGAAAAAAATGTCTTACATACGTCATTTTCGTACCTTCAACAATCATCTGAAAAGTGATACGAAAACCTGTTACGTGCAACTGTAATGTAGACATGTATGTAAATCATACATTATAAAAAAAAATTAATATGAAGAATTGAAAAACTATAACTAACCCTGGCGGCGGTGTCAGTGTTCCACCGACCCTGATCCCCTTCCCTGTGCAGTGGGGGGTATATAACGAGCACTGTAGGCTACCAAAGCCAATCCTTCTCAGCAGCAGGACACATTACCTACCAACATGTACAAGATCGTAAGTACTCCTAGCAGTTGAAGGATATCGTGCTAGTGACAATCCAAGAATATAGTTACAATAATCTATTTTTATTGCAGGCAGTTCTCTTGGCCGTTGTCGCCTGTGCCTCCGCCGGGTACCTCGCCGCTCCCGCCGTCTCCTACGCCGCTCCAGCCTACGCCACAGTAGCCCACGCCCCAGCAGTATCTTACGCCGCCCCCGTCGCCGCTGTAGCCCATGCTCCAGTCGCCACCTCCTACGCTAACACCTACAGGACCGTTAACAGAGCAGTTGCCGTCGCCGCCCCCGCTGTCTCTTACGCCGCACCAGTCGCTGCCGTTGCCGCCCCAGCCTACGGCGGCCTCTACAGAGGATACGGACTTGGATACAGGTCTGCCTACGGCCTGGGATACGGTCACGGTCTTGGATACTCCTCCCTTGTCCATTAAGCTTAGATCGAAAAGCAGCTTGCAATTAGATATCAGAAATCTACCCACGTCAGATTTCAGAAATATTAGCGATGAATAAAATAATTTATTATTAGATCATATTGTTTTCAATTGCGATTTACCTTAATTTTTTTCCTCGCAGGACATATATTTCAATATTTTTAAACTAAAGGATAACTTACTTGGTTCACTGTCTATTTCATCCGCTTGCTTAATTAGTAATGTATAATATAGAGATGATATTGTTCGACACTTATTAGAATCATGAACACTAAATAAAGTTTTATTTTATGATTTAGTGACAGATGCCTCTTCATCCAGTTGAGATCCACGGTTTGGCCAACAATTCTTGGGTCTAACTTCATTCTAACTAATTCAAAACTTCCTATTTTATATTTTAATATATTACATTGAATAGTTCTACTGCTTTATTTTGGATTCCGAAATTTGTAGAAATTTAACCAGAAGGATTTTAATTTCTTAATGTCATGTTTCACATAAATCCAAGAATCAATCCTAAATCATTTTCGAAAATACTGGATTGTGAATGCGAATGAGTGTAGTTAAGAAGCAAAATAGTATTCAACAACATTATATTATTCGACGATATTAAAAATAAAATTTTGATGATCGTAATATAAAGTCCCAACGATATTATTCGAGCTATTAAATATTTATAGCAAAAAATATTACCCAAGCCTTAAGACAATGTATTAATTCATTTTACTTTCTTACTTTCGCTACTAAGTAAGGGGATTATTAAAATCGGGTCGAATTTTTTATGTGCAATTTTCAACGGATCCAGACGTTTCAGACTTCCCTGAATCCAAAAAAATGGATTTTCAGCCATTGGTTTGTCGATGCCAGGAAACACTTTCGTTGTGTTTTTCTTTGGGTTCTGATGTTTGTGTACCGAATCGGATGGGCGCCCTGGGCGCAATAGCAGCTGCACCATGCACCCACTAAAAAAGTGTTTTTCTACAATTTATTTTATTTCTACAATTTATTTTATTTCTACAATTTATTTATAAGACAGTTGCGTAAAAACGGCTTTAACAATTTTGATAAAACTTGGCTAAATTCTTCTACTTCGTATATAGTTCATCCCCGAGAAAAAACAAGAAAAAATGATTATGAAAATAAAATCGAAGTTATTTGCGCATAACTCAAAAAGTACACATTTTATGGTAAATTACGTATATATATCCATTTGAAAGTTTACCAAATTTCATTCATAAAAAAAAAAAAAAAATCATCGAAATCGGACCATTGTTAGCTAAGATACACCGCATTGGACATTATAGCCCTGCTTTTAAAGTATTTTCCGCATGTTCCCATGGAAACCCATTTACTTTTTTTTTTAATTTTTCGAATAACTTGAAAGCTATACATCTTTCGGAATATTCTAGATACTAGTTTGAAATCATAAGAAAATACATATACATAATAATGATAGGTAAAAATAAAACATCCTTATCGGTCCAATATTAACAAACACATAACAAACCATTTTTGAATAGGACTTGTCACTCAAAGTGGTAAGGAAAGTCATGTGATTGGATATACCAGATATTTTTTTAATACTTTTATTAATATACCATAAAAATAATAATTAAATGCGTTAATAATACGTTAACTAATAAAACATGACTGTAACTGAGAAGAAACTATCCATTGCAAGCAATTTACGTATAGCACGCATTGCACATCTATGTTAGAAATATTCTGCTCAGACGTTTCGAAGCATTATCTGAAAGCGAAGGTGAATCTAGGTTATAAACTAACGGCTTTGAGTGCAACAAAGTTTATAAAACAACATGAGTTTAGTTTCTTTGCATCGTTTATTTTTTTTTTTTTATTGTATTACGTGGTGATATCAAGGAGAGAAACCATTACGGTAGGAAGCAGCCCAACATCAAACGAATGTAATACACGAGTCAGGCCATAAATCAGGTCTTAAACACTAGTTCAACTAAACGACTACACTAGTTCTGACAGTTCTCCATGTCACCTAGACCCTTTAAGGACTTTTACATGACTTGCATCGACCTAATCGCTATAAATACTGATTGGTTACTGAATAAACACAATTAATAAAGTACCTATGTAACAATATGTAGTATTATTAAGTATTATTTTAATTCGTGTGTTCTTCTAAAAAAAAAAAAAAAATTAAAAGCATATGCACTATGATTAATCCAGACTTCATCCAACCAGTTTTATGGATCGGCCGGGACCTATTCAAACTATTCTGAAAAAAATGTACATTTATCATGGTCATATTGCCCCATAATCTGCAACTAGTTTGTGGTCACTTTTTTTCCTCCGAATAAATCCTACTAATCATACAAGCTGTTTAAAACTGTCAGTGATTGCCGCTCTTATATGGAGCAATCATTAGCATAATATTCATATTTAATTCCTTTTTTTTTTTTCGCATGTTCATACGATAAGCACTTAATAAATTTCCAAGCACTAAACAAATTGCATACATAAATTTAAGTAACAAAAATTTCAACAAAAAATATTACTTCTTTTGAATACGTTGCAGGCAATATTGTAGCAGTGTAGCCCATTTTCAAAACAACATATATTGTATCAACAAGGTAAAAAATGAGAATATGTTATATCGGTAGGATTGTATTAAGTCCAGAAGCCTTCGTCCAAGGTGAGGACTTGTTCATTCCAAACTGAAGTTATCAAGTAGATGATAGCTTCATAATACTTCAAGAATATAAAATAGCTAAAATATGAATCACAGCACTTAGGGCTTACCGATTTTCGAAAAGAATGTTGTTTAAAAATTATTTATTGATTTTTAAAAAGAAAATGAAGTAAAATGTATTATTATTTAAAATTTTAATATAACATGACTTAATCAAGCCTTCTTCTACTGCTAACGCAGTGCTTCTACAGAACCTGGACCATGGTGTTCTCTCACCAACTGTCTTCTGCTCCAGTCCAACCCTCACGTCTGGAACGCTACCCACACCCTGTCCTCCCGAGATGTTCCGGTTCTGCGTTCCTTTGATCTCCTTTCCTCAATTAGAGTCTCATATTCCTTTCAGGCAATTTTGTCTTGGTATACTCCGAGAAGATGGTAAACCATCTAATATGCTATCCTCCAGGATTGTTTTTTTCAGGCTTCGTTTTGAGAAAACTTTGGCCTAGCAGCTCCCACAGGCTGCGTTATTCTCCGAAATGTCGCAGCTAGTAATAAAATTTTGGGGAAAAATACAAAATGTCAAAAAATTTGAATATTGAAAATTTTAAGAGTTATATTATTTCAAAATACAAACGTATTTACGAAAATTTAATGTTTTTCGTCAGACTATAGATTAAAAAAAATGTCATATTTTTTATCTTTTATCTCAATTTGGAGAGGCTATATAAGTAACTTAAAAACTTTGCGAAATGAGTGAGAAAAGTTGAGATGCATAAAAGTCATTTCTATAACACTAACTCAATTCACATTCCAATTTTTAACTCTCTAAATCAATTTGAAGAGATACGCATAACCTTAAAACCGCAACAAACAGGTAAATATAACGAAATTTTGAATATATTTCTAATTTACCTATGGAAGTTCTTTGTTTGCATATTAAAAATAATAAGTTATCGCTTCCATGACCAGCTTTCACTATTCTTCGTAGAAAATTATTTTTATATTGATTATAACAGAGTGTGTTATTTATTTGCAGTTTAGTTGTTTTCTCTTTATTGGGTGACTTTTTCTTTGGTGGTTTGTGGCATAGTTTTTAATTCAATAGTAGTTTACATTTTTAATTATAATAATGATTTCTCTTAGTTCGAAGACATAATCATCAAATTTGGTCGATGTGGTGCAACACAATTTTTTCAAAAATGATAAAAGCTAGTATAATTAGCATATTAATATAGTATTTATAATCGTGATTATAATTCATTTTACTTTCCAGTTCCTCCCAACGGGCCTACTAGTGTCTAGTTATGAAATAATGAAGAAAGGAGACTATTATGTAAAATATATGTTCTTTTTATAAATTACACCCGTTAAGTAGACTGAATATAATCGTGTTGCAATATTTAGTTAATCATAACTATGAACAAACGCAATTGCTATATCAACATTAATCATTTTTCACTCCTGTCGGATATTGAACCCCGTGACCTCACAGAATCCAATCTCGTCAGGGTTAAACAGACAAAATGATTTATAGATTTACCAAGCAATATTGTTTAAAATTGAAAGTAAGAGAAAATGGTTCATAATATTCCTCTAAATAATTGTTATAAATAAATAATACTTCAATCATAATTAAAAATGTTTAATTTAACAATAAATTATTTAACTGAGTACTATTATAGTTTAAATCTGGCAGGATGCTGGTTGTTGAAAGTTTTAATATTTTTCCTAAGTTGCTAAACTTAGTGGACGAGGGAAGAATATCCAAGACCGTGTCCGTATCCAAGGCCGTAGGCAGACCTGTATCCAAGACCGTATCCTCCATAGGCAGGGGCGGCGACGGCAGCGACTGGGGCGGCGTAAGACACAGCGGGAGCGGCGACATGTGCGACTGGAGCGGCAACGGCAACTGCTCTGTTGACTGTTCTGTAGGTGTTAGCGTAGGAGGTAGCGACGGGGGCATGGGCGACAGCGACTGGAGCATGGGCTACAGCGGCGACTGGGGCGGCATAGGACACAGCTGGGGCGTGGGCTACTGTGGCGTAAGCGGGGGCGGCGTAGGAGACTGCGGGGGCGGCGAGGTACCCGGCGGAGGCACAGGCGACAACGGCGAAGAGAACTGCCTGCAATAAAAATAGATTATTGTAACTATATTCTTGAATTATCACTGGCTATTACCATCATGTGCTAAGAGTACTTACGATCTTGTACATGTTGGTAGGTAGTGTGTCCTGCTGGTGAGAAGGATTGGCTATTGCAGTCTGTACTACTCGTTATATACACCCCACTGCACGGGGAAGGGGATCAGGGTCGGTGGAACATTGACACCGCCGGAAGTCTCTGATGACTATTTTTAATCGTTTCTAGATATAGGATTATTATTATATCAATCACTTTTCATTATATTAGTAAGTTATGAATTGGTTTCCCTTTAAAATGTTTTATTAGTCACTAATAAATGGTAATTCTTCTTGTTATATCTTCACATAGGATGTGTAAAATTGTAGTTTCTAGAGTTTTAAATATCGTTCATTTTGACTTTCTTTAATAATTTTTTTTAACTTTATAGCTCTGTTATATTAGCCTTCTTCCTTCCTTTTCCAAATTATTCGAAAAAAATCTTCTTCATCGTCTAAATTCTCTTTATATATTGAAAGCAATTCCAAATCATCAGTTCGGCTTCAGAAATCATCATTCAACCATACATCAATGCCATCGATTGACTGAATACATTTCTAGTGCTTTTTAGTAAAAAAAATATTGTATTGTCTTCGATATCAGTCAAGCTTTTGATAAAGTTTGGCACGAAGGATTGCTTTCCAAGCTCAAAATGTTGCTTCCTTCTACTTACTACTTTTTATTAATTTCGTATTTGACAGACACACATTTTACAGTTAAAGTTGATGACGATTTATCAGGCATAAAACGCGTCAGAGTAGGAGTTCCACTGGGCAGTGTACTGGGACCATTGATAATCAATATTTTCAAATCAGACTTGACCGAACATGATCATACGTTAATGGCCACATATCTAATGACATAGCACTTCTCACATTCCACAAAAATCTCATATTAGCATCTTTCATGTTATAAAATCTGTTTGAAGAGATCTATAGTTGTGCTACCAAGTGGAAAATAAATATGAATGAAATGAAGAGTGTGTTCATTGTGTTCGCACTTGATTTCTATTTTAATAATGTAACAATTCCTACACCTGAGGAAGTGCGATATTTGGTACTACTTAAACATTTATGGGCATACGGAATAGAGCTATGGGGGGAGGGGAAGAAGGAGGCTCTACCAAAACTTTAAGCATCCAAAGAATTCAGTCGTTCTAGTCAAAAGTATTGAGAAAAATAGTGGACGCGCCATTCTAAGTGACGAATAACTTGCTTCACAAAGACATGGACATCCTAACCATTTCTGATACTGCCACAGAATACCACAAACATTTCCACAACAGACTGACTTGCAACAGGAACCCATTAGCACAAACACTTACATCCACCATTAATCCATACAATCCACCGCGATGGCTTTCGAGGGAGTGGCCTAAAGATTTGTTAAGTTGACCGTCGCTCTACCAGGATGAGCGCAGATTTGCGTGTTACAAAAATAATTTGCAGATGGCAAATTAAATAAATGCCAAAATAAATAAATAAAATAAAATTTTATCTGATGAACCTCGTTTCAACATCTTCATCAGTGTGCTCGGAGACAAAGTACAACATTTTCGTAATTTTGAAAGGTGTGTTTTTGCTTCTAAGGGTCGAATGTTCTAAGCAGTTTCAGTTTATAGCTACAGTGGCAGTCATTCCATTTGTGCACATCAGCACGTCATCCCCCTAGGTCTATAAAAGAAAAATGTATTTATTTTATAGTAGTTAAAAGAATTATAAAATATTTATTTGAATATTCATATTGGTGTGGGTATAGCTGGCCCTAGATGTAATTTTAAGAAGAAGTTGATCGGGGGATCAATTGATTAATCGTCTTTCTAGTTCCCCGAACTCCAGTTCGATGTTTATTTAGTTAGCACTTGACTGAATGCCTTTCTGGTATGTTTTTCATATTGTGTATTTTTCTCCTTCCTCTTCCTCCTTATCTTTATGAACTTTTCATACTCCCGAATCTTCATGCTTGTAACTCTAAGTAATATTTTTTATATACTTTATTATATCATGCATATAGTTCATAATCCTTCTTTTTCTCATTTCACAGTATCTCATTTTACCTTATTTTCTTTCTACTACTTTTTTTTTTATTTTATGAAACTATACACTTTTGTTTGTTACCATCATTCGTTACTGTTATTGGTGCTCTCACTGTTGTTATCTTGTTTTTGTTAGCTCTGAGGATGGCCTAAAACATAGGTCAAAATGTCAGCACAAAATAAAAATAAGTTCCATTTATGGTGTTCTTGTTCATTTACCGCACTCCCCGACCAACTTCTTAAAAAAAATAATATTTATTTGAGATTAATGAAATCTGAAGAAAGGGGACGCCTTCACTGTAGCAGACGAGACCCGCATCGCTTGATCCTGTACCAAATCATCCTGTATCAAATGCAGAATCCTGTGCCAAAAGCTGGGGAGGTGGCAAAGTTGGTGGGGTGCAACCTGCCTATCTTTCCAATTTGTGCTCACTTTTTGTCTGATGCATCTGCCGCTCGGGTGCACAGACATTTTAAAACAACTAATCTAGCGTACAATGGCTAATTTCATTTCCAATTCATGTATTATTCATTTATTTTCACTTTATTCAAAACTTGTTCAAGATAAATAAATTACTCTATATTCCACAAATAGAAATGGCACTATACGCAATTAGCCCTATTAACGCCTTCTAATTGTTTGGAAACTACCTGATTTACACAGGCTTAGCCGAAGTAGTAAAATCACAAAAACTGAAGGCGTCTCTACTCATTTAATATCGTAATTTTGTGTTGGTTACTTTAAAGACTATTTGTGTGAACCCCCGTTGCCACTATCCAGCAACCGTCACTGTATAGCTACATACACCATTCCTAATGCAGGCTACGATTTTCTGACTTTTCTAGTCCATCCACTTCGTTATTAGTCGTGATTTCAATAGTGATACTTTTATTTGTTGCATTTTCTGAACACAGCGCGCCCGGTTATGTCAGTAAATATTCTTTATTTCATTTTTGGTTACTTCAGTAAAATAATTATTAGCATTTACGAAACTACATTTATTTAATTCTAAATTTAAAAAGCTTATAAAATAAATATCTTGATGAAGTTTTCTATGCATGAAAAACACTTACGAAAATGCAGTCGCAATACGTGAACGCTTTGCTGTTTTGTGCTTCCGAAACCCCAAACAATTATTTTTTTTACCTCTGTACTATGGGCCAGTATTTTATGTATAGTGAGATTTTATGTATAATACCATGACATATTTTATGCATAATACCACGAATTGAGACTGAGATAATGTTTTATAGTGTCGAGACTGAATTTGTCGAACTCCACTAAATTTATCTCGAAGCCTGAAGACAATGTTCTCAGTAATACCTTCATCGAATTGTTCGATCAGCGCGTTATAGATTGTAATAAGCCGATGCCTCGTCATTACTTAATAGTCTGCCACTCTTACAATTTCTGGGCTTTTACTAATTTTTCTGATCACTGTGGAAATGTTCCTAATCTCCTGCGAACGCACAGCCACTTCAGCAGCTGATATCAATACCCCAACACAATACCCCAACACGTTTTCTTTTCTTTTTTTTTTTTTAATGACTCCTCGTATTCTTTTTGAAGAATTTTTGAAGGAGCTGAATTTTAATACGTTGAAGAAGGTCGCGGCACGGTGGTATGACCTAAGAATTGGATCCAGTCAGCTTTTATTGTTAATAAAGAATTTGACTTTCCTGCATTAACCAATTTGCATTAAATTTCGACGAATAGCTGTACGAATTAATTTTGATTTATCTTTTAGAGCCCTCATTAACATCACTAAAATAAAATTTAGTTGTAAGAAACTCGAAAACTCGAATGTTTATATCATAATTTCCGTTTTAGAGGCATTTTTATAAATTCAATTTTTAAAAAAAAGAGTGAAGGAGCTCTGAAAAAAAAAATTGTAACCGAAGGTGCTGGGTAAATTTTACATTACAAATTACAAATGGGAATGGTGCAGCTAAGTTAATACTAACAAAAGTTAATCTGGATTTTACGAAAGAAAAGTTTGACTAATAGATAGATTTATAATAATTAAAAATATATAGAACTGACCCTCGAGAATAAGATCCATCATTAAAAATTTCCACACATATACGAACTGCCGTAGTTAGATGATGTTGAAAGTGTCATGGAAATGTGACTAATAGGTTGCACTTTAACCATCAATTAACTTTAAACTCTTA
This sequence comes from Rhaphigaster nebulosa, assembly GCA_948150685.1. NCBI lineage: Eukaryota > Metazoa > Arthropoda > Insecta > Hemiptera > Pentatomidae > Rhaphigaster > Rhaphigaster nebulosa. The sequence continues at coordinate 38,211,491 of OX411309.1, forward strand.
AGATTCATGGCTGTAGAATAGACAAAAACAATGCTTGGCTTGGAATCGGAAGTTCCGAGGTGTTGTTTACATTGGTTGATTCCCATTACTGGAAATCTGGAGATAACTTTTGTCCATCTAGATTGAGCGGAAGAAACACTGTGGAATGATGTCTTCATTTAAGCCGTATATAATCACGGCACTTAATTAATTAATCAGGTTTAATTAAGTAAACAATTAGGCAATTTAATTAATTACCCGATTAAATAGCTTAATTAATTACTTTATTAGGTTAAATGGGCATCTCAGAGTCTAAATTTAATTTCGGCAACAAAAGTGGGCGTGACCTACTTGTTGCTAGATCATGCTGGGCTGAGTAGTACTTGCATTCAAGAGCAAAGTCAAGTGCGTTCAGTTATTAGATCGCTGTGAAAGATTTCTTGGTAGAATGTTTCACAATTTGATCGTATCCATGATCGGTGACGTAATCTCGGTCTCGCAATGGGCGGAGGTACATCGACATTATAATAGATGTAAATAATTTGCCACTCAATAAAGTTTTCATGAAAAAAGTTTATGATTTTAAGCTGCTGTGAATCGGTTTTAATATTACTCCGTTCATAGAACATGCACAAAATAACAACTATTTATAATCATTTAAAATGCTCGTAACATATTTTTTTTTTTTTTTTAGTTAATAAAAATACCCTATTTTTTACGGCGATTTCATAGCTGTATGTTCATTGAAGAAAAGAAACACAATTAAGGATTCGAAGCTAAAATCGTCTTTTACCATTTTTAATAAATTTTCAGATGGTTAAAAAAAATAAAGAGAATTAAATTCAAATTTTATGAATTACTATCTTATAAAGACCCAGAAGATTATTCAAGTATAACGAATGCAGTACTTAGTCGAAATTAGATATGTTTTTAGTAATAATGACGAAACTGATATAATAACTCAAAAAACAAAAAAGTAAGACTACAAAAAAAAAAAAAAAAAAAAAAATAGACAGATCACCACTATAGAGTAAATCAGGTGAGATATCTCGTGAGTAGCTCTTCAAGAATGAACCACCTGTTTCTGGTCGATTCTCAGAGCAGGATCCACTGGCAAGTAAACTTCTCGAGAGGCCCTCAAGTGAAAAACTCTCATAAGTAGCTTTAACAACTTTACCGAATAAGTAAGCTTAATATTGTATGAAAAATCATTACTTTTTATAAATCGATATACGTTATTCATTAAATAGAAATAATGTTCCGTTATATTTTTGCTCATTCATATTGCATTTCTAATTGTTCTTCAGTAGATAAGGAGAAGTTACTGTTTAGTTTTGACCTCGGTTTTTATGTTTATAAATCATTGATTCACTCGTTTTTCAGTTATTAGAGAATCTACAGAGATCTCTAAGCTATTGACTTATAAGCTTACCTTCCGTTTTACAAGATAGAGAGTAGAAGAAAGAGATTGCATTAGTGGATTGGGTAAATGGATGAGTAAAATGTGCTGTATTTGTAAGATTTAAAATGTGTTGTATTCATGTCGTTATGTATCGTCTGATTATAAATGGATCAATATGCGTTTCAAACAATTCTCTCAGGATTTCAGAATGTAGCGTTTATATTTGGTTAACCTGCATGTGTTTTATTGACTCTCTGAACACATGATACTGTGGTTCATAAATTAGTTAAGTGATTTTAAGTCCAGATTCATATTCGTTTTGTTTTTAAGTTCTAGACGAGGTTTTTGTTCTGAAATATCATAATTAATTTCTTAAAGATACTTAATTCTTTGCGATCCTTACTGGCGACAAATAAAAAAAAAATCTATAATACATTTATTTTCTAATGTCTTTAATAATGTGCCAAACATAAAAAAAATTACAAAAACGACACTAAATTTATTTCGAAATGGTATGCATGGTAAGAATCATTTCAATGATTTTTGGCAAAACTAATTTTTATGGATGATTTATAAGACAAACTATATACATATATGTCTATCTTACATTTTTTGTTAAGAAAGTTTTTATTTCATATAGTTTTGTCTATTGGACATAAAAGTACTATTTTTGTTAAATACTACTATCTACTTCGACTTTAGCAGAATTGAGTTTTAACTACATAAAATCTTTCTCTCACACTCACTCACTCACTAAAAAATAAAAAAAATCCGTCCTTCCGCCGTCCGCCGTGAGTCGTCCGCGGCTTTTCTCCGAGACTGCGGGACCAATTTTCTTGAGACTCGGCACCAAAGTCCCATGTCATCCCAGGGTGATCCTCAGTACTCGACATTACTACCCGTCTTTTTGATACAAAATGACGGCAGATTAGAGAATTTATAAGCCCATAACTCGGCCATTTATAAAGATAGAGCAGAAATGTAAGGTATTTTGGAATCAGCATATCAAGGCATTAAAAAAAAAAATCTAGACAAATGCTTTTGGTTTGTAATTTTCAATAATAGGCCTTTGTAATCGACCAAGAATTTTCTTTCTTAAACCCCTCTAAAAATTTGAAGATTTGCGTTTCAAGATACGTTTCAAGAAACAAATATCGAATAAAAAAAAATACGTTCGTACAAAATTCGACCAGTTTTAGTTGAGATACAGCGTAATGAACTTTATAGACTAATTCCCCGACGCTACATTCCGCGTGAACCTAGGCCTCTTTACTTATCATTTGTGGGCTCCTGGTTTCCTCACATCTGTCTATTTAATCCTTCGTTGGATTATTTCTTCACTTCATTTAGCTTTTTGGTCTTTCCTTTTTCTTTTCTCATTGAAGTGCACCTCCAACATTTTCCTCTGTACCATTTCATCCTCTGATTACTTGTCCTAATCATCTCAGCCTACTTGCTTTGACACAGTTTCTTCTTAACACTCTCAGGTCGTCACTCTCTTGGCGATCATCTTGGGACAAGCTTCAAATTTCTGCTTCATAGGTGCCCACTGCTTAATTGCTTTGCTTATTAAAATCCATAGGTAAAAAAGAGTTTTTACCAATGGATTTATTTTTTTTTTTATTTCGGACAGTCTGGTCTAATGTAAATCATAGGAGACATCAGAAGAAGCTAATACATACATTTGTAGTCTGAATCAGATATATCAACTATATGAAAATTTTAACGAATTCAATTGTGTGTGATAATTTTGCAATTTATTACCTTGTTTCGAAGCCAAATTTATTTTTTTCCATATCAGCCATATTTAATATATAAGAAGTAATATTATTTCAAAGCATTAAAATATTATTCCCTTTATTATTTGTAGTTGATAGATATATATATATATTTTTTAAACAGAGCCATATAAATATTTCCCAATGAAGGTCTTGTATAACGTATGACTTTATAAGAGCTGGTCGGAGGCAGAAAGCGGCTGGTGCGACCCAGCCCAAGGTAGAGGTCGCCGGCGAAGGTCCTTTCGCGCCCCGCCTCTTGAGCGCCTAGGCTCCTTGCCATTGCAGATCAATCACCGCTTTATATATAATATATAATATATATATATATATATATATATATATATATATATATATATATATATATATATATATTTATATACATTTTAATAACTTAATATTAATAAGTAAAACATCATTAAGCACTTCCTTTATTTTATTAATTTATTATTATTATTCGCTTTTCAGATTTCCAACGTTGCGGGATAATGTCCCATCATTAGGAATACAACGCAAAATACATTGATAAGCTGATTTTTTGGCAATATTCATCGTTTCTTGGTTGAAACATTGCTGAAACATAACATTTTTCTCCCATTATCCCGTACTAATCCATAATATATAATATTATTTTATTTTAATTTTAAAAAAACACATTTAAAAATGTATTCATTAAAAAATGACATGAGTATAAAAGATTTGCAATGTTGTACTACGTAACAAGGCAGCAATAAAGGAAGTGCTAAAAAAATTTCACTTTTTGATACTTATTTATTCAAATAAGACTTTTTAAAAAAAAGGGACATTTTTTAAACTAATATATTTTTTAAATCATCAAGGCATTCAAGCATGTTAAAACTTTAATAGCATAGTTTTTTATTCAAAATATATAATCCAATTAAACTAGCATCGAAAATTAATAAACATAAACTTACGAAAGTGAAAATCATTACTTCTTAAAAACTACATTCTTTTGCGCAAAAAGATCGATTTCCATTATCGATTCCAGAAATTAACCACATACCCACCACCATTAATTGATCATTTTCAAGTAATATAAATGAACTAATAAGTAGGTAATAGTGATCCACAAACACATTGACATAATGAAGTCCAATTTTTGTGGTAAACAGGCTCCTGTAGCATTAGAAGAAACGAGACAGTGTAGTATTAGAACTACCATGGCTAAAAAAAAGAATTAAAGAAGAAATAACAGTAATATCTGCATTTACTACCTAACCATTTGGCTAAAGAAAAGGCATGTAGGAAATGGCAGTGCATTTAGTAAAGTGTAAGGGAAAATAAATTATGAATAGTTAAACCACCATTTTCATGTGGATGCAAGTAGATTAGAACAAGTACAGCTTAACTGAGCTGACCTTCAGCTGTGAAGAAGAGACGTGGTAGCACTATGACACCTTAGGATGGGACACACGAATATCTTATGACGGAGGTGAAACCGCCTAAATGCATGCGGGGTACATCCTCACACGGTGCTTTGCGTATGAAGATGACATTAAGTCGGATGGACTGAGGGCTGGTATAACTGAAAAACAAGTATAAAGACGGCAGGAAAATGGATTTTATCTCATTAAAAAAATAAAATTCATAAAAAAAATATCAAATATAGTAATTTCCCAATGTTTTTGTGAACATAATACAGGACAAATATAGCCCAAGTGGTTCAAGAACGCAAACAGTTGTAAATAAATGTATAGAGAAATTGGAAATAAGTAAATGATACAATAGAAAATCTAAGATATTCTATGTTGGCAAAATCAATAGACAGTATGCAAAAGTTAATCCTGGAAGAATTGAGAAGAAGAATGCCAAGAAGTACAGCACAACATTATGTTATTACGTATGGCATATGTATAAAATTTATTAACAAACTCGAAAACGTTGAAATTAGATTTAATGCTATTAATTAAAATAAAAAGAAAGAGATGATATATTTATCTTAGGTACAAATACCATTATTTTCCTCCCTACTTAAAACAAAGTACAACTCTGAAAGCAGCCACATTGACATCAATAATTATATTCATTCAATTATTAAGAGAAATATGTCCGAAATTATTACATCTAATATTGGTAAAAGAATTTTACATATTTTATCTTAAAGACATGATAGTTATAAAGTTATTATTATTTATTCTGTGAGAGTGCAGAAGTGAGCAAGTCTTACTCCTCCATAAACAATTTAGAAAGAAGAAAGAGATCACCAAAACATAACTGATATTTTATAAAATGAAAATAAACACAAACATAAAACATAATGCAAATCAAAGCAATGTGAATTCTGCGAGATGTTGCAAGATAAATCAGACGGGACACTAATGCAACACACTGCCTAGACCTATTATTTTGGCCCTACCCAAAATAACATCTTCACAGTTGTAATGTTTCGGTCATGTGCCGAGAATGAATCATGGTAGATTCTTGAAAAGGGTTTACGTGAACTAAGTCTGAATTTTGGGCAAAACAAATTAAAGAATAAAGCAAGGAGCAATTTCGTGAAATCAGTGCATCATCTAACGTTGAACCGGATGCGAATTAGAAGAAGAATATTTGTATTAATATTAAAGAATATATTTTTAAAATAGACGTGAACAATTTTAATTACATACATTTTTTAACTTAGTAATATCGATGTGTATATTGATCGTTTGCATCCACGAACAAAATATTACATATCATGCAAATGGTATGTAATGGACCATTTCACAGTCAACAACCAAAGTGCAGAGAAATAAAGATCAATTGTAAAAAATAAATTAAATTTACTTATTCGCATTATAAAATAATTACCTTATTAAAAAATTATATTTTATGTTTGATAAAATGAGGCTTAATAAACAAGGAAGATAGAGGTAATCCAAAAGAAAAAAGAAAAACATACCAATAAATTACTTTATTAAGCATTGTAACTAAAGGAATCAGACGTGGGTAGGTATTATTGTAGATTTCAAGCTTCAAGCTACTCGCGATAAATACAAGCTTAGTGGTGGAGGGCAGAGTATCCGTATCCCAGACCGTAGGCAGACCTGTATCCAAGTCCGTATCCTCTGTAGAGACCGCCGTATGCTGGGGCAGCGACGGCAGCAACTGGAGCGGCGTAGGACACAGCAGGAGCGGCGTAGGATACAGCGGGAGCGGCATAGGCGACTGGGGCGGCTACGGCAACTGGCTTGTTGACGGTCCTGTAAGTGTTAGCGTAAGAAGTAGCGACTGGGGCATGGGCGACAGCGAGTGGAGCATGGGCTACAGCGGCGACTGGGGCGGCGTAGGACACTGCTGGGGCGTGGGCTACTGTGGCGTAGGCGGGGGCGGCGTAGGAGACGGCGGGAGCGGCGAGGTACCCGGCGGAGGCACAGGCGACAACGGCCAAGAGAACTGCCTGCAATAAAAATAGATTATTGTAACTATATTCATGGATTGTCACTGCCACTATAAACTTCAGCTGCTAGGAGTACTTACGATCTTGTACATGTTGGTAGGTAATGTGTCCTGCTGCTGAGAAGGATTGGCTGTGGTAGCCTACAGTGCTCGTTATATACCCCCCACTGCACAGGGAAGGGGATCAGGGTCGGAGGTACAGACACCGCCTCGAGGGTTTGGCTAGGCTCCTTTTTTTTTTTCTTTTCGTATTTGATTAATGGAATTTAGAAGTAATTCCGACCGATTTCGTTAATAGATAATGTAATTCACACCATCCAAATACTACACAAATAAATAGCCTATGATAAAATATGATCCTGATTTAAATATTTTATTGAACATAGAAATAGTTTTTAAAACTGAAACCACAAAATAACTACTGTTTCATATTAATTTGAAGTCGTCTTGGTGTATAATTTTTATTGAATTATTCGTGAGCAAAGAAGATATAACATATCAGGCAAAAATCTAAATAGTTACTTATTCATGCTGAATAATGTTCTAGTATATAATGGCAAGATGCACAAGCAAATGATCTGACTATCAAAGCATTACTTTAATACAATGACTATTGAATTTTTTTAAAATTTTAACATTTAAACTTGAAGATATAAATTGGATAATAAATATTAGGAAAATAAATGTATCTGTCTACTTACAATATATTTGGTTTTCCAAGGAAATCGGCTTATTGTTTTTGCATAATTAGGTGAAAATTCATAAGTAGTGCAAAGAGGAAAAAAAATCATCCATTATTCACTCTTTGGCATTGCATTCAATCTTTTCAGAACTTAATCTCTCCACTCATCTTCCTCTTCGACAATATAATTTGTTTACATTTAAATCTCGTCTCTTAATCTATTTCGCATCTGTCCAAAAGGAATAATTTCATTTTCCTTGATATATTTTGCATATTGGTAAATATTTTTTTTTTCTTTTTTTAATATCAAAAATGTAACTTTCATCTTGCATAACTATTCGGTTCATAATGACATTGTCCTATAAATATTCCATAGGACTTTCATTCTGGATGCGTGATATGCTCATAGGTATCGTTATACCAACCGCATGCTATACACATATAATTATGTTTTTTTTTTAATAATTGCTTGTTTGTTGATTAAAAAGGAATTAAAATTAATTCTATTTCCCACAATTAACAGAAAACCTATCCAGGATCAAAAATAATATTGTCTTATACAAAACAATACCTATAGGATGTGAAGTAGGAGGCATAAATATCGCATAGGTGCCTCTGCTGCTTCATGATTAACACTACTTGCCAGCGACTAACACCGAAACGACAGAGAATTTCTCTTCAATAGTTATGTGAGGAAGCCAGGTAGAGCTTTATTAAGTGGGTGTTTGTTGATTTTCGAAAACCGTGAGGTTAGTAAACATGTCTCATTATTTTTAGTGTAAAATAGAAAGTTGAAGTGATTGACGTGTTTTCATTTTAGACATTTATAATAACTATAGTAGGAGACCTATTCTTAGTTTTTGGATTTACAATCTGAATCCATCATCTTAGAGACTTCGGTTTTACCTGATATCGCCCGCATGAGTATTCTTAATATCTTAGGAATAATATCTGATATATTTTTCTGTTTTAGGTAAAGATGAAAGACTTGAGGTGAAAGGTTATAATAAAAGAAACGATAATAGCAGTAAACGATTGAGGGATGGGCCTCTTAAAACCACCTAAAGTTTTTATGTAAGATCATAAAATTTAAAATAAAAGACTATATAAAAAGAACTTCAAAAATTGCTTGACTTAACACTTGTGTCTTCGTCCTCGTTTTACCTATTTATAATTTTGAATATTTATAAATGGAGAAAAGCAAATCAATCTATCATGGAATTAACTAAAAATGATGTGAAAAGAATGGCATTTTAAATTATCATTAAAAATAATATTCACCAACCATTTTTGGAAAAAACAAAAGTCCAGTAGTAAGTGGCTTCGTCTTCTTTATAAGAAGAGACACCCGCCATTTTAAGAGACACTCTGCCTTTTCACTAAGAAAACCTCAACCACTGTCTTAAGGATGAATAACATGTAATAAAGTTCTTTTATATTCTTAATCGATCATAGTAATATAAGTTTTACTTCATTTTTTTGTTTATATTAACATAATGAGTTTATGTTGTGATTAAATTAATTTTTATATGACATTCTAGATAACACATTAAAAAACTAGATAAACTACCTTAAGACGAAAAGCACGTGGATTAAGCCTCAAAATAAAAATAATAGCTTAAGTAGGCGATATTTGAGCTCTCTACCTTAGATGCTAAACCCAAACTCTCCCAAATATGAAGTATTGCTTAAGATAATTTCAGAAATAATTTTTTGCAGTCAACGCACCCCAGATCATTAGAATTTATCCTTTGTGGCTTTCTGCAAGAAAACAGCTATTAAATGTACTCATTAAATTATTAAAGAAAAAGGCACAGCTCAAAATTATGAACGTCAGAAATTTTAATAAATAAATTTGGACTCCTACTATCCCAACGAACAGCATTCCTAAAATATCAGCCCAAAACCATAGACACAATAGGTGATCTAATAGCAACATGGGTAAGAGGAAACACTCTGGGGGCTTCTATGCAGACCTTAACCTGTATTCTAATATTCATTCTAACAAAAGCATATTTTTTGAATTGTGACCCTTTCATTCTGCAGAACATGTAAACCCATACATACATACATGGATTTAGCCACTGGGCTGATTGAAATACTGTTCGAAATAGTGTTGATAACTAAAATTGAGAACTATTACTCCAACTGGAGTTTAAGTTTGTCAATCTTCGAGCATAGCAAAACAGGATTTTGGATTGTAGAAATTATATGCTGATTGAATTTTATAGAATCCTAATTCTAATAGAATTGTAAGTATATAATAATCCTAAATAGTCATAAGCTTAATGACTGTAATGCCGGATATATAGGTTGTAAAGAACTAAATGATTGGTTGGAGCGTTGGTGAGAACGAACCACGAAGAGTTGGAAAAGGTTTTTGATTACTTAGAATCTGTATGTTATGGGTACCTCTATTAACTGTTTTGTTTGAATATATTGATATAATGTAGTTAATTAGGTACCTCCAATCTGTTGGGTTCTATATCCATGGGCTTCTCTCTTTCAATGGTTTTATTATTTGACAAAACTTGAAAAGGTTGCCTTAATACATGTTATTGGTATAATTATAATAAAATAAGAAACATGGATAAATGGATAATAAACTGTTTTAATAACAAAAACATTAGTATGGGAACAGTTCGAATGGAAAGGCAAGACCAAAAATAAATAAATACAAAAAAAAAAAAAAAAGAAGCTTCTTGTAACTTGTTAACATCAAAAAACATCCATTCATTTTTATTTTATCATTGATTTTCTTTTCTTAACAATGAAATTCAATTTTAAAAACGAAACGAAAAGAATGAATTGAGACGATTTATATGACAAAACGAGGGAAATGGTATGTTTTCTGTAATGCAAAACAAAAATACCAACGACGAGAAAGGTATGTACCATTTTTCAAATCCATTAAAAGGTTCTAGCTTGAAATGATAAATGATAATAATAAGTAATGAGCGTTCAGGGAATGAGGGTATGGCCATTGGTGAGGAAAAAAAGAAGATGGTGAATAGGTTGATGATTTGAAAAAAAAAATTAAAGATATAGCAAGGTGTCAACCAAAAATAATATAAAAAATTATGCTTTTTACAAATAATTACATCAGACATTCTTTGATTTACTTCAATCACGATAGATTGGATACTAACTGCTTGCGACTCCATTCCGTAAGACTGTTTCTAGAAATTGTTTGCCTTTCTCACGATTGAATGACCGTCCTTTCCCCTTAGAAATTACAATTTATTGGAGAGGAGAGAGCAAACTCTAAAATTTGGCAGGATTTCTCATATTTATCTTTTCAATTCAAACACTATTTCAAAACAATATTTTATTGGTTTAAATTGTTATAACTCTTTGAGTAAAATGTTTTGCTAACACTTTCCCAGTTTGAAGCAAGTTCTAAAATCTCAAATTATCAAAGTTTTGGCGTTTTCTATTGAAAGAAGAAGAGGTGGCACCCTCCAAAAACATCCGTGACTACAACAATAGAATATAATTTTTTTAAATCATCTTAAAATTTAATTGTCGAATTATACTAAATTACTGGCGAATAAGATAATAAATCAATGGGTGTTAATTATTATAAAAGTAATATTAAAATAAAATTATACTAATAATGTAATGACTTAAAAAACAGAAAAATGAAAATGCACAGTAACGTGCAAAGTAGAAGAGATCAAATAAAAGATCAGTCGATAGGTATAACAATTAATCAACATGCCACAGAAGTACACAACATCGGAACATTACCATAAGCTCTGCCTTGTATCAGCGAACCATCTGAAATATTATGTATTAAGAAGTTGGCCAAGGGGATTGTTTCAACGACCGATTCATCACAGTCAACGAAGTCTTAGCAATGAAGTCGAACAGGTAGGCCGGCTATAACTTATAAAAATCTAGGCTACAATGATAATTCAGAATCGCTAAGTATAGCTTTTGTGACTGGTGAAGGTTAGTGGAAAATGGGAAATCGCACAATGGGCTATCAAGCTGGGCAGGTCTCCAACCCGTGCAAAGGCCAAGGCAATGGGCGGATACTTTGATGTTCGACCGAAAAATCATGCTTTCAGAAGAGTCAACTGGATCACATAAAATACTGGATTGTTAATCAATTAATCAAAGTCCACACAAGTCGCAAAATTGCCACAATAATTAATGAATCCTGATATCGAGGAATTTTTAACTAGAAATTTAATTGTCTAATTATATTAAATGATTGGCGAACTATATAATAAATTAATAGTTGTTAATCATTATATAAGTAATATTAATACACAATTACAGTAATAATACAATAAGTTAAAAAAATAAAATAAAATGCACAATAACGTGCAAAGTAGAACAGATCACATAAAATGTAAAATGAAAAATCATGCTTTCAGAAAAGTCAACAGGATCACATAAAATATTAGATTGTTAATCAATGACTCTACACCAGTTGTAAAATCGCCACAATAATTATTGAATCTTGATACCGATAATATCATAGGAACTTTTAATCAATGATTAAAGATTAAGTAATTAGGAGAAATCGATACCTTTTTTCGAGGATAAGGACAGTACTATTTACTGTTCCAAAAAACCCAAAAAAGAAATATAGTTTAAGGGATGTTTCAAAGAAATTATTAATATGAAAATAGGTAATAATTATCCACAGTTTCATTGCAATTTTTTTTTTTTTTTATAAATCAGCTTCTAGAAGCGGTCGAAGCACAAATTTTTTCATAATACAGAATCTGGCGGGATGATTTCAAAATTAAATCATTTATTAAAGAATTCATTTTTTTTTCCATTCTTCATATATAAATATAAGGTGAAGTACTACTTTCAACAACCACCCTCCACTGAAATTTGTACCTTGTTGGAGTCGTACCTGAAAGTTTTGCATGACCTCTCGCAGCATAAGGGTGAGTATTGCTTCATTATCATCTCGAATGTGTTGTTTGACGGCTTGGGTGGCAGATCAATTTTAAACACTTTTGTTTTCAGGTACCATCATAAACAAAAAACCGCAAGTCATTAATTCGAGAGTGAAGTCTTGTTAAAAACTGTTTTACATAATTTTGAGATTATTATTATTTTATTTTTTTTGGTTTTGATTTTTTGAAAAGTAAATATTTATTTTTGTGTACTGTACGCAAAATGGTTATTATTTATTATACATGAAACATTAATTCTTTGATGAATAATTTTATTTTGAAATCATTCCGTGTTACTGGCGGACCAAGTATAAAATTTAGATTAAAGCAATTATTATTGTGCGGTGATAGTCAAAAGATTGAAATCGCAATTGCTAAAGTTATTACTGTCGAGAATTCCGGCAATATGCCATTTTATTTCTTTAATTACCTAAGTTAGAAAATGTCTAGTAATCATTCGAAATGAAATAATAAAGATATCTCAATTTTCTTAATTTAAGTTTCGTGAATTAACAAAAAAATTTGAAATATGACATTCTGTCGTTGTAGTCGTCCCCTAAGTCCACATCGTTCTCCTGTACTAAAGAATGTTTTACTATTATCATAATCTTTTTATTTTATTTTATTACTATTAAAAACTTTTAAAAAAATAGAATTATTAATTATAAGGAGATACACATTTTTAATGAATTTATAATATGCTTAAATTTCCACTATTTAATTATTTTTTTAAATAAAGATTAAATTTATAAAATAAGGATTAATTTATTTAATGTTCTCGATTTTGTAGAGGCATTTTTTATATCCCATTAATTCTCAAGAGTCACATTAATCTGTGAATAAAATATTTGAAGACTGTATATACTAAAAAATATGTGTTTTCCAACTTTTCCCTTTTAATAAAAAAAGGTATGACCAAAATTATCTATTAGGTATGGTGGGTAGCAAAGTTGCTAATTTCATCCTTTAGACTGTAAATATATTTTTACACTAGATACATTTAGACTGTAAATATATTTTTACACTAGATACATTTAGACTGTAAATATATTTTTTTACTTATAATATTAAACGACAATGTTTCTAATTAATTTTTAGAATAGTAGTATTTGTGAGTTCGGAATGGTTATGAAATGGCCTGTAGGAGCGTCAATAGGTAAAAACTACCTTTAGTTTACTTTACTAACTGGAGTGGAGTGGTCGTAAATGTGACACCGTAATCGTATTTAGTCCAGGTACTCCAGTCGCTTCATTTCATCGTTCGAATGTTCTGTTCGATTTGGAATGATCGTCGATGGTCGCCTATTGAGAAAAAGCCTGTAAGACGGAAGGTGGATAAATTGTGAATATTAAATTGTGTATAAATTATGAATATTACATTGTGAATATTTCGTGTTCAAAGTATCAGTCAAGAATTTTTATTTTCTGTTTCCAAGTAAGGTTGAACACTTCAATTTCATCCACAATTAACAAAAAAAAGACATATTTACAAAAGATCCCTGTTGGTTCTTAAAGCAGACAAATATACTTATTTCTGGATGATATTGTTATGATATATGTGTTTCTTTAGTCGTTCTGATGTTGTTATTTCTTTGTGTTTGTATTATTATTTAAAAAACGTATCAAGTTTACCCTTGGATACCTTTGATTCTATAAATCAGCTTAGTCATAATCGCAGAAGCTCCAAATATGTCTACTTGATCAGTTGTTACAAAAGTTTTCATTTAATGACTCATTCCTGGTCAGTACGTATGAGTCAGAGTACCGGTAGTTATGCATTACCAAGCATTAGCCTTTGCGTTCAAGGTGTGCAATGACTTCGAACCTCCTACGATTTAGTTCTTAAGTAGGAAGTCTGACAGCGAAGAAGGTTTTATGGTTATTGATACCATAAAATGCAAGTGCATTTAGGCCAAGGGTTGACAATCTAGGAAGGTCTGTTTTAAAGTTACTTCAATTGACTTTGATTAACAATAATATATACTTTCCTTTAAATATTAAAATCGTACTGAAAATGAATTATCAACCAACTTCATATACCCTGGTAGAATAGGAGAAAATTTATAGTTTAAAAAATGCAAATCATTGATTTCTTATCTCATTCTCCAAAAGCTATCGGATTTTTCTCCTACCATTGATGTACGGTTTGATAGCTTCTCTTCAACTCTCTTAATCTTTCTAAGTTAACATGCTTCTCTTAATATCGCTACTTTCCTAGGCCATCTCCTTTCATTAAGATTAAAAAAAGCCAAAAATTGATGAAGAAAAGAGATGCTGTTGGGATGCGCTTTAAAAACGCACCTGAATCCCTGATGATTATTTCTCATTTATATACTACGAAACTTCACTGTCTTCTATACATAATAAACATGTAAAATTATTTGTTTAGTAACCTCGCCGATCAGTTACTAACTCAAAATCCAAAAGGAAAATATTCAGGAAAATTATAGTCAAATATATTACCAAAACTGACTAATTCTCACCATATCTATTTTAGCCCGAGCGCTGGTAAGCAAAATGTTTAAAACTCTTATAAAAAAAACTTAATCTTTACATTATACTAAGTCCTGACATATTTAATCTAACGATCACTAATAAAGTATTATGACCTAGTATTAATTACGCAATCGTCAATAAAGAAGACAATTTTACGAATTTGATTCGTCGGACATGATCCCCGTTGGAAAATGACAGTTTGATGACTTAAATCTTATTCGACTTAATTTAATAATAAATAAATGCAAAAATACCAGTTTTATAAACTTACTTGGATTACTTAAAAATCTACATATATTTATAAATATAAGTAGAAATTAATATATTTATGAAAAAAAAAAAAAGCATTCCTGTTACGACTCTGAATCAAATCAAACACATCCATAAGCTTTCATAAAAACTGAGTCAGAAGTCTTTTTGATCGAAAAGTTCATAGAAATGGTGGTCGACGATAAATAGAAAGAGTTTAAAAACACTTTTTTCGGGCTCTAAAAGTGGGGGATACTAAAATACTTTAATAGTTTTAATGTTAACTATTACATTAAAAATAATGTAATAGTTTTAAATTCCAATCAATAATTCGTCAGGTTTTCACCATCAATTACCTTCTGGGATTCGGCAGTCATAATCCAGTACAAGACCATCTAGGTCTGTGTTTAATAGTGGATCATTTCGGGATAAGTATAGTAAACAACCTCCAGGAACCTCTTTAATTCAACAGCAGGTTAAGTTATCTTTAAAGATTGCTTTCAAATACTTTTTTAAAGAGTACATAATGAACATGATGTAAAATGTAAAACACATATATGAGGGAATGCAAAATACAATACACGCTACAGAATGTAAAATTTCCATCCATACATTCATTTACAATTACATCCATTTCTCATCTCAATATCAAATTAAATAAGGAAAAGCTAAATAAAAATCTGTGTCCGTCGAAGGTAGATGTATCCAAAACAACTTGTTAGCCAAAGCAATAAATGATTCGTTTTGATTGATTTGGAACCTTGATTTTTCGAAAAATATTTAGCCCGAGAGAGGTGAAGCATTTCCTTCACAACTATTAAAAATTTACTACAGCTCGTCGTTGAGTAATTGCTTTAATTCCTCCTTCCTTAGGTTCATACTGATAGAATAATGGTGTAAAAATTAAGCTTTAACAATATATATAATGAACCTTAGATTTTATTTTATTTATCTCTTTATAATTTTTTTCAGTTATTACTTTTTTTTACAATTATTACTTACACTATTAAAATAGTGTAATAACCCAAGTGTTACCCAAAATTAAAATGATTTTGTATGTAGCAATAACACAGGCCAACGATGAAAAAACTTTTGTACTGAAAATACCTCATTCCTATAGTTTTTAGGGTGCTGGATCCAAATATGATATCAAAAAAGCTGTATCACCCACAATTTCTTCACATTTTATAGTTAAATTTATTATATTAAGGGATTTTCAGTATTCCTTTCAGTGGATTTTCAGGGGCTTTCAGTATTCCTGAAAAAGGAAGACCTACTTATAAAGTTAGGCCTCATGAAACAATTTGTAAAGGTTTTGCCTAAAGATGGACCATGTTTCAAGTATCTCTGCCAAAACTTTCCACGCCTTTCAGAAGCTAAACTAAAAGAAGGCGTCTTTGTCGGACCTGACTTTAGAAAAATGATGTTTGATATTAACTTTGAATCCACAATGACCTTCAATGAGAAAAAAGCATGGGTATCATTCAAGCAAGTCGTTACAAAGTTCTTGGGAAATGAAAAAGACCCAGAGTATGTTTCTACTGTAGCTAACATGTTACAGAAGTTTAAAAAGTTAGGATGCTTGATGAGCCTGAAACCTACGGAAAACTATGGGTGATACAAAAAAATCTAAGGCCAGATTTAGATTCAGCACATAAAAATCTGTAAAGATCTATAAAGATGTAATGCGCATGCTTTAGATAAAACGACAGTCAATTAATATAAAAAGTGACGGGCCGCTCCGGGATTTGAACCCGGGACCTCCTGCACCCAAAGCAGGAATCATACCCCTAGACCAAGCGGCCACTCGTTACCAATATAATTAATAATTAATAAAGGTTATTTGGCAGTTGATAACAATTTGTGAGGAAATCGCTGACAGGAAGAAAAAATATAGAAAACCTCCGCCGGGTTAATAAAATGTATATAAGTTTTCAAAAATATCAATGAATTCTGATACCAATGTTCAATGAGAATTCAGAAAAAAAAAAAAAAATTATCACATTTTGTTCACTAAAAATTTATTAGTGATTGATAAATTATTTTTGAATTTTTGGAAATCTTTTCAGAACTGAAGATGAATGTATAACATTCGAAACTAGTTTTCAATAAAAACAAAATTATAGAAGTGGCAAATAATTTATCAATCCCTAATTAGATTGATTCTTCTATATCTACGATCATGCGGATATTAACTAAAAAGTTATTATTTTGAGATTCTCTTTTGTTGAAAAATATTTTATGAATTTTCTTTGAATTCATATTACTACTTTTAAAAATAATTTGAAATATTTGAGACGATTTTTGTTACAAAGACTAGAAAATAATAAATCAATACTATTTATCTATTCTTGATAATAATCATGGAAGGCTTTAATTGTATCAATTTAAACGCTTTTTCTTAGAGACTGGACGAGAAAAATCATTTGAACTGGGAATTTAAGAAAAGAATTTGTGATACGGCATAAGAAAAAAAAATAGAACATTTCCTGTTTTTAATACAGTCGCCTTTTTCGTGTTATCACAACTACGAGTACCTATATTGAAATTTTTTTTCTTAAATTGTATTCTCATCTCGGGGGTACAAACCGTGGAAAAAATAGTAAGAGCGTGAACGTTTAATTTTTGACATTATTAACTGTTATTATTGTGAGCGGAAAAAAAGAAAAAAACGCAAAAAATTATTCGGCCTAATCAGGTATTGATACAGTTAGCAAAAAAGTCAAATTAATAAGAGCATTTAATTAAATAACATAATAATAGTAAATTTAAATAAAAGCAAAACGTCACATTAAAAATTGGTTTTGTACACACAGCGCACCCTAAATATCAGCGTGTCTAGAGTGACCGTGAAATTTGTTCCCCGTCCGGGTCAGATATCATTTCCTTGATATAATTGGCTATAATATAGCGTTCTTTTGGTGTAGCGACTGCGTCACCTGCTGTTACGATAACAAACCTGTCCCTTCAGAAAAACGTTGTTTAAACAATGATCCAGAACAGGGATATTTACTATGACAACAAATATGCATGGTTATGGGAATATATTCTAAATTAATTAAAAATATAATATTAATAATATAATATAATACTATAATATAATTATATTATATATATAATTAATAATATAATATAATACAGTGCGGTCCTTTCGGATTTCTATATCGCTGGTATTAACGCAGTAATTAAACGACTCAAAATGAACGATTAAACACTGAATGCCGCACCTTAGTCTCATAAAAATGTTCGTATTTATGATAACCTTGTTAAGGGGACACGCCCCAAGTTGATCTACAAAAAAAAAAAAAAAAAAAAAAAAAAAAAAAAAAAAAAAAAAAAAAAAAAAAAAAAAAAAAAAGAGGGCAGGAGAAGCAAATGATGAAACTTTACATATCACATTCTAAAAGCCTCTACTTGGTGCAGAAAAACCATTTAAATGTGAAGGCTATCAAAAGATATATATAGATCAAAGGATAGGCTACATTAACCAATAGAAAATTCTCTTATGGTCTAAAAATGACCAAAAAAATTATATATACATATATAATGTAAGGTAGCAATAGAGAGGAAGCTATGTTCCAAAGGCTTTAGGTGAAACTAAATTTACTTGTGAAAATGTTGATACCTATTTTCGCCAAAAAATATTGAAAACTCAAACATAATTGAAGAGCTAAATGGAAGATTGTGTTATGTTACAATTTGAATCTGAGAAACATTTAATTAAATGATTTTTTATTCCTATTTCAGACTGGATCACTCAATTTTCAACTTTTGAAAATTATCAAAATTTAAGGTTTAGAAAAATTAAACAAGGTGCTATGTAGAATGGGGTATTTAAAATATTCTTCCATGCAAAAATCCCCATTTTTCCTAAAATGTCACTTAACATGTTCTTCCAATTAGTTTTTCAATTTCGTTTTAAAATTATACCAAAAGGAGAATGATAGCCGCGTTCATCAAAGAAATAGTTTGATGTATTAATGGAAAAATTAGATTAAAAATCAGAATGGTATAAAATTATTTCCTATTTCTATAATAACGGTTTCCATATTTTTTTTATTTTTCATTTTACTTTTCTTTTTAAAATTGTATAAGCACTTTTTTTTAAACATCAAACATTTATATCTATCTTAAATAGAATTTTGTTTTTTAAACCGTTTTCCGTCCAAATATTTTCTTTCAAAATATATTGCATAATTAATATTTTCTTTCCAAATATTTTTTTTTAAAACATCATATATTTATATCTTAAATAGTATTTTGTTTTTTTTATACCGTTTTCCATCCAAATATTTTGTTTCAAAATATATTGTATTATTAATATTTTCTTTCCAAATATTTTTTATTTAAAACATCATACATTTATATCTTAAATAGTATTTTGATTTTTTATACCGTTTTCCGTCCAAATATTTTCTTTCAAAATATATTGTATTATTAATATATTCTTTCCAAATTATTTTTTTTAAAACATCACACATTTATATCTTAAATAGTATTTTGTTTTTTTATACCGTTTTTCATCCAAATATTTTTTTTCTAAATATTTTATATTATTAATATTTTCTTTCCAATTTTTTTTTCTAAACATCATACATTTATATTTTAAATAGTATTTTGTTTTTTTAAAACCGCTTTCCATACAAATATTTTATACCTCCTTTGTTTTTAGTTCTCTACCTATCCTAATATTATAGGTATGAACTTCCACTTATTAATAGGTATCCATCCATCCCCTGTGGATAGTAGTTAATTCGATTCACGGCAAAAATTAGTTATGACCACCACGGATTTTATAAGTTGACTGCATCGGATGTAAATAGCGGATTGAAGATATCTTAACTAAAAATCATCGCTTACTCGTAAAATTCCGTTTTTATCATTAAAATAATAGAGATATGTTCGGATGATCATAGTCTTGGTCATTTTTCTAAATGGAAGCACTGATCATCCGTTAAAGATGCAACTCAACTTTCACTAAGTTTTGTGTTCTTGCTCAATCAATTACTTTGGAATAAATCTTAGAGGAGCAAAAAAAAAAAAAAAATCATTGTAGTAGCTGTATGGTTCGTAGTGAAACATCTGTCAAGCTCATAAAATAGTGCGCAGTATTTATATAACTGTACTTAATCATCTCACGAAAAAAAATAAAAATAAACTAAAAAAATATTGAAACATTTATTGACATTGATAAAAAAAAAACTGATGTTAACAAAATTATTTTAAACGAAAACAATGAGGTGCTATCTCAGCGCCTGACATTCATGTCTTGTCCTCTCTTGGTCCAGACACGAAAGCCCCGACGGTATGAAGAAGTAGTACGGAAGATGTTAACAAGAACTTCTTCAAGGGTAAAGACAGTTATTACAATATCCAACTCAACTGTGAAATCGTCTTGAAGAATATATCGAGGAAGGAAGTAATGCAAAAAAAAAAGAACTGAAGCAGTTCATGGTACATTGAAGTATAGAAGGAACTAGATCAAGGCCTGGTGGGGATAATGAAGGTTGTGTTACGGGCAGTCAATAGCCGGCATCGATTGTCTAATATACTGACTGCCCTCCATCATTGCCCAGGTGTCAATCAAGGATCAGGTCTCAGACCACTTCTTTGCTATAGAAAACTTTCAATAATGTCAACTAATTAAAACAAAGAGGGTTCGGAATAGCGGAAAATCCGAATTCCACAATTAACATTAATGCTATAAATTAAAAAAAAATTATAAATCCCAAATACATAAACCAAAAAATATATTATAGTTCGGCCCACCCATTAGTCGTGAAGTTTGACTAATTTCAAAAGGGATAGTGCTGTAAATACCGCTGAAAACATAGAGATATTTGTACATCTTATAATCAATTTCTTCAGTTGTTTCTTCCCATGAATTTAAATATCTCTCTAATAACAAATAACATGCATAAATAAAATCCAAGTGTTTATGGTGAAACCTTTCTTACAGTGGAATATATTTTCAAGCATCTGAAACGGATACCAAATTAAAATATCGAAATGCTCAAGTTTTAATATATTTTTTACTCAAAATGAATATGGATTAACAAACAAATCATGTAATTTTGATGATAACATTAAAGAAAACAAGTTAAAACGAAATAAAGTAATCGATATCAGAAATCACACCAGAAGAAACTCTTACGTTTGAATCAGTTTATTGAATTTTCAGTGCAAATTACGTTTTGAGAAATGGAAAAAAAAATGTACTTTTTCCAAGAAAGATGTTCGCTTAAAATGAAATTGGTCGCTAATATCAAATTTTGACTTTTTTATTTTCAATCATGAACTTTTATAATCAGCCAATAAAAAAAAAAATAATAATTCCCTTTCAATTAAAATGTACGTTTCGTTATACGTAGAATCTAAAAATCGAATTAAACAATAAAAAGTCTGTTTTTTGTTTTGTTTTTTTCCGAAACCAATGGGTCCTTTCTATTTAAATTTGGCACCAGTCAGGTTGATCAGTCCTGGGTGGTCCTCGGAATTCGAGATTGCCATTATACAGTATTATCCAAAAATGGCAGTCCATATCTGAATCATTTATCAAGATTGAGGAAAAATATAAAGTATTTTGGAATTATAATTATTAAAGGCTAAAAAAATTAAAATTAAAAAATAATTGAACTGAAATAACTTATATATATATTCTCCAGTGGGAGTTTTATTAAAACTGGTCTTTGATTAAGATTTGATAATTACTTTTATTTTTACTCGACTTAATTCGATGGGTGTTTGAAATTGTATTTAAAATAAAATTAATCCGATTTATTCCTAATATGAAATCTAGCGTAGCACATCTATATGACTTATATAAATGACTAACACTTACAGGTAATGATTAGGAATAACTGATATTTGATAAGATTACAGAGATCATAGAGATTACACATTGACGCGGATAAAAGGGTAATATTATCATAATTAGAGTTGGTCAACTCCTTTCACTGCTACTCCAACTAGATTTGAATCAGACGTAACTTCTTTCTTAATAATCTTAAGCCGTAAATAATCTTAAACATGATCAACATCCATATTTGTTTCTGAGGGAAAAGTGAAAAAAATATTCAGAAAAGCTTTTTCAAAAAACGGTCGGTGATTGTTTTAACGTTAGGTATGTGCGTGGATATCCGGGACAAGTGCATATAAGGGGATTTATTTCACTTATATTTTATTGGGAGAGCTTCCATCTATTGGGATTTTACTATTTACTTCCTATTTACCTCAAATATCAGGCAGCTCTCCCAGCAAAATAGACTCCAAATGTATCCCTACGTATGCACTCTTCCCGACATATCTTAGCAAGTTTCTATTAATGTATTTTCTAATTTATTCAGATTAATCATACTTGTATTGCGCATCGAAAATTATCAAATGATGTACCACTTTGCTCATCAAACTGATAAGTATTAGGTGTGTATCCATCATTAAAACATTATGATTTTCACAAAGACCTTCGGACGATACTTCGTGAGCATTTTCAGAATCGATTCGTGTTTAAGAAAATATAAATATAATTGCTTAGATAGAAAATATACTTTACAAAAATTAAAAATAATAAAATGTTGAAATCCAGATAAAGGCTCGGTAAATAAATGTTTGTATATCTTGTTACACTACACGGTTTTATGTAGATAAAAGTATGCACATTTAGTCATTAAATAAACTGGCCAAAATGTTAGCCATAAAAACCTTATCAGTGGACGATCCGAATTAATTGATTTGTATTTAAATAACCAACGAGTAATTAAGAAGAAATTATTTCATTCTAATATGTCTGAAAAAAGTTTTCTGAATTGAAAGCGGTAAACAGAAATATCGTATTTGTGAAAAAAAGGAAAATTATTCCAAGGGAACATAGCAGGATCACTGAAAATAATTATATTTTCAACTGAATTGTATTATTTGGAGAAATAAGTAATAAAATGTAAAAAAAAAAAAATGTTATAAAAAATAAAATTTGTAAGATTACCCTAAAACAAAAAAATTAATTAGATGGTATCAGAAGCGGATATCTACTGTTCCTACACTGAGGACATTGTAATCGTGGGAACGCAGAAACTTATAGGTTTTATTGGCGAGAGCAGAGTAGCACCTGTATCTTCTATTTATTACAAGGTTTTTTTGGCCACCCACTTAATCCATCAATGGGTGATATGGACAAATGAAACCGTAACCAGGAATAAAACTTTGCATCGCATAGGTTTATACTGAAATAATTATATCTACAGTCACAGAAAACATTAAAATTACATAAACAGTATTTTTTTTACACAAGCGTAAATGGAACAATATTTCAATATTTCAGGTCGGGGCTTTAGTTCCTTTGGTCTCTATTTCGGCTTATTGATACGAACTGCTTCGATGCTGTTCAATTCAGAACCCTAACGTTTCGGGTTTGACCAGATCCCAAATGGCTGTGAAAAACCGCCGTCAAGCTAACAAAGAGTGACGAGCAGACCAAGGCGGGGTTCGAGAACACGGTCAACAAGAGAACTTGATACAGGTGGTTGCCCTCCCAGGCATATTTTATTAAATTAGGGCAGAGCATGATACTCTTGCGCAAGTAGGCACGAAGGTGAACCATTTCGCAAGGGACCAACTACACTTTGCGCAATTTTCTTCTCACAAGCTTCATTTTTATGTTTTATTACTCCTCATATGGGTAGCAGAAAAAAAACTCAGGTTGTTCTTAAACAGGTATGAGCGAATGAGAATGCAAGGAGTGTTTCTACTATCGATTACCTTGTTTCGAAAAGTAAAACTGATCAAATATGATAACGAAAATCGAAAAAGGGCAATACATCATTTATCAAGTGTCATTTCTAGGGTTCTGTAAGTTCATTGATAAAAATGAATTTACTGAATCTTATTGGAAGTTGGTTAAAAATTGATTATGTCCTTTTTGAGTTTCTTTTTCGAAGCAGATGCTTTCAACATTTTAAAATATCACATTTAAATTGCTGAACGACTTGAGCCTCTAAGAGAAATACACTAACTTGACATGCCTCAGATACTTACGACAGAAAAAAAAAAATGAGGAGAAAAAGACATACTGAAGTGTGAACAATAATTCATTCAATAAATAGTTGGAAAAAGCTCTTAAAATTGCTTCAGGAGTAGGTCGCTCATCACTAATAACAATAATAGTGAAAGTATTGTTGAGCGTAGAACTGATCGTAGGAATTGCGGTCGGTAAAGAATAACACAAATAAAAACACAACACACAAATGTGGGCTAACTTACAAATGCGCACTCATTAAAATAAGTTTACATAATTGTGTGGTTTTCTTAACTAACCAACTTCTCATCTAATAACAATCATTTGAGAAAATAAAAATTTTCTTATATTCTGCATACCTAATGTTTGGAGTTTTTTATTTTGTTTTTTCTTCTCGCCAAAATATTATAGAAAAAAGTAATGATCAAGAATTATTGTTGAAAACAATTTTATTGGTAAAAAAAACTGCAAACGATTACGCTATGGTATATTATTTATAAATAGTTATTTATCCAACAAATATTTTGACTGAATATATTTTTGTATTTTAAATTACTATAACATTTTTTTTTATTAACTTTGGTATAATGATTCCAAAAAAGTTTATATTTTCCCTCTATTTTGGCCGAGATCTGGATTGAACTATGATATGCTGAATAAAAAGCCATAGACGGATTTTTTTTTTTTTTTTAAGAATTTTGGATTCTACGTATCTTGAAACATAAACCTCAAATTTTTAGGAGGAGTCAAACTGTTTTATTCTGGGAGAGGGTTTTTTTCTTGGTCGATTACAAGGATTCATGATTGAAAATAATAATATAAAACTGTTCAAAGAGAAAATCTAAAAATTCAAATATATTACAATAAACATTGATATGATTTTCAATTAATTGAAACTTTTCATAAAAACTCATAATATTTTTCAAAATCTGAATAACTACTAAAAAAATGGAGAAGTGTAGTTGAGACACTGGACTATGGGCATACAATTATTTTATTTTATATCAGTTAGATATTAACTATGTGGTCAGGAGACCATCCTAGGGCAAACCCAGACTTAATATTGAGGATTCCTGGGACTTCATTAGGCTGGGATGAAAACCTGGTGTGGATGCTTACCACATCATCTCCTGGAATAACCGATGCTCAAGAAACGGTAGTTGCTTACAGAGGACTGAATTAAATATTAACAATGGATTCACTTGTTGTTGTTCAGCCATGGTTATGCTAAGGTTTTTGTTTTTTTACTAAAAAGCTAAGGTAGGTAAAGAAATAAACTATTGAAGGTAGTTGCCTGTAACACATACTTGAGGCAGCTGAAACTTAGGAATCTTACTCACTTAAGCACCTGGGAATCTTACTTATTTACGTCTTTTATATGTTTCCTGTTTCATTTCAATATATTTCAATGTAATTTAGATTTAACTTAAATTAAATATTATTAGCTCACGTGCTAATTAGTTAAAGTTTTAAAGATTGGAAAAAAAACAAAAAAAAAAAGTTTTGTGATTAGAGAAAAGTAAAGAGGATATAAGGTAATGGCCAGTGCAAACATTAAAAGGATTGAATCATTTTCCCTGATTCCCACGGGCATCGAATCATACCTCCTAGATTCCGATAGGCCTACAAGAAAAATTATAAATGAAAACACTAATAAATTATTATTAATTAATCATAAACTATTAGCAATAATGATAACAATATGTATAAATAAAGCAATTTTATTTACATTGGTATTTTTTAAAAGAGGTAAAAGTAAACATAGTACACGTAGTATAAACATAGTAAAAAAAAAAAAAAAAAAAAACTCCAAGCAGTTCAGACTTAAGTTGTTACATCTTCGCTGCATGACTCGTGGATTTGGAACTGTACAATAATGAATACACAGCCAATAGCATTAGACAGCATCTGTAAGAAGATTAAAATAAAATATTTTTGATCAATCATCAATTTAATTTTATTTACGGTTTGAAACATAATAAATTTACTAATTCCCAATTTTTATGGTTGTCTATAAGTTCTTTTTTCTTTTTTTTTTTTTCAATTCGGTTTGACTCCCCTTATGTGCTCAGACCAAGGAAGGCAATTCAGCTTGCCTATCTCACAGTGTAATAATCTATTCTAAGCAGAGTATAGCTCCAAACGTCGAAAGGTGATTTATTGGCAACACTCCAATGGAAAAATACCATGAATCGAAAAATGATATTAACAAATTTTTTATACCAAGATGTTTCCAACAATAGTCAGCACAACCCTTTACTGAATGGTCTTCCGTTATTTGGCTAATTAAAGCGTTATTCGAATCTATACTTACATAATAAAACAGGGAATGGTCAAGTGGAAAAAATCTCAGAGGCCTGCGTTGCGTGAGTCGCCTTCTCTCGAGCTGAATAACAATCAGGTTCTGCAACAATGGATTTATCTTGGGAATCTTTGATCAATATCTTATAAGTAATATGTATTTGAAGAACCAAAATTTTTAATCTACCCGTAGGTTTTATGCCTAACTCCATGTCATTAAATCATATTTCAACGGTAATGAGAAGTAAAGCTGTACTACATTACTACTACTGGAGCATTATTTTTGGTACTTTTCCTCTTTAATACCAATTATCATTTCGTTAAAAACTGTTTTTTAAATATTTATTTGAAAGTTTATATCTGAATTAAAAAATTATCCGCTTTTGCCAGCTAGTATTTCTTAAATTTGTACCAAGTTTCATAATTATATATAATTATAAGTGTATAATTGTTACGAAAGTGATAATAGTGGTGCTAGACTACCATTTTTTAAAATTATAAACATGAATTATATGAGTTATACTTTGCCGAATCCGCTCCACTCCTTTCCAAAATGATGTTATTACCATTAGCAAAAGTCCTGTTTATAGCCATGCAACTTTCATCAAAGAACGGTTGAAAATTATTTTTTGTAGCTAATAAAGAATTATAAGTCAGATTTTGATTGCGGAATTCAAGGATAGTTTTCTAAAATAAAAAATATTCTGTCAAATCCAAATAGGGAGGAGACCAAAACTTTTCTTCCTATTGCGATAAAACTTGAAATAATGAATGAAATATGGCCCATTTAATATTTTAGTATTCATCCTCATTAAAAAGAAAAATGTTTTTTTCTTACATGTCGTACGAGAAATCCTCCTTTGTCTTCCAAACACAAGGAATAGAGATCAGCGTAAAACTTCTCCCTCTGAAACAAATCACATCATTATCAAAGTTTCTAATTTCTTGAGCAGTTGACTCAACTTCCAGCTTGTTGTGTCGCTTGATATAAACTCTGATAACTATAGAAGAAAAAAAAAGTTGCTTTATTAAATCATCCCTCAATTCTCGAGGTCAAATAGTTTTCATGCACGACTGTTAACCAGATACCTAAATTTTTAAAAAGAAACACTTATGAAGTTATCATAAGTTTCTATTTCTCACATTCCAAAAACTTTCAATTTATTCAGAAGCATTATAGGAAGGACATTGAAGGCTAAGTGAACTGAAAAGGAAAGAGTCAAGTTCTTTTAATAAGAGGGGAGAGTAGTCACTTTAAATTTTTGTAGAGATGAGAAAAATATCAGAAACAGGAGTCCACTCTCTCATTTTGAGTGTGAATTATATTTATAAAAGTACAGTATTTATGCCTCTAAAAATCTTTCTAGTAAAGTGCCTGAGTCATGCAAGCACAGATATAGAATATAATAGAAGAAGAATTATACACACCATGCCGCAGACAAAATATCCTGAGGTGGTGGTGTTAGAGCAGGAATAAGAGACGTTCCTGCCTGGAGTTTGATTTATTATTTAGTGGAAGCTTAGACCTTCATATTCTTTCTACAATAGGTTAGTTATATGTTCCATAATACCTGATGTTGCTAATTACATTAAAAAAATTTATTATTGTGAACAAGCAACAGTTTTAAACCTGAATTTATGGTTACTATAGAAATCAGTTTTATAAGTTATGCAGGCAAAAATATCAATCTATGAGAAAATTGAGATTTTGTACGTTCTTTGAAAATATAAAATAGGTATTTATAGATATAAAAAAAAAAAAGGTATTTGTATTTTTAAAGGCAATAATACCTGGTTATTTGCGTTAGCTGCATAATGTGCCACACACCAGATCTTGTACAAGGATTCAACAGTTAGAACAAAGTGAGTGAAGGCCACAGATATTCTTAAATTATCGCTGATGAACGTGGATTCAGGAACAAAGCCCATAAGGATCCCGGCAGTAAGAAATACGGATATACTCGTTCTCAAAAGGGAGTCGAGCACTATTAATGCCAGCTGGAAGTAGTAGTTGTCTACCAACTGTAAGTGTATTTCTTCTAATCGAATCTGTTCCAAGACCAGTGCCCAGGTGTCTTTACAAAGTCTTGTGTCTTTCCTAGAATGAAACACTGCTAAGAAATCTCTCAGTTGGGACGTCCTCTTGTTTAGAACTTGCAACGGAATGATAAACTGACTTAAATAACAATACGCGATTGCAGATTTCAGTAACCCATTGTAAGAAAGTAAGAGAAATTTTTGAGATGAAAATGAATACATCTTACAACATCCATGGAAAATTATAAAGACGAAACCAACATGGAGCCAGCTCAGGTCGCTCATCGGTAACCTTCGAGAACGAATTGAAATTCGCATTTTATAAACGATCTGATTCAACGGGTGATTAATTTTGATATTTTTGTACAAGCAAAGTATCAAAATGCCGTTATGTGAAACGACAAAAAGAGACGTGATTGAAAATCTAATCCAACCCACATCTTCTAAGAATTTTTTAACACGCCTATTGTCCATACCGCAAATATCTAAAACACACATTGAAATTAAAAGTACATAATAAAGATACTGTTTCTTCGAAGGACGATTCTTGCAGTTGTAAGGGTATCCGAGATGCTTCAAATAGCGGAAGATTTCACCGCCCTCCATCACCTGTCTGCTTAGAGTACAAGGTTAGGAATGGGCTAGTGTTGATGTTATTGATTGATATGGGATAGTTCAGGGAAACATGACAAACATTCGGTTTAGGCAGGTCAACAGTCTTCAAAGACATTTCAATTATCATTTAATGTTTGGTTAGCTCACTTCAGACATTCTAGTGTTAAGAAAATTATCGATACTGCTACAGTATTGCTTTCTCACTACCGAAGATAGGGACGCTTTGTACTGAAACAGAAAATGAAAAAAATTATGCTCTCAAATTCGAAAATTTCCACTCGAATTTTACGTTTTAGACACCAAAGAACAAATGAGGTGTTCAAAAGCTCCACTTATATCAAATGTATTTTTCCATACAGTGAATGGAAAGTTTTTCTAGTTAAAATGAAACTCAGAATGGTTGAAAAATTAGTTTTTATAGTAACTTTGCAAACAAAAATGGAATTGAAGATGTCCACTTTAAATAGAAAAGTGTTCGTTCATTAGGTTTTGCAGTTGCTAATTTCGAATACTATCGAAATTTTGTTCGAGCACGAACATATCAAATTAAAAATCAGCATAAGGATCGTTTATTGGATTTGTAAGTACCCTAATTCCGATTTACTGTTATTGTTGAAGTTTTCTTCGATATTGGGATCGTTCACACGGGAGGAGTTTTCGGTGTGCAGCTCCTCTATACAAACAATTAATTATCTTTTTAATTGGTCCATCATTTCCATGAATGATCTGAGCGAAATAATTCCAGATATGTTCTCTTTTTTAATCATAACGCATGAGAACAGGTGGTAGAAGCAGTCGAATACGCAAAATCCGAGGACTGTATTTCGTCAACCGATATCCACTGAGAATAACTCAAAGATTAATAATCCGGAAGTTGCTGGTCCATTTATTTTTTATTACCCCCTCCTATTTGGAGTAGCCCAGTCAAATTAATTAAAATAAAACTGAAAATTAGTTTAATCCACTCTGGGCATTCCAAATAAATTAGTATTTTAAATATACGAAGGTGAGCTATACTTTTGTGAGCCAATGAAAACCGAAAGTTTGTAGAAAATTTCAGTTTTCGTCTGATAACAAGAGTTCATCGCACAGAAAATTTAACTCATTTCTAAATTAAATAACATTAAATTACGCGTCCAATGTTTTTCTTAAATACAAAAGTTGGTTCAGCAGTTTGGTCAGAAACGGCAGTCAAAATAAGAAAATTTTGCCATTTTGACTTAAAAGTAAGTAATGCTCAGTTTAACATGCCTGAAACTATAGCACGATTATTCCAAATGAAAATGTTAAAACTAAAGTTATAGTTAAAATACAAAATAGCAGCATAGCGGAAAATTAGCGCTACGACTGTTTATAGCTTTTAGCGTGTATCTATGCATCGGAATGAGAAAATTAATAAAATAGACGTGATGTCAACGCATAATTTAATGCTCTACAACTTTAGTTTTAACATTTTTCATTAGAAATAATCGTGCTATAGTTTCAGGCATGTAAAACTGAGCATAACTTACTTTGAAGTCAAAATACTAAAATTTGCTTATTTTAATTGCCGGTTCTGACCAAACTGCTGAACTAACTTTAGTATTTAAGAAAAATCATTCAACACATAATTTAATTCCTTTTGTTAAAAGTAGAATTTGAAGTGCTATGTTGTGATGTTGTAAAAGAAAAACTGAAAAAAAGAGCTAAAATTTTGAGATTTTTGTCTTCCAAAAGTTTTTCTCACCTCAGAAACCGTTGCAAACTTATAATACTCATTTATTTGGGATGAACAGAATGGATTAAAATTATTTCCAGCTTTGTTTTGAAATAATTCGCACCAAAAGTCTAATTTGATTGGGCTACTCCAAAATTTTACACAACATTTAATATTTTAAAATTTCACTCTTATCTAAATTAAATACATAATTAATTGGGTTCAGCAGTTTTTTCAAAATCGGCTGTCAGAATTTGGCAAATTTTACCATTTTGACTAAAAAGTATGTCACGCTCTTTTTTACACGCCTGCCGCTCAAAAAATGTTATTCCAAATGAAACATGTGAAATAACTAAACTTGTAGAGCATTACATTATGAGTTTAGAGCATGCCTATTTTTTTTTTAATTTGTTCATTCCTATGGAAGCTACATGCAAAAATGAGCAGTCGTAGCCCTGATTTTCGCCGAATTTAAAATTAATAATTAAATTACATTTACTTGAAATGAACACCGATTTGGAGTTTTGTGAAAAAAATGAGGGCCCTAAATCATCACATTTCATCAGCGTTTGTTTTGTTTGTTGAGTCTATGGCAGTGACAAAAGAAAGATTTCAAAGCTGTTGATTTCAAATGAAGGTAATATAATTTATCAATTTTTAATTTCATTATTTTTTTTTAATAGGGCCTTACATGACAACGTGAACGAAATTAGACACATAAACTTCTCCCTCTTCCTCTCCTTCGATCCCCTCAATCCAACTTACCGCTTCTGGATGCAATCTTGATAATAAAATTGGACGATCGAAATATAAATATATATATATTCAATTTCCTAGACAAAAATTAGTGATTTTGAGGTCTGGTGTGATGAAACTACAATATAACAACATAGGGGAAAATCAGCGCTGCGACTGCTTATAGTTTTTTCCTAGTATCTATGCATTGGAGTGATCAAATTAAAAAAATATACATATATAAAGACAGAATTTAATAGTCTACAACTTTAGTTATTTTATATTTTTCATTTGGAATAACCGTTCTTGAGTTACGGGTGTGTAAAACTGAGGATAATATATTTTTCAGTAAAAATGGTAAAATTTGCCCATTTCAACAGCCGATTCTGACCAAACTACTCAAGCCAATTAAGAAACATGTCGAAATAATCAATTAAACATCAAATTTGTTTTTCCTTACACAATTTATTTTGTTTTTCTTTGCATATTTGTCGTTTGCATTTGTTTTTCCTTATGTGCCCAATAGAAATGGTCAGAAGGTATTATAGATATTATATTACAAAAAAAGTCTTTTTTGACATTTTTTTTAACATTAAGACAAGATGTTTGTAAGCGATGGATTATAATTAGGATGGATTAGAGAAGAGGGAGGAGAGAGGGGAAGGAGGGAAAAGGCAGGAGGAGGAAGGAGGGTGGAAGAAAGAGGAACGAGGCAGGAGGGAGATGAATTAAGAAAGAAATGGTTCTCGATTAATACAAATATTAAACAAAAGCAATCAGACTGCATGACATTTTTTTAAAAACCCATTAAAAAAATAATGAAATTAATGAATAAATAAAATCATTTTTACAATATTCTAACATGAAAACCCTCTTAGAAATGATAAAAAAACTATTATGGAAAATAAAAAAAAAATCATATCTGAAACATAAAAAACATTTCTTCCTATAATTAAATATAATGATCAATACAAATTATGATTACTAACCGAAATCGACATACGGAAATAAGCATATTTATTTAATTAAAAATTAGTAAGTTTTCTTAATTATTATTAATTAAGTTTAAAAAGGTTCCAGAAAAATATGTGCTACCTGATAATTTGCGTTAGCTGTAGAATGTGCCACACACCAGACCTTGTAAAGGGCTTCCACAGACACAGCCAAGTGAGTGAATGCCACGATTGTTTTCAAATTATCTCTCACGAGCGTTGCTTCAGGTATAAAATCCAGCATCATCCCGGCAAAGAGGTAAAGGCCGATGATCGCTCTGTAAAGAGAGTCGAAAACTATCAATGCCAGGTAGAAGTAGTAATAGTCAATCAGCTGTAAGCATATTCCTTCTAATCGAATCTGTTCCAAGACCAGTGCCCAGGTGTGTTTATAAAGTCTCACGTCTTTCCTAGAATGGAGTATTTGCAAGAAATCCCTCAACTGGGACGTTCTCATGCTTAGGATCTGTAAAGGAATGATGAACTGGCTTAGGTGACAATATGTTGTAAATATGTTCCCGTTATCGTTGTACGCATCGATGAGGTGTTGATTTAAGGAAGCACACATCCTTAGCAGCATATGAAATGTCAACAAGATGATACCAATATGAAACCATCTCATTTCACTCTTTGGGTATCGTCCAGAACCAATGGACTTTCGCATATCATCAACGATTTTATTCAAAGGGTGATTAATTTTGATATTTGAATAAAAACAAAGTACCATAACGCCATTTTGGAAAATACGAAAAACAAATGTGATCGAGAACCTGATCAAACCCACATCTTTTATCGAAATTGGACTATAAAATTTCTTAAAATTTAATATTGATAAACCAGTACTTAAAAAATACATTAAAAATAGTAATGCATAAAAAAAATACTGTTTCTTCGAAGGACGATGGTTGCAGTTGTAAGGATATCCGAGGTACCTCAAATACCGAAAGATTTCACTACCCTCCATCACATGCCTGCTTAGAGTACGAGGTTACTATTGGGCGAGTGTTGATGCAATTGATTGAGATGGGATAATATGACGAATATTCGATTTCGCCAGGTCAAC
Source organism: Rhaphigaster nebulosa (assembly GCA_948150685.1). NCBI lineage: Eukaryota > Metazoa > Arthropoda > Insecta > Hemiptera > Pentatomidae > Rhaphigaster > Rhaphigaster nebulosa. Next base: position 38,244,847 of record OX411309.1, read on the forward strand.
AGTCCTCACAGACATTTCATTAAGGGTCAATCAATTTCAAACCAACCAATTTAATTTGAAAAGATTGCTGACAAAATTTATTTGTATTTTATTTTTTTACCATGCTTCTTCTTAATTGTAAATAATAATAAAAAAAAATTGGATAAACGTCAAAGTTTTCAAAATATAAATCTTCTCTTTTAAAATTTAAAATGTTTTATTTTTATTTTTTTACTCATATTTGTACTATACAAATTGAAATTGAAATATTGAATTGAAATTGAAAAAATTGAAAACAGATAAATAAATAATATTTTAGAAACCCAGTTTTCTATTGAGCGCCCATTTTGTATTGATGTCAGCCCATTTAGCATATTAAGAGGTTTGCTTTAAACTGTAGCTCTTTGGTTTTGAAGATATTTGGTTCAAATCAAATTCATGTTAAAGAGTTTAAAATACACATTATTTTCTATCCAATAGCCATGCCTCTACTTAATTGTAAATAAACAAAAAAAGAATTAAAAGTAAGTTTTACGTTTTCAAAATAAAAATCTTCCCTTTTAAAATTAAAAAGGTTAAAGATAAAACTAAAACGCAACTTCAATTTTTTTTAGGATATATTGCTTATAAAATACACTAATTTCCTAAAAAACTTTAAGGCCTGAGAGTTTTTTTTTTAATGGAAAAAATCAGATATTTTCAATCAAAATTATCTTAGAAGGGACACGCTTTTTAAATTCAAAGTTTTTCAGAAAACATTACCTGAATATGTTGTGACAAGAGGTAAAATTTTATCACTGAAACCTTTTTAGTTATTTAGATAGAAATTTTAAATGTAGCAAAAATTGCAAGTGCGTATAAAATTTAAATAGAAATGATGAAGACAAGATTTACTGCAAGAGATTATTTATGTTTTATAAGTGACAACTTTTGCTGCTAAAAAAAAATCTATTTTAGTGATCGAGACAGCACAATATATAAAAGCAATACTTCAGAATGGGTGCACTTTAGAAATCTAGAAAATTTATAAAATATTCTTTCATTATGTCGTAATAAGCTTTCATCACTGAGACTATATTAGGTTTTTAATTAGAAATGTTTAAAAATAGCTAAAATTGTAAGAAGCTCTATTAAAAATACATATAATACATTACTTGTAGTAAAAATCTTAAAAAATAAAATAATTAATCTTAGTCATGGAATGTTAACCACTTATAAAAAAAAAAAAAAAATTGCATTATTTACCTGTCCATCCTGAGATATTTCAGATTGAAAATACCTGATTTTAGAAAAATCGTAATATTTGAAAGCCCATTAACAACAAAGGATGAAACTCTCTGGCCTCAAACTTTGTAGGAAAGTAGTATACTGTAAGCACTATTTTCTAGAAAAAAATTGGAGGTGAGTCTTAGTTTTATCTTGAACATTTTCAATTTCAAAGGAAAAGATTTTTATTTTGAAAACGTATCACTTAATTTTAATTGTTTTTTTTGTTTATTTAGAATTAAGTAGAGGCATGGACACTCGATAGAAAATATTGTGCATTTATGCTTTTAAACATGGAATTTTTTTAACCAATTATCTTCAGAACCAAGCAGCTACAAACCTCTATATTAAGTCAAATGGACTGACTCCAGTACAAAACGGGCACTCAATAAAAAACTGGACTTCTAAAATATTAATGAATATCTGTTTTCAACTCTCCGATTACATTACAAACATTGGTAAAAAAATAAGAAATAAATACATTTTTTCTGCTACCCTCATTGGTTGATTTGCTATGGATTGAACCTAAACCATATTTTCTTTAATGATTGGTAGGCCTATTTTAAGCATTTTAGTGTTAAGAAAATTATCTATATTCCTGCTGCATTATTTTTAACATATGTCAAGCTATTTGAAAGTTATGGCGCACAATTTATTTTACAAGATAAATGTCGAAGCTCTCAAAAGTTTTAGTTAAACCTTACTGCAGAGGTCTACTAGGCTACGTTTTCTGTGTCTTTATCCGAAGCTCTATTTATCAATATCAGGTGCAAGGCCTTGGTGTTCGGAATTTTGAGAACCGAATATAGAATTATATATATTTATGGGAAACAGTTTTGGGGTCTCTATGGCCAAGTGCTCAGAAACTGAACATCAATCATGCACATGTTCCAGGTATCAGCGGACAGGTGAGAGAAGTTGGGTCCCTTTATCGCAAATGCAAATAAAAACCTGAAACATCAGCACATATACTGTGAAAATGACCCAACAAATCCTTCCTCATAACTCGTCGTCACCTTAGTTATTATTTACTCAATATAAGTATTTATAAATAATTGAAACCTTTATAAGCAAACGTTTATAAATAACTTTTGAACAAAGGGCTGTAAAAAGCATGTGTCCGGATTTGGCAAGTCCCTTTGGGACGTACTTTTTCTTTTAGGATATCTATACTTTTAGCTTAGTGCTAATGTGGAGATGCTAATTATGCTCCCAATAAACAATCTATTGTGCTTATCACGCACTATGTCTAGTCATATTATTTATGGGTTGCAGTTGGCTTCTCCTTACTTCTTGGTCTAGAAGCCTTCTTTTCTTCAATCTCCACCATTTGGCTTAAACATAATAAAAGGATCTCTATCTTTGGAATAAAAGCATTCGAGTGGATAGACTATAGCAGTATATATGTATGCTAGAGATAAGAATGATGCCAATAGATAGATTTAAGATGTACTCTCAATGTAAAAATACAGTCTCTGTTATACCGTATTGTAAATTTGCAATCGATAAACAACACCGTTGATTGGATTCGTTAACTATGGATCGAGGTCTTATGCTGACGTCGTAGCTTTCCCTAAATATTTACTATGTTTTGTGATTCTGAGCGAACAATTTGGGCCTTATTTTGTCAATCATCCTTAGAAAATTAATATAATAAATATGATTAATTGTTATCACATTTAATTCCACTCCTAAGGCAAAGATAAGATAAGACAAGGAAGACCTTGGTCTACGACGATCCTCCTATTTCGGGAGCATTGTGTAGAACCGGTCCCGTAAGCATCGCCGCCTCGACATTAAATGTCCCCTCAAATGTCAAGGAGGATCCTATCTGGAGCAGATGCTCTTCTTCAAGGACCATCCTTAACCATATCCGTGATCTTGCTGGAGCTCGCTACTTACAATAGCTTGGCCCCCTAATATAACAGTAGTGTAAGTAACGTTATTAGCTAGTCTCTAGCAATTCCTCGAATGCTGTACTACCCGTATCCTTAGTGAGTTCGTGTTAAATTATGAAGTCAGTCTTATGGAATTATCAAATCGTATGTATGCACTTTGATGCGATGTTGTTTTAGGCAATCGTGTTTTAATGATCTGAAAGAATGATGTAAATTTATGCTTAAGTATAAATGCAAATGAGAGAGCACTGCTAAATTAAAGAAACAATCGTAGTGACTCTATAGGATAAACGCATAGGAGAATGTATGGTTTATAAGTGGATGTCTAGGTTTATGAAGAACATTCAACTCAGTATTATGGTCATTCTGCCATTTTAAACATAGTACTAATGATGAGAATTATTCTGATTCTGATTAATACTTGCTTATTCAAAGTTCTATTACAGTCTTAAAAATTTGGGTTGTGCCATATTTTTTAACTTCAATTGATTCCTATTTATTTATTAGCACTAAATCCACAAATGACATTCATTTTTTCCCATCACGTCAGGATTTTTCACAATCTGCAAATAAATATATCGCAAATATGGAAGAAAATTCTGTTCTTTGTACCTAAACCTGTATAAGGTGCCAGCTGCTAGCAGGTACTTTTCTTAAAGCTTCGAAAAAGCAATTCTGAATTTACTTTGGTCAGATGTATGTCCCAAACCAAATAGTTCAGCTCAGTGAAAAAGATTTAAGATTGCATAGAATGAGCCAAAATAACTGAATAAATTATAAGAGAAAAATGTTTTGAGTATATTTTGAAGTCTCATATTTCCGCAATATTTTTTATTTTTACACATTTTGAAATTTACGTTTGAGAAAAATTCTGACGTGATTGTTGAATATGAAGGTCATTTTCGGATTCAGCGCTAAAAATTACAGAAGAGTCAGTTATCAAAAACTAAAAAATACAACCATCGCAGGCTAGTACTAATTTCAATAATCTTTTTAACTGACTTTAATAAAGAGCATGTTTTGAAAGATGTGTCGGTATATGCATGGCGTAGGTATAAATAAGCTTATAAGCATTGAACATCCATTTTGTTTGGAAGAAACGCAATAATATGGGCAATATTTTGGTTTGTTAATTGTATTGTATTTTTATATAGTATTTTTACATTTTTAGAACTTTCGGGAATTTCAATTCCAGGATTTTTTTTTTTCCATTTCATAAATTTTTTTTTAATCATGGAGGTCTTGGTCTTCTGAATGGAGATATCGATTGAATATAATTTTTCGAATCATCCCATTTCGAATTATAACGGTATTTCCAATAACGATTATTTTGATTATTGAATATTATCAAATAGTTACTCTGTAAATTGTGTTTTGGCCTTATGATTTTTTTTTTTTTTCCTAATCCCTATATTTATATACAGACTGTATTTCAAAAATGTTTACATCATTTTCTTTTCATGAATTATACTTTTGCTGTAGCTTTGCTACATTTTAAGCAGTTTTTGTTTTTACTATTGAGTTCTGAAATTGTTTTTCTGGAGATTGTGGATCGTGTTGGGGCACACTTCGTTTTTTTTTTGTTTTTGATATATTTATAAATCAAGATTTTGAACTGATCCCTCGAATTCGGGTTAGCGAGAAGGTGCTCCACCTTATAAAATTATATACGGCGTGTAGTAATCTGAGAACACTGTACTTATTTAAATATTTCCGTGCGAGGGGAAGTGCTAAGTCAATACAGCAGCCTTGCAAGGTTTCAGAATTATTTATAATTTTGACCTCAGCCATTCAACCTTTAGCGATTACATATCCTCCCCACAATTTAAGCAAAGGTGAGCAGCTCTGACAAGCCTTGCCGACCTTATGGTAAATTATACAATATACAAAATTATAGTGAATTTTTTCACATGAATCTATTAGCTAATTTATTTTGTCATTTCACTTCAGAAGAAGCTTTACTTATCTACTTGGCAGAGTTTTATTTTATTAATGAATGGATTTAAGATATAACTTTTCAAAAAAATAATAATATTTTTATACTCAACAGTTTTTATATTATGAATTTATAAAATATTTTCCTAGATAAAATAATGGAGCTCTTTCAGGGAAGTTTGCTCATTTTTCTAGAACCATCACAACCGCCAAGGTCAACTTCTTTATTTTCTTAATAAAACTGTTACAAAAGGACCAAAACGATATAATTGAACAGGACAATTACTCTACCAATTATACCGAAAAATAAGAAACAGATTCACATTATTCATAAATATGAGTATGCAGTGTTGAGTCATGGCGTTCAGTCAGACAAATTCTTCCTGTATACATCCGTACAATTTGAAAATCCTGACCGATGATAATAATTTACATGCTTCTACAATCTAATGGCCCACAGTGATTCAGAAATTCCAAATTCTTGGCCAAAAGTCATAATACGTTCTACGTCCTTCAAAACCCATTCATTAGTGATTTAATTCTTTATTTTGTAACAATATTAATTTCTCAGAACATTTTTGTTCTGGTTTGTTGGTGGGAAGATAGTTAAAATTGTATCTTTTCACATTCGATAGTTGAACATGGTAGGGACGATGTGGAACCCCACTTTGTTTTTGACTTACCAGAACTAGAAATTTCACAAAAATGTGTTGTCCCCATTAATTTTATTAAGTGAATCCTGCTTTATTTCCTATTCTACTCCTTCCTCCTCTTTAACCAATGATACCCCTAGATGTCGATGGAGCAGTTTCCTCCACATCATCATTTGTTGTAGTTTCTCTTCCAGCTAATTATTTTAGTTTCTCTAGAGTTATTTTTGGAGAGTTTGGCAGTGGAATCTGGTTCATATAACCAGCATCCATGGGGTTCCATATATAAAACATGGCCATCTTGGATTTCATATATACTCTAAAAAAAATGGGAGACATAACAACAGATTTAGAAAGGAAAATCGCAACAATAAATCCCTTTAAACCGATTTAGAGAGCGGACACCTGACATTGGTAACAGGACAGAAATGAGAGTTTAAACTTTTCATCTCAAAGTTTTAAAGAATTGGTAAAAAATTAAATTTTTCAGTATGAACGCCGCGTGACAACTAAACAAGCAATTTGCGCACCAAAAAAAAAAAAAAAAAAATGAGGTAGATAAGTTCAAATTCGTAATCAGCATACTAATAGATGAGCAAATTTTCAGAACGAGAATATTTTTTCAATCGATCATCATACTTCCAGACGTTGAGGAAGTACAAAAAAAAAAAAATGTAACCGAACAGGTATAGTTCAATTATAAAGGATGCGGACAAATCAGGGGTGCACATAGAAATATCTTAACCTTATGAAACTTGAAAAGGATAGCGATTGTGAAGTATGCAAAACGCCGACAGATCCAGATCATATATTCTTAAGATGCAGAATATATAAGAAAGAAGAAGAAGTACTACCTAGAAGAAGAAGCTACCTTAAAAAAAAAAAAATGGATAAGCAAAAGTTCAACAAGATTAGATTTTTTACAAACCACTCAGTACAGAATTTGTTGAAATGAAACTCTGAAGAATTTTATAAAGATTATTTGTATTATTTATTTTCTCTATAATGTGTAATTATTTATCTGTTTACATATACGCTTTTCTTCTAAAAAATAAATTGGACACCAAATAGGATTAGGTGACAAATATTGAGTAAGGTGTATAATAAAAATAAGAAATTAACAAAATAAAGATTTGAAAGAAATATTTGCTTTTTCAAAAATTCATTAAATCAAAAAGAACATTATCTTGCGAAGAAACCTGTTTATCAGTCCAGCCAACCTACATTCACAATATCAAGATAAGCAACGGCTACTTGCACTGACTAAGTAGCGCTTATCTAAGCACTTTAAGCTCTAGAGCCAATAACTACATCTTTAATAACTATAATTGGAGCCGTTGACAAGATTATCTTTATGGGTGAGAAGAGTGCCCTATAATCTAAATCTGTGAAATAACTAGAGCAAGGGAATACAGGGCCCAACTGGTTCAGGGTAAGAGCTCTACTGTCATGGCCTTAACATTTAGCAATGAAACCTACCTCGGTGTCCACAAATCATTTTATTTAACTTATCATCGTATCAGCTGTCTGTTAATTTCTCGACTTGTAACATGAGCCATCTACTCCTTCCAGACAGAATTAGCTTTAACTACTCTAATAATATAATTTAATGACATTTAATTTTACATTCAGGTGCTTAATCCCTACGAATAAAGTGGGTGCATCCAATGATTTATATGCAATTTCATTTCATAATTAAAAACTGTCACGTCCTATTTTGATATCTAGGTTATATTAATTGCTTCAGCAGACTGTAAAATAAATTTATAGATTTTTAAAACATAATGCCTAAATAGTTAATACTTAGTCCAACTTTAAGGAAAGATGTTGATAATAAATAATTGTATCTGAGTGAAAAACTTTTCAATTATCTAATTGCTGAAATTATATTTTTTTATCTAAATTCGCCTTTTATTGTTTAAGAAAGTAAGCAAATTTTATTAGTTTTTTTTAATAATTACTAAGATATAGCTCTAAATGACAGAAGTTTTGTATATTCAAAAAATTTACAGACCTTCAGAGAACTACCTATAAAAAAATGTTCGTTATCACACATAAAAATTTAAAAAAAATAACTGTTTTATAAAAATAACATTTTGGGAATCGGAGTATCGGATGTATATTTCATTATTATTGTTTATTAAAAATTTTGGGCTCTTCAACCACTTGGATTATTATTGCCCAGTACTAAACTTTCAGACATTGGTAACTTGGTAATTTAAATTTTGGTATAAATTTCAACTTGTTTGAGAAATAGTATCAATTTTGCCACAGTCTTGATTTTTTTTTTTTTAAATTTCTGTTATATCAGTTTTGAGTCCAATTTCACTCCACTGAGCTTCATACGCCAAGCACTCTGTCAAGATGCGTGATACCGTCAATCCTACCCCGCAGGAGACACATTGAGGCGATGTACCCCTCGTCATAGGATACTCGTGGGTGATTATTGTATCTCTTATCCTTGGGGGGGTTAGGACTATCTCGTCTCTTCTTGTAAGGTCAGCTCGGCTAGGTTGTACATATGGTTTCACTATTCTTAATTTATCCTCACTTGCTCTAAACCAAATGTACCACCATTTCTCTTGCGCCTTTTCTTTTAAGAAGGTAAGGATTTCTTTCGCTAATACAGATGGTTCTGCGACTCCTTCATTAATTGCTTTTTTAGCCATAGCATCGGCTATCTAATTTCCTCTAATGCCACAGTGACCCCATAATCAAAAAAACTGAACCTTGCATCCAGCACAATGATTTTAAGAGAATTAAGGTGTTGATAACCAGAGGGTTCAATGAAAACGTATTTTTCAGAGCCGTAAGAATAGATTTCGAGTCAGTACAAATGTTGCTTGATACCGATTTTACATGTATATACAGCGCGGTTTATTACTTACAGCTCAGCACGGTGATGGTATGAAGTACAGTTAGATGGCAATGAATGCATTTGTATATCGTCAATACCCGTCCTATCATCCAATTTTGACCCATCTGTATAAATATATTTCCACTCGGAGTTTTTCTTTTGAATGGCCGTGATGGCCGCTAATCCCAGCTTTGACCAAATGCTCTTGTTGCATTTGACTCTATGGATCAAGTAGCCAGGGTTCTAATTCCAACTGCTGAAGTTTCATCGGTGATGGTAAGGATTTGAGGTCCAGATTTGTAAAATGGATTGAGCATCTTTCCGATAATGAATTTATTATGTGGGTTTAGGTGGGCTACTGTTGATGAACAGAATCAAATATTTAAAGGGTGAGTGGGCCGAGAAATTACTTTTATATCGTACGCTAAGTCTAAAATTTGCCTCCGTATGGCATTATATGTACCAGCTTCTACTTGTAGGCTCGCTATGGGACTTAAACGGAATGCACCTGTGACTACCGTAAGAGTTTTGGATCGTATCCAGCAGCTCGAGCGTTACTTGCGGAACCGTAGACTATACACGCATAATCTAATTTGTTCAGAATAAGGCTCTGCTATAGCCGGATTATACTGATTCTATCAGCTCCCCAATTGTGATAACTAACTGTTTTTAATATATTCAAAGCCTGCAAGCAATTGTATCTGAGCTGTTAAATATTGGGTGTCCATGTAAGAGAGGGGTCTAAAATAACGCCAAGATATTTAATCTTTGTGGAAAAAGATACATCCTCCCAATTAATTTTGACATTTTCAATGATTATATTTCGTTTTCTCGTAAATGGCATCCTCTGTGATTTGGAGACGAATAATTTAAAGCCAAGACCTAATATTTAATAATGCCTCTTGGAAAATATTGCGAATAGACATTGAATGTTTTTCCTCTACATAAACCAAATTATGTGTGCTATGTTGCTAATATTTATCAGCAAACATCAAAATGACTGATACTTATAAATGCCGTAGCAATTTTATTCAAGTTCTCTAATATATTCACTTTCCTTGAGGTATTGGTAAGGAATGTATTGCAATCATGCCAAATTTTCGATGTTCAGTTTTCAACGAATTAATGCGTTTTAGAACCCCCACAGTTCAAAAAAACGCATATTTGACCATTGGTCTGTATGTCTGTGCCCCGATCATATCTTAAACGGGAGGACTGATATTCTTTAATATTGTTTTGTTTTCTAGTGCTTTGCCCCCGTTGCGGTTATACGAAATCGGCCACCATGTGCGCAATTGTGGCTGCGCAATATCCGAAAAACGTGTTTTTCTATAGACTGTAGCACCAAAACGGCTCTAACGATTTTGATGAAACTTTCCTAAAATTTCTCCACGATATCACTTATAATTTTTCTATATAGTGCATCTCAGAAAAAAAATTTATGAAAATAAAACATTAGTCGTGCATAGCTCAAGTATTATACATTTTTCCTTACACATTTTTTTTTACGTTTGTTCTTTGTATTTATTTTTCTTATGTACCCAACAGAAATGATGAAGAAGCTATACTTATCTACTTGGCAGAGTTTTATTTCATAAATGAATGGATTTAAGATATAACTTTTCAAAAAAATAATAATATTTTTATACTCAACAGTTTTTATATTATGAATTTATAAAATATTTTCCTAGATAAAATAATGGAGCTCTTTCAGGGAAGTTTGCTCATTTTTCTAGAACCATCACAACCGCCAAGGTCAACTTCTTTATTTTCTTAATAAAACTATAACAAAAGGACCAAAACGATATAATTTAACAGGACAATTACTCTACCAATTATACCGAAAAATAAGAAACATGATGACTTTTGACTAAAAAAAAAAAAAAATCAACTATTACTTCGTTTGAGGATAGCGTATCGGATGACTGGGTCGTTTAATCGGGCAGCAACTCCGTCAAGGACTTCGACCAACCTTTGGCCAACCAGGGCACTTGCCAAAAAAACTGTCGTTGACATTTTGCTACTTTTCCTCTCGTCATTATTTTGTAACATAAACTCGGATGAAGGGATAACTTCTTGTGGAATGATGTTTCATATTTCATGGGAATCCTCTTTTTCGCAACCTTCTCTGAAGGTCTACTAAAAAGTTTTATCCAGTGATATACTGCAAGTTATTGCAAATGATGGATCCCATAAAAAATTAACCTACAACTTTAAAAGTAGCACCAAATCTCCTGAAGGTACGAGTCTATTCCTAATATACTTAATGAGTTAATTTTAATTAGGAAAATACGAAAAAAAAGAACAATTGCTGAAAATAAAAAATAATAAACTTCATTCACGAAAGCACCAGAGGTCTAAAGAGATTCCAATTTCATGAAAGCACATGCTATATCAACGTACTTTCAAATATATTAATGGTTACGGAGTAATAGGTTAATCAAATAGCACAGAAAATTTATTTGTAGTCAAGAAGAGAGAAAAAAGAAATTCCTTGAAAAAGGTCGGGCAATTTCAATTAATTGACGTCCCCTAGTTAAATATTCGGAGACCAAGTCACGTTCGGAAATAATTTTATTTAATTAGCTTACGTGGATGAAAAAATGAAATAGTTATAATTTGTGTACTCAAGTATTTTACAATAATTTTACTGTCTTTATTAAACAAACGCTAGTATCATAAATATGAAAAAACAATAAAAACATCTATATACAAACATCTATAAACAAACGCTATAAACAAACGCTAGTATCATAAATATGAAAAAACAATAAAAATATCTATATAAATGCTTTTAATTTATCATTTTCAAAAAATAATTGTAAGCCTCCCCCTTAAAATTTGGCGTCTTCTTTCATAATTCTATTCTAATCTGTTTGTTTTTTTTTGTTTTTTTAAAGTTTGATCAGTACTGTATATCTAAATAAGCCATGTTAAATGAGCAAAACCGTTTTATAATTTAATAAAATGTTTTTCTCTCTCTCACTACCTATAAAGTCCGCAGTCTGGTATAATTTATAGGATTTTCATTCTAGTCAATAATATGATTATATGGATTAAGGTATTTTGAGAACGAAACTTAGCACTACCTTAAAATAAAAGAGTTGTTGTTTTGCATAAAATACAGCCTAAATGTTTCAAAATTAGTTAATAGTGACAGTATAATTTTGTGATAATTACTTACGTAATGTGTTCATAATAACACTAATAGAGCTTGAACTATTCTTTATTTACAAAAACAATTAGGTATTCACAATTCTCATGTTGCTTTCTACGAAAGTTGTATACTAATGTATATTATCAATCGAGTCAAAATTCAATGTCCCTGCTAACCTAAATTCAAAAGATAACGCATTTTTTTTTTCTATCTTAAAAATGTAATCATCATATATAGGATTTATGAATTCGTCTAGACTGTCAGCGAATGACAAAAGTACCGGGATAATATAGATTAAAATGACTTTTTATTTGCGTATATAAATATATATATATATATATATATATATATATATATATATATATATATATATATATATATATATATACATACATTTGTTCAACAACAACCTTTTGACTGTTTTATTTTTTTTAGATTTTTTTAGTCAAATCTTATCATATGCTCCCTCCCATCATCGAAGCCCGGACCCCAAAATTTCGCTCTCCCTCCTCCTCTGTCCTCCCCTGACGGCGGGCCTGGACACTATTAAAAATATTAATCATTTGTTTACAATATTATGGCTTTTTGTTAATTATATTCAATATCATTATTGCGGTAGTATTGGCAGAGGATCATTCCTCTGCACCGCCAAAAAAAAAAAATTAACTACCGCTTCAAAATTTGATTTTTTTTTACTTTTCATGATTAGTAGAATAAAAAATATCGTCTCTCCCCGGCTTTTCTCTAGGACTTTTTTTTCAGATTTGCCACCGAAGTCACAGGTCATTCGACGTTTTTATTTTCGAAATGATTTTGTTTCATACGGCCATATCTCGGCCATTTATGAAGATATAGGAAAAATATAGTGTTTTAGAATCACTATACCAAACCCTAAAAAAAACAATTAAAAAAAATTTCGCAGCATTTATTTTTCTATTAGGAAATAATAAACCATAATTTCCAGTTTAACTAGTTTTAAACTAGTTACAATTTCCATATATTAATACTCGTTGAACTACACACAACCGGTGCCCAAAATAGAATGTCCTTGATGAGTTTCAAATCACTGCTTCTAAAACTGTGAGAGATATGGGGTAAGACCGCACCAACAAAAAATACCTTTAAGTGCTTGTTCGGTAGAGAATTTTCATTTTCGAAACCAGGGTATCGTGAGCCGCTAACGTCCCTGGAATATACGAGCCCCTTCTTGCGGAATAGTTAATTTATTCAGGCAGATATAGTAGGACGGAGAGGCACAGATGGGCAGGAAAGTGGTGCAAGTGGTTGCGACATAGCCACACCCACCACATCTGTCCTCCTCTATCACAGGCTCTACCGTAGTCCATTTTATCCCGGCGCAACCACACTCTGTATACAAAAAAAATCCATATTTTCAGAAGGTATATGTACCTCAAGGCCCAATTCATTCATCTGAATAGGAAACGTTGAATGTCAAGAGATTTAATTGTCTATTCAAGAATATTATTCTGAATTATACCAGTACAGAATATATTTTTTTCTCAATTAATAACATCTCCCATAGAATAATAATAATACAACTAACAAAAGTAACTTGTAAAAAAAATAACAATTACAAACAAACTAGAAAAAAAAATTAAATAAGAGATACTTAGTTTATTCATACTTTCAGATGAATTATCCATCTTCAGAGAAAAGTATTGACCATCAATACTTTCATCTGATTGAAAAGCGTGATGCTATACAATAGATCATTATAACAGATTTAATGAGTACAATTACTGCCATAAAAAATACTAACTCGAAAAAAATCAGTATCCATCAAAATGCAAAAAAAGTTAATCATCATTAAACAAAACAAGAAAATACAGTTTTTATTTGGGTTTCATACCACTGTGGAAAATGAAAGGGCCGATTATACAGCCCGTTTAGCCGGAGAAGGTGAAGTTCAAGGTATCAAAAAATGGTCGAATGCAATACGACTGATAGATAGGATACCGGAAAGGCACGAATCGGAGAAAGTTAAATAACTGGGATTTAAAAATTGGGAGAAATAGAAAGAGGGGCGGAAGCAAGACTGGAATCTCATTGGATCCTAATCGGATAAGAATGATTTGTCAAATGATTAAGTATATTATTAAGATACCTAGGAGCTTATGAGTTTCAGATTTACATGAAAGTTATTTTTGGATTTGAACTGAAGAAAGTGTGACGGAAAATGTCAAATACGTTTATTGTTTTTGTTATTTTTCAGGAATAAGATTGTTCGAAATAATTCCAAGGGTACAACTAGGTTTAAACATAATATTATTTTCTAAGAACAAAGACAAAGATATCCTAAACTTTTTTTAGCAATGATCTATCTAATGGTCTCTAAAATCTTGATACACTCCCAGCAATCAATAATTATTATTATTGATGGTAGATGGGTGGACTATGATGAATATCACGGAAGAAATAATCATGAATATGATTTTTTATAGTGAAAACCGACGTTTTCCAAACTTGAGTGATATTGACACAAGAAAACCTAACAACACAGTTCTTTTTTCAATCTCACAGAATTCACTTACCCCACTGATGGCCCACAACTTCGAGTTGAAATGGCAGTTTTGCAATAACAAATCATATTGACTAAGTCCTGATTATTTATTCCATGATATAATTCTAATTATTCAAGAATTGTAATAAAATATTTCTTGAGAAATCTAAATGAGCTTGACTAACAACTACAAAAAACATAACTTCTTCTTTGAAAAGAGAATGAGAATACATAAGAAATGTACCTCATTATATTAAGGAAATACAAAAGAGTTAGGGTTTCACTGTCGTATTAGATTTCTAATTTCTAACGTTTTGAAAAATAATTCTAAATCTTATATTAAAAACACTCACTTACTTCTCATTAACAACTCTTCGTGAAAACCCCCCACAAAATTTGTAAAAAACAGTAGACTTCTTACATTTAAATAGTTAAAGATAAAGTTGTGAAAGAAACTGGCGATTTTTCGCTCCGTTAACCAGTCGGTTCTTTCAGGCCAGTGTTGTAATTGCACGATAACTCATAAAATACATAGCTCAATTAATAAAAAAAAAAATGGCGCACCTAGACTTTACGAAACCAATGCTTAAAAAAGGGTACAAGACCAAAGGTCCTGCGGGCAATAAGTCATTTTCACATAATCTCCTTCTGATCGTATCACTAGTTGCTTCGGACTTCCGATGAAGTAATTTTTTATTAAAAACACAGTTTTTTAAACACTTCTTTGCTAACATAGGATGTATGCACTCTTTGGGAACTTGGTTTTCACATAGGCGAGCGAAGCTGACGATAAAGTTTTAATAATGGCTTCCATTTTTAATTATACCAAAGATCTGTCTGATAGGAGACAGCCTTTGGCAACAGAGTTCTTGGTTATCATGGATGCCTGAATCTTTAGGCCGGCTTGTCATAGTTCTGTTGGTAACTGAAAGTACATAAATAAATACTAGAAAACGTTGGTAAGTGTTAAGAACGAGCTAGTTCAACTATAAGTAAAATTCAATGGTGACTTATTGAAATCTGATTTTAATTTTTATCTCTATCTTATTAAAACAAATTTATTTATATTTCCAAAAATACCAAACAATTCCAAAGGAAATGTTCAAAAAGTATAAATAAATGCGGGGTAAGTGCGTGATCGTTTCATTAAATCCAAACCCTCAACTGGTAAGAGCTGCACTTTAAGGAGCATGAGCTCTAAACGCTGATGTTTCATAAAACAGCCACAAAAGTTCTCTAAGGTGAAGTATAACACAGAATAAAGATATCAGCTAGAACCTGTGGATTGAGTCGAACCTTTCAACTTCTGTTCTACAGCTGTATCAGTGTTAATCCACCACTAGACCGATTTTTCAATTTTATTTTAGTGGTAAGAGCTGCTCTTCAAAATACTTTGTGATTTAATTTTCTCCTTGACAGTTTTCTAGTTTTTAAGCGCTAGCCTGCAGTTGCCCCGACGGAACATGATAGCAGGGTTGTGCAGATATCTGTTGTGGAACTAGTGCGGGTGTTGTACACTTGTAAATTGTGAATTGTGAATCTCAGGCGTTTTAACTTTTATGGATGGTTATAATTATAGATTATAATTTTTTATAATTGATATTCTTTATTATTTTTTCTATACATTTATTATGACTTTAATAATAATAAATTTTATTAAAAATTATCTCAAAAATCTTCATTTAATATAATTCAGTAGACTTAAAAAAAATAAATAAATAATTCGATGTTTTGAGACAATTAATGCCAAAAAAAATAAACTGGTTAATTTTAAAAATAAACTAGGAAAAAAATTAAATAAAAGTTTCTGGGAGAATCATATTTAATAATTAGTTGGGAATAAATTAATGAATTTTATTTTTATTATATTAATTTAAATTGTTTATGAGTTATTTATTTTCGTATCCGGAAATGAATTGCCACGAAACTTCTATACCTAAATTTATAAAGTATCTATCTGAATACAATTTAATTTTCTATTATGTAGTTTCTACATATGCACAAATAAAAATGAGGAATACGTCTTATTCGTTACTTATTTTAGAGGTTTTACAGAAATAATTAATATTTAAACAATCAATATAATTAAACAATAATAACAATAATAATTTAACAATTAATAATTAAACAATGCAGAACATCACAGCCTGCCAAGAGGTCGAAGACTTCAGCGAGCCATGAACTTGACCCAGTGAGTGGGTTATTTCTGCCAACGTAATGCTACGCACTTTCGTTTTCCACCGCGGTAAGGACTAAGTACACATATTATAGAAACAGAGTATACATCCTCACTTTCCGACATATGATTCTGAAATTAAAGTGATCTCAGCAGTAACAAAATTTTACGAAGAATGCTTAAGAAGGCTTCGATCTTCTCTTAATAAAAACGGATGCAACCCATCGTATTTGTATACCGTTCAGTTAGTCAATTCCGACTACGTTTCGGACAGGCTCGAACATTTTCAAGTGCCTGTTACTGTTCAAATTGATTATCATTTTTACATTGCAATATTTTATTTTTGTTCCTTACTTATAATCAATTGATCCATGCCCTTAAAATAGCTCGCCTCCACTATGGTATTAACTCTTATTTATTATTATCTCCATCCTTATTTTTGTTGTCACATTTCTATTTTGATTAATATTGTACATTTTTCCCATATATATTTTTTTAAATTAGTTATGTAACGTAGGTCTATTCATTCCTCAATCAGTTTTACAGTTTATCATATTCTTTTTATTTTGAATTATGTGAAGAAAGCTTCAATCTTCCGTTATTAAAAATGATTGAAAATCATATGATGGAAAATATTGAATAAAATTGTCACTGTAATTGGAATAATAGTGAATGAGCCAAGAGGAAATGAAATCAGCATCAAAATGTTTAGTTGTATCTTTTTAAAATGTCCACTTTTTTAGCTAAAAGGACCAACCTAATAGGAAAGTGAGAAAAGAATGGTATGAATACCGAAAAAGACAACTAGAAAACCACTTCAGTCCAATCATGATCATAATTATATTTGGCTCTCTACAAGATAGTTAATATGGTAGGAATGCACCAACATAAGTAAACTTAGAATAGGAAATACATGACTGATTCATATCTACTTGTTATTAAGATCGCATCAATCAATAAATATTCAGAAAGTCTCGATACATGGTAACTATAGATGGTATTGATAGCTTACATTACCTAAAGTTTCAATGCAGGATTCAAAAATAGATTTTGCATAAATCAAAAACATTCATTGAACAGTTACATGACATAACTAAAACTATAGCACATAAATTCAAGAAGATAAAAATAATTGAAGAAACCCTAATTTTTAGAAATACAAATTTAATGAATTTACATCAAAATTCAATCTTAATTATTTTTTATTTATTATCTTTGTTTATGTATTAAGAACTATTTTATTTCATTAAAAATGACATAACACTAGTAATAATATGGTAGCAGTATATAACATATAAGTCCATATTGGAGACTGAAACTTCGATGGAGAAATAGCCTAATACAGAATATTCAGCAATTGGGATCTCTGTTGCTCATGTTACATCGAGAGAGATGACTGGAAGTTGTTGAGCAGGCTATTTAAGCACCTTATGTACCAGTAGAAAAATAAGAAAGTAATTTGTAAATATTCTGTCTGCTAAAAGTATACTCATTTATGATAGTATTTATTCTGACCATATTGTCAGACCTCACTTTCCATTCATTTCAATAAACTTTCTTATCATTAATTCAGCAACAGCAAGTGCGATATTGGCACTGACAGCAGACAGCTCAAAGATGTTAAGTTTAAAATCAATAAACTAATCAGCAGAGGATAGGAGATGCCTTGCCGGTAGGTATACAATAGTGACCTTGAGGCAAAATAATAGGAGAAAACTTATATAATGCAAGGTAAAATTTTGGAATTAATTAAACATTTATATTATTCAGATTGCTGGCGGAAATTGAATCCCAATCATATCATTTGCCAGAGATCAATCAAACTAAAATCATTCATAACTTGATTTTTTATTAGATAAAAACTGCCTGTATATAAAATAACCTTTCAGTATACATTGTATAAAATTTACATCATAAAAAATTAATATATTAATATTAATGTAAACTTTTAATTTAGTAAGTAAGAAGAAAATATTAGGAGAACAAGTTTGTATCTGAGACGATTAATAATAATAATGGGATTTCTTAAACTGCAATGTAAGGAATTTCATATTTCTGGGCAAGCTCTGTACTTAGATTAGTTTCATAAACAAAAGAGCAAGTAATATAGTGTAATTTTGAGCAAAAAGAACAATCAGCAGTTACCAGCATATATTTCAACATTAAAAAAAATAATTGATAAAAATACTACTGTTCGTTTTTTAACCCATAGGTAAGAAGACTCTGAATTCCAAATATGAAAAACATTTTAAAAATTATAATAATAAGCAAATAAACTAGGTTGTCGTTTGAGTGAATTCATAAAGGAAAGAGAAATTAACCCTTTGACATACCTTTTTCGGAAGGCAGTATTGTAGTCCAGTAGAAATGGCTTAGATAAAGGGATTGGCTTACAAAAGTTGGAGTAATTTTGATTTTCAAGTATAGTTGTATGTTGTTTATTGACCCCCTGATAAAAAAAATTTTTCAATCTCCAACCCCTTGTGTGTTTTCACTGTTAAAAGATGTTTGTTTCTCCTTTTTTATTGTTTTGTCTTAATTCAGCTACACAAAATAGTAAATTTTATAAGATTATGATATTTATTTCTAAATTTATTACCTAAAATACTGCTGTAAAGCTATTGGCTTTGATTGAGGAGAGTGAAAGAAGTTGCATCAAAATTAAGTAAACATCCCTGAAAAATAAATAATTGTAGTTTCACCCCTGACTGAATGTTGGTTGGTTCATTTTATGGCACAAAACATTGTCGTCATCAGTTCCAGGTATATTTGATATATCAACTCAATCAGTATTGTGGGAAAAAAAAAGAAAAACAATTAATATCTAATTTATATAATGAATAAGTAATATAAAGAGAAAGAACAAAAGAATGAAAGCGATGGTAATAGTAATGATTCGTCCTGGCATCATCAGATCTGCTTGTAAATACCGAGATGGCTGAGAAGGGACACCACTGGGTCTATCTTACTACAATTATTTTTTAAAATAACGGAGACACTGATTGCTATTCTTTTTTTGGCACAATTTTCTATGATTCAATTCTTCAATGATATAGGCTATTGTCAGACTTCCTTTACAGTGTTGGCAACTTGGGAATGGGTTTGACTGAAGGTTAATGGCAATGATTTAATTTTTACTCTCATTCACATAGGGTTCTCTTCACCAAAGCAATCATGGTGAAGAAAATGTGTCTTCATTATGAAGTAATAATGTCTTAATAAGTTTGGATTCTGTAAAAACATATGTATCAACTAATTAGTATGTTCTTCATTGATTGCACCCTCCGATCAACTTCTTAAAATTAAATCTATGGTCGACTACACCTACATCAAAAACATATGTATATATGTATTGTGGCCTCTTTGCTTCTTTGAGTTCTTAAAATAGATTTGACCAAAAATGTATTAACACAAAATAATTTTCCCACTTAAATTCAAAAATAGTACTGTAACAAATCTGTAATAATAGTAACTTTCAAGATATGAATATATGAAGCTAAGAAATAAGCTATGAAGAAGGCTACAAATGTTTGGTCCAGAAGTAAATTTTACTTTCTCTGTTTTGAAGCATGAGCAGTGAAGATGAATACCAACACAATAAAAAACTCAGTTGTTCATTGGTTATAGTAAGACAATTAAATCCATATAAAATTGTGTGATATTCAATTATCAAACAATTAAATTGCATTAAAGAGTTTTATATCTCTAACACACTAATTCTCAATTTCAGAAGTTTTATAAAAATATAAGAAGACTGAATCTAAAATAAAGCTCAAGCTCTCCACATCTTCCTCTATATGATAAACTTTGATGTGGATCAACTTCCAACAGTACATTCTGATAAGAAATAAAATTTATAATTATTAATATTATACAAGAAATAAGATCATTACCACCAACCCCTAAACCTACCTTTGCTTACCTGAGGTTATTTTATCCTATCTAGGCTATCTATGGTTCTATATAAATGTATGTAAAGTTGTAAATGCATGAACTTACTGCATTACACTTTAAAACATCTGTTAAGTCTGTGGGGTCAGACAAGAAATGAGGGCCATAACTGCAAAAGTCGCATTTTCCAATTTTTGTCGCAATTGAGTTATGAATAGATTCGTCATTTTTCATTAACTTAATTAAAATTTATGTACGACACCAGATATCTGTTTTGTTTGAATACAATCTACAAGAACATCTCAATATAAGCTAAGTTTGTTCATTTTAATGCAGGTAGGAGGCAGTTTTCCTCGGTTTTCCAAAAATTTGAAAAAGTGGAGAATGTAATTATTGCAGTTAGATTGTATCAAATAAAAAATACTAATAATAATAAAAATGCTCAATGAGCCGACAAGATTTCAGAAAATAGATGATGAAGAAGGCTAGGTAACAAAGAAATTATGAGATGGTTATGAAAGTTGGTTCAGAAGCTTAGAGGTTTTTGGAGGTAAAAATTAAATAAAAATAATTTTAATCATAGTTCTTCAATGCCTGTTCATTTGAACTCCATACCGCTTTCTTTCTCAGAAACAGTTCAGGATCTTGGTTTCCTTCTTGAAATGAAACACACATACTAGACTTAAAAAACAAGAACTTAATCGACAATTTTCGAACATCAAACGTATCCAATCCTTTCATTCCAAAGTTCTTCGAACAATAGTCAATGCTCCATACTATGTAACCAATAATACCCAACCTCATGACCTTAATATCCCATTTGTTTTAGACCTAATTGCATCCAAATTTCACCAGAACATTACTCATCATCTTAATCCTCTAGCACAATCCTTATTCAGGTTCACTCATCCCTACAATTCTTCTCGAAGGTTGAAACGACTGTGACCTGAAAGCTGTTGTAAATATGTATATTGGAGTTCTGGCAATGGCCAGATTTTCCACTCACGTTCTTATGTCTGCGGCTATAACACCCTCGCTCAGTCTCCAGAGACATTCATTGCCAGTGACGCGATTGAGTGAGAAGCGATGGAATATTCTGGAGTCATGCTTTTCTATCCATAAGAGGGGAGACAAGCCTGGCTCGGGGTTCCTCAGGCCGATGGTAAATAGTGTATATAACTATGCCTGCATTTAAGATGTAATGTTTATTTTATTTTATACAAGTTTATTTATTTTATTTTTTATTAAGTTTATTTTTTATTTTGCTATTATTTCATTTCTTTTTTTTTTTTTAATTTTCTGTAAATATGGTGTGAATGAACTCTTTGATCTCTATTACCATTGTCCTTGTTGAGACAGAATTTAATATTACTCAATAAAAAAAAGAAAAGAAAAAAGTATTTCAAGTTTATTTGATGGTTTATTATATTTAAGTATGTTAATAGAATCCTCATGACTTTCTAATAATGACTTGTAGGCCAAAAAATAGATCATCATGTTAATATTATTATTTCTGAAGTATCATATTATTATCCTTTCCATTCATTTTGTTTAATTTTTTCTGAAACAGTTTTATATTTATTCAATAATATTTCAGAAATCTTTCTTTAGTACATTAATATTATGTAATTTTAATAGAAGCTGTACTTTGTAGATCCTAACTGCGCAATAAAGCAGAGTTTAAATTTCAAATTATTTTATTAATCCATTCAATACGACAGCCATATTGCTGAACTTACCGAGCATACTGTGCAATAAATGAAAATCTTTGGCTTTCACTGTTACTGCCTTTTAACATAAACTACTTTCCTTTTTTGTTAAATGTAATTAATTAATTCATTAATAATTAAAAATATTACAAAAAATCCTTTATTGTTTTTTTTTACTAAAATTAAATTTATCAGTTTTTTATTTTATTATATTTATTATTTTTAATATTTATTATTAATTATATTTTAACTACTCAATGGTGAAAGGTATTCCAAAACGGTTATCTGCTCCTGGTTTTTAAATCCTTACTGAAATACTAAATTGGTGAGGAAGGCTTCTCTGAATGACTTAAGAGCACAGAGAAAGTATAAACACTGAAGGGAATGAGCGTACAGTCATTGAGGAATAAGGAGAGCGCAATGATGTGCGAAGAGGCTCGATGAACCCACAAGTGAGTTCTCAGTTTAGAATGGTTTAACATGATGGCTATCAAAAAGGGCTAATAATAATGCTAAATTCAAAGCAGCTGCTCCCCAACTTTTAAGGTAAAGTGCTAATGCCAGTATCTTTTTTAAGGTGCAATAATAGAATTAAAATATAATACTTGCTTATGTGCAACCTGTTAAACTATACTTTTAAAAAATTAAATATACATGTAGGATGCAAATAATTTATATTCTACTTTAGTCTGCTAAAATAGTATTACTTAAGAGATTCATAATGGTATAATTTAAGGGAAGCGAGTTGTTAGCCCACTGAACCCAAGCCATATGGAGGGCTGTCTCCTCAGATTCTCCTGACTTGCTCCCCCATCCGCAAAGATGACCTTGCTTCCTAGGAAAGGTGACCCTGGGGTATTTACTGTGAGTGATCTTTTTGTTCAGTGTGCTGTTTTAGTTTACTGTGTGAATGTCAGTGTATGTGTTCCCCAGCCAGGAGGACCAGTGGCTAATTGCGGTATAATTACCGGACGATGGGACCGCCACCTCCCTACACCTCAGAACCAGATCAGATGGTTAGATCATTTGGCACGTATACCCAGAGAAGCAATCCCCAAACGCCTGCTCGAGGACCGACCTGGTGGAGGACGTGGTAGAGTCAGACCACGCCTGAGGTGGTTGGATGAGGTGGAGGACATCCTGAAGAGACTGGGAATCAGTATATGGTGGATGCTTGCCTGGGATAGGAGAGAGTGGAGGAGGGTAATAAGAGAGGCCAAGGTTCTTACAGAACCGTAGCACCAAGAATAAATAAAATGAAATAAATATAGTATTACAAAGGATATTTTATCTCCAGTTTTGTTTAATTTGTTTTATTTTCACTATAGATTAGAAAATACTTTACATATTTCAATTTAGAGTTGTTTTGAAGTGTGTATAAAATTATTAAAACAAGTTATTTTATATTTAAACTCAATTAAATATGAAAACACATTAACTTTTAAACTCATTTTTTCTGAAAATAATATAGATTAAAGTTTAATATGTTATAAACAAGGATATAAAACAGACTTATTCTTTTAATGTATCCCAACTTATTCTCATTATGCTTTAACATTAAATACAAAAATAAAATAAAAAAATAATTTTGTCTGATGAAAAAGCTTTGAATAAATATGTTAATTTATATTTGAAATTTACTGTGTTCCTTAAATGTTAATTATCTTCTATTCAGCTGAGCTTTAAAACTTTATAGGTGCAGCAGTAAAAAATAACTTTAAAAAGTTTCATTAGTAGCTGCTGTTAGCTTTTACAAGTTTTTAGTTTTTAGTTTCCACCTACAGAGACTGATCTAGTGCAATATTTAGGGCTCCAATTTAATGGCATCTAATAATGTAAATAATTTTTAACGTAATAATTTATGGAATGATTTATATGAATTATTTAGGCGTTTTCTAAAAATTCTTTTATGTTTTTTGTTTTTTGTTATTTTTTATTTTATTGCAAGCAAGTCATGTTCTTACAAATTATCTAATAACTCAAATCACTAATAACTTTAATTTCCAAAATTGTGGAATTTACAAACAATAAATGTCTCAAGTAAAACAATAAACTTAACAAAATAGCAATTCATGAATAAACGTTTGATAAATTGTATTGCATTTTAAAAGTTGTTTGAACATAAGATATTACCAGCACTGAGAAGTAAGTTTAAGCGAGTGAGAATATGATTTTTTATCAACTCTGTTTCATATTGAGTTTGCTTTAATACTGTTTTAACTGATCTTTAATACAAAATTATGGTCTATTTCATAATTTTTAATTAAATTATAGCTTAAATAAATATATGTAAAAGTAATAAATGTTAAGTGGTAAATGTCTGATAGAGATTTAATAATTGAGGTATTTAGTCAGTATATTTTTGGTACACTGACTAAGAACTGACCACACCTTTGGAGGTGAAGGTTAGCTTTTTGTTTACTATTTTGATATTACAGGCCTTTCTACGCATTGTAAACATTCAAGCATTCAATGATCAGGTTACTAGATATTGCTAGGCCTTATCGTTCGGGATTAATGGAAGTTAATTGTATAATATTTAGAGCATATTATAGAACTAACCCAACAAAAATGCTACTTCTACAAGCAGGCCCGCCATCAGGAAGGGGCAGGAGGGATGTGTAAAATCCCTGGGGTCCAGGCTTCTGGGGGAACCGATAAAAGTTGACTAAAAAAAAATAAATAAACAGCTAAAAATTTTATTGAACAAATATATACAAATAAAAAAACCATTTGAATATATAATAATTAATATCACATACTTTTTATCCTACTATATAACTACAATGTAGTTTAATTTATACATATGTATGTTCTTCATAGCATAAAGGGGGAAATAAGAAACTTTTTTTCTATTGACTCTAGGTTAGCAAGAACATTGAATTTTGACTCGATTATTCAAACTTTTGCAAAAAAGAAGGTAAAAAAAGAGATGTAGTCAATAAAAAATAGTTCAAGTATATTAAGAGCACTTAGCTGAAGTAGATAATTATTATTAAACTATACTATCATTATTAAATAATTTTAGTAAAAAAACTGTGTAGTATTTTATGTAAAACAATAAACTCTTGTTACTATAATGTTGTATTAAGTTTTGTTTTCATAAAACCTCAATCCATATATTATTATTATTGATACAAATAAAACACATGAAATATTCAGTGGAAGGAGGCCTGCTATATTATTTTTCCTCAAGCCTGGGCATAATTGGCAAGAAATATGTAATATATTGGTTGTAAACCTGATATTGAAATTTCATGATTAACGCTTCAAAAAAAAAATCATTACTTTTTAATAATAGAAGAACTTTTTAAACATTTTCAATTTGGTTTTTCATACCACAGATAACTGAAAGACTTATTCTATGGTAAAAATCTTTATTAATATATAGAATGGTCAACTACCGCAGTTGAGAAAAAAAATCAAAACTTGATAAACTCATGACAGTACTTGAGATCAGTCTTTCATGCAAGCATATGAAGGCATGCAGTATACTTAGAAGACTAGCAAGACACTGCTTCATTTATTTAATAAAAGCTCCTAAAAATATTGAGGAATAAATTTTGTTATGAATTGTAAAGGTATATAATATATAAAATTTAAGGATTACATAGTAACTTAACTTACATAGTAAGATCTATTTAATAGATTAATGTCTCTTGTCCTATAGTGATAACAAGATATTGTCTTTAGCATGGCACTTATAAAAATAAAAAATAGGGTTGTTCATAATATAATACTGGATGTTAGATTTGCATTATGTTGTTCAATCCACTATATTCTGGACTATTTGTGTTTTATGCATTATTTTGTATGCTTGTCACCACTAATTTATTAACCTTTTCTAATTAATATTGTTTAATTATCATGGTTGCATTTAACCAACTTCTATAATCCAGTCATAATTAAGAGGTCTGGGCAGGATTTTGTTTTGATTTATTTTATTGAGTTCAAAATTGTTTGTAATTGTGGCAAGAAATATCAAAGAATATCAATCCAAAGCAATTCAATAAGTGTAGAGCTATAGTAGTTTAGATGAGTGAAGTATTGAAGGGTAGTACAAAATAATATTTTATAGTCACTGTTGCATATATGTAACATTAATTTTATATTTTTATAAAATAAATTCTTCTATAAATTTACATATTTTTCTTTTTTATTACATCAGCTATTTATTTAAGAGTGGTAACTAATGACAATTATTTTTTAATAAATTTTCTTTCATAATATATTGTTCATTAAATTTTGTGATGAAATTTTGTATGAAATCAAACATTTTTTGAACAAAAATCAATTTACTTTAATGTTGCATAAACCGTTGGCCATGCAAGTTTTTCTAATGAAGACAGGCTCATGCCAGTTTATCTTTCCCACTGGTTGTCTCTGTATTTTTCTAAGCTTACCTCATTTCCTTCTCAGTTCCACAGTCCACACCACAATTTATTGATAACAGTGAAATGACTATGCGGATAAATGTGGCTTGATGGGCATCCCAATTAAAATTAATGGCACGTACCAATATTTTCTGATGACCAAGTGATCATCGCATAAAATGAAGATGACGCAAGCTATCTGTTTAGGAAAGTATTGGACCGATACAAATAATGGTTGTCATAAAAAATCATAAATCATAAAAAATAAAGTACACGTGCAGAGATGCGAATGAAATGAACAATCCAGTTGTTGCAAATCTTGAACGAATGGAACAGTTTTGCTACCTTGGCTCAATATTGGAAAGCAGAAGACCACAAATGTTAAAGTGAATAAAAGTATCAGCAATTGTAAAAATGTCATTGGCATGCTAAATTCTCTCATATGAAGTAGTAGTATCCTTAGCAAGATGAAGAAACTAATACATAGTACTCTGTTTGATTAAAGGTGGTATGGTCACTTATAACGAATGGATTCATGTCAAATACTGAAAGTGATAATGAAATGGGAGGATGAAGATAAAAAAAATACAGGAAGACCTGAAATACAATGGAACAATAAAGTAGAGGAAATCATGGCTAGATATGGATTGATGGAAGAGGAGAGTCATGACAGGGAGAAATAGAGAGAGTGGCTTGAGAAGAAATTCAATTGTGGGAAACTTCATAAGTGAAGAAATACTAAAATAAAAAAATATGCATTAGATGGTATCAATGAAATGTCTTTAGTAAGGTGGAATAATAGCTCTATAGCCACTGTAGCAAGTTGTAATTTTGGTCCTGAACTAATAAATAATGTAAAACACTACAGTGGAAAAATGAAAAAAGAAGATCTTGCAACCTAACCTAATATAATTTGCCAATATAACAACTTGTATGATAATAGAATAGCTAACTACAGAATATAAATTTGTGAAAAAACGGTGGTGACCTCTGTTCATAAATATGAAAGCAAGATGCCGCCGCTTGATTTCAAATGCTACATTGCAACGAACTTGTTACAATCTGAATGCATGGACATGATTGCTAAACTTATCAATGACCAATCAAAGAACGTAATACCAGGGCTCTATTTCATAATATAGTACAATAGTCCAAGTACAAGTGGAAATGTTCATTTTTAAAGGTTACTGGTTACTTATCATCAATAGAAAATAATAATTTTATTCATTTTTTTTAACTTTCTGTTATTTGATATAACTATTTTATTTACATTATATATATGTAATCATGTTTCAATATTCCACAGTATAAGTCATATGTTTACTTGTACTTTTACTTTTGTATTTTATTATAAAACAGGATATAGATATAAACTATGGTAAGAGTTAAGTAAAGCTTTCTTATTTTGTCAATAGGACATTTGAACATCAGTGATGAACCAAGGCAAAAATATAGAATATGCAAACGCCAGACTATTTATAGGTGTGAACAATCTAATGCTAAGTTACACTTAGATTACTTTGGAGCATACCACAAATAAAAAACTAAAATTTGGATTATATTTGCAATTTTTTATTTAATATTTAATTTTTTTCTTCAAACAGTATTATAGTAGCATGTATAAATATATAGCCTCCCCTATCTTTGAAAATATAGTCCTTTATGAGGAAAACCTGAAAAAAAAGAAGTGCTTTTCCCCAGTTTTTTTTTTAAGTGCCCTCTTTTACCTCTAGTTCCCACCTTGAATTTTTTAGTTCCCTGCAGTAATTCCATAAAACCAATTCTCATATGAACCTTCTAATGTAAAAATATTTCACACTTCCTAAAGTTTTTTTATTAATCTTAACATTATAATCATAGTTATCTCTCATTACCTTATCTTTGTGGTATTCATTCATATTAATTTAATCTAGCTTTTGCAAAATCAAGTACTCAAATTGATGTAAAAAGATGAATTTAACCTAAAAATGACTATAAAAATATTGTCATCAGAGTTATTTAAAAAAAAAAGATGAATTAGAAATGCACCTAAATTTAAAAAAAAATACAAATTATTAACATTTATATTAATAGTTATAATTTATTTTAATAGTTTTATTCAACTATTTGGCTTCAAGGTTACAAAAAACAAAACACAATAGTGTTAATGCATTTATTTCTCTTTGTATGCTTCAGTGATACTATGTCCCTCCCTTCAGCATCTAATATTTTTTCAATATGGCAGAAAACCTAGGAGGATAGAAGAGGACACTCTTCCATCCTCCTAGCACAGGGGTCGGCAACCTTTTGGTGACAAAGAGCCAAATCTATATTGAAAAAAAAAACATGGAAAAACATAGAAGTGCCTGTTTTATCTTATTCTGTGGCTCTTTGAATATTATGTATAGAGGGATCAAATGCCTTAAAAAAATCGTATCTAAAATTTGGAATGGTTTTTTACTAAAATATTTAATATTCAGAGAGTCACAAAATTTTCTAAAAGAGCCGCAGGTTGCCGACCCCTGTCCTAGCAGAAAACCCACAATGCCACTACAAACAACTATACCTAAAAATCAAAATTACTCCACCTTTTGAAAGCCAAAATGTTATATATGATAATGGGCTATTGATAAGGTAGGTCTGTGGGACATAGACAGAATTGTCAAGGATATGATTTTATAAAATTGCTTATAAATCAGTTTTTCCTGTAAAATAAGATGTTTGTGATGTTATTGTGACACATAAGATGTTTCACGGTGGCAATGACAAATGGCTTTATGTTTTGATATAATTGAGTAGTACATTTAAATATGCACATATATTGAAGTTATAATGTTTTAATTAATAGAACGGTTGTAGCCTTCCAAACTATAAAAAAAAAAAAAATTGAATAAGTTTTAGTAACAAAAGAAAGGAACAATTAATCAACAATGTAATGGTTTATAATGAAAAAGACATTATGGATTCAAAGAAAATATGTTCAGGTTTCTGTACACACTTATAATCTAGAAATCTGGAGAATTTTAAGACAAAAAGTAACTAGCATTTCTAACTTTGAACTGTTTTTTAAGATACATATCATTCAAACAATCATTAAAAAACGCCACATGATGTTATTATGTGCCTCATCAACTGATTGAAATCTAAAAATGATTCATTCCATCTCAGTTCAGTAATGGTAAAAAATCGATGATTTGAGACCTCTCCTGGTGAGACAACATTAAGTTATAGAAACGTTATATTCTCTACTAGTCTAAAAAAATCTGTATTCACAGTATCATTTTTTATAAACATGTTAAATAAGTTCCCAATTTTAATTTGGCACTGTTACTTGTATGCACTGATTTACAATGTAACCACACACTGATTGACAACATTGATTTTGCAGTAGAACATTTTGTAAATCCTATGTGTATTATATTTTTGTGTTTCGTTCTTGTATCTTTTTGTAGTAGTAATAAACATATTGCAGGGAAGTGAATTCATTCCTATTCTCCCTAATCCAATAACAGTGGAACTGCTACCTTAAAAGTAAAAAACATGACTGCTAAAAACAAAACTGTTTTGTTTTGTAAAAAACAAAACTGCTACCTTAAAAAGTTGATATTTTACATGCTTACATCCTCACTGGAGGTACACATATAACCTGTGTTCTATATTTTACCAACAAATCAATATTGCACATAAAACTGATTCCATATTGTAATTCAAAATTTAATTTATTTAAGAAAGATAAAATGTTTTAAAACTATTCCAAAGGAATAACAGTGTTTCAACAGAAAATATAAATTCTTTTATGGATTAAGTAATTGTTAAAATGGGTTTAATTTATATTGTAATGGATATTGAACCACTGGAGGTGATAGATGTTTTAGATTTTCATGTCGAGACTATTGACCTCATTATTTGCAAGCTCGTTTCCAATAATTGTCAAGGAAAGAACTCAGCAGAACCTACAAAGGAGTATGGCGTCCGGAGATATTTCATTAGGCACTCTTGTGAGTTATCTCTTTGGAAATGGGTACCGTTAGTATTGAAAATACGATCAGAGCAGATATTTTCAAGAAATAAAAGAGAAAATAACATTATTAGACGTATGTAGTATCTTTGAATATTAAAGACATTGTGCTGTCTTAAAACAAAAAGAATGAAAAAAAATCACAATTTTATTATACCACGATGGTATTTTATTGTATCATTAATATAGAAAATTAAATTATTATAGGGAGACAACGTTCACATCTAGTTAACAAACAATCACAACAATTAACAATGTCACAAGAGTTAGGGAACAAAATGCTGAAGAAATCAATCTCTTCACTAATTAAAAATATAATTGTTAATGCTTCCATGATTTGTATATTTGATTAGATCCCTTTTCTTGCTGTAATTATTGGCACAACACGGGATGCGTTTCGAGATGACTTATTTAAAGAGAGTTCGTTTTGGGGAACCAAACTTTGCTCCTCGACAACTCCTTCGATTTGGTTATTCCGTGGTGGCCGCGGAGTGCTAGTCCAACGACTCGTAATTGCAAAATCGAAAGAATTATTAAACGAGATCCGCGGATAGCTATGTTGTCAATAGTGACCGCAATTTCATCTTTGTTCTATTTTGAGATAGTAGAGATACCCCATATTGAGTTGCCCACAATACTCCTAACATCTCTCTCTCGATTTGGTTCTACCTTTTTTGTACATCCGTCAAGCTGACACTGGCGCAAGCTAGGATAAGCAGGTTTCTTATCCCCTGGTTATGCTAAAATCGCACCCAGCCCCTCGGCTCCTGCTTCAGTGTACAAATGTAAAAAGTGTACAAATGTTTCTTTTTGTCAGAGTATTTTATGAGTATTTTATGGCGATGCTGACTGCGTTCTTAATTGACTCAAAGCAATCTTGTCCAGCCTCCTGCCATTACCACTCAACATTCTTTTTTTTTAAGTTTCGGAAAGACAAAGTTAAATTTACCAAATTAGGTATAAATCAGGTGAGAAAATTGACTATACCCATGAAACTACTAATACCTTGTACGTCAGTTGGTGTCTTCAACTTGAGGAGACCTTTTTTGTAGGGTCTATGGAAATTTCTTCACGCGTAAGTACAAACCCAAAGTACAGTACACTTGATTGAAATGGCATTTTTCTTCATTTAAATTAAGTCCAACGTTCTGTAACCTCTTCAGAACTGTTCGTATATTACAGATCATGCTTTTCATCTGACTTAGCAAAAATTAATATGTCATCGCTGACATTTACACACCCTGGGATATCTGCTATGACCTTCTGTATCGTGCTGTTGACAATTTCAGGTGCGGAGTTGACTCCAAAACTCAGTCTTTTGTATATTAACAGGCCCAAATTGGTCGCAAAAGTGGTGAGAGAGCGTGAATCGGGGTGTGATTCAAGCTAATGAAAACCCTAATTTAGGTCTAATTTTGAAAATATAGTCGACCCATTAATTAGTGCGGTAATTTCCGAAAAAGTGAGAGTCGGCTGGGGTTCGCGTTGAATAGCTTCGTTCGATTTCCTCATGTCCACACAAACTTTGGCGCTGCCGTCCTTTTTAGGAACAACTACTACTAGTGATATGGATGCTGTTGATCCCTCAGCTTTCTCAATGATCTCCATTTCTAATAACTTATTAATTTCAGCCTCTAATTTCTCCCTGAGGTAGAAAGGGTACGCCGATACAAATAAGTAGAAGATGTAAGTAACCTCAGGATTTACGAGTAGTTTTAACGGAAAAATTCTTCAGTTTGCCTACCCCTTCAAAAATTCAATAGAATTTCATCTTAGTGAAGTCTGTAGTGTCAGATATTCTAAGTGCCTGTGAAACAATGCCCAAATCCCAGGCGGTTTCACATGCTAATATCGAAGTCCCTGCTTCTACTACGACTACTTTAACTCTCACAGTGCAATTCTTCACCACAAAATCGCATTTCAACTCGCCAAGCAAGCTTTCGAGTCCTGGTAAGCTTTAAGAGAGAAATGAGTACGTTTCAAAGGATTAATAAGTTTCTTGTAATTTTCTTCATTTATTATATTCACCGAACAGCCCCAGTGTCTGTGATAAAATCGATGGATTTACAATAAATTTTGAATTTCTTTTTTGGAATGCTAACTTTAAAACATTAAATGACAATTCAGCATCAGAATCACTAGCTTTCAGGCTTTCCATCAACAGTCTGATTTAAAGTATTATTTTTCTGTTTTCTAAATCTTTCCTTCGCACTTTTCTTAGGTTTTGAGCAGTACTTAGTGTTTGGAAAATGGTTATTGCCACAAGCCCTGCAGCGTTTACCCATTGCCGGGCAATCTGACCCTCTTTTGTGCGGCCAAGCGCCTCCCCAATTAAAACAAGATCGAGAAACATTTTGCACAAAATCAAGACTAGGAAAATGAGGAAATTTGCGTTTTCACAATATCTTCTATCTTACCGAAACTTAGAAAATTAAGAAGGGACATTATCTTTTTTCAACATTTCTATCCTCAAATTTTCAGATGTAGTCCCAAGTAAAATCTGAACTATTTTTTCAAAATCTACTCTTTCAGAAAAATCACACGTTGCCGCCAATTTTCTTAAACGAATATAGAATCCATGATTGACTCCGAGGGCTATTGTTGGGCTCAACGGAATTTAAAGATTTCATATAAAATATTCTTTCGTGGACCAAAATGAACGGTCAATTTATTTTTTTCGCGTCTTCATATGAAATGCCCACTTCCGGCAAATTCCGAAATATTTCCTGTATCTCACTGCCCGCGCAATTCAACAACAGTGCAATTCAACAACGCACATCAGCGGTAATATCAGCCACAACTAAGATAACTTCAAATTCACTTCACACCAAGTTGACTAACGACTCGCTGCAATTTCGGATTAAAGGGTCCCGGTTTTACAGCGACTTGAAAGATATAATAAAGAAATTAAGTCAAACTAACCGACTGCGCCAAATATTATATCTAGTAATAGGTAATTATATTATAAAATAAACTATACTTATAGTATTTGATTGGAACACAAGAATTAACCTTTTTATTCATTAACTACCATGCACAATGTGTCTCCAGACAGTAGATTGCTCAGCAACCAAAATTAAGGTGAAATACCCATATTAATATTTGATGATATTACATCCATAATAGGCTTATTTATTTTTCCATTTGTAAACAATATTCAACTAAGTAATTATAGATATATAAAACACTAGCCTACTCTTATTTTCACCCTCTTCCGGCCTTGATCTCAATTTCTCCACTAGCTTTAACTTTAACTTTCTAGGGCTCCAAGCAATCTGAGTATTTAGAATGAAAGAGTAATACAAGGTGAGCCCATAGTACTCCTTAAGTGATTTTTTATAATTTTAGGTTTTGAAAATGATCTTTTATTACTATAGCTGGAGTAACAGGAAGTGTCAAAAGCATTAACAACGTTCTACATATATTGATATTACTACTGTCAATGAATTTATCTTCAATATATCATTAATTAGCTACCTCTTTTATTCTGCAAATGCTCCTTTTTTTTTTAACAACATCTCTGAAGCATATTACTTCAGTGACTAATGAAAATATTAAAAGATTTTCCGGTTTCAAAAAGCTAAATATATCGGCAAGAGATACAATGCTTTTAAATCTTTCATTTATCTGTGACGTTAAAATATCAATGACAACGCGCATTATTTAATATCAAACCCCTCGATAATTTGACTGGTTTTTGGTCCATAGAAATAATAATCTGTGGAAAAGGACCTTTTTCAAGATCTCTAGGATAAGGCCCTTGAAGTTTGCATGGTGGAGAATTTATGATTTTAGATTTAAACTTATCATTTTTTAGGTCCTGGACTATAAAAAGAGCTATATCTGTATTATAGTGACTCACGTCATGATGATGACTGTTTGTCCGAACTTTTTTTTTCCGAATCTCTTCACGATATTTCTTCGTTTTGCGACACTGAGCTCCATTAACACGTTTTTTACGTTCGCTTATTTTATATATCAACAAAACAACTTACATAAAACGACACGGACACAAGACGTTCAAGTTAAGGCAAAATTCAAAACAAGCAAAAAAAAAAAAAAAAATCTGCGTTGATTGTGTATAGAGTGATGGGTATTGTTAGTGACGTATAGACTGCACCAAGACACAGAGCTGTCTGAATAAGGGAGGAAGGAATGGTTGACGGAAATACGAAGAAACGTGAGAGGTGGTTCTTGCTACTCAAGGTACTCAATATGAATTACGATTACGAAGAGAAATATCATCAATAAACTACTGTCGTAAACCAACATTATCGTCTCTACGTTTTGATTTACCCTCAACAACTTTTTCTATTTAGACTAATAACGAATTTATTTATTTTGCTATTTTTCGATAGCTTAAATAATAATTTTTTTGTTTTCAATTCGGTTCTTCCGACGCCCCGAGGCATAGTTGCAAGCCTTGGTTGCCTTGGGTTATTTACGCCTATACTAGAGAGTTCTCTCACTCGCTAGTGGTTACTGCTCTGACATGAGAGTCGGGCAGAAACAGATGGCTCGGCTCACACCCGGAGAGTTACTCTAGAAGTTTCTCGCGCGATTTACTCTCAAGTAGATATTTAGCTTAACGATGTAGTTGATGAGGTGTCCCGTTCACCATACAGCCGTAGTCAAAGTTCCTGCAGTTATTTGAGTTTACCTACTTATTCACGGAAGAATTGGAGATATGAGGTTTCTAGGAGAGGACTTGATCAATGTTTATCAGAGAGGAGAAGGGGGCGACTGCCCAAGGTCCCGCATTGTAGATGGCCGCGCGCGAGGCAATGAAAAATTGAATAAATGTCTAATACATTACACACGAATTCATAGTTCCAGAGGGCCCCAGACTCCCCATTCCTCTTGTAGGGAATTACCTTCTAAACCCCCAGTCCTAACTAATGGGGGCCGCGCAATATCGTTTCGTCCAGTGCCCTTCAAAGCCTAGATCCACTACGGATATTAACGCTAAGTTTTTATGGAGCAAAAAGTTATAGCATGATCATTTAGGTTTAAGGCAGAAAATTCGGTCTTTCGATCTTTTAAATTGATTTACGGCCGATTATATCGATCAATTTTAGATCATTTTTCTGGAAATAATCGTAATTGGGATATATTGACAGATAGCATACTGCTGGACGTAAACGTTATTATACTCGTGAATCTATTATCATCAAACTTTTTCTTCATCTAACATCAACGCAATTTTTTTCACTCACGGCTTTATCAGAAGCTAAAACTTAAATGTATTTTCAGAAAATCGTTATTATTCAATAACAGAATTATTAAGAAAGCTGGTAAAAAAATAAGTTTGTGCAAACAAAAGAAAATATACTGACAATGGATAATTATGAATATTACTCGGCATATTCTTGCCGTAGGATTGGGTTGGGGTCCCATCTAGTAAGTACGCCTCTTGCGTGTAATTGAGTTGCTAACTGAATAAAATAGCAGTGTCATGAAATTTAAAACTGAAAATTATGTTGTGATAAATGACAGTTATAAATGACCTGGCATCACTTCTCTTTGAGTCGGCTTCTAAGTTGGTGTTAACCAATATAACAAGAATCATCTGTTTCATAAATGCTGAGTCGCAGATTTGTTTACTATTTAACAAAAAAAAAAAAAAAATTATTATTGCAAAAATATTATAAAAAGCGGCTGTATTTAGTAAATCCATTAAATGAAGAATATAAAATTAATGTTTTGTAATGTTGGACCCGGATGGATTTTATTGTTTTCACAGTTCTTTTATCTCAACTTTGCCCAACGAGAAAATGTATCTCAAGGAGATGGGAAGGGAGGACCCAGCCAATCAGGACAATGTTTCCTGACAAAGGAATACTGGAGTCTACAAAGAAAAACGTTATCATCGTAATACTGAAGGAGCTCTAGGACAAGAAAGTAATTTATAAGGACAAGTAAAAGGTGGAAAGGAAAAAATGTTACCTGAACATTTGTGTTCCTTAACCCTTTGTGTACATGGCGGCACTTTTCTGCAATACTTTATTAGTTACTTTAAAAAAAAATAGATATTAAACATTCTTTAAAAATATATGCTTTGTTATTCATAGAACATCTAATAATATTTTTTTATTTTATAACAAAACAAAGCTAAAGGTAAAATACTTTAAATTCAATACACCAAATAACAGAATTAAATTAAATAACAGAATCGAGAACAAGTAACAAATGTTAAGACCTGTTGATTAAGTAGTGATAAATGCTTTATTATAAAAGGATCATTATTAAAACAACATTTAAGCTTTTACTATTAAAAAAAAAAATGAATCAACGAGAAAAAAGGCAATCGATATGAATTATATACAACATGTGTGTATGGTAACAATTAAAAATTACTGAAAATATACATCATAATGGTTCTGTTGCAAATATTGTCTCAAAAATACATTTATTCCTCAAGCTTATTGACTGTTTATGAAAAATCTTGCGAAAATATTTAATAAAACAGAAATATTAAATAATAAAAGTCCACCCAAAAAAAATTGAATGAATGAAATAAATGAAATCGAAACTTTAAAATTTTTACACGAAACTTTGTAGTAAAAGAAAATGAAAAATATAAAGAATTTGCAGCAGAACATATTGTGCTTTTGGAAATAGAAAAAAAATAATCAGAATTTATATCTCGATATAATACACGTCAATATAATATATATATATATATATATATATATATATATATATATATATATATATATATATATATATATATATATAAAACACACACACATATAAAATTTTACCTCGTTTTCATTTCGGCATATTTTGTTTTTTTAAAATGCGTTGAAAATAAAAGTTCCACCAAATCCATCATATCTTGCTTCGAACAAGGGATAAAATACCTTATTGAGCGTTGGGAGAATTGTATTGTAGCTAACAGAAGTAATTTATAAAATAAAAAAAAATTACGTTTGTTTTTCTTCCATTTTTCTAATATCCTACATCCTAGAAACTGACAGTTCACATGTCCTAACCCAATATAAATGCCCAAAGTAGGTAAGATAATGTGGGGTAAGTGCGTAATTATCTCGTTATCTCGTAAAGTACCAGAGTTTCCGGCGTCGGGATTTGATGGGAGGAGGGGGAGAATGATAGAAAACTGATTTATTTTCAGTTTTTTTTTTTTTCAATATCGCAAAAACTATGAGGTTTATTGTAAACATTATTCTACACTAAATTAAAGTGGAGTAGTGTGGGGAAAGTGCGTAATTGTCTTGTTAAATGCAATCCCTAAACGGGCAAGACCTGCCCTTTATGGGGTATGAAGCCTAAACACTGATGTATCAGAAACAAGCCACGAAAGTTCGCTAAGGTGAAGTTTAAGGAGTTGTAAAAATATTAGTTCCAACCTGTTGATAAAGTTGTGTCTTTCAACTTTTGCAGTAAAGCTGTATCGGTGTTTATCTACTAGTATGCCATTTCTACCGAAACCTACAGAAGCTGTTTTTCAAAATACTTTGTGATTTGCACTTCTGCTGAGGCAAGTTCAAACCTCTGTTGTGTGACGAGTGTGCGTGGTGTACACTTACTCTTACTATCATGTTTTGTCGAGGCAACTACGGACTAGCGACTATAGCAACTACGGACAAAAATTGAGAAATTACTTTGTAAAATCTATTGCACAACCTACATTACCTTAGTTTGATTTCCGCATCTAAGTATCGGTATTTGTAAAGTAAGCGCATCTAGGTAAGCATTTTTGTTGAATAAAAAGTTAAAATTTTAATAGTAATTATAGTTTTACCATTTTTTTCTTTTCAACCTTAAACTTTTATGTATTACCTACATCACTTTAAACCATCACTTTAAAAAATAGCACCTTAGGTAACAAGTGTCTTTTTGTAATGTATATATTGACATTGCAAATCAGGTTTTTTTCATTCCATATTGCATTTGTTGAGGATGTATGTTTTTCGAATTAAAAATTCATTTGCTAATGATAACCTGTTGCATTGATGCCAATCTTAATAGGATTTTCTATATTTATTTTAGTTGACGATTATTAGTCTGAAATTACGAAAGCTTAAATTTCCAGTTCATATTCCTTCGTTGGACAGATAGCCCGAAGACAGCGCTCATCGGGTGTGACGGATGAACCGCAGGTGTAATAAGTATGTAATAAAAGAGATGTTTATGTAAGAGGAGCGCTTGAGTTGATCAATAGGACGCAAGTGGCGGAGAAGGCCGAACCCATCCGAGTCCCGAGCAGGTATGTCCGCTTCAACAAGTAGAAGACCAACAGGTCCTACCTCCTATATTATACTCTCTTATCTGTCACTTCTCAGTCCCTCTCTCGCTAGCACCATTATAATATTCCAATATAATTAATATACAATGTATTAGAAGGATTTATCATTAGTTTATTAATTTACGGAAATTCGAAAAGGCATTTAGTATTAATAACTTTTAGTAATCTCTATTTCTCTCTTTTCATTGAATAGTATCTTAGTTTTTAATGTTACTATATACTAATAATAATAAAATGGCCAAATTCTATATCCTAAGTCCTCCATATAGTAAGCAATTTTATCCATTTACCAATAGCCACCATTTCAATAAATTTTAAACGTAAATGTAGGAATTATACATTTTACAAATAGCTTATTCAAAGAAAAAAATAAACATCGAAAACAGTTCTCTAACCTGATTCCAGTCAATATTAATTAAGGCAATTTATGGAAAACTAGTACTTTCGTCGCCTTACAAAAAAAAAGTAGATAAAATAAAATTGTTTTTCTCTCAAAAACTGATTATAACAATAGTAATTCGAGTTCATATTTCAAAACTACTTTCTTGTACAAGTAGTTGAGCTACGGGCTTCTACGGGCACGGGGTAATTAAACATTATAAGTTGCCCGATGAAATTCTCTTGAAAATGAGAATTAAATCATTTAGTACGTAAATGTTTAAATAAAAACCCCGACTATGTATAGGTATAACTTGTATATCTTATAACCCTATCCGTCCTAAAGGTAAGTACAGACCATTTAACATTATGTTAGCAGCTCATTGATGGAGTTGTTTCCCGTCCGAACCAAACTTAGCTGTGAACAAAAAATGGAAGAGACTATTGCTATGGGAGCCTAGTCCTGCTTACCCCTCCTTGCCAAGAAAGATCTTTTTTTGACAAATTGTTTCCTACATTTTTGAGATTTTCCCTCTATCAGAGTTGGTATCGGTTATAGCAAATCCAATAATGATAATTGTTGTTCAAAATAAAAAATATTAAAAGCTCTATTAGTGTTATTATTAAAATTTTACTTAAGTAATTGTTATGAATTATAATATCATTATGAAGTAATTTTGTAAAAATATTGTTTTATTTTATGTATGACAATAAACTCTAGTTATTAAAATGTAGTAGTAAATTTCGTTTACCTATATTCATTATATATAATATTTATTATGAATATTATACACTGTTTTTATAAACCATATATTAATATTATAGACAAAGTTATAACTCGTGAAATATTGAATGGAAGGAGACCCACTGTATCATTTTGCCCCAGACCTAAGCTCAGCTGACAGCGGCCCTGGTGGTGACCGTCTGTCTCGAATTTTTCGAATTTAAATTTGGAAAAATTGTTCATCTTTATGACTCCTTTTTGAAAAACAACAATCGTATTTCTTCTTTAAAAAAACACCTTAAAATCCTTAGGGATAGGATATTTGGTATGGTGGGAGATACGAGGAGGTGATATTCAACAGCGTCCCAAATGTTGGTCAGAAAAATACGGTTACCTTACCTCAGAGTCGTTATAAACGATAACGAGTGTGCATCGTCCTGGTCATAGATGTTGATTGGATAAGATGGATTGATAAGGTTGGAATAAGACCGAAAGGAATGTGCCACGCTCATTTCAAGATATCCCACTGTTTTACAACTTTTGTGATAAATTAATTATTAAAAATAGTGCAATTTAATTCATTAATTTAATAAAAATAATAACTTAATTTTTAATTAACTAAAAAAAGTAATAATTGTTTTGTATATAAATAATTACGTAATAAATTACCGAGTGCCCAGAAAATTTACTTATAAAAGATTAGTCGGGTACTTTTGAAAGCTTTTTAGTGCATATTTTAATATAGTGTAATAATTTGATTTTGACCAATTCATATTATGATAATTAATATTCTCGGCTAAGGCATCTTTGCAACAAGCCAAAAGAATCTATACTTCTGGCAACCCAAGTTAAGAATTAACTCATACCAATAAAGTCATATAATTATTTGACGGTTACTTTCTGTTCCTTCGGCTATTTCGTCAGCCACTTTTATATGATATAGGCTCGTAAGCCTCAGTGACCTTAGTCCGCTAATCAATAGGTTTAATTTGACCCTCACACCACTGGGATCAATATAACAACATACATCTGTTACCAAAACACAAGATTTATATCGTAATAACCAATCAATCAGTAATTATTTTCGATAAACTGCATTATTAGCTGAGGACTGTCGTGTTTTCTATTTCTACTGTTTTCTAGTTTCTATCTGTACGAACGCAAAAGTGTGCTTAAGTTTTTCATTTTAACGATGATAAAATTAGGGCCCTTTATAAAGGTACACTTTAAATTTTAACAAAGGTATGTGAGCTGAATTTATCAAGCAATAACCTGAAAAGAATTCTTGAAGGTTAATTAATTATTTAATTTTCTTTCGCTGAATTTTTTAAGAATGGAGATTGAAACCACTCTCTATTAAAGCTGCAGTTAAAATTTAACGAGTACCTGAAAAAACAGCCCTTTGAGTGATATTTTGAAGATATAAGAATATGGTTATGTCCTGCACGATTTTGAAAATTTGTTTGTCCTTATCAACGGTACTATTACAAAGTATCCATGCCACAAGTTAGAGAAAGTATGGCGATCTGTTAATTTTTTTGTTTTGAGATCTTATTCCATTACATCTTTCGTGGTGCTCTAAGGTTGGCCACTGACAATCTCTTCAATGGACTTTGGAACGATGGAGTGGAACGACTGGAGTGCTCGGAGAGAAAAAATATTGGGCCTCACAGACGATCTGTCCATCTTTCCATTTGAGAAAAAAATAGGAAATGGCGATCATCCACTTCCCGTTTTAAAGTATTAGCGATCTAAGAGTTAATGTACCTACAGTAGGGTAAGAAATTAATCAATTCATTTTTATTAATGAACAGCTAAATTATTATGATAGTTGAAAACACACATACCGTGCCCAATGTGGTTTATTATTCACAAAACTATTCCTAGCTCATAAATATTAAAATTCCAGGCATTAATAAGATACATATGGGCAACTTAGCTGCCATCTAGACCTAATTGATAATTTTGGTCACACCTTTTTTCAATTAACTAGAAAAAGTTGGTAAAAATGAATTTCAGAATATTTAAGTATACAAATATTTCAAAGTACAAATTAATATAACTCTTGAGTAGAGAGAGACCTTGCTACAACAATTTATTTGAGAGGATAAAATCTAAAATTTCCTAATCCTTTTGACTGGGTTAATATAATATAACCATCATTTTTAACACAAAATATTATACTTTTCACAGAAATATTCCAATGAAAAATTCATGAAAAATATTTAATTAGAAATAAGATTTTCTTTATGAATCTTAAAATAATGAATTAATCAATTCTATTTTATTATATAAGAGTTATATCACATTAAGAATTTATTTCAGAAGGTGGAACACTTTTTAAATAACATTAAACTGATGTAACAGCTATTGTAAAATCCATAGATAATATTTAATACCAATAAAATCATTTATTCCTTGAGAAAGCAAGTTAAATAAAATAAAACCTTTCTTCCAACACTTTTCAAGAAAGAAAAAAAAAACATTGTCAGCCATTCTTTATAAATAATAATGATGAACAAAATGTATACCTACCTATTAATGTTAATGCTTATACTTATTTTTTTCTAACCAATTAATACATAAATTACTCAGGGCTTATTCTTCTTTTCACACCATGAAATATTATTACTAAATAAAAAGTTCACCATTTTTGCTTTTTTATAATAATAATAATAATTAAGTTTTAAGTTTATTTTCTGCATATATAAATAAAATATATAAGTTTGAATTTAACTTTTAAATGATTCCCTCTAAAATAGATTTAAATGAGTAAACAAAAAAAAACAATCAAATGAAGTAATTATGATTTCATATTCATCTATATATTTTAAAATTTTGTTTATTGAAATCCAGTAACACCAACAAATCAGTGACATTTTTTTTGTCACTGAAAGTTTAAAATATTGATAATTAAAGTATTTACTTATTTTTTTATGTAGATGTTTATAGCATCGCATACAATTTTTAGTGGATAGATTTGTTCCGAACAGTTATTTAATAAAAAATAGATGTTCAAAATAAAAATTCGAAATATAAATATCTTAAAATACCTTCTATTAACAATGATAAAAGTTACAAATACAAATGAAATAACTAAGTCTGTTATTTAAATAATTTAACTAACTGCCTCAAAACGAAAAATATATCTTTGGTTAAATAGGAAAAAAACTAAAATACAACTTTCTGGTTGAAGCTAAAATATACGCATAGAAATTCCGATGAAAATTCTAAAAATACATTAATACAAAAATAAAATTATAAATAAGTATTCATTTATTTTTCTATTTATCCTTCTTTACCCAGAAATTTCTTATTTATTTGTAATCATTTAAATGTCTTACAACTGGCATGCTGATCAAAATAGTGTGATATTTAAAATACTATAAAATATACATTTTATAGAAATAGGAGAAATGACACCATTTGCAAATCAATATTTAAAAAATAATTATTATAACTTACAGTTGTTCCTGTAGGCCTGTATCTTATTTTTAAATTCACCTTCCACCGAAGCAATGAAGCAAAAAAGATTTCATCGGACCGAATTTCACAGCGAATTTGTATACTTATCGAATATTAAGCAACTAATATTTAAGAAGATAATAACTAAGAAGAAGAAGATAGTAACTAATATTAATAAGCTAAGAAAACAAATTTAGGAAACACAGATCCAAACAAGAGAAGACCGGGCAATATTATGACGAGGGAAAGATGTTTGTGAAGGCAGTTACAACTAGATAAATGAGTTATAGAGAATGCTGCATCCTTATTGGCCGAGACATCCCGCCACCCGCTGCCCCCACCACTTAGCCTAGCAACAGTCAGTAGCTGTTGAAGAAGTAACATTTAAATATCTTGATCCTCACTGAAATTGAATAGAACTTACCAACTGGTTAAAGGTATTGTTTAAAATTATTAATTTATTCAATATTTATTATTACTACATATAAATACAATTATACGTCAGTATAATTTATATTAAATAGTGTTTCTATTTGATAAAGTAATGATTACATCTTTACACAAAATAATTAACAAAAAAAACTAGGTACTACAATGAACTCCAGTATTTTTAAATTATCCATAGATAATAGATAATATTGATTGATATTTTAATAATGCACTATATATTAATTAAATATTATTTTTTTCTTTAGGTTGCTTTTTAATTTTTTGGAATTCTTTTAAATAAAATATAATACAAAATCTAATTACATTTGGCGATTTTCAATTCTGAAATATTTGATAAATTTTGCTATTCATAATAAAATATTTGCATTTGGAAGTATATATTTTTGGCATTAGCCCTATTTTGAAGTACATATTATAAAACGTCTGTTACAGCAATAATGCTTGTAAATATTATTCTGAATATTTTTACAAAGCATACTATAGTTCCCTGTATATGCAGGAACGGTGCTACAACATGGGGGTGATACAACGGTGCTATGGGGGTGAACCTAATTCTGAAATTTTGCTACAATTTTGACTTGATTTTCCAACATTAATTCTATTTTCTATTGAAACATATTCTATAGATGAAATTCCAATTTTTAACTCAGGAGGTATTCAGTTGAAGTATGCATGATATTATAGAAGGATTAATCTAATTAGGGATTGATAAATTATTTGCCATTTCTATAATATTGTTTTTATTGAAAACTAGTTTCAAATGTTATACATTCGTCTTCAGTTCTAAAACACAATATGTATTTATAATATAAACAGTATTATAAAGCATTTATTTATATTACATTAAACTTAATATAATATATAATTTGATTATTGACTTAATTGTATTTATTTTTGTATAAAATTTTATCATTTTAACTATGAAACAAATTATATCTGACGTTTTTACAGAGATTGTTTATTTAGATATTTCAACTTTTCATTCAATACTAACGTTTTCTAAAATTGCAATAATATTAGAGACATTTTCTCCATTAAGTTTCAAATTGATCGAAAATATATATTTATATATATGTATATATATATATATATAAAAATATATATATATATG
Organism: Rhaphigaster nebulosa; assembly: GCA_948150685.1. Lineage (NCBI taxonomy): Eukaryota > Metazoa > Arthropoda > Insecta > Hemiptera > Pentatomidae > Rhaphigaster > Rhaphigaster nebulosa. The sequence goes on from OX411309.1 coordinate 38,289,653, forward strand.
TATGTATATATATATGTTGTTGTTTTTTTTAAATATAGGTCTAATTAAAAACTAAATTTATGCACAGACACTTGTTCGGATAATACAACCGAAGGCGGCTTCTTGCTCCTTAAACCGCCAAAAGTAGGAAGCCAGCAATCGAGATTGATTACCCTCACCTCCTATCGATGTATTTCGAATGGTTTGATTATAATTGCGCTCCTTTTAAGGAGGGAAACTTTCCGCCAATTATAGTCTCCACCATAGTAACGCCATGGATAGATCATGACTTGTGGTTTTATCTCTTCATGCTAAATTTATGTTTTAAGAATATCTGTCTGTTACTAATTAAGATTCTCGGAGATTTTTATTGCTATTATTAAGTTTTACCAAGTATCATCAGCAGATGTAAGTATTATCATAATATAATTTCCGCCGCTTCCTACAACTGCCTCAGTAAACAAATTTGAGTCACATTATTTCTCTGTTCTCTATGTAATGTATAATTCTTTTTAACCGGTATCAAAATAGGAGGTTCTCAATTCGGCATATTAGCTCTCAGACACACAGAAACACACTTAGTTTTTCTACTGTTCTCGCATAACTTCTAATACAAAGCATATTTGGGAATACTATTTTTGAAAATGAGGCGGCCAGTTCATCCGCTAGTTCCATTTCAATTCCAGGAAATAAATAATTCGTTAAAAAATTTCAATAATACTAGTAATGGTAATAATTTCATATCTGATGTCGATAATGTGGTAAAATGAAGAAGAGCACTACAGTTTATATGTATACTCATGTTCTTGTTATAAAAATGTATTCATAGGTTCATAGTTATCAATGTTGAATGAAAAATAAATGGACTTTAAACAAAAAAATAATTTAAAAAAACGACTTCTAAGGTGCACTAAACAGAATAAAATCATAGCGATCGTCCTGTTACTGCATGTGTAAAGAAAAGTTTAAATTGATGTAACAGCCACTAACCATAGTTGTAAGTTTCAGTAGGGGTGGGAGGACTAAAACGGTAAACTTCAAATACGGCTTGATTCTCTTCGAAGATATTGAAAGATAATTTATAGATTTACATCAATTGTATATTTTGTTTGTTAATTTAACTTCATTTGGCGCCTAACATAAATTATATACTGTATAAATTAAACTTAGCACTTAGCACACCTCAGACGTATTTTTTTTCTTTTTAAAGGTCTTTTGTAATATATATGATCAGTCTTTATTTTCATTTATTAACTTTTTATTGTTAAATATGGTTTCATCGGTTATTTAAAAAATATCCTATAGCTTGTCTAAGCTTGTTTACAGGAGGTAATATCAGAAAAAAAAATAATGTTAAAAATATTGTTTTTAAATATTCGATCTATCCGCGAGTGTGAATTTTTAGTAGGCGTATTCATTAATACATAAGTATGCAGTAGCCGGACCTAGACTTTGCGGGGCTCTAGGCTAAACGATATTGTGGGACCCCCCCTTGGTTAGAACTGAGGGTTGCTGGGGGCTTTTGGGGGTATGGAATACTTCTTCAAGAGGAAGGGGAAGTTCGGAGGCCCCCTAAAACTATAAATTTGCGTGTAATGTATGTATTTTATTTAATTTTTTAACGGCGCGGGGCTCTGAAGGGTCATCCCCTTCGCCCCCCTCCGCCACTGTACATATGTAGGTGTACTAGTTGCAATCAGCTTATAAAGGTGCTTTGGGGTATGCATTGAAGTTTTGCTTAATTACTCTGGTAGACTAATTTTTCTTTGATAATTTTTTTTATCTCATAGATACTAAGAATCAAACTTGATAAATTACACGAACCTGCGATGGTTGTGTCTTTTTAATTTTTGATAACTGATGCTTATGTATTTTTAGCACTTACTCCCTCATTTCCCTCCATAACGTCAGTATTTTTAGCAAATAGCAAATTTCAAAATTTGTAAAAATTGGAAATATAAGACTTCAAAATAGACTAAAGGTTTTGCTCCTATAACTTACTAATTTTTTGGCCTATTCTGTGCAATCTTATAGCTCAATAGCGGTGACCGAAAAAGAGGCCGGGGATTAGCTTAGTGAATGAGCTTAGTTTTCTATTTTATTGAATTTTTCAATGCTCTTACTTATTTTATTATATCTGAATATATTTTAATAAGAGTTATTATTACAATATAATAATAATATCCTAATAGGTGAAGTGAATAATACTGAGCACGCACTCATTCCTCTAAAAACTAAGGTTCGATGTGAATATACAGAAGTTAAACAATGAAATACTTAAACATTCTATTATTATTTATTTAAAACCGATTTGAAAACTAATTTTCTTTATTATTCTTTTAATTATTATTTCACTAAGTGTATGGAGCACGTACTCCACAAATATGAACTGATTATTGATTCGGAGTACCTGCTCACCTTTCATAGTGAATACAACGTGAGAATGAATGCTATGTGAGCAAGGCACTTATTAAAATGCCGATCTACTTTTTAAAAGACTCAATATTTTGCAGTAAAAAGTACCCATCCAACCCACTACCTTTACCCCATGAATATTAACCTCACATCCCATGGTGCTTTGAAAAAAAAAAAAAAATGAGCATTACAATATATTATTTTTAAATATATATAGCATTTAATTAAATATATTTTTTAAATATTTATTTTCAAATGTGTAGAACAGACTTCATTTTATATTAGCTTTATCAAAGATACCAATATATAAAAACTGAACACAACAAAAAAAAATTATATAAAAATCCTTACTATAGTCGGTTTAACTAAATGACATGCTATATAGTATGTATATCTGAAGATTTTACCATAATCGAGATTATTATAGAAAATAAACAATTTATAATTTAATGACAGATTTTTCAATTAAATTAATTTTAATCAAGTATTTTATTTTATAATTTTTGTCCACTGTTTCGGTATATTTCATAATTAAATTTTACACTCAAGAGGATATTACTTTTCAATTTTGCGACAAAACCAAGTTTTTCATGAATCTGAGGCGAGTCAGATGTTCCCTTCTCCATAACAAAATATTCAAGCCATAGAACACATAATTTATAACATATTGAAAGTGTGCATAAAAAAAAAAAAAAAAAAAAAAAAAAAAATCAGCTAAGTACTAGGAAAAATTGTAAGAATATGAGGAAAGACTTTAATTTTTCAATCATAACTGTTTGTTCCGCTTCGAATATCTGCAGTGAATGAAATTCAGACAGTTGTTGGTCACTACTCAACGATTGGTATTTAATTTGGAATTCAATTTGAAGTTTAAATGATTTATGCAAAGCAGAGTGGACCATTTTGTGACTACTTTAATCTAGGACCACTCTATTAAGTAATTTATAATTTCCATCGGGTCCATTTACTGTAAAATACAATGATCACTTGTTTCGCATTCTTTAATATAGTGTTAAACGATTCTTTAGAAATAATGAAATGAAGTTTTCGATATTTTATTTATTCATATTTTAACATTTAAAAAAACTCTTAAAATAAGATGTTCCACTGATATCAATCTTATAGTTGAAAAACAGTAAAAATATTGTTCTTTCCTTCTTTTTTTTTTTTTTTTTTGCATGGTTCTTTAAACAAATGTTGGGTATGAGGTGTCCACGAGAAGTTTATTAAATGAATTGTCAATGCAATTAAAGTCAATTGATTTATGATTGCAATCCTTATTAAAAAAAAGGATTTTTTTCTTGTTGCATAAAAGTTATCAAAATTCTTTTAAAGTAATTATCAATGTTTCTAACTTAAAAATAATCTGAAACAAAAAGACAGGCTTCATCAATCTCGCTCGTTCTGAGTTCATTGCCAGCATTTCCTTCGAAATTTCTCACTTAAGTGAAGACGAAGGTTTTTTTTAAAGGCAGTCAACCCAATTTGGTCTCGTCCTATTAGGAGCTGGCACTTTCCTCGAAATTGTGTTTCCGCAAAAGCTTCCCAAGTCCTAAGTAAGTGTATCGTTTAAGTAAATCAGACGTTACGGTGCTCTAAAAAATAAAATATCAATATAACTACAGGATATTTCATTTTCATATTCTCAAAGCTTTATATTTTCAAAAGTAGGTCCTTTTACAATTAGTAACAGTATTAAAATGGCATTTAACTTAATCAATGTCTGGATGTACGCTTTAATTTGACAAGTCTCTGAAGGTTACATTTTTTGTCTGTCGTACGGGTCTTCAGATTGGTGTAGATTTTTTTCATTTAAAAAAGTTCAATTATAATTTTGTAAAAGGAATCATCCACAAAAAATTAAAGTTTTCAAGATATACAATAAATTGATGTTTTTTTTTTGTTTTTTTTTTAGCTCTCGTTCTAATTTGATATACTTTTCCTCCAAATTTATTGAATAAAAATTACATACCAAAATAGATTCCTTGTAGACATTTTGATGTTAAATGGTGTCGTGCCTATACCTTTTCGTAGATTTGACTTTTTAAAATTATTTTCAGCCAGTAAGTTCACACTAAGTTTTGAACTATTCTCTAAAAAAGACTAATTGTTATTGTATCAAAATAAAACTATTAGAAGATATTTTTCTAAAATACCCTTCTATGTCGGGCTGTGAATTTATTGGCCACTGCAAAAAGTCTTCATAGAAGTTTTCGAATTTCTCCGGGCATATTGTTTTAAATTTTGTAAATCAATTTTTTATAGTTTTAGTTTTGAGTAGCATGGAAACACTTCGTTTTTGACTTGAAAATGTAGAACTCAGCTCGGTTGTGGCAAAATGTATTTTATATTCTATCAACCATGGAACAAATGTGGGGGGACCTTTCTGGGTCACTTCCAACGGGTATCTCACTTAAGTGGATACTTGACCATATTACAGTATGAGGGTAATACCGGGGTTTTCACCACGATTCTGGCCAGTTCATCTTTTTATGTAATTGATCGTTAATATAGTGATAGAGGTTTTATTTTTTTAATATTTTCTTGGAAACTCGTAAATACAGAGCATGTAGAATTCATGTAAAATCATTAAGCGACTCATAGAATTACCGTACTAGTAATTGATGAAGTGCTTCCCTTTATTGTAGCTAATCAGGAGAAATAATCTATTAGAGGTACCATCTCAAGAAGATACAGTTCTCGTAATAAGATATTCTGTCATTAGTAAATATTTAATGAATGAAATAATACTTTATTTTGATAAATGTACAATTACAGGAGGTCTGACTCCATTAACATTTAGTATATAGAGAAAATTAATATACAAATAAATAAATCAGAGAACAGTTCAGAAATAAAATAAAATAAATGGAAATATTAATGATAAACATTGGTTTTGCAAAAATTATAAAATCAGTAAAAGATAAATGTGAAAATAATAAAAAAATATGTAAATGGCTTCCTATATCATATGAACAGAAAATGACAATACACAAAAATAAACTCCTGGACAAAATTAGCGCATCACTTCCTTTTTTTCAAATTATGTCATAGATATACAACAGCCTCCCATATTTGTCCTTAGAAATTTATTATAAAGACCATTTATGGTAAAATGAACAATATTAGAATGGCAAATTAAGAAAGATAGGGAAGGAAATTAAAAAAAAATCAAGAAAACGTTAAAAACAATTTTAAAAGCAATTAGTGAATTAAAGCAATTCACAAAGATGGAATCAATATTAAAAAATGTTACCCTATAGAGTCAGTATCTTGTAACACCTCCTCTTGATTTTCTTACTGCTTCCAGTCGTCTTGCCATTGACCGGATGACTCGGGCAATGTCCTCTTGAGGGATGTTATCCCACTCTTCCAATATTGTGGTTTTAAGTTCAGTTATTGTTGTTGGGAGATGATTACGAGCTCTAACACGCCCCTTCAACATATCCCACATGTGCTCTATAGGATTAAGATCTGGACTTCTTGCAGAAAGAGGTAGAAAATTACTGGAAGTAATCAGTTCCGAAAGCAGCAGTATGCGGTCTCGCATTATCTTGGAAATAAAGACAATTTTCCCTAACAAATGGTGCAAACAGCATTACGAAGTGCTCCAGGATATCTGTCACATACCTTTCTGCAGTCAGTGAACCCATGCATATTATGTGTATCACTGTGCAGACTTCCAAACTGATGCCAGCCCATACCATTACAGAACCTCCTCCAAACACAATTCTGGAAGAAATGGTGTAGGCAGCAATGCGTTCTCCTGAGCGTCTTAGCACTCTCATCCGACCATCTGAAGAATGTAAAGCAATCCTCGACTCATCACTGAACAAAACCGCTCCACAATCATCGATTGTCCAATTTGCATATTGTTGTGAAAACTGAAGTCTGGTTACTCTATGCTGTCTGGTGAGCAATGGGCCAGTGGCAGGGCGTCTGGAGGTCAGATTCGCTTCACTGAGGCGTCTCTTTATTGTTCGACTTGAAATCATCACGTTTCTGGAAGGATGGAGTTGATTTTGAATTTGAAGACTTGTTTGGAACCTCTGCCTTAAGGCCGTGAGCGATATGAAACGGTCATTTCTATCTAAAGTAACCCTTTTCCGACCTTGTCCAGGTCTCCTACTGTTGCTCTCAGGCTCCCAGAATCGATGGATTATGCGATTAACCGACGATTAGTTTATTCCCAAGCGTAAGGCCACTTGCCTTTGGTATAAGCCTTCATCCAACAGTGTCAATGCTCTAACTGCAATTTATTCAGATCTATCTATATTAAAATTTCAGAAAGCGTAATAAAAACTTGAAAAGACCATGGAAAATGAAAAATTATCTCTTTGATGGTAAGCTGCAACCTCAAAAGACACGGTCCGAATAAATACTGAATAATACTATTGAGGTAAGTTCTTCTTTTAACTTATAAAGATGAAAATAAGGATTAAGTAGGAATAATAACTAACACAAACAACAACAGTAACAAATAATTGCTGATTAGAGCGATTTCATTTAATTCCAATGAATAAGTAAACAAAAAAATATGAAATACAAAGTGATGCGCTAATTTTGTCCAGGAGTTTATAACAATGCATGCAAGTATGAGCCTTAAACTTCTTAGCTGAAGATAACAGAATATTTGACTTACAATTAGCGATGAATTCTATTAGACCTATTTATTTGCATGAATAAAATTTTACAAAGCTGTCTGTAAGTAGAATTAGAAACAATATTGAAAAAAATACTGTAAAAAAAACAAAAATCCTGTAGGTATTACAAAAAAATATATATTTAAAGATAAAAAAAAAACAAAGTAACTCTGTTCAATTAAAAGGCATTTCAAACAAAAGCAATCATATTAACGGAGAATAAGTAATACTATTGATATTTACTAATATAAACAATCACAATCTTCGAATAAACACAATATATTAGATAAATGGTAATGGTTACAATATATGGTAATATGGTTCTGATTAGATAAAATTAAAATAATAAGAAGTGAAGCATATGACTTGTTCGCACATGTCAATTATGACTATAAAAATGTGAATAATAATATATAAATAATAACAGTGATAAATGCGTTGCACCTTCGGGTTGAAACTACTTAAATGTTGTTATGGAATTTGAACAGAAAAGAGCAATATTATATTTGTGGAACCATCTCAAGAAGATATAGTTATTGTAAAACATTTCCTGTCGTGAATAAATATTATAAGGTTGAGAGTAATATTTGGACCAGAGATAATATCATCCCCCTCGGGAAATCTCATTTCGTTTAATCATAATATCCATTTCGCATAAATGATTTTATTAATTTGCAAATTCGATAAGCCTCAAACTCTAGCCTCGTATTAATGGATTTAGTTAATTCTCTAAATTCGATTTGTAATTGAATTTAGCTTTCTATAAAACTGTAATAACCATCAAGCTAAAATAAACATAGGCTTCGTGCTTCTAATCTACGTATAGCAAACACCTACCTTTAATTATAATGCCCCGTATTAATAATTAATAATCCCTGAGCCGGAGTGCCAAAACTCCGCTAATTAATATCAAGCCAAAAAAACCTCTTTAGATAACTTTATAATGCCTAAAGCTCAAACAGTCTCTTTATTTCGTCGGAATTAAGCGTTTTTATCTAAAATTTGTACTACCCCAAATTAACCTAGTTTTAATCAAAGAATCATTAATATAAAACATAATGATTTCTGTTGGACAATTGTAGGTTGAGGCTGTTTAATTATTTCTAATATATATTTTTTTATAGTGTCATTTTGTGCTTATTTTCATAAAAATAGTTGGGTCCTGAGTGCTGAGGTAAGTACAGGGTTGGGTAGAAATAATTGGCACATTTTGAATGGCTGAAACAAAATAACGTCTCTAGGAAAAGAAAAAAAAATGGTTTTATTTTAAAAAAGTAAATTGATTTTTTTTTGGTAAGGAGGAGGGGGTTTAAAAATTACATCTTCTAGATGTTGGCCGTTATTGACTGTGTATTGCCTAAGACGTCTCCGGAAATTTCGGATCTCCTTCGATCCACCCTTATTTCTGAAACTTTTCAGGAGGGCACTGTGGGCGGCTGTTGGTGACGTCGGTATTTATAGGCCCGTTATTTTTTGCGGAGAGGGGTGTAACGGTAACTGTGAACTCCGACTGTTACGTGCACATGTGTGAGACTATCCAATACCCTAAGTTGGATAAAATCGATACTGAGGATGTTTGGTTCCAAATAGAATAGACGACAGCTCACACATCTCGACGTTTCCTTGAAGTACTGAGGGCAATGTTTTATAATTATCTCAATGTTTTAATATTCTATATATCTAGATCTGGATATAGATATATGTATGTAATAAATATAGATGTATAGATTAGTAAAGGCTCCGCCCATTCTTAAGAGGAAGAACAAAATGTAAAGTTCAATTTTACTTCTGCTAGGAGTTAATTTAAGAAGTAACAGGCCAAAACAATAACTATTCAATTAAATTATAATGGTGGAGATCTAGATGACCTTGGATTTTATCAAGGGGAAGTTGGTTACGGGTGAAGCCAAGGAAGAAAACACACAGTAATATACCAACTTTAATGAGTGGCGGTGTTTCAGCCTAAGTTGTAAAATCCGTATTAGTGTCTGGCATGTTTGTTTTCGGGGTCACCACCACTTGTTGTTATTATCTGAATATGCTAATTTATCCCAAACCAACTTAATTATTAACTAAAACTAACAAAATATGTATGTAACTAAAGCAATAGAATTTATTGAATTTTTAATAGAACAAAAAAGTTATAGCAAAATCAATATAAAAGCCTAAACTCGCTAGAATTAATAAGCATGCACTCATTTTTAAACACCTTGATGAAGTAGATAATCATTTACTAATAAATGTTCGTCTGTGATCCTCTTTTTTTAGGGAGTTCTTATCTTCTGTAAGTGGTTATTATTACACTTTTATTATTTGTTTAGAACCTGTTCAGCTGTTCTCTCTATATTTGATATATAGATATCAGTGTCGCTGCAAAGTAATGAGAAATGGATGAAAGATATAATAGGATGAACGAAAAATATGAGCAAAACCACAAATAAAAGTACGATGTTCAGTAAGAAACAATGTTCACTTAATTTATAATTTTATACAAAAAATTCTTATTCTATAAAAGCTCTTCTTACGAAATGATTCAGCAGATGTAACATGTTATTTTACCTTTACATTCTATCAAATATGGAAAAAGATTTTACTTAAATAAATAACTTATTTTCTCTCTAGGTAGAAGTTGTCCAAAATACATCTTTAATATGTTATGAGCAAGAATATTAGATATACTTATTTTTTCTGATGTCTCCTAATTTTTTCTTCCAATATGCTTCGAATAAACGGGCAAATTTAGATATATTTTGCTAAAGTACATAATTATATATAATGCAGTTCCTTATATCGTTGTCTTCTATACAGGTGGATCGTGCAAAGATAACAGTTATAATAGGCAGGTCATGAATAGCTAAAGTTTGAGGACTCTAGAACAAAGCGAAAAGGAAATAAGGGCTTGGTTGCAACTAGTCTCTTGGTATCAATAGTAATTAATACAAATGAGGAAATTATAGAAAAATTAACCTAGTGCTATTTTGGAACATAATGCTAACGAATTTGCAGTTTTTATATTGTTTGTTCAATTTATTGTTGTTTTCGATTTCATAAATGCTGTCTGATTATATTAATTATTGGCCATTTCTATGTATTCAATATTGTTGAAAAAAATGATCAAAACCCATTTTATAGTGCTTAGGGGACAGAATTTGATTCCAAAGGGTCTCATTGAGAGTGGAAGCATATGCTGCTCTTGGTGAAATGCGAGCTATCAGCATAATGTGCTCAGTAGATCCACTGTCCTACATACATATCCTGGTCACGTCAGCAGTTGCGTATTCTTAGGGCTTATCCTGTTTATTACGTTTCTAGAGAATAATTTTATTTTTCAAACGATTATAAACAAAATGAAAAGGAATATTAGGGACAATTATTTTCTCCTATTCAATGTTTTATTTCCCTGCTATATGTAAAAATTAATTAATAATAATAATAAAGGTATTTGTTGATATGATTAGATTTTGACTACTATGCACTTCTAAACGCGAATTATTATGATTTTACATCTAAAATATAACTATTCTGAAGATATTATTGACCGTAGATGTAATCAAGGAGAAGATGGTTGTGGTTCAGTCAGTAATTATATTATACTATATTACACATGTGTGTTTTATTCTTGACCGAATCCATAGACATCTCCTTAATAAATATCAAGGATCGCATTCATTTAACGATAGTTTTTGGATTAAAAATTTACTCCTCTTCTATCATGGTTATTTATTAAATTATTTCTTGGTACAAATTGACACGTGTCATTTAGACTCCTGCGACCAGCCTTGATGGGTTTGCCGATGACATATTAGTACTAGCCGGCAACGACAGGGACCTCATTTATTGTATCAGAATTTTCCCTGAAGAATTTCTAATATATCTTCGGCTCCTCAGAGATTTTTTTATTGACGAAAATCATTCTATTTCCGCTATACAGGATTGATAGAAATGCATATATCAATGGCATATATTAATGTTTGTTTGTTTTTGTTTACAGTCGTAAAACTCTTTGGTTATCAAAGATATGTATATAAACGGAGAAAGTGCTAGAATATAGACATGAGGCGATATGCTTAAAATAAAGACTTTACACCCATGTGACTAAAACTTTAAGTAAATTAGATTAATTTAGAATCAGTCCTATTATATTTATTTATTGTTGGGATATAGGAAATATATTTCTCAAAAGTATGTTTAATCGTAAGAATGGAGTGGCATGGTGTAGATGGCAGTTTTTTAATAAGGTATGTGAGTGTGTATTTAATACTTATTATTGTATCTTCCACAAAAGAAAAAGGCAAGGAGGAGACGTTATCAGTATGGCGAATCCCATCTTTTGTACGAGGATTAGAAGCAGTTTTAATCTTAATTTAATTTAATTTTAAAATTGTAAGCAATTTTATTAAAATTTGGAGATACCCTGCTAAGAGCATTCTTTTTTAAGAAATGACTTATTTACTTTACCAGTGTCTCTTTTCACATAATTGGAAAACAACTTACAAAAACAAAATCCTTCAACATTAGAAATATTTTAATCAGGAACCAAACTCGTATCTCTTCACTTACCTAATTGCTTCCAGTTAGTTTTGTTGAATTAAACTATAATCAATTGATGTTTTATGGCAGGGTAGGATGTTACACAAATAATTCTTTTCTAATTAACGAATAATTAATACATTTTTATGCGTTGAAAATTGAAGTTACTTTTCATTCGCTTTGCTTCTTATAATTCATGACCGGATTATTGGATTTTAGCGGTTCAAACAATTTTCCACTGCTTAAAGATAGACTTATAGAAAAACGAGTGAATAGACGGAAAATCATTTGAACTCCGAAAATCCATTCCTTTTTCAGCCTATTTGGGAAGCTCAAGGTTTATCCTGTAAGCCCTAATATACTTGACCTGTATTGCTTAGGATCATTTAAAAAAAAATGTTATTACTTCGACCTTAAATGTTATTAAATCATTTAAAATGTTATTTATTAATTATTTATCGTAAAATTCTGAAATTCTATTAAATAAATTGTTGGAAATTGTTCCTTTTCTTAATATAGGCACTCGACTGCTTGATGTTACCTTGATATTAGTATATCTGGTAATTTCATAGCTGGATAAGGTTGTTTTGCGTTGCATAAGTGACGGTATAAAGATGGTATAATGGAAATGTGATTTGGCTATACGCTGTTAGTAATAAGAGCCGGGGCTGCTTCTATATCTAAACCCAACCTCATTTGTGCTCGCAGTTATTGCCAAATGTTGCTAATGCTGAACCTTATCTGTTGTTTGCGAGCAATCTTAGCTCTTTAAAAATATACCAACTATGTCATGCACAGTAATAAGATCAATTATGCCTTAAAACTACCACATAGTATTTTTATTATGTTTATTTGTAGTTAATATGTATTTATAGATAAAAAGAAATAATAGTCTTTTGGTCTCTAACATAAATCGTATTTATTTTTCAAATTTTTAAATACAAATACATCGTTTCGGTATTTTATTATTTTTTTTTGCCATTCCTCAGTGTTTATTTGTTATTAATTTATCTTTGTCCACACTGTTATTCCAAACTTGGATATATATATATATATATATATATATATATATATATATATATATATATATATATATATATATATAGTTTTGTTTTCTTTTCTTCGTTTTCTTTAGTTTTTATTCTCTTTCCCGCATGCAGTAACCTTGTTGTATGAGGGCCGAGTATTTATTTATGTGTAATTGCTTCATGCATACAGCATAATATATAATATACTTTATATATAATTATATTATATATATATATATATATATATATATATATATATATATATATATATATATATATATATATATATATATAATGTATTAATATAATATAAACGTCGCTGCTCCGGTACAATGAAGCAACTACATAAATGGGTCAAAATGGAAATAGTGTGACGTTGTTGTCAAAAAAAGGTATAGTAGCACGTGTGGGGAAAAAAAGATGCAGCTGCAGATGTTGTCCAGCCTCCAGAGTGAAGTTTCGTCATTGGGGAAACGGTGGCATTAATTTGCCTGAAATCAAATCAACATTGCCGCATTTGTTAGTTTCGACTTTGATCTTGGGAAGAGAACGATTTAAGTGCACTTTAAGCGGGGTGATCTTGGAGTAACCTTTTTCGAGTAACCTGTTTCATTATTCTCTATTTTATATTAATAAAAATGTAATTAAAAAAGTATCGATTTAGATGAATTTCCCTGATTCGTGGCAGGTTTAAATTATTTTTCCCTTACTTATGTATCTGAAGTTGATTTTTTTTTAATTCTAATTCTGGAAGAACAATGACGTATTTGTAGAAGGTGAAGTGGAGAGAAGGGGTGAGAGGGCGGGAGCGTTCTAGAGGGAAATGTGCCAGTTTGGCAAGACTCAATCAAACTATCATGTTTTTAAAACGTATTTGGCATATTACTCGGTGCCGTTTTAAATATAATTGTCATTTTGATGATAGACAATATTACGGAAACATAATTTTATTCTTATCAGACAATTTATGGCGTTTTTCAGTGTAAATACCGCTGTTTGATATATTCTCTCTACAATAAAAAAATGAGTACTTAATGTTGGTTAGAAGATCAATCAGTTGGTCGGAATGCACGGGGAGTTTTTACCTGAATGAATTGGTTAATCCTCGATTGGTTTTCGAAAATATTCTATTTAAAAAACAACAATTTATTCTATTTAAAAAAACAACTAATAAGTGTATATTGAACCATTAGTAGACATTATGAGAGTTTAGATATAGAAAAATAAGGGTATAAAATGAAGCAGAAATTTACAGTTGGCTCTCAAAGAAAAAGTGTTGGTAAGAGTCTTGGTTGCTGCTAAGGGAGATTCCTACCAAAATCGTTTGCAGAGGTTACAGATGTTAAGCTTTGTTCATCGATAATATTTTCATAAAAAGCGTCCAAAATAATCCAATTAGGATCTTAATATCGAAGATATTTGAAAAGTTATAATAAATCGTTATAATATTTGCAAACACTATGTCATTGATAATATAAAAATGGGCCTCAGTATCGAAAATATTCGACAAAATTTTATATTCATAATCAAATAATAAAAATTTAGCATAGACTTTTATTGCTATACATGTATAAATATCAAATCATGACTTTTATTTTATGAATTCAAAAATAAAAGTAATGATGGGACTTTAATTTTGCTATGCCAAATATAAACATCATATCATATTTACTATGAGGGATAAATAAGAGTTAATTTCAATTTCTGATTTTATTATGTTGAATGTCTAGTCATTATTAAAAAAAAATAATGTATAATTCGTTGCTAAACTTTTGTTCAATTTTGAAAACAACAAGACTGAAGTTACCATAATGTTCACTTGATAATTCAATTTGATTCCTATTTAGAATCGTATAATTTACGCAATTTCTATTTTTGCCCTTTATAAGTTAGTTTAAATCAGATAAATAACAATTATTTCATCTAGCAAACTCATTTTCCTCAAAGTGTAGCTATGTGGAATAAGAAATAAATAGTTAACTTCCTGTATCTACCCTGTACCCTGTTCAATGTTGGGATTTTAGTGTCTACTTTTGGTGGTAAAAACCACTTTTAATTTCCAGTTTTAAAGATTTAACTAAATCATTTGTCTTTTTTTTTAAATGCCTTATTACTCCCATTATTAGGCAGCTAATCAATCTGAGAATTTAAAACAATTTTTTAGTTTGTGTTTATTTCCCTAAAAGACATCAAGTCGGGATCCTGTCTTAAAGGTGTCTTCTACTGGTTCGGATGCCTTAAATCAACCTTAAATAAACCTTTTTTAACTAGTAAAGAAAAACAAATTATTTAGTTAGTTAGTTACCCCTTAATCAACTGATTCATTTCATTATTTATTAATTGCATTATTCTCACAGTTTGCTATTCCTTTCCATTAATCTGAATAAACTTTAATAAACCTATAAAGAAAATATAATCAACCAGCCATTTAAAAGATTTTCCAGTGAGACGCCTGACGTAAACCCTACCTTGTAATGAGAATTTTTAATTTAAAATATCTCAGAGGGGCTGAGATGAATGTCATGATGAATCTATTTTTGTGCTAAAAGGTCAGAATTTTTTTTGCTTCCCACACCTTATCTCCAGCTCTGCTTGTCAACTGGCTGCGATAATATGCGAAAAGTATTATTATTTCCAGCTCATCTCTTCGCTATCCTATACTTTCTTATTTTTAGTTATGCAAATTTTTAGTCAACGGTTCTGTTGGTTTAAAAATTCATGATATTCCTCATAAAATAAAACAATCAGTATTTACAAAACTAGTTTTATAAATCTTCAAGTTACTCATGCTCAAAAATTTTGCGATAGATGTTGCATCGTTCTAGTCCTCCAAGATCTGAATTTTCGGCTTACTGAAAGATTCCATTTACGAAAATATTATTTTAACACAGTAAGATTCAAATATACCAAAAATGAAAGTGCATCCATCTTGTACATTGTGAAGAAAAGTATCAATATTTATCAGTTGGAAGCATGCTGTTATTTCTGTGGTGTTTGGATAAAGGGGCACAAATAATTTTTTTTTTTGCGAAAATGGATTTAAGTTATATTTTGTTCTTTTTAATGAACTTTATTTTTGAGAAAAAGAAAATTAGCGACTGAAACAGTGTTTTAATGAATTGTAAACACTTTTTCATTGACTTATTTCCTTTTTCTCAAAGGTTATGTTCGTAGAACAAAATATAACTTAAATCCACTGTCGCAAAGGTTAACGCTGGTGGTAGAACATAAAAGTATAATATTGTGATTTCATTTCGATAGATTCTCTGGAACCCTACTGCTCTTGAATTTTTGAGATTGTTGATTTCCGATCTGATCTCTAATTAAAAAAATAATTCGAATGGTGGATCCCCCATGATGACCGATAATTTTAAAATAATTTATAAAACTTTACCACGCAGGGGTTTTTCTGGGTCACGGGAACCGAAGTCACACCACATTCAGGAACTTGACGTATTTTAATCCATATTGATTCTATTTAGTAAATCTGGATTATAGATAATTCGGGAAATAAGTAAGACTGATTTCCTTATTATCGAAATGCTGAATGTTATTTATTTATTAAATCATGAAGGTTGGCGTAAAATTATAACTGTAGTTCGCCCACTGTTGAAACTAATGTTGTTATTTAACATTGATCAATTAACCTCTGATTTTATTTTAAAAAACATTAAAAACATATACATATACTACAAGATGATTTAGTAATTTTATAATATATTTTTAAATATTTTGTAAATAAAATTAGAGAGTAAGAAAAAAAAACGTTAGTTTAAAATTAGTGCCGCGTGACTTCGCCTCTGTCATCGAATCGTGGGCGAGCTATATGAAATATTTTCTTCTTATTTAGATAAAGAAAGAAATACAATACCATGAAGGCGTAGATCAGGATAACTCCACTTGAGTACATCTAGAATCTCGGAGAATTTTAAGGATAAACTAGAAGATGTGAATAAAATAAAATGTCTTAAACCTATTGTACTACAAATAAATTGTAAATACTCCATAATATGAATTGAACATGATGTATTTAAAATTAAAGTTTCATAATTACATGCAAACTACATTTTTTTAAAATTATTCCTTCTCTACTAATCCAGTTGTTTTATGGATTTCATTCTGTTTAAATATTTTGTTTGTAACAGGAGGATAACATTCTGATTGGTCGACAAGAAAACGTTTCCGCGCTGGATAGTATCTTGGATGTAAGTGGCGGTAATAAAAAAGTTAATGCCCAATATCGTTCAAGACATTGCTTTCACCGGCTACTATTCCAAGTTCAAGTCGCAATAAATTTTTAGAACTTTTTTATGCTGTATAATAGATGTTTTTCGCATTATAGACAGAAAAGTGCCACACCATTCGTGATTATTGCTACTAATTAATTGGAAATTGTAGGTCAGCTAATTTTATTAGGCGGTTGATTCTCATGGATAAGTTTCAGCAGACGAAATTTTGAATTTTCACCTTTGTTCTAAATTACCAAAAAAAAAATTGTGGTGATATTTGGGAACTATTGTCATCTGAAAAAAATATGTCTTGCAAAGGTCAATAGTCATTTTTGACCTTACAAATTTTAAAAATTAGACCCATGGTAATTGCTTATCTTGCCAAGGTGATTAAATTTAAAGGCATATGTTTAATGTTCAATAGAGAAGAATGCATATTATTATAATTAATTAAAAAGCATGATAGGTGTAAATAAAATTTCAGAAGCTTTCAAGTATATATAATTATTTATTGAAAAAGAAATGGGATTTTCTAATATCACACACAAATTACTCAATTTGATCTGTTAGAAACTAATTTCGAACAATTTTTAATCTCCTAGCTATTCGGGTTTTTCCTTCGAAGGATTTCGTTAACTTTGCTACAAGAATGTATTTACCGTGGGTTTTTTTAATCCACGGTAATTACATATTTTCTGTTCTGGTAATTACATAGCACACTTTTCGTGGAAATATAAAAAAAAAAAAAATCTTGCAAAAATGGTATTGATATGATGATTAAATACAGCTGTCTAATCGAAATCTATAAAAAGACAATAAGCTGAATAGCAAACCGTGAAAAACATTAAGCCTAAAGTGTTCACGGTAAATACAACTGAATTAGACACGTTTTTTAAATTGGTGCTTAACGTCCTTTTCTATTCCTATTAAGGCATCTAAAAAGACCCATCAACATCCACTTGCTTTCACTCAACTGACTAGAACCCCCTAGAACCGAGAAAAGTCCAAACAGGCAGGGCTGCCACCCTCCTTTCCAGTAGAATTAAGACAAATAAAATTTCTCAAAAAATTGCCATTTTAATTTTTTTGGCGCACGTTATTATATTTATTGATATCATCCCCTCTGCATTCACTGATCGCCCGAAATTAAGACTTCCTTTTCTGGTCATTTAACTTCTCCAGAAGAGAATTCCAGAATTCCACTAATCAACTGAAAGAGTGAGGCAGGAATCTCAAAGGACGCACTTGAAGAGTAAAACCGTGTTCTGGCATAGCCATGATAATTACATTTCGCAACTTAAGTATACCCAATTTCTTAAATGTATACCCAATTCAACATTAGGCTTTTGCTGATGAGCCTTCGCTTTAACCATTAGACTAAAAATATGAATGATATGACGGCTGGGTTAACGAGTAATCTTTAGGAATCGATATTGGCCCGTAGTTGGAGTATCATACTAACAAGAATGCCCATACCTTAAAGATTCACATTCCCTCTTATGATCAAATAAATTTCTTGCAAATAGAAATAATTCTTAGTTTAGCAAATTGTACACATAATTTGAATGATTATGATCCTATATTATTATAGATTGATCTTTTGGCATACGACCCAGGTTAGGCTGCCAATGTAAAAGGTTCTATTTATCGAATTCGAGCTATAAATATTGTCACTGCTATGAAAAAATTGGCCTGTTTGGTGGTTACAATAATGTTGAAGCTTCATTAGGCTTCGGTGATATCAGTGTGACTAAAGCCCATTTGGTATAACTTGAATGTAGGATACTTTGTTATGTGGAACTGATATGCTAAAGTTGAAAATTGTATCGAATGAGGTACTATTCCTCCTGAGTATGAAATGTGATAGTAAAAATACCGTTACTTCAACAAAAATCTCTTGTAGCAATCTTGAACCTATCAGGGGTGTTTGATAACGCAATGTTGTCCGGGACTCAAGTTACACTGACTATGATATAGATTTATGTATTTTAAATTATTGTTAAGAGGTTAGTCTTTGATTATTTTAATATAATATTTTATCTGTTTTATATATAAAATGTAGCTTTCTTTCATCCGTCGTTCCAAACCCTACCCATTCAGTTTCCAAAGAATTGTAAATAGGTGTTTCTTCTTTTTGATCAAAATTTACGTACATATTAATATACATTACTCGTAATTTTTAAATGATTATTATTTTATTTGTTAACATTTATTACTTAACATTTAAAGTTACTTCATTGTGATTTATTATTATTTCATTTTTTTTTTAATTCTTTTCTTTTTATTTCTTTTAATCTATGATTTAAAGTTCATCTTTTATTGTCTGTAATTTCATTCTAAAGAGACATATCTCGGAATAAATAAAGAATTTATTATATTAAAAAAAAAGGAAGAAATATATAGGTTTATTCTACACCTTACGCTATACTCCATATTCCATTTTTAATAATAATTGCTCACATTATCAATCCTTTATGGTTCTTCAGCAAAATTTTATCAAATTTTCGAATTTACCATCAGCTCTCAGAATTTCCTTTAGTGACGAAAGGGATTTTTTTTCCTACTTTGTTCTTCAATTTCATCCTAAGTCCGACCCAACCTCGGGCACATTCTGCTGATTGTCGGAGGACCTTTCCAATATGCCGCCATTGTCCTCTTGGTTTGCAATGACGCCTGTTGAAATACACCCCTGGCAAAGAACCGGGAAAAATCCGGTGGAGGGGTGGTAGAGGGGGTATAGCTGCCCCCAGTACGAGCTGAGGCCTCAACGCTGTTGCATCCTTAGCGCCCACTGGTGAGTACCAACTCTCCGGGTACACACAGCTAGGCACTTACACCATTCTAATCCTCTGGTTCAATATCTACGACAAGACTTGTTGAAACTTATTCCAAAAATTTACTATTGAAATTCATGTTGGAGTTGTTACATCAAGTACAAGATTAATCAATGTTATATTTGGTGGTATAAGTTTCAGATTGTAGCATTGCTAAGTTTTGTTTTTACGAATTAAAACTTACATATATATATATATATATATATATATATATATATATATATATATAAACCTACACTGAAACAATATTATAATTGTCAAAATATACACTCGTGTGTATTACGAAAAACATTTTTTTTTTTTTTAATTTTTAAATCTGAATTCTTTGTATTTTTATTTTTAAAAAGTATATGAAACATGATAATCATCTTGTGCATACCTAATATAATTTTAGAAATTCATTGAGATTTTTTTTTCACCGATAGAATATGATCGAAATAAAATCAAAGCCAAATCAAAATATTTCTAAAAAAAAAAACACAAAATATATTTTTCTATTCCTGTGTTCTATATAATGCCCTAAAACATTTATATTATGAGGTTTTTTATGTTTTTGTGTAACAAAAGTTATAAAATTAATAGAATTATAAAGGCTTAATACAAATTCGTTTTTAACAGTAGGGACCAAAAACTTACATACTAAACAGAAAATATACAAAAAATAAATAATCAGATGTACTCCAATAAAATGAAATATTTAGTTGCTAGACTACTGATGATTTTCAGAAGTAGTCAATTAATACATAAACTTTTTCTACGTGTCCCATATTTTATAAAATTATTGTTAATGATTTAATTATCATTCAGTAATATTATACTAATGTATGATGTAACATAGGTTATATTTTTTAAAATATGCTTCCTTTTTAACAAATTAATACTAATGCAATATTACTATTTAATATTTATTATATATGTATTATTATTATATATAATATAAATGTAAGAATTTAAAATGGATTGTTCCGAAAAATCAGTCAAATATTACAGTTGTAAGACGCCTATTTATTAAACAATTATCATAATCTGGGGTATTTTTAGAATTGATAATCCTAAAATTTCTTTTGCGCTTAGTGGGTCTGAATATTTTCGCACTGTACACATTAAAATCTAAATTTTAATTCCTAAAATTTTGCTGGTTTTATTCATTATATTTATATTGGTACTTGTTTAACTCTTTATTCTCCAAGAAAATTTCCTTTTTGTTTTGAGTGTAGTGCAGAAAATTTTTCGATTTTTCGATTTTCTTGAAATAGATTTAATATTGAAAAAAGTTACATGTTTACAAGAGTTTCATTAACACGGATCTAAATATCTGGAAATGCATGTTAATAGATAGTTATAAAATTCTTATGAAGTAGAATTTTAATTATTTACTAGTTGTCCAACAATATTGTAAAAATAAAATCAATGAAAAAGAAAATATTTCTCAGAAAAAAAGTTTTCGCAAAGTTTACTGAAATTATAATAAAACAATATTACTATAGATTAAAATAATATTAAAGAAAGAAAAATTGAATAAGTTAATAAGAGGAAAATGATAGCATCGGTTGATTATTCTGTTGAGAATTATTTAGTCTTTAAATCTTTATCAGATTGCAGCTAAATTATTTGAGATTATAGTTGTTTAAAAATAAAGATTATAGAATAAAGATTATATGTTTAAAAATATAGTTTTTTATACATATAGTTTGGTTTAATCTAATCTAAAATTTAAAAGTTACTGTTGTATCTTTAATTGTTTATGAGCGAGATACGAGCGGCAATCGAGCATTTTTAAGCTTACGGTATGAAATTTGGAAATATTTCTTTTTTTATCCTTGAAAAATGTTGAACTATACTACAGAAGCTGTAGCCTAATTTCAGGCAGTGAAGAAATATGGATAGAAACATGAGGTTTCCTATCATAACAAAATTAGTAAATTACATTTTTTGGGGAGGGGGAATGTATTGAACAAATCGATATTTTTTGGCATTATACACCAAAATTGGAAAGTATCTTGGATAATAAAACTTCCTAATTAAGAGTCAGGTATTTAATAATGCAATTAAATACTACCTTTATGTTATAAATAAAGTATTGGAGCAGGCTTTGTGTACTATAACGTTCATCTAATAACGAAAAATCATGAATATGATTTTCCTTTATAAAATTATTTTTTCTCGATGAGAAATCAATTCCGTCCATCAAATCAAAACCTTTTATTTCTTGGCTTAGTTTTTAGCTTTGAATACACACAATAAGATGTAATGAAAATATTAAAAAATTAAATGTTCAAAAACAACTTTTTTTACAGGACATGATCCCAATTATAGATAAAATATAGTTAGCTGTTTTTGACACACATTGATTTCCTACTTTTGTTTAAAAAAATGATTAAACTCTGAACTCGAACTATCTGAATTTTTATATAGATTTTTTGAATTTTCATTTATTTATATTAGAATGCAAACGAATTACGTCCATTTCTCCCTTTTAATTATTGAAAAGTATTTTTAAAACAAACACAACTGTATTTATTAAATATTTCTTATTTCCATGCATTAGACATGTATTATAAAAATATACAATATGTCGGAAAATGAATATAGCGGCGGGAAAGACTGTTTCTATTGAATATTAGATAGATTTTGTTTAAACAAATTATAGAGATGGTGACATGAACCTCGAAAGGAAGGCTCGTTCAATCCGTGGCCTCTCTCTTAATCATCGGATTGGGGAGGGGCAACACATTATTGGTTAAGGTAAATATAAGCTAAATAAGCGATGGGCTCAAGTTAAAAATAAAAATGCAGCTATATTTTGAAGACTATGTATGATTGTTAAGAGTGTAAAATTTCTTAGCGTCTTTTTAGAGTAACTTAAAATATTTTGTACGAAACTTGTAGGAAATTTAATATTATACAAGACTGGTCAATAATTTTGTACTAAACTGCATTTAAAAATAATTATTAAGTTGAAACCACTGACTTATATATCTTTTACTGTTTTTTTTTTTTTTTTTTTTTTACATCTTTTTAGATATTCACGGCTCCGTATCTCAGTTGCTCTTACAAATATTCCAACATTTTTCATATGAATCCTGCAGCATATGTAATGCTCATAAATTGGTAATCACAACATTTCTTCATAAAATGACCTGGAAGCGAGCTACTAAGGAAAAACTGAAAAAAAGGTGTTTTTTCTTAGTGGTTTTTCAAGAAGCACGAGTTCGAGAGGTTGAAAACTTAAGATTTTTCATGAGAGCGAGCATATATGATATACTCGAATCAAAGTTACTCCAACTTTTGCAATTCAATATGATATCTCCACTTGGCTAAGTAGGAAAATATTTATAAACATCTTTCATAGTATTATGTTTAGCTTCCTCCATAGTTCGCAGATTCACGCAGCTGAATATCGTTTTGGTCGCTCGTCCACATCCTTGCTGACATATTGTTAATTTACAAGAGACTTGTAAGGACAAAAAGACTGTAGATTGACACTGAAGTATAATTTAAATGATTTTAAACTTTTTTGATTTCGATCCGGCACTTTAATGACAATTAAAAATAATGTATACTCATTAACTAATGCTAAAAACACGCCGTAGTAAGTATTAATACTTACGGATGGACATAATATACATACATAACATATTATACATATATAAATATATTAAACATACATATGGATTAGTATGAATACATAAGAGTTTTAGAATGAAAAAAAAAAATACTTTATTTTAGTGCGATTTATTATCAATTCGTTTAGTTTATACAATATTAAGAATGTCGGCGTTGGCGTTCTTAAAAATTTAAGACATTTAAAAATTTGAGACAATTTGCCTTGAATGTATTTTGATGTAAATTTTCATTTACCTAGAAAAAATATATAAAAAAGGGGGTTTGACCGTTTTTTTTGCCGTTCCGTCCCACTGTGTGTCGGATCGATATTTTCACCGATAATACTTCGCTTTAGAATCTGATTTCTAACAAGAATCAAACCCTATTCACACAGTTGTGCCCCACCAAGTCCCATCATCACGTACAAACACACGCACACACACACATATATGCATATTTTTCGGCCGAAAAGTATTGAAATAATAAAAATAAAGTGGTCAAGTCACTAAATTAAAAAAAATTAATCATTCTTTACATAAATTACTAGAAAATTGTATATTTAGTGGCATATAGACCCCTCCCCCCATAATCCACGCTAACAACATTTTTTTTCCGGCATCTTCGGTCTTTATTTTAATTGAAGGATGCTTCATAAGCATCTCTTTTTCCTGATTGTAGCCAGAAAAAGAAGATCTTTTATTAACTTATAAATTTGTTATTTAAGTAAACACAATTCTTCAATTTAAGAAAAAACTCGCATTTAGATTTGGACATAATTTTAAGAGAATCTGGTTTTATAGTGTCCGATTTGATAACGGTGCGTATAAGTAATAATAATCTTGATTTTTTATTTTTCTTAATTTTTGATTTTTCTAATCATCTGTTTCTGTTAGAAATAATATTAATTTGTTAAGGGATGGCGGAATCCCTATTCTGCCACACATTAGCTTAAGGAACCTTTTCTCGAAATCCGTTTGATCAAATACTTTCAAATTCTATTTTTAGTAATATTGACTCTTAATACATATCACGAGTACCTAATTTCCAAATAGATCTGTAAGGAAAAAAAAACATTGAGTCGTATTTAAAGTTTAAAATATTGAACCTATTTATTTTTTTTTATATATATATAAATATAATTTTTAAATAAAAAAAATCTCAGCGTAGGTGTTAGAATGTTGTAATATGTATACAATATTAGTCCAATAGGATCAAAATAAAATTATGACTTCAATATATGATGAATAAATAATATTTACTTAACAATTGTTTTAACAATTGTATTGGACTAATATTATAACGTGCAGAGCCTCTGTATGCACTTACCCCACCTTGCCTTGTACGACTTTGTAAAAATTTCAACAAATTCAGACAATTTCTTTATGAGTAAAAGTTACTTTTACGCCAAAACTATAAACTTTTGGAAAAAAAGAAGTCTGGTTTACAGGTTACAGATTAGACATTTTTAAAAGTAAATTTGGGTCAGAAAGACCAAATTGATTCAACTTACTAAATCAATTTACTAATTGATTCAATAGTGTTAATTATAGCTTCTAATTTTATTTTTTTAAATAAAATACTCATATAAAGTACACATGTTATGTATCATTCTAACCAGAAAAAGTTCTACTTCTATATAATACTATACATTTATTTTCATTTTATATTATTTTGTATCACAATAGTCATATAGAGTACATATATTACTTTTCATTCCAACCAGAAAAAGTCCCACTTTTATATAAAAATATAAAATTTGTTTTCATATTTTTAAATTTTTTTGTCTTCCACCTCCCCTTAATGTTAGGGTTTGCAATTTGTTGGTAATAAGTCATAATGTTAATTGATTAAAATTTATGCAGAATATCCAAGAAAAATAGAAGAACAAAAATTAAAAACAATAATTAAAATTAGATATGGTATTAATGGATGGCATTTACTGGTTCTTTTGAACAGAAATGAAACGGAATATATGGGTTGGTGATGTTAAGGATGATGTGGCTGAGGTTTTGGACGTTAGGGATGTAGTTTGCCGGTTTGTCAGTCACTGCAACCTCATAAACCATTTTCTGGTTGAAATTAATATTTGCGATCATTTAAGGATGTCCTTCGTTATATATCCTCAGCTTCTTTTCTGCCATCTGTTGACATTTTCTGGCATACGGGTTGTGGCCATATCTTGAATAGACCTATTCCTGTATCTGTAATTTTTCTTTAAATCGTCTCTATTGGGCCCATGTGTTAATGGTTTAAGGGTGATTTTCAAGAAAACGACAATTATCATGTAGATATCTTGTGAATTACATGACCTGGAATCCTATATTTTTTTTAAAGAAGGTTCTAAATATATTCATGTGTTCAGATCGGCCACTATTTCGGGTGATTAATATTATTTAAGGGCTTATTATTTATCATAAACATAAAAAAGTCTGTACCATGGGTTTATCTACTACAGCTTTTAGATTTCAAAACCCGGTTCTATGATCCAAAATATACCATATGATAGATTAGGTTTCTATTCCAGTTAATAAGCTACTGGAGTGATCGTAATGAAGACTAATCCATTAATTACTATAAAAGTGAGTTTCATGAACATTTTAAACAAATAATAAGTCCATTCCATAGTTGAGTGAAAAAATCTCACTCTACATCTCTTGGCGGGACGAACGGGGAATTTTAGTTTGAAATTTGGTCGTGACAGCTCTGATATCTTGGAATAACCTTTCTTTCATGGTCCTCAGCCCTTAGTTTCGAGTCAGAATTGTATGAGAGAACTTCACACTTTATTAACGTCCATCCCTTGCTTTGATGTTTCACTTATTCAAATTTTAATTTAATGTTTCCTTCTATTACCATTTCATTTATTCTTTGGGCTGAACAAGGGTGTAGTATTTTTTTTTTTATCGGACATTTTAAATACTAATTATGAGAATTCACAGTCAGAGTTGTCCGTTCCATAGGTCTATTGTTGTCTGTCCCATAAAACTATTTTAATTCCACGGAGTGGACATGAGGCCCAAGAAATTGATAATTAAGGTGACAAACTTCACCAAATGACGTAAAAACATTTGAAATCCTTTTTTTTAATTATTAAAAAAAAAAACGTTTTTGTCACTTTTTCAGTCCTATGGATGTAAGACTTTTTTCGGACTGAAAATATTTCATTTTTTGTGAGTCGTATTAGCAGCCCTCATATTTGCGAGGCTTGGATCTCTATGGGTTTCACCAAGAAATGTAATCCTTTACTTTCTGCCTAAGATTCAATTTTTATAATCTTGTAAGAAGTTGGAGCAGTAGTCTTTGGCTTTGTTCTTTACCTTTGAGTCCTATAGTTAATTTGGTTGAAAGTAACCGAACTATCGAATATGCCACTATGCACAGTACGTGTTTTAGGAGATCTGAAGTCTATTTGATGTGCTTGGAATTTTAGTATCTTGTTATGATTGTTACCAATGAAATAATCGTTGAACCTAAGGTCATTTAATAATCTTTATTCACTTTTGATGAATTAGAATAAGAAATAATACTCATTTAAAACCGAATAATAGATTGCTCTTATTTCTGAATATGCATTTTTAGTCAATTTTTTTTTTCAATTATAATATTTTTGTTTTCATTTTTGCTTTTTGTACAAGAAATAAAAAAAGTAACATGATTAAGTTGAGCGAGTATTTTTTATATTGTTTTATGCAGCAAGTATTATTCATTAGTAATATTACTTACAAATACCCCTTCTTTTAAGATTAGGAAATGTTTCGTCACACGGCCACTGCAATCTTTTCCCAAAAGATATTTGTCTATTTATTTTCTGTATCATTGTGAAGTAAGGGTATTGACAGATGATGACAAATAGGGCGGCCTATAAGCACACTAAGCTGTCTAGTCCGTCCCTCTTGACAAATCTGCGGATACTGTGTGGAGGGAGGTGTATCCATCGATTGTCTTCAATATCTCTCCTTGCAATTTGTTTTTCCGATCCGCTCAACATGAAAATGCTCTACTTTGAAAAATTACTAAAATAAGTCTATTATATGATTTTGTTAAACTTAGGATTATAATTAGATACATACAAATATCAAAGTGAGGTAATGTGGAGTAAGTGCGCACCAGGTGTTTCTTATTTTTCAAAAATGTACCTTGGGCTGTATGTTGAAATATTAACTCAAGCCCATGTTTCAATCACATTAATTTTGATGAGATTGATATTTCAATTTAATAATACTCAGTACGCACTTTCTCCAGCCTTAAGGAATAAGTGCATACAAGGTATATAGAATATTAATTATTTAAGCAATAGCAGTTGAGGGACAAGTGAAAAATTTCTCTACTATCATATGTTTCCGGAGATATTGAGGACTAACGTTTAAAAACTATACAACAGTCAAAGAGCTATCTAAATCACAAAGTATTTTGAAGAACAACTTCTTAAGGTTTCTTGCCGCAAAAATTAAAAAATACACATTGACACAGCTGTACAGCAGAAGTTGAAAGATCTAACTCAATTAACAGGTTGGGATTGATATATTTTCAACTCGTTGTACATCATCTTAGCGAACTCTCTTGGCTGATTTGTGATAGGCCTGTGTTCAAACTTCATGTTCCCAAAAGGGCAGTTTTTACTTGTTAAGGATTTGGATGCAACGAGACGATTTCATACTAATCCCGAAAACTCACTTACCCCACATTACCTTAACTGATTATTCTTTGTTGCTCAACTTATTCGAATTTGGAACAAAGATGCACTGTATGCTTTCCGGCAGTTTTTGGTTACTGAAATATACTAAAACAAAAAAAAAAGTGAGTGTGCTTAGGACCACTCGCTGGAAGTGTAAACTTCTTTTTAAAAATTGAAAAATAGAGTGAATTCAGCAACAAAAAATATAGAGAGCTGCTATTTTTATTTCGCTTACTTATTGAATATTTTGATCCCGTAGTTGCCCATAGTTGCTCATCGAGTATCCCTACAGATCTTGCTTCTTAGAATTTCTCCGGAAATAGTTATCCGATTTTGAAGGCTTACGTGTCATTCGATCAAGCATTAACCCCTTTAGTTTTTAAAGTGGTCGTATTTGTCGCGCGAGCGATGCCAACGGATAACTTTTAGAAAATCCGATTTTTCTCTCTCTATTGCCATTCTTGAATTCATAGTTTCTTAAAGGATTGAGCAACAATTTTCTATGGCATAGCGTTTTAAAGATAATTAACCAGACTTCATTTTGGCTTACTCACAATTTACCTAGTCGAAAAAATTTAGTTTGCGAAAAAAATTAATCCGAAATTTCACAGAGGTGATTTCCGAATTCGTATTAAAATATTTGAAAAAGTAAAAGTGCTAGACCTATACTATGACTAAACGAAATGTAGCAGGGTTCTTCCTGTTTAAAACGGTATGCCTATAAAAATCGTAACTCGTTCCGTCAAAGAATTACAAGTAAAAGAGCAGACGAAGATGTCAAAAATTGTCGTCCGAGAGTGTCCGCGGCTGCGCACTGCGCCCGTTGTTCCCACTCCTGTTATTATTGCATTGTCATCCACTCTTAAGATATGTTCCAAATTTTAAATCTCTAGCTCATCGGGAAGATAATAAACAGATGAGAAATTGTAGGCTAGATTTAGGTAGTTGGTGTTGACGCTGAGGGTACGGTATGGTACGTGACGCGAGTTTGCTTTTTTTACCCCATTCCAAAAGATATGTTCCAAATTTTAAATCTCTAGCTCATCGGGAAGATAATAAACAGATGAGAAATTGTAGGCTAGATTTAGGTAGTTGGTGTTGACGCTGAGGGTACGGTATGGTACGTGACGCGAGTTTGCTTTTTTTACCCCATTCCAAAAGTGCCCAAAAGAAGTTTACACTAAAAAAAAAAATTTTCTTTGAATCATTTTATTACTTCTATAGTACAAATAGAACAATCTATTTTTAGCCACTGCTGCCTGTATCGCGACCGTGTCGGGGAAAGTCTGCGTGGTGAGCAGTATGCTCGTACTAATTTACAGCTTGAATAATGTTAGGTAGGCACTGATTTTAATTGAGTTAATTATGGTGAAGCATGAGGTGATGGGGGCGGGTTAGGTGCGCACGTCTTTATTTTTGAAGGTAGATATTTCCTCTTTTTTTTTTCTTTTTTTAAATGTTCTTTAGACGATTACTTTTAAATATTACATTCAAGCCCAAGTTTCAATCACGTCGATTTTTATGACATTGATAATTGAATATAGGAGTAGCTAATACGCAATTACACCTGTCTGAAGGGATAAGTGCGCAAGAGGTGTCTGGAAGTCTCATTATTCATGCAGGAACGGTTGTGTGGCGTTCTATATAATTCGTTTCCGGAGGATTATTATACTAATGCAATCATCGAAAAAAGTTAAAACGTCTGTGATTCACATTTTACAATCTTCACTGACGAAAGTGGGATGAGAAATAGGATGGAATAAATGTATTGAAAAAAGGACTTTTATTTCAATGTACTAATCCGCAGTTGTCCCCGCGAAACATGAAAGTTTACACCACACGCACTTATCCCACAACTGAGATCTGCACTTATTCCTACTATCAGTTTTTTTATCATGTTGGTAGAACACTAACTAGCGCTTAAAAAATAGTAAATTATCAAGGAAAAATGTGAATCATAGAGTTTTTTGAAGAACAATTTCTGTAGGTTCCACTTAATGAAAAAAAAAAAAATAAACATCAATGTTTAGCTTCATGCTCTGTTATTACGATTACGCACTTATCCCGAAAATGGGCTTACCCCACATTACCTTGTAATTAAAACTTCTGCACTTGCTAAAGTAGTATTATAGTAATACTTATGTGTCTAATCAATATTATTATAAGCAGAAAAATAACTGAAAATAAAAATCAAAAATATTATTTCTACATGCTCAACAGATGTTGGTGTAAAAAACAGTTTATTGCTTGTTGCTGTCTGGACTTCTTCCAACTGTGTGAATTAAATTGAATTTATTTGCAGATACCATTAATGATGTGGTTGAACCCCACTGTATGTCTAATAGGATTTATATTATATCTAACTAAGCTAGGAGCTTTGACGGAATGTCTCTTAAATATGAATCGAGCGATTTCTTTTATTTTTAGCTCTTTATAACGATTAAATGTGGTAACATGAAAGTATTTCAAATATTAGGCTCGTTCGGCTATAAAAACTAATGAAACGACTGGAGATAGCATGCCAATGATTTTAAGTCATGAAAGTTCCTTTGGGGATTATGGACGCAAGCTTTACATTTTGCCAAGGTATTCTAATTTAAACATTTTTTTCTTCAGAGGCTTAGATAATAAGAACTTCAGTTTACACAATTTTTAATTTTACTTCTTCTTTCTCTACCTTCAATTTGCCACAAAGCGTCGAGGTTTAGCCTTGGTCAATCTTCTCCAATTGTCGCTATCATTCGCCATATTCCTCATTTCTGTCAGAGAGCCTCTTTCTCTCCCAAGCCGGCTCTTAAAGTCACTCCATATCTCATCCAGGAAGATGAAAAAACAAGAGTGGCTATATCCTGGTTTAATCTCCTTTAAAACCTAAAAGGTTTTGATTTACGTCCGTTCGCCCTAACAATACTTTTTGGGTTCTGATATACTGACTTTATTGCACTTATGAGGCTGTTAGATATTCTTTTGGTTTCTGATTTTCATTCGGTGTATATAGTCAAAGGCAGCCTTCAAATCCAAAAATGCTAAATATACATTTGCCCTCATGTTCCGTGCTCTCTCGATTATTTTACGCAGGATAAAAATATGATCCTGGGTCTGCCAGCCTGGTCTATATGCTGCTAGTTCTTCATCAAGGTTCTCCTCAACCATTTCTCTTAATCTTCTCTCGAGGGTACGGGTGTATACCTTATATATCACGGAGGACAGATATATATTGGCCTGTAGTTGTCACAAAGGGGTTGGGTTTCCTTTCTTGTCGATCGGTATGAAAGTATTATCCTCCCATTCTTTGGGTATTATTTTTTCCACGCAAATTCTTTGGAACAGGCTCTACAACATGGCTAAAATTTTCAATAGTAAAAGTAATTAATAGTAGTAAATAAATAATTTTTATGGGGAAGTATAATTATCGCCATATGAATACTCAACAGCCTTTTATTTATTTCTCTGACGGCCAGATTCCATGCTTTAAATAGAAAACAAATGTACTTAGAAAACTTTTTTTTATTATAAATATTTTTATTGAAAAATAATACAATCCTGCACACTCAAAATAAATATATATTAGGGCTTAAATATCCATTCGCACCATGTATACTGAATAAAGAAAATATTTAAAACAAAATAATAATGATAAAAATAAGTAAACTATATATATATATATATATATATAAAACTATATTGTAGAGACTGATGCAATTAGAAATATCACAAGTAAAAAGAAATTAAACAATGCCATAAAAGCAAGCAATAAAAAAAAGAAAAAGAAAATTAAAGTTAACTACAAATACAATAAATCAAATTTTTTTCTCACTAGATTTGATTTTCACTTTATTTCCTAGTTCAAGAAAGATGATGTGGACTGAAAATCAATTCCAGGTGTATTCTTGTTCACCTGAAATTGAGGTTGTAGACCAGTTTCGATACAATAAAATAACAATATTCCCAGAAATTATAAAATTTGTCTATATTTGCTTCGAGCGAATTCCTCGAGAGAATAAGAATAGAAAGAAATCAAGAAAAAATTAATGACATTATAATTGCAACAATTGCTTTTCTTATTCTTATACCGGTACTATGAAAGGAGAATTTATTTAAACATTTTGACCTTCCATCTGTACACACTTATTACAATTTTTCTACATGGGTAAATACAATATGAATTTATGGGTATTACTATTATTTATGGGTATTTTTCATAAATTTAATAGTAGTTCACGATATTGAAAAACGAATACAATAAGAAAAATAAAGTTAAAAAGATTATTATATTAAATATATTAAGGCGATTATATAAGGCAAAATAATTTATAAAAGAGTAGCGAGATCTGAATAGGGTCGAGAAACAAGCATCGATGTTTCATTAAAGCCATCGATGTTTTAACATTTCTATATCGGTAGCTTCGATGTATAGTTGAGGCTCGGTAATCCAACACACGTGGAATCGGAATATGTCGGATTATGGAGGTTTATCGGGTTACTGGAGGTTAAATAAAAACATGCAACTATTGGAAGGCAATCAATATGTATACAATTATTATGATATATGTATGCTCGAAGACATCTGTCATTATGTATGTATACATATGTGCATCTATTGAAAAAACAGAATCACACAATTATAGAAAATCAACATATACACTGCTAATGGTCAACAATTATATTCATTGTTGGAAATCTATTAATTTTATTTAAGTTAATTTCATTTAAATAATTTATACATTTACTTTTCTAATCCATTTTGAAATTGTTGGATAAAAAAATATATTACATTGGGGTTAACTGACTTCAGTTCTGGGTTTGAGCGATGGTGCCTCATAAGCGATTTGTCTCCATGGACCCGGACCCTGGTTAAGAGATTGGGGGCTTTTTTTCAGCTTAGGCCGATCGATTGCAATCTGTCTTATCTACTTTTTTTTTTTTTTTTTTTTTTTTTTTTTAGCATACAGCCAATATATTTTCAACAGCGATTATTTTTTCATAGAATAATGCCGAATCGGACTGTGTATTTTACATCTAAAAATCGAGATAGGAAAAAAATAGTTATGATCAAGTGTTAATTTAAATATAATTTTTTTTTTTTAAATCCTAACGATGGTCTGACGGTCCGATATTTTGAAGTTAGAAGGTTTATAATTTCAGAAATTTACATATATCAAGGAATATTATAACCGTATAACCTTAAAAATTATGCATTAATATATAAAAATATTGAGCTGATCTTCATAGAATTTTTTTACGTGAATCTTGCTCGTATTATTTTTTATTATTATTAGGCAATGCAATCTAATATCTTTAGATTATCAACTACACAGCTATTTTTTTGGTTATGCTCCTTTAAATCAGTTCCGAAAGGATCTGCTGACAAGGATGAATAGCTTGAATCGGAGACAAAGATTGCAGTAATTGAATTATCTCCTTCTTATTCTTACTATTATCGTCCACCTTCTTCAGAAAATCGGTACTTAACATTTTATGTCGGGCGTTAAGGTAATTTATTCCACCTCTGCGGAAAAGGATCCATTGAATATTTGCTTTTATCTTTAAAGAAAGTAGCAATTGGAAGTCGACTACTATTTCAACGACCGCTGATAATCCCTAAAGAATAGAATAACCTTACAGAGTAACATTTTCTGGAACCTCCAAACAACCTTTAAAAATCTGTATTCTTTTATAGTTTTATTGATGTCTACGATGCACGATGGGGAATATGACCGATCTATCTAAACAAAATCCGGAAACCGCCCAATCTTGGGGAATATGACCGATCTATCTAAACAAAATCCGGAAACCGCCCAATCTTAATCTTAAAATAAATTAATACTTTTTGGTCGAAAACTCCTATCTTCCGAATTTCGTCCAGCTGGATCAGTCATATTCCTCACTCTGTGGCGTCAAAACCCTAGCAGCGGTTAAACATTCAATTGAAAATTTTTTTAAACGTTCTTATTTGCTCCAACTAGAGCAGGAAGGAAGGTTATCCTACAGGTTACTAACCTAATCAAGCCAGAGTGGGAAGGTCGAGATTTATTCCGAAAATCTGTCCAGTATCACCAAAAAAAGTGTCATTGAAATCGGTATTCGCACGTCGGTGCCTTCCTTTGTCAGTAACATTGATAAGAATTTTTATTTTTATTTTAAATACTGAAAAAAATTATGATCTTTTTGGGAAAGATTTGCGAAATTTTGTTTTTTTAGCCAATATAATTCGATAGAAATAAATAACCTGGTTTGGAAAAAAAAAATATTTTAACATAATACAACAATTTAATTATTATGGAAGATTTATTTTATGAAGTTCTTTAAGGTAATTATGAATTTAAAAAAATGAATAAAATTATAAGGAAAAGTTTATATTCCTTTGTTCTCAGTAACCCTTCTTAAATATAAATATCTAAACCGATTGCTCATTTTCATATTAAAATTTCAATGCAGCTAAAATTCAATGTAGTTGAATCTTATTTTAGAGTATAATGGCATTACAATTATTATTATTAATTTCTATTAAGATGCTACAATTGCAAATGAAATAGATTAATTACAGTTAAAAAAACTATGCTTATTGCTGTCGGAAAACAATTCATTACATTGCCGCATATACTAAGTTTCATCTGAAAAGT
This sequence comes from Rhaphigaster nebulosa, assembly GCA_948150685.1. Taxonomy (NCBI): domain Eukaryota; kingdom Metazoa; phylum Arthropoda; class Insecta; order Hemiptera; family Pentatomidae; genus Rhaphigaster; species Rhaphigaster nebulosa. Next base: position 38,324,215 of record OX411309.1, read on the forward strand.
GAAGCGGGTAAAAAAAAAACGAGAAATTTTCATCACTCAGAACAGCTTTTCCTCTCCTCCCCCTACTCTCTAAAGGATACTTCTTTTTCAGGCAGCCATTCGAGATTGAAGATAAAAAGGATTTGACGTTAACTTATGAAAGGATCTGTTACAATCTCTTCTTGTAGTGGCATCGAATTGAATGAGAAGGCCCTGCAAAGACATTTTGAAATCAGGCATAATAGAGCTCCTAATAAAGACTAAATTAATAAAGTTAATTTAATTGATGATTAGCATATGATTTGAGTGTTGGGGAGAGGGATTGGTTATCAAAGGTTTCGGAGCCCGTTAAAAAAGTCAGTTTATTTGATCTTATTAGGGAGTTAATTAAATTCTATAGTATAATCTTTCCCTCCGCAATATACTCGATCACGTTGTTATTTGAGTAATTAAATCTTTCCAAGAAAGGAGGGAAAACTTAAATTTATTTGAGAAATTATATGTTTATTACGTATACTTTTATTTTGTTTTCGTTTTAAACAAATAAATTAAAAAATAAAATTATTTTATTAAACATTCATAAATAGACGTTATCGTCGGGTTTATGTTAAACTAATCTGCAGAAACCCAACTTTTCAGGAGTTCCAAAAAACAGTTTCTTACCTTTAGTATAATTCGGCGCCTGCCTTTGTGATTTTTCAATCACAAAGGCAAATGTTATTTTGTGATTTTTCAAAGATAAAATTTTATATGATTTTTTGGTGAGGAATCCATTGGTAATAGTCGTAATAATGTCAGGTTTTTCTATCGCCTGGAAGTGCAGATTCGTTAGTTTAAAATGAAGGGTTTCTTTTTTCAGAAAGATGACCATTTAGTGCCGCAAAGTAACGAATCTGCCATTTTCGATAGTTTAACACAACATAAGTTTTAATTTTGTGAATTTGTCAAATCTAATGAAATTTTTATTGTCACTTTTTTAATTATTGCATTTTTTTTCATTCTCAATTTTGACTAGGTCCATCGAAATAAATCTACTCCTGTTATTTTAAATGTTTTCTTTAATTTGTAAAATGTTTTTATCGTGAAAATTATTTCTTTCAAGACAAAGTGGGAAAAGCACTTAAAATACGATAAAAACTAGAATTTAAAATATCAAAGATCATTTTAAATATAAAAAAAACATAATATTAAAAAAAAATATTGTTTATATTTTTTGATGATTATTCCTGATTATTTCTTCATTGCAAATTAATAGATTTATCCCTCGTTTCTTTGGACTCATCCATGTTAGTTTGTTTACAATTTTATTAGGATGTAGGCTCACGAATATACCATGTTCAATAGTTTTCCAGCAATCACCTCATACAATTCGTCCAATTTTTGTCATGGCAAATTAACGAATGTGGAAGATTCGTAACTTTACCGAATGTAAATTGATAAAATCCTCCAGATCAGTAGTAGCAAGCTAACGAATATACCAGATTCGCTGCTCTACCATGATCGCATATATAAAAAAAAATGTATATTCGCAAAAATGGAATTGTTTATTTATCTAGGAAGGAATAAAGATTGAATCGTGAAAATTTAATGATATGATATGATATATATATATATATATATATATATATATATATATATATATATATATATATATATAACCTTTTTACAATAATAGTATAATATTACATGTAGTATAGTACAATATTAAACAGTATAATAACGAATTCGATAATGTTTATTTACTTTTTATTGAGTATTCATTTTCGCGTTAGGCCTTACAGTGGTACGATTTAAACCATATTTTTTCTAATCTCCCCTATACCAGGACTTCTTTTACAAATCCTCAAATTAAAAACTATATTCTCCCCTTCATACACGCTCCCGCTCTTAAATTGCACACATTTTATAAATCTTTATGATATTTTACCATTTTCCTTCATTACAGATAGGACTTCATTCATTTATGTGGAGTAATTTTTTTTATTTTTGTCTTATTCCTAGCCCATAATGCCCCCACTATTTCTATAATGGAATATCGTCTCTTCACCTATCTCCTACTGGCTCATTCTTGGAAAATTGAGATATTTTCTTATTACTTCAGATAGGACTGTATTTTATTTTTTTTTTTATTCATATTATTTTCATCTCAGATAGTGTTGTTAAAAATATCATAGTTGTTTCTAGATCATAAGATAAATCAAAATAACTCAATTTTCAAAAGAGGGAGTATGAGAGAGTAAGCAGAGTAAAGTGGAGGAGTGAGGATGAAGGAGAAATATTATTACTGAGAAGTAATAACAATAAAATAAAATTAAAAAATTATATTTGAGATATCTTTTGTTTAAAAAAAATGTAGCTAAATTATAGCATTGTTAAGTTATATTATTATTACTATTATTAAATTATTACCAAGCGTATGAGATAAATTACTTTTAGCCAATTAATAAAGCAACTGAATTAGTTACATATTGAATGAAATTCAATTTTAATAGCAAATAAAAAGTGAGGTGCGAGGGGGAAGGCTTTTATGCTTTTTTCATGGTTTACTGATTAGGCCTTAACTTTAGAGCCTCTATATTTACACCACTCCAAACCCCTTAAGACCTGATGAACAACAATAGAAATTTATCAATTTTAAGAAATTTATCAAATTTATAACTTGCCTTCTCTATTCTATGAGAAGTTGAGGATCACCAGTCGCATATGATATCTCACTGCCACAGTATATTAATATAGGTTGCTTTCAACATCGATTACAATTTGTTTCGGAAGGAACTGTTTTCCTCGGCTGTAGAAGGCTTTAAGTTTATTTGGCGCAAAATTTTCCATTCCATTGAATTTTCTAATTCCAATTAAAACTGTTAGAATACAACAAGATAATGAATAATGTCAATAGCAACCGATGTCCTCACCATTATGTCCTTTCTTATTATAGTTATGTTTATGTTAAAAATGAAAAACATTTACATATTCTTTTATTGTAATTGCTCCAGTTGGATAATAGAGATGGAATTTGAGCTCCAGATGGATTACAAGGTTTCGAACTTCTTGCTGGAGGACTGTGACACATCACTTTACTTGAATTCAATATGTTCCGTTCCAAAGTGGAGGGGGAGGGGAAAGATGTTCCATTACAAAATTACGTCAACAAGAAAATTTCTAAGCTTCTCACTGTCCATTTAGTGAGGTTTTCCAAACTCGAATCTGATAGTGTAAAAGATATATCTCTTGGAAATATCTTTAATCAAATTTTAAAAACTATTCTTATACCTTGTTTATAAATTTTCGTTCAGCCAACTAACTCAGTAAAAAAATAACAACCCATACTGAATAAACTGAAATAAGAGATGAGAGGAATTTAGGATATCTTGAAATTTATTAGCTTCATAACAAGCATCATGATGGTAACCGATTCTAAATGTCCTATCCAGTTCGGGCTCGGGTATAGGTACTGTGGAACTGTAGCACCTTCATTTTCATTTGATAGTATCAATAACATTCAATATATTACTATTACAATATATAACCCTTAAGCTTAATGCCAGTAGCTATAACACGGTTTATGAAAAAGATACAAAAATTTTGTATGGTACTGTGCCACTCACAGTACTACCAATGTGGAGTTTGGCTGAGGTGCGCATGTGTCCATAGGAAGCTGTACGCGAGGCTGCTGGGAGAATGAGTACTGTCGATACCAGAGTATTTGAAAGATAACCCAAATATCAACAAAGCTTAACATAAAAACTAAAAATTTTAATAGTATTAATATTAGCGAAAATAAAGCAAACAGTTTTTATTTTGGACTATCATCCAAAACTGTAATTTATGTTTATATAGTTATTTATATCCGCTCGTGTGAGCGGACACACTTGATATTTAAATTTAATATTCCTCTGCTCGTACTTAATGATCGCTTAGAATTGGAATTGCTTCTTGTTTCTATTCTATTTTCCGTTTAAACGCTTTCCGGAGTGCTCTAAGAACAAGGGGAGAAACTGAACCGATTATATCATTCGCTTGACAAAGAAATTGTGGCGATCTTTGTAACTCTGCAAAGTATGTTCCTACTTATCATCTAGTAGAAACAACAAAAGTTTCGGAAGGTGAATAAAGTTTGAGTGCTCAAAAAGTATCAGATGAATAAATATTTGTTATGTTCTTGTATAAAAATTACACAATTTTTGTTTTAAATTGAAGCAGCAGCATTGTGGAAAACTTGGTTGATTTTGATGAAAATGAGTTCATATATTTCTAATTCTAGCAATACTTAAGGACTTTACTGTCCCCTAATTTGTAGAGTCGGTTAGGGGAGGGACCAATAGGTGAAGCAGCTAGAATGATTTGTTTTTTAAATAATTCTACGTATGATATTTTACAGAAAAATAGTTAACCTTTATGAAATATTTGTGAAAATGTTGACAAAAAATAACAGTAAACGAAAGGGTGAACTGACAAGATAAGAATAACAAAAAAAAAGTTCTTAAATTGGCAAAAAATAAAAGAACATAAAACAATCAATTTTTTTTTTTATAAATATGTTTTGGAGTGAATAAAAGGTATGAAAAAAATATATAGATAGCTTTTAATTTCAATCCTGTCAATCCCGTAAGCTGATGGGTTGTCAGATTTATCTATCGCCTCCTGAATTCCATCTATATAAGAACTAAAACGTGCACTCTAAATATTTATATATATATATATATATATATATATATATATTTATATATATATATGACATGTATATAGTAATACCATATATCTGTATCCACCGATAATCGCTAGAAAAATTTCGATATATCTAAAGGAAATGGATGAAATAGCAATGACTAGAACATCAAATGAGTATAAAGTTAAACTGCGAAGAAGGTTACAAAACAATATAATTATTATTTATAAAACAATATTTTTAGCAGCCATGAATCTTTATAAATTATAAAGATAGAATAGATTATACTTTGAAAAAAAAAAATATAACACATTTTATCTTTTAGACTTTTAGCCATATTTCATATATATTCTTCTACGAGTTTTTTTTTTATAATAAAACCTTCAAGCCTCTAAAAAATGTATTTATTTTATAATGTTTCCGACGACATTGTGCATTCTCAAAACATTCATTTAAAATCATGCAATTCATTTGATGTACAATAAAATCACCATTTACATTATCTGTTTGTCTTTACATAGGATTAAGATATAAATGTTACTTACTAATTATTGCTAAGGAATTAAATATTGGATATTCTTATATTCACTAGGAAAACTCCAGCATTGTGAACCCAGCATGACAGACTTCTAGATTTTTAAGACCTGAGTGTACTTCGAACTGCGCATGCCTACAACAAATACTCATAATCAAACCAACGGATCTTTGTTGAGAGCCTTACCGTGATTTAAATTATTACTGCTTTAATTAGATTACTACTATAGACTTTTTCTCGCATAGCAAAAGAAATAAACAAACCCCCGATGAAAGTCTATTCACAAATACTAACAGAACTGAAAAAAGATAACCCACAATAAATACAACCATGCTGAATTATAGACAAAAATTGCATAACATAAATCGCGGAGGTCGATTTATTGAGTAAACCTTTGTCAAAATTGGGGAAATCTCAGAAAGTTGAGGTAGTTTCTTCATTTTGAGGTAAGTGATTCCCATCCTCGATGTTGTCACAGATTTGCATTCCTACTTCCTGGCATTAAATGTCTTAAATCGCTTAATTATGGCCGCCTAGAAAATCTAGTTCAGAGTTTGTGTTGGGAGGTAAAAACAAAACATTAACATTGCTGAGTGATGGGGTACTGTTGTGGGATGTACAATTGTCTATTACAGTTGAAGATTTCTGCTGTTTTTTATTCCATTTATTAATTTTAGTAAAAATTTATTGAATATTTAGCTTGTGGTCTAGGGTTGGAAAATCGAAAGGAAAATATCGATATTCGATATTTTGATATATCGCAAAACCAAATATCGATATCCATTGACACTCGTTAGAAAAATATCGATATATCGAAAGGAAATGGATGAAAAAGTAAAGAAAGTGCGTCAAATGAGTAGAATGTTAAACTGTGAAGAAGGTTATGAAATAATATAATGATTATTATTTATAAAACAATATTTTTATTAGCCATGAATCGTTATAAAAAAAGATAGAAAAGAATTATACTTAAAAAAAAAATGTTATAACATATTTTTATTTTGAAGACTTTTAGCCATATTTGATAAATTATAGTCTTCTAGAAGTTTTTCAATAATAAAACCTTCAAACTTCTCAAATTTCTATAACTCTTCCGACTACATTGTGCATTCTCGAAACATTCATCTAAAAGCATGTAATTTATTTGATATACATCTCACTACCGTCATCATTTATATAAATCATCAATTTTTCTTTTTACAGGATTAATCAACATTATTTGTAAGTAAATTTTATCTTCTAATTATTGTTTGGTAATTAAATATTGTTTATTGTTATATTTACTGGTAAAACTCCAGAATGGTAACCCCAACATGGAGGAAATCTATATTTTTTAGGACCTGGCTGATCTTAAAAATCTAGACCTCCGCCATTTTGGGGTTACGATTCTGGAGTTTTACCGAATAAAGGAAATTGTTAAAATAAAATACAGTAGAATCTCGATAATTCGTATGATCAAGGGTTCGAAAGGTAAATATGAATGAATTATCGAGATATCCAAATTACTGAGATTTCCAATAATCAGCGGTAAAAAATAGGAAATAACAAAATTAATACAAAATTGTATTAATATGAATGGAAATACAAACGTTATAGTTAGATCAACAAAAAAATTCGGTTATTTTCTCATGGTGCAATCCTTGAAGACGGGCCTTAGCGATGTCTTCGTTAAGCATGTTCTGAGCAGAAAATACGTTTACACAAACATCCGATTTTGCTATGAAATGACACACGCCGTAGATGCATTATTTCGCCATTTTAGAACTAATCGTCGGCACATCAATTTCTTCTTCATCTCCTTTTTTTACAGAGTCAAAATTTCCTAATCAGTTAGGATCCAAGCTACTGCTAAACATTCGTCAAAATAGGCGAAATTTCGAAAAGTCATGGGAGTTCTTAATTTTGAAGTGTGTGATTCCCATCCTGGATGCTTTCTAAGGATTGCATCACTACTTCTTTGCGTTAAATGTCTAAAATCGTTTAATTATGGCAAAGTTTAGAAATTGCAGCTTAGAGGTTGTGCTGGGAGGCAAAAACAGAAGATAAACATCGCTGAGTGATGTGGTACTGTTGTGGGCCGTACAATTATCAATAAACAGTTGAAAATTTTCGCTGTTTTTTATTCCATATCTGTACCCATTCGTTGAAAATTTCACTTATGATACATGCTTTTGTGTTTGCACGAAAGGCATTCGGTAAAGTTTTTGTTTTTAAAGCACTTTGCATTCGCGGATTTGCCAGTCAGGAGCGAACTTTATTTTTCAGATCAATTATGTTGTCGGCTAACAGTATGGTTACAGGTTTTTTTACAATTTTACTATAGAAAAAAAATTGGTAAACCGACTGAAATTCATAGAAACGAATCCTCTCTCACTCACTCACTCACCTTTCCTCTTGAAAAGATTAAGAGTTAACCAACTTTTTTATTTGGAAATTCGAATTATTAGGCGTTTACATTACTTGGAAGTAAAATAATATCGGGAGAACCGGATTGCTGCGTGTTTATACGAAATAAAGGAATACTTTATTTCAGAGAGAGACCAGAAAATCTATTCGAATTACTGCGATATGAATAGCGGAGATTCTACTGTAATATAGTTTAGCATATGGTGTGATCGATATATCGTTATAAAATATCGTTTTCATCGATATATTGGATGTTATATATCGGTTTTTCAACTTCGATATATATATATATATATATATATATATATATATATATATATATATATATATATATATATATATATATATATATAATCGATAGATATCTCGATATATCACGTGTCGATATTCCAACCCTAGTTGGTACACACACGGCATATTCATCAATCTAATGCTTTACATGATATATATTACATTTTTTTTTCCTTTCATTTTAACTCTAAACACATTACAGTCATTGCTACATTACCACATTATATCTATTATTTATTTGTTTTCCTTTTGTTTGCTGTAAACCTTCTATCACTCTCTAATCTGTCCTATATTAATCTTTTCCAATGGCCCACCACTATTGCATAACTTGAAATAACGCTTTTTTTTAATTTAAATTAAGAAATAATAATAATGTAAATTAATTAAAAATTAATCAGATGTCCACATCTTAGAAACGCACGCCTAAGCATCGAAATCAGAAAAATAAACAATAAATAAATAAAAATATATGGATAAGTAACAATGGCAACAGATATACGTAGAGACAAAATTAAGTTATATTATCATTAATTATATTATTATTATTAATTATATTATTATTATTATTATTATAGTATTATAAATATTATTTTAAGGATTGCACATTGATCGATTTTGATATACAATAGGCCGATAGGAAGCGAAATTTCGAACAATAAAACCGATGGTGAAATAGTTTTGCCAAGCTAAATCAACAAATTATCCCTTTAAGCTTCAGCAGTAATTAAATCTTATCCTGAGGTTTAACAGCGATTGGATAAACAGGCAAAGAATCAAAACACCGTTATTCTCCAAGTAACTCTTAAATTCGGTTTGTGAAATACTTTGCCCAATGAAGAGCTGCGGGCGATGATCTGGATACTAATTGAAATGGTTTGGGGTTGACCATGATAAAGTGAATAGTCCGGACGGTCCAGCCCGGGAAATGACACTTTAGATATTCATGTAGTAACCTCGACCAACAGGTGCTGATTCAACTATGATGCTACATGCATTCGCTATTGCTATCCGCCGTAAGGATGGTTTCCGACTTTAATTGAACAACTTCATTGATTATTATTATGAAACTTAATTTAAAACTGTGAGAATTCAGCTTATACTGAATAAACATTCATAATTACCTTCGCTAATCTGCATCTTTAGATATCTCTAGCATGTTCGTGACTGCCGTAACATGATTGTTGAATGGAAGTTCAGGTTGTGCCTCAACAATTTGTCAATATTGTGTAATAATAGATGTTCTGTCAGGATTGTTTTTTTCTTTTTTCGAATCGCACAATAACTACACGGCGGAATATCGGAGGATGGAGTTGAAAGCCTGGATAAGATGGGAGAGGATTAGAGGGAATTTATTAAATCAACATAGGATGTGTTCTATCGGATCCCGTTGGCAGGCAGCATCTCTCAATCTTCTTTTCTCCTTTTAAGAATAAATCCTATTTACTATTAAAAGGAATAAAATAATCGTTGGAGCAGAGATTGGAAACTCTATTATTTTTTTAAGTTTAAGTTTCTTTTATGAGGCAGTTGCACAGAAAAAAGTAATAATAATAGAATTTGTATACTAATTAATCTATATATATATATATATATATATATATATATATATATATATATATATATATATACATATATATATATATACTATTATATAAATCTGAATAGTTTGTGTGTTAGAACGCGCTAATTTCAGAGACTATGAAAATTATTTTGCACTTTATTGACAATTTATTTAACTTCATAACATCAGGCTACGACCCATAGGAACGGACCAAAATAAATTGCTAAGAAAATCAGAGTAACGTATCAACTTGCATACGTGTCGTTGTCATAACAATGTCATAACCGTGGAAGGTAGTTTAGTACACAAACATTTTAATAATCAAGTTTGAAATTATTGTGTGAAAACGTTATTTTGTTAATGGAATGGGATGGTAAGACATTGGTAACTTACAAAATAAGGGAAAATTAAAAGTGTGAAAACTTGAAACTTATTTAAGCGAAACTTTATTGCCGTTTATAAAAATTTATTGTCGTTTTGACCTCGCTCCATAAAAATATTATAAGTTATTATTTTAAAGGCTATTTTATGTTTAGCGGTTAATCCAAATTTAACGAAGGTGATTCGAACGCAAGGAAACTTTTATTTAATGCTTCCCCCGTACTGAGGCTAAAATTATATGAATCTTACCTTATTGTTCGAAATTATTACTTTACTTTTAGCAAGTTTTAACTGAATGTCATTTTCTTCAAGGAATTGGAGGATGTTTAACACATTACCATTGTGTTAAACGTCCTAAATTGTGCTCTGATTTTAAACAAAAAATCTCAATTGACCGTCTAGGATCAGTATTGAAAAGAGGTATATTCATTATTTCATCTTTAATTTGAATACTTTATAATTATCAAGGATCCATAGAATGTTGTTACTATTAAATTGAATGTTGTTGACTGTTTACTGTTATTACTATGTAAATATTATAGATTCAATGAACTTGTCCAAATTATTCGGTTATTTTCGTATTTATGATTTTTTATTTATTAATTTATTATTATTTTTATTTACTAATTATTTATTATGATGTTTTTCATACTGATGATCGAAATCAATCCATCGTAGGAAAGACAAAATAGTATTAATATCTATTTTATAGATATTACTAGTATAGATAATTACTAGTATAGTTATTAATCGGCATTGCACAATTGAATTACAATGTATTCATAGTTGTACTTGCTAGCGGATGTAGTAAGTTAGGACCTACTAAATTATAAAATGATGAATGACTATACGAATGACTTTGTCGTATGTTTTTTTATAATGACGTTCCTAGAATTCGATCCAATCCTGAAACCATTATTAGTTATAACACAGAACTTGAGGTTTGGGAAGCAAGGATCGTTGGATACTGATAAGACACAAGTTATAGATAACGTGTTAAAGGCACTTCTTGAATGTGTTGGCACATCTGCTGGATAGATTGTGCGCAGGATTTGTTCTCGTTGGAATTTCCAAAAAAAAAAATAATTACAACTAATTAAAGAGACATTTAAATATATTTTTTTCATATCAAACAGAAAAATAATATAAATGTATGCACAAATATGAAAATGTATTATTAATAATTTATGCATCGAGTTATCTTCATTCGCTTTTACAGCCTATTATTCTTCAATGGAATGTTTTTTTTTTGTTTTAAACCCATTTGCGTATTTCTCGACGAACTAACCTCTACGTATTCCTAAAATTTCATCAAAACGGTTTTGTAGCTGAACAAGTTAGATGATAAAGTAAAATGAACGTGACATATTTTATGGATTTCATTAAGGTCAACTCTCTGATGCCTTGAATCAATACCACTTACTCCCATTATGATAGGGTACTTTCTAAAATCCTCTTTTTTCTTTAAGAAATCTTGTTTTATTTCATAGTTTACAAAAATATAGCTATGAAAATTCGCGTGAACGCAAGCGAAGTATTTTTTTATAGATCCATTCAGATTTTTATTTTAACTTTATTTATTATGAAGGTTTAGGTACTATACTTAAGGCCTTATGAGATTATGCTGTTGGAACAACTTTCTTGGTCCTTTTCGTTCGAAGTGTAAATAACAGGATCGTGAATTTGCATGTTGTTTGTAGAAGATTTACAAGTTTATCACAGTATGTAATCTGTGTGATATGATTAATAATTTAGTTACTTAAATAGAATCAGTAACAATTCTCAGCTTCTTTGCTGACAAAAAATTCCAATCTAACTAACCAATTTGTTGAGATGAAATTGCAGTTTTGTCTTCTTTTAAATAAAATAAATTTATGCGAGGCAGTTAAAATATTTCATGTACAAATATTTGGTCCTGGATTTAATCCTTGATAAGTTCATGATTGAGTGGTCAAAATATGTCAGTAAAAAAATTTTCGAAGCTCTAAAATGAATTAATTTAAACAAAACAGGCAGTATGTTTAACATTAGAAATTTTCATGTAGTTTTTATACAATTATTATTATTTTTATACAATGCTCCCTAACATCAACTTTTTTTTTGTTAATTTTTTTTTTAAGCTTAATTTTTATATATTAACACATTCACAACTACATTTGCTTTATTAAGCTGGCTCTGTATTAGAGTTGGTATTTTATAATATTGCAAATCGTCTGATTTTACTAAGTGTTACTTCTTCTTATATTTATACTTTCGTTAATTAAAGCTCTTACTATTATACAAAATCTGGTCTAATGACATGAAGATACATTCAGCCATTAGATTTTCATAATTTATAGCTTCAACAGAAAATAGAATAATAATCTGGTTTCAGGCAAAATAATTCTGCGTTTGATCCTCTACGAAATTATCATATGAAAAACCAAATGGTATTTTTAAAAGAGGAAATGAACAAATAAGAAAAAAAAAACATCCTTTGATAAGGATAATTCCATTTGTTATACAAAAATGAAGTCTAGTTTACTGGAAATAACCTTTGAAATATAAGAGACAAAAATGTTTGATCTTAAGTTTATTTATGATATTAGATGTTGAACACAGGAAGGATCTCCTGCTCTTTCTTCTTTCCTGAAACCCATTTATAATGTAGGAACAGTCTTCAAAAGGTTCAAACATAGATTAAATGTAATTCTATATTTACAATATATTGGTGTTGATTTGCTAAAAATCTGTTAAATGATTTTGGTAGATTATGCATAACGGTTACGTCTTTGTATGCCCACTTAGAGAAGTTACCGGATGAACAGGAAAAACAATGAGAGAAGAGTACAAAGGTGAGAGAAGTAGAGGACGTCCCAGGTCAAGCTGGATGAGAGTGAGAGATATGGGTCAAGACCTGACCATGCTTGGAGTCAGGTCATAGAAGGCAAAGGCGCTGGATCGCGACGAATGGAGGAGAATTTTACGGGAGGCTGAAGTTCACAGAACTGTAGCGCTGGAAAAGGAAGAAGGGAGTTACAGAAATGAATGGAGAAAATAAAATGAGGCTCGTAAAATTTGTTTAACATATTCAATACTGTGCTTTCAAAAAATATATCCTGCTTCCCAAAGAATAATCAGGCATTGCAAAGTCATTCAATTGGCCGTTGCATGTTCCTATTTGAGATTTGTTGAGAGGATTGGAACCTCCCAACATAGCCCAACATAGGGCAAACAAAGCGGGTATATGTCTGGGAAACATCTTCTAAATATGTGAAGTTCGTTTCTCTCTCCCTTAACAATTAGGAAGTATAAATATTTATGAACATCGAATAAAAATACTATGGGATTCATTTCAGTAGTACATATGTTTATTGAAAGCTGTTAGTGACCGTTGACAATATATTTATTTGCCTGTTATATTAATTGTAACTATATTATTTATATTATGTAACTATTATATTAAAAATGCAATATTTGACTGGTTGATAATAATTTTCAATTGCTAATTTCCTCAGCAATGCTGAGAAAAGAAAATCTCAATGGATTTTTATTAATTTTCTTAATTAGCCTTACATGTTAGCTAAATAAAGCTTCTCGACTAGGAGTTTAAATAAACTTCATTTAAAATTATTTTTCAAATAATTTCAATAACCTCTTACAAAATTATTCCTTATCCTTTTAAACTATAAGGATCTTAGAATTAATCCATAAAAATAAAAAATAAATTAAAATAATTATAAGATTTATTCATATTTCATGTGTTTCTACTGTTTTCTTCGTATGGTTATTTCCGTAATTTCGTTTAAATACAAATTACTTTTAGAGGTTATGCAGGCAATTTTCTGAGGAATTTTTCTATTAAGCATATTTTAAAGTAGAATGGCTTATATCACACCTCCTGAGAAACATATGCATAAGAGCGAATATTTTTCTAAATTAAATTTTAATGCCCATAATGATTGTAATCTCAAAATACCAATAAAACCAATGGGTAATCATATTAAAATGTATATTCAAAATTAATCATCATTCCATTTTTCGGTTTCTGATCATGAACTGGAATAGCAATATATTTCTAGAGTTGGCAACTAATTTATTTTAATCCATTAGATATTCTCCATTGCTCTGTATGGCCTTACCCCTTTTGTCTATCAGCTATATAATCCAAAGTTCATAAAACTCTCGAGATTTATTGCCAAAAAAGTGATCTTGGTGTTTCTGGTGGCCTCTTCGTTTTCATTTTCGTATTCTCTTGAGGGAGTTCTGTAAGAACCTGATTAAGTGATAAGCACTTTTATCTTTGTATCTTTATGAAATGCATATTTTTAAAATTAATTTATCGTAGTGATATAATTGAAAAAGATAATCACTTTAATTTGTGAGTCATATTTTAATTTATTTCTCTTAATTCTTAGCACAAATCACATCCAAGGTCAGATTCAACGCAGAAAATACTTAAAATCAATATAAAATATATTATAAATAACTTGCGAACCAATCTTGTTTATTGTATATTTCTTATTAACACATACCAACGTGTCGAGGCTCTCCACCTCATCATCAGGGTCCTTACTCTATTGGAATGCATTTTTTCGTTAATTATGATATTATTCCTCACATTCATTATAATATATATAGCATATATATGAGGTCAATATGTACAATTTTTTAATATATAAGAGGATTGTAATAGTGTGATAATAGACAAAGGCAACAATGTAACTCTATTACAATCATCATTATATAGAAAAAAATTGTACATATTGACCTTATGCATATGTTATATATAATATAATGACTGTGAGGAATGATATTAGAATCAACAAAAAAATGTATTCCAATAGAGTAAGGACCCTGAAGATGAGCTAGAGAGGCTCAAAATGTTGTTGATGTATTAATAAGAAATATAAAATAAAGGAAGAATGGATCATAGTTCATTTGTAAATTTTATACTTCCTTAAATAATAAAATTGTTATCATAAAATATATTTTTATTTAAACAGAGATATCGTGGAAACAGAGATGCCGAGGGATGCGCGTTGAGGTTGGTGATGATGTCTTTTCCACCCTTCAGTTCTCAGACGACCAGGTGGTCATATCATCAGATGTGTATAATATGGAATTTATGATGAGGAAACTCATTGAGGTTTATGCACTGTGGGTTGTGGATATCAGTACGGAGAAAACGGAACATATGCCTTTCAACTCGTTTGTTTGGACTTTCTATGTGGGAGATAGAAGATCCCACAAAGCAGTGTTTTCAAGTATCTAAGGATGATATTTGACGTCTTTGGTACAGTGCTAAAGGATATAATAAAGCAAGATCATAAATGGGAAAAAGATAATTGGTCTTCTCAGCGGAATATAACAAACAGGTTTCTCTCCCTTTTCCCCTCCAAATAAAAAATGAATGTGCCACTCTTTCCTCCTTGGGAAAAATTTTTAAGGGTCAGTGTCATGGACTGTGATAAAAATATCTGAAAACAAATTTTTGGCTCTGGAGATGGATTTTTGGAGAAGCTGTGGCATACCAAGATTGTAGAAGATTTCAAATGGGGAAATAAGAAGCAGAGTAGACATTCTCAATAAAATTAGCAAATATAGATTGATGTGGCATGGCCACGTCATGAGAATGGAAGAAACACATTGGCTCCTTCGAATACTCAAGAACTACCCGGAGAAGAGACGTAAGCGAGGAAAACCACAGAAGATGCAGATAGAGGACGTAAGAGAATTTAGACGGAGTTCTGACAGAGGATGACTACACTGATAGCGATCATCGGATAGAAGAGGCGATGATTGCCGGAATGTGACATAGTTGCAAAAGCCGAAATGAATTTTAAAAAATCATTGATGTTTATTGCATTATTTTAAAAATTAATTTTTTTTTCAATGATTAATAATTGGTCACAAAAACTGTCTAAATCATTGGATTATTTCAGAAAACTACTGTACTATGCAATCGATTGAAATTCAGAGGTATTTTTAAATACAATAATATTGATATTTCTAGTTTTTAAGAAGAATACATCATAATGAAAAATGTTTAAATTATTAAATGAAACTTTTGGAACATTTTTCATACAATTTATTGCGTATTTTTTATTTTTTTTAATTGTAATGCATTTATTTAGAATAAATTCAAAAGAAATGTCAGATCAGTTACATTTCTTTAACATTCATTTATTCAAGTACTTTGCTACTAATACAATTGGTATATATAAATATTAAAACGACCAATCCAACTGATCCAACAAGCGAATGTTGACATCGGACCTAAACAAAGATGATAGATGATAGTCACTCTATCCTAATCTTGGACAGAGGCCGACTTAATAATGTTTGTCATTCACCAGCGTTTTGAATAATTTAGCATTATTCATTAAATAAACATTAGTGATTGTTGCTGTTCCTTTCTTTCACTCGTTATTTGATAATATCTGAATTCGTGTTTTATGTTTCCTAAATATCACATTCAATTTAAATTATCATGATCTGCATAGACATCACTTCCTTAATAACTGTGGTTATTGTATAATATGATGAAATCTCACGATTTTGATTGATTATGATGGTTTTTATTTATTTGACTTCTACTTTTAAGTTGTCGGCAACACAGAATGGTGCAAATTATTCACAGTAACAGAAGCTATGTAAAAAGAACTTCAGTTATCCTGAGAAATACAAATAAAATATTCGAGAAAATCTTATTCCACAAACTCAGAGGCTTTTATTGGAGTTGGGTTTTAGCTTAAAAGAAAACTGAATCCTTAATAAGAGTGAGAAAAGAGTTAATTAAAATGGATGCAATTGTGGGAAGGACCCTCGTAGAAAGGAATCCTTTTTCCCAAAGGATAATTACAGAAGAGAAAATTATTATTTGAAATTGAATTAGAGTTGAATCTTTTTTTTTTTTTTCTGCTCCCTTGCTTCAGTGGAATTTATATCTTCAAATCTTTTTTATTTTCTTATTATATATTTTAACCTTATGTAAGCCTTTCTTCTACTAAAAAACACGAAAGATTGATTTTTTTTTTATTTATTGAAATTTAAAACTGTATTACAATCATGCAACAAGTAACTGTGAAGTAAGAGTATAAGACATGATAATGACTTGTGAAGGAACCACCCATTGGAATCACTTCAATGATTATTTTAAGTAGAAAGGTCCCGTGACCATCTTCTTTTCAGACGTCTCGGAGGATTATCAGGAATACATAGGTATGAAAGGCTACGAACAAGAGTATTGACCCAGGTTATTTGGTCCTGGGTAAGGAGTTTGGAATTAAAGGAGGTATATCTATTTCGGGCTAAATCTGCAACAAATAGAATATTGAGGTCTTTGTGAATAATTTTGTGACAAAATAAGGAGCGTTAAGGATTTTGGATTGTGAGGATTGGATACGGAAGGAATTTGATGGTTGTATGGTGCCCCAAACCTCTTGGGATCTTTTTGATGCGTTTTTGATGAAATTTAATTTCCAGATATTTTAGGCTGAAGTTGAGGGTCTGAGGACTGTGACTGAGAATGGGAGGTGTGAGGATGAGGATGAGGAATCTGGGATTGAGAATGGGAGGTCTAAGGCTGAGGTTAGGAGGCTTTAGGCGCTTGTGGTCGAAGCAGATGTTTTGTGGTGACATTGGAATATGTTGTTATCCTGCTCTTGTAGCCCGTCTTTCTTCGTTCTTCATTGATTACCGGAGTTCCCAGGGTCACAGGATCATTCCTCGTTGAAGGACCAGGCATTTGGTCTTCAAAAACTACATTGCTTTGCAAATTTTTTGCAACAAGAACTTTTTGTCATTGTATGTTTTTCATGTTTTTCAATTCAACAATCAAACAATTCAACCTTTGTAATTTGTAGGGTGGCTTTCACTGCATAGAATACATTTTGCTGGGGTATCCCGAGGCTTCTGGCAAGTGTCAGTCGCATAAGGACCAGCACACGCATAATACACCTGGCCTGATGATGACAGTAGGCTTTGGTATGACCTAGACTTTGAAACTTAGTGCACTGAACAATTTCTGCTCTCTGCCTCGGCTCTTCGAAAAGTAGACAAGAGTATTCTAGCCTTTTTACTAGAAATATTTCAGCATTATTTGGTCCTGGCTCAAGGACGACGAAAAATAGTGACAGTGGTTCTCTTTCAGCTGGGTAAAACACGTTGGAAATGATTCTCACATTGTGCTCTAACTCTTCTATATCCTTCACGATAGCGGTAGTGGGGGTGGTGGTCTATCAAGACCTCTCAAGACGTCTCTGTACGCTTTTTCTTCTTTTTGTTGCAAGCAATGGAAATCATAATTCTTTTCTGTCAAATGGTTGACTAATTTTTTATACTTTTCTTTATTCGTTGTGTTGATTTTGATGTCAGGAAAATTTAATCGGGAAAAACATTTGAAATTTGTTTATTCTATTATTTGGTTGTCCTATTCGCAATTTTATGGCCGAACGTCTTGAATATTGGATACAAATATTGGAGGTGGCTCTGGTTCAGAGGACTGCCGGTGAGTGGTCGAATCGGTTGTATTATTTAGGACTTCAAACTTGTTGCTTGTTGATATGGTAGGAATAGTTGAGGTAATGATTCTATTTCATTAGGTACTGCGGGTGTTAGGTGAGGAAGTTTGTTTAAATTTTACTTTTATATTATTTTTTTTTTATTCGGTGAATTCCCAGCAGAGCGCAGCATTTCGTTGACGCTTCTGGAGGATCCATCTCTTCAAATATTGCGAATCAGTCTCGCTTATTTCTGAAAATGCCGTCTCCATATTCGAGGATTTATTCATTTTTATGAATTTAATGAAAATATAAAATTAACATTTTACTTCTAAATATCTATAATTATGTACATAAAGAACGAAAACAAAAATAAAGCATTCTTTGGAATTACAAAAAAACAAAGAATAAGTCCGTAGTTTCGAACTCGCGGCAATCAGATGACGATAATATGTATACAGCGCCTAGACCACTGAGATTTGATAACTAACTGTTCTTTGCGATGATAACCTGTGGCCAGTAGCGAGCAGGTAACAGACTGTCTTGCCACGTGGGTGATCCCTCTGGTCTACGAGCACATCTTCCACTATTAAAAGTTAATTAAGAAACACTCACCTCACTCATAGTTATTATAACATTGTTCACCTTTGTATAAAATCAGTGTTTACAAGGTTTCTGAGCACAACGTGAGCTTATACCACTACGATTACAGAATCAGTGCAGAGCGATAACTAGGTATTACTTCAGTTGCGGCCATGACACCACCATTCCCTTTCTTTTTTTTTTTTTTTTTTGTAAGTTCCATAAAGCAAATTATTTTACACATTGTAATAGCGCCTTCTTCTTTCTGTTATCTGCGTGATATTGGTATCGAAAATTACCAATAAACTATCGGTGTTCTTTAATGTGCTTGCTGATATTTATTTAAAACGGATACAAATACTCTACCTTAAAATAGAATTTTAGGTTTATTGTTGGTATGTCTTGTATATACTTCATGAACCATTTGTTCTCAAACTTCTTCATCTGCTGGTACACTGAAGTTTTGGGAATTCATGACACCCCTTCCCTTTTTTTTATTTATATAAATAATAAAACATGGAAGTAAATAAAATAGATACATAAAAAAGTAATTAACATTCTAGACTTATAGATATTGAAAACATTGTGGCGTTACAAACAATATCAATCGGTAATTGTGTGTTCTCTCGTCTGGCTATTTGTTGCGAGGAACCGAGACCCCAACCTGTAGCCGATGTAGCGGGTAAACGGGTAAAGGACTGTGAAACAACAATGCCATGTGTGCTTGCTCACTTCGTAAACAATTAGTACTACCTCTTTTTCAGCATTCCAAATTCATCAGAATATGTTTTCAAAACATAGTGTAGTTTATTGTCAACATAAAAATTGAAACCTATACTTCCACAAGTATTAATTTTAATTACAAATGATTTATAATAACTTTTTTGTGCGGATATATATCTCAACAGCCATGAATTCAATAAGAGATGAATTCGCATATAATTATTTTACAAAACTTCTAAGGAACAAGGCTATTTCTAAGGAAATATTTTAGGATCTAGAAAGAATATAACCGTTCGACAGTGATGGAACATTACAAAAATAAGTAAACCGCAAGATGATATGAAATGAGATATTGTGAACCAGTTCTATATGTCCACTAATGACCTAGCAGTTGATGTATTCAAAATTCCTCGGTCCGTATTCTTCCAGCCTTGCTGTACTTAATTGCATTTCATGAGAGAGCCTTATTAAATTGGAGTCATTGCTCGAGAAGCTGAATAGCATTCATAGGGTGTCCAGCGATACAGCATGAAAAAGCTCAAGCGTAATTCAAGGATTTCTAGAATGTGGACTGTAAAATTCAGGGCGCTATTAGTCAATTTATTGGATTAAATTTAAATTGGTACCATAAAACGTTTTATTTGTAATGATAAAATGTACAATTTAGACTTTAGAATGAATTTTAATAATTAGAAACGTTGTATCCTTATATGATAATGAAAAATTGTTATTCCTCACCTTAGGCTGAGGGATCAACGCCTTAAAATTAAAAACAACTAGAAAATTCAGTACAAAAGCAACTTCAAGTGTAAATAAATAAAATTCATATACTGGAATAAATTTCACCACAGTTTTGTTCACAAACTTATGTTACATTTCAAAACAAAATCATATATATATATATATATATATATATATATATATATATATATATATATATATATGTATGTATATTTGACTATTATATTATATTATGAAATAGCTGTTTTTAAATTTTATAAATATATAATATATATATATATATATATATATATATATATATATATATATATATATATATACTATTATATTTATTATATTTATATTTATTTATTATACATACTATTATATCTATTATATTATATATATATATATATATATATATATATATATATATATATATATATACTATTATATTATATTATGAAAAAGCTGTTTTTAAATTTTATACCGAAAATCCTACTAAAAATTTTTTTAAACAAAACTGGTAATCGTTATCTTTTGAATTCCAGTACTTGATTGTAATTGTATTTCATTATACTGACTTTTAAAGTTTTTTGTTTCCAGTAATTTGGTTTTCCTCGATCAATGGTTTTGTCCCTCTCCCCTCCTCTCCCTCCAAAGTACTGCCAGGTTTTCGTCGACTTTATTTTCTACGTTTATTCTTTTTTTATTTTCCTTTTTTTCTTCATTTCACATTCCATAATTAAATTTTAGTTGTCATTCTTTTTACAAAAAAGGATAAAAGGTTATCTTGTAAGATATTGTGTTTAAGACATTTATTGGGTTATGATTGAAAACAAACTTGACAGATTATCATTTTTCTTGGTATTAATTGGTAGTCGTGGAAGTAAAAAACTAAATATTTACTTTTCTCATGCTTGGTTTGAAAAGTAACTTCATTCGCCCTTCGAATTAGAAATCTAGGGATGACTTAGTTCATACCTTTATATGGTTGCTTTGGCCATGCGTGGCAAAAGGAAAACAAGAATTTTCCAAACAAGAGCATTTAAAAGAATAAGGGAGAGAATGGACGGGATGCTCCCATCAGCTTGGCTTTAATATCTCCATCCTCCCCCCTCGACGAAACTAACTTTTTAACTCTCCCTGCCTCATTACTTTTATCTCGAGATCTCCTCTTTTTCCATTACACTGTCCCAAACGGTCTTTCTTCTTCACTCCTTTCCACACAGCTTAAGGTCTCAGGGTTTCCCGGCTCTCTCTTAATAGCGTAATGCCCCTTAAATATTCGGTTCCATCACTTGAAATACCCCAAATAGATTGCAAATGTTTTCTGTTTATTTCAAGAAACCAATTATCGTCTTAGTTGTGTAGTAGATAGCAGTGCAACCCGGAGCTCGGGTTCCATTCCCAAAATCACTGAGAAGTATATTTAAAGATCTTTAACGAGCTCATTCAGACATTTATAAATGTGTAGCTAACTGAAAAAAAAAAGAATGCATCGGTGCAAAAATGCGATAATAATGACTGCGAGAGATCACTTATGTTTCCACTAAAATCATTCTTCGTTATAAGGTTAAGTAACACCTCTTACGAGAGTATTTAGTTGATACGACTAACTGATAATTAAACTGTCTTTTCCTTTTCGCTCTTACAGTTACAGTTGAAACAATCTGATTTAAGAATAGCTGGCTTAACTTTTTAAGTGCAAACTGAATTTCAAGAGGTTGAAATTTTAAAGTAACTAATAAAATAACTAAGCTAAAGATTGCCAGGCTGCAGAATACTAAACGGTCCTTTAAACGCAAGCATGACTGGAAAAGTAATCCTAGAGGTGGATTGGCTGCATCCAGCTAATATATAATTTTTAAACTGTTATTTAGAATAAACAAAAATTAATCTAATTATGAGGTAAATCTCTCTTTTTATTCAGAATTATTTTCAGATCGATTAATTATATAAACATATTAGAAATTTTCACCAAATGAAATCGACAGTAATTTTAAATTTGGGTGCTTACATTACATTGGTGCAGTGCCACGGTTGAGGAGTATTCTATCAAAAGTTGGTATATCCCCTTTTCATGAAAATTGAGTTTTTTACGGATTAAAATTCTTCATTCGAAAATGCATCTAAAGGCTATGCAGTTTCTTTTTCAAAACCTAATTGTTTCCTGTCAAATAGGGGTTCAGTACTTTTTTCAGAACTGAATATACTACATGAAATTTGCTCATAGTAATTTTTACTTTCGAAAGTTGATATATCTACAGCCCTCCCATAGCTGTTTGTTACCCTATTCTTTCAAAAGTTCATATATCCAAAAATAAGTTGTCTACCTATAAATCATTGTATATTCTCTTAAAATCCTTAGAAGTAGCATAATGATTTATTAAGGTTTGATTTGTCATTTTATCTCGAACCGTGAGATGGCATTACCATTCGTTAGCACACAACTGTGAGACATAAGACGAAACTCTCATTAATTTATAACATGTGTTGTTATCAATGTGATAACATGTGTTATTATCACATTTGTGCACTTTAATTTAAAACTAGTATACCCGAGCGAGAACTCTCGCATTAGATATCAATGCTTATTCTAATACATTCGAGGCGTAAGCGATATCAGGAAAACAATATAATATTACCAAAAACGTTTATTTAGCATACAGATTTGATGAAGCTACATAGTTTGTAATGACTATGTTGAAGTTACAGTTCATACTTAATAAGTATCAAGCTTACCCCACTGGAAAACATCTCTTCAATTTAGCCGTTAGGCAATTAGATTCAGCTATACTATTTTATATGTACAGTATTCATATTTAACAGTGCCCTTCAGGGTTGGACATGGAAAACAACATTTATTTTCCCACTCATTAAAAGTTTTTGTAAACAGACTCAAATTGATATAAAGTTGCCATGACAACGACACGTACGCAAGATGACATAGTGCCCGTGCGGACTATGTCTATACTATATCCTGCGTTATCTCGAAAACGGTGCGTTTTAAGGCTTTAAAAGGCTGGACCAATACGCTCTATAGGAGCGTATAGGGTCTTGATGCCCGCGTCAAAATCTTGAAACCCAACTTATCCCGTCTCGATCCGCCGACTCTCAGTCGTCAAAGTTTTGAAGCCTTCCAGTTTTTTCATCACTTTTATTTAAGCCCTTGTAAGCTTTTAAGAAACAAAATTGGAATTCGTCACATCTCCGTGAAATTCTCTTTCTTTTGATACCTCACTCGTCAAAATCCATCGCTCCTGAGAGCCGGAAAAGGGATCTATACTACCGTAATAACATATAGTAGTGACTAGTATACCCGAGCGAGAACTCTCGCATTAGATATCTTAATGAATCCTAAATGAATTCGAAGTATAAGCGATATTAGGGAAACATATTTATTCGTATAAACAATATAATATTATCAACAAAGTTTATTTAACACTCACAGGTGAAGCTTTATAATAGTTTATAATGACCATGTTTAAGTAAAAGTTAATACTTAATAAGTTATTAGCTTGCCCTACTGGAAAGTACTCCCTCAGTTTAACAATTAAGCAATAAGACAGCTGTACCACTTTCTGTTTGTAGTATTCTATCATTCATGAAAACATAAAAACAATATTTTATTTACAAAACGTTTTCACAGTTATTAATAAGTTTTTGTTAACAATCTCAACTAGCATTTACAGGTATGAAGTTGCCATGACGACGGCACTCGCGTCAAAATCTTTAAAACCCAACTTATTCCGTCTCGATCCGCCGACTCTCAGTCGTCAAACTTTTGAAACCTTCCAGTTTTTTCATCACTTTTATTTAAGCCCTTTTAAGATTTTAAGAAACAAAATTGGAATTCGTCACATCTCCGTGAAATTCCTTTTCTTTTGATACCTCACTCGTCAAAATCCATCGCTCCTGAGAGCCGGAATAGGGATCTACACTACCGTAATAATATATAGTAGTGATTGGAATATTTTTTAACTTTTTTATTTTTTTCCTAGTCTGCATTAGTAAAAATATATGGAAATATATTTTCAGCTCGACCGATTGAAAGATGGAAGTGAAAATAACATATATAAGAAAACGGTTAGATGTTTTTCCTTCTCTTTCAAAACTTGACATGCCCATTCTTTTCAATCAAAAGCCAATACACTCATCTTAGTTGTCTAAATTACTCAAAGCTGACTGTAAATAAAATTATGAAAATTTGGATCATTTTTAGTACCGCGGGAACTAATAATATGGTACAACTACCGTTTCGAAAAAATGAAAACTACCGTTTCGAAAAAATGAATACAGTTCATATTGTACTCCATCTGTAAACTGGATTTATTAACTTTTGATAGAATATTCCTCAATTATAGATACCTATCGATCTATCTTTATATATACATTGTTTTGTTATTTTACAGTTAGTTTTACAGCATGTAAATCGATTAATATAAATGGTGTGTCGGGGTTCGAGCTTGTTTTAAATCTAAAATAACTTTAATTGTTTTTTAAGCTTAAAAGTCATATAACTTTAACTGGCCACATGTACAATTTACCGGAATTTTCAAAAAATTGTCATTGGGTTATCTTTAGTCAGTATTAAATTAATAAAATACAAAAAAAATTCAAATTTTATTTTCAATGGTTAATATATATTACTATTGTGTCTTTAAGGACGGCAAAATTGCGGTAAAATCAGGATGGTATACTTGAGTACACTGCGGTTAAATAACAGCAATCATTTATTTATTCATCATTTATTCCATATCATCTAACATATGACTGAAAATGTTATATTATCCGCGTATGTTAACGGCAGCCAGTCCGATAAAGCGCAACATGCATATTGCTCAAGTCAACGTCACCTATTTGAATGCTGTACTGTGATTGGTGAAGGACAGCTTACATATTCCGTTGTTTTTTTTTTTCTCTTGACCACCTTAAAATTTTTCCTACAGGCTCAGCACCTGTATATGAGCTTGCTATAATACACCCTTATGTTGAACCATTTTAGTAAGCTTATCTCTTTTTCATTGTCAACATATTCCTCGTAATTTCCCATTCCTCTCTTTTTTATGAGATTGTCCGACTCAAATGGAATCCTCTAGTCCTATTTATTCTTATGGTTGTAAGAGATAATATGCCAAATCCATTCTTCAAATATGATAATAGGTCAGGGGTGATGAAAACCAGTTATGACAGAAAGAGGTTTGTTTTGAATATTTTTACATAGAACTATCACAACTTGCTCTGAAAATGTAAAAAATTATTTTTCTTTAGAGGAGAATTCAGCGTCCTTGATTGTTTCAGGCCCTGAATAAATCATAACATCCCGGTTATGCCTGACCTCGCAAACATTTTGAAGCCCCATTTTGTGGGCTTATTTTTCATATAATGCCTGCGTGAGCCTTTCTTTTTCCCCTTATATGGGGTCATCATCTCATCTCTTGAAAATCTACTCTCTTCGGGTATTTTTTGAAATTCTTTTCTAACACAATCTGAAATAGGCCTTATTTTATTAAAACATTTCATTACTTGGAGCATCATTTCCAGCGAAGTGGATAAATTTTCGTAGTGATTTGAATTTATTTCTAGCAATGATATCTGTCTGCTACTTTATTGTAACGAAGTTATTAACTCCAATAATCGTTGTAATCCGGCATAGTCACAACTCCTGAAGTATGGAAACGAAATCTATGGCATCATACGTTGAAAACGATGCACTCGGTTACCATTTCCCTTCTTGGTGCAATATATAGTAAGTTGGTCTGCTTAACAATCAAAGTAATCAATTCGTCAGTAAAGAATTTGCAGAAGTAGTCTACCAAAGATGTTTCTGGGATACAATTGTGCCATTGCCTAGGCTCTGGTAAAGTTATCTCTTTGGTAAAAGGAATTTTTTTCCGGCTGCAAACCACAAAAAAATATATATATCTTACAAACACATGCATGAAATTACAAAATCTGGAAAATATTCTCACCAAAATTGAGGATCTAGAAAATTTTTCTTTTAGGTTTGTTACATTGCTTTTCAGGTTCAAACAAAGGAATTTCAGGTTCCTCAGAATCGTTATTCAAGAGGTCAACGTTGGGCTCCTGGTTAGCTTTTAAAATTTCTTGAGAGGTTAATTTTCCTTCAAATTTTCGTCTAACATTGCTAAAATTATTGAGCAATTCATCAATTTCTTAAACATCGTCTGATTCACGATTTTCAATATCCTCTTCAACATCACTTTTTTCCACATCAGACAGGGCCTGCTGCTTGGGAGGAAATGAAATATTTTGAATTTTTCCGCCCGACTTTTAAACATATTCTAAAATGAAATAAAATGTAGTTTAAAAAATCATATGTTCTCATCCTGTTCATTTTGACCTTATTTGCCCAAAAAAGACTCAAGTGCACATTCAGTAAAATCAATATTTATTTCGTATTTGTTATTAGAATCAACGATAAAACGCATATTTTGGTAGAATATAAATATATCTGTTGACATCCGCATGATGGTATAGAAGAATTAATCTAATTAGGGACTGATAAATTATTTGCCACTTCTATAATTTTGTTTTTATTGAAAACTAGTTTCAAATGTTATAGATCTACCTTCAGTTCTAAAAACACACAAAAATTCAAAAATAAGCAATTTAAAATACAGTATTATTATACATATTAAATTAAATTTTATCTTGTTTGGCCAAAGAAGACTCAATTACACATTCAGTAAAATCAATATTTATTTCTTATTTGTTATTAGAATCAATGTTATTTATATTGCATTTAATTTAAAATGTATAATGTATGCGTACCTAAATATGTGCTGGGCATTTTTTATTTCGATTAAAAGATTTTATTTTGTATTGGTATTATTATATTGATTAACTATTTTTATAACCTATAGTACTCGTAATTGTAAATCTCTAACATTTTTCATCTGTTTAATTTGGAGACAGATAGACAAACGGAAGGAAGAGAAAAAATGTCCTACATTTGTTTATTTTTTTAGTTTTAGTTTATATCAAAAAATAAAAATTAAAAAATAGCTGATTAAAAGCTTTTGGTGGTTTATTATTTTCAATAATGAACCTTCGTTATCGAACAAGAATTTTTTTTTTTTTATCTTTCTTGATCTTTGTGATCTAATGTTTCAAGACACACAGAAATTGATAAGTAATTCAATTCCCTATAAAACCAAATAAAATAAAAAAATCACCGAAATCGGACCAGTAATATCAGAGATATAATTTATTGATTTTGTTGACATTTTTTATAAAGTATTCTTCAAATTAAAAAATGGCGCCCGATTAGAGGTTTCGTACTCCTATTTTATCATATCTCGGCCATTTATCAAGATAAAGGATAAATATAAAGTGTTTTGGAATCATTATACAAAAGTCTAAAATTTTTTTTTTAAAAACCCAAATAATTTTTATATGTATAACTATTTGGAAATAAAAACCATAATGTAAGAATTTGCAGGATATTTATATTAGTAGTAATATTTGTTAATCAATTTTCTTTTTTTTAAGAATAGGTATTTTAATAGTTAAATTTTTTTTCCAGATTATAAACATTGGTAAATACCTTCTGATTGTCCCATGATAATCTATATTTTTTCTCGGTAAAATCGACGCAGCTATCCCTCCATATTTAAATTATCTTTAGGAAGTAATACCCCCAATAATAACAATAAATTTCATTCTAATTAGGTATGTTTTTGAAATTGAAACTTAAACTAAAGGAGCTCTTTGTTCAATTCGTCTAGTGCAATTTCGATTCTAGTCGATGGGTTCAATTCTCTGAAATATTTCATGAATGTATCGTCTAGAGTCGACCGAATATTGATTTCTTCTGAATAATTATTTAAACTGTGCTACCGAATAACCATTTGTTTCTGGTTTTCATCGTCTTGGCAGATTTTTTTTTTATTAATAAATAGTTTTATAAAAAGCTACTAATCGCTGTTGATATAGACAAAACAAATAAATCGTATAGTGGATAACAGTTTCAAACGGTTTGCGGCGGTTGGAACTGGAAGGACCGTTGTTATTTGATGACGATAACTGATTGTGCAGTCCTGACCCTAGCAACTCCCCTTGAATATTTCATCAGAGGCTAGTGGCTGTAGTTTTCCTCGTAATAGCAAGAAATTATTTATTATTCCTCGGTGCCTTCTTAGTTTGCCAATCCTCAGGTTATTCCCTTTTTCTTATTAGATGTTTCCGAAATATATCTGAAAAGTTTTTTGTTTTTTTTAACACCACACGAGATACGATTCGCTCTAATTAAGTAGAAAAAAAGAGATTTTTTAAAAAATATTCTGTTCGTATGGTCACTCATTTTTTAAGACCACTCAGTTTCTTCGCAAATGAGCTGTTTTTGATTTAACTACACAGCGATCAATTCAATCATATGCAGAGTAAAAATAAATCCTGATTTTTTATTAAAAATAATAACGATAATTTGAGTCAGTAAAAGGCTTTGTTTTTTTTAACTTTTATTTTAGATTTTTAGCTTTTTTTCTTAATCCTTATAAATATATTCATTGTCATTTCTATTTTAAAATTTCTTCAATTTCGATATCACTATATTAATAATATAAGATTATTAATTTTAGCTAGTTCAAAATTAATTAAATCATTTTAAAAACTCAAATGCAATTATCTTACTTTTTTTTGGGTCCTAAAAATATTTTTAGTATCTCAGCATGCAATCGAACAAAAATTGTTCAGTTCAATTTTATATTTACTATCAAATTAAGTTATTAGCGTACTATTATATTATTTATAACATTATATTACTCATTACAACATTAGCATTATTATTATCAACAGGAGGTGAGCCCCCCACTTAATTATTGGTTAGTCGTTGATTCGTGGGAAAATAAGGGTCTTCGACAATTGTAAATAAATATAAGAATTATCGAGTAAATGTTTCTAAACTTTTATAATGTTTTTAATATTTTTTCTCTTTTTTATCAAAGGCATGAACTATTTTAAGGAAGGAAGTTGACCTATAGCACATTACATTCAGGAAACCATACGCCCTGCCATCTAGGAGCAACAATATAGAGCCATAAAAATTTTATGTATCCTTTGTTCCTCCAAACAACTGGAGGACCATGTTACATCTGTTGATGGGTTAATAAAGATGTGCTGTAAATCATTCGTAGAGCAATGAAACTGTTAAATGTTACTATATTTAATTTTAAGCATAAATCTAATATTGGACTCTTTACAGGCGTCTAGATTACAACTTTTATATCGTTTGGGTTAATAGTCGCATCAGCCTTTCTGTATCAGATTTTAAAATCATTTATTGTTTATAAGTTTTCCTTTTTGCGTTCATTGAAACCAAATATTATTTTATATTTAATGATGATTAACAAACTCGAAGTTTCGAAATTGATAAGTTTATTATATAATAGCTGGGAAAAATACAAAATATAATATTTATTTGCATAGCCTCAATTTACTTATTAATTTCTTGTTTATTTAGTCTTGTGTATTCATTTCTCACATTTTCAAGTACAGGGTCTTGTCCTGACGACAATTACCAACATGTTTTGGACACGGGTTATAGAACGGGGTTAGAGATATCTACTAGACACCCACCTACGTACGCAAGCTTTTTATTGTATAGATTTCTCCCTAACTTGCTTTTCGGATAGACTGTTGGTATATCACAAAAACAATATGCGGAGGCTATCCCTCCTAGTAAACTAAAAAAAAAATTAAGACAAGATATTTTATTTAAACTTTTGATTATTTATTAATTCTGTCCTTTAAAGATGGACCTTCTGAAAGTCTTCAAAAACTTGAAGAGCTTAGTTTTAAAAACAATAAAAAAAACAAAAAAACTTTCACAATGCAAGTTTGTAAAATTTATTCTCTCCCTAAGTAAAGTAGGTCTTCTCTATTTAGTCTTTCAATTTCGTCGACAATGGACCATGGATCTCTCCATCAGAGATTTAAAACTCGTAGGTCCACTTTCAACCTCACTAACCTATTTACACAATATACACAAAATTTAGCAAGTATAACTAGTAAAAACATGTTAAAATTAAACAAATAACCAACAGAACAACAAACTTAATTAATAACAAACACAAATGATCTTTAGCCAGAGCTTTTTTTTGTTTCCCTACCTGATCTTCGGTCATACGTCGTTTTCGACAGTAGTGGGTTATTACATGGTGATAATTGCAAGCCCACAGCTGCGAATAATTATACTTTTTATTTACCTTATTATCATTATCTTACTATACATGATTTTTGGGATGATTTAATTATATGAACATAAAATAAGGATATACTGTGGTACAACAGCTCGATGGCGCACCTTTCTGCAGGGACTGCACCTTAACCAATGTCAGACTGGGTCATTCTACCTTTATATTATTCTACCATCATTTTACTTTTATCCTGCATCTGTCCGGGTGCCGATCCGCAATCCTGACCCATGGCACTCAAAAGAATTATAACTACTCAACACGAACTTTATACCGCAACATTCAATACAGATATAACCATCAATCATTGTTTGCACACCTCTCTATAGTGCTCCACCCTCTGCCTTGGTCTACCCCTCGGAGGTTTTACCATCTGTTATGTAAGTTGCATTACATACATACAATATGATACCATTTCTCATTTCGCGAAACTAAGATTGGATATCTTATTTTTTTTTAAATACTAATTCAACTGTATGTATGCATTCACTTTGTAAAGAAAACTAGTTATATTCATTCTTAAGTAAGGTTATTCATTTTATTTATCTTATGCTATTACTGTTCTATCTTTTTCATATTATTTTATTATCACTCAATATCATTATCCAATATTAGTGTAGTAGATATTCAACCAGCACTCTCTGTTTAGCATTCAAGTTTGGTCTATAGATGGAAACTGTTAGTAACAATATGTTAGGAATAAATAGTTGACATCTGGATGATGATATAGAAGGATCAATCCCTAATGTTAGGAATAATTAAGGAATCCCATATTTCCCTATGAGACTATTTTAGAATAACTTCTACCAATATAAAAAAAATTTCCCTGAATGTTGCTTTGTGCCCACTCGGACGGGTTATGAATTGGAACTAACACCGAGGCCCATAAATTAGTGATGGTGACCAGTTTTTAAATTTTCCGGAGGACCATAAACAAACAGCGAACTTTCCGACCGAATGTTGATTATTAACCACATGCTGCCCTCTTACGTCACTAGGGGGCTCCAGCCTATTAACAATTTCTAAATAAAGTCTCTGACTCCGTTTGACATGGTTAATACTCTCGGGCGCGCTGTCAATATTTAATGTTTTGCTTCTTTCTAGGGTGTGGGGGAAGAGGGAGGAGTTAAGGAGGAGTATCTCTCATAATGGATGTAGAAAAAAAATTAGGACTCTGTCCATTAGAATACAGTAACATAATAAGAATTTGGATAAAATGTTTATTGGCTGGTCTCAGTCAACAATAGATGTAAATATTATTTTACATCTCGTATATTAGCAAAGACAACTCAATGTTTGATCGCGATATCAGTAGATAATTCAACGACGTGAAAGTTATGTGTGGAGCAGTGATAGGCTTTAACCATTTATTGTTAGACAACAAAATTTTGAAGAACAATCTCCTCAACCCAAGAAGTATGGAACCAAAGAGGCTTGATGACATTGATAGGATGACTCTAGATGACCCTATTAAAAGGGTGTAGTACACTGTCAAACTAGGAGAAAGAATGAGAGTATTGAACCAAGAGGGGAATGCTGAGACCAAGTGGAGTGCTCTGAAACAAGAAATTTTAAAAACAGCAAAATAAGTCCGCTCCATACACAGGGTTGGTGATAAAAACGAGGTGATTGGCAAGAAGAAGCAACCCTCATAGAGCTTCTCAATAATGGAAATCACATTACTAAGATAAAACTGATCGAGTATCGAAGGGTAAGGAGCAACTGTAAAGTAGCAGTACAAGCGGCCAAAAGCAGAACATGGGAAGAATTAGACAAGAGTCTGGATGTAGATCATCGGGAGAATACCAAAAGATTCTAGCGAACAGTCAAGCTTTTAAAAGGGAAACATGAGAAGCCTATTAGAAATATCAGACAAGCCAGGAGACAATATAATAGGAAGAGATAGCCGATGCCATTGAGAAAATGAAGGTTGAAAAAGCGGGCTAGGGTGCTTGCAATAGGTAATTAGAGTTAAGCAGCATCGAGTAAATAATATTTGGATGGGTGACCGAGATGCACTGCCCGAGATTCTTCAGGCGATTACTCCTTCCCCTCAGGTATGTGAGGCTCATCAGCCTAATGGAGGCAACTAACAACGATCTGGCGTAGGAGTGATGACCCTACCCTATCTACCTTGATTGCGAATTTCGTTGAGGTCTTTTAGGATGTCAAATTTCCGCCCGGAAGTCCATGGACGGTCTGCTTCGGGGAAAGAAATAATGGTCCTCGTAGCCTGTTGACCCCGAACAACCATAATCCGTGGATCTATACCGATTTGTCATGTCCTTGAATAATGGGTAAGTCGGTGGAAAGAACACTGCCGCATTGGCTCCAAGAGGACTAGTTAAGTAGCTCTGGGTAGCCTGCAACTGCACCATGGAAACCATAATTTATTGCAACGTGAGGTTGGAAGACCCACGCCAGGCTGTCTGTACTCCTTCAAGCGAAAAAATATCTGTAAGAAGACTACACCGCGCGGTCAAGGATCTACATGGTACCAATAGAATAATATACTAATAAGGAAATACCGAGTAAATCAGAAAACTATAAATTCAATTAAACTAACCATTTAAAACTGGAACGTACTCAAAAATTAAATTCAGGAGGAAATTAGTGAACCGTGAACCGTTCGAATTAAAATAGGGTTATAACAAGGAGACGTACTATCATATATTTTATGCAATATATTGTTGGACAAAATCATGAGAACTTTCTGGGAATCCAATAAGTCTGGTGCAAGGTGAGGGGGAAAAAAGAGGGAGTAGGAATCAGATGCTTAGCTTTCGCGGATCATCTAGCGCTTATGGTGGAAATTGAAAAAGAGGCGGTTAATCAGATTAATCAACTAAAGGAAATAGCTGAAATAATGACTAATGATAAGGGAATAAAGGAAAACATCGAGACAATATTCGGGAAAATCAGGTCAGTGAAACAGTTTAAACACCTAAGGGAACTCGTGAACTACAAAAAGAATTATATACCAAAAAAAATCTTTCCCGGAAGGCTAAAATTAGACATTACGAAACAGTCATAAAACCGGTGATACACTATGGGGCGGAGACTATGCGATTTACCAACATGGAATCGTTACTAAGAATAGAAAGAAGGATACTGAGAACAATAGACGGACCGAGAAAGGTGGGGGAGGAATACCGACTGAAAAAGATCAGTGAGCTTAATGAACATATTGAAAGCTTGGAAACTTCGATGAGGAGAAGGAGACAATTATTTTCGCGTATATTAAAAGAATGAATCGGAATAGGTTGAACAAGCTATTATTCGATAAAGTGATGAGACTGAATAATATAATAGGATATCCGGAACAAATAAAAGAATAATTAAAAAAAATGGGTATCAAAGGGGAATACTACCAAGATAGGGAAGAATTCGGAAAAATGGTGAAAACATAAAGTCCTTGTAGTGGAGAAGTTGAAGCAAGAAGGTAAGAAATGGACGGAACAACGAAGGCGGAAGATGGGAAAAAAGATGAGAAGAATATGGCAAAAAAAACCTAGAAATGGTATACGCTTGGTCCTTAGTTGGCCTGTATCGCGATTAATAAATAAATATTATATAAGAGGAGGGCATCCCCAACATAAATCGCTGATGGAACATGCGTTCTGTTTAGAGCCATCTGCATGCTGGCGTCATTGCTCTTCTCGCAGATTCCAGAGAAAGGCCTCATTGGATGAGAAGAGAATCTCCATCGAATGAGGATAAATACTGCCAAAAACAAAGAGCTTGGTGTGCCCAGGCATAAATACGAAGACATGCACATGCTTTGCGATGGTGAGGCTCTTGAAGTAGTGGACCACTTTCTCTACCTAGGAGCCATCATCAATAGATCTGGTGAAGTAAATTAACAAATTGGAAAAAGAATAATCAAGGCAAACCATATATATTACTAGACCTGTAATAGCTTAACTGGCCACCGAAATATAGGAAAGCAACAAAGCTTCACATATATAATAATATTTGAAACTAGAGCGAGGCATTACTATTATTTTTTTTTTCTTTCTGGTGGGTCTATTTTTAAGGTCTAAGTATATCTTACTCATTCCATGATTGTGTACAGTGAATATATGAGAATTAGTCTAATCAACTAAAGGTTTGGAAATAAATCCAATAGGTACTTTAGAACTTTATGTCTCCAATTCTGAGGGGGGTATAAATATCAGAAAATATAAATATAAAATATAAATTGAGGTGAATTCTAGAGGCATTGGCCGAAATCAAGTTACTTTCTTTGTTTGTTTTTTTTTGGAAAATTTGGGTATTCATCATTCAACACTTG
Organism: Rhaphigaster nebulosa; assembly: GCA_948150685.1. Lineage (NCBI taxonomy): Eukaryota > Metazoa > Arthropoda > Insecta > Hemiptera > Pentatomidae > Rhaphigaster > Rhaphigaster nebulosa. Next base: position 38,359,056 of record OX411309.1, read on the forward strand.
CTGATGAGAATTGAAGTTTTAAAATTATTAGAAATTTCCGGGTGAAACCCAGGATTGGCGTTCACCGACTAAATTAGGGTGTCTGGGTTGGAGAAATGAGTTCGTTCTAATCAGTTTATTTCCTTAATAATTGACTTAATCCTAATATCAAGAGTATGTACAATTCTCAGATCTTGGTCAATAATTTAGAATTTGTTGGCCTAGAAATAATAGCTGCATTGTTTATAATAAGTTGCAGTTTCTAAATGATGATTTGTTGATAATAAAAACTAAAGATTTAAAAAACAAAACAATTGTGAGGAAAAAAATGCATTTTTATTAACTATGTAAAACAGTCTAAAAAAAAAAAATAAAAAAAAATAACTCAGTAATATTGTAAAGAGAAAATAAAAATGTATGTTCAGAAAGTAATATGCCGATAAAGCACAAAAGGTTTTTGCGATAAGGCCGAGGACCGATAAGAACAAGATTTACTTATTGACAAAGTTTTAAGGGAGCAATAGAAATCCTTTGGGAAAGTTTTTTTAATATAGGAGATGGAAAGGATGAGCCCATCTCTCAACTTTAAATTCCATCCTAATAATAGCATTTCTTAACTGTCCCTAATCGTTTGGAATTAATAGCTCTAGATCTTCTCACCAATTCCCTTCAATTACTCCGATTTATGGGCTATTGCAAATTATGTATGTTTTATTTTCTAAAATATTTTAAATTTTGATCTGTTTTTCTGTAAAATCTAATTGGCTCTTTGATTTCCTGTAATTTTTTTAGTATTTACATTTTTCCTCATTTTTACTCTTTGTAAAATCTCTGCAACAGAATAATCTCCTTTATATGTATCAATAGATTAATAGTATTCCTGTGTCTTGTATTCTTGTTCAATAAAAAATTGTATCCCACTGTATCTTAAAAATATTATCATTTAGTAAACATTTTCACAATTTTTTTTAATAATAATATTATAGTATGATAATAGTAATAAGTTTTTTTATAGGGCTCGTTGTCATAGAAAAAATGTTTTGACAATGGATTTTTTAATTTGAGGATTAAACTTCAGGTCAATTTTTGTCATATTAGGAGTAGGAATTCATTAAATACAGTAAGATAAGTTTTTAAGCTTGAAACATTACCTTTAGAATGGTGTTTGCATGATCTTTCTAAGTCATATAGTTTTAGAATGATCAAAAACTTGCATTTACTGAAATTGGCCGGTGGAGCCTAAGAACAATGGCTACCATTTATGAATGGTCAAAGAGAAAAAAAAATTACCCGACTGTTCATATCTCTAGAAGCATGGAGAAATACAAAACAAGGGTATATACCCTTATTTTATTGATTTTACTTTTACTTTATTGACCCTTACTTCAATATAAAATAAATAATCTTACTTATGAATTAATATTGCTATTAGAAGAACTAGTAAAATGGGACGATGCAAGACATAGTATAAAATTATTTTTTCAATATCAATTTATCAAATTATAGTACAGTTCTAAAAATCTGTCATGAGTGTTACTTCTGGAATGTTATTTGGATTTGAAAGGGATTTAGGGGAATCTATTAAGTTGTTAAAGAGTTGCAGCTTATAATTAAATAGCCGATGTGCGTTTTCCGGGCCAAGTTTAATAGTAGAGATAGGAAAGTGTGAGATCCACAATAACATGTTCAGTAGTTTAATTCATTTTCATGAGTGTTGCCTTTATAATTTATTTAGAATGTACTGTTTTGAACATTCATTTAATTTAGTTACCTTGTCCATGGTATCCTTATTGAGCAAGCATAATCTCCAAATAAATCCACATTGTTAGCCATTAATAAAATGCAATCCCATTTTTCAGGAATGTCACTGGTCATAAATGTTACCTTAAATGAGAAAAATCCCAATGAACCTCCTTACGAAACAATGGGGTCTTAATGTTAAGATATTTCAATTAAATCTGAAGCTGTCAAATGCAATTTACATTAATAAAATATTAGAAACAAAATAAATATGAGTTTATTTATTTTTTCCTGAAAATCAATTTCGCTTGCACAATGATCTCACAAGCTCGATTTTATTTTAGCTTATATATATTTTTTAACGCTTTCCATTTCCATAACCCCCATAATATACCTCATATCAATATTTTTATAAAAGACTCAACAATTTTTTAGGATAATTTTTTTTTAATTTTTGAAATTTGGTCAAGACTTGAAAAATCACTTTTACTCGGAGGATTCAACTTGAATGTAGTTATTCAATAACACCACAATGTGTTAAATTAAACGTTTAATAAATTAAGGCTAGTGGTGATATTTTGTAAAAACTATTGATGGACTGTGTAAAATTGCATTTATTTTGAAAATGGCTCTATACTCGGAAAATATGGTCAGAATAATTCAAATACGGTAATAAAATCAAATTAAGCAAAATTTGACTTACGATATTTACCTCTGGCGTACAGAAATATTGGAAGGTTAAGCCACTATCTCACATTTGGTTCGACATTTGGTTTCGATTCCATATGGAATCGGAAGATATGTATCGATACCTGCAGCATCATCCTGCATTGCTATTAAATGTTTGTGAATCATCGAAGTTAGTTGGATTGTTTGTGGTTCAGAAAGCCGCCGTGACCTGGTTTTCACCTGAGTCAGGTTAAAATTTGTGTGGTCCACTTGATAACTTGAGCTTATTGAGCTGCTGAGCTGTTTCACAGTTCACTTGACGATGACGAATTATAAGGCCCAAAACGAGGAGTACCTCTACCTTGAAGTATCAATCATGGCTGCGAATAGTTAACGGACGCTCTGATTAATGGACTTTTTTACTATTAAAATTATCATAACATTTAATTATTATTGTTCATTTAATTTGAAACTGAAAATTTCTTTTGAAATAGTTAAATATCCTGTTTATCTAAACTAAAAATATTTATTTAATTAAATCAAATAATGTATATAAACAAAGAGGTTAAAGAGCTGTTTTAAGTGTATTAGTCTAATTACATATTGTAAATAGTTATTGGTATTAAAATTATTCGACACAGCTTCTTTCATCGGTTCTTTCAGGAACTATTTGCATGCAATTTTTTCAGTGAGTGCTAAGAAAAATTATAGAAATTATTTTTTTATCAAATATCGATAAATCTCTTTCTATATCAGTGAGATGTTGATGCGAATATCAAAAGTATCGGAAAGTCTCTCCTCACAACTGAAATCTTTATCAAGCTGTATTTTTAGCCTTGTTTGGATAACTTATCTATTTTCATACAAATTGTCAATAATAAAATAAAGTGAGCATTGTGATTGGTATTTAAACATTCTCTAGAATATATTAATAAAATATATTTTAAGAAAATATCTTAAAATGTATCGAGGATACAGAAGAAGGGTAAAATATATTACATAAGTAATAAAAAACTGAATCAAGAAGAAAGTAAAATGGGAATTGGAAAAAAAATAAAAATTACTACTTGTCTCTGTTATATTATTGCTGGTTCAAATCGAAAATTACTTTATTATTATACTTGAACTATAAAATAATTGTGACTAGTGAATTTTTGTACTTGTGAATTATATTATATTACTGTATTCAGAATATTGTTACCAAATAAATATAACGCGAGAAAGAGAATTACAACGAAAGTAGTATAAAACCCTTTGTAAACCAAATCCAGGAGTAGAACAGAAGTTAAAGGGATAAAAACAACCTGAAAAATCTTTAAAAGTTTATGCTGAAGGAATTTAATCTGGGGCTGAGAAGTGGCCGTTACCTCAATTCGATTAAGGACTCGAATGATTGTGTTGCACCTCCTCAACCAACGAGGGCGAAACAAAGAGATTTTATTCAATCCTGAAATAAATTTCTTTTGATGTCGAACGTGTTTACCTCTGGTTATCGTTAAATCCTTTATACTTTTACCCTCGCCCTCCGTATCTCTGAGGATCCTTTTATGAAAAAAAGGTCTCCAGCACATTTTTATAGGACATCAGACCAATTTTCGCACCGATAAGTGTTGCACACCTATTGGCTTGCTGCATAAATATATTTCTTAAATGCAGATAATCTACACATTTAACTACCTTTGAACCTTTCTGCTAGGGTCAAGGAGTCTGCGCAGGATGCTATAAAAACCATTAGCCGCGGTGCAGCTGGAAATCAATGCGTGCCATTTCCTTATAATTGATGAATTAATACAAAGGGAAAACTGCGAAGGTACTCCGCATCACTTCTATACCTTTCCTGAGTTTACTTCCATAAGTCCTTTAATAACATGAAATCACTCCATTGATTAAGATTTCGCTACTCAATACCCGTCATGTCCTTGTATCCTCCCTTACTTCCCTCACAGTTTCCCGCGATTCAGAACCACTAGTGGACGAATGCCCGAGGATCTAATTACCGCCTTGCTTTGGTATTCTCTTCACCCTGAGTTTCTCCTTGCAAAGAAGAAACCAATCGACTGACATGTAGATCTCCTATCAAAGACCAGCTTCTTTTATAATGTTTTTATTGCCTACTTATAATAAATGTTATCCATTTTTATCCTTCAAATCGCCTGTCTTCCTTTAAAAGTCCAGGCTTATAAACACAGCTTGAACAACGTACTTTCAGTCAATGGAAGTCATGTTATTCTAAGCTTACCTTGTCTTGCTGGATAAAAATTATTTTATGCATCAAAATTCTACAACTTCTTAATTTTAAAGTTGGATTCTAAAGCCTAATTCCAAATCTACTCAGAAACTATTATAGTTCATTAGCATTAATTTTAAATAATTATTTCATCGATATTCACTACTCTTTTACATAATATTGAAAAACCAATGAAATATATGTGTATAGATTACGCAATGATAATACACGTCCCGAACTTCACATCTCTTGGTCCTTCGGTAAATAATGAAAATAAAATTACGCCAGAAATAGAAAGAAGAATTATGTTAGGAATGTTTTGCAAACCTAAAGTTATTCCGTTCACAACTGTTGTCCAGGAAAACTACAATGAAATTATATAAAACTCTTGTTAGGCCGTAGTTACCCATGGCACAGTCTTGATGCATCTCTGCTGCAGATAGCAACAAAAGATTTTCGAAAGGAAAATAGTGATGAGAATCTGCGTTGCAGATTTCGTTGAAGGAATTTGAAAAATTAAGAGCAATGACGAAATAAAGAGCATCCTAAAAAATGAAGACATAGTCCATTTCATAACAGCGAGCAAATCAAGACAGGTTATACGAATGAACGAGGATAGAGTGCTGCGTAAAATCCTAGTAGTAGTGACTAATGCTGAAAGAAGAAAAGAGAGACTCTGAATTGGGAGGATGAGGTGAGAAAGGAAGCCAGAGTGCTAGGAGTTAGAAACTGGAAAGAAGCTGCCAAGGATAGAGGGAGATGGACTAATTAATCTTGTTCTCTTGTCCAAGAATCATTTCGACCGGTAGCGCCGTCGAATAAGTAATATATACATATAAAATATAACTTGAAAATGATATGATAAAGGAACTCTTTTGTAGCACTTAAAGTTAAAATATGGAAATAATTCCCTTTTTTTTTACATACATACTCGTATATCTATGATAAATTATAAAAACTTTGAGAAGTTCTTGGAATTATTTAATTTTATACAGGTTTTAAAGTTAAAGAAAGTTTATTTTTTTCTTTGGGTTTTTATTACTTTTCTTTTATATCATTACAGCTCATTAAAATGTTAGGACTGTATTGATCCTTACTTCTCAAGAGGTTTGTAAACTTTTCTTGCTTATAATTGCCAAAGTTGATTTAAACGCTGTTAATTTTATTTTCTTATATAGAATTTTATTAGATTTCATTCAACATCGACCTTATTATATTTTTGTATATATTTAAAATAGCCCCTTAATTTTATACTACTATTATTTATTTCAATACTTCTAAATTGAAATAACCAATGAAAGAAATAGTTATCGAGATTTTGAGTAATTAGTAAATTTTAGGGCCTCATGGGTCTAAAAAAAAGGAATAAAATGTTGATGCCCTTTTGGCACTTGCTCAAGATATGATTTTTTTCGTTCCTAGCTCCTAAGGACCTCCTGTTCCACTGATCTACTGACCCGTTTTAAATGAAACCAGATTTAATTTTTTTTTTTTCCTTTTCTGTGTACATTCTTTTCAATACATATATATATATATATATATATATATATATATATATATATATATATACATATATATATATATATATATATATATATATATATATATATATATATATATATATATATATAAATATATATACAATAGGAACTAAAGTTTATTGGAATCGTTCCTGTATAACAGATTATGCTGTGACTAAAGACTAAACAAATATTGAGATTTAATTTAGACCAGACCTGGTCAAACCAAATGGTCTCAAGGGCCACTTAATGAAGCGCTTCAGATTTATTTATTTTCAACCTAGATTATTCTTGGGGAATCAATTTTCTATGAAATAACATTGTCTTTCATTTTTGACTATAACACTGCTAGGCACCAAAAATGATGTTTCTTTGATGAAAATAAAACCAAAAAACAGCACAAATCAATAAAAATAACAAAAAAACCCGATTTGTGAATTTTCGTAGATAAAACCAAATTTGTTGCATACATGCAAAGGGATCCAAATTTTCTTTACAACAAACATTGATCGAATAGAGAAAGTAATGAAATCTATATGGTCAGGAGAAATAATTCAAGAAAATGTTTTAGAATAAATCTGTGGAAGAAACGTTACACAAGACGGAAAGAACGCATGGCATCACTAAGGATATCCATCTATAACTAGAAATACATACTTATCTGCAAATCTTAATATAAGGCACTTAAATAGAGTGACTGAACCGGAATGTGTATTAGCAAGTGAATGAAAATGAAAAAAACTCTTAGATCCAATGAAAACAACGGAACTATGGAAAAAAAGAAGTAATGTAGAAGTATACCAGAACATAGAAATAACAAAAAAAAAACAAAAGAAGAAGATTGCTATTTTTCGGACTTGCCTATAGGATGGATGACAACAGATAAACAAAACAGGAGGAAAACGTCGACAACAAGCTTGTTTCACTAGGTCAAGAAGATTTGGAAAGAAATAAAACTAGAGAAGATGGAACTACAAGAAGGGAAAATTTTAAAAATAAGGTTTAGAGATCCAAAGAAGAACAATAAGGAAACCTTCTCCTAAGTGGTCTAAGGAAAAGAAAATGGGGCATTGAGAAATGATGAAGGAGAACGAAAGAGAAAACAACAAGGAATAATAAACTGAAATGGTTGGATAAATTGAAATTGGCCTTATTGAATAAATATATATATATATATATATATATATATATATATATATATAAATATAAATTAAAAATTATTATTATAGTGAATTATATGGCGAAACACATAAAATACGCCCCTGAAGGGAGTGGTCGGTTTTCGTCGTTATAATCGGTTTTCGTTATAACTGTTGCCAACTCTGGAAGACGGAAAATTGTATCTGAAGATTAGAAAAACAAATTGTCTAAAAAATAAATTTACTTTAACTTTATTTATTGTATGAAATTTACATAATGTTTATATAGACTTGTAGATCCATATTACACAGAACGAAAGGGGTGCCACTCAAAAATGTGTTTTGTTAGAACGAACATTACACACAGATATAGTTCTACATAAAAGCCCCCATTGCATTTCCTCTAATTCAAGTTGCTGGTAGGTCACCGTTTGTGTCTAGTGGTTTGGCTCGATATTTGAGGGCAGGTGGCTCTTCAGGATGATAGGGGCTCAAAAATTAAAATTTCTGACGATAGTAATTTTTATCTGTGCCCCTTTCATTATGAATGTGCGATAGAATCATTTTGTAATGTTTACACTATTCTTAAAACAAAATTTCTCGATTATAGTACATTGATTGAACATTTAAGAACATTAAACTTGTATCGATAAAAAAAAAAAAATTATGCGGAACTTCATAGAGCATTTTATTTTCTGAAATATTTGTATGATATTTTATCCTCGATATCCTGTTTGATAATGTCCTTCTAAAGACTCATTGTTCAAAAGTAAAAACTGTTTTCAAGTACGAATTGAGTACAAAGTATCACCCATTGAATGTGCCTGCTCATCATCTTCTTCCTAGAAAATGTTTACAAGTTTTTTTAATATTTTGAACTGACTCATTCCCTTTTTCACAGCCGCACCGTTATAGCCGATGTTTTGATCCCAAGCTCCATGATAATCGAATTCCTATAACCGATATGTCGTTACAAGCGATGTCGTTATATCCAGTTAAAGTTGGTTATATTTGGTTTATCAAGCTCAAGAGACCTGACTATTTGTCGCTATTGCCGGTGTATTTATATGTGTTATCCACTCCAATAGTATGTGAGACATAAGTTGGGATGGCATAAAAACGTCGCTATTTTATTTCGGATTGTTTATAATTATCGATGAGTCGATTTTTTTAGGCGTAGTTAACTGAGACCTGAAACCGTGTTGATTAATGATGATCAGAAAAATATGAGATAATGAGATAGTTCACTTTTTTTAGAAGAAATTCGGAAGAATTAAGCTCTAACAGCTCAATTATGACATCCAGCAGTATAAAATACACTGAGGTCTATTGTGATAACCAGCAATGGTCTACGACCAATGATCACCGTAGCAAAAAATGTAAAGAATCCTGTTTTTGATAGATATTTTAAACGATGGCCAGAAAGTTCTGAACGTTTGACTGTGTATTTCAAGGATAGTTTAGGGCTTCCAAAATGAATATTTCACAATTGTAAAAAAAATGAAACATTGGCTTGGTCAACATAAGTGGTTGGCTAACATATGATATGCTATTTGGATTGGTCTTTAAAAGCTGAGAGCCCTTCGGAGATGCGCCACTGAGGTAGGCGAAAGAAGAAGAAGATAGAAAAGATCCAAATATAGGGTGCCCCCTAAGAGATCAATATCCAACCAGCAACAAGTTATATCAGCTCCAGTCACTCCTACCCGTGTTCGGCTCGTCTTAAAGCCATTTCCTCTTCCATTTCCTGACTCTTACGATATTCCTCCGTGTCTTGTGATCTGTCATCTGTAAGGAATATTATCGGTCCCAATGGTCATGTAAAAGATAACTGTAACATATTTTATTGACATGAGGGAAACAATTTTTGTTGTATATTTGTTGTTTTGGCTAATTTAAAAAAAAAATTGAAATAATGAAATCAAGGTCTAATAATAATCAAAATATTTCTTTTAACTTCACTACGCATGCCCAGATTTGCAAGTCTTTGAACCCAGAAGCTCACTAGAGGTTTGCAGTAATCTTATTCAGGTAAAATATTTGTGAACAGTTTTAAGTGCATTAACAGGTTGTCTAGTAAAGTAGCTTGAAGAAATTCCCTGACATCTCCATATTTTTAAATATTAAAAATTGTTAAATTTTCTCTGAACCATAAATAGAAAAACTTACTTAAACTGATAATATTTGTTACCTCATTAGCTAAATCCTAATGATTATACATTTTACACTAACACTATTTTTCAACTATTAAAAGCACTTATCAAATGATTAATTCAGATAAACTTTATATTCGGAACAGGACTTATATAGGGATCACCAACATATATTTAAAGTGCTGGGTTTTAATAAATATCTAAATGTTTGTAACTGATAATATGGCAGTCTAATTCTATAATTCTATTATAATTTCCAGAAAAATCAATTTAAATCCTTTAAAACTTCTTTAATTTATTAAAAGACATCTTACAAATTTTTTAATATAAAGTCTTCTAAATGTCGACTTTGCTTTTATAGTTTATAGTTACATTCATAGAATGAAATATTTTTATGTCATTTATTTATTGTTGATATTTAAGGTACATATTAGTATGATTTTATTAAATAATAATTGTATATGTTGTTTATAATTAAATATTATAAAGTTAGTGTGCAATAATGTTTTGCTATGTTTCTGGCAAACTGCTTTTCTAAGGCAGGTGGAGGTTCCAGAAACCACATTTACTCAATTTAATGATCTAATTTAATCTCTATTTGCATTGGTTCCAGAAGGGAGCCGATCAATCAAGCTATATTTTAACATAAAAGGCTAGAGACCGCAGATCCCCCTGCTATGGTCAATTAGCTTGGGATATTATAAATACCATTGGAGTCCTTTCCAAGGGTGTCGTGTTCACCATTTCACTTAATTAACTAGATGATGGCATGCAGGGTAAATAGAATGTTCGATTTTGTTTTAGATCTTACTTTATTTACGTTACGTTATTAATTACACTATTGGCTTAATAATTTCTAATCTAAATTACTCTCATTGTAAAAATCTACAGACTGTAACATATGTATTTGAGAATACTGGGAGAACTCTTGCTTATTTAAAATATTAATCGGATGCCACATAATATTATACATTGATGTACACAATGAATCAAAGGACTAGCACTTATCTTATTGTTGTTCTATAGTCTAGGTCTCTCTCTCCTTTATCGATGTGCTATTCAGCTGTACCCTCTGCGAACCTCCGTCTTCTGGCTTCTCCCAAGAACTCTCCACTTCAAACTTCTGGGCCGAACTCTCTAGTTCAATCTTTCTACCAGAACTCTCTACTTCAATCTTCCTACTCGAACTCTCTAGAACTATCTTTCCTCCGTCTCTTATACCGTTTCCCCTACTTCTTCTTGAACAGATGAGTTTTGTTCCCCACTCTCCTTTTGGGACATCTTATTGGCTGACGCTCTAAGAATATTTTCAAAGGATTTGTAACCTTGGGCGGCAGATATTATTACACCATGTCGACCTGGCCTATCTCTAGGTTTATGATGCTCTCACTTTCGCTTATCCTAAGCGGCCTATTGGCGGTCTTGAACTTCACCCGCCCAGGTATAACGCACGACCTTGTGAAGATTCCTTTGTCCGAAAAAGAAACTGGTTAATATTATTGCTGAACCGGGTGGCATCTCTTTAATTTATTCTTATTCCTTATTTAATTGATATTATGAATCTTAATTATTTCCTTCAACCCCAGTATCCTCAATGCATAACATTCTCCTCGTCTCACGAAAAAAGAAAGTAAATGGACGCTTGTTCATTGACTTTTTTTTTAGCACTATACATTAAAGATACATCTTCATAATTATATCAGTACTACTAGACCTAGGTGCTACAGGAAAACAAACATTTATCTACAGAAATAATAACAATAAATTCAAAACAAACATGCACAATAATATTCAGTAGCTAACTATATAAATCCATTTATAAACCAATTATATACAAAAAAAAAACTTTACTTTAGTTGTAAATGAAATGCTCACTAATCTAAATGGCAATATCAACTGATCCCATTCCTAACCAGTCAAATAGGCAGGAATCTTTCAAATATTCAAAACATTTATATACACATATTACACGAAACTAATATCTATTTACATATTGTTCTAATTATCAATCCCTTTAAGCACACTCACTTTTCACAATCACTATCACATACAAAATCCATTGCAATCTCTAGATTGTCTTTTTTCTTGAGAATTCATAATTCATGTCTTTATGGAAACTCACTTTTTCTGTCCCTTCCTGGTAACCTGTTTACACACATATACCATAAAATTCATTGTGTTCTTCCTATTGTATGGCATCCCTTTCAAGAATAAAAATGAATCTACTTTAGGTTTCTTAGGTTTTCTACTTCCTATTTATTACCTTTTAAATATTAATAGTGTCTGAAACAGATGTACCCAGTATTCTCACATGAATGTTAATTCTATCCATATCAGTGTATTTTACTACCTCATTCATAACCGTAGTTAATGAATTCAAGAGTCTAGTCCTGGTGTTTTATCTATTTCTGGGAAAGCTTATTTTTTAGGTCAATTATCAGGGTGAACTTCTAGTTACGATGTAATGAATCTCAGGGTTTAATTAGGGGTATTACTACATTGGATTACTTCATAGTGACCTTTAAACAATGGAAACGAAATCCAAACTACCAAATTTAAATTAAAGTACAACGACCTACCAGGTACACCAATTACATAAAATTTTAATGACCTTTCAAATATTCAAAAATATCTAGGCTCTAAACAAAATATTAAAACAGGTTAATTACTCTAGAAAAAGATATTGAGTCTCAAAAATTACCTTAATCACTCCTGAAAGATCTGTTTTTTACTTTTGGCCAATAAAAAGAGTTGGTTTTGCCTGCCACGGTGTTAAATGCACAGAGTTAATAATTACTAATTGAGCCCCATTATATTTATAAGATTTTAATTTTTAAACGTTTGGACCAAATAAAATACAACCTCAGGACTCTGGGTGTATACAGAAGATTTTTCTATATTCTTACAATATTCTACAATACACTATGTTTCTTCCAATTCTTCAGTGCTAAAACCTAAACAGAAACTTAATGCAAGTTTGTTTTGTTTTTTTACTTTATATATAGCTTACTAATTGCAATAATGATTCGAAGATTATTCCCAGCGATATTGCGCAAATCGGAATGCATTATTGCTCTCGCATTTTCTTCAGGGCAAATTTGATAAGTTGCGACGCAGGAAGTAGCTGTTTTCTTCAATATTTGCGGTGAGGATTGAGATGCTTGTTTTTAAGCACGGACCTCTTTGTTCTTTATGTTTCAAGTTGCTAAGTCGCACAAGCCGATTCAAAGCCTTTGTGTGACAAAGGTTTCGAGTCCTTTTTTTTTCTTACAGTCCAAACTAGGAACAATAGCGGTACTCCGTCACTATTTTATCAACCTGGATTATTTCGATATCTGTCTTACTTAAATTATATACTATTACTTTTTTGTTCCATCGAATATTTTAAACGCTAGTGAATAAAAACTATTAATCTTTACACTCTTTTCTTATATACTTGTTTACTTTTTTTCCAATTTATAATATGTAAAATTTAAAACTAGAGAAAAATAATTGTATGTGTTCAGTTTGAAAGGGGAATGATGTTATAACGCATAAATATTTTTTTTGCTTTTCAATGGTAAAAAGGATATGAAACGAACAATATATTCCGATTTTCACAATGTATAATTTCAACACTACTAAGATTTATAGTAGAATCATACTGTAGTCGAATTTGATATTGAAAAATTTAAAAAAAATATCTGGTGTGGGCAACACATGACTTCCTTGTACGCCTATTAAGTTAGAAATCCGTGGCTCAAAAAGTGATACTGAATTTGGTTACTAGTTGCCGAAGATTGCAGTAAAAACGACACTTGGCTTCCCGACATCCATCTATTAACACACACACAAAAACACACACTCTTGTTACTGCAGGTCTCATTCCGTTTTTATATGTCGTTTTCCTTCATTAGATAACTAGTTTCCAAGATATTTCTTCATGTTCCGTGACAACAATAAAACTGTCAATATCACTGGATAAAGCATTGGAAATCGACAATTTCGACATTTTAAGCGGGAAAACCCACTTAACTAATATCTTATTCTCATGCTGCCGACCTGTTGATCTCACAAATGGGGAGAAAAACCAGTATTTTACACTCAATTTTAACACTTAAAACAAGTAATAAAAACGTTTAATTGGATTGGAAACCAAATTGCATTTGTAACCTTTGCAACCGAAACATATGATTTCCCTTTTAATTTCAATATAATTTTGGATGTGAGCTTATTATCACCTTCAAGTAAAGTACCCTTTTCGGCTCACCAATTTTAACCAAAATATAGTAAATACATTCATATTGATATAAAAGTCATATTTACCAAATTTGAGATGTTTTCATTAAATTTTAATATAATTTTTGATGAAAGTCTAACATGACCTTCAAGTAAAGTACCACTTCCGGTTTTCCAATTTAAACCAAAATCTAGTATGTTATTTAAATCAATATATAAGTTATAAATACTATATTTGAGGAGTTATGCATAGTATTTTAATATAATTTTGATGAAAATCAATTATGACCTTCAAGTAAAGTACCACTTCCGGTGATCAAGCAGTGACCAAAAAGGGAGGTTCACAACTAGATTTTACAAAAATCCTAAATACAAAATTTCAACTTTCTACGGCTACCGTTTTTGAGTTATGCGAAATACGAACGAACGTACGTACGTACGAACGTACAGACGCCACGAAGAAACTAGTCAAAATGGATTCAGGGGTGGAAATTTCCGTTGAAATCTGAAAATTTTCGCGATTACAATACTTCCTTTACTTCGTACAAGGAAGTAAAAAAGAGTAGAATACATGTTGAAGTATTAAAAAAAAAATGGTTTCACATCAATAACAGCGTTAATGTTTTCTTATCTCATTCTTAGAAAAAAGAGAAAAATAGTTTTTCCAACCATATCTATAATTTCTACATGCGCAGTTATGGTATATATATATTTTTTTTATTTTTTTTTTGTTTTACTTTTTATTAAAAATAGGAATGAAATTTTAAATAAATATATTATATTTTTAAATTTCTTGTATAAATGACGTTTTACCCTCTGCATTGCTGAACACTAACTGTATTCAGGAAGGATCAATGAAATGAATTAATTGTTTCCTCTCATTGCTTTCCTATTTCTTCTTTTTATTTCAACTTTTAGTCATGATTTGTAAACCACTAAATCATTAATCAGGTTGAATAAAAACAAGTTTTTAATTTTGTCAGAACTAAAACCTAAACAGAAAGTTAATACAACAAATTTCGCTTGACAACAAATGAAATAAGTGGCTCACCGATGAAACTAGTCCTAAACATAAAGGACAGAATACACTGATAGGCCTTCCACGTATAAGATGACTGGGGGAGATGGACTCAACACCCCACCTTCATCACCCACAACCAGCCCTCGGTCGCTATAGAATGAAATGGACTATTCTTTTTAAATATCCCTAACTTCCTTATTATATAAAATAAAAGCAATTAGAGCAAAAACAATTATCATGGAAATATTTACTTGCGAATCAGAAAAACGACGAATGTGGAATTTTTTCTTCGTGACGCTTCAAAGCAGACTGAAGTTGGATTGTGCACCATTACGCACATTCTCTACTGGCAAGCCCCACGTTGGACGAAAATAAAAGCTATGTGCCAAATAGCTCCTTTTGCCAAATAACCTCGGTCTCCCTTACTCCCCTAAATGACTCGACTAAAATCACTTACTAAACTACTCGACTAAATTTTTCCTGTTCACACTTATTAACCTACTAAATTACTAGCCTAATGCGAACCAGCCATACCACAATTTGATCGAGCGGGTAGTTACTATACAAAAAATAGACCTAGCTTTCAAATTAAAACAAAATTACATAAAAAATTATTGATTTCTTTCAGTTATCTCTGCGGGAATACACGAAGGAAAAGGCTTTGGAGGATATTATGCAGAACGAACCTTGAGCATAAGCCTACAAGAAAGATTACACTGGATCGGCGAGGGTTTCGCTATACTTTTTCATGGTCGCTTGGGCAGCGGTAACTGGAAATGGCGGCCCTTTCAGCCCAGTTGGGAAAAATGACCCATTTTCGAGCCACCCCTCGACGCTATACACTGTCATCCTTTCACTCCCTTCTCCATTATATTTCCACTAATGAAGGTCGGTCCTTATTTCGAGAGATATCGCGCTGTATGAGCTGATATTCTAAAGTACTCCCGGCCATGATAAAAGAACGACTGGAAACGACGAAACGTGATGAGAACTCGTGGGTCACGCGATAGTTTCATTTGTAAAATACTTTGACATGAGGAAAAAACAAAACAAAAGGCCGAATAGTTAGTTAATGGTCTTTTTTTATTTATTTTTTATTTTAATGCCGATGTCTATGTTTATGATCTATTTAATTAGTAATATTTAGTATCGTTAATAATTACAAACTAATTTATTAATATTGTTTTTGTTATTTGTTTAATTATATTAGGAAACTCAATGATAATCAATTTGAATTGGTTCAGTTGAAACACAGTCTTCGGAGTCTTCGGATTTTACAAACATGAATATTCGTTTAGGATCTTCCTGATGTGCTTCCTTTTCTTCCACTGGGCTGAAAATATAAGAACACTGGTGGATCCCGTAAATATAAATTTTTCAAATAAAGCATTATAAAAATAAAAAACGGAATAATAATGTAATGAGAAATAGACATGATCATAAAATTAAGATGAATTAAAACATGAAAATATTGGAATATAGATCAAAATTTGAAGATCTATTATGTCATTCGGAAGATGGTCGATCCAAGCAATCATGAAAGCTTTCTGCTAATGATGTAATGGGAATCCTCAGCTCCAAAGAACTCAATAAATCAAACATTGAACTGTTTAAGTATAAATATATATATATTGTTTCTATTTCTAAGGATAAATATATTAATTATTTATATAAACTTAATTATATTATTCACAGCCATAATTATTGATGCTATGTCGCTAACTTGGTTTGGCAAGGTTGTAACTGAAATCTTTGGCTAAAATGAGATTTTTGGTGATTCTGGCTCTCTTTTATCTTATTTACAAGAGAAACATACTCTATCTGCGATCTTTTGAGAAATAGCCTTTTTATTAATTTTTTAAAATGATTTTTTTTTTAAAGATTACATTTCGACGTATTTTATATAAAATCAGAGATATGGTATTTTTTTATTAAACCATCTTCAAAAATTAAATTAAAGCCATGTACATTTAGACGTATTTTATATAAATTCAGAGATATGCTATTTTTGTACTAAACTATCTTCAAAAGTTAAATTAAAACCATGTAAAGAAATGAGGAGAAAATTGATAAATTTCATTGATAACGAAAAACGTTTTACTGCTTTAAGTATTCAAACTATTTTTTCTTAAAATTAAGGTTAGAGCAGTTAAAACCTTCTCCAAGCAAGGTATCGATGTGTTGCGCAATATAGTTTAAACGGGATGTTTTGTTATATTCCCAGCCATTTAACATATTTAAAAGTTTCTAAGTGAAATTCGATTTGAGAAACTGGAACTAGACTGTAAGGAAATGGCTTGAGGAAACTTTTGTAAAAGTTGGTTTCTTGGATAAGTAATTCTCCTTCCTGGTTCAATTTAAGTCTCCAAGACCACCTGTTTCTTTTCTCTACTGAGCTGACTTTTTTTTCCTATTATCCCCGTAACATCATTTAAATTACTTTAGTTTACTTAATTTAACTTTATATTTGATTATATAGTATAATAACTGTTTGTTGCCTGATACATTTTGCTTCATACTTTCTACTTTGTTGGTTTACAAAGCACATGTACACTATTTTAGACACCAGTACATCTGTCCGTCCAATCCAACGAATTATTATCACATTCAAACTTTTTAAAAGCACATCGCAACTTTTGAAAAATTGTGTTCAAATTGGAGAGTTCTATTATTATTCAGAAAAATCAGATGTATAATCCTCATACAAGACTTGAATTACTGCAACCTGCTCATCAGTTCTGACCTAAACGCCGTCTGCCGGGCCCGAGGCGAAATTATACAGCAGGCCCTCTCCCACTCTTTTTTTTTTTTTTTTTGTCAATAATATTAATATTAACTTTCTAATACATTATAAAAACAAGAGTTTATTGTTTTTCATAAAATAATACATTTTTTTTTATACAAAATTATTTAATAATGATAGTATTATTTTATAATTATTGCTTTATTAAAGTGAATATTACAACACTTATAGAACTTGAACTATCTTTTTATTTACAATAACACTCTTCTTACATTCTTTTTTACGAATGTTTGAATAACCGAATCAATATTCAATGTTTTTGCTAACTTAGACTCAATTGACAACACTTTTTTTTCTCTTTAAAATATATAAAATATACAGTTTTATAAATCAGAGTTAGAATGTGAAAAAATAACATGATATTTATTATAGATTGAAATTATTTTTTTATCTGCATATATTTGTTCAATAAAATTGTTGACTATATTGACTTTTAGCTAACTTTTGTTTCGGCCTCCTGGGAGCCCTGAATCGAAGATTGGAATGAGGATTTCGCTCCCCTCTTCCTGCTTCTTCTAACTACCTGTGCATTGATTAGACAAAGTCTTTAAACTTCCGAAACATTCCAAAAGCTCATCGGCATGGCTACAGTCAAGTATATTTTGACAAAATAATATGACCTTTGGGGGTATACAAAACCATCGCGTTCCTCCCAAATCTAAAATCTTCAAAGATCATTTTTTTAACGCCATCAACAGCTATGTGTTTTTTTTTGGTGGTAAATAATGGATTGTTAGATTACAAGTAAAAGCCTTTTACATACCTATATGGTTTATATTAATTTTTTTTTCTCAAATAATCTATTACGCAGTGAACTTTGACTCAACTGATAATGGGTAGCCGTAGGTTGGTAGAGACCTTGTAGGCCATTTGGTAGTTGCCAATCATACTACACTGCATACGATCCATTCATCACTTCTACTAGCCAACAGAGAGCATAATACATCAATGCCCCACGCGGCAACTTAACACTGCCAGTGACGTCCGCCATCAATCCTTCTGTCGACTTCAAAACGAAAGAAATTAAAACATTGTACATAGATCTCCTTTGGCTATTTGCGGATTTCTGTTTTTTATGAATTTCTTTAACTTTCGATTGGTCAGATATTAGGAAGCTAAATAGATTTAATTCCATTCATCATGCATTGCTCATAACAATTTAAGAAATTGATCATTCCATGAGCCTACGTTCACAAGTTCTTTGAGTGGAACTGAAATAATAACTAAACGTTCACACTAGTTAGTATCATTGTTTTTTTATTTGTTATCATGGTCTTTTGTCTTTGAAACCAATATCCGGTTACACCCGAATTTATTTGCAATGTAAATTTGTCTTTAAGATAAATGCGTTCTTTATATTATATATCATACATTACAAACATAAACCTGTACCTCGAATGAATAGATTCCCATTTCTCTAACTTTACAAGAGAGTAATTTGAACACGTGTTATCCTCCGAATAACAGTAGATTTTTTTTTTTTTTACAAGCAAGTATTGACAAACAACTAAAGGAATATTCTTGTGTGCGGGGCATAGGTCAGGAGGTTACGGTTAGGGAGGGAAAATCCTTCTCCCCCTAGTTTTTCAGCTTCCTGTAAAATATAAGATCTTAAATTTTTAGCAATTTAGTTTGTTCTACATTCATTCAATCACGTGTTGTAATTCTTAAAGTGATTGTTATTTCAATTACAAAAGCTTATTTTTTATGCGCAAGAGCACTAAAAGGTTCCTTAAGTTGTTTACTTTTGACTTCCATAACAATTGGTCTACAGGACGTAGTTATTTTTATCTTTATTATTTATTAGTATTTCTTTATTATTTATTATTATTTATTATTTATTAGTTATCTATATCTTTATTATTTCCTCTGGGTAAAGCAAAAGTTATCTTTTCCTCTGGGTAAAGCAAAAAAGGCAAATACAAATGTTTCAAATATCTAATATTTAATTGGTAAAAAATGGTCATTGTGAATAGTACCTCTCAGGTAATAAAATATACGTTGTATATTATGTATAATAAATCGCATCTTAAAAGATAAATAAATAGAACAGGTTTGGCTTTTTAAGACGAAATCAATATTAACAACTTTAGTCCTATAGTAAATTAGCTCCTTTAGTATAAGTTATATATTAAAAAAATATATAAAAGAAATAACTAGTTATTCAATTATCAGGGTATCTTTTCTTAAACTCACTTAATATACACTTATTAAAGTGTATATATATATATATATATATATATATATATATATATATATATATATATATATATATCTATATATCTATATATATATCTATATATATATCTATATATATATATATATATATATATATATATATATATATATATATATATATATATATATATATATCATTGAACTGAATTGTATAAAAATTTATGAATAAATTGCGTTTTTTTAGTTCATCTTTGCAAACAAGGAAATAAAAAACAAGTAATATGTTGATTTTTTATAATATGTAAAGTTTACTCCCAATAATTTCGAATCATCGTTAATTCTTACCCTCTCCTATTAGTCTGAATTCGATAAAGAGGAGCGATATTAATCTTTATAAAAAACGAAACTTAAAATCATGAAAAGGTTGTTGCATATGTAGCATGTCATCACATCACCAGATTTTTTCAGCAGAACTTTTCGTTTTTAATTTTTATCTTCATATTTTAATTTCCATAGATTGTTTAAATATCTAATGATAAATTACAATTGAAAGGTTAAATGTAACGTGATAAATAAGATATTTCGAATTTTGATAAACTGAATTTAAATCACATTTTTCAGTTCTGAACCGCATATGGAGTTTATGTGAATAACTGGAGGAATATTAAAAATATATCACTTTACAATCTTATCTAATAACAATATTTCACTTTTTGCAATAACGTCACGTGTCACCTTTATCCATTTCATCCTTAAATTAATTATAAACGTTTGTTTATAGGCATGTGTGAACCAACGTATTTAACACGCATTAACGTTTTTAGTTACATTTGTACTTTAGTTTTTGCCGCGAGTTTCTTGGTTAACTTTAAGAGATAAAAAAAGATCGTGAACAGAATTTATTGATTTCTTCGTGGCTTTCAAACTTATATGTATACCCTGGAATTACTTCGATCCATTCAATCGCCTAATGTGGGTCTTGTTCTTCCGATATTTATTATTAAAACCAATTTAATACCGATGAAAAACTTGAGAGGAGTGAAATAATAGGGAGAATATTATATTCATACTTTTATTTCTCGCCCTAGTTCAATTTCTGCAAGCCAATCTTTAGAATTTCAACACATCTTCTTTTATTCCTATAGCCTTCTTCCATTCCTTGTCTTATAGCTATGATAAGGACATATATTTGTCTTACAATATTCTGGTCTTTATTGGAAACTTTTTTTTAGTCATTTTTATTTTTAATCCTCACTAAACAGCCAAACTATAGGGGCTTTCTGGCTTCATAATAATATTATTTGAGCTACATCTCAGAATGTACCTCAGTGACTTCTGATCATCTTGTTTCATTAATTAGGCCTCGGAAATGCTGAAGACGGTTCTTTACATATTAGTTATGAATACTTCATTTTGTTTCGAATGAGATATTTTTATTGCCAAGTTTAAGATATAAAATGTCTTAATTTATAATTCCTTTGGATCCATCCACTCTTCTATAGTTAGATTTAAATTGCATGGTGCAAGGAAGTTGTCACTTCTCAATGAGCGATGTTCTTGGCATTTTTATGTAACATATGCTGTTTTTTTTTTTTTTATAATTAATATATTCCTTCTATTTTTCTTATTACTGTAATAAAATGGTATGGCTTTATAATCATATTATAAAATGTCCCTAATAAGGCTCTGTCTGGTATACTAATTTTGTGTTGTAATAATTTTCAGCCTGAGAGGATCCAGGATGTACCCCAAGATATGGAAATATTAAAGAGTCGGAAGGGAACGAAGGAGGTAAGTGAAACATATGCAAAAGGAAATAAAGATGTGACCATAATCCTGGATTATGTATACAGGATGTGGATTATGTATATAGGGCTTGCTAACCTTCTGCCAGGTATTCTTTTTCAGCTTAACAACAAGCAACGGTATTTTATCAGCCAGAATTGATAATGCATGCATTTACTTTCTGGGGTAAAGAGATAAATACTTCTTTCTGTTTTTGCATAATTAATATTGGACAAGAATAGTTTTTCTCTATAAACAGAGTATTATATTAATTAGGTTATGTGACTAACTAGTAGTAGGTCCCTGTGTAATGCGTAAAGTAATGCAAATAATGCAAAATATAAATTAAGAATGATAGTATTTAGGCCTTTTGGTCTCTAACATACATCGTTCATTATTTTCAAATAATTTATGTATTTCGTATATTATTATTGTTTCATGACGATGTATTTTGAAGAGAGACGTCATTTTCCTTAGATAATTTTTTTTAAACTGGTTTCTGTAATTATTATTTTTTTATTTATTTAACAAATTTTAGAATTAATAATTTATATGAAATCATTAATTATCTATATCTGGGTTTCGGAATAGCAGCATTTTATGAAAATCAACAAATATTCAAGTGGCCAAAAAAAAAAAAAAAATAAAGAATGTTGCCATAGTTTTGGATTGTAAGAAAAGGTTCATTTTTCTTCTTTTTTTTCCTTTAATTTTCATTTCAATAGATTATTTTGAAGATAACACTGATTATTTCTACAACCTATAGTTGGGACTTTGCGTTTTGGTGTATGTTGTAATTAAATTAATAAACATTGTAAAACTCGACACATGTTTTATCTTGAACATATAAAATTGATAGATCGTATTTGATTATTTTAAGACATTTTATCACGATATTTATTGCTTCTTCTACTATCTCCATTAGGTTTCTTTTGTCTTTGCTGATATAACTCTCATGTAAGGGTATTTATAATCAAACATGACAACATATAATCTATTTATTTGCTTCTTTTTTTTTGTTTGCCCTCATGAGTAAAATAAAATTCTTAAATATCATTACTCGTAACTAAATCTGTGTGTTATGTCTAAATGGTTTCTGGCATTCGTTCATGTCTTACTGATAGTTTTTTTTTTTAATAGTTTTTATTTAAAAGTATTCCAGATAACTTTTATAATACATATTGGATCTAAATTTCAACTTGCAACAAGTCTTATTAAACAAGGGGTCAGTAATGTTTCGACAAACAGAAACAGAAGAGTCTAGCTTAGGAGATGGTCTACTAATCAGAAATGAGCGTGCTCTATAAGAAGAGTAAAGGATTTGGATTGGCTTGCGGGTTTCCTAATGGCGTGTGGGCTCAGCGCGTGTAGTCCTGACGTCATATTTGTTTGTCCCTCCGCCTGCCATGTTCAAATAAATGTAAGTCTGATACAGGCTTTTTGCATTGGCCTCTGTGAGCTCTCTCAGACATAGGATAGCAATATCCATATTGAAAGCATTTTTGTATCCATATCCCATAGCTTTGATATTTCATCCAATAAATTCAAGAAAGTTAGAATTAAATATACATTTTGAGTCTCTCACGTACATAGAATGCACTTAATATTAAACTTTGCGTGATTACGACATATTCGCATTCAAAAGCTAAGCAACATAGACACTTGTTGGTAGATACTTTAAATGTTTTATCACAATCGTTTCTAATTATATTTACAGAATATGGCTATTTATTTTATTAATTTACATTTGTTTCTAGGGAAGAACCCTATACAAATAGAGTCTATCTTTAAATTATAGCATTTCCAAGTAAATTGTAACCTTTCCCAAATCAGTTGTCACCTTTTCCATTTCAATTGTAACTTTTTCCACTTCAATTGTAATCTTTTCCATTTGAATTGTAACCCAATCGGACATGAATTAATTTTATTTTATTATTGAAAAATAATTATTTTAATTATAATAATGACTTTTGAAATAATATTGCTTATGCTTCTAACATATTGTTCGTTTATTAGATAATTAATATTAAGTGCTAATTTCATGTAGTTTAAGTTTTTTAAATAAAATTATTGTTTATTTATTTGGAGGAGGGGAGATGGATTTCATCGATTTGGTGATCGTTCATTTGGTTTTCGAAGTTGCTAATGTCAAATTTACTACCGAAATTTTGTTCGGTCTTATTTATACTTAATTATTAGTTTTCAAAATTCTTCGGTACGTTATCAATGTATCGTTTACTAGGCTTTCAAGGATGCTTCTTCCGAATTTACTTTCGGATTTTTGAACGCGCATGCGCATTTCTATTTACTGTTGAAGTTTTTTATGCCAAACAGATCGTTTATGAGATTTTTAAGGGTTCTGATTGCATTTTTTTAATGGGCCTTATGATCGCGCATGCGCATTTTGCATTTCCGTTACTGTTTAAGTTCTCTTTAATATAGGGACCGTTTATTAGGTTTTCAACATTTCTGATTCCATTTCTTTAATTTTATTTCGTATTGTCCTTGCGCATTTCGTTATTCTGTTGATGTTGAAGTTTTCTGTGATATAGGGATCGATTATTAGGTTTTTAAAGGTTCTGCTTCCATTTTTTTGAAAACAATTTTTTTTCGATTATGCGCACTGCGAATTACTATTACAGTTTACATTTATTTATTGGTATAGGTATCATTAATAATGTTTTCAATGACTTATTTTCAAATTTACTATCGGGATTTCGATTGTGCATGCGCATTTCGATTTACTGTTCTTATAGAACTTTTCAACTTTAATAAGGACCGTTTATTAGATTTTCAAGGGTTCTTATTTGGTTTTTCGAATTGGATATTTTATCGAACTTGCTCATTTCGAATTAGCATTCCAATTGATATTTTTTTTCGGTGAAGTTATTGTTTATTGGGTTTTATAGAACTATATACTCAAACAAAATGTAGAATATAATAGTAATTTTAAATGCGCATGCTTGATAAAAAATAAAATTTCAATTATGCAATCAGAACCCGCAAAAACTTTATAAACGATTTCTATGTCAAAAAAACTTCAACAGTATCTGAAAATCGAAAAGCGCTTACACAATCAAAAGTCAAATTCAAAAAATTGGAATCAGAACCTTCGAAAACCTAACGATTCCTACATCACAGAAACTTCAATAGTAACGGAAAAAACAAATTGCACAAGAGCGATCGAAAACCCAATTCAAAAAATGGAATCAAGACCCTCGAAAAACTAATAAACTATTCCTATATCATAAAAAACTTCAACAGTACCGAAAAAGAGAAATGCGCATACGCGATAGAAAATGAAATTAAAAAAATGGAATCAGAGCTCACTAAAACCGAATAAACTATCCCTATATCATAGAAAACTTCAACAGCAACGGTAAATCGAAATGCGCTTGTGCGACCGAAAATCCGAAAGTAAATTCGGAAATAGCGTCCTCGAAAATCTAGAAAACGATACATGTACCGAAGAATTTGGAAAACTAATAATTAAGTATAATTACTCGTGACTGAACAAAATTTCGGTAGTAAATTTGACATTCGCAATTTCGAAAACCTTATGAACGATTGCCAAATCGATAAAATCCATCTCCCCCCTCCAAATAAATAAGAAATAATAATTCTTAAATTTAAAGAAATATTTAAGTTATTTAAAGAAATAACAATATCCTTGAAATTAGCACATATTACCAATTATCTAATAAACGAAAAAAATTTCGGAAGAATATACCAAAATTGTTTCAAAAGTCATTATTGTAATTAAAATAATTATTTTTCAATAATAAAATAGAATTAATTCATGTCCCGATGGGTTACAATTTAAATGGAAAAAGTTACAATTAAAACGGAAAAGGTTATAATTGAATTGGAAAAGGTGACAATTGATTTGGAAAGGGTTACAATTGAAATGGAAACGGTTACAATTTAAATGGAAAAAGTTACAATTGAAATGAAAAATATGACAGTTGATTTGGATAATGTAACAATTGACGAGGTAATGCTATATCTTCATCACAATTATCATTACTTCTTTTTTTTTCCTTTTCTTTAAAATTCAAATACTAATTCAAATTACAAATAACCATTATAATCTGTAATAATTAAGAGCTATAGCATATATATTCTTAGACAAGAAATTAACAAAACTATGTATGCTATATTATGTTTTAACATTAAGTTTAAAAATAAAAATTCAAGACATTAATTATAAAAACAAGGCCAAAATTCACCCTATCAAAATAATATAAGTAACAAAGTTAAAAAGCATTGTTAGCTAAAAACTGTTATTGTTAACAGCGATAAAAACTATCAAAGTATTTTTTTTTAAATTAAATGATATCGTTGCTTTAAAAAACTAAATTAAAGCCTTTATTACTACAAGCTTGGCTAAAACTTATACTACTAAAATATATATATATTATTAATTCGTTAAATACAAAACCAAAAATTATTATATATTCATTTACAATGAGACGAGGATATTGTTTAATCAAATCTATCTAACAAACTCTCTTTAATTTGAAATCCCAGTAACGAAAAAACACAACTTTCTCATATCGTCTATGGTTTGTGGTTTTAATATTCCGGGCCTTGGTAAAGTCTTCACCACAAATTAATATATATATAGGGCATTTAAACAATGCATGATAAAGTGTTTCTTTCTTTTTTCGATTGCACATTTTACAATGTTGTTTTGGATCAATTCTGACTATTATATCATTTACTGAATTTTTTATCATGTATTTACCAGATAGTCTAATAATATGACTATAAATGGAACGCATTCTAGTCCATTTTCTAATTAACATTTTTTTTTTCATTTTCATTACGAGTCGCTTCTAAATAAAAAACATACTCCACAGTTTTAGTACAACAGTACTTGAATAGGTATAAAGAAAGCAGGACTCAGATCTTTTAACTTTATGATAACTAATATCGTTAAGGTATGATATCTCTCATCCAATTCTTTCTCAGCTTCCGCTCTGTAAGATTAGGCATAGCAATTAGGGCTGGTAAATAATTTGTAAAGCATTTTTTTTTTCATTAATTTGTCATAGAAATGTTTTTGATTTTTGCGATTGTAATTTTTATTTTTTCTCTATCGTCGCCTTTTACCAAAACGTAATTTATAATCATTAGTATATGCATGTTAAGCAGGACTACGTGCATGTTACAGAAGCCATTTTTCCTTTTTCTTTTCTTTTTTTCACTGAATAATGTCTTTTAGTCTTCTTTTTTAAGGCAGTTTTCATCTTATGCCGTTCCTCTTCCTCTTCTTTCTAAGTTAAAGTGGGCCGCTTTTCAATGATAAATAAATTCCTTGGACCGCTAGTAGTTCTGTATACTCACCAACCGAGGACATTTCTTAATGAATACATAGATCCCTTTCGATGATGTAGGTATTGAATGCAATGGTCTCTCGTATCCACTTGATGCTAGTTTAAGAGGCTCTCGAACTGTCCACTCAGCATTTTCTCTTATAACGATGTCTCTTGCCTATGCCTAATTAAGGAAGTGATTTTCTAGTGATTTTTATACTGGTTTGTTGAGTTTCATTTCTTGATTTCTTTTAACTTCTTTTATAGGGGGTTTTGTTTTCTTTTAAAATATTTCGATTTAAATTCCATGGAAATTCTTCAGAGACTCTTTAGACTGCTCCTCTTCTTTCTTAGACAATAGTTTTTAGTTATTTCCTTTTCAATCTCCCCTCCTTATAATCTCCCTACGAAACTTTTTAAGCATCAAGCTTACAGTCATCAGGGTCTTCCGGTAAAACAAGATCCCGTCCTTCTGACCTTCTGACATCCTCTCGTATCCTATCTCTTATTTCCAAACTTGATACGCCAATCTCCTATCTTTTTCATTTTGAGATTTCATCTTTGCCTCTATCAGTATAATGTCCAATCGGAATGGCACATAGAAAAAGGAGAAGAGTATGAAAAACGTCTTATGTTTGTTTAATCATTGAAATGCCGTAACTTCTATTCTAATATGCACTTTTTCATTTTCTGGCTGTGATGTTCTTACTTGTTGTCTCGAGCTTAGAAAGCTTAAGTTTTACTTTATAACGATTCAATAATAGCTTAGATTTAAATTTATAATGTAAAGCCTAATTAATTAAAATAATCACCATTACAATCAAGTAATTTTTTCCTACAATTTAGAATATTTTCTATATTCTCTAATCAAAAATCATTAATTGGTTATGCTTTAATATGTATTGATATTGTTAAATATTATCGTTATAGAATTTAACAATATCAATAGCGAACAAAAGAAATAAGGGACGAGCAGGTAGAGAAGGGTAACTGACAGGCGATGACAGATGTCACCACATAAGTGATAAGGGATAAGTTAATTTAAAAACCCTACTGAGAAGTTAACACTGTAACAATGCCAAAAGCTGGAACATCTAATCAATTTTAAGAACTGGTCCCCTTAGGCTTGGCTGGCCTCGAGGAAAAAGTGGAAAAGGTATGATTAAATTAGACTAGTTGGATAATGGTTCGCAGATACCGGCTGTAAGGACAAGGGATGGAGCCATCCGATGAAATCCCAGAATTTCCTCCCTCTATAAAACTAGTCGGCCAATGAACATCGTTTTCGACCCCCTCTTAGGCAAAATAAGAGAAAAAGGGGGAAAGAAGCAAAGAGGTGAAAAGGAAGGACTTAGGAACTGACCGAGGCTGAGGGAAGACCTCTAGACTGAGAGGGGCTGATGCAAGACTGAGACTCTGAAGATGAGAAATGCGCTCTGGCTCCATGACTGAAGAGATGCAGGGGAACCCGAGGGAGAGATGCTGAGGAACCATCAACAACAACTATTACAGATAAGAGATTTATGTTAAAACAATTAATGGCTAAGTCTAGGCTGAATCATTCCATGGTTAACTTTTTATTGTAATAGTTTGTTATTTTAATTTTATGAAGAATAAAGATAAGTGTTAGCAAGGAGTAAGTGTTAGTTCTTTAGTAACCATGCCCATATTTAATTTGAATATATTTCATTAAAATAGCAGTAACGTTGATTAACATTGGTATTAAACTTAAAAGTAGGAACATAATCTTGGTTAATTATTAAATAATGGTAACCACAACCAGGCCTTTGGAAAGGTACCCAATCTAGAGGACAAGGTAAGAAATTCAAAAGTATTCATAAGCTTACTTAATTTTGGGATAATCATCCTCAATGATTGCCCAATGGCATCCCTATATATATAGACTAATGTATCAGAGCTAAATAGTAATCAACCTCAACTCAACCTAGAAACATAGCAGCTTGCTTAGAGAGTCTTAGAAATATGCTTAGAAGCTTTTCTTGTATTATGTCTGGCCCTGAAAGTCTATAGTAATTCGAACTTTTCTGACTTCTGGCACGAAATAATTGAAAAAAAAAACCCACTGCTTACGGATGATTCGCCTGCCCTATTTAATTTAGCACTAGAGCATGCCATTCAGAAAGGTGATGTGTACCGAAAGGGGTTTAGATCTGGATGGTAAATTATCCGTGCTTGGGTTTGCGGATGATTTGGTATTATTAAGTGAGGACGCGGAAACTATAAAACTGAATTCAACAGCATTGATGAAAGCTGGTAAAGAGGTTGGCTTCAAAATAAATACGGATAAGACGAAATATGTGGTTAGCAACACAAACAGGGCCGATTTTGATGATATAGATGTAGAAGAAAATAGGTTTGAACTCGTTGAGAAATTGAAGTATTTGGGGTCTATGATTAGTGGAAAACGAAATACAAGAGGAAATAAAGGCGCGGTTAGTAGCCATTTTGTTCTGATTCTTAAAAGCTTGAAAATACAAAACTATTATCTTGCCTACAGTTCTTTATGGTTGTAAAACGTGGCCGCTAACCTTGAAGGACGAACAACGTCTTAAGGTCTTAAGGTATTGCGTATAATATTTCGTCCGTAAAAGGATGAGTTAACTGGAGAATTTAGGAGGTTACCCAACTTGGAATTGCGGAACAAACACCCTATTAATATGATCGAAGCGATATCATCGCGACGGTTTAAATGGGCTTGTAAAGTTGTTGGGCTCAGTATCGAACGAAATCCTAAAAAGTTAATAAACGCTGAGCCGGCTGGTAAACGTCCGAGGAAAAACCGAAACGTAGGTGGGAAGATTGTGTTAAGGGTGATCTAATGGATTTGGGTTTGGACGGTAGTCGGTTGACCGAGGTTTGTAGACAGCGATTGGGGGTATTGGCATCAAACCTTCGGGTTCGCTAAGCCTTTTTATTATTATTATTACGGATGATCACCTCATAATTTTTCCTCAGTTTTACATCCTGTCTATATTTTTTTTATGAATATGAACAGATTGTAATATGTGATTTTCTAAAGATATCTGAAACGGGTTATTTTCTGGACAAGTGATCCCTATCTGTATGTTAGGAATCACAATAGTCAGTATTGATGATAATAAAGAAAGATTTGGTGGATATGTGACCAAGTAGCCATGACAGGATATACTGTATTAATTTTCATTTAATTGAAATGTGGGTATTGTAGTGACGTCAGGTTGCCTGGGAAATGGCTGTATCCTCATTCAAAGCTCTCAATTCAGCTTTAGTATCGATTCTCCTGTGTTCAGTCACTGGCTGTCTCTTAGCCCAATTGCCACAAAGTTATTATTAGATACATTAAAATAAAAAATATATATAAATGGATTCGAAACTTTATAATAATCTTATTTTGAAGAGTTCACGTAAACATTAGTTGAAATGAACTCAGCACTGCTACACGTCTTCTTTAAAAAAAAAGTGCAATAAAATAGTTTTTCAAACAATTTTATAATACAATTCCGTACAATTTATTTTTGGTTTGTCAAACTGAGAATATATTTTAAAAGTTTCGGTTTAGTTTCCATGGAAATTTCATTTAGTTTCCAAGGAAACATTGACTTTCCATCTAGGGTCTTGTAGTCGTTATAACATACACTGTATCTTTGCTGATACAGCTCCGATTTAGATAATTTTTGTTTTTGTGTTTTAGAGAATTTAATTATCTTGCATATTATTTCATACATAATTGACTATGAAATAAATACATTTGAGTTGTGCGCAAAAAAAATATTATTTTCATCATAACTGTATTTCCTCAGTGATGTACTACATGTATGAAAAGTTAGAGGGCTTTAAGGAGAAGAATTGAGGCAAGTTTTATCAAAATCGTTGGATCCATTTTCGAGAAAATTGTAGAAAAGTATAAAATCGATAATATAAAGTGGCTCTTCCGATTATTCGATTTTGATGAAAAAGTTGCTGTAACACCACAGGCATATACTTACATTATGTACATAATTTCGGTTTCGTACATCTTTAATCCTAGTTAATGCTCCACACCATTCATCATGAATATTGATTGATGGTCTCATCACGTCAAGCACAACTCATACCCAAAAAAAAACCAAATAACACACAGCACAAACTCAACCTTCCCAACCCTTCGGGCTTCCAATCAGTATTGCCATCTTGCAATGAGCCTCAGTTTTTAGACCACCCTCTTCCTCCCTCCTCCTCTCTTTTTTTTATTTTTTTCTCTCCATGCCTTTTTTGCAACATCAAACTATAAAAAATAGTAATACTATCAAACATATTAAAAAATAGTAAATTTCTGACATTTCTGTGCTCTATAATTTGTTTAAGTCCAGGACATTGTTTATGAGCATCGCTCTGAAAATTTGCTTAGTTATGTTTATTGGATGCTGATTACGAATTTCGATTTTGTTACCTCAAATTTTTTTTCGGAAATGTATTTTTTAAAAATGCTTTAATTTTTTTTTTTATCGTTTTTCTCCCATAGCATGAAAAACATGCATTTTTTTTTTTTTTTTTTAAGCAACATCAACTTATACTAAATTAAAATAGTAAATTCCTGGCATTTGGTATTCTATACTATTCTGACATCCGGGGTATCGTTTATGATCGTCCGCCCTTAATCTAATGGGGTCCAGTCAACTGGGAACCTGAAAGGAATCTCGGTGTAAAGTTTTCGGGAAGTTCTGAAAATTTGCTCATTTGTGTATTTTAGGATGCTGATTGCGAATTTGTGTGTTACTAAGCTCCCGGTCTGGGGTTCGATACCGGCTGTTGCAGATACTTATTTATTTTGTCATCAGCCGTAGATCGACCCTGTGCGATCGGGAGACCCTGAGACCACCCAGCCTCTATAAAGTGGGAACCCTAAATTGGGAGAAAAACCTGGCGGTTGAGCGTGATCTCAGCCAAATCACCTCCTTGCACAACCGTTGGTCTAGAAACAGTACTGCCCTTAACAAGTACTGAACCCAAGATCCTTCATGGGTTGTAGTGGTACCGGTTAGTTCCCAACATCGAATATTGGAGCACCAAATCCGGTCAAATGATACTATTGTAAATTAATATCTTTAGTCGTTGACTTAATAAGAAGTAACAAGGTGAGCCAATTTATTTGCTTTTTTTGTTCTTACAACTTTTTCCTAAAGCCGCTTGCAAATCTCTTTACATTGTCGACTGTGACCTTGGTGGATAATTTCTTTCTATTTTTCTGAAACGAGAAAATTATCTCATCTGTTATCCTCGGGTTTACCATTATATTTAAGTGCATAAGTTTCTATACTATTTTGTTTCAAGTGTTTTCCGCTTGCTTCATTTTTTTTGGATGAATTTGAAGTTGTACTGTAAATGACAATGTCGTCAGCAAATGCCATTACTTTTGGAAGACCGTAGTTTTCTCCTACGAAATGAGTTGTGTAAACATTGAATAATGCTGGAGAAAAAACTGCACCTTGGGCAACACCACGGTTTACTTGTTTTTGTAGTATTTGTCTATTAGTATTTAGTGTTTGCAGTATTTGTTATCTTTTTAAAGCAATAATTTTAAGCAAATTTGAGCATCCTTGACTTGCTCGGGGAGATGCTTGTATAACCTAGAAATTATCGGAAGGTCTCGGTTATCCACTTTTATATTTATGGCTTTTATTAATTTTGCAACTGCTCCTGAAAATTTGTTTTAATAATATATACGGGAAAAGCCATTATATGGTTTCTGGACGAACTACCAATAAAATTGAGTGAGAGATAACTTTAGATTTCAAAGAATGGATACATATATACACCTGAAATTCTATTTTAAACTTGAAGAAACATGAGATTAGTCAAATAGAGGAGACAATAGTTGATTCAATTTACAATGAGCAACCTAACACAATGGAGAAGATCACCATTTTAAGCCCAGAATGAGTAAGATCTGTAAGATAAATTCATTAACCGAACACTTTAATTTATGAACAAGTTGGACCCGAGGCGAAAATGGAACGGACGGGTCTTTGTGGAAGGAACATCCCTGCCCGCTTTTGTTACGTCTGTTTCTATTATAACTGACGTTATTACAAAGTAGCAGTATTGAATACTGACGTCTGCTAGCAATTTACTAGGATCTAAGACCAGTTATAATTACAGTAGGTTGCAATGTCTCTTCTGGATTTCAACATAAAATTACCACGGTGCTATAATTTCAGATAAACTGCTCTATGAATGAAAATAATAAATAGTTGTAAAATGAATGTAATTGAATTTTAAACTAAATTCATGCTTCAAATATTAAAAGCTAATCCTTTATTTATTTATATATGTGATATAACGTATTCCGTGAACAAAATCTTGCTATCACTGGATCAGTAAAAATCCTTGAATTCATAATCGAATTCAAAAGCTGTAAGCTTGTGATGCCAGTTTTCATAGCTTCAAAAAAAAAAAACAAATGTCCTATAAAAACAACCTGCATGCAGTTAGTGTATTCGGTAGTTGTAATGTTCTACTTCTAATATTAAAACATAGTTCGTACACAGAAATATGTAATATAACATACATAGTATTTTTTTTTTTTCATTCGGCAACTATTTTCATTGGACAAATTCATGTTTGATGGTGAAAAACTACAAAGGCCAAGGTTGGCCTTTCACTGGTGATGTTTTCAATTCTCGACTTCACGGTTGAGTACTGTACTTCGACCGTCTAGTTTATCATTTGAGGTCCGGAACTATTTTATTCAGGGTTAAATCGACCTGGGACTACGCTTCCCATCATTTATTTATATTATCTGTCAAGACTAACATTAAGTTTTGGCGAACTTAGGTTGGGAGGGAAAATCCAGCATAGGATATTCCCAGTAAAAACCGCCTCAGGTAAACCTGATATTCTCATTTTCCTGAACTAAGAAAACACTCTAAGTGTCTCATAGCGTACATTCAGTTACCGTAGACACACTTTCTATATGCATTATTAATAATAACGAGTTTAAAATGGTAAATAAATAAGTAAAAGAAAAAAGTGCTTAAACTGAAGTACAGTATAATAATTATATTCAACTACCATAAAACCTGAGAACATTATTCTCACAGGTTTTGGGGTAGTTGAATGTTCGGTGTTATTGCTGAAACAATACAGAAATACCGACTCGAAATTTTCCTGCAAGATAATGCCTTTTTCTTTATATCATAAAGATTTAGTTAGCATGGTACTTTGAAAATTACTAATTAGAAAGCATTATCAAACTAAATGCAAACATCCCTTTCGGTGATTTATAGTTCTCTAATGGATTATTATAATTATTGTAAACACTGTTTAAAAAAATAGGTAAGCGCGAGCAGCAGAGCTCCATTACTAATGTATTTTTAATTATCTTTAATAGAAACTGGAACATAAAAATGGTGGGAATGGAAGAACAAATTTAAGACCCTCAAAAATCACTGTATCATCAACTCAATTTACAATCTAATTCTCAACCCTCTAATTCAATGTGGATGGGCTTTAGAAATGCGCAAAACGTTAAAAATCGCGATAAACAATTAAACATGCCTAAAATTTGACTCATATTATATATCCTATTTCCTATTTATATATCTAACGAAATAGGATTTGGTGACAAATGTTGAAGATCATTTGTATAATAGAAAGAAATCTTTCATACAATAAAACAGTATATTATAGTATTTTGGGAAAAAATATGGCTAATAATATCTGAAGTGATTATTTGCATACCTTCAATTAACTTATTTTAAATGTTTATTATAGAATTTTGTAATTTTCATAAGATAATTCGCTTAATACTTTTTTTTTTTTTTTTTTTTTAATTGTCAACTCTTTACTCGCGTCTGTCACAGAAAAGTGACAATCACCAATATTGATAAAAGATAAACATGACATGTTAGGCTTGGAGAAGGATAGTTCCCAGGAGCACCTCTTCCCTATCTTGAATTAGTCTCTTAAATCAGGAAAAGAGATCTGTGATCCAATTCCTTTTTTAGTCCCCTTCTGATGATCAAGTCAGGAGTAGCCATATCATTTATCGGTCTGTTGTTATAAATATGAAAACGGGACTAAAGGATACCTATTTGTTGGACGATTGTTGGTTTTTGTAAGTCAGTATGCAGAGTTTTGTTGTTTACGTACCAAGGAGCTTCTGTTATCAATCTTAACATTTTGGATTGAAAAGATTGTAGTGTTTTTTTGTTTTGCTTTTTGTGAGCTAATCCGCAAATCTCTGAGGTGTACGTCCTTATGGGATATGAGTAGATATATTTATGTATTTAGTGTCAGTCTAATTTTCAGTTTTGACATGTGAGCTAATATAAGTTTGAAACAAATATAGAAATTAAAATGTTTTAAAGCATTTTATTAATTTTAATTTAAAATAAAATAAATTATTGGTCATTTATTTATAAATTGTTTCATTTTTAAGAAGTTGAATCTATTAACATAATTTATGCTTTCAACATGATCACTTATGAAATATATTATATATTAATATATTACATAAACCTGAATATCAAATTGAAATACCGTTTATAAATCAATCAGAGATTTTAAAGGATACAGTAAGGTCCAATATCTTTAGGATCCTCCAGCGCCTGGTGTGCATGAATAACGACACGCTTGTCCGACATAAGCCCCAAGTGGAAGGCATTTACATAAACAGTGAGATGGCCCGCCGGTAGTCGCTTCGACAACGCCCGCAACTACAATGTCTACCGCTTAGCCGCTTCAGCTGGGGTCATCAAAAGAATATTATCGTTGCTAGCGCCATACTTTTTCAATTCTAATTAACATATCATTTTGCTGTTGAAATTTATAAATTGTTTGCTTGATAATGCTTAAATCTTTACCATAATACTATGAACTTCATAATTTCCTCAAGCTTCAAAGTTCTAAACGAAATTTAAAACTAATTTAAAATGTTTCAGTTCTCCTGCACGATTAATTTCTATCGATATCAAACTTTCAAGAAATCAAAATGAGGTTGTTTTTTAGCATTCAACCGACCAATTAGCGAACAATTCTTTTCGAGACTTTGAACTTGCAACCAAAAAAGCCAACAATACCAACGCATGTAAGCAAGAGTATCCAGCCGACTTATCAGAGACTGGTTACCTCTTCATGTGATATGATCAGGTATTACTATTATTGTTGTTGATTGAGAAAGTCAACAAATATAATAATAATAATACCTGATCGTCGTAATAAATGGTGTAAAATATCGGCAGAAAATTATTTTGCTTGCAGTCATTTCTGTTGTTTTTAAAGTTTTCTATACGCTTTGCCATGAGTTTTTGTTCTTATGTATAATGATTATTTCATTTCTTTCCCCAATTGATAATGCGGTTTTCATTCAGTTAGTTATTTATTTAATTTGATAAATTACATTAATATATTTTTATAAAACTCATTATTAGTAGCATATATAAAGGTGGATTTTTAATAGATAACACGACGCTAACTAAAGCAAGAGGTGCATTTAAAAAAATGATAATGGACTGCCTTATAATGCATAGAATATATTAGTAATGCTACACTAGCGGATTCAAGGGGTCGATTTTGGGCTGAAACCTTCCCAAAATAAAAAAAATGAATTTTGTTTTACATTGATTGATTTTTGTTTCCATGAATGATCTGAGCCAAATAATTAAAGCCAAATAATTAAACAACTAAATAATTAAATGATATATTGTTGTTTATTTAACCATAACGCATAATAAAAAAGTTTTGTTAGTGTAGGACTACAATTAAAATTTGTTTTTCGTGTTGCAGCATTCAACTTAACTATTTGCGATAATTTTGCATCAAATGCCCAGAGGGAATTTTGTCACACATCGACGCCTAGCCCAGTAAAGGAAAAACATTATTATAATTATTATTGTACTGGAACGTCTACATCGTTTAACCTTTTCTTCATAGTACCTTTCTTAAAGTGACATCAATTTTTAACAGAACTAAGATTAAAGAAATACAATTCAGGAAGTGGCCGTCTGTAGAATTTATGGGTTGAAAACTACATACTTCAGGTACTAAATGTGAGCATTTGTCAAGAAAAAATATTAAAATTTTCTTCCTAAATACATTATTATTCTTTTAATTACCATCATTGAAAAAAAAAAACTTCAAAAATTTTGTTGCAAAGAGGTATCTCCATCACCAGACTCCTCTCCCCTAGATTCGCTGCAGGCTACGCAGGTTAATTCGAATATTTTATTTACCGTAATACCTGTTGTTAATTATGTCATATTGATCATAACTTATGAGTTATTTACTAGATTCCAGAAGGAAAAACTAATAATTAATAAGCAGACAAACAAAAATAAGGAAAAGAAAAGTATTTTTAACACGGAACACAAATTGAACAGAATTGGAAGCGTAGCAACTAGAGCATTAAATGAATGGATGGCCTTCGAAGGAGAAGTTTTGGAAAAACCAAGTTGTGGAGGAGGCGGGAGGCTTTGCCAAGGAGACGCCATCCATTTTCCAAGAAAAGGAAGGAGGAGACATAAAACTGGAGCACTAAGGTTGGTAATTAGAGAAAGGCTAACCGGGTTTAGGCCCTTTACTTATAACCTCTTTCTCTTATTCACGGCCTTTTTAATCTGCTATTCCTAGCACGTTGCAAGGGGCCACTTAACTCGAGGAAATTAAATATCAATTTGAGCGAAAAAGTGGACAGTTTTATTGAAAGCGAACAGTTTTATATCTGGATTGTTGACCATTTTCTTTGCCTGTAATGGCTTGTCAATGATTTTAAATTCGTATCTCTGACATAGAGGGCATAAAACATTAGGCGTTTCTACTGAATACCTCTTTCGTTTTCAGTCAATTTTCTGAATCACAAATATTTAGGCATTTTACAAAATCTATTTCTGAGGTCATTGAAAGAAGTAAACTCATTTTAATGTATATATATATATATATATATATATATATATATATATATATATATATATATATATATATATATAGATATATTCCATTAAAAAAAATCTTAGATTAAAAAATAAAAGAACAGATCATATCGTCGATTTGGTGGTAAAAGTAATGATCTGGATTTTTGTCAAAAATAAAAGTTATTGCCATTTATCTGTGGCTGAACTAAATTTACGCATTAGTATTGACGAAATTTTTAAATTCTCAATAATTAACTAATAATTATTGATAATTTCACAATTTTGTGTAAAAATGAAGCTTAAATTCGTTTCAGGCACAGATAAATAGCAAAAACTTTTCTTTTTCACAAAAATTCAGGTCACTTTTACGACCATATCGAAGATACATACACACACATAAATGTATTTATATATGTAAATATGATCTATTCTTTTAAAGATTTTTTTTTATTTATACATTATATTTTATTAAAATGGTTCTAAATTTTACAAATCCGTTCATGGGTATCCGTATAACAAGTGGCATGGAGAGAATCACGCTCAATGGCCAAGTTCCCCATGAAGGAACCATTTTCTAAATAATATATATATATATATATATATATATATATATATACCTTGTTCGTGTTTTAATTTCTAAAATAATATGAATAACAATATAACAATTTTCATATTCAAATTTATAATCGAAAAAAATATATATTAATTTTACATCTTGTTTAAGAAAAGTTACTTTTGGGCTACAAGAACTTTTTATGTGCCATCTTAATTTATTTTTTTTTAGATTGTAGTCTGTCTTTCATGAATCACTTATCTCATTCATTCTTATGAGTGATATTGTATTATTTCTTATTTCAACCATGAAAAATTCCATGTAATTAAGGACAAATAACATGAGATCCCATAAGTAACATGAGATCCACAGGAAGACAGTTAAGTAGCTATAGCGAATTGTTGGGCTACTACAGTACCAGGTGAGATAAATGGAATTGAGCAATTCAAGAGATCGACCGAATAGGAGTGGAGTATTTTGTGGTCAGTCTAAGCCTTCGGTGGTCTACGGCTTTAGTACTGTGTAAAGAAACTATTGTAGGATCCGCAAATGATGTACTTTAAAAAGCGTATTACCCATTAAAAATATGACTTAGTCAAGACAGGAACGTTACATTCTCTTCAGAGTGTGTTACATATTATATTTATTTTATTATTTATATATTTTTAAAAGATATCCGTCTTTATACAATAAAGACTTAATAAAGAATAAAGAATTAATCATTTGGAAAAACTTATAATGTAAAATATTTTCTGTACAAAGACTTTTAGGGTGTTTTATTCCACTTTTTTTTTTTTTTTTAATTTCTATGATGTATACTGACTTTTTTATTTGGAACTGAGACACCGAGTATGTGACTTATGTGATGGATGTTTAGTCACCAATTATTTTATTATTTTTTTTATTGGCTTATAATACAGCGTAGCTATGGAGTCTGGACCAATCAATGTTAGTTAGAGTTTATTCATCACTATAATAATATATGTTAACATATATACATAACATCAACATATATACTGTTATAACAAAGAATTTACTTATGTACATACTTCAATCTCCAATTTTTTATACAATCTACTTCATCTAGAATTCCAGTCACCAATTATACAAAGGGCCAATGAAGGGGGTCGTTAGTAATAATAATTAGATTTCAGGGATTTAATTGTTTCGCTTTGAGTTTTATATTTGATGATTTTATTTCTGAATTTTATTATTGATTGATTTAAAAGCTGTTCTCGGAGCAAATTGCCTTACATTGTGAGTTAGAATTATTACATCAAATAAGCTCTTGCTAAAAGTAAACTAAGATAATAATAACAATGAAGGGTAAATAACTTTATATTTTCAAACATCAAAAAAATTAAAACGATAAATAATTGATATATTCTAAACATTAATAATTGCTATATAATGCTATAATTACGAAATCAAATGACTATAATATAGTATTTTGAATAATGGTGAACAATAATACTTGAACAACTTTTTTTAAAATAAGCCATTCTTCGATAGTAAAATCCGATAATTTAGAAAAATTGCGTATATAAATTACATATATCCTAAAAGTACTTAATAGAAATAAACTGATCATAAGATAGTAATTAATAAACAAGGTGCAACATATATATAATATAATGAAATATTGATGTATGTTTAAAAAATAAATATAACTTAAAGAAACATATTTGCTAGAATAAAATGTTTACATGCATAAATTATTCTAAAGTTACAGTTTAGGATTGAATTAGGAATAATTCAAGATTAAATGTTGGCTATTAGGCTTATGTTATTACGTCGATGTGAAATTATCTTTTTTGATCTCTAGAGCAATGACTTCAGTTGTAGTTATTTATATTTTAGCTTGTTATAGTAGGTAAGAGGGGGGAGGGAGGGAGGGAGGGAGAGGAGATATATTTAATGATACCCAAACAAACCCCGAGGAGATATCCACACGATATCAGGGAAAATATCCATTATTCTGTTTCTATTTATACGCTTTCGATGTTTTTTCTAAAGGCTTGAATGATATCGTTATCTCACACCCTTTTTCGAACGGGCTTAAAAATATGATAAAAATAGAGGGAGTAGTGGAGCGAGGCTATCTGCAGAGTCCTTTTGTTTTGCCCGGCCAACTCGTTAGGTTCGGAGCTGATTTATTGGCCCTGTGTCTCAGAGGCACCTCTGCCCATCTATTAGGTCTCCTCCCTCGGGGAAGTGAGGGGTGTCATATTGGGATTGCCAGGGAAGTGGGGGGGAGGAGTGTCCACTTATTGCCATTTTATTTTATGAGACAATATCACTGTCAAATAGTAGCCGTAAAACAAGAAAAAAATTATTTTATAAAGGAATGTGAAAATTCTTCCTTGTTCTTGTTTTATTAAAACTACATTATTACAACCAACGTTACGGGGTTTCCTAATTGTCCAAAAATCAATCCATATCAGTATTTCGTCATTACATATCGTCGGTGCAATGTGGTGTTTTTGCAAATTTGTATAGCTGAGAACGTTGAGTTTTAATTATGTTTGCAGAACTAGGGTTGCTAATTTCTTAATTAAATTGGTCGTATTTTGGATCCTTTATTAGTGACATCACGTATTTAGTTAGGTATGTTGGCATTGCGAAGGGGACACATACTAAACCTAACTCTAAAATATCACATTGGCATTACACTGAAGATATATTCTGTTAAACCGTTTAAAAACTACAATAGTTGAATATATATAGTGTTATATATATATATATATATATATATATATATATATATATATATATATAACTATAACTATATAAATATATATAGT
This sequence comes from Rhaphigaster nebulosa, assembly GCA_948150685.1. NCBI lineage: Eukaryota > Metazoa > Arthropoda > Insecta > Hemiptera > Pentatomidae > Rhaphigaster > Rhaphigaster nebulosa. The sequence continues at coordinate 38,400,052 of OX411309.1, forward strand.
TTTAAAAGCATAATACATATTATTTTATTATTTTGTTATTAGTTATTTTTATTAGTTTATTATAAATGTATTGTCAAAATAGTGATATAGATTGATTATTGACTAATTAAGAGTGGATAAGTTAATGAATAAGTTAAATTTTAATGATGGGGAATATCCTGAAACATTGGTTATAACAATGCTTGAATATTAATAAAACCATAACAAGGAAGAAGGGAAATTTTCACACCCTTTTATTGAATGACGTTTATTATTTTTCCGTTTTTTCTTAAAAATTTGAATTAAAACTCATTCATAACCCTCATGTGCTCGTGACTCCTTTCGGACGCGCTCGGCTTTCCAACTACAATTTTGTAGTCCTTATGAGATATGCTGTATCTTTGCTAGTAAAGGCCCGATTTAGAAAATTTGTTTTAAAAAGTTTTTTAGGTTATTTAATTTCCTTTCATATGACTCCATAGATAGTTGAACACATCATGGTAATTTATTATAATGACTTTCAATGGCATTTAAAATACTTTTTGAGTTATGCGCAAATAAAATTTTCTTTTCGCCATCACTTTTTCCTCTGCATTTTCTCAATGATATACTACATACTACATGAAAAATTAAATATATTTAAGGAAAAGACATTAGGCAAGTTTCACCAACATCATTCGAGCCGTTTAGGTGAAAATTGTAAAAAAGTGAATAATCGATTATATAATTGCTATTTACGGTTATTCCTATGCGTTGAATCTTTGCTAATATTGATCCGATTTTGATGATTCTTTTTTTGATTTTAAGATCATTTAATTATCTTTAGAACAATTTTAAACAAAATTTACCATAAAATTCCTACGTTTTAAATAAAATATTATATAAAATATTTTTTTCATTATAACTTTTTTCCTTGCATTTCCTCGGTGATATTTAAAAAGTTAAAGGGCTTCAAGGTGAAGACTTTCAGCAAGTTTTATCAAAATCGAAAATTGTGGAAAAGCGTGATATCGATGGTATACCATAAGTGACACGTCCGGCTAGGTGATTTTGACGAAAAAGGTGCTCCAGCATTCCATGAAGATAGATATCTTAAGGTAGATACCTTAAATACGTAGTTCCATTTTCGTAGGACTTTTCGTTTTTGAGCTCTTCACACACACACACACACACACAAACACACACACACACACACACACACACACAGAACTTTTTGCGATACTTGGTTACATTCCCTTACCGTATCATATATAGGTAAGGAAAAGTAAAATCCGTTTAAGCTCCTGTAGTTCGGTTTTGATTTAATTGAGTTGTAATCGGACAACGTATTGTTCTTTTCCTGTAAATCTTCTAAGTAATAGTTTTTTCAAAAAACTTAGCGTTCTTCTCGTTCCGAACTAGCTGCTACAAACACTTCAAGTTTCATCGAAAACTTAGTAATTGGGTACGATGATAACGACAGAACATACGAACTTAAATGAGCTTGAAAAGTTTGGATTAGAATATAATATACCAATAGAAAAATAACTTCATTCTGGAACTAGGTCCCTGAAGAATAACACAATTGAACAAATAAAACAGAAACAATATCTGATCATAAGACTACAAAATAGAGATCAATTAATGTTTACAATTATGTGAGATCTCTTAAATTATTCACACCAATTACTATATTTTCTACACCAAAGGAAAGCATCAGTGTTGCCAGATTGGGATTTTTCTCTCTCGATTTAGAGTTTTCTAATCAATTATTCTTATCTTTTACAAGGGGGTAATTTTGGTTACATTAATAGAAAAATAAGAATTAAACATTTAGAGTTACCGCTAATGAATTTAGAGGAAAATTTAGATAAGTTTATGGTTAAAGCTGGTGAATTTAGGGGAAAATTTAGAGTCTTAGGAGAAAAATGTAGGACTTGCCGGGCAACACTGGAAGGTATTAGAGCGGTTTTTATTTTCGCTGTTACATCTTCACTATTTTACAAAGCATAATGGGAATACTCGTAAGATAAACTATAAACGAAGTAAATTACACATTGCTCATTTCCCCATTTTCTCCAATGCTCGAGAATGTTTGCTTACAAGATAAAAAAGCGATGGAATCAACGTTTTTATAGAGGGTGTATCCCTGCCAACCTGTTGAAGGGCGCTATGTACTTGTGGACCTGTTGATAGTAGCTTTGTTTTGTGATTTCTTGTAAGTATGAAGAAAAAAATATCTTGGTCCGGACAAATTACTTCTCTGAGTTTTTTTTGTGTTAGATCTACTTTTCTTAATAGAGAAATTCAGCTTGAATTTTTAATAAATTGAAAAATATAATATTTAACTCTGGAGTTTGTCTTGTAACATGTTACGCATTTAGACGCACGATGTACCAAACACAATAAAAACCATTATTAATTAATTTTCTTCTATCTATGGCTAATTATTTGTTTATTAGTTGTAAAAGAATACATAGATAATGAAAGAAACTATCTAAAATTTTTATTAAAATTAAAATTTATTTAAAATATTTTTATCTATTTAAAATTTACATTAAAGTAGTTGACCGTTGACGTGTTCGCTGTTAAAAGCAGATAGCCCCATCCCAAGGAATTTGGACTTACGTGTACTATTTTGGGGCAAAAAACATTTTTTTGTCCTTTGTACTTCCTCCTGCTTACACCAAACCCTTTAATTGACATTCGACTGATAATTTAAATTCAGGCATTAGCATCAGTCCTACGATCCATCTAATGAAATTAATATAAACAAATGACGAAATAAATATTTGTATGACAACGGTTAATAATTTGATTTAATTTAAAATAGAATATTTTAAAATATATATGTTATTTGAATAATAAAGTTAGTTACCTATCTCTATGAATGTAATTCAAAGGTATGAAATTATATGATGAACTTGCCAAAAAATTGTTTTTGGAAAAAAGAGAAAATAAGAAGTGTTTATGAAATATTCATAAAAATAACCGGTGTAAAAGCCTGGAAAGAAAGTTTTAACATAAATTAAAAGAAAAAAAAAGAAACGCCATTAGACGCGTTGGGCACAAATGTATCCCAACTCTCTTGAAAGATGAGTTGTTTTTGACTAACGATAGTTATGCATATTTTAGCAATATCCAGTCCTAGACAAGGCTATGAGAGGCCGCTACTAGGGATTTTACAATCCCAATGTTAAACCACATGATGACGTGAACTGCGCTGACATAGGGACACAATTACTCCATGTGACTGCTCCAGGATTAATTAATTGTTAAGATTTGTGATTTTATTACATCTCCTCTACACTAAAGAGTCATAGGTTATTTCTTTTTAAATCGGTTTTGTTTGTTTTACTATGGATTGTTAATCTGGTAATGTTACTTATGTTTGTATTTATCTAAAACTGTTGATGATGTTTTCCTAATTATCCCATGTCATTTGGATTTTCCCTATAAATAAGTACCAAACGAGGTGTTTTTTATTTATCTCAATTTATATTATTACAATATGTATCTTAATCTGTGATATTCATTCTGGTTTCTACTATGTACCTATTAAAACCTATTATGTCTGAATATTTGATTTCTGTTATAAAATTAGGCTTTTGATTTTGATCTTTTAAACATTTTAAGAGATTGTTAATTGGGAATCGAGATTAGGGGTTATGGAAACCTAGACTGTGAATCCATTTAGCATACATTAGTAATGAATATGAATGAAGTATATATATTTTTGAAATATCATTAATAAAATTAATAATTGAGCTTTTAACAAACCTATCAATATATATGAAGGGATAGGGGCAAGAATGTGTCAAGCCATAATTTAGAAGTAAATGAGTATTTTGAGCAAAACTCTACTTTGTTATATTATGTTAGTTTGGGTATATCCCATGCGATATATCCCATTATATTGAGTATATCCCAGGGATAATAGGACTATCACATTGAATGTACCCAAACTAGCATAATAAAGAGCTATATAGAAAACAAAATTAAAGTTTTGCACAAAATACTCATTTCCTTCTAAATTGTGGCTGGTCACATTCTTATGATAAAAAGCCTTTCGTATGATAAAAAGCAAAACTAGTAATAACTAGTCTACAGGAACTTCGAAATCATTCGTAATAGGCATATTAAAATCTAAACTGGTTCTTACAATAAAAAAAGTAGTAATTATTCAATAAAATAATTTTAATATACAAAATGTACATGTTTATTCATGTATTCAAACTTTTAGTGAACTAAATTTTTGAACTTGCTTAGTTAAAGGTATTTACTTGTTTATATATATTTGTGCTTTTATTTCTTCCTCTTTAATATAATATATTTAGGCCCTTGATCGACAAACAACGGCAACAAAACGTCGCAGTTTCAGAACAGCGTGCTGAGACGAATTATGAGAAACCAACTTACCGAGCGCAAAAAAGGAATTGCTCCATATCTTCATATGATACTCGAACCACCGACAGTTACAGGCATTATCAAACGGAGGCATTCTTTGATAGCCTCCAACAGACGACGAGCCCACTGTTAAGGACTCTAACTCCAACAGGACGGCCAAAGAGGTGGGAAACATATATAAACAGCCTTAGACTAGATTGAGAAGAAATAACTAACAGAACTGGCACAAGACAGCTAGTGAGCCCTATCACTAGAAACCCTAATTCTTCAAATGCTCCAAAAATTGCCTACTCCTCATATCCCTCTTTGAATATATCCTAGGCAGTATCAGAGTTCCTAACCAACCCGCTACCTGTATTCCCTGAATGTCAACACCACATCCTAAGGGGCTTTGAAATAAATAAAAACAAAAATCCATTTAGAATAATGTATATTATATTAAATTTAAAAAAAAGGAAATCATACCAAAGAAGTGTTTTGTTCTCGGTTTTAGCTATATTGTCTATTTCAGAGATTGAATTAATAAGTGTTTGGAAACCGATAGAAAGCTTCATTCTATATTTAGATGTCTCAAGAGGTAAACGTAAAATTAATGAGTTTTAAATTTTTGACTGGTCGAGTGTTGAAAATTCTCACGAAATTATATTCACGAATTAAAAAAAAACTCGTATTTTATTGTTAGTGGACTTTTCTCTTTATAAAATGGCTGACGGAAGTAAGTATGCATATTAATGCTCAAACCATATTATATCCATTTTGGCATAACATATCCTCCACGAGCACTTTCGAAGGATATGCTTACGACCGGAACGCCTTGGTGGCTGTTCTGTGGAAGCTGTTAGCAATGCTACGGTTTCGAACGTTGTAACGGTCCGATTTCCACCCGGTAGTTTTTTTTTCCGTAGTTGATTCTGTGACCCAAACTTCAGCCATCCACAACAAAATCGTATTCAGACTTACTACTGCCGTACTTGTGCATTTGGACCGAGCTTGAACTCCTGACGGAAAATTCTGGGTCACTATCACGGATCGGTTGTTTTCGTAATTCGCATCGGCTAGGAAACCACAATGCTCACCGTTCCATGCAATCGTAGCTATGAAAACTACAGTCTTCCCCGCCGATGGCGACCTCTCCACCTCTGTACCTCCATCAGAGGCCTCACAGTTCCCTCCTGAAATGTGTTCACCCGGCATACGAATTATCATTAGAGGTAAATGTGACAGTTTAAAATGAAGGGATCCTCATTACGTATTAGACATTTTATAAAGTTAACTTTACTAGACATTAATCTTAAATTATATGATTGATTAGTTAGCAATTGAAGAGTTTATTGTTTTAAACCTTTATTTGACATGTATTTATGATGCAATGCAGTGAACTGAATATGGAGAACTTGTTCCGAAACGTTGTCTTTGTTATTTAATTCAATTGATAAGTTCATAAAATATAAATGGAGGCGAGAGATTAATCCGCGATAATATATATATAGTTCTGTACATTAAAAACAAACGCTTAAATCTGCATCTTCTCTAGAATGAGCATATAAATCAGTAATTATATATATAAATATATATATATATATATATATATATATATATATATATATATATATATATATATATAAACTCAAAAAGGGGCATCAATTAATTGCTAGAAAATAATGGGAAGATTACAAAAAACAAAGTCTCAAGTCTCTACAATACCGACAAACAACTAATCAGTCAACGTTTCGCCAAATCCGGACATATGGTACACCAAAAAACCACATTTATGAAGATCAAATGCAACACATCTCACATCAACTGTCCGGAAAGACGCATCAATCAGAGACAGCACACCATTCCAAGACATCCAATCACATACTGAATCCCGTATTTTAGACTTGCGGCTTTGTGTTATGGAATCTTCCAATTGTTTTGTTTATATATATATATATATATATATATATATATATATATATATATATATATATATATATATATATATATATATATATATATACATAATAACGTATTCAACGATGAGATGAATTTGTTTCAATTTTTATATATTGTATTGCTCTTACCTATATATATTGCTCTTATTTATATATATATATATATATATATATATATATATATATATATATATATATATATATATATATATATATATAACATAATTCATTTTATAGTTTCTCTGAAAGCTCAAAAACATTTTTATTTTATTCAATTAATAATATTATCCTAATATTATAATGTAATATATAAATAAATAGTGACATGAGAATAGAAGCAAGGTATGGAATTGCCGTCACTGTTGTGACAGATTCACTAACAAAGGAGTACCCAATTTTCTTTCTTGTTCCGACTATAAAAATAAAATCTTGTATCTCCTTTTTTCCTACAACTGAGGACTTCCTACTGAACTATATCACAAGTTTTATGCTCTTCATAAGTCCTTAATCTGAGCCGACTTGTTTCTTCTAATATTTCAAAAGTTTCAATGTGTGACCAATTCTTGAAACTTTGCCTGGAAGTGGATAAAAACTGCTGGTGCCACGACTCTCAACTCTAATTTATATCCTACAATTTTCTCTCTGCCTCAGGTAACTCTCAGCCGTGGCCTTTATAGATTTTCATAAATCTTTTTTTTTATTATTTTTTTTATCTAAAACGAAGGCTATTTGTTTAGCCTAAAAATAATCTTTTGTTACTGAAAAATTTACAACTTAAACCTAAAGAAAACAGCATTCAAACTTTATCTAATATATTTCTTTTCCCATAGACTTTTTTTTCTCTCTCTCCCCCTCCTCTTTTTTTCCAAATAGGCAATAATATATCTTGTAAAGATAAAATAAAGTTATCTAAGAAAGAAATTATTAAAGTTTTTTAAAGTTGAGCTTATCCTGATGTAACGCGTTTTTTTTCTGAAAATCCATTATATTTAGAGAAAATGTTAAAGAAAATTTCATAGAAAACTACAGTTAGGGATTTTCTATGACAGGTTCTTTCTGTCATAGATAATCCCTAACTGTAGTTTATATTGTAAAAATATAGACGCCAGATGAGTGTCTACGTTCATAGTTCAATAACTACGTCCATAACTATTTATCCTTCCCTCCTGAGTTATTAGTTGCGTTTGACAATATTCAGGAAGACCTAGATAGTATCAGTGCCTGGGCAAACCTGAGTAAATTAAGGTTAAACGCAACGAAAACTCAGGCCATTCTCATTGGTTCCCTCCTCATATCCAACGCCTCCTTCCCTAATTTATTCCTAAATGATCGCCCTATCACTTTCAGCTCCTGTGTCAAAAACTTAGGGATTACTATTGACCAAACCCTTTCTTGGAAACCCCATATTGCCCAAATTTCTCGAGGTCAATTACTATCCTAAAATTGTTCGATCGTTCCCGCCATCTTCTATCGCAACCCACCCGTAAGCTCCTTGTATTCTCATCCATTATTCCACACTTTGACTATGGCTGCGTGGTATGCGGTGGCCTCTTGGTTGTACTCGAGGACAGATTGAAGCGTATCGTATACTGCTTTTTAAGATTTGTTTTCGGCACCTCGAGAGGGGCCCATGTGTCTCATCTTTACGGCGAGGTAAATTGGCTCTTCTGTACAATATTTCCTCGGATCTTTTCTATACTAATCTATCACCACCCAGCACCCTTCCTAAATCTACAGCCTCCTACAATTCAAATCCTCGGTCCACTCACAGGAAACAAGATCGCGCCTTTCTGACCTCTATATCCTATTATCTATTAATATCTATTTCATATGCTGGAAGTTATTGCATTATGACTTGTTATAATTTTCATTTGTATTTGTTTATTGACTTTTCTTTTTTTCCTTTTTTAATTATCTGTTAACGCATATATAACGAACCCAAAATATTCGAATTCCAAGAAAGGAACGTTCGAATGTTTTCTCACTACCGAATATCCGACATTCTTCTTCTTCTCTCTCCTCATTCAAATACCACCTTTTTCAACATCTCCTCACTTCCCAAAACGACGCTGTCAATTCATGAAATTTTAATCTTGATTATTGTGTCAATTATCAGACAAAGCTTTAACTCTGTGAATTATTTCATTATTAAATTATAATATAGTTGAATGAAATTCTGTTTAGAAGTGAGAATTTGTTTTTAATGTTGTTTTAACTCAGGATCGCTCTACTCATATTATTTTTATATTTTTATTTTCTACGTCTTTTCTCTCTTTCTATTTTCTTTGTTTTTCGTCAGTAAAATTATGTTCTTATTTTTTTACCAGAAGGATATTCTTTTTTTTTTGTGTGCGACTCATTAAAACAGTAAACACATTTAAAAAAAAATTCTAACGTCTGTGTCTATATTTTAAAGCATAATTACAAAAAAATTATTTTTTTGTAATTCAAAACATAAATTTAATTCGGTTTTCAAAATTCTTGAATGAATATTTTTATTTTTAAATTGATATTTCAATGCTACTGTAAGAGGTACTTGATTGAATCAAGTTGATTCATATCCATGCAATATTTTTGTTAGAAAGGGTGTTCAGTGTTTTGTTCCAACTACCATATTTATCACTTTAATATGTTAATGTATATCTATCCTTTATATATGCTAATACTTTGTTAAATATGCCATTTCTGTTAGTATAGTCCGCAATAGTTTTCGAACCTGCGTTTGGACCTGAGAAATGCTTTAACTAGTTGTTTATTCTTTATAAATGTGATTTTGTGATCTGCTGTCCAAAATATCTATTATTACTTTGTTATTAAATCTTTGATTGGAATCATTAATATGAAGAAATCAACCACGTGTGAATTACACTTATTCGAACACCTATGTATTTAAAACTTGCAAGATACCATGTAGAATATCTCTAAGCTCTTCTACTTTATTTGCTATGGTAAATAAGAGCAGGACCGTTGATGGAATATCACTAATGCAATATCGGGAGTTTGTAGTTGATCTTCGGCCTCTGACCGGTCCAAATATTTATCTTCATTAAGCCTATCCGATCCTCTACCGCTTTCGTGTTAATCTTCAATGCCAAAGTTTTTCACTCACTGGAAAATCGTGTATAGACCTCTGTATCTCCAGAAATCACATTTCTGATGGATGAAGGTTTTATCGTGAGTGCGCTTTTTTAAATCTTAAAGTTACATTTCTATGCTTTATTTTTCATCATTCACATGAGTGTATTCGAAATTCCAAAGGTTGTAATTGAGAATTATTTTTATTTAAAAAAAAATTCAAATTAAGACCAGATTTTTATTTTTATAATTTAAAAATCATTTTTTGATTTTTGTTAAGAAAGAACACTTATCTAGTCGACAAGATGTTCAAAATCACACCATTACTGTACTCTCTTTTTTTCTAAATCATCAAAACTAAAAATCAGACAGAAACCAATACCCATCTGTACTTACGCCTCATAGATTCATGGCTCAGCCAAAAAAAAGACTCTTACAAAAACTGCAATTTTTTCAATCCAAAATTTTAAAACTGATAACAGAAGCTCCTTGGTACGTAAACAACAAAACTTTTCGGTTTTCTGATTTCAACGGAAATATCCATTTTGATCATCCCTGAATCCATTTTTAGTAGTTTCGTCATGACCTCTGTACGTACGTTCGTGCATACATACATACGTTCGTGCATACATAACTCAAAAACGGTTAGGCGTAGAAAGTTAAAATTTTGTATTTAGGATCGGTATAAAATCTAGTTGCGAACCTCCCTTTTTAGTCACTACATGATTACCAGAAGTGGTACTTTACTTGTAGGTCATTATTGATTTTCATAAAAAATTATACTAAAATATAATGTAAAACTTCTCAAATTAGGTTTGTAAGACTTATATATTAATATAAATAAAATAATAAATTTTGTTTAACATTGGCAGAATGGAAGTGGTACTTTACTTGAAGACTTTCATAAAAAACTATATTAAAATATAATGCAAATATCTCAGATTTGGTAAAGGGAACTATTACATCAATAAGAATGTATTTACTAGATTTTGGTTAAAATTGGTGAGCCGAAAAGAGCACTTTACTTGAATTTCATAATAAACTTAAACAAAAAATTATATTAAAATTAATTAGAGATCATATGATTCGGTAATAAAGGTTTCAAACGCGATTTTTTTTCTACTCCAATTAAACATTCTAATTACTTGTTTTAAGTGTTAAAATTGGTTGTAAAATACTGGTTTTCCTCCCAATTCGGAGAACAATTCTGCAGCAGGAGAATAAGATACTCGTATAAGTTATGTGGGTTCTTCTGCCTAAAATTTCGAAACTGTTTATTTCCAATGCTTTATCTAGAGACAATGACAGTTCTATTGTTGTCAAGGAACACGAAGAAATCTTTTGGGAACTTGTTACCTACTAAAGGAAAACGTAATATAATAACGGAATGAGACCTCAATAGATGGATGTCGCGACGCCGAGTGTCGTTTTTGAGATGCTGCAATCTTCGGAAACTAGTAATCAAATTCAGGATCACTTTTTGAGCTACCGATTTATAGTTTAATAGGCGTTGAAGGAAGTATGTGTTGTCCACGTCAAGAATTGACTACTGGCAAACCAAATATAAAAACATAAAGTAAGCTATTATATTTTTGTTTCTATCAAAATATGTTAAAACAAGTTGTTTACTTCTATCCATATAAGCGTTTATTTATATCTTCCTTTTTAAAATCTCACTTCAATGCACTTCTCAATTTCATCTTATTCCTTCATATTATCTTGATTTATGAGTTGATCTTGTGAATTTACCCAAAAGGTGCCTGAAAAAAAATAACATTTAAGTGCCTTGGAATATAGTTCAATATACCGCAATAGCATTGTATGAATAAGAGTAAACAACTTGTTTTGGGACAATAACTAACGGTTCGATATCAAATTGGTAAAATAAATATAATTGTACCATGAAGCAAGATTTTATAATTGGTTTTTTGGTAGTTTATTTTTCATAGTATCGTATTAGTAAAAAAATGGTTATTTAGTCAAATTAGTTTTTTTCACGCTGAGTAAGATTAAATCACTCTCAATTCGCTGGCTCTAGTTTTAAGCTTATCATAGCATTTTGAGTTTTATTTTGAGCAAACGAAATATCGCTGAGAAATAAGAGTTATTTCTGATCTAAAAAAAATGTTCTAAAAGTGATAGTTATTTTTTAACTGAAAGGAAATAATCATTTAATAGCGCTTGAATTTTATTTCAAGCAAATATACGCCATAAATTAACAATTAATTGTTAACAAAATACATACCTAAGTGTTAACGATTGATGTTATTTAAAAATCATGGACGATTTTAATTTTATTTTTAGCCAAAAAATTAATTCTCGAATTCTGCCCATATATTCAGCAGATCATTACATGGCTCATTGGTATCACTGAATAACTTTCGTATACACCATCATTTCTGGTTTGGTTTTTTCGATTTTTTATTAAAAGCGATAATGGGAGACCTGCTTGTGCTAACTCCCGTCACATTCGAGCAGAACTACCTCTTGTTGGACGAGACTCACTGTTGAGGATCTGTCACTGAATCATAGAGTGGCATAGAATCGGGCAGTCGCGCAACAGAGGCTTGTAACAATGTTCTGATTTGGACTAGGTTTTACACCAGAAAACTGATCCCTCCTCACTTAGTGTATAAATAAAGGCTGTGGCCACAAATAAACCATCGCACACAGCAAAATTTGTAAATAAATGTTTATCTTAAAAGAAAAGGACTTTGTTCTCTGGGTAATAAAAGGAATTTGTAAATATACCTATTGTAAATATATAAGCTCTTTATTGTAGATACTGTAACTGTAAATAAAATAAAATTGGAGGGAAAGAAAAAAAAAGTGATATTCACTAGGAACGTATGTTCTAAACTATTGTAATTTTAAAAAGCAATAAGGATTAAATCTTTTAAATCTTCACTGTTTTGGGTTCGTCAATTCCCACGATAGGAATCTTTCAATATCTCATTTGATTTACATTTGAGTCCATAAAATCATTTAGGTCGTCTCCATATTCCAAAGACCCAAGGATGTGCAGTGAATTTTGGAATTTCTATGCTGTTATTAACACTTCGAGGTGTCCAATGAATTTGCTCCATAAAGACGTAGATTTCTTCTAAAAATAGTCCTGATCGGTTGAATATACCTATGTCGCTCCAGTTGTAAAAAAGCGAAGTTAAGAGTAAGAAGCCAATTCCAGAGCCCATATCTCTGTCTCCATCCATCATCTAAGTTTTTACCACCGAAACATCTAGATTGACTTGTAGAAGAAGATGGGCCATAAATAAAAGCTTAAAAGCTTTATGAAAGGCCATTTTATCACCGAGGACAGCTAGAGAGGGACTAAAGTGCCTTTCATTTCCTGAATATTTTAGTGTATTTTTCTTTCATTCTAATTCTGATTGTCGTTTTCAGTTTGGTCACAGCATCTTTTTTTATTCGGAAAATATCTTAGGATGGAGTCAATCAAAGGATATTATAAATTTAGGATTTTATTCAAAAGTTCCTTAAAATTGGTTCAACTTTGACTGAATAGAGCCATTTAATAAAAAAAGAACTGTTTACTCCTTTATTACTCTGAGCTAATCTCTACATGCTTTATATATCAATTAGTGACAACACAAATCTGCTTTTAGTATTTAATCCACTTTGTAAGAACATCTAAAACCACATTGATGTAACCGAAACTGAGAAGCAAAACTATTTATGCATTTGAATTCAAGAGTATGGAAACTTCCAAAAAGCCCACAGTGTCTGAAGTCACATACATCCCGTAGCCGCCATTACGCAACTATGGAAACTTGGAACTAAGAACAGGCAAACTGTCCCCCAGTGATAATGACATGCTCAGTTGGAGCCATACATTTCAATTTACTTGCTTGGACTACTTTAAGGAGTTATTCCTCTTTCAAGCACAGTACCAACTTCCAAACTTGGCTTTACACTGGCTGGACTGTTATATTAATATTTGGGATGGATATTATTGTATTAATGATCGTATTTCTGAGCTCAATAAAAAACTAAATATTTAAAAAAATGAAAACATAAGGAGCATTATCACGTTAGAATAAAATTTCATACTTGTACATCTGGACCATTTCATTTGATGAAATAGTATTGCTTTTGAATTTTGATCAAGTTAAAGATTTCACATGTCTATTGACATGTGTGTTAACTAAGATGGCTGGTCATCATATTGAGGATATTGTATATTTGGGATCGTAGGTGAATTGCTGCCGTAACATAGGAGCGGAAAGAAAGAAAGCGAAAGCGGACACGTACTATTTCACACTCCTCAGGGATTTCAAAAGGAAAATTCTTTCCGAAACCTCCATGAAAATAATATATAAAACTAAGAAAAGGTCTATCTTCACCTAAAGCGTGAGAGCCGAGATTGACCAAAGGAAATGAGAAGTCTTTTCAATCAAATTAGAGCAGAGCTCATCGCCAAATATTTGAGCTCGACAACATCGAAAAGAAGAAGCAATGATCAACTAAAATATCTAAATGGTGACTTGATTGTAACGCATCTCATTAAAGTTTGTAGTATTCGTTGGTTTAGATTTGTCGTTAGTAGATGAAATTTAAACCAAAGACCTCTCTGAAAAATAGTTAGAACTAAGGATTATAATCGATTACAACCCTTAATTCTAACTATTTTAAAATAAAATTTATAAATAAAAAAAAAAGTTTCATAATTAATTATGAAACCGGTTTTTTATTTTGTATGCAGTGATTGTATTTTAATAGTTTTAATTAATTTTATCTATCCGTTGTTAAGAAGTGAGCTACCATCTTGGAACCATTAATAATAAATAGATTATTCTGCCTAAAATGTGGAAAAATAATAATAAATTGCTTAAATAGCCTCTGGTGGAGAACGGCGGTAATAGAGCAATTCCCATGCGCTCGGGAGGAGCGCGGCAGACTATTGCTATAATTAGGGAAGGACGTGACGGTGAGCATCTTAGCAGATTCACCATCTAAATATAATATTTCCACCCAAAATTTTGCATATTTCCGCCGTTTCAATCTGCTAGGGTCATTAATTTTTATATTTATATGCTTGTAAAGATGAAAGCTAAAATTAGCCATCCAAGAAACTTTAATGTTGATAAATTTAAAGGATTTGTGAACAAACAATAGGACGCCATGGTGCTAAATTCGTCTGCTTGAATATTGTTGACTATTGTGTTAGAAAATCCTCCTTTGATTTGTTATGATTCCACTATTTCTTAGGTTTATTTCCTATAAAAATTAGTTTCATCGTAATGCATCCATATTTTCTCAAAAACAAAAATTGGATTCAACCCAACTGAAAATGAAATGAAATTAAAAAATTTAAAACTTGATAAATTTGAAATACCTTATTTTGATATATGTAATTTTCAATAATTATATGAAGGCCCAAAATCACGCGTTACAAATTAAATACTGGTAACTGCACTATTCCACAAATAAACCATAGAGGGCGCTTGATGAGGAATCTAAGAATTCACTGGTGTGGTACAAAGATTGGCTCGGACAATCCTTTTCTTTAGGGTGAGAAAAGAAAGATTGAAACTCGTAAAAATTGGAAGACAGAATAGCGCTTGTTTTCAAAAAGTACTGCATAAAAGATTTGTCCGAAAGAAAATTTAGATGATCTTGGCAGGACCTATTACAGTTAGAGCGTTTACACAAGGTCCAATAAATCGATTGTTGGACCGACACCCGATTTATCGAGGGGGTCTCAAACTGCAAGAAATGTAGAATCCGACTCCGATAATTAACGGACCCTGTGATAATAGCCTTAAGGATTTGTGTTTGCATCGCTCATTATCCTCATTATAATTGTGATTATAAATCATGGTGCACTTTGAACTACATTTTGATTGAGTGTAAAGGACAATTAATTTGTGGGCAAGAAATTATGGGAATTTTTTTTGTTTTTTAGTACTAGGTAGAAAATAGCAATAAAATCCTGTATTGTTTGAAAATCATTGCTGGATATTTTAAGCATAACGAATAATTAAAAATTTTAACACAACACTATTTATACCATTGTCATGATTAGAGACCGGGTTTTCATGCAGTGAAAAAGCGAACATTAATGCACAATTGTATAATCTTGCAATAGGATGCATAAAATTGTGTATAAAACATTTTTTTATAAAATGTTTTATAAATTTTTATAAAGTTTTTGTTACCTGTTTTTATAAAAATTCAGAAAAACAGTCGATCTATTTTGATGCGGTTTTCACCACCATTTAGAGAATTTCTTCTGGAAGGTTTATATGCATTCCATTTTTCGAAATTCTCCCCTTAACGGGAGAAATGGAGAAAACTATAAAAAAAAAGAAGGTAATTCTGTAATCGTTGTCATGACAACTTAAAACTCATGAAACCAAGCTCACTACAAAAACATTTTATCCAGAGTGAAATTATTTTCTGAAAGCGTAACTTGTTAATAAAATCAGAGAGTAATGAAAAAATATCTGATATGGACAACACATGACTTCCTTGTACGCGGCTCAAAAAGTGATCCTGAATTTGGTTACTAGTTTCCGAAGATTGCAGCATCTCAAAAATGACACTCGGCGTCGTGACATCCATCTATTGACACACACAAGCTCTTGTTTCTATAGGTCTCATTCCGTTATTATATTACATTTTCTTTCAGTAGGTAACAAGCTCCCAAGAGATTTCTTCGTATTCCATGACAACCTTAGAACTGTCAATGTTAAGATAAAGCATTGGAAATCGACAGTTTTGACATTTTAGGCGGAAGAACCCACTTAACTTATATCTTGTTCTCCTGCTACAGATTTGTTCATCTCACAAATGGAGAGGAAAACAAGTATTTTACACTCACTTTTAATAGTTAAAACAAGTAATCAAAATGTTGAATTAGAGTGGAAAAAAATCGCGTTTATAGCCTTTATTACCAAACCATATGATCTATGTATTTAATTCTAATATAATTTTGAATGTATGTTTATAAATTAACTTCAAGTAAAGTACCCTTTTACAGACGTCACGACGAAACTAGTCAAAATGGATTCAGAAATGGTCAAAACGGATATCTTCGTTAAAATCTGAAAACCAAAAATTTTCTTGATTACAATACTTCCTTTACTGCGTACAAGGAAGTAAAAAGTAAAAATGTGAAGCTTTATTGCCGTTTTGCTCGTTTTCTTGATATACATATATATATATATATCAAGAAAACTTTTAAATGAAATGAGACGAATTTTGAATAATGCAGTCGATGCCGAGAAAAATTTTCAGCACTTTGGTCTTGGAATATTTACAGTCAAAATATTTTTTAGTAACCGGCTGTTTCGTTTAAAGTTCTGGTAGCCTTCTCGCCTAATAGTTCTATTAATTGAAGCATAGAAACGCCTTTAGAAAAGGTTTTCAGAATTCAAGTCGAAACTTGAAAAATATTAAAGAAATATCACTCAATTAAAAAAAAATGATTCTGATAACCTACAGTTGCATTAGTAATAAAATCACATTTATAAGAGTAATAGCTTTACAATAAAATAATGTTCTTTTTCTTCCTTTCTTTTCATTTCATATAGCCAGGGCAAAGCAAGTCAGGGTATTGAATTGAATGGTGGATTTTCTCGGTGAATCTATGTTCGCTACAATACTTTTATTTATTTTCCCATTTTCTATAGCAATAAGTGTGATGAAATGTGCAATATATAATCAGTGTGTTAAAAATAAAACGAAATCCAAAGTTAAACTTAAATCTTTATTTATTTTTTTTAACGTTGTTTATATAAGTTTTGTACACACTTTACATTATTATGGTGAATGATGATTAGGAATGATAAAAGCCATTGTTCTGTCTTCTGTTACACACATTATCTTTTAAAAGTTGAATATAAGAAAAAAAAATTTGCGTGAGTGTTTTAACTCTTAATTATTTTCACGGGCAACGCCGTGCGGATATAGCTAGTTGTAGGTGAATGATAAATTAACCTATGAATTTAATAACGAACATTAGTAAAATTAAATTAAAAATAATAAATATTTAAACACAAATTTATCCCAAAAATTGCAAGATATTTTCATGCAATAAACAGTTTTATACAATAAAAATAAATAAATAAATATGCAATTTCATGCAGCAAAAATAAAAAATCGCGCAATTTAGTCCCAAAAGAGCAAAATGTGAAATTTGTTTGCAATATTACATTTTACTATATCATTTCATAGATGGTGAATCGGATAGATAATCGGTTAATCGTTATGCACTATCAAATAAAATGTGCATTAACATGAAAATCCGGTCTATAGTCATGATAGTTTCAACATAACTTACTCGACGTTACGAATAACATGTTAAACCATTGTTTCTTACCCCTAATGGTGAACTTCAGAGTAAATAGCGAATATATTACGTTTTTTAATTTATTTATATATTTAAACTGCCTTAAAAATTAATGTTTTTGTAATTTTTTAAATATATACATATATATATATATATATATATATATATATATATATATATATATATATATATATATTTAATTTAGTTTAATAATAATATTGTCAATACAGTTCCTTTACTTTACGTTGTGAGTGAACCTACATCGTTGCTGTAGCCACTTACCTTAAGCGTACATAATGTTAAAGCGGAGGTTTCTAGCAAGCTCCTGAATTAATTATGATTTACAAGAAACTTGACTCTGTCTTAAGCTTGAAGAGAGAAAATAGATATATCCCTTAGGATTATCCTTATACTTAGTCGCACCTTAGTGACGAAATTCATTAGTTTATTCAATAAAAACATTAAATTGGGAATGTACTACAATCGTCCTGAATTCAACTCTTTAATGCATATTCACGTTTTAAACATAAAGCATTTTGGAATTATCTCTTACGCCCATTTTTGTTCATCGTAACTTTTCGATGAAGTTCATTCGCAATGCATTCTTTAAGTAATTTATACGTATTATAAATCGAAAATTTCTGAAAGAATTAATTAATGTTTAAAAATTTAAATAATAATTGGTTAAATCACGGCAAATCATGACATGTAACTTTCACACTTCGACGAGGTACGTGTCCACCAGTTTATATCGGCGACCACCAAATTCTTCAGATGGACACAGTACGCTACCTTTGATTAATATTCGAACCAAGAATGGCCTGTGGCCCACATATCAAAATGAAAATAAAGACTCTAAAAAAACGACAGATATTACTGTATTCTCTTTTTTTCAAATCGTCAAAACTAAAAATCAGGCAGAAACTCTATGCATACACATAGCTACTTAAACCCACAGGGACTTAAGCCTCACAAATTTACAGCTCAGCAAAAAAGAATCACAAAAACTGCAATCTTTTCAATCCAAAATTTTAAGACTGATAACAGAAGCTCCTGGGTACGTGATCAACAGAACTCTACATATCGACTTATAACAACTAAACCATACTACTGGACTAAAACATACGTTCTCTTTATTCCCGTTCCCATGATAACCTTCACGAACATTACAACAGACCGATAGACGATATAGCTGTGGCTGACATGACCATTGGAAGAAGGCTAATAGGAGCAGACTGAGAGATCTCCTTTTCTGAATTAAAGGAATAATTCAAGACCGGGAAGAAGTGCTGCTGGGTATTATCCTTCCTCATTCCACGTATTCCTTTTATATCCATAATCATTTGCTTATTATCACTCTTTTGTCAGACAGGTGCCAATGTTAGTTCAAACATAAAAAAAAATTATAGATTTTCCTGAATAATTCTAAATAGTATAGTTTTTTAAATTATAATTTAATTGCTTTAACAACAGCCCTGTTTAATATAAAATGATTCCTTGGCCTATTATCCTTTTAGTCATCATTAGATGGATTCAGTGATAATTATAATTTAAAATATATATAATTAATGCAAGGTTCTTAAGAGCTCTAAATTTTCACTCCACTGCTAACCGCATTATCTGAAATGAAATGGTCCTCTTAGACCCAGCAATTTTACATGAGAGCCTTTCTCGCTTAGGGATGCCGAATATGCTAATGAGATGCATAACTGCTTTGTTATTTGAAACCCTTCGAAGTGGCCCTTACCTTTTGATGGTGACTAATAATTATTTAGATTGAGTGGTCATTATATTTAATTTTATGTGTTTATATATATATATATATATATATATATATATATATATATATATATATATATATATATATATATATATATATAAATATATACAATATTATATATAAAAATTTAATGTAATGTAAATATTTGGCCGCTCGATCTGGTCTTCTTACAGACATATCGCTTGCGGGAGCACCTGCAGGGGGCACCCAACATCGCGTTGCTGCTTTGGTTTCAATGATGCAGCGGCAGGCTACCCATAGCTCCATAACCAGTCCCTTTGGTGAAAATTTGACAGCGCCCTTCCTACCGACTCACTCGAGTTCAAGAACAGTGACAAATCGGTCTAGATCCAGAGATTATGGCTCTTCAGGGTCAGTAGGCTCACGAGGACTTATATTTCTTTCTCCAAAGCCGACCGCCCATGGAAACGTCCGGGCGGCTATTTGGATATCCTGGAAGATCACAACGCGATTTAGGATCAAAGTACACAGGGTAGGGTCGGTCACCACTCCTGCGCCTGATCGTTGTGAGTTGCCTCCATTAGATGGATGAGCATCACATGCCCGAGGCCGGGGAGGGAGTTATAATCACCTGAAGAATTTTGGCCTGCGTGATTTATTCAAAATTAGTAAAAAATCAAATATACTAAGAAAATAAATGGATGATTCCCCCGGCTCCCTCCTTCCCCTTTCCCCCTCCAAAAAAAAACCTTAAAAAAAGTGAGCCGGTGATCTCATTCCGAAAAATCTGAAAAATGATCACGAGTGATCTTGTAATACTAATTATTGAGTTTTAGAACAGTTTTGAATACAGTCAGTATTCTTGAATTAAAGTCAGTAATTCAGAATTCTTAATTTTTAGAAGTGGTGGTAATGATAATAATTTTTTTGATGCTGGGCTGCAATAAAAAGAACATGCTTTCCAACATTGTAATGAAGAATTATTCCAAACCTGAAAAATTCTGTCAACAAGCATGTTGGTTTCATTTTTTGATGTTTGAAATTTTAGGAAGAGATTAAAATTAATTTCAATACATTCACAAAATTAAGCATAACAAATAAGGCACTGGAGGCGCAATTTCAATTTATTATATCTTTAATAAAATCGATAAATTCATTGATTTTCAATCAGACTTTCATTACCTCATTACCTCTTCAAAATAAAATTGTGGGGGTAATGAGAAGATATAAGTACTGGTAGGCAGATTTTGAACTATGTATATATATATATATATATATATATATATATATATATATATATATATATATATATATTTTGGAACAAGTAGCCTATGTTAAATGATTGCATCATCAAATACTTGTGAAATTGTATAATGATTAGTTTTATTTTCTCTACTTCAAATATCCAATCGGTAATCAATCATAAAAGTTCAAGCACTTAATTTACTCGTTTTAGGGTTCATTGAGTCCATGAGATTTTTAAGCAAAAAATATATCGTCACTTCGATTACCGAACTAATTTGGATGAACGTTAAGAGGGATGAGAAGGTTAGTTCAGAGTCGTTAGGAGAACACAATTTATAAGTGAAAAAGCACAAAAAATGAAGAGAAAAAATATTGCATGGCGATGTTATAAGCTGCCTAACTCTAACTCATGGTTTGAAAATAACTAAAACAAATTAAGACAGATCTCAAGGGAATATTTACTGTTGATAATGCAATAGTTGTTTATTTTAAATTAAAAGAAATTGAGTTAAAATCGGTAAACCATTGACTGTGCCCTGCTCTTGTTACTTAATATTACTTATCAGATTCTTATTTAACGTCGAATAAGTTTTATTTCTATAAGAAGCATGCTACCATTCATACTTGTTATAACTCTTTAAAAATTATAAGAGCATATTTTTATCTTCATTTTTCAGATTTTGACGCAAAAATCCTTTTTTTTTTCAGTACTATAGTACTGAATTCGAGGGGAATCCATTGTGCATATTCCAATAAAAGAATGATATTGGCACCAATAAAATTCTTTTTTTTTCTTTTTTAAATCTTGTCCTCGTTTATCGCTGAGTATAAAAATAATAAAATTATTTAAAAGGAAAAAAAAGTAGAAGAAAAGTATTGAAATTGTACATTTTTTCATATGCTCAACTAAAATTGTTATTTCGAAAAATATTTTATGTAAATAATAACACTTTTTTTTAGAGCCCCCATCTGTGGGATTCCATTGGGAAGATGGATGGGCTCTTAATCTGGGCTAATCTCCGTTTAGAATACAACTCATCCAAATTGTGACCAACTTCTTTGAGCTTAGCTGAGGCTACTCAGACTTTGAGGACACGAAGGAGATAGTAAGAGAAAAAGAATGACTCGGTTTTTAGTCAAATAAACCAACTAAAATATCGAAAAAATAAAACTATAAATAATTAAGCTAATGTTAACTGAAGTTATAAAGACTTTAAACGAATTTTTTCCTTTATAGAGAAACCAAAAACGTGTATCCTGTAACGCTAAGATTGGCCCAGCAACAGATAGAGTTGGAAATAATATATTACTCTAAGACAGCTGTCAGAAGTGGTCAACTAATGATAGCTCGCTTGTCCTTATCGTAAGAGTGAATGAACAATGGTGGAACAGACCCTTCCTGTCCAAAGAGCTATGTGTTCACCATCCTTCAGTTGTCTCAGCTGCTAAGAGCTCGATTATTTACTTGAAGTTATCCTCTTTACTCATTTCGTTAATTGCATTACTTATTACTATTTTCTGTTTACATAGATAGGTATATTTGGATGGATCATCGGCAAAGCATTGTCTTTAAATTGGTGGAAAAAACATTTCATCGAAAATTTCTGCATTATTTTGTTTGCCTTAAGATCTTAGCGGCCACTTGGACCACCAAATTAGTTTTTTTTGCTTTTTAACACCAATCAATATAATTTTAGTGTTCCAGTGCCATAGAAACTTGCCGATCAAGGATTATAATGAAAATAAAGTATAACAATAAGTATACAATAGGTTTCTTTAACACTTTTGATATATTTTTTTTGTAACTAATTTTCTGAACATAAAGCTGCTACTCGAACTTTAGAATGAAAATTATTGTTTGCTTGATATAGTTTGAGTTGTCCCTGAAAGCTGCTACAATAACTTGATTAACAGATATTAGCAACTATTTTTTTTTTATGCTTTTTTCGGCAAATATTGAGTAATATATTGTGATATTTTCTGTCACCTTAAACCTGCCACGTGTCACCTTAACATGTTTTGATCCAGATTAAAAAAAAAAAAAATCGTTCATGTATTACAATCAACCTTTTTTGAAGAATATATTCGAGAATCATGGGTATGAAATTAAACACCAGCGAGCACTAATATTTTCGGAACTGTTGATAATGACAAAAGGAAGTTATTTTATGCTCTAGGTTGTTCACATTACATCAAATAGTACTCCAAAACCAAAACGACCAACAGGTCCACTGAAAATACCTTAGATTTCGAAAAACAATTTGATTCGAGTTAGCACTTCATCAAATGCACATGATGTTTTTAACGATTAGTTCATTTAACGTTTCATGACAACATTAAACATGAGTAGTTCTTTTCAGTGGGTTGGGAGCACTCCGAAATCGGCTACCAGTTTTGGAAGGTGATACCTCTATATTTGCTGGTGGGGCACTCATCGTGCACCGCATTCTCTGTCCCAACTTCTCCCTGAGTTACTGATCCTCTTTCTTAATGCCCCAGCTAGGTCTTATCCTCATTAGAATTGTACGACATGGGTTTCGAAATGGCTTCCTCTTAAGTAACTTTAATTTTGTTTATTCGAAATAATTATCCGTCTCTCATTGTTAGTAATAATAAAAAATTGATATTTATAAATTATTAAAGAATTTATATAGATTTAATTATAGAGTAAAAAGGAGAAATATTTTCTCTGGTTGAAAATGAACTTCCGGAAATAAGAGTAATAATATAGATACTCTTGGAAAAAAATATGTTTTAGAAAAATTAATATATTACATAATGTCGTAGAAGGTAATGGTAAATGTTGAAGAATGCATTAACTTGTGCTAAGTGATTGTTGTAGTTAGTAATTTCTACTTCTTACTCTCACTTACCTATATATGAAATATATATAGTAAGAGATAGTATTGCGATCGTGAAATATTTCGAATTCGAGTTTTCAACAGAAATATACGTTTTAAAGTCCCTGAGCCCAAATAACCAAGTCTCACAAAATGGTATGCGCGTGTATGTGAACAGTCTAGCTCAAAAACGAAAAATTTCACAAAACTGAAATTATGTATTTAAGATAAGTATATGTCTGGGTTATTACAGCAACATTTTGACTGAAATCAATTATACGGAAGTGCCGCTTAATACCATACAAGGATTTTACACATTTTTCTCGAAAAAGGCATACGGTTTTGATTAAACTCGTTATACCAATGTACAATTAAATGGTCTTTAATATTAATTAGTTCTTATCCACATTGAAATAGCTTGACAGGGCGTAAATGCCGAATTTTCAAAACAGCTTTCTCTAAAGTATCTTTAATTTTGTTTATTTTATGGAATAATTAACCATATCTAATTGTTAAAAGTAATATAAAATTGATAAACATAAAGTATGAAAGAATTTTATGATTAACTAAGGGAGAAAAAAGAGAACATATTTTTCCAGGTTGAAAACAAATTTTCGGTAATAAGAGTAGTGATATAGATGTACAACATACCGTTCGATAGATAAAGATTTTACGAAAATTATTGTAGTAACTATTAAAATCGTATAAGGTAATTGAGTGACGAAAAAAACAATATAAACTTTGTTGTAGTTGATAAATTCTACATTATAATATAAATGTAATGGAAAATAAATGTTTCTAACTGGAATGTCAATAGCAATCGAATGAAAAAAATTAAAACTTATAGTATACAGTGCACATAATTGTAATACTGCACTCATAAAAGAACCAAACAAGTACTCATAACCTAACTAGTTTGTGTGTCAGATTTATTATATTTGACTCTAATTATGTATTCTTCTTATTTATTTATTTAGTTTTCTTTTTCCTATGTATTTTTTTTTATTTTCTATTTTTCCTACTGTTATTAAACGAACAATGTAAATAAGTAAAATCTAATTATTGTTTTAAAAATTATTAATCATGTAAAGGATGTGAAACCTGAAATTACACAGAGTTTTTGTAATTAAAAAAAAAATTAGAATAAACTTTATGATATATTATATATATATTTATTATATTTATATTTATTATATATATATTTATATATTATATATATTATATATATATATATATATATATATATTCTATTTTACTTTTGTAAGAAAAGATATAATGAAGTGCATGCTGCTGAAAATATTTCAAGTAGTGAAACATGTGAATCCCTTGAATTTTTTTTCAGAAAATTGATACGTAATTATAAGATGGTAAGTGAAATTTGTGCGATGCGCGCACCAGATTTTTATAATATAATATTATATTATTATTTAATATAAACAACAATTTTCCATGAGAACTAAATGAAATTTTCATGAAAATTATCATTTCACAAGTCCTACATTACAAAAATTAGTTTCTACACAAAGTAGGGTAGTGAGTGAAAGTTGCGTGATGCGCACCAGATTTTAATTATTTCATTGAAATTTTATCAAATAAAAACGTTCACGTTAAAATAATAATAGTTATAAAAAGAATTATCTATGCGAATGATTAAAATATGCTAGCATTGGATTTCATCGGTAGCGTGGCTGGAAATTGCTTCCGAAATACCGAGGATATGAGGCAGATCAATGCATTCCCGGGGAAAGACGGAATCTGAAATATGACCTCACTATATGAAAGAAAATTCCGATGGTATTATTCTCAAGTGTCCAATTTCGTTCTAAAACCGAATCGTTAATCATTTGTTCAAAAATCATTTGTTCAAACATGGAAATAAACTGTTTGGTTTTGTTTCATGTTAATTGTTTTGATCGCACATAAGTAAAAAAATAATCTTTCCAAAAACAGATTGATCTTAAATTGTTTTATTAATAAAACGTTATTAAAATATTTCAATATGTGGACAAATTGTTGGATATCTACCGGCAGCAGGCAGCATTTACCATTTTTTCAAAAATAAATTCAAACAATACCAATCGTATTACTACTTTTTAATAATTACTGTAACTACTCTTTAATAATTACTGTAATTCCTTTAAATTATTTTATTTTTTATAGATGCTTAAATAAATACCAGTTTATGGTGTAGTTAATAGACACCACTGATCGTTGTTATAGTGTCCTCCTCACAGCCGGTAGGACAGACTTTTGATAACTGAATCAACCCAGGCAGGAACACAAACGAAGCTAATATTTGTTCTATAGCTTTTGTCCGGCTCGTTCACCAATATCTCCACTTTTATTCTTCTTCTCTTTCTACTTTCTTGACTTTAGGAAGCTTTTTCTGTCTTCGAAGTGTGCACTGTCATAACTGTTGGTAATTAATTAACATTAATCTGTTTCTAAAGTCATGGAAGCATAACATATAAAAATCGGGATTGTTCTCCTCTTGTGTTGTGATTCATTGCTGCAGTTTTTTTTTTTTTATAGTTGCATACATTGTAATTATTTATAGTCCACTTATAAATAATATAACACATGTAAATTGTTACGTGTATCTGTGTGTTAGGTTTTATCTCCGTTTTTCACGAGACACTGGCTGAACTGATTTCGACGAAACTTTTACCGTTTGTTATAGAGAATCATAAAAAGGTTTCAATCTATATCAACCTGCCACCCGCCACCTTTAGACAAAATGGCGAAGGATCAAAAACTTTTAAATTTTTTTTTTTCCATATAAAAACGGCTAAACCAATTTAGAACGAACTTCAAACTGTTGTTATTTAGAGACGTTGAAAGGTTTTAGCAACATTAAACTTTTATCCGCAATCTTGAGACAAAATGATGGACTTACTAAAATTTGAATTGATTTTTTTTTTATTGAATAATCATAGAAATATTTACAATATCAATGGGGATCTGTCGTTAAATAGTTTCAATTTTCCTACGTCTGCCGCAGCCGATCTTCGGATGAGCACAGATTTTGTGAAGGATACAACTACGATATACATGATATTCTAAACTTTTTTATTTTTATAATTTTAGCAGCATATTTCTCTATCATATAAGATCTTCTCGACTCGAGGGAGGGTTTAGCGCCTACAATATACATGCTTTCGATTGGCGAAGTTCTGTAAGCGCCTAAGAATATCTCTAGTGCAGCCTTATGGATTGGATCAAGTATTTTTAAAATACTTTTTTTTTTGAAGTGCCATAAGCACATGAAACATCGTGACCATTTTGGTACAGTATAGTAGTACGCTTGGTATAGTCTCAAAACTGCTTTTGTCAGCTCTCCAACTTGAATGTGAAAGGCACCTAAGGAGACCATTAGTTAAAAATTGCATTTTCACATATGGTTATTTTCGTAGAATGAACAAATTAAAAATGCATTATTATTTCATTGCATGATTATAGTCTTATGAAGGAATTTTTGTTAATACTGAGGTCTTTATAGGTCATGAGGTCAAGATTGATCAATGACTAAGCAGCCTTATAAAAAAAACTAGTATTTCCAAATCCGTGTCAACAGAGATATGCATACGGATTTAAAATTACCAAAAAACAAATTATCCGTTATCCTCTAGAATTACTCTAGATCCGATTTCAGTTAATATTTCAGAAAAAAAAACTGTAGAAAAGCTATGGGACATGTGAGGGAGTGAGGATTTTAATGTTTTGAACATGTTTACATGTATAAAATTATTATATACATGAAAGCTAACCCCTGTTAAAATAATCTAAGACAATGCTTTATAAAAATCAATGAAAAAATTTCTGCCAGATGCATAAAAACATGTTCGAAGAATTTTGAACTATGTCTCACGGAAGCTGCTGACAGAGAAGCTCTTCGGATGAAAATGGAGAGCTAGTCCGAAGTTTAAATGGTCTGATGGTATTGAAAACGACGATTGAACTACGTTCACCATCAGTAGCTGGATGGTGACCGCCAGAGACAGAGGCGTTTGGAGGAACTTGGTCACTTAGTTGTAGCGCCGGATTAGAAATACAAATATTTCTTATAAATCTATTGAACTAATAAATATTTGTCAAATTATAAATTATTTAATTTACAGCAATGTTTATCGGATTATGTTTATTAAAGTCTTTCACCTATTCATTTGATCCTGATTATAACAAATTAAAAAAGAAAGAAAATGTTTTTATAAAACGAAATACCCTCAACTACCGAAAATTAACTCATCTCAGGTATTAATAAATTAAAAATCAGGAATAAGTGCAAACATTATCCAAACTCCTGAAGAACTGAAAACCGCAGCGCTATTGAACAATATCTGATCTGATGAGAGCCTTTTCTGTTCTCACGCCGCACTACTCACTCTAAACCGAAAACAGGCAAAGAAGTTGAGGGCGCCGCTGAGTAAGTTATGGTGATGTATCGGAACAGATGGTAAACTACACCAATCCAGTTTGAGCGCTAATCCTGTTGGCTAGGATATGTCAATTTGGCTGCTCCTTGATTGGTCGCTCCTAACTCTGTTTACATGGAGCCTAATCTCCATCAGGCTCCCTTCGATATTGATAAGTTAGAAGCTCTCCTATCTAAGACAATATTCCTCACTTTCGGAACTTTATTTTGATGCACTAGATGCCGAAGGGAGAAAATTGTCATAATTTTCAAATTTCTTATCTAAGCCAATTGTGATTTTTTCAAAGGTAACTCTAGAAGATAATGGAATGGTTATTTACGGATAAACAGTGATTAAAAATCACACCCCAATTTAGTGACCACAATTAGAACTGCGCAAGCAGCGATCCCAACAAGATAAAACATATTTAGCAACTTATAGTTATAACATGCTTTTATTTATTTTTTGCACAGCCTACCTCAGATTCAAGTTTCTCACATTGAAAAACATTATAGAACTAATTTTGAGTCTTAAAAAAAATTAGTTCCATAATGGTTATTTGATTTTTTTTTTAAACCATTATGTATATTTATTTCGAAATATATTATCTAAAATACAAGTATAAAACTGTTGAATTTTATTGGGGAGGGGAAGAGGAGATGAAAGAAGGGGCGGTAAAATTAATCTTTCTCCTCCCTGGAAAAAATCTTAGTTCCAGCCCTGATGGTAACCCATGAAAGTGTCATAGTATTGAAGAGACAATGTGACAATTCCACCACGGGTTTTTTATTAATCTCAAGCTCTGGTTAATATTTCCTAAATTACTTTATTCTGAGATACAGGTCTCAAAAAATAGTAGCATTTTACAAAATTCTACACTCTGAAAAACAGAGCTTGTCACTGAAGGATTCTGCGTTTTTTTGTTGTTGTTTTTTTCAAAGAAAATAATTTGATCAGAATTAAAGGAGGATAGGTGACCGAACAGAAGGGATTTGGATGTCTCTAAAGAGTTTTCATGACGAATGTTAAGAGGGAGAGAATCCCACAAGATTGAGAAGCGGATTAGAAAGGATTTTTCATTTGCTACGGATCTGTAAGAAAAGGGGTATATATCGTAAGGTCTGGATTTAATGGTTTTAGGGTAAATAGAAGATTGAATTGGCAGAAGTTCAAATACAATAGGGAGAGATCCTGTGGAAATAGTCTGGTAAAGGAAGGAGCAAGACGGCATTCAAACTGGTTATATGAGTCACTGGGGGATCCGAAGAAAAATTAACAAAACAAATATTTTCGTTTTTTATTTAAAAAAAACAAATATTTTCTTTTTTTATTTAAAAAACAAATATTTTCTTTTTTTATTTTAAAAAACAAATATTTTCTTTTTTTTATTTAAAAAACAAATATTTTCTTTATTTATTTAAAAAAAACAACAACTGCTAATTGAGATTTTTAATACATAATTATGAAAAAAATTCAGTTCTACAACATCAGGTTATATTTTATTTTCATTTGATTTATTTATTTTAAGGTATAAGCTATAAAATCTAGGGATTAAAGTGATATCAACATCGGATTCGAAAAACAAATTAAGCTTATCAGTGGATTACTAGTTCCAAGAAACGAAATCGATAACTTTTTATGGACCCATTCTATTATTAGTTACTGAGTGCGAAACAAGTTTTTTTATTTATCATTTCCATTGGTTTTATTAAAAGATCGATGCAAATTATTTCATAATGGTTAATTATTTTCATACAGATATATGTTTGCAAGAAGTTTTTTCTTTTTTTTAAACTATGCAGTGGATGGACGGATTTTTTTTCTTCGATTTTTTCATTCTACGTATCTTTAAACGTAAAATATCTAATTTTGAGTGAGGGGATATTAACAAATATTTTTCTTGATCGATTACAAATATTTTTGCAATATTTTAACCTTTCGAATGACCATAACATAATTTACCATAAATGTATACTCATTGATGTTATATGCTATATTATGATGCAAATAATGTTTTCTACTCTTCATAACTTTCTCTCCTGCTTTTTATCAAGGGCGTACTATATGCGAAAATTAATGGGATTTGAGGAGAAGATTTTAGGCAAGTTTCAACAAAATCGTCAGAGCCATCATAGCCAAAGTGTCTATAGAAAAAAAAGTTTTGAGACTATTGCATTCATGATGCTCGGTTTGGTGAATAAGCACCGGGAGCCGAAACCCTACAATAGAAGTAGCATGGATCTTAGCTGAGGCAGACACAGAGAATCCGAAAATGCATCTTTTGGACTGTGACTATGAACTACACAAGGAACAGTGAAACGCTCCGAAATAGTTCCTTTGAAAGCTGCATATCAAACATTTGATCCGATTAGAATAATCAAAATAGTATTGTAGAGTTCCGAAGATTATTCTGAGATGATTTATGACTTCGGTGCCAAGTCTGAAGAATATCGGCCCCCTAGTCTCGGAGAAAAGCTGCGGTTTTTTTTTGGTAAATTACAAAATTATTGGTAAATTATAAGTCCATTGTTGATAATAATAGACCAAATTATGTACCAGTGTAAACCACTTATTCTTTGATTTAGTATTTGATAAGGAAATACTGTTTCTTGATCTACCGTTTTGCGAGGAGGTGATGTGGTCTCGCTTTGTATCGCTATCAGGCAACGGCCATTAAGGTTCAGATACCCAATTTTTAGACGTTAGAAGTTTCCCGACTCTATAATCGATACAAGACTAATTGAACAGAAAGTAAATTTTCAACTATTTAACCATTTAAAAAACATGCATACGATTATCACTATCTCAATTTTGTCTATGATTTCTCTACTATTTTTTTCTCTGCTATCATTCTCTTATTTTATTGTATCTAATTACGAAAACTTATATAGTTTACAATATGCTACTGATTATGACCTAATCCACTAGGCAGATTATTTTTCCTTCATCATGAGGTGGAAATGACCCATGAAAGTAAGGTTGTGAAACGAATGGTCTGAGAGAATTAAGAATTAGGACACCACAGAAGATGGAACATTCGTAAAATTTTAATATATGAGCCTTGACCTACTAGTAATTTTAACTCATTGGTATATCACATTTCTATATCTTCTTGTCATATTAATATACAACAGCTATGAGCTATCATATACAGCTATGAGCACCGCGGGAGTCGCTATAAGCAAAACACTCACATTTAAAAATATTCAGTACTCTAGAATTTTCTTTAATGATGAATGTTAGGCAATAAATTTCATCAGTAAAAGCTGTCCGTTGTTACGAAATAAAAATTAATAGTTTAAGAGAAAAGATAACTAAATAGTAAAATTTCATTGTAGCTCTAAGGAACTTTTACTAGCAATTAAAAGGTCATTTGAGAGTAGTGTTAAATGACTTAAAGTGTGCACACTAAGGAAGGGGAGAAGCAGTTAGAAGTCATTAAGGAGTAGATAGACTGTCTCAGCCCTTAACGGTTGCATGACCAGGGAGATAGCAGCCAATAACCAAGCTCTCCTCTCGCTAACTACTGCACCATGGATAAGCAACATCTACTCGGGAAGTTAGCCTTTTATACTCATATTTCATCTGTAAACAAACACATTGGAAGAGGATAATGAAATGGATGTATATTTTTACTTTAATTAATTGGAATATGAAATGATTCATATTAAATAGCATCGCCCGGTGGTCGAAATTTGGCCTGAAAACGGTTATTTCAGTTTTTTTCAGTTTCAGTGATTTATTTACACAATTAAAATGAGCATAAAGCATTATTTATATTTATTTAACGCCCTTCTTAACTCTAATGTAGTACCATTGATCCGTTGGAAAATGCACATCGAAAATTTTACACGATTACGATACATTTCTAAAGTGGAAAGGAATAGTAAAAACATGACTACAACGTTCAATACGCTGTATCTTTGTTAATAATGGTTCTATTTAGATGATTTTGTTTTGAAGGTAATTTAATTACCATTAAAATGATCGTATGTGTAATCAATTTTCACTTTTAATTGTTAAGTGCAATTATTATATTATTGTTATAATTTTTTTCAGCGTTTTCTAGGTGATGTAAAATATCTATGGATAGTAAAAGAGCTTTAAGTAGAACACTTTATGCTAATTTTATCAAAATCGTTAAAGCCGTTTTGGTGCTGCAGTCCATAAAAAATATATTTTAATAATGGTCCGATTTCGATGATTTTTGTTTTGGAAATCTCTACACGATATATATATATATATATATATATATATATATATATATATATATATATATATATATATATATATATATATATATAAATTAATAATTAACAAGATTAATTCGTTTACTTTCAAATGACATTGAACAGCTGTTTATTGGCTTTTGTTATAAATGAAGGTTAGACTAATCAGCAAACTTGTTAGTAAAATATATTATAGTGGTTTAGGGAGTAAAAGACTCATATACAATTCTATTTTGTTTTAGATAAGCTTTTATATTTTGTATTGTTTGGAAATAATAACAATTTAATTGATTGTATTAAATGTAACTGAATAAACTATTTTGTTTTAGCAAACGTTTACTGTCGTATTCTTTCTAAATCGCAGAATTAAAAATTGTATACGATCTGTAGTATGGATCCACGAAGGAAATTGCATATCCATTTAGTAAAGAAAGGAGAAAATTAATTCCAATTAATTGCCTTATCTTTGGACAAAATAGTTTGGTTTTTGATACCTGATGAACTAAACAGTTTGGATCAGCATAAGGAATTATTGTCAAGCAAAACTGTGTTAAATAGTTATAAATCCATCACGAAAGGAGGTGGTTATAGACATATTGTTATTCCATTTAAACTCGAATTGCAAAAAGAATATTTAGACGAGGACGAAAATTTTTGTATCCGGGATCAGTATTTAGAAGAATATAATCAAAATGAGGCTGGTGCATTAAGTACTGCTTTAGAGGAAACCAAAACTAATAATTTTTTTAATTAAACGAATCAGGGAATTAGAGGATCGGATTTCAACTACTAATCAAGTACCGTTATGTGAAATTGAACACAAATTTTTTTTAAACAAATTTAATGTTTAACAAGCAGCTCTAACCTGGATTTCTTCATTTGAGAAACAATGCAATAGATTTCAAATTGCTGATGACATGAGGGTAGAAATTTTAAAATTATTTATAGAAGGGAATGTAAAAGAATGGTATAGTGCGAATCTCATTAAGATACCATTGACGGACTGGGAAAATTGGAAAATTCGTTTTTATTTGTATATGGAAAGAAAAATTGTACCTCTATTCGCTTGGCGTTTAATTACAAATATGTATTTGGTTCATTGATTGACTTTGTATTTAAAAAAGAACGTTTTCTTCTGGAAGCTGACAAAAATATGCCAGAAATGCTTAGAATCTATCAAATAGTTTATAACCTGCCTCTGAAAGTTCAAGACAGGTTAGACAGAGAAAAAATTGAGAATCTGAATGACCTAGTGAAAGAACTAAAAAGGTTTAATGACTCATACATCGACATTGAGAAAAGAAAATCAAATAATTCAGAAAGAAAACCGTGCAGAATATGCAAAGCATTAGGTTTTAAAAATCTTTTCAACCCACCAGAAATATGCAGAAATAATGCAACAAGGAAACTAATGGACTCGGAAAGAATACATTGTCCAATATGCGTTAAATTAGGTTATAAAAATCTCATTGTTTTACAGACGTTATACTTTTTATCGATGAAATTTCGATAGAATGTTTTTTAATTTTATCTCAAAATACAATAAAAAAAAACAACGTATTTTGCTCATTTGTTGTTTTAGCCCAACACTGATTTCAAAAATTTGAATCTCATTGCCTAATTAGAAATTAGAAGTGGCTGTAAATAAACAATATTTGTTATAATCATAATATATCTCCTTAAAATGCAATCGCTGTAGCTAGGCTGTAGCAGAGGATGAGAATTTCATTAATAAAAAATTCGAGAAACATTCGTATTGATCATGTGATTTTGCATTCTGCCCATTGACGTAATTGATTGTATAAAAAATAGTTTATAATTATTATGAAATCAAAACTAAATAGTTCCGATTTTGTAGCAGTGAAACACGTGTACAGCGAAAGGATTTATACATTAATTAATTATTAAGGCCATTTCGAATATCTCTTTAATCAAATTATATGATTAAACAAAAGGAGAATTGAAGAATTGTTATTGATTGTTAATAAACAGACCCACTGGTTGGCAGGCGAAGATCGGATACACGATGACTAATAGCCCAGAGCAAATTGTTAGCGGCTATTGTTACAGGGAACAGCTCTTAGCCGCTCGACCTAGGGTATGTCACTCCTGTCTGCCGCCGTTACCAATTTACCGGTCATATAGAACCATTCTGCTCTGCTCAGGTCAGGAAATAGCTACGAGATTAATTCATCAACAATAGTCCTTTAGTATCCTTCAAAGCATAAAATTAGGTTTAGATTTTTTTAAATACGACTAAATTGCGTGAGCAGCTGAGCTCCTTCACTTAGGTCGCATTGTACTCGTAATATTTATTGCGTAACTTGTTATAAAGACGTTTTACTATAATTTCTGTTATATAACTTATCTTGGATAATAACTGAGATATTCTAAAGAACTGAAATACAAATTTGAAAATATCAAAATGGCGGAAGTGGTAGAAAAAGTTGAAACTCCCAAAAGACACTTCTGTTACAACAGCTCAATTCACATATAAATCTTCAATGCATTAACTCGATTCGGAGAATTGCGCAGCACCTTCAAAACCGAGAAGGAACATTTGGACCCGCTTGAAATTTTAACTGAAATTTAACCCCACTTCTATGGCATTGTTCTTCCTAGAAATCAAACCATACATACCAAATTACAGCTTAATTGATAATTGGAAGTTTCAAAATTCCCATCCCCTCCCATCCGACTACTTTCGATATTGTGCTAAAGTCCTTTATTTTCGGGGAAAATATGACAAAAAGGATGTCACGACGTAAGAAGACTGCTATTCAGCACGTCCTCCTCCGAGATGTCATTCATCCACGACCGTCCTCGTCACTTGAAAAAAGTGCTTCTAATCGGGCATATAATCTTTTATTGATCATGTAAGTGTTTTCGAAATGTTTACTAACGTATGAATGAATTAGTCAAGAGTCTCCAAACACTATTCCAAAAGTTTTGGGATCTCAAAAGCATACCCATAGAATGGGAAAATAACATCATTATCCCAATCCATAAAAATGGAAGCCAAAGTATATGCGATAATTACCGCCACATATGTCTGTTATCAGTGGTATATAAAGTATACACTAGGATTCTGGAACAAAGATTAAGGAAATTGATGGAAAAGGATCTGGAAGAGGAACAGGCAGGTTTTAGGCCCGGTAGGCAGACACAGGATCATATATTTTCCCTGAGAATGATTTTAGAGAAGGCATGGGATAGAGGTAAAGCAGTATACCTAGCTTTCTTAGATTTATGGGCGGCTTTCGACCATGTTCCTAGACAGGAAGTATGGGATGCATTGGAAGATAGGAGAACCCCACAAAATCTTCTAAGTGCAATTAAGACAGTTTACCAAGACCCAAAGGGAATAAAAAGGCTAGCCGGCACTGAGTCCAGATCGTTCCATTTCTTTAGGGGAGTTAAACAGGGCGATAGCCTAAGCCCCCTACTGTTCATAATTTTCATGGATGCCATTTGGAAATTTTGTAAAAGGAGGACACCCAGAGCAATAGTGGGATACTGGAATATGACACCAGTGTTGGCACAGGCATTCCTGTACGCAGATGATGTGGTATTGGTGGCGGATACTGCTGAATCACTCCAGGTCGCTGTGGATGAGTGGCAAGAAGAACTGCAACTAAGAAGCATGCAGATCAATGCCTCCAAAAGCAAGGTTGTGTTTCGGACGAAGGAACGAGGATCTTAGAATCACTTGCAATGGAGAGACCCTTGAGCAAACCGATACCTACTGCTACCTGGGAACAATGATCTGCAAGGATGGAAGAATAGACCAGGAGGTAATGAATAGAGTCCAAAAGGCCAATGGAATATTCTACCAAATATCCATGACACTCATTGGAAAGCAAGAGTTGAGCAGGAAAGCGAAGATTCTGCTATTCAAATCAGTTTTTCTCCCAGTGCTACTACTATACGGATCGGAAAGCTGGACACTCCTGGACCGCCATGCCAGCAGGGTTGTATCTGCGGAAATGATATTCCTACGGAAAATATTAGGAAAAACCAGGCGAGACCGCATAAGGAATTAGAGGGTGCGAGAGGAACTAGAAGTTAGATCCGTCCTAGAGACGATTGAAGAAAGACAGCTGAAGTGGTTCGGGCAGGTAGCTATTGCTAAACTATGGCAATCTTAAAAACCCAAAGTCACCGATGAATAGGAAAAATAATGGTTTTATAAAATTTTTAGACGAGATTCAAAAAATTAATCAATGATTGCAAGGTAATAAGCTCAGATTTTCTTATGATAAGTGTATTTATCTGATTCTTTGTATGTTTTTATTTTTTTTTACTCGATATGGAGCAAAGTGTCGAAAGCTACTGTTAATGATGAAGAAAACGATAAAAAATGAGACTGATACAATGTTTTTATTTCTCCGATTAAAAAAAACTATTTATTATGATCAACGTGATAATGGTTGGGATGCGATGAGAAACGAATGTAACACGTACTATTTTATTGTGTGTCGGCATTTCTGCCTGAGTTGTTGGCTTCCATCAGGTTTGGTCGAACGTCGATATTTGATTCTGTTTTCTGGCGTCGAACGGCCGAAACGTCGGCACACATTAAAACAGTGAGTGATATTACTGTGTGTTTCATTTCTGACTGCACCCCTAACCATCATCTCTATTTCATCTACGGTCTAGATAATTGGATGATATTTAAAATGGTTGGGAATATTCCTAAAAATTATCTGAGCGATCAGGAGAGCATCCTGACCTAATAACAGAAAGATATCTTGTTTATTTTCCATTATTGCAAAAACCTGAATAATGTCCAACAATAAATTATCATTTATAATTGTCAACACATTCAATTCACTTCTTTTTTTTTCTTATTATCAGAGTTTTACTGTCATTATCTGTATTATCTCCAGAGTTATTCATAAGCCACGGAGTTTTATGAGAAAAGATATCGCCTTGCGATTTGAGAGATGGATGACCCGACTCCTAAACTTATGGGAAGTTGGTAAAGCAAACTGTATCGCCGGTTTTGGAGGAGGCAGAGACCCGATGATGTAGATCCTTGGTCAAGAGGACTCGCTAACGACCCCGCTGCAACTTGTCTCCTTTATTCATTACCGCATTAATTTTAAGGGCCCTCGCATCAATTTGGGCTGATTACTTTGTCTTCACGGCTCTTTAGCAGGTCTTAACTGCTTAGGCGTTAATATATCTCATTTCAGGACATAAATGAATGTACACTCTTGGGCGGAAGTAACCCGTTGTAGTTTTTATTTGACAACCTGTTGGCAGAGTTTGTTTAGTTTATCCTCCTCCCATTGTTTATTGAACACAATGACTGATTACAATATAATAACGATTACAACAGAAAGTTTGCCAATCGATTTGGTAAGGCAGTTATGTTCTGACGAAAGCTATATGAATCTGAAGGTGGGTAAAACATTTCATTAGCACGATAATGGTTTATATGAAATTACAAGAAGTACTAAAAAGATTGGAAAATTAATCATAGTTAGAATTTTTCAAAAATACACAGATCCTAGATTCACAGTTCTACATCATTCATGATATTTGTTTGTTTTTTTATTTTAATTTTAACAAAAACCGAGAGAAAAAATCTTCTGTCCTTTTATTTTTTAATTCCTCGGGGAAAACACTAATTATTTGTCTTTTAGATTCAAGTTTTTATAAAAACCTCCTCAAAACAATGTTTCAAGCCCTACGCCCGATTTCAAGTTGCGATCCGATAAAAATAATTATTACGTTTATCATTAAATTGTTATTCCCTAATCTTTCATAAATTAAATATCCTTAAATCATTAATTATTTTTATAGGTTAGCAACTTGAAAATAATCATAGGGCTCGGAACGTTGTTTTTTTTTTAAGAAGGTTTTAATAAAAAATTAAATCAAGAAGGGATGTAATAAGAGTTTTTCCTACAGACTTAAAAACATAAAGAAAGATAAATTGCCCTTTTGAAAAAAAAAATATAATAATTATATTTAACAAATTATTATATGTCCTATCAATATGAAAAAAAACAAGTTCAAAGAACGTCACTAATTTTTGGAATATTATTGATTGTTTAATATTCATTATTTATAATATTCAAATTGTATCATACTGAATATTTTTAGTGAAAATACAAACTTTCCATTACAATACTTTATTATATCATATATTTTTTTACATCTTAGCGTTTCGAAGTGTTACTCCGTTCTCAGAATATTTTTCTTCTACATCACTGCATAAACAACAACCAATTGTATTTATAAGAATAATTTACCAATTTTAATTAGATGCTTGCTTTATTTAAATACTAAATAATTTTATGTCTTAAAAACAATCTTATCTTCTTTATCTCATCGTTATATGTTGTTCCTTATGTCCTTCAGTATTCATATAATTGTATTTTGTCTTATTTATTAAAAATCTAATTAATCAATCAATATTTTATATGGAGTATCCACTCTACTACTATTACCTATGTCACACTTTACTACAATTAATTTAAAAACATGTTCTAATCCCCCTTCGTCTCTCCTTCTATGCTTCTTATAATACTCATTTCTTCTTCTTTCTACTGTGACTTCGTTACAATTGAATTTATTATTATTATTGTTTTTTCATATCCCCTCTTAAGCTTCTGATAACTGATTGATTCCCCTTTGCATTTTCAGGAAGTCTATACTTCATCTTCAATTTCTGTTAATTACCATATTTATAATTAATTATTAAATGATGGATCTCGTCTTTTATTTAATATCGAACCAAAACTAAAACTAAAATTTAACTTTCCAATAATTTTTGCCAACGATGGGGTGCTCCAGAAGGTATGGGCTCATTGAATGTGGTGTTAATAATTTTTTACTGATTCGAAATTTTTTTTATTTCTCTCGGCTAGAAAATCCGCTACTCTTGGCATTTTTAATTCCTCGTGGAGCCTCGATGGTCTAACTCTTTGGATTGATGTTCCTTTAACTATTCTTCGCCATAATCCATGTTGAAATTATTGTAAACTCTTTTATGTCCACTTTGCAAAGTGTGAAATCAATGGTGCGCCATACAATAGAGTCGGGCATATAACTCTTAAGCTTATATATGAAAAGATAGGTGTGAGGAAGTTAATAAAGGATTAAGCCACTATGTTTTATTTCTTACTGTTTTAAATTTTTTACGAAAGTTTGTCGAAAGCCTTTAATGTCTGTCAAACGTAATTGTCAGATAAACAATATTTTTAGATAGTTTATTTTCGCAGTTATTTATTTTAAACTTAAATAGGAATTTCTTCTTCACCTTTTCCCTTCAATTGTTTTTAAGTCAAATCATTTCACAAACAGGCCCGAGTAATTATGTTGTTAGTCTATTTTGTCCTCTGTAAACTCATGTGCCTCACAATTCGTCTCAGAACGCTTTTCTGAAACTTCTGGAGTTTTGTTACAGTTATATACATTTATAAATAAGTTATATTTTATAAAATTATATAAAGTTATGTAGGTATAATATTTTCCATGCCTAGGTATATTATTTGTAAAATAACATTCTAATAGCTTATACAATTATCGTTCACTGATAAGAATAAGTAAAATGTTTTGTAATTTCGAAGAAGGATTCAGTCCAGACCTTCTGGACTTCCACTCTGGCTAAGCCACCGAATAGCGCTCCATGGAGAAGGGCTGGACAGATCCTGTCTAGAGTGACACCCAAGTACACTATGCTGTTTGCCGGCCTATTTGTTCTACCTGCTGTCCTGTAATTCTTAGGAAGAGGGCGCTAGTTCTTAAAGGAGATAATAATTGGGTCTTTTTATGATTAACGGAAATATTTAATCCTTCCCGTTTCTTCTTGATCTCCTATCCAGCCTTAGGGCTCTTGTTGCGCCTTTGGATCTATTGTAGATCGCTATATCATCGGCGCATGCCGCTACAGTAGCTTTCTTATACCTCGCTTCAACAGTTTCAACCATGTACATTGAGAGCATTAGATAGATAGATAAACGTGTTTTATTTACATTATTATCATCTACATATTTACAAAAGAACCAACACTGGCATGGATATACTTTCTTTCAGGAAAGAAAGAAGTCGGTCTACGTGCATGGTCGGAAGAAAAAATAACAAATAAACCTTTCTAACAATAAGTAGCATAACATAAATTATCTGTATTATATAGTAACAATCTGAACTTTGTATATCACTGAGAATGAACTGGGCTAGGCATCACTAAATATAAACAAAAACCAAAATATGGCTTATCTAGCTTTGCTCATACTAATTCTATTAGTTGTGTAATCTCAGTGATTAAAAATTGTCTATAATTTAAAGCGCATTTCATTTACATAAACAACTTATGCCAGCAACTTCCATTTAAAATCTCTATCACTTCCTCATCTGTTAATACACTTTCTCCAAAACATTTTTTCTTTATGAATTTAAAACAGAACACCTGCCTATTAAATGAAGCATGTTTTCATCTTCCTTACACATGGCCGTATTTTGGCTTACATCCGCTCAAAGTTCCCCAAATGGCGATCCGGGCAGAGAGAGACCATCTTGGAAACTGGTCCGCTCGGATGGGATAAAAGCTATTTCCGAGCAATAGAATTTGAGATAATTTAGGATAATTTTCTCAAATATCTTGCTAATGAGCAATATGTATGGAAGTAAGCTTTTGGGGCTGTAGTCGGCCGGCTGGGATCTGGTCTTCGTGGGTTTCAACAGCGGGGAGAAGATACTTCGTCTCCAAGTTTCAGGTAAATATTTCAACTTGAGGCAGGAGTTGTGTAGATTGGCCAGATGTGCTATACCTCTTCTAGACAATTGATTCAGCAATATAGTCTGTATCCCGTCATAGACTGGAGCTTCATTTCCCCTCGTATGACGGAGAATAGCATTTAGCTCTTTCAGGAATACATACCTATGTATGTATATTATTGTCGATAGTATTGCTATTAATAATTATTGCCTATTTTCTCTAATGGAATTTCGGTTTTCGGTTACTGTCTGTCCTTTTATTCATGCACCAATAGTGAAACGCGAATTTCGTTAACTTTTCCTCCGCTGTCAGGATCTTACCACCTAAATTTTTGCTGATCCAAATTTGAATAGATATGATAATAAACCATTGTTTCGAGACGTTTGTGTTTTCGCTAAAAATATATAGTTTTTTAATAGTTTTTAGAAGAAGTAATTTTATTTCGAAATTTATGATGAAATAAAAATTTATAACGTAACTCCTATTGGTGGCAAACATTGTAGGTGATGATTTCTCGAGACGGGACATGAATAAAAGAACTTGCTGAAGATAACTGAAGAGAGAGGACATTAATGAATGTATCTCTTGTTGGCAAGTTTTCAAGATATATTCCTTAAGAAAGAAAACCTTCAGAACGTCTATGTATCACGTATACATTAATTATTTTACAAACCTAAAAGTTTGTCACGGTAAGCAATTAATAATAATTTAGAGATAAACACGATTTGTTTATCACCACATAAGTTCACTATTCCCTCTAAGTTTGATGAGAAGGTTGTATTGGTTTTAAACTATCAAAGTGTCGTTAAAAAGTTCATAATTAACTATTTGTGTTAATTTGTTCATTTAATGATCATGTGATGGCTCTATGTAATGACTTTTTATGCTACAATGAAATCCGTTTATCAATATTTTTTAGTGTTTTTCCTGCCTATGGTTATTTATTAACACTACCATTTATCTTTGATTCCATTTCACAATTATTTAATTATTATTTACTAAGGAAACATTACGAAGACCTGCGATGAGGATCCAAATAATGGTTTTCAGCTACCAGATTTTGCAATTTTGAAATTGACTGCCACCAGGACCATCTTATCCTTCATTAATGGCATTACTTGTCTATTTATTATTTTATTATCCAACACCCATTACTGGTTGTTAAGCCATTTTGTGACGTGCTGACCAGTGTAGACGAGCTTCTGTGTAGTCTTCCTCATCTTCTTGTGAGTGGTCCAGAGCTCTGCAGGTTCTCAGATGATCTGCATCCTTAGTTTCGTGGCCACAAAGTTGGCACGCAACCGAGTTCAGAACTAGTATGCTATGGAGATGCGAGGCCAGATAGTTTCTAATCTAAAAAAAGCAACGCTGACTGCTCGAGGGAGGCTAAAGCTTCTAGGGTAATGCTTTGCAATGCTCTCCAACTCCTTGCCTGTTGCTGTTTCTTCGCGATTTTCACTACCCCATTTATTGACTGGACAGTTTATTTGCCCTTTGGCTGAGTCAAGAGAAGGCGTGCTGAATGTTTCTGGCAGAGAGGTTCCCATATTTGCCTATTTGTCGACCATTTCATTACTATGCAAGTTTACATGGCTGGAAATCTATTGAAATTTTAACTGTCAGCCTTAGTAACCCCGTTCGTTTAGTGTCCTCATGCAATCCTAAATTCTTGTGCAGCCAGTTATATTATTAAATATCAGATTCAACAAGGCTGCTTGCGAATCGACCAAAACCACTGTCTTCCGTGTGGAAACGATTAATTCAAGTTGGGTCGCGACTGATTGAACTGCGATAATCTTATAATTGCTTAATGGAGCTCCGTCTGCAAGATATCCATGGAAGAGGCGACAGCAATACCCGGCTCCTGTTTCTCCTGTTCCAGGTATTGACGATCCTTCCTTGTTAATGTGTAGCCATTCCTGTTCTGAATAATCGTCATCTAGGATTTGGAGTGCGGTCTGTTATAATTCCGCTTCATAAGAGGCATGTTTTAGCAGTTGATGAAATTTTAAATTGTTCCTTGCGTTAGCTGGTCGAAAGAATCTTGGAAAGTTTTAAGCGGCGTTACATCAACAGAATGCAGACCAAATTTCTCGTTTAAGTTGTTATATGACACGCGAGTTGTCTTTGAGTTTTTGAGTGGTGCGATTTAAGTTTTGAACCTTTTTGTTGCTTGCTGGCTATTGTCCTGCTGTTGCTTATAACAATGTGGGCCTTTCGGCTTGAACTAGCCCATGCAGAGAAATAGCTAAATTTAGAATTTGATTGAAAAAAAAATTCATGTAAAGTAAAATTATTTCAACTTCACTAACTAATAAATATTACTTGCCTGCATGTTTTAGGAAATATATCACAAATTTATTATTTCATTTTTATTTTCTTCATTCGTTTTCTCTCGGCATCCTGGGTACTGGTAGGAGTAGCACATTAAAAAAATAATAGTACTACCCCTGCAAATGAATAGTTATTAAAATAAATATTTCGGCCTTTAGAGTCCTCGTAGTGGAGAAATCAGCTTAATCTTCATGTTCTCAGTCTCTTGGCCTGAGAGTCTTTCGTCAGCACCTCCCGCCTCACTCTAGGAGCACCAGTGTTGAACCTATTCCACACTGAAACATTGTTGTTTTCATCCTACATGCAATAGTTTTGTTCGAAATGGTCTCGGGATTTAGCCTTGTCAGGTCTTTCTGTTTCGCTTTTAATTCTAATTAAATATCGAAAGAAACAAAAACAGAAAAGATGGTGGACACAGAAGCTATTAAGTGCTACCAATGAGTCATATCATTTCTACTGGGTACATTAAAACTGGAAGATAGCACTGTATTTGTCAATTTTTTTAAAGATGACACTCAGTGATTTTGAATACCTTCTACAAATAGTTGAATGCAAGATCAGTAAACCAAATACGAATTTTGAAGTTTCGATATCGCCAATCGTGCCTTACTAGTGGAGATTCCTTTACAAGTCTCACGTATGCTTGAGTATACTTTCTAAACAAAGTATATTCCAGAAGTGTATGAAGCCGTCATCGGTTTCATACTCATTTCCATAGCTTGAATGTTGCGCATCATTGTTTCAGAGAATCCCATTTGATGGTATACAAAATGTAATGGTGGTCTAAACTATACAGTTTTAGACCACCATTACACTCCGGGGTCAGTTCTCTAGGTCTAAAAACATCCTTGTGATAGATCATGAACATAAAATAAGAAAAATACCTCAGGGATACATAGATGAATACATATTAGGAATCTCAAAGAATATGACAAGATATGACAAGACATATGAGAGGCATGATAAATCTTTCATAGAACAACTGGTATTAGAGATATGCTGTTCAAATAAAGAAGAGCTGTGGGTAGCATTCTGGAATGGACCAAAGGGAATGGAAACGAAGAAAATGTTCAATAAGATATGCAATAAAGAATGTTGAACGTTCTGCAGAGAAGTGACTTGGCTTAGGGTACCGTTGGAGAATAGAGTAGGAAAGAACGGGAGATATTCACTATAATGTTAGTCTATGATTGTTTTCGATCGGAGATACTGTTGTTTCTGAAAAACATTTCTGTTCCGGGTCATAGCCCGCCATCTATGTATAATATGTATATCATATAGTGAGTCTCAATGAAAATGATTGGTTTCGAGAAACATGGACTTAGAGCATGTCATTATAGAATGGATCATCTGACATT
This sequence comes from Rhaphigaster nebulosa, assembly GCA_948150685.1. Taxonomy (NCBI): domain Eukaryota; kingdom Metazoa; phylum Arthropoda; class Insecta; order Hemiptera; family Pentatomidae; genus Rhaphigaster; species Rhaphigaster nebulosa. The sequence continues at coordinate 38,444,630 of OX411309.1, forward strand.
AATCATAAGAATTCTGTCTTCCAGAATTGTACAGTACCAATGTTATACTGTACTTGTTATAATTGTACCAATAAGCTTTTTTTTTTCAATACGTAATGAGTTTCGTCTAATCAGTCTTTGACACCGTTATCAGTAATACCCGTCTGTTCCTTGTTCCCCTTTTCAGTAAAGGGTCATACATGTTGTCCCTTTGACCTCTGACCTTCTGCGTTTATTTTAGAACGAATTTACTCAACAATCAATGTAGCTGAACCCACAAAGGGACCTGACAGTGCGCTATTGGTATAATAAGATTATTCCATTAAAGATTATTCTAATCGATCATGAGATCACCTTCAATAAATGGTGTGAAATACTTAATGCGATTTTCTCAAGCGGGTTTCTTGATACTTTAATTAATTTAATTCTTTTATTTTTTTAAAAAATAAATATCGAGCAGGTAGGTAAACGTATTTATTTTCTGAAAATTGACATATTTATACAATTTATTAATATTTTATGTAATTCGTTAAATAGTTACTACAAACTAGGAGATGATATTGATGGAGAGGGTGAGAGTTAGGAGAATGGAACAGTCAAAAGAAAACACTATAGCTGTGCACTATTTAATGTATTCCAGTGCTTTGGCTTAGGTATACCACCCCTAATAAACTGTGAAAAAACAACAGCACATAAAAAAAAGAAATAAAATACTATCACTGTTTCTAGTACATGCCCTTGTTTTATTAGTATATCCATGTAGGTTTTATTTTTTAGTATTGTTATTAGGATTATATATGTATATGTATTGTATTTATACATATATTGTAACGTTCTTAAAATAATATGAAGAGGATAGAGATCCTTCAAAAAGTCCTTATTTCAAAAATAGTCGATATTAACATTGATAATGGCTTCGATACATCCTGCCTAGTTATATATAGTTGTTATATATTATATATTTTTATTGATATTAATTCTATGACCTATGGCCTACCATAGGGCTCAACTTAACTGTGTATTTACCATACATATTTCAAAAAATAAATGTACTCCAATGATCAATTTATAGCTAAAATATTTTCATAACTTTATGGTTACTATGCAATCAGTAATTAAATGTGTCAACATTAAGTTAGCAGTGTGCTTTGTTTGAGGCGCTAGGTCGTAAATTACCATGCTTTAAAACTGCAAAAAAGAAAACTTCTGAAATGTTATAGCAATCTCTTACTATAATTATACTTTTAAAAAATTTTCAAATGGTTCTTTCAACAACCTATGAATCAGTTGAAAGGGATCCGGTGAAAATTCGGTGAATTTTTTTTTAATATTTTGAAGTAAAAAAAAAAAATTAAGTGAAAAAAACATCCGATAAACGTTGTCTAGGGCTCACTTAGTACATATTGATGCTTACATAGTTGATTTTATAGAATTAATATTCTGTTAATAATAAAGGTGCAATATTGCCGTAACTTTGGCAAAGAAGCTTGCCAGGCTACGTGCTTATCTAATTGGCCTGATAGGCACTCCTTAAAACAGAACTAGTTATAGCTCCTCCGGGTTATTCTATCAGATTTACCGCTAACAGATACTTGCGATTTCCTCCTACCTTCACCTCGCTAACTTAGATGCTTGCCAGAGAAACTAAGTTTAAACTTTAATGAGATCGTTAAACTGTAATCTCAAAATGGTCGTGTAATAGACGATAAACCGAGGAGAATCGATTTCCTCCGAACGGGGTAAATGTTTCCCTGGCGTGTCCTTTCACCATGAGAGCGATTTTCACGAGAAAAAAAAATGAGACTATTTACATTTGGGAATTGAATAGAGTATTTGAGCCGGGGTCGTTTGAATAAATCCTCGGTCTTGATTACTAAATTAAGGGGGAGCTTGTAAAGCCCTGTTTTATATTTCCTGTTATATTTCATCGTTAGCTTTCTCTAAGATGTGAATGGAAATAGGAAATGTCTCTACGTTGTCTGGCTGCTACCACATATATTGTAGTAGTTTTGGAATGATATATATATATATATATATATATATATATATATATATATATATATATATATATATATATATGGAGCTGAGATGGCCGAGCGGGCTAAGGCACTTGCAATAGGTAATCAAAGTTAAGCAACGTCGAGCATGTTTAGTACTTGGATGGGTGACCGCCCAGATTTGGGTGACCGCCTACCGGGGAAAATCCACGTAGCCTGGCACTATTCCCTCTACCCCGGGTATGTGAGGTTCGTCAGCCTACTGGAGGCAACTCACACAGACCAGGCGTAGGAGTGATGGCCCTACTCCGTGTATTTAAATTGTGAATCGCGTTGTGGTCTTCCAGGATGTTAAATAGCCGCCCGAAGGTTTGGTCCATGGACGGTCTGCTTCGGGTAAAGAAATATAGGTCCTCGTGCGCCTGCTGACCCCGAACAGCCATAATTCGTGGGTCTAGACCAATTTGTCACTGTCCTTGAACCCGAGAGAGTCGGTGGGAAGGACACTGCCACATTGGCCCCAAAGGGACTGGCTATGGAGCAATTGGCAGCCTGCCGCTGCACAATGGAAACCATGACTCGCAGCAACGTGAGGTTGGGTTACCCCCTCCAGGCTGTCTGAGCTCCCGCAAGCGAAAAAAAATGTCTGTAAGAAGACCACATCGCGCGGCCAAAGATCTGCATGGTCTATTGAGCCAACAGAAAAAAAAAAAAAAAAATATATATATATATATATATATATATATATATATATATATATATATATATATATATATATAGATAGATTGATATATGAATGTAATGTGCGGCCAGTACAATTTAAAAAAAAAAAAGAATTATACAGAAAACATGTGCTTTATCACGGCATTAAGAAAAAATTAAAGGTTACTTTAACAGCAAAAGCAGAACCGTTAGGCCAGTTAATCTTGACCTTTCGGACATAGCGGTTGGAAGTAAGTGTTGGAAGTAAGCTGGAATGGTGTTGGTCGGTTCATTAGACATCAGATAATAGTAAACTAAGTTTTCCTAAGTGATGAGCCAAGGCAAGGGGGCGGGGGAAAACCTCCAAATTGTTGAACCTTTTTCAGTTTTTGGCTTATAACATTTAAACGGCGCGCCGTAGAGAAAATTTTATTATTTTACAAATTAATAAGCGTTGAATTCTGCGTAAAATAAGTACCTTAAATGTTAAATTCGGTTTGACAGAAGAATTAAAATTGAAAATCGCAACGGACCCTATTGCAATGGGCCCTAGTTGAGACCAGAAATGGATCTCGGAGGAAATATTTGGAGAAGTTCTGAAAATTTGTTCATCTATGTTTTGTAGAATACTGATTATGAATTTAAATTTTGTTAATCGAACTTTTCCCAGAAGTAAATAAAAAAGCAAAAAATAAAATTATTTTTTTGATTTTTTTTTTTGCCTGCATCCCTGGAAAGAATTATAATATTTATTTTTACCAAATTAAAGAAGAGTAAATTAGCTACAATTTCGATTCTAAAGATTTTTTTGTTTGGACGGTCCGTTTTAAGCGAACGCGAGTCGAAATTATTAGGCAGAATGTATAAATTTATCTTTGAGCAAGAGCTCTTGGAGGAAAGTTTTGTTGAAGATCTAAAAACTTAATCATTTATGTTTTTTAAGGTACTGTTTATGAATTCCAACTTTGTTACCTCTAATTTTTCCTGGAAGTTTAAATAAGCAAAAAAAATTGTTCTTGTTTTCTTTTGCTTGTACTTTATAAAACATGTTTTATTGGAATAAATTCTAACATTTGTTTTATACTAAATTAAAGAAGAGTAAATTACCTACAATTTTAATTCTAAGGATTTTTTTTGTTTGGCTCTTCTGTTTTTAAGTGAGCGCTATTTGAAATTATGAGGAAGGATGTCGAAATTAATAATATATAAATAAATAAATAAATAAATAAATAAATATATATATATATATATATATATATATATATATATATATATATATAATATTTAGTTTATAAAATAAATATTTGTTTCTATTCGAATAATACATGGTTTTTAAATAATAAGCAAAATAAAAAAAAATGTTTTTGCTTTTTTTTATACTTTTGTACGTTCAGAATCGAAATTGTAGGTAATTTACTCTTGTTTAATTTAGTATAAAATAAATGTTAAAATTTATATGAATAATGCATGCGTTCCAGGTATGAGAAAAGAAAGACATAAACAATTTTCTTTTTTTTCGGTTGTTTATACTTCTGGAAAAAATCGAGTTAACAAAGTTCAAATTTGTAATCAGTACCTTACAAAACATAAGTTAACAAATTTTCAGAACTTCCATAAACCTCTCCTCCGAGATCCCTTCTTGTCTCAACTGAGGTCCAGATGTTTTTCGATTTTCAATTTTGATTCTTCCGTCAAACCGAATCTAACATTTGACGCAGTCATTTTACGCAAAATTTAATATTCCTTAATTTATAAAAGAATTAAAGTTTTTTTAGGATGCACCGTTTAAATGTAGACCAAAATTGAAAAAGTCCGAAAATTTTGGGGAGTTTTCCACTCCCCCACAAAATTTGGGGACAAACTTTGGATACTATTATCAGAGGTCTAATGTATAAATAAAAGCCATTTCCAGTTTTCCAACAATTACTTCCAACCAGAGTCAGATTAACTGGCCTAAGTTCGCATGAACTGGAAATTGGAACTAGAATATTAATAATACAAAATAAATAAATAGAAATATTAAGAGAAGTAAAAATAAAGTAGATACAATGAACATCGTAAATGCAGGCATACGTATCTTTAATATTTACACTCAGCTTTGGGAACTACTCATCAAGCTTGACCTCCCACTTGTTGAGAGAAAACCAGGACACCACTAGTGCTTCTTTCTCTCGCGCAAAAAGCCAGTGGAGGCTTAGCGAAGGCAGTATAACATGATATGAAAATCGTCATTCATCCATAGTGCCGCTTATTTTCTCTGCATCGAATTAATCCTTAATTTATTATCATTTTTCCTCTACGTGTACTTTTTTGACTATTTACTATATTGCAAATAAAACAAAATTGAATTATATAAAGGAAAAGCTATTTATTAAAGATATTATGAATATGTTTAAAAAATCTCATAACAGGATCAAGAGTTGTAAGTTACAAAACTCCATATAAAATGTTAAAACTGAAGAAAAAAATTGTTATTAATTAAATATATTGAATTAATATTTATATTTAAATACTCCACAAAGGTAAGTTTCGTCGAAGATTTTTTATATCTGAAAGGATATCGTTTAGAGATTGATTTTTTTTTAATGAAGTTTGAAAATAGAAATGCTAAAAACTTATACAGAGCATAAAATTGTTTCTTCATACAATTTTATAGGAGATAAGGGATCGGATCAAGTTGAATAAAGGCAAGAAAAGGATCTTACCCTTCCAAGTAACAGGGTCCGGTCGAATATATCTCCTCCTTTTTATTGCTTTCTCATATTTTATTAAGGTAGCCTCTTATATATCGTAGTAACCTGTGAATATATCATTCTAACTGATGAGAAAATTTTTATTTACCATTTAAAACTTCAAAAAGTCTGAAGAATTTCAGATATACATCACAAATCAAATAAAATTGGTCACTGGACCAATATTTCTTTGGCCATAATAATACCATAATAATGGTAACTGAACGGAAAATGTTTAGCTAAAGAAAATGATAAATATTGATCTTGTGACCATGACTGATATTTATTGAAGACCATGTGTTATTATAATAGTTTATATTGAGGCTCGTTGCAGTTTTAGAAGTTATGCCGTATTGAAAACATATGGATGGTCTTATTGCGAATGCGCTTTATATGAAAATATCTTTAACTACCGTTTATATTTGAAAAAAAAGGACGAAAGAGTCCCGCAATTTAAATGGATAAAGAAACCTGTGGGTTACGATTGAATCTTGTCGTAAAACAGCTCTACTTATATGACTTCCAACTTTTGACTTGTTCCAAGATCCAATTAAGAATTCTATCTCAAAAGTTCTTTTCTTTTGCAGAGCTGTAGATTGGGCCGTAGTGAGGTTTTTTTTTTATGAAAGCTATAAAATCTTGATACTTGAGGGTGCCGACATCCTATATAAAATGTCATTTCCTTTAATATCATTCTTTAGGTCGAGAATCAGACACCTCTACGATATTTTCTCATATTCTTCGTATTGCATTTATCGACTAGAATTTATCCATTAATATATAGATATAATTAATTATATTAATATATTTTATTACTTTTAATTTTGTTGGTTATTGCCATTTTAGTCTATAAGATTCTATAAATCCCTTCAAAACGTTTCCAGCCATCCTAATCTTTTAGCTAAATCAATATCTCCACTTATCTATTTAATGATCCTCGATCATCAAAGCGACAATGGACCCTAAAAAGTAGGAAATTATGTCTGTTGGACTTCGGGTCCAAATGAACTGTGCGCCCATGGCTTTTGTGGGGTTACTCAGCACCTTTTAAATATTTCTCCTTTAGTTAACTATCATATTCTTTCATAGTTTATATTTATCCATATTTTATTGCTACTGACAATGAGATACGGTTAATTATTATATCAAATAAACCAAATTAAGGGCACTTTAAAAAAAGCCATTTTGAAAATTCAGCAAGCCCTGTCAGACTATTTCAATGAGGATAAGACCTACCTGATATTATAAACTATTTAATTGTACATTCAAATAAAGGGTTTAATTAATCAAAATCATTAGACATTTTTTCGAGAAATAAATAAATAATTGGGAAAATTCTTCAAATGTTGTATAATCCAATAATTATCTATTCATTTATTGAGAGGGAGTTCCCTAGTACCTAATTACCATCAATTCTACTGACTGTTACAGAGAAGGCAAACATAATTCCAGAGCTAGCCATTAAACGGATCGACTCTGGAAGTGGAGACAGTTGGAAGCCGCTCTTTGATCTCTCTCTGCTCGATGAAGCGTCAGAACCGAGCTCTATTGAAACTCCAGTCTCTCTCCCTTCCAGCCAAGATGGAAATTATTCCATCTGGTGTCTGACTTAACAGTAAGCAGGGTAATGACCTGGAGAAATAGCTTTTCATCGAGCCATTTTAATTGCCTCACAAATAAACACACCTGAATTATTTTACGAATCTTCGTAATATCTTATTAAACCATCAAGTGGCAGTATACTAATCTGTTATATGGATATATAAATATAGAACAAATAAAATAAAACATTTTTGTGTGTAGAGTGCTTGTCACAAAATCTTAGTATGATTTCACTTGTTTCGTTCATTCCATAATGAGTTGTAATGGAATAAATGGACATAATCTATCTGTAGCAATCGTGAAAAAGTAACTGTATCGATTTGTAAAAAAAAAACAAAAAAAAAAACATATTAACGTGAACATGGTTTTAAATTTTTTTTTTGGTAAATTAAAGGAAAATATTTCGGAAATATTCTGGAGCACTGAATTGTTTCCTACATTTATGATGTGGATTTACCTACTCTTTGGACCGACAAATATTTCTTCTGATAGATGACAATTGTATTTATTTCTATTAATAAGTCTTATATAAATTAATAACAGTCAAATAAAATTATCTTTATATTTTACACGGAAACTAATAAATATCGACGTCGTTTTTTGAAAAAGGCTTAAGCGCCAACATTTCGAAATTTAGATTTCAGTTGATTACGGGACATAAACACCACCTCTATCGATTCCCGCTCAGGATTTATCGAGAAAAAAAAATTCGAAATGGTCTAAAAATCGAATATTTATGACGTAAGTACCAAATACTAACGTCTCGGTCATGACTATAGCCTAAACCAGTGCTAGAAGCCTTAAAAATATATTGTAATTATAAAGATTTTGTCCTGTAAATAAACTCCTACTGAATACAACAAAAAATTGCTTTACGTTACTTTTGTATTGAGTTTGGTTATAATGTTCACAGATCGACATTAACAATTTCATAACTATATTGATTCTATGAATAACGAGTTGTAGGGAAAATCTGGCATACATATTTGGACAATGGTCCAGATGAAAAAAAAAAAATATGAATAGATGAAAATATTGATTTTTAGTTTAATTCTTAGATAATATGAAAATGTGTCATCTTGAATAGAAAAATGATAAAAAAAAATATGTCAAAATTGTTTTTCTATAGATTTAAAGAATTATATTATGAAATTTTAGCATTGCCTAATACATTCTGTTGCAATTAATGCTTCTGACATGCTTTTACATCCTTTGAGTCGAGTAATTATTTTTCTCTTGTCGCACGATGTTTAGGTTTACCAGAATGGCATGTGGTTTTTTTTTCCTATTCTTTCTGTCCTTGTAGTTAAGAGTTTGGAATCACTTGGTAGAGCTGCATCTATGATTCCGGGTATTTATTTTGTTAAAACCAATATTGCTATTACCCGGATTACCATCATCATCATATTATTTCCTCTCTACCGCTGCGCAGTGTGGGGATGCCCTCTATAGAGCTTGACCCAAGTGTCCCTTTCTTGAACCAATTCTCTCCTCCTGCTCCAGTCTAGCACTCGCTTCCTGAACGCCTCCCGCACGCCTTCTTTCCAGGTGATCCGTGGTCTTCCTATTGGTCTTCTTCCGCCTACTCTCGTCTCATATGTTATCCTGGCCGTTCTCTCCGTGCTCATCCTCAGGAAGTGCCCAAACCATCTTAGTTTATTTTCTTCAAGAGTGGTTTCTACCGGCTGTACCTCAAGGTTCGATCTTATTGTCGTGTTGCGGATCCTATCTCTTCTGATCCTTCCTTCAATCTTTCTTAGATATCTCATTTCCATTGTCTGGATCTGCCCTTTGTGTTTTGAGATAAGGGCCCATGATTCGGAGGAGTAAGATAGGATGGGCAGGAACGTAGACTTGTAGACGGATATCTTCGTCTTCTTCGTCACCTGTCTTTTGTTGAGAAAACCTTTCCGGACTGCGTACGGTATTGTAGATACAATGCCAAGGAACTTCGCCTTATGCATCAGAAAGGAGGGAGGACACTTTGAAAATTTGTTATGAGTGACTCCTTCTTTTTTTATACAATTTTTTCTAGTCCAATGGTATTATCAAATTTCGTGAAAGATCATTTTTGGAAGAGATAGAAGGATTATAATTAAAAAAGTTGAGAATAAAAAAATATACATTAAAGTTAAATTTCCCACGAAACCGTTAACAGTCGGATGATTTATGAGGATTTTTTCTAAAATTGAGATGCAGAATCGGATCCTTTAATTAACTTTTATCTGGTGCACTCAGTATACCCTATTCTATTATAGGAAATATAAAACTGATTTTTCCTTTTGGCTAAAATTATCCTCGTTTCCTCCAGATTATTCTTGTGATCATGTTTCTCTCCTGGTTATTCTTGTTACATAGTCGTTCTCCACTTACTCCCCACCGTCATATTTTTTCGTAAATTTCATAAAAAATCGGAACATGATATTTTTTATAGGGTGGACTTGTTAAGATTTTCCGATAACTTTTAATATAAGGCACCTTCGAATTATACGAATACTGTAGCTCCGTTGTTCCTCGTTTAACGAAACTAATCGGGCCTTGACTCTGAAGGTTACTGGGCTTTCTAATTTTCAATTAGGAGTCGACTGAAAGTAATTATTAAAATATCGTGACTAGAAGAGAGTGAGGACAGAGGCTATTCAAGGACCGAGGCCCGAGGGGAGGAGGAGAAAAGAGCCGCTGAATGAGGGAGATTGGGGCCTGATGAGGATGTGTTCATTAGCTCCCGGCTTAGCTCATCTTGTCCTTTCACTCCGGGCTCAATGCTACTCTTCTAGGTCCTGTCTCTTCCCCATGGCTAAAGACTTATAGGCAAAATGAAGTTATAAAATGATAATAATGCGCACTCAGGTAAAATAATTTCACGAGTCTTAAAACTAATCTGTAAGTATCGAAAATAATAAAATATATACCTGTGTGCGTTTAAACAAAGTCTGTGTGTTTTCTACATTTCTTTTAAAACATAATTTAGTAATAAATTAAGCTTACTCCTCCAAATATCATAATTTTCCATCACTTCCAAAACAATCTTGTATCCAAAACAACAACGATGCACATCCTTAGTTCGATGACCGAGGGCGCCCCACAGTTGGTCTAGCCAACATTCTGCTTTGGACTTTGGTCAAATGTAAAAACTTAAATTTAAACCATTATTTTACTGTAGCACCTTACATTTGAACATCCTCTATCGAGATTTACCATTTTCAAACTCAACATTCTATCCTTGTTCGCGAAATAAACAATTCAATTAGTGCGTTTCTCTTCAAAATATTGTTAAATATGTAAAATTTTATTACGTAATATTATTAGATAAAGAATAATGACTTATAAAATAAAAACAATTATTTATTTATTTATCCGTATCTACCCTTTCGAGTCATTATCGGGTCATAATTCACAAAATTATATGTTGTTCAACATATTTATATCACCCAAAAATTTTAATGTTCCAGTAACTTGTTCTTCATTGTTACCCAACGCTTCTGTTATTGTGGAAGGTATGTTATGTCTTGTTCTGATGACAGTTTATAGTGTGCATGATGTTACAATATGCTTTATTGTGAGTGTTGTATTGCATTTGTCCCAGATGGGCGGTTCAAGTGTTCTCATAAGGTATCCATGCGTAAAGGTAGTAGGGCAATCCTCAATCTTGTTAGGATAATTTCTTTCTGCATTTCCTAACGGAAGTTTTCCAAGGCTGTTTTTTTTTTATTTCTTTTAATTTGCATGGTGAGGATAACCATTTTGTTTGTCACTTGTTCGTTATTGACTGTTTAGAATATCTCTTCCAATCTTCGGTTGTTATAAAGTTGGCTGTTGTAATCCCTAGCACTTTCTAATCTTGCCTTATTTGCCTCTTTGTCAGCGGTTTCGTTGCCCGCAATACCAGAGTGCGATGGTTACCCATGCCAGCACAACTTTATTGTCCACTGACTCATACATTTCCCAAGGGCAGTTGTTTTCCGAACTAATGCATTTTTTTATGAAGCCTCAGGAATTGCGTTCAATGAACTCAAAGAGTCCAAAGTGTTTTCCTTCCATTGACTTTATTTAAAGTTTGTAGAAAATATATTGCTGATAATTAAGTATATATAAATATACTGCTGATTTTTGACAAGATGAATTTTATACTAACTGCTTCACTTACTACAGCAAATCCAACTTCAGCATTGCTTTTAGTGGCATCCGTAAATATGGCGGAATAATTAGTATACTTTTGTTGTGACTCTAAAAACAGATCTTTCACAAAAACAAGATGAATTGCACCGTGGATAAAATAGTACGTCATCTAAGTGTGTGTGTTTGTGGATGTGTTCGTATACACGTATAAGGTAAGAAATAAACAAATTTAATAACCACACATGAATATTTTATTTGTATTCATTACATGACTTACTTATCCCTCTATCCGTCTTTATTTATATATGTATATGTGCTTGTTCCATTTAGAAGTAATTAAGTAATCTAATTCTGTGCTCACATTAAATATACATAAGGGTGATACATAAAGTGAATATTTTCTAACATTAATGGAGATAGATACGGGAGATTATTGAATTGCAGAAATAGAGCTCTCTTTCAACCTGGGCTATAGAAGGCTCAAACAGTACATAATTGGTTTTTTTTTTTACTTCCCCTACTCATTGAAGGTAATTAATACTGCTCGGTTTCTGTAAAGACTTTTTTTTGCCAGTGAGGATTGAAATATCAGTGAACAGCCTCTGTGGGATTATTACATTTAATATTTAATTATTCGTGTACTCTTGGATAAAAATTTAATTAGACCCATGAATAAATGAGAGTTTATAACTATGATCAAGGATCTCGTTGGTTTATATTTTTTCTTTTTTTTTGTGTGTGTTCGATTTTGTTGAATATTAGTTATTTTTAGTTTGTTTGTAACTATAACACAAAAAATAATTCTTTCATGCAAATAATTGATGTATTTTCAATAAAACAATGCCTGATATCAATTTAATGTTAACAAGCCCTGTGGATATTATGCAAACCTATTAGCCTCTGTCTGTAGCTAGGGAGGTCTCATTTGCAGGGCAGATTATTTGTTCAGTTGCCACCGAGTGTTCATACTAAAAAGTTCAATTTTTTTTTTTTTTTTTATCGATCCTTCAAAACTTTGGGAAGATAAGATCAAACTCTTATTTTTGTTCTGTTGCCAAAAAAATTCACGTGTGCCGTACAAAATCTCTAATCGGCAGCCATTTAAAAAAAAAGAAAAGCTGATAGTAATGTTAAATTCCTAGGATCTTCCAGGGATGGCCTGTGACTTTGTTCCGAAATATCAAGAAAATCGGTTCTGTTGCTTCGACGCAAAAGCCACGAACTGCGCACAGCGGGGTGTCCAACACAATATAGCGGTACAAAAGTAAAAACATTGATGAAAGATATTTGTTATAAAACTTACTTATAGAGGGAGACTAGGGTCAATATTAGAAATTACCGTATTAGCCGAGTGCAAAGCCACCAAATCAAGATATATAAAGAGCCGATGCCTAACTCCTTTAGGTCCTCTTAACTGGTAGTATGTCTGTGATTGCCAGTGAAAACTGCTAATAAATTCCACACCTTTAAGTTTTGATTTTTTTCCTAAAATATGGATTCAAACACTAGTCGTAAGCTGCTTTAAAATATCATATCTGAATTCATAAAAAGTTTCGATAGTTTTGTAAATATTTTTTTTTCAATTGAGTAGAAATTTAAATAAAGATCACTAAAATATAAATTTTAAAATGTTACAACGTTCTCGGAACTTCTGAGAAATTCGTAATTTATATATTTCCTGTTTATAACAGCCACATATTTTACATATTTACCTAATTCAGCTGCATCATTTTGCCTCATCATTTTACAATTATATAATTTTGTTCATTCCAGTTCCGAAACATGTGATTAAAAGAAATGAACTCGTATTTTTTAAAGAGACCAAAAAGCAATTAATAGACCAGATCAAGAGTGCAGTGATATATTTTATGATTATTTAAAAAATTAATTCAACCTTCAGGATCCTCCTAAATATCAAAGAGAAGATCTGCAAAATTTAAGTAGTTAGGGAAAAGGGATGCTGCATTGATGATGAAATTAATTTTGACATCACATAAAAAAGAAAATATTTTTCAAAATTCGTTAAAATCCTCAGATCCATTAATATCATATGCCAGACCACAACCTCTAAAACAATTTAGCTGTTCTAAAGAAACATTAGAACTTATTCATATTTCGGAAATAAAAGATAACAACATTGTAAGAAGCAGTAGTGATAACTAAAGCGACTGGGCATATTAACTGATATATCATTAGGATTTTTGTGTACATATTTAGTTTTGGTAAAGTAATTTATTAATTTATTACAAAGGTTAATTGTATATATTTAAATAACAATTTTTTTAGGAATAAATAATTTTTGTTTTTCATTTTTTTTTTTTACGGTTTAACACATCTTCTTAAATTCATCTTTTAATTGCGTACAAAAACCATTCTGAATTAAAATGATCTTTTTCCAACTAATGTAAAAATAATCTTGACCGTAAGAACAATTAATTCATTTATATTGACTTGATTGCTTACACAGGCCATAATCAAAATATATGATTTTGTAATCAATACGGTGAGTATTGGTTACGATAATTCTCTGAGTGATTTAAATTAGTAAGTTAGATTGAATATAACAGAGGGGAGAGATTTCCCATTTATATCCTATATTAACTTAGTCATGTCCGATCAAGTTATATTAATGATATAGAGAGACCAGGCCAACTTAAATGTCCCACTAACACTCATCTGTCCTCGTATATTCTGTCTCACTTGTACTTAACATTTAAATTGCTAAAGTTCACCACTTATGCGGCGGACGGACCGATTTTAATTTAAAAAAATTACCGCTTTTATTTCTTTAATATAATACAAAATTAATATTCAAATTATAATCCACTGTTATCAACCATATTTCAGCCAGTTGTTTGATGCCACGCTGGTACCACTTCTGTGGACGGCTGCCGAAGAACTCTGGTCCCTCAGTTTCAACCTCTGGAAAATTAATTTTTTTTTTCTTAAAGAAAGTGGACGGTTTAAATAAATATGTGATAAGCTGATGGAGCGAGGTCTGAACTGTATGGTGGGTGTGGCAGAAGTTTTTTTTCTTCAACTTTTCCTTGTTCCAACTGGAAGCGTGTGGCTGTATGTTATTCTGCTGGAATAGAGCTCATTTACGGTTGACCAAAGCAGGGAAACGCTGTAATAATTTCGCATTCCTGTCTAACTGTTCGCAGTAAAGTTCAGAGTTCATAGAACATTCGTCAGAACCTCATTCATCAATATCCACTGAGGGTCGCCTTGAGCCCTTCTTCCGTTCCAAGAACATATGTCCTCTGCTAAATTTTTCGAAACCAAGACGCCCTTTACGACGATGGTTAAGGTTACCTTCACCTTCAATTTGAATAATTTCACGTGTGGCTTCAGCGTCTGTAATTTTTTTTTTCCAATAGTGTCTTAATTGCAAGCATTTCATACTATTCTAAATTTATTGTAACATTTCTAAAACGACAGGATATTTCCATGTAGTAAATACTAAGCAGGCATGTGGATGTATTTAGTATCAATTTTAGAGATTTGAGAGTTAAGTAAAGTTATGTTTGGAGCATAGAAATAACTAATAGATAAATTAAATTATTATATTAAAATAATATTATAAAATTTACGTCAATAAGGATTTCGGTCATCATTTAGAACATGAAAATCTTAACCAAGAGGATATACACTTGCCTCAAATCGTTAAATAATCAAAATATATGATTTTGTAATCAATACGGTGAGTATTGGTTACGATAATTCTCTGAGTGATTTAAATTAGTAAGTTAGATTGAATATAACAGAGGGGAGAGATTTCCCATTTATATCCTATATTAACTTAGTCATGTCCGATCAAGTTATATTAATGATATAGAGAGACCAGGCCAACTTAAATGTCCCACTAACACTCATCTGTCCTCGAATATTCTGTCTTACTTGTACTTAACATTTAAATTGCTAAAGTTCACCACTTATGTTCTGATTACATTTCTCCGAAATGACGAAGTTATCTTTTAGATGATTTGCTCTTCTTGTATCTTTTTATAAGCCCATTTATAATTATTCATAATAAGTAGAGATTAAATCGATCATTATCATAAAAAAAGAAAGTCTTCATTACTACAATTAATTATTAAATATGGCAAAAAGTCATCATTGTCTTAATTTTTTTAATTTATTTCTTATTTGTACAAAGCCTGCTCTATTAGCTTAAACTACAAAATTATTAGTCCAAGGCTGGCTGGCAGCTATCCTAGTTGCATTCTGGTATTTCGACAATTAATTCTTACAGAGTTCATTTGTAGAGTACGAAAAAGTCGAATTTCGCAGGAGGAACATTTGAATTTAGCCTTTTTAGGTTTATCGCTGTCCCTCAGTTCACTGATGAAAAATCAAGTCGGACATTTTCCTAGTAATTACTGATAACCTTTATTAATTTAAAAAATGTTTATCTTCATTTTTTAATCATTTAATCATGAATCAAATTTTTGGAAGTTTTTCGTACAGTGAAAAATACTGAGCATTTATTTTGTTTTGTTTTTACAGTTTCAAAGCATTTTTCTACATTTAAAAAAAATTAAATTGGCATATAAATTCCTGCGCATATTATGAAGTACACTCCTTAAACTGAATTTATTTTGATCAATTAAAAGTAACATTTATATTTAACTGTTATTCGGAATTGAGGGGAATGTGGTCATAATGTGTTGTATTAGTTTTAGCTACTTATTAAAATTTATAAAATTTCAATTATCTCTTTTATGGAAAATGTATGCATCTTTATTTGTGACATTCTAGTTATTAAAGAAATGCTCAGCGGTTCTGATTTATCGATATTTTACCTAGATTTAGAAACCGTTTGTCTATTAACACAGTTTATTAAGAAATTAGAAATAAACATTTATCCAGTTTTTATTTAATAATATTAATTTTTATTTTTTAATAATTAATTAATTAAAATTATTATAATTTAATAAATTTAAAAAAGAAGGTAATATTAAAAACAATAATGTATGGCACTTGTTCTACATTGATTTAGATGTTGTATTTCATTGCAGGTGGCGCTTTCTTACATAGATTGATCACAAATGGTGTCTGACTGTAGAGAAGGCAGCCAACATGCTCCCCTCAAACGTGGTCTCGTTCGTGAAAAAGGTAAGTTAAGTTGTTTTACCTCTGCCAGATCGCTTCGGGTTAAAAGCACTTCTCCTCTCCCTCTCCACCCCTCCCTCTCCCACCGTCTCCTGCCGGTTTATCCCTTTAGGGGTTTTCCATCGGCAACGGATCGGCTAATGTAAATCGAAAGATTAGGGAAATGGATTTTTCTATCCAAATTTCATCCAAACATAATCTGAATCTATACATGGGAAAAAGGAAACTTTTACCGATTCAATTATTTGGAGTATTTTTTATTTGAGTTTTCTTTTATCGATTAAGCATGTCCGCAAACTAACAATTGGATACAAAATCAAGTAAGGATTATATTTTACGTTTAATAAATATTGCCTAGTTATGTATCCAATGAATCTTACATTTTCTCTGTACCAAACTAAAGTAATTTGAAGCAGTTATTTATCAAATGGTCACAATAATTACTAATACAATTGATATACAGTGCACCTCACCTTATTTCTGTCAACCATTGGTATAATCAAGATGGCCTTTTTTAATAAATTGTTGCGTTTATTTTTTTTCTTCACGTTTTTCGATGTTCTTTCGAAATCGGACATATTAGTCAGTCGCGTTTTTTCTTTATATGCGAAAAAATACTAATCATCTAGCCTTGGTTTCAATCTACAAACTTAAAAAGCATACATTTCCAATTTTACATCGCCGCTTCAGAGCAGAAGTAACTTAACTCCGAATATTTAGGAGGTTTTTTTTTACCATTTGTTTTATCGTTTCATAATATCAATGTATAAACCATTTTTTTTAATTTTTAGCTTATTTCTGAACTTTGCATAATATTTTTGTGATTTTATTATATTGAAAAAAAATTCTTCACATTGTTTTTATTAAATATTTTTACAAAAAATGTATTTAAAATTTTGTATCTCTAAACTTGGGAGAAAATTTGAATAATGTAATTGCATCATGTGAATAAGTGAATAAAACAAGTGTCATGTTTGATGCATTGCCAAGTTCAGGGCTAAGTATTATTGATAGAGGTAGGCTACTTAAGCATTATGAACTATCTTAAGTGATAAAAAACTGAAAAATCCAAATTTGGAGATACGATAATTCTGCTCTGAAGCGGCGATATCCCCACTAAGATGCATGTATATATAATTTATTTGTATTGAAATTTAATTTATTTACAAACACATATATCGTCAAAAATTCGAAATTGGAAGGAATCTGTTTATTCTCTTATAATACAATTTCATGGATAATAGATTTTTGATCTTAGCCAATTAAAATAATATTTTCTTAAATAAACTCTTATGTTATAACTAATTAAGTAATGAGCATAGCTCTTCACAAATTACGAATTCATATTTAAATTATTTGTTATTATCTTGTAAATATCTGAAGGAAGGACTGCTCAGAGGTCCCGCAGTATGAGCCCTGGAAGTTATGCTGTCAAGCCGCGAAACAGTTTAAGCGTCTTAACTTTAACTTAACACAGCGCAACGACAATGGAGTGTTACGTTGCCTTTATGTCAGAAATACTTGAACTATCATTACTACGTGCACTGCCGAATGAAGAATTAATTAACAACACTGATTTAATAACCTTACGATCTTCAAAAGTTGAAGTGGTTATGATGTAAATACTAAAGATATACTACAGACATTTTTCATATACATTTATTTTATATTGCTGTTTTCTGTTAGGATTTAATAGCCCCTAAGATTTTTTTTATTGAAATCACTGAAAAGTTCTGATGAGTAGCATTGGTATTATTTTACGATCACGACCACTGGCCGAATTTTTGTGTATTGTACACTTAGATTTCTTTTTTTTTTTTTTTTTTTTTTTTTTTTTTTTTTTTTTTTTTATTTTTTTTTTTTTTTTAGAATATATGTTCTTACTTTAGTTTTCTGCTAATACCCAGTATAAAAATTTTACGAGTACTGCCCAATACAATAAAATACCCAAGGTCAGTTGTTTGTTTAATTTTTTGATTGTTTTTTACAAACTAACAGTTTTTTGATATCACGTTTTGTTCTTTATGTAAAAATGTTTTTGGTTAAAAATATTTTTACTGCCCTTCAATTTAGCAGATTATTATATTTGATAGTTAAACATTTTTGAAGCTAACGGAAAAAAAAGTATGTGTCAGAAGAACATTTTTAACGTAACGTATCGAAGTGAATGAATTATTTTTGCGGTCTAGTAAAAAAATATGTTGCAAATTCTGAATATAATCCCTAACATTAGAAGCAATCAATAAAAGCCGAATTAAACAATCATTATTACAGCCATTTCGTCGATCTCTAATTTCCAGCAAACCATTATCAAACAATTAAAAAAAGCAACAGAGCTGCGTCACTATATTATCTTTAATTGTAAAATTTAATTTATTAAAATGCAAAATTAAAAATATCAAAATGGCGGGGATAGTAGAAAAAATTTAGATCCCCAAAAGGCACTTTTCTAACACCAACTCAATTCACCTACAAATTTTCTACCCTCTAACTCAATTCAGAGATGCTTTAGAGTTGCGTAATACCTTAAAAACCGCGAAAAAACTTTTAAGCATGCCGAAAGTTTGACTGAAATTTACTCCCTACTTCTAAGGTATTTTTTTCCCTGTAAAACAACCATACCTGCCGAATTCCCGCACATTTGATCCAAAGGGCGGTGCTGGGAGTGTAAATGTAGCAAACAATAAAATATATGCCTATTAAGTATCTCCGAAATCTCCAAAACCGTATTCTAAGGGTTATGAAACGGATTTAAAATGCACCCCCACCACTCTCCAACGACTTTCAATACAGTTTAGTAGTAAATTATTTTAGAGGTGCCAATTTTTTTTTATTTTTTTAATTTTTAATTTAGAGGAAAAATACTTCTAAAAATGACTATTTTTATTAGTTCGTAATTTAAACTGACAGTGAGGTTTATTGGTGATTTAGTATTTGGTAAAGGGCCATACTGAAAATATATTTTTTCCTCTCTTCATTTCCGAATCTGTGCCTGTCAATTAAGAAGCGCTTTCCCTCATCCTGTCTATATTTCATTCTGACAATTGACTTGCCTGCCTTCCCCATTTTTCTGGACAATGGCACGTCTTTTTGAAAGGTCTGCACTTAAAAAAAAAAAATTAGAGATACTGGGTTGCTTTCGTCACAATTTAATTAATTAATGCTAGATATAAACATACTTACATCGTGGAACAGAAAGATGGCTGAATTAGTGAATACAATTTTAGGAAGGATATCCAATTGTAAGTTTTTATAAGATATTGATTTTTTTAATCAATTAGTTTTAAGAAATTTGGCCATCATATTAACAATACAAGATTTTTTTAAACTACATAATACTATCGAAATAATACTTGGAACTAGTCGTAAGAACTAGTTGATCCTATCAGTATTCTAAAAAATCAGTTTATATGAACATTTTTAAAAAAAAATGTTCATAAATAATCAAATTATGGCAATTTACAATTAAGGTACGGTAAGAAAAATGTTCATACCTAAAGAATTAGGGGAAAAATAATTAAAATAACTAATAAAAAATAAACAATTTCGAATCTGGAGTTTTAGATTTATTGCTTTAAAAAATATCTATTTTTTAAAGGCTGACACAAATTTAATATATCCTTTTTTAGGAGTAAGATTGTGCTGCTGAGTTCTTTCTCAAACCTATCATGTCGTTTTTTGCCTTTCGTATTTCATTTTATTATGCTCAGAGATTGTTTATATTTATTTAAGGTAAAGAAACTATATAAATTGATCTAAAATAAAGGGTTGGATTTACATAGTTTTTAATTTTAAAAATAAAACTGTTTATATATTTAGTAATTTTGTCCTGTCATTTTCTAAGTACCTACTTTTTTTTAAGTACTTTTATTCCTCCTAAACTGCATTAAAACGGTTTGAAATGATACTTAGACTTTTCTATTCAATCTTTAAATTATTTTTATTTATTTTTTTAAATTAAACATATTTAGTTAATCGCGAAAACTTTTGGTTTTCAGATTTCATTAGTTATGTTCAAGCTATCACCAGCAAACACTGCTGTCAGAAACCAGGCGTTGAGCTTCTATCCTGCAATAGCGTTAAGCATTGCCGGTTTGCCTAACGATATTGCAAAGGTGTTTCATTGCCGAAAGAAACTCAATTTATATTTTATTTTAATTGAGGAGCTTGCTATGAACTGTGGACATCTCCATTTTCACTTTTGTTTGCAAATTTTCAGTAATAACTATTTTTCTACTATTCGGAGTTTCCTGGATCCAGAAGCCAATAAAGTTATTTGTAAAATATGTTCAATTTTTGTTATCGTCGCGTATTTTAACGACTTCTCCATTTTAACTTAACTTCACCTAACTTCTTAACCGCTAAGTTGGTTTCGACTTCACGTCTCTATTCACACTTATCAAAAACAAATACAAGGAACCATTCAATTTGATACCCTAAAGAAACTCTCAACATTTCCCGGCAAGTGGATGTTCTTTATACTGATTTTAGGAAGGCGTTTGATTTAGTCAATCACGATATCCTCTTCGCAAAACTATACAAGCTTGGCTTGTCTGAAGATTACATCAAGTTAATATCTTCTTACCTCAAATATAGGATGCAGTATGTTCAGTATTACGGTTACTATTCTAAGTCATTTATTCCGACTTCCGGAGTCCCACAGGGTAGCAATTTAGGCCTGTTAATGTTTCTTTGTTTTATTAACGATCTTCCAGAGGATATTAAATATTCTAATTTTGTTTTATTTACTGATGTTTTTAAATTATATCTGATAATAATGATAGCAATCTGTTGCAGTTAGATATCGATTCCATTACTGAATGGTCACGGTGCAATATGTTACACTTTAATGTAAATAAATGTTCTGTTGTTTCCTATTCTAGATAAAAAAATATCTGGAAAGACAAATGGAAGGACGAACATTACCTAGGCTTCATGAGGTAAAAGATCTTGGTGTCATTTTTGATAGTAGACTTACATCTAATATACACATTGAAACTGTCACTGTAAAATATTTTTCTACATTGGGATATATAAGAAGGCATTGGAATGACTTTAATGAACCAGCTGCTTTAATTACAATTTTTAATTATATTATTAGACCCTAAATTGAATATTGTTCAATTTTCTGTTAAACGAATTCGAAAATAGATAGAAAAATGTTAGAAATGGTACAAAAACGTTTTTTGAAATTTGTTTATTTAAAATTTTGCAGAGTACACCCAGAAAGAGGTCTAGCTCTTACATACTTTTTTAAATACTTTCGAGGTAAAACATTCCAACATCCAGCGTTGCGAAATGGCCACAGTATTGCATTTGATAAAACTAGTAAAAAATATTGTTGATGATAGCTCTAAACTGAATAAATTGAATTTTAGATTCAGTAGGACTTGTAGCAGGATGGCAGATGATTTTTATTTACCAATCGGTAAGACCTATGTAATTAAATAAGTAAAGGTTGAATTAACAGTTACCTTGTGCTGGGCCGAGACAGTGCATACATACGGTCTGGTGCTCGGCTAATATGATCAGTGCAGTCAGTGTATTCGGCCTAACAGCAATAGCAGGTGAGTGATTCGGGCGTGACGGTGAATATAACGGTGTCCTATCCTCGCGGTATCCCCACCTCCTCCTCCCTCACCTCGGGATTGGCATTGACTTGGTAAAATCAGTCAAGTCAAATAAACAAAACGAGTAGTGCTGTCATTCGTTCCGCTGTCTCACTCGTTGATTTCTTTAGTAAAAACTGTCTAAATGGAGCTTCCAAACAAACATCAATTTAATTATTCAAACAAGAATATTAAACTCACAAATGGAATTTCAAATCTGCAATACAGAAATATTTGTGATGGGTTATCGTTTCAGGCGAAGAATCAAACAGATCTGATCAACCCCAATCTCATAAAAGATCTTTCTCTCTCTCTCTCTCTCTCTCTCTCTCTCTATATATATATATATATATATATATATATATATATATATATATATATATATATATATATTTTAGATAAAGTCGCTTGGAAAAAAATCATAAACGTATCAAAAATATTTTTTTTACGTTTAAGATATGAAAACTTTATTTTTATTAAAAATATAAAATAGTACGAAATACCATTAAAAATGACGGAAAAAATTTTTATTCTACATCTCAATTTTCATAAAATAGATGTGAGGCTCGATTTAATACCTAAAAAACGCGCTTGAACATCGTGTTCTTTCTCGGTTCGGCCGCTAGTATCGAGGGGTGACGAAGGCTCTCTGATGGTCGGGTCTCGAACGCTGGAAGGAGAAAGATTCCCCTTCCCTTCGTCACTTCTACCACGCTACCTCGCCGCTAGCGGACGAACCGGGAAAAAGCATGATTTTCAAACGCGTTTTTTAGGTATTAAATCGAACCTCACATATATTTCATGTAAATAATTTTGTCGAAAAACTGCTCGGTAAAACCAGCGCTTTGAAAAATCGCTTTAGGACCATTTTGGCACTTGCTCAAATCTTTTTTTTCGAAATCACCTGATTTTACGTTTATAAGTTATATATTACGTTTATTTTTGGGGTATACAATTTTATTATGGATAGGACATATAACAAAGCCGCTATTTAGGCCCCAAAATAAGTTCCTATGATAATTAAGAGCCCTGTAATGAAATGTCCATCAAAGACCATATTTCGCGGTTTTTAATTATTTTTGTGTAAAGTTGTAGACCAATCTCGATTGTTTGATACCCATTTTTTCTGTCTTTACAAACGCCATTATGTTGTTCGCGTCTTAAACGTGACAAAAACACTTTTCGGCACGATTATGATTTTCATTCCGCTACGTTGCTTCCTACTGATTTTATATAAAATATATAAAATTTGTTTCTGCTATTTTTTTCCTAAATATCACTTTGAGAAAGTCCATTGGAAAATTATTTAAAAAAATAAACTATCGCGCCTAGAATATATCTCTTCTTAATAGCCATAGTCTTGTCCATAATCATTTTCTTTTATAGCAAATTTCATATTCCATTTTCTGTATTATGGGACGTATGATCAAGTTACAATGTTGCTTAAAAACGTTCTTGATTTTTCTTATTTTCTTCGGATGTGGAATCATGTTTTCCGAACCTTAAACCGACTCGTGTACTGTCTCCTCCTCGCGTGGTCACTTCTACTCTTCAATACTTTTCAAGGCCGAATGACAAAGTGAGTGTCTCGGCCCAGCACTCGGCACATGTAACTGTGTCAGGATTTTAACCATCCTGCTATCCTGGTAATCAAGTTATGAAGCATGGGGGGAGTAGTACCTAGCGACACTTCTTCCTGTTCTTAATGTTGCGGTTTCTAATGAGTCATGAAGGTCTCCCATCTAGCTTCTTTTCAGCATTCTACGAGTGCTATTAAGCAATGTAGGGGGGAGTGTGTTATGGCCTGGTCCTGTCCTTTTTTGGTCCTTTATTGGTCCTGTGTGAATTAGTATGTCGGTTTAATTCGTGAAATCGTTTGTAGTTGGTCCTTATATGTTCTTCAATTGTTGGAATATGTGTGTCTTTAGGTAATGCAATGTAGCTAACTTACCAAAGCGCTTCGGTTGATATCCCAAACGTTTTTGACAAAAATATTTCAAGTTTATGTGAGTGGATCATTTTGACTATCCCGCATATCTTTTAACATAGTTCTGAATGAGTTTATGTAACTTTAATATTGTATAATTCTTATTTCTTGCGTAGTAAGATTAATATGTCCTATATTCTATATTATTAATTTTATTATTTGTTTTTAACCTTATTCTATGGTATATATATATATATATATTAAATTCAACTTTTATTTGCTCCTGTCACAGAAGAGTGACAATCAGCAAATATGGTGGTGATAAAAGATAGACATCGCATTAGGAAGGACAAGACGAGATATGTACATTCTTCTGTTACTTGGGTCGGATTCGACCTATACATTTATAGATGAGGGTTAAATCTGTAAGGCGAGTGTAGCGTAGGTTATATAGACATGCTATGACCTATGCTAGGTCCGCTGTTAGAGATTGTAGAGAATTAGTTGTTTTGGTTTTAACAGCTGTAATCAGTATATTTCGAGGTCGTTTTTTGAAAAGACTTAAGCGCGAAAATTCGAAATTTGGGTATAAATTTATTATGGGACGTAAAAACCACCTCTATCGATTCCTGCTCACAAAATATCGAAAGAAAATTGGAAATGACCTAAAAAGCTACAACTTAGGTAAGCACCAAATAATGGCCTTGACTAGAGCTAGAGTCGTAAAAATATATTCTAATATTCTAAGTTTGTATTGTGTAAGAACTTGATTCTAATTGTGTAAGAACAGGCCATTCTAATAAAAAACTACTGAACAAGATAAAGATTAAAATTTAAAAAAAATATTATTATTTAATGAAAAAAAGGTTCATGTATTTCTTGTAAAGTTTGCTAAATGGCGCTTATGCCTTTTTCAACAGGGATTGAATTAAATATATCCGATTAAACTTTAGTAATTAAATAATGGTGCCACGCGGTCCGGCCAATATTAGCATAAATCGATTTCATTTTCGAATAAAAAAATGCTTGCAAGGCCAGGATACCTGCAAGAAAAACCTAAGAAGGCCGTAGACAAGTCGAGATTACTGACAAGCAGTCATACAGATAAGCCAGAGTGAAAGCTCCATAAAACTAAGAGATAGGTTTGATCGACAAGTTATAATAAAACTTGCCGCCCAAGGACATGGAGCAATAGAAAGGTTTTTCAAAGGACGCCATACCAAGGAAAGAGACACGCCCCCCAAGCAAAATTCTTCGACTACCAATAAGAAGGCCCAAAAGAAGAGTGGGAACAAAATTTATCTTTTAAGAAGGGGAAGGGGGGATAGAGAGAAGGGGCTGCAGACAGGAAATGTGAGTAGTTGTAGCGGGGAGGAGAAACAGCGAGGAGCTAAGAGTAGAAACATAGAGTCCAGCTGAGCAGTCCATTCGAGACGGAGTCCGTGAGTCTGGCGGCAGAGAAGAAGACCACTGCGAGGAGAGAAGAACAGACCATCGAGCGGCGAAGCGGCCAATACCCGAGACGACGAAGGCAACAATAAGATAAGTGATAGTCCCTTCATTCAATTTGTTCATTATTGTCTTATATTATGCGGCACCATAATAAGATTTTAAATAAGCTAATTAGACCCAGTATTCTCAAATACACATGATTTAGTCAATAGGTTTTTATAACGAAGTTAATTCAGATTGTAAATTATTAACCAGCAGTTTACTTAAATAAAGTAAGATCTTATGTCAAAATCTATAATTCTAATTACCCCATGCCATCATATAGTTTAATTAATTGAATTGGCAAACGCGACATCCTTGGAAAGGATCTCCAATGGTATTTATAATATCCCAACCCAGGGACCATAGCAGGGGGGTCTGTGTTCTCTAGCCTTTTTATAATAAAAAAATACAGTTTGATTGATCGGTTCCCTTCTGGAACCGATGCAAATACAGAGTATACTAAAAAAGTGAATTAAGTAAATGCAATTTCTGAAATCCCCACCTGCTGTGGAAAAGCAGTTTGCCAAAAACATAGCATAACGATTGACATATTGTGTATGGTAATGTGCAAGTCAATGAAAAATGGTTAACGCGTACCAAAATTTTTAAACTATGTTTTCATCCGATCATAAGGAATATCAAAATGAGCAAAAACTTTATTTTGTCTTAACATTTCAACAAAAGAGGCGAAGGAAATGGAATAACCGTGTTCGAGCACGATCGGATAGAGCTTTCGAAGGAAATATAATAATAAATAAATATAGAGGTAGAAGTATTTTTGAACTAATCCAAACATTTTCCCAACCCGGTTGGGAATAAGCTGAAGATATAAAAGGAAAAAGGCTGATCAAACGGCGAAGGTATCGCTAGCGAAGGGGGCAAATAGAGCGCTCTCTCCCGGCGGCTCCTGTGAATCAGTCCGAGAAATATATGCGCATCTCATCGATACTATCTTACCTTCTCCTCTTTCCTCTAACTCACTCGATTCGAAGCTCTTCCTTCAATATATGTTACTGTCGCACGTAATCACTTATTATATCCAATAGTTGAAAATATAAAAGTACACTTTTATGGACTAAAACTGCAATAGGACTTTTTATGAAAGATTAAATAACACATTTATTCATTTCCATGTCAAATACTCTATCAAGACTGGCCATTCAAATTAAAAATTAAATTAAATTTTTCTAATAGAGTCGAGAAGTCGTTCTGTACCTCATTTTCGATTTGTAACTTCTGTCTTTGCTGATTAAGGGGAGGCGGAATCCCAATACTTTCCTCGTAAGCTAAAAGGCCCTTACTCCAAAATATTTGTTTATATGCATTTTAGTATTGTATCCGAACCGCTCTAAAAACTAAGCCTTTATGACAATAGAAAGCCCTAGAAACAATGATTAGAATCGAACAATTGGATTTTGGACTTTCTAAAGCCATAAAAAGGTGTAGTTGTTTGCTAGAGCAATTCAGGTGCAATACGAAGATGTATTTTAAAAAAAATGATTTGGAGTTAGGGCCTTCTAGCTTTTCACGGCAGTATACTACAATATTGGGTGTTCGACTCAATTGACTACCCCCTTTAAATCTTTAATTTTCCGAATCCAGGGGTGAAACTTAGTGGAGCATAATTGTGTCACCAGAAGTTTCTTTTAGGCTCTTATTCAACCCCCTAATTTTTCCTAGTACTTCTACAGCGCAAATAACTCTGGAATTTTCAATGGAATGGGCTATATTTTATTATGGTATCTTATAAGAAATCAAATTCTGAAACGATTTTATATTGGTGAAAATATCGATCCGAAGCTTCGGAAAGTCACTAGCGCAAAAAATCTGATTTTTTTAGACACATCGCAATTCAGCCCAGAAGGATTTTAGAACTGAAACTTATAGTATCATAACCAGGTAGAATAAAGTTTAGTATGATAGTTGAAAAAAAAAATGTCTGAAAGTGGAAACACCAAACTATACCACATAGATTGAAATGAAATATGCATTATTCTTCGCGAAAGTGCATGGCATTCTTTTTAAATTAATGTCTTCCAAACTTCTTGGATAATTTTCATTATTTTACTGATGTTCAAAAAGAATATCTTCTGCATCAATACACCGTAAAATCCCGGCAATGAAATATGTTTGGAGAGCAACATGATACGCATTTTTTGAACATCCATAAAAAATGAAAATTTTCCTAACAGGTTGAATAGTTTGTATTTCCCATCTTCTGAGGGTTTTTTCCCAACTATCATACTAAACTTTATTCTACCTGGTTACGAAACTAAAACTTTCACTTCCAATGTCCTACAATGTATATATATATATATATATATATATATATATATATGTATAATATAACAGCGATCTACTGAAAAAATATGCCTAAAAAAATAACAGAATTTTTGCGCTAGCGCCTTTCCGAAGCGTCGGGTCACTATTTTTACATGTACAACATCGCTTGAAAATTTGATTTCCTTTAAGATTCCATCATAAAATATACCCTATTTTATTGAATATTCCAGAGTTATGTGCACTATGAACTGCTGGAGGGGTTGAATAAGAGTACGATAGAAACTTCAGGCGACACTGTTATGCTACACCAAGTTTCACCCCTAATTTAAAAAAAAATAAGACTTTAAGGGAGAAGTCAATCCAGTCTTGAACACCATTTATACTAACATAAGGAACATTTTCTCAAAATCCGTTCGATCAATAATTTTCAATTGTTTTAAAAGTAATAGTGACTCTTGGTGCATATCCTCAGTTTTTTTTTGTATTATATATATCTAAATGATCCGTAATGAACATTTTTTTACTAAGCCTTGTTTAAAATTTGAAATATTTAACGTATATAATTTATTTAAGTATGTAGATCTTATTTTATTTTATTTTATTTTTAAAAAACTCAGTATGTGTGTTAGTATAGTTATATGACTGTGAAAATTCAGATAATTATTTTATGAGAAAATGTTCCTTATTTGCCATAAACATTCTTTATAACTTTTGGAATAATATTCCTATGCAAAAATATTTTTACTACACTATTATTATGTAAAAATATTCCTACTGCACTCGTAAATTATATGGAAAATGTTAGTGCAGAGATGCTTATACTGTTATTATTTATAACGAAATACTCGTAAAGTGCACATATTATATACCATTCTGACAATAAAAAAGTTCTACTTCCATATAAAATTATACAATTTATTTCATTTTTTTTTCCTTCAAACTCTCCTTAATTTACTAATGAATTTAATATTTTTTTTTCAACATTCAACTTACTGGATGCTCAAATACTATTAAAAATGTACTTGTATATCTGTGCATACAATTAGATCGACACATGACTTTTTCGGCCGATTTAAAACAAAGCGAAAATCAATTCGAGCTAAAAGAAACAGATTCCACAATTTGCTAGATGTACGGAGAATCTCTTCGGCTGAAACTTATGTTTAGTGCATTCTTAGGCAGGCACTACTCTTTGGTTCACCTATGTTCAAGTATTTGCCTTTTTAAACGTTTAAACGTTTGGGATCTTCCCAGAAGATTTTGAGATTTTGAGATCTTCCCTTTTCGATTTGCCTGAACGAAAAGGGGAATTCACTCCAGAAGATAAAGAAAAACAAACTTCATGAAGAGATACATGCAGTTATTAAAATTAAAATAAATGATTGACTTACAATATGCAGTCACGTGAGTAATGCAATAGAGTAATTTATTCATTATGTTTAGTTTATATGATAAATTCAAATAGAGGGTGAACCCTATCACCTGGTGAGTTGCAATATTTTATAAATACTAAATCTAGATTGATTTTTAGCAACAGAAAGTTCATGCAATTTATGCAGTTACTGGAAAACAAATGACCGTTATAGAAGCAAAACAAAATAAGAGACGAAGGGGGTTTACGAGAAAAAAATATATATATATGATTTTACCAATTTCATCTGCTCAGAATTAACATCGAGAAAGGCACGTCAGTCTGAAAAAGCGTTATAAGGCATGTATTTATTTGTAATAATATTTATTAATCAAAGCAATGTATGCTTTTAGCTGTATGAAGGAATAAGACCTATGTATTTCGGAATATATAATAAAAACATGTAGTGGCTTCATTTATTTATCAAAAAATAATATAGTTGATTATTGTTGATTGGCGTAAATTTATTCTTCAATTAAAGTGAAAAACGGATTAGTCGGTAGTGATATACCTCCTCATGACCCTATAACTGGGGATGGTATGGTAATCGGTTATCAACATTCTTTTCGCATCTCATTTAATTTACTTGTTACCGAGACTTTTATAATACAATATCGTACTATACTTAATAAAACAAAATAGCGGTAATATGCGAAAGATGGAGCTTAACCCTTTAACGCACTGGAGCTTCAGTAAAAATCTTGGTCGTGATGTTTGTTGGCCTTCCTGATAGGGCACGTTTGTGAGCTCTGTATATTCAGGTGAAATTTGAGTCAGGTAATTGAATGGATCGTGGCCTATCTTATAGGCCACGTTGTTAAAATTTATTTAAATGCAAATTAGAAGCGAGGTAACGTTGGAAATCATTCGATTCATTTTAATCGTGAATCATTTAATTCAATTAACAACGATTGAAATAAAATTTTTCGTGCCTACACCTTGAAACTGTTGACCTCCCAGTTGGATACCAACGTTGCAGACTGCGACTCGGGACTAGTTTTGAATTTTTTTCATAGATTTAAGCTATTTTTTTAATCTACAGCGATTTTTTTCTATGTATTTATTAAAAGTAAGTGTTTTTAATTACTATTAAAATCTCTAGGAACTATAATAAACTAATTAGAGACAGTTATATTAAAAAAAAAGGATTGTTTCAGGGTGGTTAGGGTGGTCCGAAATATTGTACAATAATCTTATTACTTCTTACCGCTAAAAGCATACATTGTTTTGATTACATATATATATATATATATATATATATATATATATATATATATATATATATATATATATAAAATAAATAAATATAATTAAATATTTTAATTAAATATGTTTATTCTGAGCAGATGGAATTGGTAAAATTATAATTTTTTTTTTCTAAACCTCCTTCGTTTATTCTTTTGTTATGCTTTTATAACGCTCATTAGTTTTCCAGTAACCGTATTAAATTGCAAGAACTTTCTGTTACTACAAATCAATGTAGATTTAGTATTTATAACATATTAATGCTCACCAGTTGATGGGCTGTAAAATTAAACAAATTTGAATATCATAAAAGTTAAACAAAATGAATAAATTAGTCTACTGCATTGTTCACGCGATTTCACCATTGTCGCAGGGTCGAGGTTGGTAAAATTTGATTAAATACCTCATTTCTCCATAGCTGTAAGCTGCCGAAGAAAGCTGCATTTAGTAAGTCAATAATTTATTTTTATTTTAACAACTGTATTTATCTCTTCATGAATTTTGTTTTCTTTATCTTCTGGAATGAAGTTCCTTTTACAACTTGTCTGAACTGGCTATTCTGGGAAGATTCCAAACGTTTAAACATTGATTCAGGCAAATAATTGAACATAATTGGGACATTGAGAGTAGTCCCGGCCTAAGAATATATAAAACATAAGTTTCAAGCGAAGAGATAGGTCCCGTGCACCTAGCAAGTGGCAGGACCTGTTTCTTTTAGCTCGAATTGATTTAAGCTTTTTATTAAAATGGGTTCAAAAAGTCATGTGTCGATCTAATTGTATGTTGAAAACAGAGTTTATAATTTTATATGAAAGTAGAACTTTTTCTTGTTAGAGTTATATATAACTTGTGTATTTTATGAGTATTAACACTTTGTAAATGAATACAAATCCATTGTACGGGGGCTTTCAGAGGAACCAATAGCTAAACATTTTATTTTGTTTTTAAAATCACACTTTACTAATAAATGTTTTTCTCATCCTCCTGCTGTGATGTGCTACAGATATTCGACATTCATGAAAACTTCTCCTTTTACTTCGTATGCATGAAGTTGAGGTTTTTTTTGGAATTGGTCTAGGAATTGGCATTTTATTAGCCAAAAAGTGTAGTGTGGCGTTTAGGTTTTCACGACAAAAAAGTGTTTTGAGGGTATAATTTATTAAATTCACTTCGCTCCTAGTCAATAAAATAATAAGGAAATACAGATTAAAAAGCTTCTTTTGTGAAATAAAACAAAACTTTATCAACAAAAAATCTTTTAATTAACCAAAACAATTTTGAATTTAAATATGAAATGAAACTATGAAGAAAATAATTTTACCACCGCACTAAAATTAAAAATATCCTTACTGAAATAAATTTAGGAGTCAGTCTGTCACCGTTAAAACTACTGTGACAAACTACTAGCTAGCCTTACCACTAGTCATGGTTCTCTCGTTACCTTATTATACTCGTATTCGCAGAACTTTAGTTTCACCTTATTTATTTCACTTGTTGGCAGACCTCTTTTTTGATGATGTTAATGAAGAACTGAAGTTTAAAATAAAATAAAATTAGTCATCAAAATATTACTAAATAATACACGTTTGAAAATTTATAATAACTATCTATAATTCTAAGAATAAAAAAGACATCGTTGAAATAAAGGGTTAGTATTTCAAGTAATAAGAGAAAATGAGTGTTGTGATATAGAGAGGGGGTGAAAGACCATGATAATGAAACATCTGCTTAGAAAGGAACATGAAATGTCTGGCTTTAGAAACCATCCAACCCTTGAAAGAATGCATCAGAGAACAAAGGCTCAATAGCGCTTTGGTAAGTTCATTTTCCTTCTTAGTGTTTAACCATGGAATGTCTGTATTTGTTAGTTATTAGTAATTTATGAATTTTTTTTTTCACAAAACATGCTACATAAAATCTGATGTATGATTTTGTTGACTTCATTGATATAACTTTGATATTTTTAAATCTATTCTTTGAGGTATCAGAGCTGGATACCTATATCTATTGGAAAGTGCTTTTTTTAATTTTAATCGAATTTGTTTGCGTTAATATTTATTGTTAATATTGCAATTAAAATCTCTCCCTGTCTCACAGTATTCCCGACTTCTGTCTCTAGTTCTCAATCACACTTTAAAGTAACGCATCTCTGGTTGAAGCCTCTTCACATTCGAATTCAGAGCCGGCCCATAACGCTACAGAAGGCAGCAAAACATAACTAAAAGTCTTGACCCTTTTGGAAACATATAAATCTGCTTTTGAAACATAACTAAAAGCATGAACTAAGTCACAGAGCTATAATAAGTTGTCTTATAACGGATATTGTAGGCAAAATAAATAAAATATCAACTTGCAACAGGATCCGATTCATCTGCATCAGAGTCATAATAGCCATTCTTAAATTGTGGTTCTTCTAAAAGGCTTCACAATTTACTTCACAATTTAGTAGAGATATATTTGAAGATCTTTATCGCATGTTTGAGATCATGTGGTCAGATTTAACAAACAAATGAAAGAATATATCTTCCGTTTTTTTCGCTCTGGACATTTTTCTGGAGTAGACCTTCTCAGAAATTTTTAAAATCCTTAGAACGTGTTCAAGTTCATATTCTGGTAACCAAAATTATTATCTTTAGTGGCATTTGCATCCACATTTTTTCCTTCTTTACGTAAGTTGGAACTTTGTTATGCATGCCAACAGAATTTAAGATATTAACATTTTTATAATAGTGTCATCGACGTTTCGAAGTCCTTCTTCGTCTCCAGGGTGCTTATTTTTTACAATAAAATATGAACCAATTACAACGAATAAATATTCATATAACATTAATTTACACCATATCTCATTACTTACAGTGTCCTCCCCATGTCCCCAAATCCGTACAATTTTACTTCGTCCAATAATTACTAGTTGCATTATACAATATTCTGGAGAGTGACTCTCCCTTTATATATCTGTCACACTGTACTATCACTGAAATGAACTTTGTGATAATCCATGCATTTATTGTCATATGTCTACCAACCTATTTTCTTCACACTCACTATTATTATGTTTGTTTTACAAATTGTCATCATTCTACTTCATATGTGTAAATCAATGTAACTGTTTGCTAAAATTCAAATTATGAATTATTTTACATTTATTTTATTTTTTATGTCTGCATAATGGCTGTTTAAATTAACAGCATCTATCTTAAAATTAACATTGTTTATATTTTATGTAATTTATATTGCTTCCATTGTTTGTTTTTTTTTCTTGTATTTTTTTTTTTCAGTTTCTAATAAATCAAAATTAAATAAAATATTCAAAATATTAAATTAAATAGTTGCTTAGTATCCATTTCCACTTAAGTATTTTGTGGGATTCGTCTAGCTCGAAGATTGAGGTGTTTTTTATCAGTAGATTATTGATACAAGATCATGATGGTTTCGTTTATATCCATCAAATCAATCGCATATGAGTGATTCGTATGTTATTTACGTTCTGAAAATTTAAATTTTTCTTGAAATATTTGTTATTTATTGCATTAATAGGTTATATGTAAAAATCTCTTTTGTTTTTTAATAGTCAGATTCTGCTGAGACTGTCAGCCTACTTTTGGCACCCAACATAGCCTAGATTAAAGCTGAAAACTTAAAAAATGGAGATTCTTTGTGGCCGTTAAAAAAATAAACAAAAAGATAAAGGTCTTTTAACCTATCTTTTCAGTGTTTAAGCATTATTGTAGTTTTATAAAAACTAGCTTGGTGAATTAGGTTCGTAGGTTTGCTGCATTTTTATTGAATTCCTTCTACGGTCCCTAAAATTGCTATTTAGGTATCGAGTAATGAAGACTATAAATTTCAGTCCTTGGAGTTTGAGGTATCTAATTAGTGAAAATAAAATCTCACTTCTTATGCTAAGTAACCAAGCAGGCTCGATAAACGTATCTAACGTTTCATTGTATATAAAAATAAACTCGTGTAGTGAATGTTAATTCAAAAGGTAAATTTTAGATCGTTTTTTTTTATGTTTTTTTTTAAATGTGACGATTGGCGCTATATATTTTTAAGAGTCTATAAAATGGATTAGCGGTGACCTTGCCTAAGGAGGTCGACGCTTCGTTGACTCCGAGTATTTTTCCCTAATGTTAGACGGGTGTTGAAAACTTTTGCTAAAATGACCTTGTTTTCCTTTCTATAGCTATGGGATCCCTTTTGAAATTTGATAGATTGATATATGATGGATTAGGTGGATTGATGTATTTATTTTCAAATATAAACAGTAACAAGTACTTTATCAATGAATATTACTATGCTTTTCTTATTGGTTCAGTTTCATATGAATATATTAATCAATAAGTATAACTAAGTGTAAATAACGACTTGTTCAGAAAATGTGGCACTCTAATCAGCACGTTGACTGCTAAATACGAGGTAAATCGTTATTTTCATTATTTCCTAGTACGCTAACTACGAGTTATCTCTCGTGCTTTGTTTACTGGCCATATTTGTGCAGCTATGAGGAAATTCGCAGAGTAACAGTGTAAATATCAATAGATGGCCTCAGAGGATAGAACAAAAATTCAAGGTTGGCTTACATGAACAAGAAATTTATTAATAAATGAACCGAAAATATAATCTGTCTTCTCTTGATATATTGGGCAAAAATAACGCGTTTCTCGGCATGTTTTAGCTTTGGTACAAATTCGAAATGGCATTTTTTTCCTAAAAAAAAAAACATTTTACATGTTTTTGTTGTGATTATTTTGTACTATATTTATATATTTTTTAAATAAAGCATAATTTAATTAAATCGGCTTTTTACACCGATATCCTGAAAAGTACCATGACAATTAACAGGTTATAAACTATATCGATTATTGTAAAAATAATTTTTTTCTTCAACGGTGCATTACTGCATTTATTAGATGCGTGGAAATATAAATTGTACTGTTGCATTTATCTCATTTTTATCAACTTCTCTGGAAATTTTTTTAAGTCGAAAAATAAATATTAAAAAGTATTTCATTATGCGATAGAGTAATTTAATGCGAAATTAATGGAATACTAATAAAATTTAAAACTGGCTATTTGTACCTTATTACAATATAACTAGTTATGTGTACCTTATTAAAATAATATAGATCTAAGTAAATGCATTAATTCGGATCTTTTTCAATTAAGCATCGCCAGTTACTTTTTTAATGGCTCTTATAGATTTGATTTAATAAATAAATACGATTCTATTAATGAGGTTATAAGCTGAATCATAAACGTATTGTTTTATTGAGAGTGTGAAATTTAAAAATAATGAACTTGTAAAAATTAAATGACATTCTTTCATCACAAATGAAGGGCATCAACATGATGGATTATTACACAGAAAAATGAAATTTCCGAAAAATATTATACATTTTGCCTATCCAAAAAGTATTATTTATTTGTGCCTGATCTAAAAATTACACCACTACCAAATTTTGTAAAGATGGGCTATGCAGGTCCAGCAGAACAACTGACTGGAAGAATTATTTGAGAGAATTATGCTCTTCAGACATTCTTACTAGGCCTATGGTAATTGGCGGAGGATCTGAATGTGGAAATAGACGAGAGTTGTTTTTCAAGGCGAAAATACTGCGTTGGAAGGGTGTATCCTGTTCAGTGGATGTTTTAAGGAATGTGAAGGGAAACACGTAAAGTTTTCTTGTACGCTGTTGTTGATAGGACTGCGCAACTTTTAATCGAGTTTATTAAAGCCTTCATTCGCCCTGGAACTACTCTATACTCAGATTGCTGGAAGTCAGGGATGGAATAGAAGCATTATTCGGTTAATCACTTTTAAAATTTTGTCGGCCCTAGAACAGCAGCCCACTCACAAAGTGTAGAATCTTTGTGGCCAAGTGTTAAAAGACGCAATAAAGTAGGATGTGGTACAAGAAGAAACATGCTTGACTCATATCTTTGTGAGTTCGTTTGGAGAAGAAGATTTGAAGGTTCAGATTTATTTCATAAAATATTACAGGCAACGAGAAACTTTTGGCCTCCAATCTTCTGGATATTGTTAAATATTTTGAATATTTGTAATTTTCAAAATTAAACTATTTTGTTTACAAACTTTTGGTTAAAAACATTTATTCTTTTATAAGATATGATTTCTAAAAAATAACAGTTACTAAAAGAGTAATTGGTGATACTTAAGTAAATAAGACCCATTAATTCAATTTTTCATTATCATGCTTAATATTTCCCATCTTTCTTTTGGTTTGAGTATATTTTTTCCCATGAAAGCCATTCTTAATTGAGAGAGAACTGGAGATAGTGAGATAAAATGCATCGTATCCTCAGAGACATTTAAATTACAGTTATTCCTTTTATTTTGCCAAGCCTATAAATTGAGATTAACATCTTGACTGCCATCTGATTATGTCAAAACGGGCGCCATGTGATACTTTTTTTTTTACTTTTTGTATCAATAATTTATATTTATATATCAATATTAATTAATAATATTAATTTATGCTTTATCTTTTTTTTTTTGCTGTTTTTAATCAAAACAAAAAAGGTAGGGAGAAAAAACATGAAGTTGAAATACCAATGCTTTGAGTTGCATAAATAGGGTCTGAATTTATGTTGTTTTTATTCACTGTGATTGTGAATAGAGAGACAGTGTTATGGGAAGCATGGATGAAATAAGATTTATGAGTATGTGAATTTTCCATTTTGAATTGCATATTGAAAATTCTAAGACTATCAGTTGCAACTCTTTTTCAACATTTCGGTATTATTAGAAAGTATACTGAAAATTAGTACGGACAGCGGTTAGAAGTTAAATCGGAAACTGTGGCCATCCGATACTTTATTCCAAGTGGATCCAAGATTTCCAAAATAGATCACACTGAAGAGATCTCTCTTTTCTGTGCATGTCCGACCTGGCTCCGGAATACAAATCAGTGAAGCCTTGAGGGAGTACTGAATGACTCACGTAGCGCCATTATCTGGTCCAGTAGATTTTGGAGCTTTATCACTCTCAGGAAATATTGAACACCACTTTCCAGTCCCCAGGGACCTAAAGTATTTATTTCGGTACACTGGAATCCCTCTTGAGCGAACCCTTTCCGGCGAAAGAATGGTTGTGTTCCTTGAATGCTTGATTATTATGTTTTTAGAGGGAACTTTAACTAATTTACACATCCTGAGTGAGGTCTCTTAACTCCCAAAAAGTGATTTTATAAGCGTACTTCTTTCATTCCCTTTTTTTAGGACCTCTCATTTTCCCCAAAAAGTGTAACGTTTTCGATAAAACTTTAAAAGCTTTAGTGGTTATTTCAAACTTCTAAGAAATGCAGAGAACGAGAAAAGATGTCCCATTACGATGTCGTGTGCTGTTTAAGTAAAAACCATTATCGGACGGCAATTCCTGCAAATCAAGTGCTATTTTTAGTGTAATTTCTATTTTGTGTTTTTTTTTCTTGTATCGCATGTTGATGGACTGTATCGCTTGTATGGGCTTTTGGTTAAATTACCGGATTATCATTTTCAAAATATAGCAAATTTTTACTTGCGTAAATTTATTCCTTAGCTCTTAACTCAGACCGTTGTGCTTGGGCATTATACCACATTCAACATCGAAAAAACTGTGCAGTTACATAAAATAATATAACATTTATTTTGACGTAATTTTAATTTAAGATGACGTTTTTCTTAACTTTTAAAGCTTTATCTATCAAATTGGCTTCAAAATATAATTTTTTTATCCTGTAGATGCGAACTGAGTTCGATGATGATACGGAAGGTAACTTCTAATTAAAAAAAATATTAAAATTATTAAAAACTGAGGGAAAAATTTTATATGATAAAAGATGTAATTTAAAAATTTAAGCTATTACTAAAACTGTGGAATAATTCTTTTACCTTTCTATTTGAATAAATTGGTGCTTTTGAAATTTTAATAAATTTCTTTAAGTAGGAAGTAAATTAAAAATAATATTGAATTAAAATGAATTATTCATCTAAAAAAAAAATCGGGAATGCTATACATTCTTTGATTAGTTTACAAATGTTATCTTCCCCAATTCTCATGTTTGTTTTTTTCCATTTAACCATTTAACGCAAGGGTATTAATCCCTGCGTTAATGCACGCGTTAAATGGTCGGCTGTCATTTATTTTTCATACAACCCAGCACTGGTATAATTTCCATAAGTAAATATTCTCGACGTCAATAAATGAATTATTTCTTAAAGAGCAGGATGTCAATATGTTTATGAATATAATAAATGATATTTAGACAACAATTCTATTTAGATGGTACATGCAAGTAGGTCTTCAAAATATCTTGATTGATATGTAACGTCAAAATCTTCTCTAAATTAATTTTTTTGCCATAAAAGAATTTTAAGACAAAAAAATTAAAACGAATGGTTGTAGTTTTTCACAAATAATTGTTAAAATAAGCTCGTTGCCCGGAAAAATGTTTACGATCATAAGAAACATTTGAGGCTCATTTTAGTATACATCCAAAGTGCACCAGCATGAGTGAATCTACTTGTACACATGTTTTCATCCAGTTCCGTGGTTTCGCTCCTCTGTTCATCATTTCGTGTCTCATTTATGTGTGCACTGTGTTTTGGAAATATCTTCTGCGAGGAGGAATGGAATAATACGCGCGAGCATTGATTTAATTTCGCGTGTACCGATTCGTGAACTGAACCGAAGTATATCGGCAGGTGCTCAAAGACATTGGTGGGTGAAACCATAGGTTTCAAGAAGGAAAACTACAATAGGAGCTAACCAACGCTGTTAGGAAAACGGACAAAAGAAAATCCAGAGAAATATAGAAGCCATTTAAGAATGAACGAGAATCATTTCGCATATTTTTTCAAGTATGTAACACCGTTTATTAAAAACAAAAATCTAAGAAACTTGTTTCCGATAATCTTTGAACACTATTGCCGTTCCAGGAACAACTCTTTCATCGAAAGTCGCCTTTTTCATTGTTCATCTTTGATGTGCACTTTAGTTGAAACAAAAATGAAAGCCAAACCACACGTCACTATTCAGGGTGGGTCTTTCAAGATGAACATCGAATGTGACAAATGTAAATTAGCCTGTAGATGAGCTGCTTAGTGCTAGTGCAATTGTTACTTAGCCATAATGGTTGTCCACGACCATTTTAATTCGATAATATTTGGTTAGATAATTAATACTTTACAGTTACTCAGTAGTATTGTTATTTCACATTTGAGGAACAAATCGTGAGGAGAAGATACTCTATTCAATAGCTTGTGAGTTTCTCCCATTAAGAAAATAGATATGCACATATTTACCCCCAAATATTCAAATACATGCACATATAATTTTTAAATTGTTTGTAGCAAAATGCAAAATATTCTAATATATGATTAGTAAAAGAAATTAACTGAATAAGCTTAACATTTTCTGCTCATCATGAACTCACTGCTCAAATTGTAATATAAAAAGATAAGACTTTTGGTAATCTTATGCAACTTTTAATGATGTCTTGATGTTACTGCATAATCAGTAATCAGTAATTCTTTCCAATGACAAATTTATAATGGCATCACGTAGTATTCGAGCTTGTCAGGTACTGTAGAATGCCGTAGAATTTACGCGTGTTTCCTTTATGAACTCTTCTACTTTACGGTACTTCAATATTTATGGAACTCCCACTCACAAAGTGGTAGTGTCTTGGCAATTTATAAATTTATAGATGAGGCTAAGCTCTTTAACCCAGCTCCATTTTAATTTTTTTATTTATCTATTTGCTTTTTTTTTTTCTTACAAATATCCAGTTTCACATTCTATACATTTTTTTTTTATTTTAAGTTAAATAAATTATTAAACTGATACTATCTTATTAGTATCTTAACAAAGGAAGTTTACTTCAAAAGTTTTTTTAATGTTGATCTATTTGACCTCATAGGTCTTCTCCCACCACCATTCTATACTGACAATACAGTTAATTTTATTAGTACTATGAAAATCACCCTTACTTCAAATGTGTTTTTTTTCCGTGTCATATTCGGTCACTGTAATCAGAAATATTTCATTTAATGCTTACTTCTCCTTGCATATTTGTCCAGAAACAGGTTTTTGTCCTGCCCTTTTAAAATCCCTACTATCCTCACACTTTCACCTCCCTCCTGGATTTATTTCTGATAACCGAATGTTGAAAATTAAATAAAATGGTACTTATGAGCGGTTTTTCATAATTCAATGTTGTAATATAAATTTATCTACTCATAGAATTTACTTGTACTATTTTTAATGCAGTAGGAAACTCAATAGATACATTTTTTTTTTAAATGGCTTATTTGGACCATTAACATCTCAAGGTTTTCTGAACCGAAACCAGGATAAGGTGTTGGCCTAATTTCTAGGCTAAGCCAGTTCTAACTAATACAGTTCTTGGATTAAATTGGTTTCTGGTATAGTAAGCCGTGAAATGAAATTAGCTTAGAACTAGTTTATTACTAGACTAAACAGGAATCGGAAAACTTTTTGTTTCTTTTATTGTAGGAATATTCATTTCCTTAAGTTAGGATTCGTAAGGCCAAAGCCCAAGACTTCATCAACTCTTGACTCTGAAACTGATCCTAAAGTCAAATTTACAATCTTTTCTGAATATCCAAATCATTTATTTAATTATCCTACTCCCTCTCATGGTTACCAAGTAATCCACCGTCTGTAATTTCTGTAAATGGAGAAAATGGGATTATTGTTTTCAGTTGTTGCTTGGCAAATAAAAACTTGCGACTTACCAAATCACTGCTTTATAATGTCAATTTGTTACCTCAAATTTCTACATTTTACAAATCTGATGATCCAAAAAATAACATAAATTTTCCATTGCTTGTAATTTCCTAATCGACAAAATATAAAGCATTCATTAGTAAAATCAGAGTGATTAAAACCTGGAATTTGAACACTTAATATCCAGTTTTCCTCATGAATCTTGGCATGTTTTTATACCTCCGAATGCGATCTAAGTCTGTTTGCTAGTTTGGAAAAACTTCTTTTCTACTTGGATACTTTGTAAAGAAAAAAAGTGCTAAGAAAGGTGCCTAATCTCGTGGCTCAGAGGCGCGGCTATAAACGAGCCTTGACAGAAATAAGGTCCGAGAGACACTAACAAGAAAGCGGCTAACAGCATCAACAACAACAACAAGTTGGTTAATAGAGGGCGCCGATTGGAGGGAACATGTTGTGGGCGAGGCGAGCAACTAATGGGCCGGCCCACCTGCCGCAATCAATAGGGTCATCTGACGTCACCGAGCTTCCTCTATGTCCACGTGCCTCCTCCTCCGTTCTTCAGCTACTCATTTTTGTAGCAGTCTCAGTTGCTATGTAAGAGTAGCCGATAGAAAAAGACCTCAATTGATCGTGGAGTTTCCTACATAAGGATCGCGTGATAAATTTGTGTCCAGCGAAAGGTTTTTGAAAAAAAAATGATGAATAGTTTTTAAAAAATGTATGACTCGTTCTAAATGTTTTTTTTTTTTTTCAATTTAGTATAGAACCCAACGAAAAGATGGATGAACGACCATTAAGTGATAAATTAAAATATAGATAATGTTATAAAAAAACTCCGCATAAACTATTTATCATG
This sequence comes from Rhaphigaster nebulosa, assembly GCA_948150685.1. Taxonomy (NCBI): domain Eukaryota; kingdom Metazoa; phylum Arthropoda; class Insecta; order Hemiptera; family Pentatomidae; genus Rhaphigaster; species Rhaphigaster nebulosa. Next base: position 38,486,454 of record OX411309.1, read on the forward strand.
AAACTGGTACCATAAGCCAGTTAAAAGCACAATGAAGTAGTATATATTAATTATCTTCATTGGAAGAACAGCTTCCATGCATTTTGCCAAAATAAATTCACAAAATGCTGATTTCTCGTTTTTTGGAAAAAACAGTTATTTTTAAAAATATTTTATGTCGAGAACTAGCAGACGTGTATATGTCCATTACTTCTCAAATTAGGGCTGGTTAAATGCACCGTAAAGTAGTTTATAATGATTATCTTTGTAGGAAGAACTGTTTCTGTGATACAGTGCCAAATAAATTAACAAATTAGAGATTTCTCGTTTTTATTTTAAATATATTTTTTTAATAACATTATCTCAAGAATCAATTAATATAAAGCATTACGGCTCAAATTTTAACAAATTTAATGTTCTTTAAAAAAGATCATTATAATATTTTTCGCGTGGTTGATAGTTTTCAAGTTATTGAGTACAGAACGAAAAATGAACGAAAATTGTATGTTTTATATTGAATGACATGCTGCTATTGTTTAAGGTAGCGGCTTTGGAATTGTTGGCAAGGCTTATTTTGCATAGAGTGTACTGCACATTCGTAATTCACATTCAAACCTTCTCCTAAAATGAGTAACCAATTTCGGCCCTTGCTCCAGTTGGCTATATCAGGATGTGGTGGAAGTATGAGTCTGGATTATTACTGTAATTGTATATTTGTTTATGGGAGGTCCCGTCTTATAAATCCTAAGAACATATAACATATTATAATCCTTCACATCAGACACACTATGCGGCCTAATGCGAGTGGATGTAGTTTAAATAAATTGTTCTTTAAAAAAATTTTTAAATTTTGCCTCGAAGCAAACTATGAAATCATTTTATTCCTTATCAATGGACCAGTTCAGGTCAATTGGTTAGCAAAAGCTTGGTCAAGCATTAAGTCTAACCAAACCCTCAGCAAACGGCTGTTAAAATATTTGATACAAATTATATAATGGACAGAAGAAATAAAGAAAAGAAATATAAATAGTTATAATTATCAGCATTTTATAAAAATTATTCACAGTAATAAATGTCTGTAAAACAAGTTTTGATTACCTAATGCTCTTACGACACAAATGAGAATTATTGCGTTATCTTAGTAATTCTCTCAAAAAATTATCTTTTTAATAATCTGATTATAATTATTTACCTTGTGCAATTATCATGGTTGTTCAAAGCTGAATTTTAATTATCTCAACATTATTCATTCGGATGTGTTACTATATTTCAAACCAGGCGTTCAGCTACTATGCCGCAACACTGTTCGGCGTTGTCGGTTTGCCTATCCATCCCCTGAGGGAACTCCCCTAGCATATGGTTTTTAAATATAAATTTTACACTAATTTTCTTAATATAGCAAAGCCCATAAATGTTTTACAGTGATGACATGCAGTGTATAAAAATATTAAGTAAATGCATCGATAAATTTACGAAACTACAAAAGTGTTTTATAATCGTCTTAATAATCGATTTCGTTATGGGAATTTTCATAATTCATACTTATAAAAAATATCTCTAAAAATATAATTTTATTTAAGGTAGCGTTGGGGTCTGTACGCACTAGATTTTATAAAGTGTGGCTTTAAATTACTTTAAAATCTTTTAGAAACTTGATTTTCCTCTTTTTTTTTTTTTAATGTTCCTTATATGGTCATGTTTAAATATTACATACAAGCCCAAGTTTCAATCACGTCCAGTATAATAAGACTACAAAAAATTTAGAAATACCTAATACGCCTTCCTTGAATGTTAAGTGCGTATGAATTACAATTCAAGCAGAAGCCGTGGTGCAGAATAGAAGACTATTTTACTAATGTAATCATCGAAAAAAGGGAAAACTTTTCTGAGATTGACATTTTGCGTTATTCCTGAAGCGTGATGTGGAACATCATTGAATAAATATTGAATAAAAGGAAACAAATTTCATTTTTTTGTGCTAGTCCGTAGTTACTCCAGCAAAAGATGATAGTAGGAATAAATATACACCACACGAGCTTTTCCCACAATTAAGATATTCAATTCCCATACTATTAAGTTTTACCGTGCAACTGCGGACTAACACCAGAAAACTGTCAAGAAGAAATGTAAATCACGAAAAATTTTGAACAACTCCTAAAGGTTCCACTTACCGCAAAAATTAAAAAAAATAATAATGATAATAGAATGGCTTTGTGGTGGATAAACACCGATATAGCTGTACAGCAGATATTGAAAGAGCCAACTTAATCAAAAGGTTGGAGATTGTATCTTTACAACTCGTCAAACTCCACCTCAGCGAACTCTCATTGCTGTTTTGTGATGATCAGTATTTAGAATTCATGCTCTCTAAATGACAGATTTTACCAGTTCAGAGTTTCAATTTAACGAAACAATTACGCACTTACCCAGCATTGCCTTATATATTTTGTTTAACTTTTCTTTTTTCTATTGGACTAAATTCGATGAAACTGGTGAATATCTAAACTATGAAACGTTTTTTAGGGGGGAAAATGAGTTAAAACAAATATTAAAATTTCAAATGTTTTCTGAAATCTTTGGAATGATTCGTTTTGAACGTTTAAAGATCAAATTATTGGTATCTATGAAAATTCAAATGCATTCGATTAAATAGAAAATGAATTTTTAAAATATATGTGTTTTAATAAGAATAAAATGAATCGTCTCTGGACATAGCAAGTAGATGAAATGTCATGAATGAGACATGCAATCGTTATTTTAAGTATATTCTTAAAAACAATAGCTGTCTATGAGTTGAACTCTTTACAGTGAACAGAAAATATAATACTATTACTAGGAAAAGGCTCTCGGTGCTTGAAACAGTTTGTTTATTAAGCCCGATTTTTTTCTGTTTCATTTAGCTATTACGTAATAATTAATCAGCCTTAAAATTAATTAGTGGTCTACTCACGGAGATACTTAGCAAGACTGTAAGCCACATTTATTGAAGGTAAACGTTTATAAAATACGAGAAACCACCATCATCTTGTTGAAAAGAGAACCACACACCTCAGGCTGAGGAACCCACCCTTTTAACTAACACCATCCGCACCTTCATGAATAAGGGATGACCCGGTCTCGGAGAGGAAAAATGGCAGTGGCCCAGAGCAACAAGAAATAAAATTAACACCGAAAGGAAAGAACAGTGTCGCTTTTGTTACGAAATGTGATTTTAGAATAAAATCAATGAATTCTCTTTCCTTTCCTAAAAGATATTCTATTAGTTATTTTGAGTGATTCAGTGTTAAATGTACGTCTTCACTTTAAATTATTGTGTTTTGATGTGAAAGACCTTATTTCTTGAAGAGTCGCTAATCAGAAGCTACTTAAATGAAATGGTGGCAAAGCCTTCAGGATAAGCTAAATTCAGCTTACGTTGATTTGCTTAATGTTGATCATTCAGCACGATGCGGCCCTCTTCACATGTCATTCTAAGGAATGTTGAATAATACCTTAATTAAGATCTCTGTGGTATTTAGAGATTAGTCTTTAGAATTAGGTCTCTGCATTGATGAAGATCAATAAAAAGTTAAGTCCTTACTTAATGCAAATGTTTGTAAGCATCATCTAATCCTTCTATAGATTAGATATCAGCTTTCAATTCTGTTTAACGAAATGGTTGAGTTAAGTCTTTTAATTCCAGAAATGTTGCGTCATTGTTATAAAAATAATCTGTGATTCCAGAAACACCGTTTGAGAAATTATTGAATTAGACTGGCAGTAACCGGTTTCTACGCCGATTAGACAAGTTTGTTTTCAAAATGTACAGAAGAGTCTCAAAAGTAAGTTTCATTTTATGGTATCATCGATTTTGATATTAACAAGGGGAAAATCGGTTGTTTTTTTTTCAAAAAAAATAGGCTTATTTGATAAAAAATAATGTAATTGCCTATATTTTAAGAAGAGAGGATAATAGGTGAGCAAACTATCTATTTTTAATTTTTAAACTATCTATTTTTAATTTTTTAAGTTAAAAAACATATGCTATAAAAAAAAACTATCAAAAACAGATCAGATAGCACGTTCGGTAGCAACAGAGCAATAGCTTAGCGGTATGTTCCAATTCTCTGCTGACGAGGAAGGAATAGAGCCATGAGTAGAATCTAATGTCTTTCGGTCCACTGGAAATGCCGTGTTCTGATATTCACTACGTGCTAAAGTACCATTCAGCATTAGCTTCGCATATGCCTTTAGGGCATTTAGTTACTAAACTAAAGTCTTCGCTTGGTAGTTTATTTTATCACTTTCTTGGATAATACGTTACTTCACAACACGCTGATGGAAGGAGGAGAAAGAAATATTATATGACGGAACTATTGCTCTCTAAAAATAATTTTAATTAACTAATAGCATCGTTGTTTTTCTGCTGTTATGTTGTTAAAGAAAAAAATTGTTAACAAAAACTCAGAAGACGTCTCAACTTATTCAATGTTTTTAAATTATAACTGCAACTGTTCTGTAGACCTTTACCTAGGAAAATCCTTGAACAAACAGCCTTGTTAAACCACTGTTAACTTATCAATTCACAATTTATATTTATCACAATAACATATCTAAAAATTATGGTATTTTTGTTCAACCGTATAGTGGGGTAACTTTAGAAAAGTCGAGATTTAAACATATAAATATTTATTTGGGCTTATTGTTATCGTCTTTCGTTTAGTTTTCTATCTCAGTTTGTCTATAACATCAAAAAAGCCTACTATTGACAGTTTAACCTCGTTGAACCTCTTTTTTATCTTAGGCAATAGTTTCTATTGGTTGTTGCTTTGGAATTTACAATACGTTTGTAAAACCTCTAATGCGTGTTATTATCAGAGAAAATCATGTAAGTAGTTAAACAATTATTAATTTTATCACAATTATGTTATAATTTATGCATTCCTATATTCAAAATTTTTGAAGGCCTAACTCAAAGAAATATTAGCTTATTCCAAGTACTGGGGTATCATTTAGATATAATTTCAGATGGCTCAAACGCATTTTACGGCAAAACACGTCTGAGAGAAAATTTTTAGATTATGTTTTCTTTTGGAATATGCCCATTATTTTTTAACTTGGACGCCACGTACGCGCCAGATGCGCGACCAAACTGTCAGATTCGCAGATTACCCCTTATGCCCATCATTTTAAAAGATAATAAAAGTTAAAACGAATGGTGCAAACCGAGTTTTGATATCCATAATTATTTTTAATAAATTAATTTACATTTGTTAGGAAAAATACTGTCTTACCTGTTCGATAATATTTTTTATTAAAAAGGGGGTACACAAATACGTCGGAATCATATATCATGTCCTTGTAACTTACATCAGTTTGAACGCGCGTCTGAGTAGTGCGCTGTGCCAAAGTACCAAATAATAGAATTCTGGAAGAAAATGTTACGCTCTACATTTTTTTTTTTTTTTTTTAAAGCTTTTTCCTCTCAGTCGAACCATTTTCCCATAAAATGAGAAAACAGGTCTGTCTTTATGTAACTCCTGCTGTGTTATTATTATTATAAACGCGAAAAAAAGGATGACCAATATTTATCTATCCAAGCATGACTTTAATTTTTTTTTTTTTTTTGTGATGATCAAGTCCAACAAGGATTTTCTCAGTATGATTAAATGTTTGAAAATAAAGTTTGAACTATAACCACAATATTTTGGCACTAGATAGGCAAGGGACAATCTTAAATTAAATTTTAGCCCATCCCGTTAGGAAATGGGCATTTCACTAACATGCATCATTGGGTCATCCTCAAATAAACTATCACTTTCGAAATCTGGAAAAAACAAAAAATAATCATGAAGAAGACGGTCCGGGTGCCAGTCAAGAATAAAATGAAATAGTTATAAATAATACTATTATACAACTGCTATAATAGTATGTATTATACATACTATAATATAGTAATTATATATAATATACTATGTATTATGCAACTGCTTTATTTCATTCTTGATCGCCATCCGGACCATCGTCTTCCTGATATACCATACGGTTAACTATCATTACACAAAATAAAAAATAATGTTCAGATTCATGGAAACTAGCCGATAGCCCTATTTGAGAGTTCAAAATGAATCAAAGAATGCAAAATCTGACTAAGTGTTGGATTTTTTTATTTTATTTTTATTTTTTTATGGAGTAAGTTAAAAATTCCTTTAAAGACACGAGAGTCGCGGAATATTTTTTTTTTTCTAGATTTCTTTAGACAAGATTTTTGCGTTGTTGTCTAGTGGTATTAGTGGCAGTTGTGCGATGAACCTTCAATAATCAATCACCAGAATGTAAATTGCGGGAACTTTTCACCAAAAATCTCTTTATCAAATTTTATTTTTAAAGGTTAAGAATTTTTTTTTCCGGAACCTTAGGACAGCCAAACTGACGGTTTATTTGAGAATGACTCCAAGATTTAAATGGATTATATCAAACAGAAAAGTTTGTACTGGTCTCGCATTGTACTAACAATGAACGAAAGGTAGGTGGGATGTTTTTAGGTAGACGGTTTAAGGGTCAGGGTTTTTCAAGTAATGCCGGTGAGTAATTGTTTTTTAAGCAAAAATCTGGATTGGATTTGAATGATTTTATTATTTCAAGTGCTTCATATATATTTAATTTGAGGCTGTTTTCAACGTGATGTATTAATTTAACTCCTGAGTCTTTGATATATTCATAAATTCAAATCCAATCCAGATTTTTGCTAAAATGACCAAATAAATATCTCCAATAGTCCAATCTTAAATTTATTCCCATCTGTAACAGAAAAAACAATTACTCCTTTCGTTCATTGTTAGTACAATGCGAGAAGTAACCAGTACAAACTTTTGATATAATCCATTTAAACCTTGGTGAGTACCAACATAATACCAAATACATTGATTTCTTGTCTCAATTAAATTCATAAATGTTTTATAATACTGATTTATATTAATCTAATTTAATATGTATAATAATACCAAACTATATTTTGAATTGCTTATTTTTGAATTTTTTGTGTGTTTTTAGAACTGAGGATGAATGTATAACATTCGAAACTAGTTTTCAATAAAACAAATTTATAGAAGTGGCAAATAATTTATCGATCCCTAATTAGATAATACTAAGCTGTGAAATTTACATTCAATTACTATAAGAAAACATTTTTATTGAATTCAGTTTAGAATATATAAATGTATTTAGGTAAATGATATTCGAGAAGGAGGAGAAGTACTTCACTATCGAAAACTCGGAATAACAGAATACTACTATCTATGGATTAATATTTAATACAAATCGATTTTATGCCTCGTACAGGTTGCATCAGACGTGGGCGGGCTGGTCTATATATTGGCGTATAAATGTTCGTAAAGCGTGCAAGAACTAATAAAAAAGGGGCAATAAACCGGAAGCAGTAAAGATGCTGTTAGTTTATAGCCAAGGGGAAAACAAACGGACATAAATCGGACGGACGGGCGAGAGCGGTCACTTCCCCAAGCCCTCGGTGCACCATACCCTACCGTTATGGTCGCCTCCCACTGTCACAGGCTATTTATAGGGCCATAAGCATAATCACTCGCTTAATTCTCCGACAATCTGCCAGTTGCTTTTTCCCACGGTCAAGCATTTCCAATATTGCCGTCAAATAAGCCCTTTGCAACAGGAAATTTATACTTTTTAAATATTCTTTTTGAATTTTCAGGTTATGAATATTATTGCCAAATCAGATACATTGGTTACCACGGATATAAATCTTAAATTGTTACAGGCCGCACTCGAATCCTTTTGTATACCCACTATCTCAATTTATTGGCACTAGTGAATTATTCAACTTGGTCTTATTTTATGATTTAAAACTTTGACTTAACCCTTTTCAAACGGATTTGATATTTTTTCACAAATTTCTATATATTTTTTCTTCTCACTTTTTTTTATTATTACTACATTTTGTATTAATTATCGCATCACTCTATGGTACAACTTTGTTTATAGTCCACTAAATATGATAAGCATATCCTCCATGTATTGCATGGTACTTTTAATTTTTATGATTTTTCCTTCCAAACATCTTATTATGCTTACATGTAGTTTGTTCTTCTATATTAATAATGTACTGTTTGTATGAGCTAACTCTGACTGATCTTGATTTATTAGGTATGATTATTTTTTCTTGTTTTGAACTGACATATTTTTTTGTATAATATTTATTATTTTGTCTCATAGAAAGCTTCAGTTTCATGCAAAGCATATTACGACTAAACTAACTGAACATATTTTCCCATAGAGGTGTATTGCCTGCGGGTGATTGGGCGGAAAATCCTCCAATGGCGGTTTACTAATTAGCCCGTTGGAGGGAAAACTAATTAAGAGGGCAGGTGAGGAAGCCACAGGTTGGCCCACCTGATTGTCTAACGGTGGGGCATCTGTCATTCGGTCAGGTTGTTGGATGCAGCTTGTCCAATGCAGTGCTATACTTTTGGGGACGTGGAGAATAAAGTAAAATACCCTAGCAAGTATTTAGTGAAGGACATTTTTTTTTTAATAGTACAGATTTAGTGAGGTCAACTAAATACTATCCAGTTAAGAAACGGTTGCCAACTTTATATTATTTAAGGAAGGCACGATTATCTGAGACCACATCTTCACAGAATAGGCACCTCCAAGTCCGTCCACTTATAGACTATGAAGAGAATTCACCTTAACACGTATTCTCCAAACGCACTGTAGTATCATTATAAGTATTTTAAACTATGAGAATAGCCGATCAGGAAAAAATCTAAATTATATTGGGCTGCGAGATGTCGAATGGCCGAACCTCTTTGACTGGAACAATATAGAACAGCTTGAGCAGCTGAGCTCCGTCTTTCATATTTTAAATGATCTTCGATAGTAACTAAAATATATTATAATATAATAATATAATATATTATATATATAATATTTCAAAAATTTGAAATGATTATTTTAAGAGTTTATTCGAATTTTAGTAAAATTAAAGTCGCTATTAATTTTGGTGTCCAGTCCTCTACATTTTATTTACCGCTGACCTACAAATCCCGATGCTTTCCTAGGATTTGCCGATGATACTTGTATCTTTGAAATGGCATCCTTAAACCTGCAAAGGCATCTCTCCTTGATCGAACAGTGGTGCAACAATTGCCGCATCAAGGCCAATGAATCAAAATGTAAGCATGTCACATTCACCCTCCGACGTAGATCATGTCCGCCAGTCCATTTTAATTTCAAACCGCTTCCCATTTCAGACATAGTCCGGTACCTTGGCTTCCTTCTTGGCAAACATATCGTATTCAATCCTTCCAGTCTAAAGTCCTCCGTATTATAGTCAATGCCCCATATTATGTTTCAAACAAGACCTTAATCCATGACATTAACATCCCGTATAATATTGGCATGATTCCATAAAAATTCTCCATAATTCATCAGAATCTTAGTCATCATCTTAATGCCTTAGCACAATCCCTTTCCAGCATCAACCATCCCTATAACCCTCCTCGAATGTTGAAACCGCAGTGGCCTCGAGACTTTTTCTAAATGTGCTATTGTAGTTCTGACAATGGCCTTTTCTCCATTCACGTCTTGAGCGTCTATGGCTCTAGTGCCCTCACTGAATCTCGACTGGTTTTCAATACCGGTGTCGCGACTGAGTGAGAATCGCTGGGATCTCCTGGAGTCCGGCTTTGCCATTCACATATGGGGGGAGGGGCAGAGCTTAGTTCGGATTTCCCCGGGCAGATTGTACATATTTTATATATTTATGAATGTGTTTAAGATGACTTATTTTATTTTTACTTAACTTAATTTTTCTTTTCTTAGTTGTTTACTTATTTTGTTATTATTTAAATTGTCTATTTATTCATTTTTACTAGTAATGTACATTTTTTTCCTTTTTATATGATATTTATTATTTTTATTTTATCTCCTTAGGTTTTTTTTGTTCTTTTTTTTCGTTTATTTTGTATATATGGTATGAATGGATTCTTATATCCCTAATATCTATTGTCCTTGAGTTTGTAAGCTTGTATTATTTTTCAACTAAAAATAAAAATTACTTTTACATACATTGTAATAAGCTTTTCATAATAAATGAAAGAGTTGTGAACAAATAATTTTAAATGTCAAACATGATAACACTTACCTATTACTACAAACGATTTTGTTACTAACTTCACAGATGCTTCTTTCCTTCCCACGCGAAGGTTGGAATGAAAATTAACGGAGGATGTTAAGTCTGGACGTGTCCTAGACAAAGTAACCATAAACCTAAAGTATTCGGTCAAATTACAATTCCGACTTTTTTCCAGCTAAATTTGATTTCTAGCCCTTAGTGCATCTCTGGTTTCCTCCCACACACTAGGATTGCTGTGTCGATCAACAGCTTAAATTACTGACAATAGGTTTTCGATATTTGCCGGTTCTGAAATTGGACCTGAGGTTTATGAGTTAATTTGGAAACTGCTAAATATTTGTGAATAAACCTTTTGAAGAAATTAATTGGACTTTACAATTCATCGGATTTTCTCTCTAACTGGTTTTATAAGATCTAGTGATTGAGTCAATTCCACTTAAGTGAACAAAGCAGCTCCTCAAAATTCCAAAAAACGGATCCTCCACAAAACTCCTACTTCATTCTCCCGTAAATATGAACTTTGTAATAATAATCTTATAAAAGCAACTAGTTTGAGATCCGCCGTTTAAGATGAAGAAGATGCAGAAGGGTAGGGCGACGACAGAAGGGCAGGAGGACAAGAGACTCGGAGCTGAGCCCAATTAGCCGGCTAAGAAAGCTGTCGACTCAGGCCCTCGGTCGCTCTCCTTTTTGCCTAATGGCCTCCTAATCCTCGCTCCTACGTTCCTCTTCTTTTCTCACTGTCTTTCCTCCCTCTAATAATCCGGTCTAAGGTCTTGCTGATTTGTTACGGTCGGTAGGCTTTCAAAATGATGAAGTTTCTCCACCCGTTTGGAACTACTTCTAAAAAAAAAAGTCTGAATTATAATAAGATAATATGAAGAAAGTAAAGTTATAACCCAATCTGGCTAAACCCCGAAACATTCAAACAATCAATCACGGCATCACTGAACTATCTACATCTCTAGTGTGTTTTATTACAACAAATAATGTTTGTCGTAAAATTAAATAAGAAAGATTAACTAACACGTATGAAATATGTAGGGCTAGTTCTATAGTAAGTTAAAATCATTATTTGTCATCTCAACTCAAAACTCACCCCCGAAATAAAATATATCATGGTTTTTCTACAGTCTGAAACAACAGCTTGGCCCTACAATATTTTGTTGTAAATGATTCTTTTCATAAATAATTTCGAGATTTAAATATTTGGATTGGCTTAAATTTATAAAAACAACATGCACAGTACTAATATGACAGCAAATTGACTGAGAGACAAGCGGTTAAATCGAAAAACAGAAACAATAATTCATTATATTAAATTCATTCTTTCATTCTGTAAGCAAGTACGCTTGTTGGAAAACTATAAAAGGACTCTAAGATACACAAAAGTGGAGCAGTCTGGTTAAGAAACAATAATATGTAAAACCAGAAGAGGGAAAATGGCTGGTGGTATTATCCATCTGGAGGTGACATAATAAGGATGGAGAAGAATTGTTCTTTTTACATGAATTTAATTATGCATGTGCATCTCTCTTCTTGTAGGCCTTCCTGTTGCAGGTTCTTCATTGTAAAGGATTTGTATAAAATATCATGAAAATCATTGTTCATTAGCAGTCTGTATGTCATGTAAAATATTATCTGATTAGAAAAATAATCTTTATATTGTTTAATTGTTCAGTCATTTCAATAGCAGATCACAATACAAGGTTTTAAATCTAAATAATCTTGACCAGGATTCGAAAAAGTAATTCACATATCTGATAATTTAATCTAGTCCACACTGGATGATATTTCCTCACATGCGGTTACCCAATCTGTGTCAACCATAATAGGAAGACTTGGAGGACTACGAGATGAGACCGGGACATCGGAGAATGGGGACAGATATATCAAAGAAATGGCGGACAGGCGAGGGATATAAATCCAATTTGGCGGAAGGGCAGAGGCTTTCATTAGAGAGGGAATGCCTCATAATGGAGGCCCAGTCAATACGACTGCGTTCTTGGCGTGCCCGCGATATGAGCTCTCTCTATCGGCCACTTTTCGTAGTCCCCTCTGTCCTATTAATAGAGGTCACTATTTCGCCAAGTCTCGGATCCTAGCAAGTTATTGGCAGCTCGTGCTCTCATCTCCTCATATATGGAATTTGTTTTCCTTAATAATGTCGGCTAATTGATATTTGGAATAGACGTGAAAATAAAATATACGGTTCGACATTTCTCTGAGCAATGCAAAGCTCTCCGATTAGAGCCATCAACTGGGTAAAGAAAAGATATAGAATAGTCAACTGTTTGAGGTAACGTTAACATTACACAAAAAAAATAAATCACCTAGCTTCCTACCCGTAGGTAATTAAAATCAGATAAAGATAAAACCGCTCATTTCCAGGAATCATTCATAACTATTCACTCACGAAAATATTCTAGTGAGTTTTTCATTTCAGGTGTTTTCATTTTTTTCATTTTAGCTCTTTACTAAGATCCACTGCTCAGTAAATAATTGTGACCAGAGATTTTAGATTTAGCAAACTGGGCTGGGCTAGCTATTTTTCATTACTCCACGTTCGTTAAAAATGAACCGGGGGAAGGACGGAGATGGAGGAAATCGTGATTTATTTAAAATCACTGAGTGAAATTGGGATGTCCTGGATGAAGATTTTTCATTACTCTTATATCGTGTACCTCTCAGTCCAGTGTTGACTAAGTTATGACTAGTTATTTGTATCAGTACATAAGCGATCTGCTCATCTCTAATTAAAAGATATTTATTATTCATTTTGCACCAGAGCTTTCTGCATAAATGCATTTTTTAATGGTTATAAATGGCAAAAAGCCTTAAGTAAATTGAAAGTTAAATATGAAATATTTCTCATAAAATAAAAGTTTACCTACAAGATATGTCTATGGAGATCGGCTTATTCGGTCATTGTCACCTCTTTTTTCTAAGATTCAAGACAAAGAGCTGAAGCTCAAACTGTATCACTTGGACTGATTGGTCACTAATAATGAATTAGTGATTTTTATGGTTCATCACATTGAATTAGTGGTCTTCACTATCACTATAATGGTCAGTCACAGAAAATAGCCGAACCAAATTTAGCGAATCACAATCTCGAATCCCACTGTAATATGCTTTCATACGTTTTAACACTCTCCATTTTTACAAATGAACAGTAACAATAACCCTTAGCTAAAATAAATAATAAACAGAGGTTGCTTTAAAACGTTAAGTGATGCAGTGTAGACGAAAAACTTAGTCTTATGACAGCTTGGACTAATCAGTCCGGACTTTATTACGTTAAATTTATTATTACTTTAAAATATTACGTTTATCAGTTACATTTCATAATCTATAGTGTTTTTTATTTTTGTAGCAAGAGGTTAATGCAAATAAAGATAAATGAAGTGTAAAAGTGAAAAATACCTAAAATGTGATCGTTGCTAAACCAATCAGCAGATGTTTGAACAGCTGCTTCATGTGAGCTGTGTATCAAGTTTAGCCGATAACTAATTTGCATTTTCATCACAGGACCTCATCAGTTAGTCGGTGATGGATCTTTCGCTACCAGCGTTTTACTAAACTGATTATTGTACACCATTTCTATTTACACGAAATGTGCGATCAATTAGTTTTTTGTTTATTATGTGAAGAATAAATTTCAACAAAACCTCAAACACTAAGATACTGAATTTAAAGTGTGTTAACAATAATCAACTTATAATAATAATCAAGGTTATAATAATAATAATAATAATGTGTATATATATATTCAGGAAACCATGGTACGTAGCAACGTGAGGTTGAGTGACCCTCTTCAGGCTGCCTGTGTTTCGGCAAGCAATAAATGTCTGTAAAAATAACACATCGCGCGGCCAAAGATCTCCATGGTCTATAATGCTAACAGAAAAAAAAAAAAAAAAAGATTTCAGGTGACACGTGAGAGACACAAGATTTCACAGACGTTCGAATATTTCCTAAAAATCGTGTAATGATGTTTTAAATAATTTTTTTTTTATTTTTAAAACGACCATATACATATAGTTCTTAGATTTTTTTACAGACAAATATTATGAGACAAACTGGTTTATTAACAGTAATCTATAAAAAAAAATGTAAGAAAAATTCATGTTAATGTAAACATATATGTATGTATGTGTATATATATATATATATACACATACATACATATATGTTTACATTAACATGAATTTATATATATATATATATATATATATATATATATATATATATATATATATATATATATATATAAAGCATTATCTCTGGCCAAAGCCGTCAGTAAAACTAATTGTTCAACTACAGAATCGTGTTCAGAAGACACCTAAATCTCTGTTTTCACAATTAACACATCTGTATCTTCTGTTGCTTCTTTCATTACCACTTGTACTTGCTGTAATTATTTCTGAAGTAGTGAAATGAACTGCAAAAATACATATTATATTTCATTTTAATGATATAAGATTTTTTTATTTTTGGTCCCGATGTTGTTGATCCACTGATCCACCTAGATTTTTCTGTTTTAAAACTCAATATAGTGGATAAATAGTGCCCCAAGGTAAAAATTTGTTGTTATTACGTATAATAAAGAATAATACATATAATGAATAATATACCTTCAATTTCACCCAACAGTCTTCTAAAGGTTTAGGGGTAAGGGCCTGTAATGTATAATTAGACTTCAAGTTAGTTGAACTGTGATAATTCATGAGAACAACTCTCTCCATTTTTCTTCTTTTTTTCATAAGCGTTTGCACTTTTATTTTTTTGTTTTTGTTCTATTTTTGCTATTTGACATTATATAAGATCAAATCATGATCATAAATTCTGAAACAGTGGCAAGAATTTTGCCTGTAGTTGAAGATGGGAGAAACGAGCGTTTATTGTTGGTACTCGTCAATATGTATTTGATTTATTGTCGTAATTAAATTCATAATTCATAAATGTTTTATAACACTGATTTATATTACATTTTATTTAATATGTATAATTATACCAAACTGTATTTTGAATTTTTGTGTGTTTTTAGAACACATTCGAAACTAGTTTTCAATAAAAACAAAATTACAGAAGTGGCAAATAATTTATCAATCCCTAATTAGATTGATGCTTCTATACCATCGTGCGGATGTCAATTGATTAATAAATTTACTTTGTTTCTGGTCAATAAAGCAACACGAAAACACAGAATAAAAAACCTCTTTATGAAATAAAACAGAACTTTGCCGAAAGAACATCCGTTAACTAACCGTAACGAATATGAAATGAAACTGTCCCTGAATATAATAATAAATTAATATAAACAAATTTAAAGGAATAGTGCTTAAATATTTAAAAGTAAAAAAATATTTTACCACAGGATTGAGAAAATTAAAATACAAACCATAATTAAAATAAAAACGTCATGTGCAAGAGAATAAAGCAACGGCAGATGCCGTTTTAATGGGGGTTAAAGAGTGTGTAGTGTCCTCTCTGGTCTTTTGAAAATTTATTTTAATAAGGATATTTTTATTTTTTGTATTTCTATTGTTAGTGCGGTAGTAAAAATAAGTTTCTTCACGGCTATATTTTATGTTTAATTTAAGAATTGTTTTGGTTAATTAATAGATAATATTTGGTAACATTTTGTTTATTTCATAAAGATGCTTTTTATTCTGTATCCCCGTATTATTTTATTGGATAGAAATAGTAAATTTAATAAATTTAAATCTCAAAACATTTCTTTGCCCGAGAAAATTAAACTTCTAACACTTTTTGGTGAATCAGATGCTAGTTCTTGATCAATCCCAAAAAAAACCTGAACTTCATTTATAAGAAATGAAAGCATAATAAAAGGAGAAGTTTTCCTGAAAGTGGAATGAAAGTGATCATTCATGAACTCATTGTATGAAATAAGTGAGAATCGCATGCTATTGGCACAATGCGCTGAAATGTACAGATTGCATATAAAAAGCACATGTTTTCCACATAAGAAAATACATGAAGGCACTTGGAAAGCACCCGGAACAGATGTTATTAATCAAATAGATCACATCTTAATATCAACAAGACATTCCTCTAACATCATAGATGTGAGAAGCATGATAGGCCCTAACTGCGATTCAGACCACTTTTTGGTTAGAGCTAAGTTGAGGCAAAGGATGGCAAAGGTGGCAAGACCAGGAACAATCAAAAGAACGAAATAGAACACTGAAAAATTAAAAGTAGAAAACGAACTCAGAAATTTTCAAGAAGTGATGGATAGAAGGATGGAGAGAGAGGAAATAGACGGGGACCAACCAGAAGAGGAAAACAGGGAAAGCGTGTCAATTGAGAAGAAATGGAAAATTGTAAAGGAAGCTATAAACAAGGCAGCAGAGGAGGTATTGGGAGAGAGTACAAATGGAAGAAACGAGGAATGGTACAACGAAAAATGCGAACATGCCATTGAAGAGAAGAATCAAGCCAGGCAGAGGATGTTGCAGAGGTTCACAAGACAAAATCAAGAGACTTATAGTATGAGGAGAAGAGAAGCTAAGAAAGTCTGTCGAGAGGAAAAGAGAAAAATGATCAATAAGAGGCTTAAAAATATAGAAATGCTGAACAGTGAACATGAGAGCAGGAAGTTTTACAAAGAAACAAATTGGTTCAGGAAAGGATACCAGCCGAAGCTGAATAATTGTAAAAATAAAACGGGAGAGGCTTTGGAAGGCGAGAGAGAGGTGATGAACAGGTGGACTGAACACTTCTCAGAGCTTTTAAATGTCTGTGAGGTGGAGGAGGATGGTGAGAATGAGATTGAGGAAGAGTGTCAAGTATGGCAACCACAACCGCTCATTTATGAACCTGACAGAGAAGATGTTGAATTTATCATTATGGATATGAATAATTGTAAGGCCCCCGGTGAGGACAGGATTATTGCTGAATTAATTAAAGGCTGTAGCATTAAAATGAAGGCACTGATATATGAGTTAATCTGCAATATATGGAGAGAGGAAAAGATGCCGGATGACTGGAAGGTTGGGCTGATATATCCTATTTTTAAAAAAGGCAGTAAAGATCAGTGCGAAAATTATAGAGGAATAACCCTGCTGGGAGTATTGTATAAACTCCTTTATGGCTTAATATTGAAAAGGCTGCGAATATATGCCGAGGAAATGTTGGAAGAATACCAATGTGGCTTTAGAACTGGTAGAGGTACGACAGATCAAATTTTTGTTGTAAGGCAAATGATGGAAAAGTACTATGAATATAATATTGATATTGCACCTATTATTCGTTGACTACAAGCAGGCATTTGATAGCATCAAGAGATCAACACTGTTAAAAGTGCTAGTGAAAAATGGGGTACCGCATAAATTAATTAATTTAATACGAATGACCATGGAAAATGCATCATCCAAAGTTATTATTGGAAATAAAGCTGGTGGATCGTTTAAGGTGCAATCTGGAGTTCGTCAAGGAGACGCATTGTCGGCTACACTATTCAACATAGCACTGCATGATGCTATGAAAGATGCAGCTAAAAACGGTACTATCATTGATAGGACATGGCAAATTTGTGCCTATGCTGATGACCTAGTGATTGCGGCCAGAAGTGAAAAGGTACTCAGAGAGGTGTTTGACGTAATATATGAAAATAGCAAAAAATTAGGGCTTGTGGTCAATGAAAATAAAACAAAGTACTTAAAATTGTCCTCGGCAGCAAGTAGAAGATCCTGCAGCGACATTAAAATAAAAAAATTTAAGTTTGAAAATGTACCGAAATTTGTGTATCTCGGTTCTGCCCTCAATAATGAGAATAAGCAAAGAAATTAACAATAGAATAATGGCTAGTAATAGAGCCTATTATGCAAATTTTAAGCTTCTCAAGTCTCAACTATTTTCAAAAACAACAAAACTAAAGCTGTATAAAACTCTTATTAGACCAGTAGTCACCTATGGAGCGGAAACCTGGCGCTTATCGCAAGAGGATTGCCGTAAATTAAAAGTGTTTGAGAGAAAGATAGTAAGAAGAATTTATGGTGCTACTAGAGTTAATGGTGAATGGAGATTTAAGAGCAATAGTGAAATTGAGACTATATTGGAGAATGCTAACATTGTTAACCATGTTAAGGCAAGTAGGCTGAGATGGGCAGGATACGTGGCCAGAATGGAGGATGAAAGAGTACAGAAGAAGATGCTAGAAGCCCGTTTCGGTGGAAAGACGAAAAGGGGAAGACCGAGAAGCAGATGGAAGGATGAAGTGGAAAGAGACGTGAGGATGCTGGGTGTCCGCAATGGGAAGAGAGAAGCACAGGACTGAGCGGTATGGAGGAGAGTAACTCAGGAGGCCAAGGGTCATGCTGGCCTGTAGCGCCGGGGAGTTAGTTAGTTAGTTAGGAATGAAAGTAGCCCAGCAGAGGACTGAGAAAAAGATTCACAAGCAAAGTATGATTTTAAAAACAAAATAAAACCTTTCGCTATTGGTTAATTATCTTGAATAATTTTTGAGTGATCATTTCCTGTTCAATCAAAAAATCAATTTACTTAAAATAACACAAAAAAAATTTTCTTCTATAAGCAGACCCTGGTTTATACGAACTGTTTTGTTACTCTTGAGTTGCAGATTTAGCTCCTAAAGTTTTCTGGTTCTTATGCTGTACACGCTGAATAATTCATATAATTCATAATTCATAACATTCATATAATCCTTTTTTTCTTTTTTTTTTGTTATTATTGTGTTTGGTGTATTACTGAAAACATATATATTTATATGTGTATATATATATATATATATATATATATATATATATATATATATATATATATATATATATATATATATATATATATATACTCGTATTAGCTATCGGTGAACAATTCGCAAAATTTAAATTTCAAAGTTTATCAATCACGAACATTTTTGTTACTCTTGAGTTGCAGATTCAGCTCCTAAAGTTTTTTGTTTCTTATGCTGTCTGTACACGCTGAATTATTAACATTCATATAATCCTTTTTTTCATTTTTTTTGTTATTATTGTGTTTGGTGTATTACTGAAAACATATATATATATATATATATATATATATATATATATATATATATATATATATATATATATATATATACTCGTATTAGCTATCGGTGAACAATACGCAAAATTTAAATTTCAAAGTTTATCAATCGACCAGCTGCTTCTTGCAACACAATGTACTCTTTGTATTCGAATCCATCGGATTTTCATTTTTAAGATATTTACCATGTTTTTCTATCTAATTGTAATCAATAGTCCACTGTTATCATATAAAGATTGCAAAAATTAGTTTTAGATGAGGAAAAACAGGCCATTTGGGCATATGGGATTGAACTGTTGAACTGCACTTAACCATGAAATTCCTGCCTTAACTAACCCATCCAGCAATAGTCCATATATTTTAATGGAAAAGGTTAATTGATTAAAAAAATGTAATGAGATTTTTTATTCATAATGGTTTTTATATCTGATTTAAAGGCAGTTTTGCGTAGATTTTTTTTTTCCTTTTCAAACCCCCTATATTTTTTTCTCTAGAAATTTGGCAGAATCTTTAGAATTTATCAAAATGAATTTATCAAAAAATCTACGGAAGGGTAGATTCATTAATAAACACTCTTTGAAAATATAAAATACCACGTTTTTAACATTATTCGACCCGTTTTTCCCAAATAAAAACGGTTACAAACTTTCATAATTTACTTTTAATGATATTTGATCGAAACAGACTCGAGGAAAATCAATTTTTACCAAATAAAAACTAATTTCCAATTAAAAATTAAAAAGAAAGAAAATTGGTTTAAATTTCAAGATCCAATGAACTTTTAATTGAGGTGTAATTTAAAATCCGCAAAAATCTTCCGTCTTTTTCTTTTTCAAATTCTTATTTATAAACAGAAAAATTTTCAAGTTTTAGTTTATAAATAATTATTACAAAATAGCACAACTTGCCTTAAATTATTATGAACGCATTTCGGAAATGGAATAGGTCCAAAATATATAGAGTAAAGTAAAATGTAGCTTGCGAGATCACTGTGCGAGGCAAAATTTATTTTCAGTGGAAAAACAAACTCATCTTTATTTAGTTTCTGATGTATTATTTGTTACAAGTAAATACAAGTAAATTTGCATTTGTATTTTCCTTTTGGCTTTAGATTTAATTAGAATATGGAGGTCCATCGGGATTTTCCTCATTTTAGATAACACATACCATTAATATTCCTGCATTATAAGATCATGCTAGCTGAGTAAGAATATCATACACTAGAAAACTATATTAAACGAATGTTCAATATATTACATTTAAAATAAATTATTAGCGGAGCACTGTTATATTATTAACACTCTTAATATTAAATAACTATGTTATTACAATGTTATTCTGGATTTATGATTATTATTTTACTACATCTGCTATTAAATGTTATTCATGACAGATTTTTAAGACGTTACTGAAAGGCGATAAACTGATATTGTAACAGTAGTTCTTATGAGTTGTCTTAAATTATACTATTTTACTATTTCCCCTAATAACATATTATTTCAATATTAATCCTTCCATAAATTTCCTTTTTTGTAAAGAAGTAACTAAAAATGTAACTATATGGTAAAGAACAGGCAAGAAACGTGTCGTCCGCAAAAAGTTTATTTTGTTTACGGTTCATCCTGAATGTTAGAATTTAGTTATCTAGTGCCGATTGGTTATAATTACTTTTCCAATATCTGTAGAATTTAAAATCATTAATAAAGTAACGTAGAAAATTTTAAAATTAAAGTGAAGCCTTTTTATAAATTTTGAAAATGACCTTTATTTTGATTAACTAATTTCCAAATAATTTATCACAATTACATTAATTTAATACAAATTACAAGACAATTTATATTCAACAAATATAATGGTAGAATGTAAGGAGATACATTCCACAGATTTTTACTGAAGTATTTTTTGAAGTAATTTTCACGATATTCAATATTTCGTGGTCATCTGAATGAATATTTTGACACCCATGACTATAATGTCATTTAAGAGCCCATGCCTCAATATTCGTTTAACTTTTCTTTTTTTATTCACCTTCGCAAAGTTGAGGAAATCAGGTCTAGCTAGTTATTTTATTATTATTTTTTTTTTTTTTTACGGATTATTGGTAATTCGAACAATGGAGCCAATTTTCGGTTTCAGATCACTTCAATATATATAGTAATTTTATTCATTGCTGGTCAGTGTACTTCACCTCACTACTTGAATCCAAATGTTCCTCAAGTTATATGGCCGTAGTTGAATGTTGAATAGAATACATGAATGTTGGAGAACTGGTCGAAAATATCAGTTACTTGGCTCCGGCATTTTTGAGAAAAGTACTAATTATGTAAGTCAGAGATGAATTATCGTAAGTCCTCTTTTGCTCATTTTTATTTTATTGTTGTATTTTCTTCATTCTGGTTATTTGTTTCAAATATATTTTTTCGACGATTACACCTGTATAATTATCCTCCGGATAACGAACTATATAGCACTTGCTCCAAAACTGCTCCTGCTTGAATAATGAGTCTTCCAGATCCCTTGTACGCACATACCCCTTAAGACAGAAGCAAGTGCGTACTAATTACTATTCAGTTAAATTATAAATCTCATCAAGATGGTTGTGGTAAAAACATAGGTTTGAATGTTATATTAAACATAACACTCTAGGGAGCAAGTTTAAAAACGAGGAAAAATCTAGCTTAAAAAAAAAAAAAATCAGTCCTGTAAAGTCGAAGTTTGTAAAATGAAGTGCGCACTTGCCCCACATCACCCTACCTTAAGCATAAAAATAAAAGCACAGACTACATCTAAATTAGATTAGCTATATTTAAAACAGAAACTTGTCAATATTAAATAAAGTATAGTTGAATATAATAAAATTAATCCCAAATAGTTTTAGCTAACGTAAATAAATATTGTTTACATACAATTTGTAGATTAGGAAGGCGATGGAATATGTGGCAGTTAAAGTTAGCTATAAAGGAGATTTTACGGTCAGAAAATTCTTGAATAAGGTAGCACAAATTATTAAAATTTGATTAAGGAATCAGCTATATGAGAGGTGGTATACAAATTGGTATTTTGGGACCTTATTCGAAGAGTAGAAAGACACATGCATGGTGAGAAGATCTGACACTTTTTGGTTTTATGGGATTTGGCATTGAAAATCACATAGCAATCATTACTGTTGGAAAGCGCGACGAAGCTATCTTAACTCGACAGGCAAAAGACAGCTCTTAAGAACAGTGAAGATGAATCTTACGAAACAATTCATCAGCCTTCACAATCTCGTCCCAAATTCATCATACACCCCCCTCATTCACAAAACAACCATAACCAAAGTGGGATGATTTAAGGAGATTATTGATATTTATAGAGATGGAATCACTGGGACATAGAGGTTATTTAAGGAGAGCGATGGATTTTTGAGTTATCTAGGTATTATTTTTATTCCAAAACTGCTTATCAAAAGTGATTCCAACATTAAATAGAGATTTGGAAGCGGATTGGCGGATTCATGAAACTAAATAAAAATATTAAGAGTAAGACTTAAAGCATTGTATGAGAAGAATGAATTATATTGAAAGATATCTATTTATATCAGGGGTATCTAAACCTTTTAGGGCGTTTTCATACGATCCGTTAGATCGGAAGTCGGACCGAAACCGATTTATCTAGGGAGCGTCTGACTGCAGGATATGTTGTATCCGATTCCGATAATTGTCAGACCGTGTGAAAGGAACGCAGACTTTTTGCGCAAATTAAATCTGTGTCGGATCCGACTCCAATAATTATAGGACCTTATGAAATGGTCCTAACAGTCACAGTGACTCCTCCACTTATTATAGCAGTATAGCTATATCATTGATTACAGTTAAAAATTTTAGTTATCTTTCATATATCAGTTAGTTTGTTTATTAATTGGCCGTTGAATCAAATTATCTGAAAAGTATTTCAGTGTTGCTATGTTTTATCTAAATTAAGTTGATATATATTTAGCTGATAAAATATTAGTCTGTATATAGGGATGCCATTGGGCAATCATTGAGGATGATTATCCCAAAATTATTTAAGCTTATGAATAATTTTGAATTACTTACTTTGTATGCTAAATTGGATACCTTTCCAAGGGTCTGATTTGTGATTACCATTATTTAATAATTAAACAAGATAATATTCCTACTCCTAAGTTTAATGATAATACTAATCATACTTATTGCTATCATACTTTATGAAATATATTCAAATTAATAATGGGCATGGTTACTAAAGAACTACCTCCTTCCTAACATTTATCTTTCTTCATCAAAATTAAAATAATAAACTGTTACTAGATAAAATAATAACTGTTACAATAAGCTGTTAACCATGGAATGATTCAGACTAGACCTAGCCATTAACTGTTCTAACATAAATCTCTTATCTGTAATAATTGGTGTTGATGGTCCCTCAGCATCTCTCCATCGGGTTCCCCTGCATATCTTAATTCATGGAGCCAGAGCCAGAGCATCTGTCATCTTCAGAGGGGAGTCTAGTTGTCCTGCGTCAAGCGAGATCAGCAAAAGCAGAAGTCTTTTTTCGTTGCCTCCTCCGCTTCGGTCATCCTTTCTTTCTTGTTCTCCTAAGAGGGAGTCGAAGACGTTGTTGGTTGGTTAGATTCCCGGCACCGGGTGGCACATTTTCCATGATTGGCCAACAAGTTTTATAGAGGTAGAAAATTCCGATATTTCAGCACATGGCTCCACCCCTTGTCCTCGAATTTATTAGTATATATTAATATAGCTCGAATGACGCCCATCCCAGGCCTTTGCCGTTTTTTTTTCTGGAGGCCAGCCGGTACCCAAGGGTGACCATTTTCTTAAAATTGATTAAGTGTTCCAAGACGGACCACCTCTTGCCTTTGTCACACTGCCCACTTCTTGGTAGATTTTTAAACTAACTTATTAGTTATATCTGCGGGTAAAGGTTGTGGTGACATCTGCCGTCGCCTGTCAGTTACCTCTCTACCTACCTGCTCGTCCCTTATCATCTTTTGTTCGCACCTTGTGCATGTTATATATATAATTTGTGTCCAAGAGTATTATTGTCTAAAAATAACACACATCAATACATATCATTTTTCCGTGGGGTGGGAGAAAGAGAAAAATGCAAACTGAAGGGGGACATTTTTCTCTCCATCTTCTTAAACATCACTTAAAGATCACATTATTACTAATCACTTTATTTACAAAATTATTCTGATCTTATTAAGTCCTGAATCATTCCGTATGGTTTAGATACACACACAACTCATAATCTAGATCGATCCATCAACACGCTGATGCGTGATATACATATCAGTATTATTTAATTACATTGTCAATTTTACAACGTAGGTAATCAAAATATTCTATGGGGAGCCGTACATATTCATTGGTGGTGTAAGCGGGTCAGTGTTGGCCAGCAGGCCGTAATTTAGAGACCCTAAATTTATAGGATAAGTTATTCTTTCTGTGAGTAGGTTGAGAATTACTGACCGATGGATTGATGCCGTGGTGGCCGAGAGTGCCAAGGCAGCATCTATATCAATCTCGAGTCAGAATGAAGCGCCGGTTCGAATCCGGCAGGGTAGGTTGAAATTTATTTCGTGGCGGACCCAGAGAGTGAATCTGGACCTTCCCAGTTTGGTTCACACTGGACAGATTTTTTTAAAAACTTGGCACAAAACTCACAGGTCTTCCCGGGATAATTCTCGGAACTTGACATTACCAGCAGCAATTTTGTCCCAAAATGATGGCCGCTTAGTGGTTTCCTTCGCCCATATCTCAATCATTTATAAAGAAAGAGGGACATATAAAGCGTTTTAGAATTAGTATACTAAAGAATAAAATATATATATATATATATATATATATATATATATATCAATTTTTATTTGTGTACATGCCTTATTATTTGGAAATAATAGAACATAGTGTAATGATTTTTAACGTCTTGTTCATGTGTATTAATAGTTTCAACTATTTAATTACATTTTCGAATAGTGTGCTATTCATGGTAACTGCTATCTTCATTTCTTATCATCGTTCCAATTTAAACTTTACATTAGGATCTTATTTTCAGTTACAGAAAGATGAATTCCTCCAGACATACAGAATTGGATGAAAGGAGAAAATTCCATCTTGACAGCTATAATTAAGTGAGCTTTTTAAACGGTAGGGATACTTAGGGTCTGTTGGGCCAAATGAGGCTAAGGGGCGAACTTTTCCGTCGAAACTTTTCTTGGGTGGGATCCCTTAGGAAGGACGGAACTTGTGTTTCTTCAGGGTTAGCGACTTAAGGAAACTTAAACGAGATGAGAACTTGGAGAACAGGTTTTAACTCATCAGAAAATCGCTTTCAAAAAGGAAATTTAAACTCTTGTTAGCTACGATTTACATTGGTATCCTCTGTTCAAAGATCACTTTACATAAATACTGTCCGCTCTGAGTTTACCAATCCTACCAGAGGTCGAACGGTTTATTTTAATTGGTTCTTATTGGAAGTACACAACCTCAACCATAATTTAACGATTGTTTGCTTTTTCTATTGGTAAAATAATTTCACAATATTATGTAAGCATGGGCGAGCGTAGAGCGGGAGGGGCTTCGCTTTCTCCTCCCTCCCCTAACAAATTAAAGGAAAATTATTAAATTGTGAGAGAGAGAAAATAGGGTATGAAGACTTATTTTTTAAAGCTCGAACTTAATTTTTTTAAATTGATCAATCTGATGGTTTTCAGTTAACCGATATTAGCTGAGTTTTAGGTTCTTGTGATGCTTTTGTGATAGCCTCAGCTAACGTCGAGTTGAAATAGAAATCCTAGTTTCAACTAAAACAGACCAATTACGTCAAAGTCGACATTTTAAGGGACCAAACAGCTTTCAATATTCCCCAAACACCATGGGGGAACATGTGCAGAGATCATGATAGTGATAAAAGTTTCATGACATCGCGAAATTAAAACGATACCAGACAGCAACTAAACACCTGTTGAAAATTCTTGCCCGATTTTCAAAAATTTTCTTGGAAAGTGATATATTTTAACGAGCTAAACTCCTAAAAGATTCAAAACCTTGACAAGTCGTGTCCGATTATGAAAAATATGAGCAGAATTCTGTCCCAGAAATCCTCAAAACCCCCAAATTTCTTGAAACCGGTCCTATTGTAGCTAAATATCCCCCTCTAGAAATCTTCACAGCTCTTCTAGTTTTTGTTCGTTTTTCATCAATTTTCTTGGAAGGAGTGAAAATGTAACCAACTTCTCCCCAAAACGCGAAAATATTCGTCCTATTTTAAATGTTTTTCTTGAAAAGGATGGAATAATCAAGAATTGAATTCTGCTCCAAAAATCCTCAAAACATAAATTCTCGTCCAATATTAAAAACATTTATTGAAACCGGTAAAATTATAATGAGTGGAATTCTGCCCTAGAATGTCGCAACAAACTCAAATTCGCATGTGATAATAAAAAACGCTGCAAATTATAACTGTATGGTGAGAAGTAAGAGGGGAGGGGGGTTAATGTTCTTTCTTTGTTGATTACAAAGATTCATTATTGAAAATAACTTATTTGGACATATATTCGGTATTTCTTATTTTAAAATACGTTTATTTATCATCCTATAGTTCATTTAGAGGATAAACAGAAAGTTGACAGCCAGATAATAATTTAATCAACATCCTAACCTATCCACAAGCCTGTTTTACTGCACACATATTTTTCAATGTTCTGCTCTCTTGACAGCCATTTATTTTTCAAAAGCACTAACTAAAATCTTTTTTTAATTTTACTTTCTTTTATCCAATCAAAAATATTCTAAATAATTGCCCTTCTCCCATAAAAATGGTTGAAAGTATTGAAACAATAGTCATGAGATTAGAGAATATATTTCTGGCTATAAATAATGAACTAAAAGAAAAGATGAAAGGAGTAAGATCTGACCCAAGATCAATGTAGGAGAGATTGTCAAAATCTAGTGCTTAGAGCTCTCTTCTAAACTTAGTCGTGTAGAGCAAGAGATAAATAAAGTTGAAAAACTAGTTCATACTCTAGATGAAGAAAAATATTTGGCCAGAAGGCAAAAGAATTGAATCATATATTATATTAATGATAATTCCTACACAAATAATGAAGAACTGGAAGATTATATAGTTGGCATTCAAAAATTGTGTAAAAATAGACTTTCAACACAGAGATATTGACTATTTCAAACCGCTTGGAAAAAGAGATATTAAAAACAGGCCGAAGACTGATGTCACCTAATAATCGATCATCGTAGAAAACTCCAACAGTAACGGAAATTCAAAATGCGCATACGCGATTGAAAATCCTATTCAAAAAATGGAATCAGATTCCTCGAAAACCTAATAACTACCCATTTATCATAGAAAACTTTAATAACAACGGAAAATCGAAATCCGCATGCGCTATCGGAAATCGGGTAGTAAATTCGGAAATAGCGCCCTTGAAAACCATGTAAACGATTCCTATACCGAAGAATTTTGAAAACTAATAATTAAGTAGAAATGCTCGTGGCCGAACAAAATTTTGGTAGTAAATTTGGCATTAGCAACTTCAAAAACCTAATGAACAATCACCAAATCGATGAAATCCACATCTCCCCATCAAATTAATAAAAAATAATAAATACAAATTTTTATTTAAAAAATGTATACTATTTGAAATTAGCAATTAATATCAGTTATCTAATAAACGAAAAAAAATGTCGGAAGAATATGCCTAAATTATTTTAAAAGTCATTATTCTAATTAAAATAACTATTTTCCAATAATAAAATAAATAATATTAATTAATAAATTAATTCATGTCCGGTTCGGTTACAATTGAAATTTAAAAGTTACAATTGAAAAAGGTTACAATTGAATTGGAAAAGTTGACAATTGATTTGGAAAGGGTTCCAATTGACTTGGAAATGCTAAACATTAATAATTGGTTGTAGCAGTCGTACCTTATTCTGCACAGAACACCAACTCCACCAAATTTTATAATATTAAATTAAACTTTTATCAATATATATATATATATATATATATATATATATATATATATATATATATACACACACATATATATATGCTATACTTAGGAACTAAACTTTCTATTGGCTCGCCTTCTTGTGATAATCTCAGAGCCAACCAGTTAAAAGTAGCGAACTTTATTATTCCCATGAAATTGAATAGTAAGTAGCTGCCTCGGCTAGTAGGTACCGGTTATGCGCAAAGCCCTTTGAAAGTTAACGATTCTTTCACTTTTGTTCCGTCAACTCACAAGGCAGTTGAAGAACACTATTTTAGACACCATTAAAATTTTTATTTTTAGATATTTACAAGTTCTGTTGTTTAAAGACTTTATTTCAATAAAAGTAACACTAAAATAAAATCTTTATTATTATTATTTAATAATATAATGTTATCAGGTACTTTTCTTCTTTATTATGAATATTTTCTGATAACGAAAAAAAAAAGAAGAAATTACCTACATCATACGAGCACCTGGTATTTATTATTTATTGCGTGTCTATGTTTTCATAAAAGTGTAAAAAGAAGAGAACAAAAAAAAATCTGTGAACCTCGAACTTATAAGCTTATAATTAATTAGTACTTTTTTTTTCTCTCGGCGTGATTTACAACTACTTTGATTAATTTATGAAGTTTTAACTAATAGTTTTTTTTTTTTGTTTTGTTTTTACGCCGGTTTAGCAACACAAGACTGAACTGGGACATTAATTACTGGCTAAGGCGAGGGGTGCGTCCACAGCATTGCTGAGTTATGTTCTAAGTTTTACAGTCAAGGATAAATGAAGTTCAGAGGACAGTGTAGGTCCATTAGCACGAATTGTGAATTTTGGACATTAGTGACTATAAATAGATTTGACTTTTAACTATGAAATATCGATCTTTTTTGCTTCTTCCAATATGAATTTAAGATGTCTTTACGCTGTACAAAATATCTTGACAATTTCATCTTTCTATTTGGGGTAATATAACACCAGTTCCTACTGCCTTTAAATGTGGCAAATTATATTTCTTATGTATCAAAAATGAAATTACCGTTATGCTCATTCGGATATACATGCTTAGTCTTACTGCCTAAATTTTCCAAGTCTTATTCTCGGTTCTCAACTCCTTCCTTTTCTCTCAGCTCTACTATCAGTAAACAGGGTGTAATCAACGAGTAAAAGAGTGTTGTTTGGGAAAGCAAAAATTATAAGGGAAACCTCATTCTTGTAAACAAGTAAAATAAGTTTCGTTTTCGTTTATTCGCCTTCTCTGTTCAAATCACCTTATTCATAAGCAAAATAAAAATGATCTGTTTTAGGCTACTGGCCTATGGCTTATATCATGAGGTTCTCGATGTTTTTATTTTTATATCTATATCTTAACGTTTAATCTTCGTACAGCAAATTGCAAACGTGGGTTGATCTCTTTTTCTCGAGGATGTCAATCCTTCGTCTCTAAGGAATTAATTAAATACAAAAATCAGGTCTACATTGGCACCCTTCTAGCCAAATTAAATCATGCATACGTACATGTACATGTAAATGATAACATGTTTTTCAATATTTAGGTTTAGGTTCAATATTTGTTTGTTCAGGCATGCTAGATTTAAATTTTGAAGAAGCATTTCCTGACTCATCCACCCATTTCTGACGTGCATAATGCCGAAATGCCCAAATTAATTTTAATGGCCGCCTGTCCTAATTTATCTTTAGCGTTTTATTCTTCTTCCTTCTTCTTTTACCTATATTATTGGAAATTTTCTGTCCATATTTCTCTTTTATCCTTCTCTTATTTCAGAATATTGGCTCACTCCTCCTTCCTTAATATATTTCATGGTTGTCACTTACCATCTGCAAATACTCTTTGTTTCATGTATACAAATATATATAAATATATATTAAAAGGAGACCACAGATAATTAAATCAAAACAACTTAAATTTATATACTCTATTGTTAACTATAGATATATACTCATAACTGAGGATATTTACTCATGGGCATGCTTGAAAAATATGTATGTTATAAAAATAATTCATTTCACAATTAATCATAATTATTTTATTCTCCAAACGCGTGAGGTGAAATGTTTACCATACAATTATAATGAGGTCTACCTTAAAATAAAATAGCCATAACACAATTCAAGTATGTTCTAGTTTGTTAAAGAACCAGGAACAATAACTAAAATGTTAGAAAATGTCTTTATCATAATAATATTGATCATTTAATTCGGCGGTTTGACAATAATACCGGTAAGAGCTTCATAATACCCAATAATACTCAATACCAAACCCAAATCTACTAGATTGGACAGGTATTCACTTATCCTCCCTTCCCTATCTAAGTTCACACCTCGGGCGTCTCCCAGGTAAGGTGTCGATCTAAGTTTTTGTGATTCGTTCGTTACTCTGTTCAACGAGATGGCAACCCCATCCAACTATTCGCCATCGGCGTGACTGTAAAATACTATAATCTGAATATGTCCGAATCGCATGCCTAAATACTTGATCATGAGGGTAATGACCATAACGACATAATAGGCATGATATTAATAATAATTAGAAGAACAAGAAAAATATAAATAAATAAATAAACGTGACACTAATAAGAAGAAAAAGCCATTTCGAGACAGTAATTGGGATCGTGAAGGGTTTGTTGCTTAGTTGTCTCTATTATATGAGTAACTTCGGGGCAGTTCTTCATTAGGCGACAGAAAAAAAGAAAAAAACCTAAACAGTAGAAGTGGAAAGGCGCTGAAGAACCTGTTGAGTCCAATTTAAAACATGACAAATTCATTTTGCTTTACATTTTTCTCCTGTTCCGTATTGTCTCACATTTTTAAAGTAGATTCATATTTTTTTTGCAATTCCCTGTTTAGCATAAAGTAGATAATTTATAACAATTATAACGGAATGGATAAAGTAATTATAATGGAAATACGCATCTTACCGTTGTATACGATTATACCAAACTAGTTGTTTCATGAAAAGAATAAAACATAACATGAACCAATTTCAGTTTCGTCTGCACTAAATGTTTTTTTCAATCATGCAAATATAGACAGTGTACCAGATAAAAACCAGTTACACTTTTTCAAAAACAAATTTAAGATAAGTGTAAATTATATAATTTAATGATCAAAGATCTAATTTGAAAAATAATAGAATTATTTAATCGTTGAAAATTTTATTGAAATATGGTCGTCGAAAATGACTAACTATCAATAAAATAAATTAAAAATACACATGAGTATTCACCCCACCGCCCACTCTAATAATTCAAGTTAATTAACTAAAGACCAACATTCCATATTGGATGAATAGCAAAATGTAGACTGAAGGATCAAATATTGATTCTTGGGGTCACCCTGCCAATACTGGACAGATTGAAGAAACTTTGAAGGCTTACTGAACGGGAAAAAAAATAACTTTGAAAAATCACACTATTATATAAAAAGCCCGTATTTCATTTGTAACCACTAACCACGAAAACTACTGAACCAATCGTTACCAAATTTTAACTGCATCATGGTTCCCTGAAGATTTAGCAATAATAAAATCCACCGATTTTTCATGAAAATAGTATTAAAAAGTGATTAATAAATCGATAACATAAAAAGTCATTTATGTAAATGTAAATATTGGGATCACTGGACACAGAATGGTACTTACATAATATAATTTAATCTTTCTGCCAAAAGGTGTTTTGCCATAATTTTACGTAATTCTGTGCATACAACATTCTTTAAGTTTTTTTTTTATGATAGAAAAGTTATTCACTGCCATCCTTGGGCGCACACAGTAATATTATCTTTTTCTTAATTCTTAACTTTATCTTCTTTAAAACTTAATAACACATCTTAATGTATCTTAAATTTGAAGTACCTCAGGTATTGTTCTTTCTTCTACTCTTCTTTTCTTCTCATCAATATGTTTCTCGCTGTGCGATGACAATGGTGACGCTGAGCTTTTTACAGCCAAAGGACCATTATTGATCGAACCCTCATCTTCGTCTGATTTTCCGCCTATAGATGTTATTGCGGAATGGAAGTTATATTTAGCCAAAAGGAGGTGGGCAGGCTCTGACGCAAAGAGGGGGAATAAATAGAATCCACGTGACGTGAGAGGAAACCTGACCAATTTATAATTACCAGGATTGTAGAAGGAGAGGGTTGCTTTAATTGCACACAACAAGAGTCACTCGGGTCCACCGTCGCGTTTCTATTACTTAAAGGATTTAATTAAGGGAGCTATTTTAAGACACGGCTCATAACAATTAATTTATGCGAATGCTGTTTATAAGGTTATTTATACACTTTACTGTCTATGTCTAATAAACTATATAGAAACAGGCTCATGTTCTGATGTTCATGCTAAAAAGCGGCAAATCATTGTCTCTTTCACAGACTTCATTCATAGACTGTAGTAACAAGGAATTGCTAGTAGATTCAGATTGTTTTAACATTTACTTGAATAACACCCCTAACTGTCGATTTTTTTTTTATTTCTCGCCCCGACAAGATTTTTGCACTCTCCTAAATGACCTAGAGATAAATAATTAATAATATAATGTTCCGGATATGTAAAGTTCACATAAATGACTACAATTAGATATGCGAAGTTGAGCTTTGTGGCTTAACAAATCCATCAAACTTTCACCATCGTAAAATCCTCAATGCTCCTTATAATATCACAAAGAACATAAATAATATTTTTTTGGTCGATTACAAATGTCCATTGTTGAAAATAATATACCAAAACGTTTTACGGCTATTGAGTTTAGGACAAAATACCGAGTT
The DNA here is from genome assembly GCA_948150685.1 of Rhaphigaster nebulosa. Taxonomy (NCBI): domain Eukaryota; kingdom Metazoa; phylum Arthropoda; class Insecta; order Hemiptera; family Pentatomidae; genus Rhaphigaster; species Rhaphigaster nebulosa. The sequence continues at coordinate 38,519,460 of OX411309.1, forward strand.
CCGAGGATCATCCTAGGGTAACCTCTGACTTTTTTGCCAGATTAAAAAAAAATCGGACCTGTAATCTTAGAGAAGAGCCGCGCGCGGACGGTGGATGGAAGGATTTTTACTATTCGATTTTTGGATTCTACGTATCTCGAACCGTGAAACATCCAATTTTGTTTTGGGGAGAGGGAGTCTTTTTTATTTTATCTATTACAGGTTTCATTACTGAAAATAATAATCCAATAAAGTTTTGGAAATTTCAATAAACATTTTTCACAATAAAAAACAAAAAAACATTTTTTTTAATGTGCCTAGTTCCGTGAACAAGCTCAATTACCAACTCTCACTATTTGATTTTTTTTTTCTTTTCTCAACAAACGTTCTTAAAATACTGCCGTTTCGAAACAGTTTGAAGGTGAAACGTTAAGATGTCGCCTGTCGAATTGAATTAAATGAGTATAGAAGTTACCATATTGTATATTATTATAATTTTATTAGTATCTGTTATTTGGCCTCACTTGGCGATTTGCAGTCTGTCTCAGCATAGATTTCCAATCTTCTCTAGTTATTAATTCTGATTTCTATTTCTAAGTTTAAGTATATACCTTATAAACATTTTTTTTTTTTTTCATTGTCCACAATTACAATAAATGTTAAGATATAAATTTATAGTACGTCTTGTTCTGTAATAAATATAAATAAATATTTTTTTATAAACTCTGATCGTTTAAAAGCTTAGTGGAGAAAGAAAATTTAAATAAAAATAATACTTAAAAATAATTAATAAAAATAAAACTTAAAAATCTCGGTAAGGATAAAACCGTTACCTAATCTTACAACTCACTGGACTGCAACATGAGGCCATAAGATCGAATATGTATGTTTTAGTAATATATTTTTTCCCAAAGCTTTTTGTCTTGTTCAGGGCTCTGAATTAAAGGGTTATGATAGGTGCGGATATAAGTAAACATAATTCGCAAAAGGTTCAATAGTCTTGGAAAATGATGAAGGACTTACGGATAGTGGATAAAAGCGATATCAAAACTCCAAAGCGCGTAAATAATGTGAGATATAGAGAAATAAATCCCGATAAAAATGATTCTTCTACCGTTGGTGTACATGATGTAGGATGTAAATTTTTTACTGATCCGGACAAAAAAAACCCATTAATTTACAAGATCATGCTCATAATAATTTAAATGATCATATTTGTCAAGAATTTTATTTTATTTTTGACTCCAATCAAATTGGCATCACTTGTCTTTCAATCTGAACCAAATCCATCCACTTTGATTATACATGTTTCGTTATATTATCTCTGATGAACAGTGAAACCTAAAACAAAAAATAGCATGTATATAGAACAATTAGTGTTGAAAAAATTGGCATATTATTTAAGAAAGACGATAGACTGACGATTTTATCTTCGAGGATGGGCCACTACCACTAAGCTAGGCTAGGATGGGTCCCCATTGTCCTCCTGTCAGCTCTTCTAAAGATAAACTAACGATGGCAGTTCCCTTTGTGTCTCATATGTTCCATTCCTACCAGCATTCCTACAAAATAAAGATGAGGTTTTCATTATCCTAGGATTTTTATTAGTTCTTTATCGTCAGCACTTATATGATTAGTATGTTCAATACTAGATCACTAGCTGAATCAAATTAAAAGAAATTTCATTGTAAATAGACATCCGTGTATATGCTCAATCTGGTGGATTACGTATCTGATTAATAACTTTGCTGCCTAGCCGAAACGTTCCCTTAAAGCATATCTTATTTTTTAGCAATTATACATAGACAGTGAAGTAGATAAATAGTGATGAAAAAGTCTTAGACTATATCATAGTAGGAGAAGCATCGCGCGATTCGACGACGGCAATGGCCGTAGAATCGGTGATGAATAAATCAAACGTAAATAATATAGCTAGATGTCCCGATTGAACTTATATTGTTTAATTAGAACATCCAGTTCAATATTTATGTTTGGTTTTCCATCGTGCAATTCTGCGATCATTCGATTTTATACTTGGTGCCAATTTAAATAGTGATGCTTCATGGCCCACCCTAATCCAGATTATCTCGAGAGAAGATTGAGCACAGCAATTTATAGATTGCCTAGAGAAAAATGGAATAAAGCATCCGGGCATGAAGGAGCTTTGACACTTTTTTGCCTCCTGATCGGGCACTGTGAATTTTCATATGACAGGGAAGCATGCTTTTAGCTCCGATGCAGAATGCTCTGACATTTTAATGAATTCTCCAAGATGATGAAGGGATTTTTCAAAAGATAGATAAGTTCTATAAGAATAACAGTATCTAATTATGTTACGATACTCCAGTTACCTTCAGGGGTAGGAGGCTAAATACTTTCTTTCCAATTCAAATACTTACAAAACATATATTAAAAAATATTACCAATTGTGAAATTAAAGAAATAAATAAAAACCAAGTTGTACATATTTTTCAAAAAAGCAAACATAGGTAGTATTACTGATTTAAAAAAACCCAAATATAATGGAGTTATTTTAATTATTGATGTTGTTGCACCTCCCACAGTACACTTTAGATTTCAGAACCCTAAATCACGTATGTTCAAAATAACACTTGGTAAATATTTTAATGGTTTACTCATCTTAAATGTCTCAAAAATGTATGTTATTAAAATAATTTTTGACGTAGTTATTTTTGGGGAGTTTTTAAAAATAATACTTATACTTTATTTTCTTTGCCTAGGGCCAAAAGTTAGTGATGAATCGAGTAATGGAGGATTACGCGAGAGTAAGTACATTTTTGAAATAAATTCTTGGTGTTGTGATATGTGTGTTTTAAAAATAATATAATTAATTTTTTTTTCCTTTTCAATGTTACTGTAAATTTGTCAAGGTGAAAAAATCTACTCTTCAAAAAGCTCAATTAATGAGTCGTTTTGATTCCTGGCAAAGAGAACATTATTTTGCGCTTTTGTTCATGATTATTTTAATATCAACTATATATTTATTAATTATTAAAGGATTTGCATATTTTTAAATTTAATATGTCCTTTTTTTTAATAAACTAATATATACTTTATGACAATAGTACACTATTGCATACTAATGATATTCATGGTTTTTCTATTCTTTTTTTTGCTGTAAATATAGCACATCCCTTAACTGCAAATAAGAATCTATCAAATATTATAAACCAAAATTAATTTAAATATTTCGAAATTTACGTTTCAATTTATTATGTGGCGTAAACATCACCTCTATCAATTTGCACCCATAATACATAAAAAAATAAATAAAAAAAATTGGAAATGGTATAAAAATCTGCTATTGATGACGTATTCACCAAATACTAATAACTCTCAATCGCCACTCTGGCCTTAACCAATGCTAGAAGTCTTAAAAATATATTGTAATTATAAAGGTTTTGCCACCTTAATAAATTCTTACTTTATACTGTAAAGAATAAAAATTTAAAAAATATATTGTTATTTGGAGAAAAATCGTTTCGTGTGTTTCCTGTAATTTTTGCTTGATGACGCTTTCACCTTTTCCAAAAAACGACGTCGATATTATCTCGTATGCATTTAATTTGCGATTTTTTTAGACATGAATAACATAAAATCGACGTTAATTAATTCAACCAGCGAAAAATAAAAAATAGTAAAAATTACAAAAAAATAAAATAAAAATTTAAAAAATATACCTTCTTAAATAAAAATGATATATCCAATTCCTCCTAAACTTGTGTGACTAGTGAGAATGACTATGGAGAACAATATTTGTTATTTAACAGTTGATGGGATCTTATCTAAACAATTCACTTCTGATAATGGTGTCAGGTTGGGTACCGACCTGGCTTGCCTTGTCTTTAGACTGGCATTAGAAAAGGCTGTAAGGATGCAGGAATACCAGGTTGGTGGAACCTTGTTGGATAGATCTGTTCGCATTCTTGGATATGCTGGCGATTTAGACGTTATGGGTAGAGCATGGAGAGATATGGCTTCAGCATTCGAAGCGTTAGAGGAATGGGCTGTAGGAATGGGATTAAGGGTGACAACGTGAAGACGAAGTACACGCATACATCCACCATGAGCAGGAAGGAATAGTAGAAATAGTTCCTCATTTCAGAAGGAACGAGACTGTATACTTCAAACTCTCAAAATATCATCAATGAAGAAATAAATAGACGAATTTTCTCAGCAAGCAGATGATTTTCGTTCTTCAGCAATATCTTCTTAGCCGATCTCTATCCAAAGCTACAAAGATTTGTATCTATAAGATGCTGATTCGCCCAGTCTTTACCAATGGCTCAAAAATGTGGACAAAGAATAAAGGAATTTAATTGTTGAGAGGATTTGAGAGGAAAAATCTCCGAAGAATATTCGAATATGTGTTAACCAAGCTTGGCGAGGAAGAACAAATAACGAGCTTAAGGATATTTTTAAGCATTTAGAGTTAGAGCAAGTCTTAAAACTAGCCAGACTACGATGAGCAGGTCACGTCAGAAGAATAAATCGAGAATAAATCCCACAGAACATAATTAAAGAGCCAAATATATAGGAACAGGAAAGTTGTCCGACCAAAGCTTAGATGGGAGGACCATGTGGTTATTGATGGATCCTACGTGATACCCGAAATTGGAAGTTGATTGCACTTGATCGGGAAATCTGGCTGTCGATGCTGGAGCAGGCTAAGTCTCAACTAGCGCCATAAAATAATAAATAATAATTATATATTCAATCATATGTATGTATCTTAAAAGTTGGACTGGAAAATGAATAAATTTCCAAATAGGTTATTAGAAGTTAACAGACGATTGGTGAATGTCCGAGGAGTATAAAACTGCATATTATTGAATATTTTAATAAAAGTGATTGGTTTTTCTTTTCTTTTTTTTTGAGAGGAGGGGGTTATTAAAAAGAAAATATTGTAAATTGAATAGTAGAAATAGGTTTATGAGAACAAATATAAATATCAAAAAGAAAACTCGCCTGCGGGAAAAAATATAAAGAAAATAATTCCTCTGTTTTGAAATCCTTATCCGCTCGCATTAGTAAAAGTTAAAAGATTCAATTTACAAAGCTCTTCTGAACAACTGATGGCCAAAGCTCATTAAATTAATTATTGACATGTTTTATTAGTTTGTATACCATTTACAATATTTATTTATATATAACGTCCTTTTTGACCTGCTGGGTCATTTTTGGCCTATATTACGACGTAAACAGGTAAACAAAATAAAAATGCATATTTTTCTTTTAAAATAATGTAATTTTTTTAAATTATTTTTTTAATATATTTGTTTTCCTTTTCGACTTCGAAAACTGAAAAAATGTTTCTATTTCTCTGAAAAAAATGTCAATGATACATTTTTATTTAATTTGTAATTAAACTCGATTTGTTCACAAAACGAATTTCGTTTTACTTTTCTTTCCTTCTTACCCTGACATCCTATTATTTATTACATTAGTATAATTTGAAACTGTTTTATTTTAAGTTTTACTGTTTTTACATTGAAGTATTTTTTGGTTGTAACAGTTTATCAGCAAATTCCAATTCTAGCCTATTTCAGAGCATACCACTACTTTTTGCTATATTTATAGAGGAATATCAAGTTTTTTTTTTTACTACTTGAAAATCCGGATTCTGCTTATTGCATATGACATGTGTAATTTGGTCAGCACAATCAACTACTAAAATATAATAAATAAATTAAAATCAAACGCAAAATATATTTAAAACCTTAATAAATAATATAATGTATGATCTATATTTCAAATAGAACAAAGAATTATGTATATATAAAAAATACATAATGTATTAATGCATGAAGTTTTGAAAGTTTTATATTATAATAAAACAACTGTCATTTGATATTTTATCCTTTATTTTATTATTTATTTCTTGATTATAAACGCTTGTAAAATAACCAAAAATTATGTAACTTAGGGCGCTATCTTAAGGTTACAATTAAGTGGGTCGATTCTCTAAAAGCTTTTGTGTAAATTTTAACTAAAAACCTTTTTGTAGTTGATAGTTGTTGATTGAATCGCTCTTTGCTCTGTTGGTATCGATCTGACCTGACACCTCCCTCAGGATTACACGAGCCGGTCAGTAGATACACCAGATTGGGGTAGGTTTTACACGTGAGCTAATGGAGGCAACAGGTTGCAACCACATGTTGCTGCCTAAAGTAGGTCTGACCCCTGCGGCTCCCAAGAAGACCCTTGTCTCTTGTCATGGTTGGATGATCAGCAGAGGATCTCTCGTTGGATTGCTGTATGGACGGGTAATGCACATCATATACACAGTGGAGGTATAAGTGCCTCTATAAATATCTAAGGATTATGGTGCCTAAAACAGTGTTCTCAGACTTTACGTGCTTGGGCTTTAGTAGGTACTTCGTCCATACTTTGTTAATGAATAATAAAATAAATTTTCTAAAACAACCATTACAATGAATAATAATACTTTTAAATATCACAAATATAAACAATGAGGTCTTGCTCACTTTTCTGGAGTAGTTTGAGCAATCCTTGGGGAGTTGTTCCCAGGAATCATCAAGCATTAGGCTTCAAGGATTGATCGAGTGGTCTCCTCGATTTTCTTACCTCACTGTAATGGACTTGAGGACATTCAAGCAATGGTAGACTTAAGGACATAGTATACTCTCGAAGACCAAATAGGAGAATAGAAGTAACAAACAGCATTACTACTGCTGCAATGCATACATTTATACATCTATATAAAATGAAACATTTTCATGAAGATTGAAAGTCATTAATTTTAAAAAGTAAGTTGATAATGTATGATTGTATGAATAATAATAAATATTTCATTTCAATCCATGTTGCAGAGTTTTGTATTCATCCTTTACAGAATTTTTTTTTTTTTTTTTGAGTTTCACTTCTAAAATCCTTTTGGAGCTGAATTTTAATGTGTTTGAAAAATCTGATTTGTTGGGATTATTTCCTATCCTAAACGTCAGATCAATAAAACATCGTTTTGGAATTTGATTTCTTATAATAAGATTCCGTCATAAAATTCCTTCATTCCATTGAAAATTCCCAGAATAATGTCCGCTGGAGATGTATCCTCACTTATTTTCTCCCAATTCGATTAGGGCTATGTGGAATACAGTGGTCTCTCGATTGTACTTGAGGACAGATTGAAGCGAGCCACGAACTGCTTTTTAAAATTTGTCTATTTTATTTATTATATCTAAATAATAAATTTGGTGGGTTGCCTCGAGGCGGTCTCGTATAACCCACCATTATGGCGAGTTAAAGTTGCTCTTTCCCTCCACTCATTGACATTTCCGTGGATCTAGGAGTATACTACAAACATCTACTACAATCTACTTCCTACAGTATTCTACTATTCAAATCCTCAATCCATTCACAGGAAAGAAGTCGTGCCTTTCTGACCTTTATACCTCTCCTATTCCTATTATAAACATTCCTTTCTTGCCCGCTCCTCTACCCTCTGGAATTCCCTCCCTTCTAATATTCGACTTGCTTCTTCCCTGTTCTCATTCAAGTCCTCCCTTTTTCATCACCTTCTCAAATTCTAAACACACGCTCTCTAATCATAAAATTTAAATTTAAGAATAACATTTTGATTAGAAATAAATAATTGTTTTAAATGCTTAAGTTTGAAGTATGGGAATTAATTAATTATTTTTTATTTTCCCTTTTTTTTTCTTAGTTTATATGTTACTACAATCATATATTTTCAGGAGAATTTCTTTTTTGTTGTATATATATTTGTATTGACATTAATGTAAATACTGATTGATGTTTTATTAATGTAGTATTTTGGCCAGATTTGTTTTCTGTTTGCATTTGTACATGGTTGGTATAGTCCTAGAATAATTTGTTCTATCCGTCTTCGTTGTTTTTTCTCCAGGAAGAAATCACGATCATACAAAATTCTCTTATTGGACGTAGAAGTAAAAATCAAACTTGTGTCGGAGAAAGACCAGAAAATCGTTTTTATTTTGGCTTTTCCAATCGATACTACGCTACAGATGCTGCTTGAGCTAATTTTCACTGATCCTAAGATTATATGATTCAGATACCTTAAAGTCAAAAGCTACAGAAACTGTCAAGTGTTTGTATGGAAATTGAAAAATTTATTTTACTTGCTTGAATCGACCCAGCAAGTCTTTAATTTTTTATTGATTATATATTTTATAGCTGTATTCGCACGTATATTTATACATATATATATATATATATATATATATATATATATATATATATATATATATATATATATATGTGTGTGTATAGATATAAACTACTTTTTTTTAAAATAATAATTCATTTTTGTGCTATTTGGACCCCTAATTGCATGGATACTGTTATACTGTGTGGTTATTATTAGTTATTTTTAGGTTTTGGCTTTCAAATTGATTTTTGGAATCGATTTCTTCTGAATATATTGCATTATCCTGTTTTACTTCGATTAATAACGTTATGTAACTGAATGAAAAAGGTGGTAAAAGAATTAAAAGATCTTGACTATAATTAAAAAAATGTTAATACAAAATAAAATCGTAACATTTAAGACATTTTTTTTTTGTAAAAGTAGAAATAAATCAATTTTTAGAACTTTTCGCCCACAATTATATTTCCTTGGTAAGATTTCTTAATTTCTTTTTTATAACATTAATAAATAACTTTTATTATAAATATTAAATATTATAAATAATAAATAACGTTTATTATAACATTTTGTCATTTTTACATTGTGATTAGTTCTGCTTTCTCGACTATCACCAGTCGACCTGGCCAGATATCCTTCCTTATTCATTTTAGTCCTACTTACTTCTTCTTTCTTTGACTATTAATTGTTATTCTAAGGAACTTCTTAATCCCTACCACTAGTTAGATTCTTCTCTTGTTTCTGATTGCCCTTACTTCAAAATGACGGTTGGATATTTAAAGTTTTTTTGCATCTTGTTGCCATTACGTCAGTTGTGAAATTACCCATAGAAGTTCCCATTTATGAACAGTACTTCGAACAATCTATCGGTATTTTTCTATTTAATTTAGCGCTATATTGTTTGTCCAATAAAATTTCCTGTTCAAGATGTATGTATTCTCTTGTGTACTTATAACCCTTAAATCAGTAAATAAAATAGTTTAATTAATGCTCTGTAATATTTGGCCATAGAAAAAATGACAACGAAAATAGATCTAAAAATAGTAATGACGTGTTTCATGTAAACAAGAAAATACAATGCGACTGAACAATGATGTTTTTTAATGGCTTGAGAATGGCCCAAGATGGCCGAAACGTTGAAGTAACTTGATATAAAATAAAAGAGTATTAGAGTAGTACTTATTTTTTTTTTTATAGAATTAATGATTTTGTACAATTTATTTAGAAGATATTTTTTTTATGTTTTCAGTCAGCTCCTTTACCATTTTATCAATTTACAGAATATTGGGACATGGAATGTTGAGAGTCAGCAAACAGAAATCATTCCCAAGTCTAAAATCTGTTCTCGTGATGTTTATTCTTATTTTTTTCCTGTTTATTTTATAAATGTTTTCTTGATGGAACTGCGGATGAGAGTCGGTGATAGACAGCATCGTTATTTCATACTTTTTTTTTTTAAATTAAATTGCTTTCCGCTCTGAAAATGTATGTATACATAGTACATTCTGGCTCCTGATAAGCCTTAATCTATGTAATTAAGTGTAATGGAGTTGGCATTTTTCCTAAAATCAATAAAGCATACATCAATGAACTGATTATATTACATTGATTTTTCAATAATGTAATTGAGACATTGTAGATTGCTTAGAGTGAGTGCCCAGAATGATGGAAGGAAACCGACTTATTCTGCACTCCATCCATCAAAGAAATAATTTATGATCCTATCTACTATTATACTATATATTAGATATGTTATATAATAGCTGTGTCAAGAAAATTGGTAGCAAACCTATTTTCATTTTAAATAGATAACGATAATTTTTTATTAATCTTTCATTCCATGGAGTCTCCTTACTTTCAAGATCATTTTAAAATAATTTAGAAGTGTTTTAAAATAAATTCTTCACTTCAATTAGGACTTAGTGATTTTTACTCCCAAGTGTCTTATTCTTTTGAATATCTTTATAAAATTTTCTACTTCTTCCTCCTCTCATACTTTTCCGGACTAGTATTACAAGTTCTGCTTGATGAGATCTTTGTCTGGCTGGCTGGTAAAAAATAATTCCTGAAATGTATAGGATGGAAATCTCTATCCTTTTTTTCAATAAACTCTTAAATTAGTTCTGTATTTTTTTTTCGCTTATATGTCAAAAGCTTTTTGTATAATTTTTATCTGGTCTAGGTGCTTTTATTATCTTCGTTATCAAATGAACATTTTTAGAGTGGATTTATCTTTTCTTTTTTTTTTTTTGTGCTAATTCAACTTTTATTTTCTCTGAATAGTCATGGAATGTAAGGTGAATTATTAATTTATAATTTACTGTATAAGTATTTATTAATCTAAAACTAAAATGTTTTGGCAGATGGTGACTCCAGAGGGGCAGGCCCAGGAGGACACTACCCTCAGCAAACTCCGGCATACTTTGTCCACCAGCCTCATGACCGCCCAAGACAGGGGTTTGTATCCTTTATATTCTTATATATTCACAGTATATTCACTGTTAAGTTATTGACAATAAGCGATTACTATATTTAAAAGATATAGTTCCGTTAACATACTCCACTTGTGCATTAAATTCAACAAGTATATAAGTGAAGTGAATATGCTGCCATTATTCTGGATACCTGTTTCTCTCACTACTTTTTCCAACACCAAATTAAACAGGAGGCACGCCAAAGCATCACCTTGCCTTAGTCCTTTGTCTGAGCCAAATTCAGAAGAGCATTCAGACTGTATGCGGACCCTGCACCTAACGTCTCTCATTGTCATTTTTATAAGGCATATTAGCTTTGAAGGAACCTTCATTTCTCTTAGTGCCTCGTATAATTTAGGATGCTTGATACCGTCATACGCGTTCTTAAAATCCACGGACGAGTGGTGAGTAGACATCTTATGTTAATGGGCCCTTTCCATATGATTACTCTGAGGGTATGAATTTGGTCCACTGTAGATTTTCCTATCCTGATGCCAGACTGTCCGATTTCTCGTTCTGCATGCGGGGTCAGCCATAGGTAGAGGATATTAGAGAAGACTTTGTAAGCACAGGGGAGTAGCGATATTCTGTCAGGAAGACCTAGACAATTTTAATTGCAGATCAGTTAAACTGATAATTGAAAAACAAAACAATGAAACTTTATATTTAATTAGTCAAGGTTTTGGCCAATAGTGTTGGCGATTGCCAGGACTGCAACTAATAAGTGAATAATAATGAGAATAAAAATTTGCGAGCATAAAAACAAGAACGACATTAAAAAAAAATTTAAATATTGAAAAATGTAACAATAAAAGGAAATATATAGATAATACCAGAATACAAAGAAAATAATTTATAACTGTTAATAGACGGAAATTAAATAATGTATATTGATAGATAATACCTAAAAATTAATTTAACATGTTTTAAATATTAAAATTTAATCAAAAGAGAAAACAAATACTACCTAATAACAGAGAAAGAGACACACCCATGGCAAATGACTTCATCAATTTAATATGACAAAACAGTTATTACATGGGTGGTGATGGGCGTATATTAACAGATTTTTAAACAATATGTAGACTTAAACTAAATGGACTATTGAGTAGGTATTCACAATCACAAACGAAATAAAATATTTGTTAAATATTTTATATACTTCTATGCATAACGCAAATAAGGATGGCTATATAGATATTGAGATATTAATAAAGAAACAGTAAATCGATGGCTTAAGCCCACAGTCAATATTATTGGGTCAATATCGAAATTCGTCAATATATTGACCGTCTGAGCATATTGACATCAATATCTACGCGTCTGATTTATATCCCGCGTTAAATAATATTGCTTCAAAAATACTGACCGTGTAAAGTTCATCTAAGAAACGATAGCTCGTAACTACCAAAGAAACAGATTTCATATTTTGACGTTATTAATATTATGAAATTGAACCTAATCGACTGGTATGTAGGTGAGACCGATATCTGTAAAAAATATAATGTCATAACATTTAGTATCTGATGAACAATCTACGTTTCTGGTGATTACTTGACAATAACTAAGAACATTCGAGAAACTAAAAACATTTTTATTTTGATATACCTCCTTAGAGTCCTAAAAAATACACAAAAACATTCTTTTTTTTTTTTCAATTGCATTTTGAAACTTTTTTTTTAACTTTGCGGTATTCGAATTCCGGATAACAGGTATCACTTCGCCACAGTGTAACTTACTAACAATATTAATGTTGTAACACTATAATTAATATTGAATTAAAATATTTATCTTCTCATGAGAGGCATATTTATCTCGAATGAATAGGAGAAAATCAAAACTATACATCATGGGAAAGAATGAAAACTCGCTGGAGAGAACGAAAGTAACACGAAGAAATAATATTACTTTTGGAATGTTGTTGGACTAAACAAAAACTTCTTCTACTTCATCGTTAGCGAAATGAGCTTTGAGATTGATATAGAGTGATTCAGAAGTTAATAATCTTGAGGATATGGCATAACTTTTTGTCCAAATAACTTTCATATGCCAAAAAACATGGATGGCATCACTTCTCAACGGGAGTAAGTGATTTCGATTTTATTTTATCATATTTCTAAATCGCTTCGACTTCGAGAAAACTAAATTAACCTTCAGCTTTTCAAGCGAGGCACAGGCGATTGTGGATTAAATAGTACATGCAGTTAGTATGTGTTTTAAAATATATGTGTGTATATTTTGGGGGTGTTTGTGTGCGCGCGTGTATTTGTGTATATGTCTGTGTGTTATCAATCAAACACATAATTATAGTTGTGATCATTTTCCAAAATGTTGTCAAAAATTACTAAATAAATAATATGTTTGGCAATCCACATTTATAACATCTTATATTCATCTTAAGCAAATATGAAAATGAAGAATTGAAGTTATGGGAAGAATGAATTTTCTCTTTCACAAGAAACCTAATTAAAATTGTTGACTAATACTTTTTAATGTTGGATTCTGGAGGGAATCTTCTCAAGAAATTATTCTTCTCACACTCAGACTTATATCTCAAAGAAAGTTTTTAGGATCCTCTGTTTCGCTGTTCATTTTATAATGGAGGGTTCCCTAATGAAATCTTTATTTAAGACTGAGAAGTTTAATTTAAGAAATGAAACAATACCATTTCAGGAAAATTATAACTTCTTCAAAATCATTCAATTATAAAGTAATATATTGTTTTCTTATTTTGTTCTCTGGTTTATATTTTTTACAGCATTGTCTTGCATTGGCTTTTGTGCTCAAACTAACAAGAGCTCTCCTGTATGTTACTTTGTGATGGAACCTCTCTTAAAATATGTACTTTCTATAAAATATTTCCATCCTCGACAACATAAGGTAGACGAAATATAGTAATGGATAAATAAAAAAGTAATAACGATTATTATTATAAAAAAAAAAACTAAATTCTATAGAAATCCGATGGATAATATTTCATTAAATTACGTTGCATTGCAAGTTTGTTGAAATAAGATTATCATAAAAAAATTTAAAATGTTCAGTAAAAACTTTCGAATACTACTTTTCCAAAAAAATTCAATGGTGTTTTAAAAAAAAAAAAAAATATAAAAATAAAGTTGTTAAAACATTAATAAAAATAATTTAGAATTGGAATTATAAGGCTTCTTTCTTATAAATTGTTCATTTTTCACAAAGGAAGTGTTGTAGTAAACATGAGGACTATGACGAACACTTGTCTCAGTTCTGTATGGTTGAAAGTTAGAACCTAAATTATATTTATACAACTAATAAAAAATAAAATAAAACATTTATGGATAAAAGATAAATAAAAGCTTCCCCCTTTGACTGTCATACGAACGAAACACGCTTAGATTAATAATATGACAAAGTTGGCTCTAATATTGCTGAGAATACAAGGAGGAAACACAAGGTTTTGACAGCACTTCGCAGACATATTGAATACAAACTACTCTAGAAACAACTACTGTATTCTACTTCTTTGTATACAGGGTGCCCAAAATAAATCGGCTCAAATGCATCTAACGGCCAAACGGATGATCTAATAAAAAAATGCCAAAAGTAAAAATACGTTGGTCTACTTCTGTAGTTTCGCCAACCGCTATTGTTTTTGGCTTCGACGTGTTAAGTGCGGTCGATATGCTGCGAAAACTTGGGGTTTGCAGATAACACCTATTTTTTAGTACGTTCCTTTATTGACGTTTAAAAGTGAGTCTTGCTCGACAAAAATTCGTGTGCATACATAAAGTCATATTTTGTAGCCCTTAGTTTATCTATAAAGTCTTTTGGAGTACGTTTGGTTGACCGTAGATAAAAATTAAGGAAGAAGTTGGTCGGGAGGTGCTATTTATTTTGTACCAACGTTTCGGCCTAAGTTTTAGGCCATCGTCAGGGCTAAAAAGAAAAAAACAAAATAACAACATTGAGAACGACAGAGGCAGTACTAGTAACAGTAAAAAATGATTTTAAAAAAGAAATTACAAGCATGATAAAAATATATGAAGTATTAAAAGAAAAATCTGTCAGTATAATTGTAAAAATGAAAAATGTAAAGTGAAAAGAGTGAAGGGTGAAAAAGTGAAATAAATAAGTCTTACTTATTAGTGTCTTTGTCTTTGACCGAACAACTTCTTCCTTTATAAATTCTTTTGTATAATATGCACTTATTTTTAAAAACTTATTTATTTGTTCTTTTTCATAAACTATACCTCCAATAAATCATAAAATAACTTCGTAAGAGCTGGAAGCAACTGAAGAAAAAAAATTACAAAAGAAAAAAAAGAAAGGGATTCTTTGAAACATTTTAGATAAATCAAAAAATTCCAAAGGTAAAAAAAACTTCTCCGTCTACTTCTATAGTACCGTCAACCGCTACTGCTTTTTAATTTTGACAGGCCGCATACAGTTGAAACGCGGCGTAAACTTGAGGTATGTAGATCACACATACTTTTTAATACGCTCATTTATAATCATTAAAAATCGCTTTTCGATATCTTCAAAATTAAAGGATCTTGTATTTTCAACCTCATTATTATTTTTCAGGCACCTTATTAACTAGTATCTTAGGGACATGAAACATCGTTGTTTGATACATGTATTTTTTCATTGTCATTCTATTAAAAATAATGCCAAGCCAGTTTGTGTTGTATTTTTTATGAAAACAAAAATTAAAAAAGTAGTTTCTGAAATAATTTTTCCACAATTATGAAAGTGATGTATGAATTCAAAATGTTTAATAATAGAAACATTGACTTCATTAGCAATGATAATAATGATAATAAAATATACAAGTATTCATATACTGTTTACATTAAAAAAAAAAATCTTAAAAGAACTATTACTTCTCCGAGTACCATTATTACTTCAAAAATTTTATATGGCGTTTATGGAGATAGATATTTAACGTATTAGCAACTAATTTCAAATGAATGCCCTCGTATACAAAGAGGATCCACCATCTTCAAAGAATTAATTCCTTTGGTGATCAAGTCTCTTACGGATTATTAAATACCGTCTCCATTGCATTGCGTATAATAGGCAAAGCTCGGCAAGGATAGGGAGGAGTCCATATTATTGTTAAAGTAAGGAAGTTACCGCAAATCAGTATCGAGGAAAACTGTGAAACTTTTGAAGTGAGAAAACGTTTCCATTGTTAAATTAATAAACATTTTGAATTCATACCATCAATTTCCCTTTCATAATTGTAGAAAATCGTTTCAGAAACTACTTGTTTGTATTTTAATTAAAACGATGGAAAATCCCTAAAAATGATGCATCATGTCTGCAAGATTTCAGATTATGAAGGTTCTGAAAAATAATAATTACGTACAGAATTCAAGATTCCTAGATGGTGTAAATTCTTCAATTTGAGGGATCTTTCATAAGTTTTTAATGCCAATAAAGCAGCTAAAGGACATTTTAGTTTGTTTGTTCTTTAACTTTTTCATAAAAAATATCGGGTTTCGATTCTCAAATTTCAATATCGATATATTTCTTTTAAAATATCGATATTTTCCAAACATCCCAGCGGAGGGGGTCACCCAGCATGGAGATTCACGCGCGTTTGTCGGAAGTGAATTGAGAACACCTAACGTTCCTGGACTAACCCATCCCCCCTTCGCTACCTCCTTCGAGTAAACATAAAAGTAATTTTTTACCTCCTAAATCTCCAGAGTATTTATAAGAATAAGTAATTTAAGGCCAAACATGTAAAAAAAAAAAAATACTAAAAAAAAAATGCTAAGCTGAAATGTCCAAAATATTTATAAAAATATATAATTTAGGGTCAAATATATGAAAAAGACAAAATATTTAAAAATATATAAAATTAAAACTGCTCTATTTTAATTCCTATTGCTTGAAACGGATTTTGGTCGAGAAGAATCGTAAAAATTTTGCTTCGTTAAAAATATTTAAAACATAAAAATCCTAACCCTAGTAAAGATGATTAATAATTTTTATAACAACAATGATTTATTTCTAGTTAAACTTAGGTCAGAAAGAAAAGGGCTATCTGCCCACTGAAGCCACCGCCAAATCGTCCTTTGGATGCCTTCGCCAAAAAAAAGGATCTTACCTCGACCACTTTCTAAAAACCACTCTCTACCTCGACCAGTTTTGCAACTATTTTTTTTTTACTATTTGGGGAGGGGGTAAGAAAAAAATAATTAACATAGCTGTAAAACATCATCATTATCAGTCATAAAATCGCATTAAAAATATTAAATCATGTTTCCAATGATTAAGATATCCCTTCACTGTTCTACATTTATCTGAATGGCTTTACTACGTATGTAGTTTCTTCGATTTTCTCAAAACGCTTTTCTGCACATCTTTTTCCATCTATAAAAAATGTGGTGCGGTTCGCGCATCACACAACTTTCCCTTACGAACCTAAAATAATAATCTTCGCAAATAATAATCTTAATAAGATCTTTTTAAATAGTTCACATAAACTCAGCAGAATGCACTTCATCAAGTCTTTTTCACAAAAGTATAATATATTAGTTGTTTAAATAACTTTAGGACTAAAATTCTGTACACTAAATTTTTTTTGTTTGTCAAGCTGAATATATATTTTAAATTTTTCGGTTTATTTTCCATGGAAATTCCATTTAGTTTTCATGGAATCGTTTTGTTTCCATTAAATAATATAAAAGTAAATAGAAATTATTAAGTTAAATTCTATTTTTATGTTATTACAATGTATTTTGTTATGTTACAGAGTATTTTGTTAACAATAGGTTGGCGGCTTGGTGGGACGAAGTTCGGTCCCATTCGTATCCTTCCGGACACGCTTTCCATCTAGGGCTTTTATAAGATACGGTGTATCTTTACTAATATAGGCCCGATTTAAATATTTATTTTTTTTTAGGGAATTTAATAACCTTTCATATGATTTCATATAACATTTACCATCAAAAGCTCACATTTTGAGTTATGTACAAATAAAATTTTCTTTTCGCTATAATTTTTCCCCCTGCATTTTCTCGTTAGTCATACATAGAAAGGTAAAAAGCTTTAAGGAGAAGACATTAGGCAAGTTTCATCAAAATCCTTATAACCGTATACGATAAAATTGTGTTAAATCGAGATTAAACAGTGTTTAATCGGTGATATGATTGCCACTTCTGGTTAGCCCGATGCGCGGTATCATTGTCAATACTGTTCCGATTTTGATTATTCGTTTTTTGTGTTTAAGATAATTTAATTACCTTTCATAAAATTCTATACATAATTTACCGTAAAATGCATACTTTTTTTTAAGTTATGCGTAAATAAAATATTCTTTTCATCATAACTTTTTTCGCTCCATTTTCGCGGTGATGAAAAGATAAAGGGCTTTAAGCAGCAAACTTCCTGCAAGTTTTATTGAAATCGTTTGAGCCGTTTTCGAGAAAATTGTAAAAAAAAAAGAGTGTAAAATCGATGATATAAAGTGGCACTTCCGGTCCGTCGATTTTGAAAAATTTGAAAAGTTGCTGTAACATCCCATGAATACCTACCTGAAATATGTAGTTTCAGTTTCGTACTACTTTTCGTTTTTGAGCTAGGCTCAGACCATACTCAGGAGACCTAAAACATGTATTTCTGTTGAAAATTCGAATTCGAAAATTTTCACGATCGCAATACTTCGCCTTATTATATATTTCATATATAGGTAAGTGAAAGTAAAATGTCACACTTTTTTATAAATTTGAAACACTGTAATAATTTCGAAAAACTAAACATAATTGCTAGTCACAATGGCTGAACAAAATGAAAAAATAAACGAATAAAAATATAATACAAAATCATTTTGAACGTTCGAGCAGAAGTCAGTAATTCCTTTTGTGAATTTTTATAATCAATATTTACTTCCTTAAGAAAAAACAACATGCATGAATTTTTCCATCAAATTACAGCCAAATAAGATAATAAGAATAACTCAGTGCTGTTTGTCAGGTGATAATATATTACTCACTAAGTGAAGAATTGCTAATGTGAAGTGTGAATTTTTCAATTTTTGATTTGGTGGTGAGATTTGCTTGAACGTTCACGATATATTGCCTATGATTTAACGTTCTGAAATTATATTGAACCGTTGAGAAGCGGATCAAGACAAGTGGGGGACCTAGGTGGCCGCTTAGTCCAATCCTGCTAAACAATTATATTTCTGGGACTCTACCTAAAAAGAAGTATCAACTTAGAGACCATCAATTTAATATTTTGTCCGATTATATTACGGACTTATTTTTAAACCTTTTCGTTCGGTTCCAAAATCTTAAACTTAATAAGATATTTTAAAACTTCGGGTCCTTTGCTATGCAGGGTCGTACGTGGCTACCCTACGTGCAATAATAGTTTATAGTGTGTTTACCGCTGAATCTGCCCCTGGAAACATTACCGAGTAATGCTGAGGAAGGTAGCGTCTGGACAGTGGTTTCTATCAGTGAAATTAAATATTGTTTTAGAGAGGAAATACGTATGTACCATAATTTTGTAAATTTTTTTGTCCTTTAAAAACAAAAACAAAATCAGCGGTTTAAAGTTAACGGGTATTGCAGTAATTATTCTAGGATATTGCCTGTATTGTTAATGACACGATGTATTCATACTCCACAGCAGAGACTATGTACAATCTATTGTAATGCACCTAAGTAGCTTTAACGTGCCGCCGGAGATATAATAAGGTCGGAGGTATAAGCAAACGAGGTGTTAGGAAGGAGACAGCCCAAGACCACAATCAGCCCGATCCCAGTCCCTACCTGCTCTAATCAAGGCTAAGACAGTCACCTGATTCTCAACACTATCCGGGGCATAACGCTGTGTGGTTTAGGATGGAGTGGTTTCCACCTGCAGATATGCTCAGATATCTTCAAAGCAAGTTCTTCATCAGAAATCTGCTGTTCCCGTAATTGAGAGCTTTTGATTGGAGTAATTGGAATTGATTGAGAGCTTGTGAATTTAATCACACTACTCTCACTAACCTCTCTACTTGAATATTAAATATTAAAATTTTCCGTTTAGTTTTCTTGGAAACATTTAGTTTCTAAGTAATATATAAAATAAAAGTAGTTATATAGTTATACGTTTTTCGTCACTCTCAATTACCTTCTATGGCTTTATATCGTCGTTGCCATGAACTTACGAATAAAAATATCACTTAGGAGTGATTTTTAGGAGAGAAACCAGTGATCTTGTATTCTTCTGTGCTTAACAGGCATATTTCGATAATTTGTTTTTTTCGGTTGGTGTTGCATTATACAACAGAAACAAATAAAATTATCGAAGGAACCCCTTATACATAGAATACAACGGTTTTTTTGCTCTCCTAAAAAGTAGTGGATTTTTTTCGTGGGAATGACGATGTGTTAGATATTATTTTTTTAGCTTTCCAACGGTATATTATCTATATTGTTTTGAAATTTATTTCCACCTGGGGAAATATTTTTCATTTACTTAATTATCAAATTCCTTCATAGTTTATATTTACCCACTTTTTATTACTCCTAACAATGAGAGACGGTTAATTGTTTCAAACAAACAAAATTAAAGATACTTTAGATCTTAGATTATACTTTGAGATATATTGGATTGATGTAATATCTCTAGTTAATGTCTTAGACTGGTGATGTAAGATATGCTGTATTTTGTTTGCATTTATGCGATCTAGATTTAATCTAATCTGATGATGTCTGAATTGACGAAACGTTTACTAGTTAATTAATTATTTGAGGCTTTGTTTTTGGAATCTTGCTATTATATCAAAAAAATTATTATTTATCTCTTTTCGAGTTTTTGTTCCGGCATATGAATATTTTTAGTTTATTTTAGAGATAGAATATAGTTAAGGGTGTGAATTGTAATACTCTTCATTCCCATTTTTTCTCATTGTGATGTAATTTTTCAGTCCACTGGTTGCAGAATGAAGATAGTTATGCAACAACTATTGATTAAAAAACGTAAAAAAATAAACGAAGAAATCAGTTTAGATAGATTTGCAATCTTCATTCTGACAGTAAACACGTATAGCAGCAATAACCAATACTATCTCGCTTTTAATTAAAAATGGATTTAAGGAGTTCACATCTTCAGTTATGAATAGTGCATTTAAAAACATAGATAGGATTTGATTTTTTAGTAAATTATGCAGTTGGCAGATTTAATATTTTTCGCTGATTAGATAATCACAAAATTGAATTAGACGAAGCATAACAAAGTTTGATTGCGGAGTAAAAAGTTTGTTTGAAACTGGGTCCGTCCTCTGCTTTGTCACTCTGATACTGTCATTGTACATAATTATGGTAATACAATTCACTTATATCTTTCTATTCTTTCTGCATTGCAAATTAATTAATTAATTGGAACAGAAACCTCAGAGGAAATTGCAATCAGCCCCGGTTTGTTACAAGGAGAAAGTTTTGAGCGAGCACTCTTCAACGTATTCTTTAATTCCTTCAGGAAAGGAAAGCTGAAGGCTCGAGCATCGATCAATCTAACAATGTCATTAAGATATAATTATATTTAATGGTATCATTTTTAAAAGAATTATTTTTTTTCTATATCTATCATATAACATTATTGATGGGTTATTGTTGTTATTGTTATTATGGGTTATTGTTGGATTTCAATGAAACTTTTTTGATGATACAAGGTCGAGAAATATTAGACACGTGTCCGAGGATTCTTGCCAATGTGCCCTAAAGGCCGAGAAAAAATATTTTATGGAATTTCAAAAAAAATTCTCTGCATGGATTTCAAAGTTCTCATACATCAATCGACTTGTTTTTTTTTGTGTTAAGTTAGAAAAAAATATTTCCGATTGTATTAAATGAGTTTAATTGTACAAGAACTAAAAGACGCTTCCAGTATAGTAGACAATCAAATTTTTTTTAGCATCCTTAATTAAGAATTTTCATGGCAATCAAAGAATAGAAATTTTTGGACTTGATTTTGCTGGAGGATTTTTTTTCCTGCGATGTCTGCCATTTACTTCTGCATTTATAGCTCCTCATAATTTTTTTATTTGGTTATTATTTCTTGTACTGTTTTTGATGCTTAGGTGTGCGTTTCTAAAATGTGAACATTTGATTAGTTTTCCTTTTTTTTTTGTTCTGCATGTTTAAAAAAGAGAAAACGTTATTTAAATTATGATAATTATAATGTGTTTAGAGCTAAAATGAAAGGAAAATAAAATGTTATGTATAAAATTATTATTGAATGTCTAGCTATAGATTGATTAGTATGCTGTGTAGGTGGCAACCAAAGGTATCTGGGCAGCATTGCTGCTAATAAAGCATTTATCTCTGTATATTAATAAGTTAAATAAATATATTCATAATTAAAAACCATAAAATTACCAATTTACTGTGGTAATATAGGTATATTACCTATATCCACAGTAAGGAGGTCCTTTACTCTAGTTATCTTTCACAGTAATTGGCATCTTCCAAGTATACCCTAAAAAAATTATATTTAAAATAAAATATTACAAAAACAAAAAAAACATATCCTACCTCTGATAAAATCAGTTGTGGCGTTTCAGAACGTGGAGATAAATTCATATAAATCCAAATTAATGATTATCAATAGAGGTGGTCATCTAAGTTCTACAGAGCGTTGGGTTTGGAATGGTCAACCGATCCAAATTGTAAAAGCGTACAAATATATAACTATTTCTATGACCTCTGCTCTCCTTTACTGGAATTTAAAGCAGAAGGTGTCATAAGCTAAATTTGCCCAATAATATAGTCAAATTTCATCTTGAATGACACGATACATATACATACTCGAAATATTAACTTTTTAATTCAGCGTATCCCTCCATCCTTTGTTAAGGCCGTTTAATATGGAGTTTTCTATCTTTTGGAGTGATAGAGAGTTTTCAAAGGTTCTTCATTAAATAAATATTCCGGCTTAATCTATAAACTCCTAATTATATGATTTGTTTCGAGATTTCCTTCTACTGTTCTATCTGAAATTACATTTTAAATATTTTAAAAAAATCTTTAATGACATCATTCCTGTCGTCCTAAATTACTTCTGAGGTTATTGGTAAAGATAAGTGGTGGTTTGCACAGTGGAATTCCCTGGCTAGTCTATATTCTGCAGAAATTATGGTACTTTATCCTCTGAAAATATTGAGGAAAGTTCGCATTGGTCTCGAGCGAACCCGCTCTTTCTAAAATTTCCTTCTATAAGTAAATCTTTGTCATAGTGCACTTTTCGATCTGCATAGCGACATTCCAAGTGATCTGTCATTAAATGATATGAAATGGTTCTTCCAATTGAGTGATGAATTGCTGTTTTTGAATTCTTGCCCTTGGCTAAATAAGATCTTTACGGTCTGCGATTCTCGAGCCATCGAGGACATGCTCAATGTTCGATTTGTGCGGAAATTCTTCGTCTATATTTAGGAGTCTAATTTATTACGAGAACCCACCTGCTCGGCTTCTAGTGGTACTTAGATTATTAAATTTGTAAGGCATGCTTGGTCTTATCATCAACAGTTTGCAATTTTATTTCAACGTTTTCATCAATTTATTTTCCTTTAGTCTATTTCCTTCTTTGATGTCGATTTGTGTTTACTTAGTTATATATTTAAAGAATTCTTAGTTATATAGTTATGTATTATAAAGTAGGCGTTGATTTAAGTATGTAAGAATTATTATTTAGTTAATTTTAAACTCATTAATCTTCAAAAAAAAAAAAAAAAAATCCAGTAAAACTTGTGATATTATGTGTAAATTCTTACTTTCGTATAAAATGTGTCTTAAGTATAAATTCTTTAAGTAGGTTTTACTATTTTAATTCGGCCTCTGTTAGATCGATAGTCCATTGCCATAATACTTTTTTTTATTTTGATGCATATTGTATTTACAGTTTTTTGAAGAAAAAAAAAAAGTGATCATTGTTATTATCAAGTGACATTTCATCATCGCCGCGAAATGTATTGGTTTCTATGGCACTAAATCAGTTTACAGCCTTAGTTATTTAATTTGACTTATTTAGAGTTTTAAATAGTAGCAATGCAGAATTATAGTGTCTTTTCTGTTTACAGTCCTCCGGTTACTATTATGATATCGGTTACTCATTATGATGAAACTGTTACTAAAAGCAACAGCTGGGCAAGGTATAACCTGGTCGGCTATAATGGCTATAATAACCAAAACAAAATTTATTTGATTAAAAAATAAATTATGTGAAATTTAAATTTGCTATCGTGGAGTCATTGATGTTTGTTAAAATTTTGTAAAACAAATCCTTTCCCACATATCTCCTCCTCCAGATGAAGTCGCAAAGGTAACTATCAATGAGGGTTCTGTGCGTTCCACAATTAACATTGTTGCGCATCTTTGCTGATGCCCACCTACTCTCTACTCTATCTCTATTGAGCCCGGGTCGACGAAATGCAAGGAATGGTTAACTGTCAAATGATTGTAACCTTCCTGCCCTGAATTGGGTAATCGATATCATAATAGTAACCGGAGGCCTGGAATCGGAAAAGAACCGAATTAGCATATTGTATTTAAATCTAGTGATTTTGAGTTTAATATTTTCTTCCAGTTTAAGGAATGAATTCTTCAGAAGATGGTAACCTCTTTTTATGAAA
This sequence comes from Rhaphigaster nebulosa, assembly GCA_948150685.1. Taxonomy (NCBI): domain Eukaryota; kingdom Metazoa; phylum Arthropoda; class Insecta; order Hemiptera; family Pentatomidae; genus Rhaphigaster; species Rhaphigaster nebulosa. Next base: position 38,543,695 of record OX411309.1, read on the forward strand.
ACGAAGGCTTTCACTGCTATATAAACGCAAATATTCTTACTCCTTTTATTTTTGAAATTTCTGGAGATAATTTATGCAAATTCAACCTTAAGCTACTCGATACAAATTGTGAAAAGGTCCCTTCAAATGATATTTGACAACTTGGAGTTTGTGACCCTTACCTAATTTATGAGTATTACAGACGATGAAAGTTTAACAATCGAGAAAGTTCTCTCTCTATATAAGCAACTGCTAAAAGCTTTTAGGTGACTGAAACCTGGGCCAATTAATCATAGTGCTATGTCAGTTATAATGGATTGTTAGACAATTTCTATTCACTGGCTGAAAGGACTATTTGTTACGAATTCCCTAACTAGATTTGTGAAAGAATAATAGTGTTAACTATTGTAATTTAACAGACTATGAATTAACTAGACTTAATTTTTTTTTTAAATAATATAAGAACATCCAATAGGCTTCTATCATTCCCATACATGTCTCACTCCATTCTATGGATTCAATCTAATTGTAAATTAAATTACCATACGAAATTATCATATTTGTCGTGTATTTATATTATTATAATAATAATAAAGCTTTTATTTACAAATTTACAGAAACAAAAATTATTAGTTTACATGATTACGGATGGCACATCCTTAAAATCAAACAATTTTAGATTGTTTGATATATTTAACATGAAAATAAAATTTGATTTAAATTATAAGTTTAACATAATTTTAAGTTCTAATACTAGAAAATTTTTTTTAAAAAACCTACCAAAAAAAATGTATAAGTGTTTTTGTTTCAATCTAAATATTATATTTTAAAAAAATATATTTTAAAAACATAAATAATTTATCATATTATTAAATGAATCAATGTTTTAAAAATATCAGGTTTTTCTATCTTCTTGAGAGATATTTACATGGCCCTTGACCAAACCCTATTTTTTTATATTCTATTTTAAAAATTTTAGATTATTAAAAAAATCTGAACTCGAGATTTTAAAAATAACAAAACACTCAGAAACACTAGAAATTTATAAAATTTATAAATCAATGCAAAATTTTAAAAGCAAAGTCTGTGGATTTTTTTTACCTTTCTCAAAACATAGATCATCGGTTTTTACTACTGAAAACTACATCTGAGCAAAAACGTTGATGACCGAGGATTCTCTGCATGAGAATTACTTTCGAGATTCATGACAAACTCTCTAATAGCGTTTAAACGGCAGTTTTTAAGAAAATCGGAAAAGCTTTACCTAAACAACAATGAAAAATGTAATATATTTACTGGAACTTTTGGAATATATTGGTCTGAAGTTCTCCAGCAAGATTAATACGAAATTTGAATAAAGAAAATAACTTGTTAGAATTATGAACAATTATTTGAATTAAGATTTCTTCTATTGTTGTAGAAAAGGATCAATATTTTCCTTTAATAATCTTTAAAAACATACCAAAAAATGTCGAATGAACACTCCATTTCTTCTTCTTCATTTTGTCATATAATTTCTTACAAAATGCTAACTACTTTATTTGTATTGAATATTTCTGTAACTCACCTTGATTAATTTGTTCATTTGATAGTTACGAACAAGCTAAGCTCAGCGAAGCCACCGGAAGCGGCTGCGCAACCGGAACCTGTGAAACCGCCTGAGGAACCACCGCCTCCTAAGCCGTGAGTTTTTTTTTACACAATTTCTTTTTTTTAATGTTTATTCTAAATCTATAAAACTATAATGATATTGACAATACACTAGAACCTCCAATATCACTATGTTGGACACAAATATAACAAAACAAATTATTATTATATATATATCAATACAAATATATATATATATATATATATATATATATATATATATATATATATATATATATATATATATATATGAGTAATTAATTATCCTACTATATATTATATATGTTATTTGACTCATATGTTACCTATGTGTATCTACTCCTTATATAACATTAAAAATATTTTATCAAAGGAGATCCTTTATTTATTCATTCCTTTTTCAATCATTTCTGCTGTTTTTTAGCAGCTGTATAGCAGATGTGCTCGGTAGATGTTATTATAACTATACCTATTATAACTATATTAAAAATAAAAAATATTAGGTAGACATTTAATTTAAAGCCCTCTTAGCTTTAAATAGTTTTGCTATAAGGCATAAAGTTCTAAAATACCAGATAGAGACATAAAATAGAAGCTGTAAAAATGGTGATTGGTTTTTCGATGAGGTATATTGAAACTAATAACAACTCGTAAAATTTAAACTCATAACGTTTCTTTAGAATTTTTTAGTAGCATTGAATTTTATTCTCCCTGTCATTTATTTAATATTACTCTGTTTTATGTATCCTTGGTTGCTAATTTTCAGTTTCTAAACCAATATAGTTTAGATCTAATAGTTTAGATTAACTTCAGATTAATATCTCTACAAGGGAGGGAGTGGATTTATTTTTTTCGTTTTAGTAGATTAGTGGAAAACTAAATTTTTATTTTTTTATTTTTATAGATTTTGTTATAAGCATCATGTTAAGTGTTACTCGGGAATGAGAAGATATTCTCATCAAAGTTACTTGATTATTTTGGAAATAATTTATTATGTCGGATGTGAAAAAATGTTATTAAGAATTTCTTTTCCACGCAGAAGGCTGAAGATGATATCCATGCTTATTGAAGTATCACTTAAGTAACATTGCTTTTGTTATGTTTTATATGCAACCGACTAGTTGGGTTCTTTGTGAAAATGTATTTAAAATAGCAGAAAAAGAAGAGAGTTGGGGGTAGCGGACACCTTCCAGTCATTGGGCTGGAGTGTCCTCTCAAAGAGAGGAATCAGCTCGCATTTTAGCTTCTTCCTCTCTTACACTCCAGGTCTGCGATTCATACATCCTTTCTCTTCTCCTTTCTATAATCAGTTTCCACTTTTAAATTTCAGAATTTTTTCTGCTAAATTCCGTTCAAGTTTTGAATCATATCGGAAGTACGAAATGTATTAATAGGATTTTGACTTATTGCTAGAAAAAATGTTAAACTCTGGTGCGTACTTTTTATTTTTTTTTATTTCTAAGGTTTCATATTCCATTTGCACAGACGATGGCTCAAATTAAAAATTCCAAATGCTTATGGGAAATTCATACATATATATTACAGGCAAGAGGATTTTCGTAGGTCGTAAAAATTTAAAGAAAACAGTAAATTATTTTTAAGCATTATTCCTCTATGAAAAATCCATGTTTTACATTTAAATGTTTCTAACCAGAAGAAAATTAATAAATGAATAAATAATAGGTCTATAATTTGTGTAAGGCTTCTAAGCACTGATAATTTCTGAAATCCAGTTTTAGATATCTTCATAGGCATTGTTTCTAGTTTATTGTTAAGTAGGAGCTAAGCTCGTCCTTTGCCGTTTTATCCTTTAAAAAGGATCTGGCATAGGGGCAGGAATTAGGTGCCAGTGGATTGAGTGTGCAAGATTTTCAGGAGGAGCATAAGCCTCAATGCTCAGATGGCTAGGGGTCCACATGAATTTTTTTTGAAAACCATATCTATCAGTAATTTTTTTTTTTTAATTTATGTATTATCTCTGCACCTAAGGGTCATTAGCAAAAGTATAATATATATTCCACTTTAATCATTGATTTTTTTTTTTAACACCAATTGTCAAATATAAAAACTATTAGAATGATTATTTTTGATAGCATATGATCGTTGTTATCGAGGTTATTATAAAAAAGTACGAAGACCCGATAATCAGAACCTATTTTTTATCCATTCCTGTCACAAAGTGATGTTGCTACTGGTATAGCACTGGTATGCTACTGGTATACTTACTGGTATAGCATAATAAGACAGTAAGGGATGGAATTGCGATCGTGAAAAATTTCGAATTCGAGTTTTCAGCGGAAATACACGGACCCCTGAGTCCAAGTAACTAAGTCTCTCAAATTGTCTTTGTATTTGTATGTGTTTATGACTAGCTCAAAAACGAAAATTTTCCGAAACTTAAATTATGAATTTAAGGTAGTTTTAAGGTAGTTTAAGGTATATAATATTACTATAAATATTACAAACGAATATTACAAACTCAAGAAATCACTGGTTGTCATTTTAAAAAAATGATTCATTATTATTATTCAATTATTTAATATTAGAAGTTCTAACTTCCAAATGAAATTCTCGGAATCGCAGTTGGATTCGAGTAGCATTTTGTTTAAAAAGTTAACAAGTTAACAACCTTAAAACTACGATAAATAATACCTTTAATAATTATGAGGTAGTTATATGCTTGGGACGTTACAGCAACTTTCTAGATATCATCTCCATTGAAATAGTCCGACAAGACTTAAATGCCAAATTTTCAAAATTGCTTCCTATACACTACCTTTAATTTTGTTTGTTTGAAATAATTAACCTTCTCTCATTGTTAGTTGGAAACTATGAAAGAATTTGATAGTTAAGTAAAAGAGAAAAAAAGGATATTTATTTTTCCAGATTGAAAACCAATCTCGGGGATAAGAGTAGTAATATGGAAATATAATAAACCGTTGGAAAGCTAAAGGTTTTAGGAAAAATAATATCTTAATAACATCTAGAGCCGTAGAAAGTAATGCAGGGTGACGATGAAAGCATAAACTTAAGTGATTATTGTAATTGATTTCTGCTTATATTTTATTTAATAGAAACTAAATGTTTACATGAAAACTAAATCAATTTCTATGGAAAATAAACGGAAACTTTTAAAATTTATTTTTAAAAAAGTGGCAAGTGAAAGTTTTTGAACTATGTACCTTATTAAGGTTAATTTCATATTTTGATGAAGTTAATTAAATATCAAGTTGGAAGTGGATTATGAATGTAACTCTCAAATGTATAAAAAAGAAACAAAATTTCTCAGATAGGGGAAGTTGGAATGGCCTGTCCACTGGGTGCTGTATTTTCAGGAGAGTTAATCTATCACTGTCGATCAATCATTTTTCTTAAATTTATGTTTACATTATTTTCAATTCACCCCACCTAACAAATGATTTGTTCAGAGTTAACAGATGCCATATTACATGAAACAGATACAATAAAACGTAATTAATCGTAATTAATACAATAGCCGATTAAAGGAAAAAAATAATTAGAACTTTAGAGAGTACAACAAGTCTATATTGAGAGGCCATTAACTCTACTAAGAGAGTGTAGAGAGGAACTCACCGACTGAGGTTGCCAAGTCCATTGTGTTGGGGTTCCCAGCGGACCCAGGCTCTATGACTTAATAATGCTCAACTTCCAGGATCCTCCTCACTACATTTAGGCTTAGTGTCTGTAGCACATGGAAGATTCAAGGTATCTTCCGATGTCAAAGTTTCAGTCCCGGATCATTCCTTCTCGGATTTTAATTATATTTTAATTTGTAGGTTTGGTTTATTATTTTCAATTATAAGGCTTTACAATTAACCAAGAAATTTTTTTTTATCATTCTCATCCCTTCAAACATATAAATTTATGTGGGGGTATTTTTGGCTTTACCGAATTTCTGTGAGATCTACGTTTATATGGGTTTAAGAAAGTAGGTGTATGTATTTAGTTTCTGTCTCAATTTCATTTTTGAAGATTTTGAAAAATCCTTAAAAAATAATCACCTGCCGAAATACTCCCAGTACATAAGAGATTTAATCAGAGGAACAGATAATTATCAGACAGACAGATAATTAACCGACTGAATAACGGACTTAAAAAACAAACACAAAAATTTAATATGACAAATTATGACCTCTACATAAATAACCCTTCGACTGACGATGGAAGCTTGTGGAAGCATACCAAGAAGTTACTAAAACATCGAGTGGTGTCAGCATCCCTCCGAAAAGAAGAGATTTAATGGACCGTGTCAGACGAAGAATTAATTAGTTTAGTTAGTTGGTTATCCTGATTCTAGTCTAAGGCTGTTTGTATTTGTTTGCCATCTCTAGTTGTCTTGTGTTAGTCCACTTAGTTAGTTGTCTTCATTCTCCCCTAAGTATGTTTATATATCTATGTTTATATTACACATACTACAAATACAGAACATGAGATCCTAATACTTAACACATTCTAGACATTCAACTTCAGTTGACATTACCATTTCCCTCGTTTACTCCCTCTCAGGTTGCTCTACAAATCAAACATTTTCCTAAAAACAAAGCTTCTGGTTATTATTTAATAACTGCCAAAAAACTGCAATATAAGACGACAAATCAATCATAAGGAGTTACTGACTACATTGCTGAAGAACTAGAGCAAAAACTATATGCAACTCATGTATTTTTGGATGTCACTCAGGCCTATGGATAAAGTCTTCTTTTTAAGCTCAAGACGATAACTACCGTACACGGACTATCCCATCCTTCAATCTTCAATTTCTTCTTCGACAAATTCTTCTCAGTCCGGCAGGGCACAGAAATTTTTTCAATTCATCGAGTCTTGGCAGGAGTACCCCAAGATTCAATACTGGCGCCTCTACTACACATTGTATATACTCACGTATATACCCATGTATGTATATATATATATATATATATATATATATATATATATATATATATATATATATATATATACATATATTGTATTTACCCGCTAGCAATGAGACATTGCTACTTACGCTTACGAAACAAAATACATTATCGATATCTAATTATTTTAATTTAAGCTTTTGTCTGTAGATAATATTTTTTTTTTCCTTTTTCTTTAATAAATATACACTTCGTGATCGCACTTGTTGATACAATGACAGTACAAAAAATGCGCAGTAGATTCTTGTAATAGTTCACTTTTCTTATTATTGTTATTGGAAATAGGTGAACCTAAAGGATATAAACGATGTACGCAGACGAGAGATAATGCAGGCGGGGACAGATAAAGCTACCTCCTCCCTTCTATAATTGATTAACGCAATTTTAATACGGTGGAGATGGGCAGGCTAATCCTAACAAATCGTCTCCTCTGGAGTTACTCCCTGAAGAGGCCCTGTAATCTGTCTTAACTGCTCTCTAATCCCATCTCTTCTTAATCGTCTCATGTTTGTCTTGTCTGTAATTAGATATTACAGCCTGGAACTTTATAAATAACAATAAAAAATTATCAGAACAAAGAATGAATTTATTTTATAAGTAATTTTAACTTAAAATTTCGTGTAATGGATTGGATATTTATTATTGGTGATTTTACTAAATATGTTGGACATTTAACAGATTATAGATTAGTACAAGGTTCTTCCAATGTAGTTCAGTGTGGAATGTCACTTCTTAGTTATAAATTACTTTTTTTTAATTATATCTTTAGATGAAATAATAATTTATAGACAACATTAACTTAGGGAAGTACTGTCATCGATAAAGTATATGGAAAAATAGCAATTTTAATGTAATAAATGATATAGTTCTTCAATTGATTATTGAATATAAAATGTACAATAATATTTTAAAATATTTATAATGTTATTGTTGTAATGTGAAATTTTTCGAAAATAAATAAAAATAATCCTGATGACGAAAGAAGATTTCGAAACGTCGGTTTGAATGGAATTAAGAGTGAATATTATAAAAATAAAGAAATATTCAAGAAAAGTTTTTGTGTTTACTAAAAATATTATTATGTAACTGATGTTGAACTAAGTGAGTGGAAATTAAATAAGATGATATCATTTTTTTCAAGCTTCTCATTAGAAGGGTCAAAGATGACAAATCTCTGAAACTATCTTTATTCTTTTGCCAGTGGGAGGTGCAAGAACTGTTTACCATTGATCAGGACATCAGGAATAAAGCTTCAACCCAGTTTACACATGAGAAGATCAAGTTTCCATCTCTATCCCACGACAACATGATTTTTCTTTTGTTAACTTGAAGGAACCAATAAATACTCATTAATTCTTAGATGCTAAATTAACCAGTTTGCGTCTATTGCCTAGAAAACTTAAGACAGTAATTCACAAGCCTGTGAAACTTCTTTCTGTACTTCACGGGTGGGAATCCTAGCCGCTTACATTAATGGAAAGAACAAAACCTTGAAAGTCGTGTTACAAAATTTTCAATAATAATACAAATAAATGTGTTTTTGTTACAGTAAAACAAGTTAGGACAAGACGCATCCGCAAAAAAAATAAAAGAGTAATAAATTGCTATCTTAATGGTAATATTTCAGAGAGTAGTCTACTACCGAAAATAATACAATCGATATACATACTGAAAACATACAAAACTGTAACGCTTAAGATAAATTTTTAATTACCCGATTTACTACTACACAGTAAATAATATAGATTGGTTCGGATATATATTAGGTTTCTCCTTATAACTTTTTTTTTCTGTAAACTCAGCACTGTAAGTGAACCACTAGAGTTTTGTCTTAAACTGTTAAACAGGCTAAGAAATGAATCATCAGCATACAACCAAAACTGATTAAGTCGTTAAATTTTATATTAATTATCATAAAACTGTATGAGAAAATAACAATTGTTAATCTACCACATTGCTAATCTATTTATATTAACATGCTAATATCATGTATTAACATATTGTTAATATTACATATTAACAGTATATTGTTAATATATAAAAACTAAATTTTGAAATAGTAAAATTTTACTTGGTCAGTTTTAGTTGTTTACCAGCGATATGCTGTAGAGGGTGAAAAAGAGCCACATCATTCATCGCTTTGGTTATAACGCTCCATTGGTTATGGTGATTTCACAGAAGATTGTGTTTGGCTCGATTATGGTGGGTTTCACACTTTGAACTTGTTTTGAACGGCAGAGTTTTACATTCAACGATTTTTTAGAGCATATCAAGTTGTAAAAGTCAAGTCCGAAGCAGTGTTTCAACAAGACAACACTTCAACAACAAGAGTACACCTTTTTCGCTTGTTCCAGAGGACATTCGCAGAAACGGATGGAGTATTTGCCTCGTTCCATCTATAGTCCTGACTTCATCCCCTCATTTTCAGTCAATAAAACGTTTTGAAAATAGATACGTTGAAAACTATGAGGTTTGAGAACTAGGAGTTTTCAACCTCAAGTCCTAAGAGAGATATAGTCACCAAATTCAACTTTTAACATCAAGATAAGTGACGACTCTTAACTAGTCGCCATATTACTTCATCGAACAATGTCCTACAATTTAGAAGACGATAGGTCTTTGAAAGGTTATAAAAAGGACAACAATTAAAACATAAGGTATTTTTTTGAAAACTACATTTTTGGATTTTGTGAGCTCTAAAACGTATATTAAATAAATTATTGTTAGATCACCTTAATTCTTCTTCCATAGCTCGAGAAGGAATAAGATATAAATATAAATCACATAATTAACCATTCTTTTTTCTTACAAATTTAAAGAAGAAATTACAACATACCTTGTAAATATCAAAGATTGTAAAGTAAAAGAGTAACAGAGGGGAAAAATCCAAGAAATAATAGATAAAATTTGTCTCGGGAGCAATAAACTTTCATTTTTGTTGGTCCTTTCCACGAGTTCAGCAAATTCGTAGAAATAGACCCGTAATAATCTTCTGCCCTCCATAAAGGCCTTTGTTCATGCTGTTTTTCTTTATTTTCCGCTCAACAGTCCTATTTTATCTCCTGGAGTTTAATTGTTAGGAAATAATCGAAACCTCTGTAATAAATTTTCGTTAATTCCGTTCATTTTAAAAATATTTTGATTATTTGTTCTCTGTTCTGGATAATTTTGAGTATCTATCTTAGTTTCAGTTTTGAATTTTTAGCAAGAAGGAATTATAGTTGCCTGCGATAATTTCAGAGGTCCATCTTGACATATGAGCGGCCCTCGTGTTATTCTTCCAGATAATCTTAAAGTTTCCTGTGTAAGATAAACCGTATCCATGCTTATGATTTTTTTGTAGCCAAGATAAACTGGTTGGAGCGAATTTCATTTGTCGCGATCCGGTAGAATTGTTCAAAGTTAACACCAGCCATGTAGTATTTTATTTAAATTTTATTTATGTGTTTTACATTGCAGTGAGGTGTAGTTACGCAAAAATTTTCGTGACATCAGGATAAGTCGTGGGCCGGAATTGTGTTCGGAATGCATGCATTGGACTAAATAATTAACACTTAATTATTGTACATGGACAAAGAAAAAAAGAAAAATGTTTTCCACCAAAAGCACATTTAGTACTTTAATGTTACATGGTCAAAAATGAGGAAAATATATCAATTTGTTTCAGAATATATAAATCCCATAACCATCTATTTTATTATGGATTATATTATCCATTACCCATAAAGATTATCCAAAAATATCGTCCACCAGGGTTTTAAATTTGACAGGTCTATAAAGCTCGGCATTCACAATAGGGGTAAGCTGGCATCTGTGAGAGAAATATGATATACACTGGGACACCATGCTACAACTATTTTGAGTTTTCGGCTCAAAACATGAATTTATAAGAACACGCAGATCTTCATATCAAATTAATTCATACTTATAGATATCAAGAGGGAAGATTTATAACTGAAAAATTTAGCGTCGGGGAATTATCTAGTATTTTCCGTCTTTGGGCTTGTTATTCTTCCTCTTGATTTTTTTTTTTTAAATATATTGTAGATTCCAGATTGTTTAACTTCTCAATGCACGCTTTTGGTTTGATACTTTTTTTAAATATTAATTGTGATCTATTAAAGTATTAAAAAAATGTGTGTATATATATATATATATATATATATATATATATATATATATATATATATAAATATATATATAAGTAAATACAAAATAATTTTGATGGTTGTTGGTTATGAATTAACAGACAGAAAATACAATTGAACAAAAATAATTTATTAAAAATAAAACAAAAATATATATTTAGAATTAGGTAAATTGAATAATCAGAATATTTCAGAAACGTGAATGAACGTAAACAAGAATTAAAATTATTAATTTTAAAAAGTATCAAACCAAAGGCGTTTATTGAGAAGTTTAACAACCTGGAATCTACCATATATATTTTTTTTAAATCAAGAGGAAGAAAAACAAAGCCAAAAACGGGAAATAAAAGTATGAATTAATTTGATATGAAGACCAGCGTGTTCTTTTAAATTCATATTTTGAGCCGAAAACTCAAAATAGTTGTAGTATGGTGTTCCAGTGTATATCATATTTCCCACATAGAGGTCAGCTTACCCCCCTCCCTCCTTGTGAATGCCGAGCTTTATAGGTCTGTCAAATTTAAAACCCTGGTGGACGATATTTTTGGGCAATCGGTTATGGGATTTATATATCCTGAAACAAACTTGTCAACTTATCAACTGATAACTGTAGACTTATCAACTGATATATTTTCCTCATTTTTGATCATGAAACATTGAAATATTAAACGTACTTTTAGTGGAAAATATATCTGTTTTTTTTTTCAATTATTTATAGGAATCAGAAATGGCCAGAAAATAAAAAATAAATTAGAAAACACATGAACTCTCTGTATTAAGTAAATCTAATATTGCTGCTTAAGGAAGATCATTTATCATAAACTAATACCAACATTATTCTTTTAAAAAACAGATCTCCTACAGATTCTTTAAAAAATCTAAGAAATTAGCCGTATTGTCTAATGAATCTTGTGTTGCCAAAACTTCAATTCACAAAATGTACGGATTGTATTAAGCTTTGAAGATTATATAATTTCGATACAGAATCAATTGAAGGGAAAAAGGTTCTGGATTTATTTTGGCCCACGAGTCGATTCAAATTTTGGCAAAAATAAATGTTATAAAATTAATTTATTTAATTAAAATAACTACGAATATAAGCAATCGTATAGATTAGTTGGCTGAGCATTGGACCTATAATTCCTGGGATAGGGTTTCACCTTGGATGCGGGAAAAACATCTGCAACCTCTACAACTGTTTGTCATGAAAAAGTACTTTCTTATCAAGTGCGACGCCCAAAACCCTTCATTGATTGTAATGCTTATTTTTTTTTTCAAGTGAAAGAAGAAACCATTCAGTACCTATTCACGCTTTTTCACTTCAGAAAAAAGTAAATGCAACTTTCTAATTTTTTTTTTTTTAATACAACCTACTGATTTTAAATTGGTAGAGGGTTTTATGAACAACCTGAACCAGGGGCGTAACTAAGCTGAGACAACTGGAGAAATTTCCAGGGGATAAAAAATGAAGTCATAATATTTCATTAGGATTCGTGATCGTGATGTTTCGCTCTTTTGTTTTCGTACTGTATTTTCAGATGCTTTGGTTTGGGTTTGGTTATAATTCATTAATTTGTCAATGCCAATACTGATGCTAAAGACTTTTCTGAGCTCTTGACATTTTTTCAATAGATTTACTTAATGCAGAAAATCTACTCGTACTATGTCTAATATGGTCTATACTGTTTTACAATGTTAGACATTTACTAGTTAAGACTGCTTTGCAAGTTCATGTAATCAATCAATCATAAATAATTAATATGTTTTCATTATCTCTATAAATTTCAGGCACTCGTTCTAAAAAAAAATGATATATGAAACATTTTGTGAATTGAAGTTTTGGCAACACAGGATTCATTAGACAATACGGCTAATTTCTTAGATTTTTGAAAGAATCTGTAGGAGATCTGTATTTTTAAAAGAATAATGTTGGTATTAATTTATGATAAATGACTGTTTCTTGGAGCTAAAACTTTGTTACTAAAAAACATTGTAAAACTTACGACCGTGTACCTCATTTATGGAATTAAATGAAATATATAAAATAACTATTAGATTTTTATTTCTTTTGTCATCTTTATAACTTTCATGACCTTATTAGGTATAATATTTCCTTTTAATATTTTTCATTTCAAATTAATATTGTACCTGTATTAATAGTTATATCGACTGTATGTCAAAATTATAAAATATATTATTTTGATAAATGGTAATTTTATTTTTCAGATAATCGAATGCATAAGTCGAATATTTTACTGTTTCACCGAGAACAAATTTATAAAGCGTGGGAGGGAAGTCTCCAGAAAAATAAGTTTCATTATTTGTCCAAGGGCTTCAATTTTCGTCCTTGTCCCAGGACCCCTACGCCCCTGGCCTGAACTCTAATGATTTAGCCAAACCTTAAGTCCCAAAATCCATCAGAGGTTCATTGTGATGCATAGGGTCCCTCACCGAATAAAGAAAGGTAATTTGAAAAAAGGGAACTGAGTACAAGCTGTGAATTTCCAGGAGTGGCTAGAGAAGAGATCTATCTATGGAGCTGGAGACTGATGGTCCATTGGCTGGGACTATCTCACTGGTTCAGACTGTGTCGGCTTACTGTCCTTCACTGCTTTCATTCGGCTCTCTATACCATCTGTATCTCTCTTATATTCTAGCAGCTGAATACAAGCTATATTTCACTAATTAAAAATGACATGTAGTCAAAGAATTTATTCTAGGAAGGATGTGAATAAAAGTTTTCGCGTGAAGGCGTTTTCACAAGGTCCGATAAATATCGGAGTCGAAACCGACTCAGTATGGCGGTCGCTCGATTTATATCTATAAATCTGACATCCGATTTTTTTTCGAACTTTTGAAAACATCCTAAGGCCTAATAATAGTTAATAGTTAATAATAGCTACAGTAAACAAGAATATGAGTATGAATGAAATAAAATAGTGATCTTTAAAAAATAATAGCTTGATCAAACATTGTTAGGAAATGGGCCGCAGTGTCTTTGAAAAGCCCGGGACTGATCAGAGATATAAGATCAGATATATGTATACAAAATAACATAAAAAAAGTGAAATGACAAACAAAAATTATAAGAGAAAAAAATAAGGAAAAAAGATGTAAACAAATAATGAGATGAGTGAATGTAAATATATAATGAATCACATAAGAGAGAAAACTGAATGATTATATGTATAATCCAAAATGAGGATGCTAAAACAGCAATATAAAGATAAGAATTAACAAAGGAAAAGAATAAAATAATGAAGCAAGTAAATAACGACACTGATCCTCAATTTGGTTAGTAGTTTCCGAAGATTGCAGTATCTGAAAAACGACACTCGGTGTCGCGACATCCATCTCAATAGAGTCAATACACACACGCACACACACACACATACAGACACACACACACACACACACACACACATACTCTTGTTTCTGGAGACCTCATTCTGTTATTATATGTCGTTTTCTTACAGTAGGTAATTAGTTTCCAAGAGATTTCTTCGTGTTCCGTGACAGCATTAAAACTATCAATATCTCTAGATAAAGCATTGGAAATCGACAGTTTCGACATTTTAAGCGGAAAAACCTGCTCAACTTATATCTTATTTTCCTACTGCAGACTTGTTCATCTCACAAATAGGGAGGAAAACCAGTATTTTACACTAAATTTTAACACTTAAAACAAGTAATAAAAAATGTTTAGTTGGATTGGAAACCAAATTGCATTTGTAACCTTTACTACCGAAATATATGATTTCTGAATTTAATTTTAATATAATTTTTGAAGTAAGTTTATTATGACCTTCAAGTAACGTACCCTTTTCGGCTCACCAATTTTAACAAAATCTAGTAAATACATTCATATCGATATAAAAGTCTAATTTACCAAATTTGAGATGTTTTATATTAATATATTTTTTGATGAAAGTCTAATATGGCCTTCAAGTAAAATACCACTTCCGGTTTGCCAATTTTGACAAAAATTTATTATGTTATTTATATTAATATATAGGTCTTGTATATTAAATTTGAGAAGTTTTTCATTGTATTTAAATATAATTTTTGATGAAAATCCGTAATGAACTTCAAGTGAAGTACCACTTCTGGTAATCATACAATGATCAAAAAGAGATGTTCACAACTAAATTATACAGTAATCCTAGATACAAAATTTTAACTTTCGACGGCTAACCGTTTTTGAGTTATGCGAGATACGTACGAACGTACGTACAGATGTCACGGCGAAACTAGTCAAAATGGATTTAGGGATGGTCAAAATGGATATTTCTGTTGAAAACTGAAAACCGAAAATTTAGCGATTACAATACTTCCTTTACTGCGTACGTGCTAAGGAAGTAAAAATGGTTGATAACATTTTTAAGAGTAAAGATCTCTCCGCGGCCTATGTAACAATCATCCTCTGTCGTCTTTATTTAAAAATATTACTATAAAAAAATAAAAGTAACAAAAATTGAGTACGAGATCGATTGAGTCGTATATTTTTAACGTTGTCTGCATGGCGAATTCTTACAAGGAGTTAACCTAAGTACTTGCACAATTTTGGTGCAAGACTTTAGATTTAGATTATAAAATTGCACAATTTGGCATACATTTCTATTGTGCAGTAATTGCACTATGAGAAATATTTTTTAATTAGATTTTGCAAGGTTTAATGCTTATTGAATGTTAACGAAATATAGAACCGTTTAAACTCTAATAATTAATGTATAATTAGAAAATCGGCTACGTAAAAAATTATCAAATCCCAGTTTAAATATTGTTAATAAGATGGAATGTTAACAATATAAAATGATATTATAGATAAATGGACTAACAGAGTGAAAAATAAGACAAATTTGAGTAAATTTTAGATATTACAATTTGTGAAATTAATATAAATAGCTTTTATTAATTGTTAGATTTTTAGTTAATTATAAATAGAAAAAGTAATGCTGTCCATATAACTTTAGGATAGATTATCCTGAAGATGGAGAAATTCCCCGATATTGTATAGACGTGAAAGCAATTTTAATAAATATTAATATTGAAAGGAAGAAATCTGTCTACACAACCATAATCGAATTTTAAAAAGATGGTATGATTTTATTTTGACCGATTATTGAAGATAGTGGTGCCTGGCGATGCAACAGTCATAAGAGGCTTTCAAATATTGCCCATTATATTAAGAAGCTAATCCCAATGAGATTCCATTTTTAATTTATTGGTTGATTAATTTTATATCGGAACCACAGAATAAAACTCAACTTCCTAATTCTGAAGAAAAAGTAGATCTCTTGTATCAGAGCCAGTCCTTCCAGGCTTATTTAGAGCATATAAGATGAATGGATACGTCTGGTGAACGATAGAGCTAAATAACAAGTCGAAGTGGACCTCGGTGGCCTAGGGACAGGCACACCATCTGCCATATCCCACTTCAGCTGTGATTAACTGCTGTCGATGGGGGTTGAATTGTAGCTGCCTACCAGTGACAGCTCATTCCACAACCTAATAATTAATCACTTTAGCCGCGATAAGGACCTTTCATGGTACATCATTACCATTTTTAATTACTTCATGTTGATTAGAAAGGAGTATTTAAATCATTTTTACGAATGTGTAACATTGTTAATATTACAGAAATAATAGATGCTTGACTTTGATAATACATTTTTTATTGTATTTTTCGCCAAAATTATAGACTGTTGCATTCCATGTTTCAAATGTCATCGGTGGGAGTAGGTGTATATTTTAAATCAGTTTCATAACCCCTAGAACTCGGTTTTGTAGATGTCTGATATATATATATATATATATATATTGCGACATATATATGTTATATTTGGGTATATAATACTATCAAAAACATGATGATGAACTACGGATGACATGATGATACACTTGGTCGTGGTCGATTATTCAAGTTGGAATTCGAGAAAATTCCAGCTCAATGACCAAATAAGTAGGTGTACCAGACCCCCCTCCCTAACGCGCCTCCCTCCCTTCACATCCCTATAAATTGTACATAGTCGGTCCTTGTGACTAATTGTCCTTCTGACTAATGAAAGAAAAAAGCCAATATTCCCAGAAGGTGCTGAAGAAAAAAGCTAATATTCGCAGGGCGGACTTTGAGAATTTGATTTAATTTTTTTTTTTTCACTGACATTCAGTATTTGGCTTAATTTCGCCATAACTGACTTTATTTCAAAACTGAATTTTTAATCATTGAATAGATCATTAAAATCATTAAAAAAATCATAAAACTTACTAAAATCCATCTGGACCTACGCTTCACAGATATATGGGACAGCCAAAAAAACACACGTACAAAAACTCCAAATTTTTCAGTCAAAAACTTTTACGACTATCACCAAAGCTCCTTGGTACATCAGCAACTTTACGTTACATACAGACCTCAATATGCCTACAGTTAACGAACACATACGGACCCTCTACAAACGATTTCACGATAACTTACACAGACATCCTAACTCACTCATACAAGATATGGCGACAAACAACATGCCTGACAACACTCGCAGAAGGCTGAAGAGGAGCTGGATGAGGGATCTCCTAGCCTAACTATATCCGATTATCATGACAGGAAGAGATGCCGCTGTGTACTACTCTTTCTCATGCCTTCCATGCCATGTTTACATGTTCTTAGCCAGCACATTCACTGGTTGCCTCATAGACAGGTGTGAATTTAAAATTAAAGTTTAAAAAAAAAAACAGAGAATAATAATTTAAAAAAAAATTTGGCTTAAACTCCAAAAAACACCAGTAAAGTCAATTTTTTCAAGTCGTTCACACGAAAGTTGAAATTTCAAGAGTAGTTACAATTAGTACAATTATTAAAGTGACAGTAACATTTATATAATATATATATTTTTTATTCTGTTCTGATAAACTTCCTCCAAATCCTAATTAAACATCGATATAGCCCTGGAGCTATACCCGAAATTGGGTACTCATTTTAGGAGAAAGTTTGTCAATTACGAAAGTGTAGGACTTTCTAAGTAAAATAAGCCTTTACCAAAGTCTGCCATCCCAAAGTAGCTACCTTCAAAAATGGCGGTATTTTAGTAAATAAAAACTTAATATTTTCACTCATTTTTCATTCCGTGTTCAATATCTTGAATACTACCAACCACACGAGAAAAAAAATTAT
Organism: Rhaphigaster nebulosa; assembly: GCA_948150685.1. NCBI lineage: Eukaryota > Metazoa > Arthropoda > Insecta > Hemiptera > Pentatomidae > Rhaphigaster > Rhaphigaster nebulosa. Next base: position 38,561,556 of record OX411309.1, read on the forward strand.
AATAATATTTTTTAAAAGAAATTATTTTTTTTTTTTTAGCGCTAATAGTAGAGCTGATTATATTTCTTACTTGTTCTGGAGATAATGTTTAAAAAAAAAAAAAGAAAAGAGAAATCATATTTTTGCTAATTAATTTTGGCAAATATGGAGACTCCACTTCCTACGAAGTTAATCATTATAAACTTCTTTATTTTGCATTCAACTAGTTCTAATTTGATGTGTAAGAGAAATATTTACGTCTAATAGTTCCCAAGATAAAGTCTCAGATTTTTTTTTTTCTGAATAACCAGAAATCATCATTTTATGAATCTCTTTTGGCAAATATTATAGAAACTGTTCTTTTTGCGAAGATAATTATTACGAACCACTTCATGGTGAATTTAATTAGCTCTAATTTGAGGAGTATGAAATATCTTTACGTCAAATAGTTCCTAGAATGTCCAGGAACTTCTAATTTTACTTAGAATGTCCTTCACTTTTGTAATTCACATTCGAACCTTCTCCTTAAATTCCGCTTACCTTCCGATTTCGGCTCTGGCTCCAGGGTGGATTCAGCTATATGGAGGCTTAATTTTGGATGTGGTGGAATTATAAACTTGGCTTAAGATTTCTTACTATAAATTTATATATGTTTACCAGTCCTCAGAGCAGATTAAAGACCGTAAAAAATAATATATAATGAAAGTATAAATATATTATCAAGGTCTATAACTATTGCATTTGTGAATTCTCATTGAAGTGGAAGAAGACTGAAAGCGCTAAGGGCCCTACCGCTTCACTGCTAATTTTCTTAGTGACTATTTGGAATATTTTAAAAAGTGACTTGGTTTTTATAGAAGAATAAGTGCTTCACATTTTTTATTTGAAGACTATTTCCTTATTGTTGGACGTTGAAATTTAAGCAGTGATGGCATCTACCGCCATTTATTGTTAATTTTCAATGACTGATTAGTGATTTTAATGGAATCTAATCTAGATCTCCCGCCTTATCTAAAGCCAAATTTCAAGACCCTTTCTTATAAACCTTTTTAGTATTAGAATTGACAGCAAAAAAATCTTTATATATAAACACGAAATTCTATAGAAATTATAAAATTAAAGAATCGGAAAATGAACAAAAAATATAAAGTAAAAAAAATTGAAACTCTTACTGCTAAAAGTCAAAGATGCTAAAAAAAATCACAAGCCCTGGTTATATAATTTTAATACAGAATCTCGATCAATAATGGTCTTTAAGTAAAACTCCGCTAGTAAAAAAAAAAAAAGGTGAAGTTCTTCATTAAGACGTTCCTCAGGCAAAGTATAAGGATGCTTCTAAAGTTCCAATAGGCTCAAAAGGGTTTTAGAATATTTTGAAGACAACTTTTCCTCTTTGAATAAACTACTTAATTATTTACCTTTTCATTTACATCAAAGAGCATAATAGTGATTGTTATAGTATTTAAATTATTTCTGAATGTGTTTCAAATATTTTAGAATCATTTATATTTATTGTGTCTTAGGAAGCAAGAGGGCAAGCCTGTGTCGAGGCACGGAGCTTGCAGGGTCTGCTTGAAGTCGTTCAAACCAGACGAGTTCTCTAAAACCTGTGGTGAGTGTCAACAGAAGGTCTGCGAAGACTGCGCTTCCTATTCCAAGCCAGACGAGAGTCAGGACGAGGTAAGGAGAAAATATTGCATGGTGGTGTGGTATAGTTGTAAGCAATCTTTCTAATATCTTCCATCTTTCAAAATATCTTTTAGCAATAACCTTCGTTGCATGGTAGATACAAGATTACATCACCTATATCCCTAATAAAAGAACATCGTATGTTCTTTTTGGTAACCGAAACAATAGACTTATCTCTTTCCAACATTTGGTGAGCCCGAACATTTTCAAGTTTCTTTGCATCTTGTTAGCTATTTTAATTTTTTTTTTCGGTTTTATAAATTATTTTATATCGATCCTCTGGGTTTATTTAATTTCTGTTTTAGGTTTACCTATTGAAATTTAAAACTGTAGCAAAGATCCAATTAGTAAAGTTGCTCGCCGATTAAACTGTCTTGTAAAGGAACTAACTATCCATTGGTAGCATCCTAACCATTGTAATTAATACCATTTTCTCCTTCCTGTTCACTCATACTTTTGCAATCCTCTGTAGTCACATTGCCTTTTCCACATGTCGGAACCTTTTAAAATTGATACATTTTAAATATTTTTCGTACAATAGTAAGAAGAAGTACTGGTAGGGAATGTCCGAACAATATTGGTATTGATGAGGCTTGCACAACAATATAGAGCACTATCTGCCCGCCCTTTGTTGAGAGTTGCTCCAGTTACCAGTGACGTCAATGATTCCAGTCACTGATTTTGATAGTCATCGTTTAGCTACATTGTTCCAGGAAAATCAGTTTGTTTGGTTGAAGCCGTGATGGATTTCCGGATTTAGAGGAAACTTCGCTGATCATTCAAATTAAAAATGCTGCCAGATGCTATCACTGGTTTAACACATAGAAGTTAGAAAAAGAGAACTCTTTATTTATTAACTAAATATATTCTATTTTCTTCTCATTTTATTTTTATTTTGTTCCTGATTTATAATTTTATTTATATTTTCTTCCTTATCTATACATTTCTTTATTCTTTTGCAATGATTGAAACATCTTTCTGCTCTTAAAAAAACCTAAAATAGTCTAATATTTAAAATACTTCTAATACATGTATATCGATCCTTTTATTAACAATTGATTGTTGATATTGTTTTTTGCGTTTTTTCTTCAAATGTTAATTTGCACCTGTAAACAGAGTTTGTTCACAATCAGCAACTTGTCTGACAATTATAGGAAATGTTACAATTACAGAACATGTTAGGCAAGATCTAGTACCCAGCAGCACCACTTCCCTAGGTTCATTCAATTACCTTAATTAAGTTAAGAAATGAGATCTCTCATCCAGCACCTCTACTCATCGTATTCATGTGAATGTCAGGTGCAGCCATAACTCATTTTCTATCCGTTGGTATATCCGTGTAAGTTTTTATGAAATGGTCGATAGAGAGTCGCTATTTGTTGGTCGACTGTTGATAGGTGTACATCAGTATGTAGAGTTATGTTAGTCACAAATCAAGGTGCTTTTGTTATGAGTCCTAATATTTTTTATTGAAAAGATTTATATTTTTGTGAGTGGGTCTTTTTGATGATTCTGTTCATATGTGAGGAATATGCCCATTTCAATTAAAGCAGGTGTGTGTAAGAATTTAGTTTCTGTCTCAGTTGCAGTTTTTTACAATTTGTAAAAAAATGAGTAAAGTAGTTTGAGTCGTTTGTTAAGAGTCTTCCGCTTCTATTTAACTTGAGGGTCCGAAGTCATCCCTCGACATTGATGGTAATTCCAAGATAGTGTGCTGTGCCCGTCCGATGAATTCGGGTATTGTCTATATAAACTGGAGGACAGGTATTTCTTCGAAGGGTAAATGTTTAGTGTATATATTTTTCATGGTTTAGTTGAACTTGCCATGATTTGTACCAAATGTATCTTATGTGAGTGATGTTTCAAAGTTAGGGAGCCTGTTTAGGATCTTGATGTTTTGTGATCATTATATCGTCAACTTAAGTAGCAGTCCATGCCTCATTACTAACAGGAATTTAGTGAATATATTTAATGTGTAATAAAATAGATTTTATAAGATTTCATACTTTCTTTTATTTTTAAATTTAATTTTTATTTTATTTAATAGCGTAACAACTTTGTCATCAGCGTCCAAATTTATTTATTTTATTTTTTAGTGAGAATAAGGATCAAAGTATCTCACTATATTATTATATTTCATGGCGTTTATTATATAAAAGTCGACATTATTATATTCCAACTTCTAGCTAAGTTTAGTTAAATATTTTTACTAAAATGACACGTTTTATAAAACATTTTTGAATTTAGCCAACCTTCTGTTCGTAAATAGTTCAATCAAATGCCTGTTTAATACACAATTCTTATTTTTTTTTTTTTTTTTATCAGTAACTGACTAATATTCTAACTGACTTAATTTGAAGTTCGTGGCCATGATAAATGTAAGAGTTGCACGTATTTTTTACCTTCAAACGGTTTTACTTTTTAAATATTTTTTATTAGTAACTAACTGGATTAAAACATAACCTAAGATGCTGAACAATTTTGATTTGGATCTTCGTAATATTTCGTTTTACAGTTTTGAATCGTTTCACCTAAAGTCTGGACGTGGTTTACGTTAACAAGACGACTAGAATGATAATTTATCTTGATAAATCATGAGATAAAATGATAAAAAAAATATACATAATTTTCCTTAATTTTTATTTTTAAGTAGTTAACAATATAAATGTTAATTATCTGTATTGAACCAGACATTGAAACAGGCATTACAGGCTCTCGGAATCAAATCGGATCCATAACATATAAAGGATTGAAAAAACTTAATGACTAATGTAACCAGTGATTCAGGTAGGAATTGAATACCACTAATTTGGTTTCTCTGAGCCAAAATTACTTCTGTTCTGATGTTTCTTTTCTATTTCAAAGTACGTAATGTTGTTTTGAAGACTAGCAGAAATCTTTGGAAATTACTAGACTAGTCTAATACGAAAAAAGCCAGATAAAAGTTGGACGAAATTGTAAAAGTTTTGCCTTTCTATTAAATCGTGCTACATTACATCCATAGCTACTTGGATTCCCAGGGAACTACTCATGAGTGATATACCGTACCTCTTCTCTTAGTCTTTCCTGTAACCCAGGGCTGAAGGATAAGATCGATGGAAGAACTGACCGAAGGCCGTCAGCTGGGACCTCGTGTAATCCCGTTCCTCGTCCTGGATTACACTGTCATCCCAGATTTTACACTCCAATACCTTTCAATTAAGGATTGTGGCCTTTGGCGTATTTTCCTGCAATCTACAGTTATTCGTAAACACCTTCAGTTTATTCTTGTGTGTCGTGGTTATTTTTCATATTTTTTATTTAAAGCTTTATTCTCTTGTGCTATCAAACATCTCAATAAAATGTTGGCTAAATTAGGGTAAAAAACAAATTTCGATACCTGTTGATATATACCTTCCACGAAAAAGGCATATCTACTTCATTTGGATTGAATTTCATCTGTTTTTAAAATTTTCCACATCTGACCCTGACAACATTTAAGCAATATTAACTTTCTTTTTTTTCAACTATATTCCCTTTAAACAAATCGTTAACCTCGTAAATAAAAACTACATATTACCTTCTTGGATTACTGTTTGTTATCAGTGTTTATTACTATTTATTATCTATTTTCTTGTTATGCGGGTTTTTTATCCTACTTCATACTAGTTGTTATCTTTCATTCTTCGTTGTTATCCGAAACGTCGGCGCAAAATTAAATAAGTCTTCTTGTTTGTGTGTTTTTCCTTACTAACTTCCCAATCAACTTCTCCTACAATTAGCTATACTTCCACCACATATTATTTCAATTTGTTTGAAAATTGTAAATTTCAAACATTTTAAAATTTTTAATTTTAATTTTGTTTATCTTGCATTATTTTTCCTGAACAACTATGTATATATATATATATATATATATATATATATATATATATATATATATATATATATATATATATATATATATACATAAATTGAGATAAGTCAACTGTATGATATATTCTTTTGCTAATAATCTGTTATTTAAGCAAATGTACTCTCTGGCCTTTTGTTATTCACCGTAAGAAGTGCCTACAGTATATTGCTGAACTTCACAAGGATTAAAAATAATAATACAAAATTATCTTCAAGAAATATAGTTTGGCTTTACTAAATCTATTGTAAGGGGGCTTTCGATGGGACTAATAGCGAATTTTATTTTTACACTTAAACTTTCCATTGTGAATTTTTTCTCAGTCCCATGTTGAGCCATAGATACCTCACTTTAAGGAGGAAAACTTTTCCTTTTATTACGCTTTGAATTCCTATTAAGAGTTTCTTTTGGAATCGAATAGATTTGGCTCCTGATTTACCAAAGAGGGATTGTCTAATGAATTTATAAACCATTTAACAGCGTTGCATGTACGGCCGCTTGAACGCTAATATATGGCCAGAAACGGAAATACGGTTGTAAATTATAGAATTATACTTATACTTATTAGAATTAAGTTTGAGTTAACAAACATGATTTCAAGGGATAAATTGGGAAAAGCACACTGACATAGAGTTTCTATCCGTTAATCGCGCATAAATAATGCCAGTTTACTATTTATGGTCTTCCCGTAAGTATGAATTTATAGCAAAGTTTTGACACTACCCTTAGCTTCTTGCTCAAAATTTGAAGATTTAGCTGGGTGTTATACATAACAATACAATGTTAGTTATTAATTGTATTACTTCATATAATATTGTATTGCTACAAATAAGTACAATGTGATATGATATTTTATTCTTATTAACGCCAATTCGAGGCCCGTCTTTGCCACCTTGCCACCTGCTAGTTACACCCCTGATCTTATCTTCTTCAAAATAATATGATAAAGGTAAATGACCATGAGACTATTGTTAGGTGAAAAGAAGAGGGACGGGAGAGCGGTGATGGACCGAGCTGTATCAGTATTCAGAGGGCGACGTCTAATAGGAAGCCGTAATTCTGTGCGGCTAATGCCACCCCCTCCCCACGCCTAGCCCTTAATGCCTCCCTGTCTTCCCCTCACCCTAAATAACCCCTAGCTCTCTTATTGGCCCACACTAAATAAGGCCGCTCTTGATTTAAGTAATATTTTCTCTTAGAAGGATTTTATTTCATTTACTCCTTCCAGTTAGGTGTTATTTACGGCATCTGGTGGTCAATAGTGCTTCAGTGCCCATTGCCACTCATTTCAGAACTTTGTCAACAGTCTTTGATATATGTTTCACGGTCGATTACAACTTTCTATCATTAATCGTAAATTTAAGCTGTTTATCGAGGAAGTGATCAGGAATGGCTTGAGGAAAATTTGGTTCTTTATATTCCAAAAATATAAAAATGTAGATCATAAATTGTTTATCTTTGCAGACACCATCTTACTGGCAATAAACAAAAGCTAGCATAGTACACAACCACTTTTCTTCTGAGCTGGAAAAGTTAAATATATTAAGAATAGTTTTCTTAGCTTTATTGCTGGATACTAATTATATCATTGATTTAAAATGATGAAAATGTATAAGCTAAATTCAAGCTGTGTTTCTGTAATGTTGTATTAATAGAATTTAGCTGAGCCCCGCGGTTTCACAAAATAACCGTTAAAATGATAACGTGTAGTATGCTGTTCGGTATCATTTGTTACATACATTTTCAATGAGCACGGTCAAAACGACAATAATTTTTTTTTTTAAACGGCAATAAAGTTTCACTTTAATAAGCTTCGCCTTTTCACACTTTCTGTATTACACTTTCCCTACCATTTTATTTACAAAATAAGGTTTTCACACTTATTAAAAGTTCGTGTAGTCTACATTTATCTCGACTACTCAAAAACAAAACATTGCTCTCAGAATACAAAACTGAATTTTTCCATTTCCTCCAGAATATTCCGGAATCCTTCATAATCTATACAGATGGATCTAAGTCCTCCGACTCTACAGCATCTTCTTTCGTTACCCTTAGCTCAACCCAAAAAATAAGACTACATAAATTATGCAGCATCTATACCGCCGAACTCCAAGCAATAGTATCCCTGCAAAAGCCTGCAATGTCAATATCCCCAACAACCATCGCAATAATAACCGACTCATTGAGTTCACTAAAAGGTTTGAATAATACATATCCAAAACATCCTAATATACTTAAAATCCATACCTACCTCAATATGCTAGAAAATCGGTATACTTTGTAAGCCCAATATCCACGTAGGGATTGTCGGTAACGAACTGCCAAACAGGCACTTTTACGCCTTAAAATCCAAACAAACAAACAACCAGTTAGTGAAGTCTATTTTCTTCCATCGGTATGAAGTTGTCATGACGAAGGCACGTACGCGAGTTGGCATAGGTCCTTAGCGGCGGACGGCACTTTATCGTGCGTTGTCTTGAAAATGGTAAATTTCAGTGCTTTAAAACGCAGAGCTCTGTACGTTCATTAATGTCTCGAACCATCTATGTGTCCGCGTTAAAATCTTTAAAATCCTATTTGTATCTTCTCGATCAGCCGACTTACCACCGTTGTAGTTTTGAAACTGCTTACAATTTCCAATCACTTTTATTAAAGATGTAGTAAGAATTTAAGAATCGAAATTGGGATTGGTCTCCTCTCCAAGAAATTCCTTTCTTTGTCTCCCCGTTTGCCAAAATCCATCGCTTCTGGGGATCTACAATACAGAATTAGTAAATTGTGATCGTTTTGTATTTTTGTTATTTAAATAAAACTACAGATAAATATTGTTTCTAACATCAAATTTAATAATATGAAGATAATAATTAAAATTAGTTGATAATTTGACTAACTTATAACGCTTAGGTTTATTCATAAGACGATGATATAGGCTCAAATTCTAGGTTTCAGAAGATTCATATTGGCTTCATAAATGTTTCCTTGACGTTATCAGTAAGAAAATGTTTCTTAATTATTCTTAGCTTTATAAGACATATATTCATAATTCATCGATAGATATTAAAAAAATAAATATATTTATTTTTATATATATTGCTATGTTTCTGGCAAACTGCTTTTCCAAGGCAGGTGGGGGTTCCAGAAACCACATTTACTCAATTTACTGACCAAATTTATATCTCTATTAGGAAGGGAGCCGATCAATCAAACTCTATTTTAACCTAAAAGGCTAGAGACCGCAGACCCCCCTGCTACGATCAATAGGTTGGGATATTATAAATACCATTGAAGAATCTTTCCAAGAGTTTCATGTTCACCATTTCACTTAATTAACTAGATGATGGCATGCAGGGTAAATAGAATGGTAGATTTTGTTTCAGATCTTACTTTATTGATATTACGTTATTAATTAAACTACTGGTTTACTAATTTCTAATCTAAATTATTCTCATTGTAAAAATCTATGGACTGTAACATATGTATTTGAGAATACTGGGAGAATTCTTGTTTATTTAAAATATTTCTCGGATACCACATAATATTAGACATTGAAGTACATAATGAATGAAAGGACTAGCCACTTATCTTATTGTTGCCTTCTAAATTCGGTGTTCAACGATCTAGGATTCTCTCTCCTGCAACGGACTCCTATCCTCCTTCTGGCTCGAACTTCGTCTCTCGATGGTCTGCTCAACTCTTCCCTCTGCGAACCTCCGTCTTCTGGCTTCTCCCAAGAATTATATCACTCTTTACTTTCTCCCCAGAGCTACCCACTTCAACCTACTCTTCCACTCATTCCCCAGAACTCTCTGGAACTCTTATTTTCTCTGTCTCTTATACTGTTTTCCCTACTTCTTCTTGAAAAGATGAACTTTGTCCCCACTCTCCTTTTGGGGCATCTTATTGGCTGACGCTATTAGAATATTTTCAAAGGACTTCGAAGTTGTTTGATCTCCTTTCTCCTGGGCGGCAGATTTGATTACAGCATGTCCTATCTGGCCTATCTCTAGTTTTATGGTGCTCTAACTTTCTCTTATCTCAAGCGGCCTATTGGCCGTCTTGAACTGCACCACCCCTTCCCTCCCCCGCCTTCCAGGTATAGCGCCCGACTTTGTAAATACTTCTTTGTCCGACAAAGAAACTGGTTAATGTTGATATTACTGAACCGGGTGGCATCTCTTTAAGTTATTCCTTATTTAATTACTATTATGAATCTTAATTATTTCCTTCAATCCCAGTATCCTCAATACATAACAATATATATATATATATATATATATATATATATATATATATATATATATATATATATATATATATATATATATATATATGTTCAAAATATTTTTGAGAACAAAATATTAATTAAGATTAATTTAACAGGATGATTCTATCTATTCAGTCTTGAGTCTTCAAAATAAATAAATAAGAACTAGTCATACAACGATACTAAAATTTCGATATAAAATTAACGACTAAAACGATGATCTGAAACCTGCTGGAACATTTTCCATATTTCTGGATGATCATTTTTTTTTTTATTTTAAAGAAATATTACCTGACCTCATTCTATTTGTTTTATTTTGTCAATATTACGCGTCTCCAAAATATAATGAAAAATGGTAAGTATAAAAATCCTGGATGTTTAACACGAGAAGCACTTCTTTCCTACTCAACAATATGGCTTCATTACACCCCAATAGCAATTGACCCACTGTTGTCTTTGCAGCTTGAAACCTCACAAGTTGAGTTTGGGAGTGGACATTTAGATTTTAACTATCAATTTTGATCAAGCTTATATATTGATTACCCATTAGGAATTTATTATTATTTTCACAGTTAATAGTGTTACTCTATTCCTTATAGTCACAATGATCTGAAGTTGATTTATTGTTTCAAAAGGAGAAAGAATGCAGATTGACTGTGTCGACTCGATAGCATGGCTATGATTTGTCATTGAGTTAAACAAAAACGATCTATTTTTTGTGCCGAAGAAAGTGTAGTCACAATATAGAATGTTTATGTATTTTTTGATAAAATGCAGATTTTTTTCTGCACTGGTACTCCTATTTGTTAAGTAAATATATGTTTAATGTACGTTTAAAATACCTCAGTGTGGTGTTCGACAAAAAACGAGGATTATGGTGACGCCTTTATGAGATAATGGGACTGAAGTTTTGAAGTTTCACCACCGTTGTCAATTTTCGATGAGAATAACTTCGGACTAGGTAAAGCTACCAATATGAGCCAGGGTATAACTCGTTTTTGCATTAATTGAGGCAAAACTGTAATGATTATATTAGACTTTAACAACTCTTTTTATTTCTTTTATACTTTTTTCAAATACGGTTTCGTGATTGGAATATAAATTTTAACAGCGACATTTTACGTTCAGTGGTATACATTTTATGGTGAAATGAACAAAAAAAAAAACTTATTTCGGAAAGATATAATGAATAGTCATTTAAGTCATTTACATCCCTTAAGTCATTTGCATGACATGATTAATGTTGAAGCTCCTTGTTACTTTGTGTTTGTATTTGCTAGTAATGAACTATCTTTGTCTAATCGAATTCATACTTATCGAGCTCAAGATAATTTAGTAAAACTGCTAAGGCGATGATCGGACATACTTTATGAGTATCAAATGGTTTGGCCTCAGTTCCTCTGAACGGCCCATACGTTTGGGCCAAAACGCCGGCTTGTAATAAAAATATTACTTAATGTATTCGTTTTTTAAGTCAATTGAGCTGATTGTCTGCTTATCTATAATCCTGATATGCCGTGCGGTTAATTATCCATCCTCTCTATTTTTAATTTAGTTTACATCTGTTAGGAAAGGTGTATGATGTAACATTTTTGATAGATAATGATCTATAGGTCTGTTCGTAGAAGATGAGCGCCGCTTGTCAGTCCTATTGACCAGCTCGTAAGTTGATTGGTTGTTCAATCTAATCCATAAATCGATATGCGGTGCCACGTTCGACCTGGGAACCCTTGATTTATATCGATATGATTTATCGGTCGTGTTTACACCATCATTTCCTGAAAATAATATAATCTTAAGCGTTTCCTCCTAACCAATACTTTAAAAATGTCTTTTACCGATGTTAAATATTGACAAAATACTAAATTTTGGGTTTGAGCTCAAATATATCTTCTTTTTTTTTTAACTATTCGCTTTATTTTTAGAATACAGCGTTCGGCAGTGAAACGGGATGATTTTAAATTAAAGCATTTTTCAAATAATTAATTTTATTATTTGTTTTATTAGTTGATCAATATCGGGTATTTGACGAAGAATATTAAAAAATAAATTATTTATTTTTCAAAAAAGCAAAAATAAAAACAACAGAAGTGTGAAAAGCACACTTTTTAAACAAGGCGGGGTGGGGGCACACTCCCGAATTAACGGCTTGCGACTTTTTTTTTTTGTGGGGATACCTAAGAACAAAAATTTGAGAGCGATCCATCCACAACTATCCAAGTCCTCAAACAACACATTCGGGACGAGATTGAAGCAATACCCATCGATATGCTTCGAGAGGTCGTGCAAAACTCGATGCAGGTTATGTAAAATGCAGATACGACTACAAAAATGCATAATTTCAATGGAGGATATTTGGTGAACGTAGTTTTTTAGAAAATAGTTTAGTATTCACAAAACATTTTTAGTTTTTATTATAAAATAGTGTTTGGTGCTTAGTTTGATTCTGCCGTGATAAACTAAAAGGCCCTAATTCAATTTTTTTTTTTTTAATACTTCTTTGTATTGTACTCGAATTGCTCTAAAAACTACACCTTTTTAGTCCCGATTGCCCCTCCCTTTCGCCGGCCTGCTTTCATCTGATATATGCATGGAATGAATTCCATCCGATTCTTAATGTAATAATAAATATTTCATAAACACGTGTTTTTTCGTTCCTAATACGTTTACTGATTAAAGGGGAAACGCGCTAGCTTTTTTTTTTTTTTTTTTTTGTTTTTTTTTTTTTTGAGCCCAAGTATTATCTCTGATATTTTCACATACATATATATCATATAGTACATTTTAAATGCACTGAACTGCATAAATCCATTTTAAGCCATTAGTAGGTCGATATGGCAACACTGTTTTGTGAAGGTGTTTTCAGGCGTGACAGCGTGGGGACGTTGGCAGCCTTGGCGGAAATGAAGGGATTGTCGAGAAATTGGCGGCTCTAAATTGTAGGGTTATTAGGCTGACGACAACAAACCCCATCATGTGTCAAATGGCTTGGAAATGGGTTGTCTATGTTGCCAGAACTGTAATCACCACGGGACGAATAAACAAGATGTTTATTTATTCCCGTTTTTACTCAATCGCGGAAATGAAGCAAATATTGTAATTTTCACAATTGTCAACTTCTATAGTTTGATGCACCTCGCCTTCATTATGTTAGGATAAACCAAGCCCCGCATACTTGAAATAAAATTGAATTAAGTAAAACCAGATTTTTTGGTTAATAACCAAGAAGATTACAAAGTGACCCCATCACATTGTGAACCTCCTCGGTGCCTAAGAAGGCAGTAAAAGGGTCTTATCTTCAGTTAACGAAGCAAAGACTTGAGGAGTAAACAAAAAATAATTGAAGATTTGAGTGGATGAAGGTGCGATGTAACAGATTTTCGAATAGTGATTTTTCCTTATGAATGAAAAGATATAATGTGATTATCTTCACCTTGTAATTTTAGCATTTCAAGATTCTTGGTTAATCGCATGATTTCTCTCTTAATTAGATTGATCATTTCTTTATAGTGTGATGTTGAGCAAGTGCACACTAAATTTTATGAAGTTCGAACTGTAACATTTTTATTTTGAAGCTAGATTTTTCCTCTTTTTTTAAAAATGATCCTTAGACGATTATTTTTAAATATTACATTTAAGCCTACATTGTAACCACGTATATTTTGATGAGATTGATAATTTAATTGAGTATTTAGTACGCACTTCCTTATTGGGTAAGTGCGAACAAGGCATCTGGAAGACTCATTATTCAAACAGGGGCGTCTTTGGGTCAACTGAAAAATAGTTAGATTTACGAAGGCTTATTATGCTGGTATAATCATCAAAACCAGTCGAAGCTTGTCTAAGATTCAGATTTTACAATTTTCATTGAGTCATGAAAGTGAGATATAATAATGTGAAATATAATTAAATAATTTTTTGTTTTTATTCGCTAGTCCGTAGTTGCCTCAAAAAAACATGATATAAGAATAAGTGTACAACACGCACACTTGTCACACAACAGAGATCTGCACAACAGAGATCTGCACTTATTCCTACTATCATGTTTTGATAGACTTCAGTCTAGCGCATAAAAACTAGAAAACTTTAAAGGAAAAATGTAAATCACAAAGTATTTTGAAGAACAGCTTCTGTAGTTTCCGCTTACGGCAACAAAAAAAAAACAAGGGCTAGTGGTAGATAAACATCGATGCAGCTGTACTGCAAAAGTTGAAAGACACATTATCAATAGGTTAAAACTAATATTTTTACCTTTTACTATTATATTTCACCATAACTGATGCACCAGTTTTTAGGGTTCATGGTCCGTAAAGGGCAGCTCTTAATAGTTAAGGGTTTGGATTTAGCGAGACAATCACGCACTTATCCCACACCACCCTACATAAAAAAACTCTATTTGTCATTATCTCAAAACTTTAAATTTGTAACATAACACTGTCATCCTCTCATATCTTCAATTATGAGACATATTCAATTACATATTTTTTACACGAAATTCCGCCTTGCTTTATTTTTCGCAAATTTGTCAATCATTTTGACAGCGACAATTTAGCCTAAAATTTTAATTTTAATTTTTAGCCTTAAATAATTTTATACATGCTTCAAAACATAAAACGATACTTCTTCAGACGACTTAGATAAGAAAATTGTTTAAAAAAAAATTAAATAATATTTCAATATTCCGAAATGTGCAAGGCAATTCTTTGGGTGATCAATAGATGTCTGGTATGGTTTTTGTGGTGTCTTCGTTTTCTTTTAGAGATATTAAAGAATGTTCAAATTCATCTTCAATAGTACAAACATCAATTTCATTTTTGTAAATATGCTTCAACTTATTCATGACGATTTTTTTTTTTGATAGATTAAAATATTCCAAAAGCCTCAATAACAACTTCATTCATATGTTTGAGTTCTTTGAAATAACATCTGCTCTTGTTAACCATCTTGTTAATATTCCCTCACAGTAAAACAAGCTTCTACTAGCTTGTTTTACTGTGAGGGAATGTTTACACATTGTTAAATATCTGCTTAAACTTTTCCAGCGATGCGTTGGTGGATAAAAAAATATCTTAAACTCTGCAAAAACATAAAGTACTCAATTGCAGTTTCTGCAGCGAAATTTCCATACACAATGAAGGAATTGTTAACAAACGGAATAAAAACTGCGCTTCGTTTCAGTTTTTTAAGTTGTGCTTGTAAACCTGAGCACTTCTAGAACATTATTAAATGAAAAGTCTCGATAGTTTTTTATATCCACTCATCATTTTATTAAAGTTCGCAAAACTTCTTGTTTTAAATATGGCGTGAATTCTACAAATCTTTTCATTGCGACCACAGAATGAAACATATCTAATAACAAAAGCTAGTTGATCGTTATGCAAAGTATCTGGTGTGAAGTTAACAATTTAGTAAAATAAGTTTCAGGTTTGATTTCTTGAATTAATTCCGCTCTTACTTGATTGGCAGTAAGACCTTCAAATCCGTCGCAAATAATATGAGATAAATAGTTTACGTTTCCTCGTCCTTGGTTGCCATTTTTTTTTAGATGTGACATAAAATTCATCGTGTTAGCTTAGGTTTTTCAAATAGGTTAAATAATTTCCTTTCTTAATAGATCTTGTTCTTCATCGTGGCCCCTAAATTATAATCCTAAGCGACTCAATAATTTTATTGTTGATACAATTCTTTTTATCATTTCTCTCCAATCATATTCTTCTTTTTACTTTTGATCTAATAGTGATGTTTCCCCACCTTTTTTGTACCTTGCTCCACCTAGGCCCGTCTATAATTCCTATACCCCCAATATAACATATCGATGGTCAACCTCGCAGGTTCATGTTTAAATTATAGAGTTATGAGGAAAAAAAGATGTAAGATTTTTTTTTGCATCGTTTAATTCCTTATTTATTAATTATTTTTTTATATACATACTTTGATGCTATTGTAACACTAGTTTCAAACAGATATCTAATGTAGATTAGACAGTTTCCATCTCTTATTGCTGTTATGACCAAATTGATACTTTCAGCACCAATGTACTAACTTTTTAATATTCACAAATTTTATTGTTCGCTGAAGACATTTAAATGATAGGTTTGTGAAATAAAACCAATAAGAAATTGTTGAAGAAGTAAGTTATTTCAAAAACATATGATGGAAAACCGAAATTTAAATATGAAATAATTTTAATAAAAGATGAATTTAGTGACAAATTCTGACATTATTTTTCTTTAAAATGACTATAATTAACTTTAAAAACAATTTTCTTTAAAATGATTATAATTAACTTTAGGAACAATTTTCTTTAAAACGACTATAATTGATTTAAAAAACAATTAATGGTGACTATTAAATATTTACTGAACTAAGGCCTCTAAGCGTGTGCACTGGGTGTGCTACAGGTGCACACTACTAATAAGCCAGTGTTATATCTTTTATAGCCCAAGAGTGTTCAATTTTTGGTTTAGTTTTCACACAAAAATTGATTAAAAAACGTTGCAGACAGCATATTCTTTCAACAATTTTTCGGAGGAGTAAAAGATACCCCTAGACCCTCTCTCCTCGGCCCGACTGGGGAGTATGGAAGGGCCCCCAGTACTATGGTTCGTGCATAAAGGATAATACGCCTATGAAAATTTTAATGGGTGCAACCATGCCATAAAGTTAATAATTTAGGTTTTTTCGATTATTTAATGAAGATTTTTTTGAACCTTTATGTTATTTCCATAATCTTTAAGTTAACAAATTTTAAGACCTCGGTGCCCCTTCGGTGCCCTTTGCTGTCTTAGGCCCTACGCCTTGGTCCGCTTACCGCTTAACCCGCCCCTGAGTAGGGTATGCTGTGTATTTACAATATGTTGCAGTATAGCTTGGCTTTTATGCCACGAACTGTAATTATTCCGAAAGCTTTGGTTGAAATTATTTAATCTAGGTCTAATAGGATTCTAGCCACTAGAGAGAATCCAGTCAGGATTCTCTGTAGTGGCTATGTTGTAAATTCGATATGGAATGTAACGCTGTAATTTAATAATGCCAAAGGCTCCCGATCAATATATAGAGGCAAATGCAATTGCAGGTGTTTAGTTCGAGGAAACCCTAGCAACTTAGTAACCTTTCCGCTTAATCCGCTCTTGTGCAAAACCAAATAAACCCTGAACCATTGGCGCATTACTCATTACTTAAAATTATCTGTTTCTGGCCACTATAGCCATACAGAGTGATTAGAATAAATTATCTCAAGCAGAGCTTCTTTTTCCAAGTCTGTCCACATTTTTTATGAGAACAGTCGAAAAAAGTTACTGCTCACAATTTTTTTCTAACTAAACAAAAATTGATTTAAAGACCTTAACTATGGAATCTCTGTAACATGTGGGCTCGTGTTAAATGATTCTGACCGTAAGTGATTCCGTGCTTTCTGAAATCCATTGACTAAGTTCATCCGGGACTGATCAACTCACGACGCCATGTTGAAGGGTCGACATATTTTCGTATCGACAGGCAGATCATTAATAAAGCTCATGCGTCAATCAGGTTGGACAGAACCCCGTTAGTGAAGACAAATTCTTCTGAACGCTACTAAGTATAAACCTAGCTGCCAGGATACGTTGCGTTACTCATTATCGTATAATCGATCTGCAACCCTGTTGCATTTATATCATTGTATCTACATATTTCTGTGATTCCTTACGTATAACTAGAGATTTCCTTCCGTGATCTAAGATAATTGGTTTAAGTCAGAAAAAATATTAGTTATTGTACAGTATTGGCTTAACATACCTATGGGAGACACAAACCCTTTCGAATCAGTTACCACCCGCGCCGATAAAGAAGGCTTATACTTTATTCACTCTTCAATCGACTATTTTATCGTATTTTACTAACCATTGAAATCACGCTATCATTAGTGGAAAACAAACCACTTCTGTTTTTATTCAATTTTTTATTTTTTTCTCAACATGAGATGGTGCAATTAATTTAATTATTAGATTAAATGCATCTTCAGCTTTACAAATTTAATTTCAGTTTTCTATTATTTATAAATAATAACAGTATTCTATTATAAAATTATTCCATCCTCCAACACTTATCTGATCAGCGGTTTGCTATTTCGTAAACTGTGCATATTCGTTTACGTCGTTGCTCAGTTATCTTCAAGAAACAGTCATATATCCGTTGGAGTGATTTATAATCCCAGACTATTTTCTGTTATTGAGTATTATGTAATTAGGAGTCATGTGCCGATATGAGTTTCCACAAAATGAGTGAGTATCTGTGTCAACAATTAAATTTTGTTTTACGGGTCTGTAGTAAAAGAGCTGTATTATATTTGCACCTAAATCAAAGATGATAACTGTAATTATCAATATATTTCAAGAGTTTAGAGAATTTATTTCGAGGAATTTTTAGGCCTAGAAATATAAAGTGTAAGAGCAGGAAGGTGTGAGGGATGGGCGTGACGATGGACGATATTCAGTTGTGGGAGGCTGCCATCTCTTCCTCTTAATTTCCTGGAGAGGGAAATGCTCGCCGTGAAACCTTGTCAGTCCTACCTATTGCCGAATATTCCTTTTACACCTCTTCTCCAGTTTTTACAAAGAAATCCTATATCGATATCTACAACATTATGTATTTGCCATGAATATATAATATATATATATATATATAAAAAACTATATATATAAATAGTTATTAGGTATATTGTGAATAAAGATCTTACTCGTATATTAATTTTCCTTTATTGCTTCTTACATCACATTTTTCGAGAAGCTTCGAGGCATTTTCTATCATCATCGGAACATCTTTTATATTTAATTATATTTATACCATATTTATATTGTTTTTTTTTTATGTTGTCTTGATGATTTGAATTTTGTTTCATTCTGCATAATTATAAAAATATAAAGAAGGTTATTTTCAAAACAAATACTAACAATATGAATTCAAATTACGCAGGCATCATAAACAAATTAAATATAATATGTATGTCACAATATAATCAACAATACCTACAAATTATAACACCAATAGTGGAGGGCAGAAGTCAAAATGATTAAATCATAAAAACAACAGGTGCAGAAAATATGTGACGATGACAAGATCCATTTTAATATTATTTGTGAAATATTTAAATAAAAAAAACATTGATATTGATATATATTGATATATAAAAATATTGATAGACGTATATATATAAAAATGGAATCAAGGAAAATTAACAATGCTACTAATGTGAGTTAAAAATAAAATACTGCTAATGTTGTAAAATAATAAATTATTAATTAATTTTGTAATCTATATGATAATAATGATGGACAAAAATGCACCGAAACGTCGAGAAAAATGTGATGTAATAAGCAACAAAGGACAATTAATATATAAAGAATATGTTTATTCAGATTCCTAATGATATGAATTTGTGAATTGGAAATTATATATATATATATATATATATATATATATATATATATATATATATAATATATATATATATATATATATATATATATATATAAGATATATAATATATATATATATATATAAGATATATATATATATAAATATATATTTCCAATTCACAAATTCATATCATTAGGAATCTGAATAAACATATTCTTTATATATTAATTGTCCTTTGTTGCTTATTACATCACATTTTTCTCGACGTTTCGGTGCATTTTTGTCCATCATTATTATCATATAGATTACAAAATTAATTAATCTTATATATATATATATATATATATATATATATATATTTTATTCATAATTTATTCTAATATATATATATATATATATATATATATATATATATATATATATATATATATATATATATATTAATTAATCTTATATATATATATATATATATATATATATATATATATATAAATATATAACTAAGTAACTAAGTAAACTATGAGATAACAATGAATATGAATAGATTGGTCTTATTTTTATTGCTAGTACACAATTGAGTTTTTGCTCTTTTATTATTTTTTATTATTACGATCAAAATTATTTTGAAAATAATGGCACGTCTATTCTCACAGGGGTTGAGCAATTAGATTAATTTAGTAAAAGAAACATTTTGTATGTTAACTTCTTAATTTGCATTAAGTCAATGTAATTACGTTACAATATTTACTTGTGAGGTTTCTTACTCAATTAATTTACACATTTAGTGATCTTTGATCCCAAAACAGTCTATTCCTTGTTTCTAATGACCACACGTTCTTTCTTAAACAGCTGAACTTTTTTTTTTTTTTTTTTTTTGGTGAAACTTTAGTTCTAATGTCCCAACCTATTACAGTCTGGGTATGTATTGTAGATTATCAGTGAGGCGGTGAGCATCATTTATTTTCCAAATTAGTAGTTGTTTATTGCTAATATTACACAAAAAATACAAAACAAAAAAATAATATCAAAAATTCTCAAAACAAAAATATAATGTTATGATATAAATAAATAACCAAATTCGTGGAGGAACATGTTAGGGACTTCTGCTTTGATGTAATATAGGGATAACTTATGAATCATCCGTTGCATCACACTAACTTATGATTTCAAGATAGTTGCCAGGCAAAATATTTGCTTTCTTCCATTACATGAGTAATTTTTAAAACCTCTTTCCCTGAACCCTCAAGTATTATCATTTACATCAATTGTAATATTATTCATCGCTGTGTTGTTGTTTTTTAAACAAAAATCCTCTTGAAACATTAACCCAAAGTTTCTAAACTGTATTCGAAGAAAATTTTAAGGAACATTAGAAATAAAACTGTAATAACAAAATTATAAAAAGTTGTTAGAAACAATGTCTACGATAAAAAAATATTTCAATTTCTGAAATATTTCCTTATAACATTGAAATAAGACTTATTGAACGTTTCCAGCAGATTCCATGAGTGCTCCATTCTAGGTTGCTAAAAAAAAATAGGTATTATGGATCAATCATTGCTTATTCAATATAATTTCCTCTCCAGAAGCCTGAGTGATGTATGCTGCGTGGTTCTGAAATCGAATTTCGAAGAGTTATCAGATCACATAAATTACAAAGCATTATTAATCTGCTCTGATGCAACTTAAAGGCCGGATCGCGTAATTTAAATCTTTTTCGATCCACTCCTCATTTACTCCATCAGCGGTACAATATGTTAGAGCTAAAAATTGAATTATCTGTGTTGAGTGCTATAAAGGTATCCCACATCAAATATCTTTAACAACATCAAAAAGCATATTAGCCTTTATGATTCCATCAGGTTTCATTAGCTCCACACTTTATTTTTTTAAATTTATGAAATACTTCTCTTGTTGTCATAATTTCCCAAAATACAATAGACTTATCACCGGAGGAGGGAGGATGTTATAAATCCGTTTCCTAACTCCTAGTAAACGGTTGATCATATGAGTGGGGCAGAAAAAAGGAAATTTTTTTCCCGCGGTTTTCAAGGTTTTGTGCAATTCTACAGCCTCTCCAGTTGGTGTTAAAGAAGTACCTTTTGAGTGTTTCAACTTTTTTATCCCGCTTCACTATTTTGATATTATCAATTTTGTATTTTAGTGAAAATATGACCTTAGTTACGGAGCCCTGCTGCTCACGATTTTTTCTTTTTAATTTTATTTCTGATTTTCATTATTTACAACACTTAATTTCCCAATGTCATTTTCTTACTTTCAACTTTAGAGATAAATTTTACAAATAAAAATAATTGTTGACCACAATTTCCCATATTTTACAGATTTGGCCCGAAATAGTTAATAACTCTTGTATAATAAAAGCCATGCCCTCAACTATTCACCTTTCTTCTACAATATACACTCTTTTATACCCCAGAGCACCTGAAAAAAGAGGGCAACGTCCTGCCAATTTGTAGTTTTTCTACTATTGTGTCATATTGGCCAGGCATTTACTTGTTTTATTAATAGTCTATGATTTTATTTTTAAATCTAGGTGTAATTTTTTTTTTAATTATAACAACGATGGAAATTTTAATCTCAGTTTTAATTTAATTTGATTTTTATGAATTTTATTTAATTCTAACTCTATTAGGGTTATCTATGCTATAAAGGTCAACGTATAAATAAAATTTCCATAGTTTCCAACCATATGGAAAGAACAACATTAAAGCAACCTAAATAAATCTGTGCCCATCCACTTTTCTGTAACCAGGCGCTGAGCTTCAATAGCGCAATAACGTTCGGTCTTGTGGGTTTGCCTACCCACCATTTTAGGAGCAAATAAATAATTTTCCATCACTAATCCCAAAAAAAACAACTTTATTAGTATGAAACAAGTACAATTAACAAGTCATGTCACTTAACTGAACTAAATCTTATACTAGACTAAACATCTACTCAGTCACTGTATGTCCATTTACTAATCGTTGCTGGATGACTGAATGACTGCTGAGTGGTGTCGGGCCGGAGTATATATACACTTAGAAGAGTGCTGACTACAGCTGTAACGATAAGGGTGGTTATCTTTCCAAACCTTTCGGTAACAATTTTCATGATCTGCGTTGTATAACTACCACTATTCGACTGTTTTTAGTAGTCGAATAGTTAATGGCCTAGATGACGAACCGTGAAGATGTTTAATAAAAATAAAGTGTCTGAAGAACGTTTGAATCATATTAATTTTAAATATATTTTCAATTCTGTACCTTTTAATTATCTTATTTGTAAAAAAAAAAATTATATCCTCTTTCCAGAAATAAAATTATTGAAATAACTTTGCAAAATGGTTAAAATAAATACATTTTTGAGGGTCTTCACTTTCGAAACTATCATACATATCGTAGATATTTCCATACCTAAAATTGAGACAGAGTCCTTTTCACGAGATTGTCAAAATCTTTATTTCCACGGAACTAATTTGCATTAAATAAATATTATTTATTTTAATAAACGTCACATTACCGTATAATAATTGAAAAAATATAAAAGAAATGGTATAACGCAAAGACCCGTCACTCAAAAAAAGTAATGATGATTAGAAATAAAAATCTTAAACAATATTAAAACAACAACAAAATTCAATGGTTCTTATACTCATACATTATACTTTTTTTTTTTAAGTTTACTAAGTTTTCTACTTGAAGGAACAAAATGTGGTTTAATTTAAATTTTATTTTTCCGAAATTTCTGTTTAAATGCATTAATTTTTAAATTTGGGATTTGTCTTGCTTAAGTCGAATTTTCTAAATTCTGCTCCAGTTATGAAGTTTTGTTAGATGATACTGTAAAGTCTGTGAGCGGTGTGTTGGATTTTGATGTTTTGTTGAAATTTACTTTTACTCTTCGACACGAAACCTGCCCTCCAATATATTTCGACAATGTTGTAATTCCGCAGATCGACAGAATTCTATACCTTGGACTGACAGACAGAAGTGTGAGATGGGGCCCACACAAAAACGCTAAATCAAATACTAAAACTATTATACTCACTTCTTTCAAGACGTTGGAAATTGAAACCTAGACATAAATTAAACATTTACTCAATCAAGCCTATCTGGACCTATGCTTTACTGATATACGGAACAAAAAAAAGACATACAGACAAAAAATTCAAATTTTTCAGTCAGAAACTTTTAGGACTATTACCAAAGCCCCGAGGTACATCAGCAACATTACCTTACATACAGCCCTTAATATTCCAATAGTTAACGAACACATACTGACCCTCTACAAACGATTTCACTATTACTTACACGGACATCCTAACTCAATCACACAAGCCATGGATACAACTAACATGCCTGGCAATACTCGCAGAAGACTGAAGAGGAGCTGGATTAGGTATCTCCTAGCCTAACACTATACAATAATCGCGACAGGAAGAGGTGCCGTTGGGTATTATTCTCTTTCATGCGGCGGTAACAAAATTTTAGCCAACAAATTCACTGGTTGTCAACATTGACAGGTGTGAATATAAAAATAAAACAAATTTTTCTTAAAATTAATAAAGAAGAAACATCTTAATTTAATTTCTCTGATTCCCTAAGTTTGCCAATTAAGAACTAATTCATTCTGTACACTTGTGAATAGAAGTTAACATGTAATGAAATAATATTAAAAAAGACCGTGTTGTGTCATTTAAATAAATTAAAATGCCGCATATTCCGTTAAATATAGCATTTTGCCGTTGTAAAATCATTGATGCATAAAGGGTATACAAATATAACTGAACGATAAAGATAAAATATCAAAGGTAAAAAAATAAAATAAGAAAATGGGGTAGCAAGTACAGATCCTTGTCGACTGACTACTGGCCAATTTAAAGCTTTCCTTGGCCTCTTCAAACACAGGAGCAATGATACGGACCAGCTTAAAAAGTTTCAATTACCTTTCAAATTTTCCGTTTCTTGTTTTCCTTTTGAATTAAAGACCCTATTCCAGGCTCCACGCTCCGTTTTTCATTTTCAGCACCCTCAGCGCTTCCACAGGGAAGTACAGGATCCTTGGAGAGGTTAAAAGAGGTTTTCAAAGTTATATCGTTTCGTTTTATTTCTGAGAAATATTAGCTTTCTCTTGATTGAAGTAATATTTGTTTTAAAACTGAAATTTGCTTTTCTCATTTTTTTTTTGTTTATATTGATGTTAAATGTTACCTTTATTGTTCGACACCTCAAATATACGGAATGGAGTGCGCAATGATAAATTAGATTTTTTTATTTTCCCATTCAAATATTAATTTATTTCCCATGTAAGTAGTACCAGATTTTTAAATTCTAAATGAAACTCGACTCCTGATAGGATTAAAAATTTTTATTTCTATTTTCAAAATCGCCAACCAATTTTGCTAGAAGGATTTAACTAAATATATCACGTTGCTATTAATCGATTATTAATTTATTATGACTTCGTATTTTCTTAGAACGCAGTTCAAAAGTTTTAAGGAGAAAAACAATGAAGATCTTCTGAACTGTATCTAATATTAACCCATTATTGACTTGACAACTCATATTGTATAGCATTAAAAAATTTGACTGGTACAAGAATTTCAATTATTTCCGGGCAAATGTACTTCTAACGTGTAAAGAGTTCTCTTAGGTATAGAATGACTGATTGTTTTTTCTTCTAACATCAAATTTCACTTTGGTAGGAAGGATAACTTGATATTTTTCAAAAAAGAAAAAACCTTATGAAAAGATGTTTAAAAAAGTTCTGGTTACTAATGGGTTAAAAAGCAATACAGGAATGGCCTCGTATTTCATTTTATTTTATGCTTTTCCTGATCTGCCGCTAAAGAAGGACTTGATATTTTAGGGAAAGAAATTATAAAACAAAAAGTGATATTTTTACTTCCTTGTACGAAATAAAGGAAGTATTGTAATCGCGAAAATTTTCGGTTTTCAGATTTCGATGGAAATATCTATTTTGATCATCCCTGAATCCATTTTGACTAGTTTCGTCGTGGCGTCTGTACGTACGTTCGTATCTCGCATAACTCCAAAACGGTTAGCTGTAGAAAGTTGTAATTCTGTATTTAGGATTATTTTCAAATCTAGTTGTGAACGTCCCTTTTTGGTCACTGCTTGATTACTGGAAGTGGTACTTTACTTGAAGGTAATAATTGATTTCCATCAAAAATCATACTAAAATACTATACAAAACTTCTCAAATTTAGTATTTATTATTTATATATTGATTTAAGTAACATACTAGATTTTGGTCTAAATTGGAAAACCGGCAGCGGTACTTTACTTGATGGTCATATTAGACTTTCATCAAAAATTATATTAACATATAATGTAAATTATCTATTTTTTTTTTAAATAGGACTTTTATATCGATATTAATGTATTTACTATATTTTGGTTAAAATTGGTGAGCCGAAAAGGATACTTTACTTGAAAGTCATAATAATCTTACATCAAAAATTATATTTAAATTAAATACATAAATCATATGTTTCGGTAATAAAGGTTACAAACACAATTTGGTTTCCAATCCAATTAAAAATTTTTATTACTTGTTTTAAGTGTTAAAATTGAAAGTAAAATACTGGTTTTCCTCCCCGTTTGTGAGATCAACAAGTCTGCAGCATGAGAATAAGATATTAGTTAAGTGGATTAAAATGTCGAAACTGTAATTTCCAATGCTTTATCCAGTGATATTGACAGTTTTATTTTTGTCACGGAACATGAAGAAATATCTTGGAAACTAGTGACCTACTGAAGGAAAACGACATGTAATAACGGAATGAGACCTCCAGTGACAAGAGTGTGTATTTTTGTGTGTGTGTGTCAATAGATAGATGTCGGGACGCCGAGTGTCGTTTTTACTGTAATCATCGGAAACTAGTAACCAAATTCAGTATCACTTTTTGAGCCACGAATTTATAATTTAATAGGCGTACAAGGAAGTCATGTGTTGAAGGACCAATAACTACTAAAAAAAGATATACAAATCATTTTAACATCAAAAGAGACTAAATCGTTAAAGTCACTTGTAGGCCGATTCGTATTTACAAGAATTATCCGACCTTATGACATTATATCATATTAGACATTATAGTTAGGTAGGATCTGACCTAGATTGTATATATCGGTGGTTTTCAACAAGATTGTCCAATTTTTAAGAGGAGCGAAATAAAGATTTCTAATATTGGTTCTAATTGCGTGTTTAAATTACTATTATAATATTACATAATACTATACTAGAGAAATTACATAAATGACTTAAATGTTGCAAACAGAAAATAGTGTTCAGACAACGTTTGACAATTGAAAGTTGTTAGTCATTAGTCATTGATAACTAATGAATGAATCAATAAAAAGTTGAGTACAAAAAAGATCAACACTTAAGACAAGGATTTGGCCCACATCCCCTCACCCTCTATGATTACCAAGAAACGAAGCCGGATGAGAGATTTCTAGAACAAGAAACTTCAATATCAAGACAAGAGAAAGTGCTCTCGAACAATTCACTAAAATTACCAGGCTATATAAAAAGTAATCACCAAAACATATTTTATGAGAATAACGTTAATTATTAATTAATCAAATATTTATGTTTACCGCTAATTAAGAACATGGCCATCGTTTCAACAGTTTATCACCATTATGGAATCTAAGCGAAAGGTAACTTGCATAAAGCATTATTTTTTAAAATAATTCACGTATCAAAATGATTCTCAAAAGATACAGAGACACATTTTATCCCTTTTCCTACAGAACTACCAGTTTCCTTCCGATATGCTCTGAACTCTTCGAAAAATTGACATACAAAAGACTGATTGACGTACTGACTGACCAAAACATAAATTTTTCTGACCATAAATTCGGTTTTCGCACATTACATTTAACAATACACCGATTGTAGATTTTAGTTAATGACTAAATTTCTAGAGCCCTTGAGCAAAAACAATACGCAACTGTATAATGCCCAGGCATTTGATAAAGTCTGGCACCAGGGGCTTCTCTTCAAAGTCAAACCATACTACCTTATACCTACTATCTCATTCTTCAGTCTTTCCTCTTCGACAGATTTTTCTCTATCTGATAAGGCTCAGAAATTTTCTCAATTCGTCCAGGACGGCAGGAGTATCGTAAGGATCAATACTGGCTCCGATATTGTACATTATATATACACATGGCATACCTACTAACTCCGAAACACTGAGCTACCTACAATTTTAACAACACACCACGTACCCAGACTGGCCTCACTGACTTTACAAAATCACTTTGTACATTTACAAAATTTTTACTCACTTTGAAAAAAGGTTAAATTATGACAAATCAAAACATGTAACTTTCATACTTCGACGATACACGTGACAACCAGTTTATATCTGCGACAATCAAATTCCTCAGACGGAAACAGTAAGATACCTTGGACTAATATTCGACCGAAGGATGACTTCAGAATGAAAAGAAAGACTCTAAGCAAATGACTGAAATTACTGTATTCTCTTTTTTCCAAATCATCAAAAATAAAAATCAGGCAGATGACCAATGCCTACACGTTCCTAATTAAACCCATATGAACTTATGCCTCACAGATTTACGGTTCAGAAAAAAAGACTCACTTACAAGGACTACAAGATTTTCAATCCAAAATTGTAATACTGACAACAGAAGCTACTTGGGGCGTAAACCACAAACCTCTGCTTACCGATTTACAACAACTAACTATTGACCAACACACACGTACTCTTTATTCCCGTTTTCAAAATGCTGGGTGTGGTAAAGACATTCTCAATTTCCTGGTTATTTTACTCTACATTCGTTTTCTCTACCTCTTTAATCAAAATTTACAGATATAGTTCAGAAAAAAAAATAAAAAATGTTCAAAGCTTAAAAAAATAAATATTATGGTGGCGTTTCTTGCACTAAGGCTACCGAGGGGGTTCGAGCTCGGCACAGACTGTAAACAAAGAAGTATCGAGCCGGTCTAATCCTGACCGAGGTCTGACGTCATTGGACCTCAGTAAACAACCCCGACATCCAAATCCATTAGTGCCTCCACCGCCACCTATCTCCTCTTCATCCTCCCTTCCCTTCCCTCCCTCTGGTCCACAATAACAATCTACATACTGACAGCTGTTGGCAAAAAAAAATAAAAGGAAATAAAAGCATTGGGTATGGGAACGACGGGTGTAAAAAATAAAGTAAATAAATCCTTGGTTCAAATTTGTATTAAAGGTTATTAGCTCTCCAATTCGGTTGCCATCGTACTGTGAGCAAAACAAACCCAACTGCACAATCAACCAAGATCGCTAGGTTATGAAGTGGGGAAAATAAGGGAGGATATAACTGCCAGGTATTTTGAGATATAGAATCTTAAAAACTGTTTGAGCATAGCTATGGATCATCGTGAGATCTAGGAGATATGGTCATTCCAAGACAGGTGTTGATCAAAGGTGACTTGGAGGTTTTCTACAGAGGTGTGAAAGTGAATGGCTAGATTATTAAGGTAACGTATAGGGCATTATATAAATAATGAAGAAAGGATATGGAATTGATGAGGATGGCCCAGATGCAGGAATAAATATACCTATATACCTATTAACGCAACAGACATAGAAAAAATTTAGAAATAAAACTTAATTTCAATTCCCAAACAAATGATCCATAACGAAAAATACAATGTAAAAACAAGTTGTGCTCAACCTCGCGGGTAGATGCAACTGTAGTTGAAAATGTTTAAATATAGAATGACCATGTGTATGACTATGAGATTCCGATAGTAATAACATTCAGAAATAATCAACCAAACGACCAAAATCGATTTCGAAGTTACATTTAAATACATGGATCTTTAAAAAAAAATCTGTTGAGTTCGAAACTGAGATAATGTGCAGTGCTTTATCTATGGATATGTATATAAACAAGTCCATATATAAATGCTTTATTTATGGACTTGTTCGGTTGGTAAACAGGTAGAGGAGGCAGAAAAGTTATCAATCGAAACCGGATAAATCAAGCTGCCTTTTCTGAATCAATCGAAAAGATTTCAAAAACTCTGCCATATTTTTATCATTGTTGAATAAATTACTTTAGCTTCATTTCTTTTATGGGCTTATAAGTCATCATTCGCCAAAGTCTTAAAAAATGTTGGTAGACTTATCGTTTTATTATTAGTTATCATATATAATATAAGTACAAGAAAAATCCTTGTGAAATTATTTCGAATAAATTTATTTTCAGTTATAACACCTTTATCACCGTTATAAATTCCCTTCATAATATCTTTCCAAAATTTTTATTAATAATTTTAATTTATTGTATCAATCACTTATCATTTTGCTATACAAACTTTTTATAATTTCCAGTTTATTTGATAATGATTATGTAATTATCATTGTATCATTTAAGGTATTGAACTTTGGTAGTTTTATTTTTCCTCTCTTTCATACTTTTATTCGAAACTCCTTTGCCTTTTTCACAATATAAATGTTTCATGGAAAAAATATTAAATCATCTATGGGAACGAAAGTTCTTTAGAAACAGCGAGCTATCATAACAAAGGAAACTACAGTAACAACAACTTTAGTTTATCTCTCAGAGAACAACTTATAGCAAAGATAAATCTTCATCCACTTTTCACCAATAACGCAATACAGTCCGGTGTTGAGGGTCTCTTGCCAACCCACAATGTTAGAAGACTGTTTGATAAATATTATTCTGGAAAAATATTGGAAATTGTATTTGTGTTGTGTTATTTATTTATTTCACCTCCCTTTCCTATGGTTCTTTATCTGTGTTATACCGTAACGGTAATTCAATGCTCAAGGGCATAGATTACCGTTAAAATGCAAATTCAATTTTATAGCTTCCAAGGGTTTTTTTCTCAAAAGAGTACCGCGGGATTTAGACTCGCAAATATTATAATATAGCTATTTAAATAAAACAATACAAATAAGCCTAGCATGATTGAGACGTAGTTAAAGCAGGCAGGGTTTGTGTCTGGCGTTGTAGAAGGAGATAGTACCGATTAGATCTTTCCGCACTGTTCTGCTTACGATGGAACTTTCCAGGCGACATGTCGAATGGGATGTCGCCTGCGATGTCGAATCGAAAATCGAAAGATGTAGCTATATGTTCAAGCTGTTTGACTTTCGATCCGACATCCTAGGCGGTCTCTCAAAGAAAGTCGCTTCGAAAGTCCAATACTATGGACATAGCTATTGAGAAAAAGCACGAGGCCAATGTAGCACTCATAAATCTGGCACAAAAACTGTGTGACATTGTGGCACTGTTTTGTCTTATGTACAAAATTTATTACCAATTTTTCATAGCATCATTTGTCCTGTATTCTTCATATATGGTGTTAAAAAAATTATTAACTACAAATATATAAAATTAAAAACTCTCCCTCATTATTCATTTTGAAAACAAGATTTGTTCTACTCGATTTGTCAATGTTCCTGAGCTTTTATTTATATGGCGTTAAAGAAAAGTATATAATAAAAATATATAAAAGTAAAAAACTTACCTCAAAAATATAGCCAGTTTACCATTATTTTTGATTGGTGGTTGATCATTGCATCCCTTGGAGTAAATGGATTAATCCTAATGGAATAAGTCATTCAAATGTTCATTTTTCTTCCTAAATTAAAAAATAATAAAAAAAAAAAAATTTAATTTTAACACAATTTCTTTTTAATATTGAAATTATATACTGTTATGTTCCATGGTTTACTATCATGTCGGGGATTCCTTCACAATACCTTCAGTTTTGAACGGAAGAATTCTGCAACCCCAGTTGGAACCTTGTCCAAAAAATTTAAGCTTTTTCCTTAAAGATAGTGAGCAATTGACCGGAACAGATGGTAGGCGGAAGGTACCTACTACTAAAGTCCAAAATGTAAGCTTGGTGAGGAAAACGTTCAATCCCGTCAAATTCTGCAATTTTTTGTTTAAAGAACGAGAAGTGTGTGGTCGGGCGTTATCTTGTTGAAACATAATCCGATTTCTGTTTAATAGTCCTGGGCAACACTGCATAACAGCTACATCAAACTTTGGAACTAATATCTATTACTATTCCTACGGTCGAGTTGGATTTTGAGGTAGGCTGCTTTACTTCGTTCAAAAACAGCCTAGTCCTAGAAAAATGAACTCCCAAATAATTGTAGCTGCTGACTGTTTCATGTAGTTCTCCATCCAGATATATTCTGTTATATTTCTTTGGTCGCCACCTTCAGAAATTTAAAGTGTTGGTTTTATTAATGTTTAATATTAGTTTTTTGCTGCTACAATATTCATGTAAAACATTCATTTATTTAGCAAGGTCTGGGTAGGAATTTGCAAAGATAACCAGTTATTTGTTCTATAGCCAGAACTAGTTAATGAAAGGTAAGAGAAAAGTTAAAAATCCATCATCAGTACTTCATTGTTGTACTGTGCCCAGGTATGGAGTCTCCAGTATATGGATCACCTATAAAATATCAACATAAGCTTCCATAAAAAAAAATTTCCTTATGTAAAACCATCCTCGCTTTTTTGATCCGTTTGGAAACAGGTTCTGCCCACATTGTATACAATGTCATGAAATATGAGCTCAATTACCTAATCAAAATTTTAGAAATGGAAGAATTTAGATACCCTTAATTATCCTTCCTCAATCTACGAAGTAAAATGTGTCAAGACGATATGAGAAAGATGTCTTTTTTTCTTTGCTGGAATTTCAAATTATAGAGAGTTGGTTGCGTAGACATAATTAAACAATATGTTTATCTCAACGTAATACGTTTCATATATAATAATTTTTGGCTCTGTGTTTGTTTAATTATTTACATACATAGCTTTAGTGGTATAAGTTTTGGTCTTGTTTGCGATAATTGTGTTTTTAATTTAGTATTTGTCCTTCAAAACATAAATTTTAGTATGTAACGTTGTGTTATCATTTAATTTCTTCATGATATAATTTTGTCGTTGTTGTTATTTTTAGTAAGTAGTGATTTTTTTACTTATATTATTTTAATAGGATAACTTTTAGCCTCTTATTTCTAATTTATTTCTTAACTTTTGTACTTTTAAATTTAATTTTATAACATCACTTAGTATAAATAATCTTGTATGTTTATTTCCTTTTTAAGTATATGCATGATCTAGTAATTGATTATTATAGATTTTAATTGTTATTTCTAACTTGTAATATATTATTGAATGATTCATATCTTGAATTTTTCATTGATTTTAGTTTCAATTTAGTGTATTATTAATATT
The DNA here is from genome assembly GCA_948150685.1 of Rhaphigaster nebulosa. Lineage (NCBI taxonomy): Eukaryota > Metazoa > Arthropoda > Insecta > Hemiptera > Pentatomidae > Rhaphigaster > Rhaphigaster nebulosa. The sequence continues at coordinate 38,594,056 of OX411309.1, forward strand.
TGAATTAAATGTCAAAAAATAAAATGAAAATAATAATAGTTAAATAAGTCTAATGTTAATAGTGCAAATAGAGATACGTTCTATTTCTGTAGGATTCTTCCATAGAAACAAATATAAATAAATGAAATAATTCTCATTGTAAAAAAAAACTACATCAAACTAATAAAATACAATCCCTTTTTTATATGAATAGATTTGCACCTATGGTTTTTAGAAAAACTTAAATCAATCTAAATTTCTGAATATTTTTGGTTGAGAATATTTAAAGTTGAGATCATACGATTTGAACAGTAGTACCAATACTTACTCCCTCCCCAGTCATTTTTTAAATACAAAAATCAACTCACTCAGTCAAATACGAATTGTTGTAACCAGTAGATATAATTTCGGGAGAAATTTCAAAACTCAACTGGTTAGAAATTGATATATCACCTATGTTTAACTTTCGAGTCATCTAAACATAAAATAAAACTTTACATTTTTGTTTTTACTAACACTTGTTAATCAAGAGCATCTATCTGTGAAATAAACTCTTTGATTAGAAACCGGCAACAAAATGCTTCGAACTTTGTCTATTGAAGGCACTGTATGACGTTGTGCGCCTGATCTCTGGTCAACTCACGGGGATGTACTCTTGAAGAGCGATCAGCTTTTCCTTACGATTTATGATGGATTGGGGAACTTCAAGATCTCTTGTCAATACCCGAGTACTTACGTTTCAAATAATAACGTAATATTAACAATATTTCAAATTTTAATGTCCTTTTGTTTAGTTGAATCCTAAGAAAAAAACTGAAGGCGGAAATTCAAATTCATTAAGTAAAGTCTAAGAATTAAAATGAGATGAACCTTAATTAGATTCGAAAAACAAATAAAGCCGATTAGTGGATTACAATTTCCAAGAAAACGAAATGGGTCATTTTGGTCATTATTTTTAAATTTTATATATTTTTATTAAATATATAATTAATATAAATTAAGGATTCAGAGACAAAAGTATAACATTACTCAGATGTACATGCCCCAACAGAAGAAAAAGAAGAGGAGGAATAGAACCTTTTCTATGAAGATTTAGAAGGCACTAGATATCTGTCTGTCCTTTTGATATGAAAATAGTTTTAGGTGATTTTAATGCTTAGGTTGGTAAAGAACCAGCATTTTCTCCTACAATTGACAAGCATAGCCTACATATAAAAACAAATGATAATGGAGAACGAATGCTTAGTTTTGCTGCATCTAGATCATTAGTAGCGATGATTACTTTGTTCACTCACTAAGGAAAACAAAAGCAAACATCTATTTCGTGGAATGGAGTTGCAACGCAGGTAGATCACGTTCTAGTTTCCAGTCGACATTCAGATATAGCTAATGATGTGAGATCTTTTAGAGGACCAGACATCAATTCAGATCACTTTCTGGTAGTTGTTAAGATCGACCATCGATATGAGATAAGGATGTATGAAAGGAGTAAACTTAAGATCACCTGGAAAAGAGAAAAGTTAAAGGAAGAGGAAATAAGATATGCTTTCCTGCGAGACATTGAAAGAGGTGTAGGAAACACTCCAGCTGTAATCGGAGGAAGAGATGTGAATAAGCAATGGAATTATCTAAAACAAGCTATATCTGATTCAGCAGACCAATATTGTAAAAGGGATGGAAACAGAATTGAAAAAAATGCGTGGTTTGACTGATAGTGTGAAGAAGCAGTTAATATGCAGAACGAAAAGGGAAAAACACTTCTAAATAGGGATACCAGATAGAACAGAAAGCAGTGCCACGTTGCCAGATTTAATGCAAAAAATGTTCAGAAGTAAAAGAAAAGATGTGCATTAAAGGGAAACTTGCGTAAGATGGAAGAGTACAGCAGAATCAATGATTCCAGGAAGTTTTTCGGTGAAGTAAGTAGGGTAAAATCAGGATTTATAAATAACTGTTCATTGTTAAGGCGTTCCGGCGAAGAGATGGTCCTTTTGGAACAAGAGGAGCTAGGTGGAAGGAACATTTGAAAGAATTGCTAAACTCCAGAAAAGATGAAGAGTATTCTGATGTGGAATTTCGAGAGGAGGAGAATGACCATGAAGTGAGTCCACCACGTTTGAAGGAGGTTAGCCTGCTTATTTACGAATTTAAGAATAACGAGGTCTCAGGTTCAGATGGCATACCGAGAGAATTCCTGAAGATTGGCGGGTCTACACTGGCTGAAGTGTTGATTCATTTAATCGTTAATATGTGGGAGACCAAAAAAATGCCGGATAACTGGAAGGAGTTATCAGTCATCATACTCTTATTCAAGAAAGGTGCTACCACAGACTGCAACGATTACCGGAGAATCAGCCTGCTGAACACTGCTTACAGAGGTTTTTCCTTTATTTTATATTACAGTCGAATAAAGGAATTTGTGGAACCTTGGGAGGCTTCAGAAGGAACAGGTCAACGATTGACCAGATTTTCTCTTTCAGACTTATAATGGAAAAAAACAAAGGAATACATGGATCACTTTTTCATTTTTTTTTCATTGATTTTAAAGTTGCGTATGATTCCACTATCAGAAAGGAGCTCTACATGGCAATGGAAGAGATGGGCATTCCACCGAATTTAATCCGACTTGCAGCATGTACACGAAGAGAGAATTGAAGTCGAGTGAAAATAAAGGGGAAGCTGGGTCAATCTTTTGCAGCGAAGTCAGGAGTGACAGATGACCCCCTCTCGCCACTGCTATTTAATATCGCCCTCCAAGTTATGGTGAAAAGAGCCGATCTTAATCAGTCGGGTACAATTTTTAATAAAATGATTCAAGTCCTTGATTATACTAATGATATGGCTCTTGTTGGGTTGTCCCTCAAGACTATAAAGGAGGCCTGCAAAGGGTTAAAAAGAGAATCAGAAAGAATGGGTCTATCTATAAATGAAGTGAAAACAAGAAGTGCTTAGGCAGAAAACACCTATAAACCCGCCAAAGCATTATACAGTGGGAAAGTATATGTTCCAGCACGTGCCCAGGTTTAACTATATTGGCTTCATAATAAATGATCAGATGGAGGAAGAGGAGGAAATTCAAAATCATGTTATGAGGGCTAACAAAGCCCATTTAGCCGTAAGAAGTTTCCTTCGTAGTAAAACGCTCAGTCGGAGTACCAAAATGACTATACAAAATAATCATCCGACCCGTATTGACCAACGATCTCCAACCTGGGCCCTACGCAAGATCCTGGCTGAAAAGATTGACAGGTTTGAGAGAAAATTGTTGAGGCGCATCATGGGGCGTATCTGATAAAATGGTTCGTACCGCTTCAGAAGGAACAAAGAGATATACGACGATCTCAGAGCTTTCCATAATAATTTCGTGTGAATTCAGTGCTTCAAATGGCTGGGGCACGTAATACGGATGGATGATGGTAGAGCAGCCAGGCAATTATATTATGGAACTCCGGATGGTGTCAGACCGCACGGAAGACCGAAGGGAAGGTGGAAAGACTCGGTGGCTAAGGACTTGAGGATGGTCAGAATGTCAAGCAGACTTGCTATTTACTGCAATGGCTGGAGAAAGGCTGTCGAGAGAGCCAATGACAGCTTTAGGCGTCTGTCGAGCCTAAATATCAATATAAATAATATATTTTTATTTTTTTAAACGCCATATAGCAAAAACGTATTAACTCAAAACAAAATTAAAGAGTACAGAAACAAATTATGTTCTGACAACTTGATAATGAGATTTTTTTAATGGCATACAGAAAAAACTACGCCACAACAATATTTAGTTTCTGTGTCACATTCATGACTGCCGTATTGGCCACGTACGACGGGATACCAGCCCTGCTCTTCTCGGCTTCTCAATTCGCTCTCTCCTAAACTGTTCAGTCCTGCCTGCGTCTGAGTGTGCGCCCAGCCTCGAACTAATACACTAAACTGCAGTCTCATGTGCGTGGACAGCAGTGCCTTGCCCTGCGCTAACTGCTTGATACAGCTAAATTTGCGCCGGCCCAAGTAAAGTGTGAGGAAGCCTCAGGACAATCAACAATGATCGGCTAGGATTTACTTTTCTGTATAAAGGCGTTCAGCTTCAATAACGCAATACTGTCCAGTGTTGATGGTTTGCCTAACCACCATGTTAGGAATCGGAATGATTAATTTTTGTTTAATAATTTTAATATTTTGCATCTAGTACTCGCTATTGTTCTCAATATTTTTTTTATAATTTTCATGTTTTGTTTAAAACATCTAATTATGATTACTGTTTCATACAATGTATTAAGCTTTGAGAGTCTATTTTTCCACCTATTAATTATCGATTGGTCGTTTTACCAGCACAGATTTTTTTTTTGGACTCAAGAGGATTTAAAACATGTAGGTAATAATATCTTTAAAATATTATTTCCACTGATTACCACATTTCCTCTATCTTCTATAGTTTGTACCCGATACGTTTGTCTGTTACCTAATGGTTAGTTTTATACGCAAGGAGGGTTGGTTATCAGTCATATACATTGGACAAAAACAGATTCGTACACTGTTTTTCGGGTAAACGTATGTAATTTTAATGTGTAAAACGTAATAATTTATCGAACATAAATTAACTGATGGATATGATACTAAACAACATTCAGCATTAATTTTTACAGGAAATTAGAAACCCATTTTGGTGGGAACCGGTTGCTAACCTAATTAACAACAAAAATTGACAAGTGATCATGCGAAAAATGTATTCATACAGCAACAGTTGTCGTAAAAATAACAATTCATTTTTTCAAGTAGAACTTAATCCTTTCTTTATATTATTTATCCAGGATAATGCTGTTTTAAACTCCACTTTTTTAAAACATTTTTATTCTATTTACTACACAATTAATAGTACCAAATTTTATTATTTTAAAAAAACGTAGCTTATGTTAATTGAATATAGAAGTTTTAAAAAAGTGGAGTATAAAAGGCTATCCGCGGTAATTCGGGACAAATAATATAAATATATTATCAAACCCTTTTGGATAAAAAATATTTGTAATATAAAAAATGGTTGATATTAATATATTATACAATTGATCATTTCGATTTACGACATATTTTTGTAGAATTATCGTTCAATTCGGATCATTTAGCCCATTTTGGATTTGTATTTGAATAAGAGATTATGTATCAAGTGAAAACCATGCGCTGAGAAAAAACTAGCAAGTTATTTTCACGACAACTGTTTCTGTACAAATACTTATTTTGCATGATAAATATTCATTTCTTCTGGTTGTTTCTCCCAAAATAAGTCGTAATTTGAAATGACTAAGTTCTGCCTGAAAAAAAGTTGTTAATTTTTTTTTTATTAATTAAGTTGTACGGGTTTCTAATTTCCTTCTTATGTAAAAATTAAAGCGGAATTTTGTTTTTTATCATATCCATCAAATCAGTTAAGTTATGATAAATAAATAATTAAACATATTTTTACCGGAAGAACTAACTAATGAAGTCACTATTTTATTTATTTCTGATTTTTAATGATATCTGGTCTAAAGTCGCTTCTTTTATGAATCAGCCGAGAACTAGAGGATCCATTTGATGTAAACGTTAAAATTTCTGTTTTCTGAAGCTGATTAGGCAGCATTTACTGCATATTCACATGAACTGTTTGTTCAGGAAACCCTTCAGTTGTGCTCGGGTGCGAATATAGTCGTATGTTGACTTATGCATTGGTCAATTCCGGACCACAGCATATTTTCATTCAGGAATGACAAGGGTGATTGAGCGAATCATTCGGTGAGCGATTGAATGAGGTAACCACAGTATTATTATGTTGGAATGAGATGGTGTTTATATAAGAGAGGGCTCAAAGGTATAGAGCTCATAGCGAGACCTCTCGACCAGCCTTTGTCCCTAAACAAAGGCCCTATCCACTGTGTGCCTCCTCCCTTCACATTCAATTACTAAATTTATCGAAACATCAGCTCTCCAATTTACCTCTCTTGCGTCGCCCCCACATCCAATAATTATATTCCTATCCTCATTAAACTTTATTATTTTTATTTCTACATCAACAGCGATGAAGTTTGTAAATAACATGTAACAGATTTTGTAGGTAGATATTTCATCTTCTTATAACTTCTACAAGATTTGAACTCACTATTCACATTAACTCCAAGGATGGTTCATTAAAATTTATTTTATATTCATAATTTTATTCAAATTGAAATATTATATATGTGTGTATATATATATATATATATATATATATATATATATATATATATATATATATATATATATATATATATATAATAAAATTATGAATATAAACTAAATTTTAATGAACCATCCTTGGAGTTAATGTGAATAGTGAGTTCAAATCTTGTAGAAGTTATAACGAAAAAAAACGACATTACTTTATATATATGAATAATAAATATTCAAATATATATAATATATAAATATATTATATATATATATATATATATATATATATATATATATATATATGTATATATATATATAATATATTTATATATTATATATATTTGAATATTTATTATTCATATATATAAAGTAATGTCGTTATTTAAAAAAGGCTTAAGCGACATTCAGCAAACTTTACATTAAACACATGAAACGTTTTTTCCCCAAAGAACAATATATATTTTTTAGTTTTATTCTTTATTATGTACAGTAGGAGTTTATTAGTCGTAGAGTCGTCAGTATTTGGCGCTTACGTCATCAATAGTCGATTTTCAGACCATTTCCAATTTTTTATATAAAAACCCATTTTCTTTTTAGGCACCAAGTCGGCCGCTATATTACTACATTATATATAAGGAACATAACTTTACATACACATGTCAACAGTCAAGGAATACATAAGGACTCATTACAAACGATTCCACGACCCACGGACCAGCTACTACTCGAACACCCTAACACACTCTTGAATGGTATGGCAACACTCATTCCAGGTAACACAGTAAAATGGTGAAGAGGAGCTCGATGAGGGAGCTATTTATATATATATATAAATTCCACTTATTCCACTAAAGCCATCCAATCAGTTTCATCTTATGTTTAGTAATACGAGTTCTAGAAAAATTAGTTTATATGTTTACATTGTGAATACTTGAAATTTCTCTTCCATTTAATTGTAACTGGTTCCCGTTCATTTAAAAGAAAAATTAATCCGGAATAAATGAATTTTATATCAAATTTAGCTGAACTGTTGGGAAAAGGGCCTCTCATCCTGTGAAAATATTTTCTACTATAAACAAGGAGCAGCTCTAGCCTCAGTTTTATGGAATTTTAAAACTTTTTCCATTATTTACCCTTTTGTCAGGAAATGGCTCTTAGTTCGCCGAGTCGATAAAATTAGCAAGTAGCCGGGGGGAGAGATTTTTCTTGTTTCAAAACCAGCGCCACTTTCTCCCGTTAATAAAAGTATTTTCTCTCTCTCTTTTTATTTCAATCATCTCTCTCACTCTCTCTCTCTCTCACTCTCTCTCTCTCTCTCTCTCTCTCTCTCTCTCTCTCTCTCTCTCTCTCTCTCTCTCTTTTTTTTTTTTTAATTATTATTATTGAATGTATCAATGAATCAATGAAGTTCATTTTCAATTTATTATTTTCTTAAACAAATTAGTGGCACGTCCAATTATCTGAGAAGTCTAAATTGTGACATACCGTCTGGGAACCTCTGATGTAGAATATATTGCATAATCTCTGATGTAATAAATAATCTCTGATAGTAACATTATATTTTAAAATTATTCAGAGACAATAATTATTTGATTATTGATTGGTAATTAATTGTTTATCGATAGCACGATTTCCTTTTTTTTTTATTATTTTTCAGTTTTAATTTTTCGTCTTTCATTTTTGATTTTTTCAGTATTTTTGATGCAGCCAGTCAAATTTTACTTGAATTGTACATTTTTGTTATTCATGGCGGCCTCGAAGACCTAGAATAAAAATAACCTTTTCATCCATTCATTTATATTCTATCAACTAACGCCAATCCCTAGTGGATGAGGTTCCAGTTAACAATGAATGAACATATATCATTAATCCAAGAATTCAATGAAAAATAGAAAAGAATCTGTATATGAGACCTATGCATATCCGAGTGAGTAATATTGCAAATCCTACTCCCTAAAGTCTTATGATTAATGTTCCATGATAGTATTGTAATGATTCCTTTTCTATGGTATATTCTTTAAACCACGATTCAAGATGAGTCTGTATTCAGAATTTAGTGTTCTAATAATCCGGATCCATTGCAGACTTCTTACACGGCAGACGGTTGCCTCTTTTTATATGAAGTTATTTTTGGTATACTCACAATTTTACTGATTCTTATCTAATTAGTTTGATAAAAATTTAAAATATATTATAATATATGTATTATAAATATTTGTAGTGTAGTTATTTAATCCCACATTTATTCATTGTTGACAGGCATGGCGGTGCTCAATCTGCCGCAGAAGAGCAGCCTCGAGGAGCCAGGCTATGACCCACGGCCAGGACTCGACAGACTCCCTGCTGGACGCTCCAGTCCTGGAGGCCCTCCAGAGAAGGCATTCCGACGTGAAGATCGGGGGAGCAAGCCTTGCCCCCACTTCAACAGGACTAGCACCACCCAGGTCCCCAGAACTACGGCGGCATTCAGATGTGTCCCCAGCATCACTGAAGGAACTTGAGAAGGTACAATACACTTATACAAATCGCTACATATTTTTATTAAATACATTAATAATTATAATTATTCCTTGGATTAATACCTTTATGTTTTCATTACCCTTTAGTTTTTAGGTTTTAAAAAATATAATAATAATACTTTTAAGATAGTTGACCGTGGTTGCATATCTTGGAGATGGTTTGGAGGGAAGACTTTATAAATGATACTATTTTATTGGTTTTATAATGACTTAAAATACAATAAGTAAGAAATTATGATAATAATATAAACCTCTAATTAGCATTTTTAAAATCAATCTCAAAAACATTTCTAATGTGTTCAGATTAACCTAGCTTCTACCAATTTAATATTGGTATAGATGTATAACATTCGAAACTAGTTTTCAATAAAACAAATTTATAGAAGTGGTAAATAATTTATCAATTCCTAATTAGATTGATCCTTCTATACCATCATGCGGATGTCAACTGATGTCCACTAAAATAAGACCTATTAGCTGTCATTAATCTTCGATTAATTGTTGCATATTGCTGTCTTAGTTCACCTGAGAGCAATGATACACAAATTCAATAACTTTCTCAAAAGTGAACTCTCTAACATTAACCTCCAGTGGCTGCTGGTATTAGATCTGTCCTCATATATTTGATTTTCTTCCTGGTTCAGTTTATGTCCTAACTTTTCTACAGCTTTCCTCAGGATAAGAAATACCTCTTTCATGGTGAAAAACGTCTTCCCATGACATCCAAATCATCAGCGAACCCGAGTATTTGTGTATTTGTATCCAGTGAAATATTGTTCCGCCAACTTGAATTCTTGGTCTTCTGACCGCACACTTCAATTCCAGATTAAAGAGGAGCCATGTCAAGCAGTCGCCCTGTCTCAGACCTTTAACTGTTTCAAAACCGTGGTCTACTATTAATACAAATTGGTGAAAAGAAAACGAGCGCCATGTGACGTAACTTGTCAACAGTGCAAAAAAGAACCTATGAAGATTTTATAAAAAAGTTCTCAAGATTACTTGAAGCGATTCGGACAAACCGTGCGGCATAATAACTGCTTATGATAGAACATCGAACAGATTATGATTTATAAATTATTGTACCATAAACTTTTTTGACCCAGGGCCGACTTGGGTGAGCTATCGTTTCCTAATCTTCATAAAAAAGCATTTAAAAATATAATTTTTTAAAAAATTTATAGTTTTTACAATATAATAGTTATCTGTTCTATAGCTACTAAAATGATATGTTGCTCAATAGGATTAAATATAATTAGTATATCTGGATAATATGCTGTTTTGAAGACTATTTTGATGATCCCATTGTATGGACATAGATAGCATCCGCTAATCATCAAAGGGACTTGGATTATTTAATCGGCCGCTCCTGATGGAGAAGGCTTTGTCGGAGAGAAGCTGGAATCCGCACTAGTCAGCCGCTTATCGGCTTCCGTCAAATTACTCACAAAGCAGCCAAAAGCGTTTTAATTTCACTGATATTTACAGACATTCTCTACGTATTTACATCTGGGTTGTTAATCATGCCATTGAAGTCTTAATTTCTGCCCTTAAATGAAACTTGGCGAATTAAACTCTGTTGAACAGATGTCTTCACTAGTTAAAACTGTCTTATTAATTAACCCTGAGAATTGGTTAAGATAGAGCTATATTATTACGTTTACAGATTTTTTTTTTAAATTTAACTATAGAAACAAACTAATTCATAAATGAAAAATAAATAAATAGAATAATCAAACAATATCGTGGTAATTTGTTATTTACACAAACCAATTCAGGGATTTTTATTTTATTTCGCATCCGTCAATTCCAATCACAACGTAGATCTGCTGAATATTGGTACTCATCAAGGTTTAAATGGATTTGATCAACATGTATTTGATTTCTTGTCTTAATTAAATTCATAATTCATAAATGTTTTATAATACTGATTTATATAATTTAATATGTATAATAATACCAACTATATTTTGAATTGCTTATTTTTGAATTTTTTGTGTGTTTTTAGAACTGAGGATGAATGTATAGCATTCGAAACTATTTTTCAATAAAACAAATTTATAGAAGTGGCAAATAATTTATCAATCCCTAATTAGGTCTTATTTTAGTTTGCAAAGCATCTCAAAAGCAAAACATTATCTCTGGCTACAAAATTCCACCTGCAAAAGATCCTCATCAGACCGGTTTTAGCATATGCGTTTGAATGTTTGATTGATGAATGTTGGCCCCTCACCAAATACTAGAAATTGATGCTCCTAAGATTTGAGCGACGAATTCTCGGAGCAAAATGCAGAGATAATTCCTGAAGGTAGTGAAACAATAGGGAAATCAAGTTTCATTACAGCGATGTTATATTGTTAGCTTTATTAAAGTTGGAAGACTTCGCTGAGCCGAACATGTGGCTATTATGAACCAAGAAGAGATTCCTCGAAAACTATTAGAAGAAAATATTTACAAAGCTTGGAAAATTGTAAGACCGAGGTTATGATTGTATAGATGAAGCTTCAAGAAAAATCCTTTGTCTTAGAAACTTGAGAGCAGTTGTAAACAGTAGAGATAACTGGTTTAAGCTGCAGGAGGCTCTGATCCGAATTGTAATGCCGGTTAAGCAAGTAAGTAATTAAGACTTCACTGTGTAACTGGTTGATTATTTTAATGTTGTTTGTTTTTCGGCTCAAAGCATCTAGGTCATTAGCGCTCAATTCATAAAATAATACCACTAAAACAACAAATTTAATTGTATCTGCTTTAATAAATTTACACTAACAAGCAAACATATTACGTTATCAGCCTCACATGTATCTTTCCTAATGTAATTGAAATATTTTTCGGTATCTCTATTTTGTTCAATTTACTACTGTAGAACGGACATTGCTGAAAAATGTGGACTACTGTCATCTTGGTGGTATAATTTTAGTGATTAGATGGAGGACCTTCACTGGAGGTGAGTTATTCTTGAACCCTGAGCCGGGCAACGACCGCTTCCTCTCCGCGGAAGCTGTGACTAGAGGAGTTCCAAGGTTTTACAACTCTATTTATACCTTATAGGTATTTGATATATATTCTTATAGTGGATGTGCGCGTTCTGGTGACGTAAGAAGGTCCAACCACGACCTGGGATAGATAGTGCCTCTTTTGCTGCTTTATCGGTCATTTCATTTCCCCTTACACCGACCTGTCCAGATGTAATGAGCTGTTTTTCCATCACCACCTATAGACTTTCCTATTTCCAATATCTGTTAGATTCGTGGATGATCGGAATGCATGTTTTTTAATGCCATTAAAGCACTCAGTGAAGCTGAAGCGATTACTGCATTCTTTAAAGGCAATAACGAGGAATATTGCAATGGCATTCACCTCAGCATTAGGAACACTACAAAGCTGGTGTAGTTTGAATTAGTGTGTGGAATCCTTAGTCACAAAAGCTGATGAGGTTGCTGAGTCCGATTTTGATCCGTCTATAAAAATGAATAGATTCTCCAGCAATGATTGAATCATCCTTTGATATCGATCTCTATAATCCAATGCCGTTGTGCTTTCTTTAATGAGTTTAGATAGATGATAGATAAATAGGTCTATGGTTTTCTATTGTGATTATGCTGATTAATTTTAGCTTTTGAACTGCTGAGGTAATTCTTTCTCCTGAGGGTAGTGCAGCATTGGTTTTCTGTTGAAATATAGAATAGAATAGAAGAAGAACTTTATTCTGGGATTAGGTCCCTTAAGATTAACACAATTGAACAAATAAAACAGAAACAATATCTGGCCATATGACTACGAAATAAAAATAAATTAATGTTTACAAGAATATCTTACAATATTTTATACAACATATAAAATATAATGGATAGTTCAGGTCTGAATAAATATCAGTTAGCGGGGTTAGTAATTTGCACGAAAAATATCGTACAATACTTAATTGCTAATTTATCACAATGGAATGATAACGCTGGTAGTCCAGTTAAGTGCAGACTTACTGACGAGCTAGTTCTGAAGGCTCCCGTTGCAATTTGTATCCCAGTAAAGTGTAGTGTATCAAGATTGGTTTTAGGGGGAGAGCAATTGATAATAAAACAACCATGATCCATCTTGGAGCAGATCAATATTTGTTTTGTTTTTTCTGAAAATTATTTTGTTTCTTCTTACGAATTTACAATGAGCTGAAACGAAGCAGAAGAAAGAAATATATTATTGTACAAATACTCATTGAATAATATAAATGTACAGAGCAGTGCTATTTCTCTGAAACAATGAGCAATGAAAAATGCTTATAAACACATCTTCATTTAGTTGAAAGGAGAGAAGATATTGAAAAAGAAACAGATTTGAATGTTTTTCAAGAGCAAGCGATAAGTGCTGTAAGATGAAAAATCCCGCCGGTTTGTGGAACAAATTTAGAAGAATTTATCATAATTATAAAATGTTTTACGAATTTATCACATGAAATAAATATGAACAGATCGATTTCCTAATCATACCTTATTTTCTATGTTGTTTAATTTAATCAGCCTTTCTATCTTTTTTGTTCATATGAATCTAAATCTTAATTACTACTCTTAGGAATGTTAAGCAATTATTCCGAACTATTCTCGATTTATGTAGAACATCTACTCCAATCCAATATCCTTCTTTTGCTCGTAAATATCGGCACCAGGACCGGAAACCATAAGATCTGTTGTATAATATCGGATTTACATTGGTAGCTAGATCATCCCTTCGGGCTTATTTATTGCCGATGAGCACGAAAACTAACTGCCGTATAATAAAGCTGGAATCGGAAGCACTGATTCAGGGATCACGTTCGCATCTTATAGATAACGTTAGGTCAAGTTTTATATTAAAAAAAATTTTACTTTTATTGCCTTCTATAAAATTTATTTCATTTTAACATCGATAATGTTAGTAAATATACAGCATGTTGATTTTACAACGCGTACTTAGTTCCTATACTAAAAAATAAAACTATAAACCGTCCTACTAAAAGTATTACAAATAACATCAAGATTTCAATATTCTGACTTTTCAAAATATGGTTTTTGTTTTTTTGTTATGTGTTTTGTTTTTTATAGTTTCTTTCTTCTTTCATTTTCGATGGATATATATGCAAGAAGTATAAATTCATTTTATATATATATATATATATATATATATATATATATATATATATATATATATATATATATATAATTTTTGGTTTAATGCTCTTGTCCGCGGTTGCTCCAGCCAAACTTGATTGTAAGAGTAACTTGTTTTTTATAGTTTCTTTCTTCTTTCATTTTCGATATTGATAAAAAATATTTGTTTCAATAAATTTATTCAATTAGATTCCACATCCTACTTTCATGACTCGTATTGTAAAATGTGAATCTCAGACAATCTTCAACTTATATATGAATAAATGTATTGAAACAAATAATTTTTGTTTTAATGCTCTAGTCCGCGGTTGCTCCAGCCAAACATGATTGTAAGAGTAACTGTACACCGCACACATTTGTCCCACAACATAGATCTGCACTTACTACTACTATCATGTTTTGCCGGTAGCGCATACTAGCGCTTAAAAACTAGAAAATTGTCAAGGATAAATATACACCAAAAAGTGTTTTGAAGAACATCTTCTGTAGGTTCCACTTACCGCTTAAATAATAAAACAGGCCTACTGGCAGATAAAGGCCAATACTGCTGTACAGCAAAAGTTGCAAGATCCTGCTAGGTTGGAACTAACCTTCTAATTCTAACAATTCGTTATAACTTCACCAGCGAACTCTGGTGGCTGTTCTATGATGAGTCAGTACATACTTCTCCGTTAAGGACAACTCTTGCCAGTTCAGGGTTTGGGTTTAACGAGACGATTAAGTACTTATTCCGAAAATGCAATTACCCTGCATTACCTTACGTAGATGAAATTAGTTAAAAATAGGGCGTGGAAAAGATATAAAATTTATTTGACTAATTTTCATAAGCGAGTAAATAATTGAAGAAATCATGTAGAAAAGTAAAGAAATTCTGTACATAAAAGTAGAAATATAAAATGTAATGAATAGAGTAAATAATAATTAAAATTAAAAAATAATAACTATAAAATTTACAATAGATAAAAGTGGTTTATGTAATGATTAGTGCAGATTAATAATATGATAATAGGAGGTAACGTTTTTTAATATGGTAAATTATGGAAAAAAGCTTGATGAAGGCTTGATGATGAACGATAGTAATCCGAAACTTCGTAAAAATATGGGAAAATAAAGAAAATGAAGTAAAATGGGATTTTATTTAGTTCTAAAAACTAGTATCCAATTTAATAAAATTCCTGCATCTTTCCTTGAATAAAGGATGTGTGTTCTTTTCAAGTGTCTTGAGTTCTCTTTAAGGCCTATTTCTCACTTTCCCGGCTGTCGTTTACATGTATAAACTATTATCGGGAAGAAGAACATAAGGGGGATTTCACACTTGTCCGACAAAAGTCGTGATCGGATAAAAGATAGACGACTATGTACTATTGTTTATTCGGAAAACATCGTGTGGCTACATACAGTGCTACTTTTTTATTCATATGTTTTATCGAAGGACAACTAATGAGGAAAAAAAAATTGAAGTACCTTGACAGATAAGCCCTATAAGCCAGATGAGCTTTTAAATTGTCTACAAATACCAGTTCAGTATATAAAAAAAAATGCTGGTCAAACTCTTCATATCGCATTTCACTCACCCTATCCTCATAATTGACTTGCAAGCAGATTATGCGCACATTCTTTTTTTTTTTTTTACTTTGTGTGTTGGCGTCGGCTATACGTCGATTACCTTACTGTCTGGTAAGTATAAAAAACCTCCACTTTCGTGTCGACTAGATGATGTTAGTTATCCGACAGCCGGGTAATTGTGAAACGGGCCTAAGAAGCAGATCTGCGATTATTACTAAGGAGGTAGCTCCGGTCCTTTGTACAGTAGAACACTAAGTTCTGAAAACTGGCACTTAACAGCGCTGCCTATCAATTGAGCATATCACTGTCAAACACTGGATACGACTAGAGTATTATTTTGTCCGCTTAGCGATTTATCGTATTACTGGCACGTCTGCCCTATTAGTTATAATTTTTTTCTTATTTATCTTTCTCTTTTTATGTTAAATAATTATTTAATAATCTTTTTTTGGTTAACGGAAGGGTCTAGAAATTTTTTGAACCTTTATATTATAAATAACAGCAATCATTTGATAGATACCTGATAACTGGACACGACAATCTGTATTGAATCAACTTCGGTATCAGGAGGGATGACGAGCCCGGATGACGGAAGAGACCCCCAGGGTGGATGAGAATGTATAATAGCCAACGATCCATTAAATCGGGGCAGATCCATTCATCAAGTTAGCGGAGGTGGTTTGTAGTCCCGGGGGTCGAGTGATCAAATTTTCATTTTTCATCCGCCCCTCCTCTCTGGACCGAGATAAATTTGTCTTGTTCGTCTGCACTTTTGTATTGTCCTTTTATTAATAATTACCGTGCTCCATGAATAGACGAATCTTGGAAATTGGTTTAGTTAATAAGGCATCATTGGCCATTCATTGTAAGTGGTCAACTGGAAATAAAATTATGTACAGTATTGATGGGTTCAACCAGAAAAAGGAGAGCATTATATTAGTCTGCCTCCTTAAGAACAAAAAAAAACTGGGATAATGTTATAATTATTATTATGGAAGGATGAGTAACCATTTGTCACTTCGGCTATTTATGAATCGTTTCTGACTGTTCGGGCTATCTAGTAGTCCCAAAGAAGTTTCATTTCTCTGAAGAAACCCGTCAGTTATTCCATATTTGCCTTAGAAATGTCTTCAGGTTTAAGTATGGATTGATTTAAGTGATGTAATCTGTAAAAAGCGAGTGCTTCACATACACAAAGAATGAGTTCAAGCTTTATTGGCCTTTTAAACACAGAGAACACTGTGAGTACTCTAAAAGTTTGACTTCCTAAGAAGACATTTTCAACGGAAATTGGCCCGTGTGGAGACCAGTTCTGCTGGCCGTGGGTTTTTTGTTTAGTAATTGTATTCCAATGCTGATCATTTTCAAGTAATCCCAATTCGAAACATCCTATGAACAGTATTTCTTTAGGATTATTCACTATATTTAATTTGAATAAGTAAGATATTAATAATAATTATCCTTACTTACTATAGACATTAGGAAACATTTTCCACACCCGGAGCCACTGTAAGCAAACGGCTTGGGCGATAACAACCATACTTCCCTGGATTCCTTTCCAGGCCTATCTTAAGTTAACCTGAAACTTTGAGGGCAATCGGTTTGGAATGCTTGGGAGTCTATAGTGGTCAAACGTACATGCATTCACTTTTATTTATATAGATAGGTTACACGTTTTCTTGTGTACCCACAATTAATTCGTTTCTTGTCAAATTTTGTTGATAAAACATTAATTTATCTTTTGTCCATAAGAGTCTGGGAAAAACCTAGGCGATTCAGACTATTATTATGAAAAACCTAAATGGGTCCAAAATGATGTTTTAAAATATAATAAGATTAAGAACTACATTAATTGTAAAAAGTAGTTGTTCAAGAGCTCTTGCATTTCAATGATCGTTAGTTAAAAGTTCTAGTCTTCAGGAATCTTCAGTTTCTAAAATCAGTTAAATATGAGAGCTCTGGAACAACTGCTTGTAAACTTTTAATCTTCTCCATAAATAAAAATACTAATAAAAATCAGAAGAGAAAACAAAATATGTCTTGAAGCTAAAGCTATCAATTTGTTTATAATGAGTTTAGTGAAGCCTGTAAGTATTTATATGTGTTCTTCCTGTTCGCTGGCATAGAGGAAGAGATAGGGAGGTATTGTGCGATAGAGTTTAGGATCGGAATAATGTTGTTCCAAGAATAGAGGGAATACAAGAGGTGGCTTGTTGGCCAATTAACTATTGATGAAATCGGAAAGCTTCTTGCGAGGACACTAAACTGCCGTTTCCTCTGCTCTCTACTACCTCACCCGGCCTGGGTCGCTTCTGTTTAGTCAATATTAATTCAGTTGAGGATGTTGGTGTGATAGTAACAAATAATTTTTAAATTTACGATATATATATTCTACAGGCCAGTTTGATATTATCTCTAAGCATCTCATGGTATTCAGCAAATAATCATTTTTTCACTTTTTATTGTCACAAAAACTGGAAAAATTTAACTAACGAACAAGAAAAAACTACTAAATTCCTAAGACAAAACCATGAAGATTCAGGCGAGCTAGTAAAGCATCATAGTAATAATAATACTGACTGATCTAAAAATATTGGAATAAGGCCACGATACAATCATTTTCTAAAATTAAATGATAAAGTTTAACTTAATCGCCGGATAGTTATTGTTATAAACTAAACATCATTAAATAGTTTCAAAAACGTCAAGAACAATTTTAGTACATGCTTTGGTGTACTTAAGAAAAGTTAACTTCTATCACATACTTAAAAACATACAAAAGAAGACCTACGAAGTTGGTCACAATTCGGTACACATGTGTTATATTATTACCTCATCTACAGCCTTCATTTCCCGTATTAAAGGAGTTCAAAGAGAAAAAGAGTGCGCCTAATTTATTTATTTAGTTACAAAGTTCTTCCAACAGATAAAAGTGCCGGATTACAAGTAGTAAACGAAAACATGTGAATCTTTAACAGTGTTAAATAACAAAATAATGTTATTACAAAAATAAAAAATACTACTGTAAAACATAATACTAAAAAATATTAATTTTAATGATATAAAAAAACCGCATATTATTAATTAATAATAAAATATACTCAAAAAAGTAAATAATTAAATAAGAGGTCATACCTCTGTCACATATGTGGACTATATATGTCACATAATTAATTTTTATCACAGCTTCTTCTGTATTTCTCATTGTACTTGAGATTAGTACAAAATGGAAAAGAACATAACTTCATTATTACATTTTTTTTTTCGGAATACCTTTTCTTATTTAATTGAGTTCGTTAAGCATTGAAATGTTTTCAAATCAGCTTGAATGCACGACTTTGAAAGATACGTCGCCATGAATTTCTATTTAGTAAATAATGCCTTAAAACCCTCGTAAGTAAAAGAAACATTAAAAATATGCTAGTAGATTATAAACTACTACTACTAACGAACAAGTAATACTAACGCTATTAAAAACCCTGATAAAAAAATTAATAAATAAAATACTTTCTCAATAAAGTTAAATCTCACTCTAATTAGCTTAAGCATTCCTTAAAATCGATGCATCTAAAAAAAAAAAAAAATGGCTGTTATACGTAGAATAATTAATTGTTGCAGTATAATTGTACCCAGTAAAATACACCTATACTACAAACAGTAAATATAATTGATCATTGCATTTTGGTTTATTATTTTCAATTATAGACCTTTGAAATCGACCAAAGAAAACAATTTGGTAACCCCCTTAAACTTTGAGGTTTTACGTTTCAAGATACGTAGAATCCGAATATCGAATAAAATAAAAAAATCCGTCCGTCCCGCCGTCCGCCGTACGTCGTCTCCAGCTTTTCTCCGAGACTGCTGGACCGAATTTTTTGAGATTCGTTACGAATGTCACAGGTTACCCCAGGATGATCTTCGGAACTCGACATTACTATCCGTCTATTTGTTTCAAAATGACGGCCGATTAGAGATCTTAAAAACTCAAACTCGGCCATTTATTATTTATTTATAAAGATAGAGGAAAACATAGGGTGTTTTGGAATCAGCATAAGGCATTGAAAAAAAAAATCTATATAATTGCCGATTAAAGATCTTATATGCCCATAACTGTGCCATTTATAGATAGAGATGTTTAAGATAGAGGTATTTTGGAATCAGCATTAAAAGGCATTAAAAAAAAAAAATCTATATAATTGCCGATTAAAGATCTTATATGCCCATAACTGTGCCATTTATAGATAGAGATGTTTAAGATAGAGGTGTTTTGGAATCAGCATTAAAAGGCATTAAAAAAAAAAAAATCTATATAATTGCCGATTAAAGATCTTATATGCCCATAACTGTGCCATTTATAGATAGAGATGTTTAAGATAGAGGTGTTTTGGAATCAGCTTAACAAGGCATTAAAATAAAAAATTCTCTATCTGTAAATGCTTTTGGTTTATTATTTTCAATAATGGACCTTTGGAATCGACCAAAGAAAAATTTTTTGTAACCCCCTCAAATTTTGAGGCTTTACGTTTCAAGATACGTAGAATCCAAATATCGAAAAAAAAAAAATCCGTCCCAATTTTTTTTTTTTTTGTACTTTTATTGTATTTAAACGAAAGCTGATGAAATTCCCTACAAAAGAGAAAAAATAAAAAATATCATTTAAATCGGACCAGTATAATGAATAATGAACTTTGTAGACTAATTCTCCGGCTTATTCTTTTTTTACTTGGGCAGAATAGATATTTTTGAAATATTACTAAGTGTAAATAATAAACCATTGTGTAATAATTTTCAGCGTTTTTTTAATTGCATTATTGTTGGTTTTCATGCTATTTTTATGTGCGTTGAATAGGTTTATCCTCACTAAGAAGGATGCAAAATATTTAAAACTCATTATAACAAGTTATATCTAATTTCTTAGAGCTTAAGAAGTGGAATATGTAAAAAATATGTATCCTGTCTTAAAATTCTATTCATTAATTTCGTCTTAAATTACATAACCATTGTAAATTTATATTTTTTTAATTAATAACTTCTTATTTACAATTACTTCAGATTATTTTGAATCGCAAGATTGCTACTCAACTCGGGTTTTCACTGTATATTGATCTGGTTACTAAACACTGCCACTACTCAACGTCAGTTTCAGTTCACGGCCCACTGCCCTTATGGTTCAAACTTCCAAGAGTATGGAAGCAGTTTGAATTCTTTGAATATTTTAGTATCTTAATTTCTCATATTCAATAATATACATATATATATATATATATGTATGTATGTATGTGTGTGTGTGTGTGTGTGTGTGTGTGTGTGTTTTAATTTTTGATTAAATTACTTCACTAAAAAAGTAATATGTAATGAAAAATTCATGTATATATACTTCTTTAAAATTATTTTATGCATTATGTTAATTTTTTGGAATTTATAGAACATCCTGTTTATTCATGGGTAAAATTATAATTAATAAATTTATTTTAAAAAAACAAATTTATTTGAAAAAAACAAATGAACATACAACACGACTGGATTTTTAAAAATAAAATAATTTTTTACAGCTGATAATACCTCATTTTACTTGAATGACTCTCTGACACCTTTCAAGCATTCTTTGCTTAGATTGGCTACTTCTTGCGTGATTCCATCCCATGTCTCGACTAAAGCTGTTCTGAGCGCCTCTAAGATAGAAGGAGGTATAATTCTTTACCTAACACGTCTGGCGTGTTCAGCCACGAGATATTACATTTGATTTATACCGGAAATCTACAAAATGGCCATGTTAAACTCTGAATTTCTGTAATGTTGAATGTTTTTTACTTTCTTACCGCTTCTAGGGAAGGAAAATAGGAAAACCTGGGGCACAATGAAATACATTTCTTGTTTTCATTTTTCCCAACTTCATCATAGAATGATATCAGAAATAATGTATAAGATGTAGGCAGTTTATTTTATTAGTGTCCAGTCACTTATTTAACTCATAGTCATCATGAAAAACAACAATAGCGTGAAATGAAAATCGTTTTTAGTTATGTCTTAAATAAAGAAAAAGGTTCCTTCAAAGATTTACATCCGATTTACTAGGCGAAAAACACACCTTATGTGATGGCTGGCCAAAGAAGACTTGCATCGAAATAGAAAGACGTTGGATGGAGGATACGGTACTGAGCATAGTCTGCTGTCAACACCTCGAATTTACTGAATTAGAGCTGTAGTTTCACTGTGCCCCATGCTTCAATGAGCCCCACGTTCCGCTATTGTGATCGAGTCAAAATTTCGATGTGCACTTTTCCACGGAGATATGCATTTCAGAGTTCCCTGAGTCAAGAAAACACATTTTCGACCATTGATCTGTGTGTGTCACGATTTTCTCTTGAATAGGTGGGGACTGATTTTGTTGATTTTTTTTTCGTACTGTCGGGTTTGATCATCGGGCACTCTAGTGACAGCGCAATAGTCCACAAACGTGTTTTTCTATAGGCTGTAGTGCCAAAACGGCTCTAACTGTCTAAAACCGATCTAAAACCTTAAAATCCTTAAACTTTAGATTTACAGTACATCTCCTAGAAAAAGCAGGAAAAAGAGTAATAAAGAAATGAAAACAATTTTAGCGCATAACTGATTAAAATTTCTACAAAACAAAAAAAAAATCATCGAAATCGGACCGGTATTACCAAAGTTATAACCTGCTGAACTTTGTACAAATATTTTATAAAGTATTCTATGTTCCAATGGAAACCGAATCACATTTCTTCAGTTTTTTGATGAGTCGAAAACTATACATTTTCCGGAACATTTCAGATACTCATTCGAAAAATAATTTAAATCTACAAAGCTAAACATTAAAAAAAAATCTTAATCGGAGTAATATTAGCGAAGATATAGCAAGTAATTTTGTATTGTACTATCACTCAAGGCGGAAAGGAAAGTCGTGTGAGTGGATAGGGACCCCACATATTTTCGAATGCTTCTGATTGTGAGCCTAATATTTTTCTATTTCTCTGGTGTCTATCTTCATTAATTCATCATCCAGGAGGGCGATCAAACAGAATGATGTAGTAAATCGTTTTCGAAGTGAATTTGAAGGCTTTATACTGTAAATCAAACAATAGGAGATTATATCTGCTAATATATGTTTATTTTTTAAATTAATGCAAATTAGTATTTTTTTTTTTGTTCAAAATGTATTTAAGTTATAGCTATAACATAAAATGTATATACTTATGTATAAAGATGTTAAATGATAGTGTCTCAGACAAATATATTAATAATTTTCTAAGTGCATCATAATTTTATGGGACAGTTTATTTTAGATAAATAAAATGGAATGACTGGGATATATTTCGGCACACGATCATTAGAGTATTTTTGGGCTGCTAAACAAAATAAAGCATTAAATTAATAAATTCGTGAAGATATTTCGGCATTGAATGAAAGGGGGACTCTATGGGACAGGGCGGTGGAAGTTTTAGTGATTCCTTGGCTCACTGTTGTTTGTTCATAGCCGTCACAGTCCATTGTATCCTGCGGGAACAATCTTTTCAATTCTCAACCTACTGTTGCTGTATTAATGTTGTATCTCAGTTCTGATTAGTGTTGTATTGGCATTCTTCAGTTTTGTTTCGCGTTTTTTAAAATATTCGTCTGTTGAACTATCCCTTAAATCTGTGAAAAATAGAAAAAAAAATGTCTTTATGAGTTAAGATGAAAATGAATGTTTTACAAGCGATCTTTAAAAATCGCCCCTACCATGTCCAACTATCAAATATAGCAAATATGGTACGATACTGAGTATTTTCGTCACTTTGGAACCCTCTAGGTGTGGCACGCAATGTGGCATAGTCTTGAATTCCTAATATTCAAAAGACACAAGGTGTCAATCCTTGAGCATTAGGAATTCAAGATTGCGTCCGTGCGTAGCTCAACTACAGCGTTTTAAACTAACAAACATGAAAATCGCATTTTCACATATTCGATAGCAGGATATGGTAGGGACGATGAGTTTACAAACTAAAACTGCAAGAAACAAATGTTGATGAAAAGTTCAAATGAAGAAAAGATATATATATATATATATATATATATATATATTTATATGTATACTGATGGGGAAATATGGGGTAAAGTGGGCAATCTAAGGAAAATTGATTTTAAACAAACCATGGTTATTGATATTCGTTATAGAATAACAAAACAAATGAAAAACTCTACTAAAATTAGTATTTCAATTCTTTCTGGTCATAAAAACTCAACCAATTTAATGTATTTATTAATCTTACCGGCATAGTAATAGAAATGAACTACAATCAGGGTTAGGTTTCAGTCCAATTCAGTCATATCAATTTGACTATTGGAAACTATTTTAACTAATTTACAAAATTTGCAGTTTAATTCTTCGTGCTCCTCTTCACATTTCATGAAACCATCGTTTACAGCTCCAACATCTAATCCATCCTTCGTTTTCTTAAGAATTCAATTTGAGTAATGATCAGAGGCACTGGTCACATTGCCTCGTTACTCGCCATTTCATTAAATCACTACTCCGTTCAAGGACAATCTTTCAAATTATTCATATGCTATATTATTTTAAAGTTAATCAGACAGTGTTTTCTACTTTACTAATTTAAAAATTCTATCATTAATTAATAATAAAATAGTGAGAATAAAGCTAAAGACAAACCTTATATCAAAATTGATAAAATTAGAAAATTGTTGTAACTCGAACTTGGCGAACTGACCTTTTGAAAGAAAACTAATTAATGGCTTATCTACGAGTCCGTATGGAACCTCGCCACCAGATTGGAGTAGTTTCCAGTGAGTGCACGCCAATGGCCACTTTACTTTAGTCTTCTCTATATATTAATTCTGATAAATCAATAGCTATTTTATTATTATGCAATATCTTCTCAAATGATTGACGTCATCAAACTATCGACATCGAAACTAGTTAGATTGAACCTTTTCTTATTTAATAAATAATGTATAAAGTATAAGTCGAATTCGGGCCCGGAAGATAGGAGTACATTGATTTACTCACTGAGTTACCCCGTTCCTGAAGTCTAGTTATAGAGTTCGAGAAAAGTGAAATGACAAATCGCTGAAAATATAACAAGATGTTCTAAACTATCACTCAGACAAAAATGTATTTATTATAGTGTTTTCGACAATTATAAAGTTGGCTTTAAAAGAAACCCTATTTAATTTAAAATGCTGAAACTCATTACGCACTGTCGACTACCTATCCAAAATATTCTTTTTTTATATATTCCTTCAAATACGACTCAACAACTGATATTCCTGATACAAAGATTGAAAAACTGAAGTGTCTTGGGCTGGCTGGATTCAATGGTTACATAAAACCAAGATGTGGAACGGTATCCAACAATCCTGATAGATTAAATTTTATGACGGCAAATTTACTTATTATAATGCGTATTTTTTGTTATTTTTTTGCAGGTGCGAATTAATAGAAAAATGTATATTCCTTTAACATATGTGCAATAATGAATAATTATAATATTTTAAGCAAACCTGGCCGGACCAAATCTATGAGCATGATGAGGAGCTTTCGAACGAAGACATGACGCCTTCGCCTCCTACTTATTCGAGGTTTAGTAACGCAGAATTTTCCGACCACCTGGGAAATTCTCCCCTAACTGAGGAGGTATTGATACGAAAGAGATCTGCCGGTGATAAGGATACGGTGAGTAACATGTAAATATGTAAATAAGGCTGGAAATAGGTTGGCACCAATCGTCTTCCTTGTAGAGTTCACTCGGCACTGACCGTATGTTCCTTCTAGAGAATGCACAAAATAAAAGTTGTAAAATATTTGAGTACTAAAAAGGACATAAGATCCTTGATTATCTTGAGTGAAAATCCTTTATTGCGGATTTCTATTGTTGGCTTTGAACCTTAAGTTATATTATCCGATGAACCGTCAACGATTCTAAAAAATATTTTTGAAATTCGATCTCCAAGTTATAAGAAAAGAATAAATCTGGATGGATGACAACTGTTGATGGAACATGAGCTGCTTGCATCAATCTTATGACTAGCCTGACTGATATTGGCATGACCTCGAGAAGTTAAGGAACCACTTTCTCTCTCTCTCACTCTCTCTCTCTCTCTCTCTCTCTCTCTCTTTATCTCAGAATTCACCTTCGAAATCAAAGCTGCTGTAATGGTTAACGTCTGACTGACAGCGGAAATTGACCGATATTTATTCTTCAATGTTTTGAAGAGTCCTTTGAATCTTCATATGGCCCGTAGTATGTTGTTGTTCTACACTAAACATGAATATGTCCATAATTACACATCTTGACTAGTGTATGCATTAGTAAGTAGATATTAGCTCTCTGAATATTTGCTGTATAGATTCTGTTGTACATAATATACATAATACAGCTATTTTTTTTTTCAGTTAATGTATATAAAGCAAGTGACTACATTTGTTGTAAATATTTTTCTTGAAAATATCTAAAATATTGTCTTGACAAAAGAGCAAATGAAATAGTTGTGTCTGTCCGAAATGAGTAGAAATTGTAGAACTTCCCATAAAACCACCTTCTCAATAAGACAAAAACAAACACTAAAGAGAAAAAAATCTTGTATGTTGTAATCTCATGAGATTTTTTTGTAATACATGTATTACAGTAAACAAATCTTCTAGCATTCCAATTTCAAGTTATCTAAATTTATAACTAGAACCTACAAGATCTGAAGTTAAAAAAATCAAAACTTTTTAAAATTAATGGGGGGAGGGAGGGTATCGTCCTTGAGTAGGTGTAAACATTCACTGTAGCATAGTTTAGTTGTAGTATTGTTTGTTTATTTCTCACTTAGTATACTTGCTGCTTTTGTCGAAACCAGTTGTCCAGTTGAAATTTGCACACATGACATTTTTTTTTCATTATATTTATTACAACGTTGGATGTGACTTTTTTCACAATTACTTTTTTTGGTAGATTAATGTTTGCTGCGACTCACTGTATGGGAAAGTTAAGGATTAATTTCTAAAACTGATCGATTGACACCATCTAGTAGGTAGTTTTAAAACTTAACCCTTAACTTTCCTATAAATTAAGTCATAGCAAAATTTAATCCATCAAAAAATAGTAATTGTGAAAGACATCACATCCAACGTTGCTCCAGCCAACAGATCAATTAAAATATCCAATTAAAAAATAAACATAATATTTTACATAGCAACTGAACAATATATCAAACTATTGAAAAATGGGTAGTTTTCTTTACTGAATATTTTCGCACGTTCCAGAACATGATTTGTCAAAATGTAATGTTTCTTTTTTAGGTGTTCTTTAAACTTTAGTAATTGGTGTGTACCTAAGAAGTGTAGGTCCTACGAGAACTTGCTTCAACATAAATATATTTATAAGAATTATTTTTTGAGGGAATCGGTGATATTAGCCCACATAAAAACAAACAATAAATATTTATTTTATTTAATGCTGAAGTTTCGATCCATCACTGTGGGCTGTCTTTAGGAATAGAGCAGTATATTCAAGTTTATTTCACAGAGAATGTACCAATCGTGCATACGATTGGTACATAGCTGTAAATACACAGCTGCATAGCTGTAAAGACGAGTTCATGTAAAAGATTAGTTTGTACGAACAGGATTATACTGGAAGATAGCCCATAAGGTTCGACCGAAACATTGGTTATTCCGAAAATGTAAATAAAGGAAACGAAAATTAGACATAAACAGAGGGAATACTTACGAAGTTATCAGAAGTATTTTGAAATATTATAGCTTGAACAAAACAAAGCAAAAACTAATAAAATATGCTCCATGATGTCTTTATTATTAATATTATTATTAATTCGCACTACAGTCATTAAAGGACCTGGGCCTCTGAAACAAACATTCGCCACGCTTCCCTATCGGCAGCCATTCGTTTCCATCTTCATATACCTATAGGGCTAAGATCGTCTTCGATCCAACGCTGCCAGCTCATATAATTCAACGTTTTTCCTTATTCGCCACTTATTTATTCTCTTGGGGCCGTATATTTGTCTCAGGACCTTCCTTTCCCAGATTGTCAACTTTTCGTTTTCTTTCGTGAAAACCCATGTTTCACTCCCGTAGGTAACCACTGTGGTCTTATAATAGTTTTATAAACTGTTTTAGTGTTTTTGCTAGTGTTTTGGGACGATGGATGTCTTTATGATACAGCTGCGAATCTCGGTAAGTACATAGCTTTGAAACCTAACGTGAAAAAACAGTGGGAGAGTTTGTGTCGTAGCTGTTTTAAAGGCGCATAAATAAACGCATATAGACACTAGCATCTTTTAAGCGCAGCTCTAACATAAATACTACCACTTTATATTAGGTTATTGAAGCTGTGCTTTTAGCAGATATCGCAGTTCCAAATGATTGCAACCTAAGCAAATAATGAAACCGATCTAGTACTTTTATTTATATTTTTATTAAGCCTGTTAGTCCACCATCTCCGTTTTTAGATTATAGAACGGAGAAAAACCTGAAATAAACCAAACTTAATGCTAAAACTATGGATGTGTATGCAGTATACATGTTTTACATACATGAATATGTTTTATATATATATATATATATATATATATATATATATATATATATATATATATATTTGTGTGTACATTTTCGTATATGGGGCCGGGGTGGCTGAGCTAGGCTGAGGCGCTTGCAAAAGGTAATCAAAGTTAAGCAATTGTGGTTCTCCAGAATGTCAAATAGTCGCCCGAAAGTTTGGTACATGTACGGTCTGCTTCGGGGAAAGAAATATGAGTCTTCGTGCGCCTGCTGACCCCGAACAGCCTTAATGGCGTGGGTTTAACCGATTTGTCACTGTCCTTAAAAACGAGTGAGTCAGTGGGAAGGACACTGCCAAATTGGCTCCAAACGGAAACCAGGGTACGCAGTAACGTGAGGTTAGGTGACCCCCTCTGGACTGTCTGAACTCCCGCAAGCAATAAAATGTCTGTAAGAAGATCACATCGCGCGGCCGAAGATATACATAGTCTATACTGCCAACAGAAAATATATATATATATATATATATATATATATATATATATATATATATATATATATATATATATATGTATATAAGTTAAAATACTTGAGAAATTAAAACGTAAAAAAAAAGAAAGAATAAGGCACGAAGTGAACAACACGGATGCTTGGATAATACTGACTTTATTTATCTTTTGCAAGGGTTTATATAGTCTTACATTGTTTATTTACACTAATTATTTACATACACTACTTATCACCTCCGCCCCAGTTCACAAAGTGAACTCTGGGTAAAACTAAAGACAAAATAAAATAACTTTTTGACAACAAAACTAACACATACTAAACAACTAAACTATTCTCTAACTTTACAACTAAACAATAAGACCTTGTATGTACATCATATATACAAATACACCAGAATTTTCACAATGGTTTGACAATTAATGTAATTCTCTACTTAGTGATAGAACTACTTATACTAAAAGGACAACGGCATCAAGAAAAGATAATTTTGTTATTTACACTTCCGAATTGCCTGGATTAAGAGGGATGCGAAGGTGCCAGATGTGGGTGTGTCTTATCCTCTGTGCACCTGTCATCTCCTGGATAGAAACTATGTTATGCTCTCGTAGCGCTACCACTCTGAAAGGTCCTTCAAAGCGCTGATCCCCTTTTCGACGGCTGGACGGTGGTCGGCAATATACCGTCATACCTAATGAGATTCTGTGAGATTCATCCGGTACCGCTACGCACTCCCGATTTGCCCTCGAAATTTTTTCTTTTGTGAGCCTAGTATACACCCTTTGTGAGATCTCAGCTAACTGTCTCCGTTTGTGGGTTACTGCATCTCGCAGATGTGTGTACGCGGTAGTAAGGATATCTCCCCTATTCCGTAACGGATGACCTAATACCACTTCCACCGGTGTAAAACCTGTAGCGGAATGTATTGTGTTGTTGTAAGCCACTACTGCCCTAGGCATTGCTGCGGTGGCTCCTAATCCCTTATGTAACTGAAATAACCGAAGGTGTTCCCCTAATGTATTATGGAGACGTTCGATAGCACCTCGTCCTTGTGGGTTACCGGGGGAGTTAAAATGCCATTTTATATTTAAGTCTGAACATTTCGTAGTTGTACGAGCGTTCTTGAATTCCCTCCCACCATCCGACGTAATGTTGTGCGGTACTCCGTAGCATGATATCCAACTGAGCATACCCTCCCAAACGGCGTCAGCTGTTTTGTTCGATAACGGGTAAGCCATGGCTAGCTTGCTAAAGTTGTCAAGAATAGTAAGCCATTGCGAGCCTTCCCAAGTAAAAATGTCTACCTGTACCTCTAACAGTGGCGAATTCGGGGTATGTGACACTTCAGGATGGTCATTGATGGGGTGTCTATCGTACTTCGCCCGGTGGCATATTGTACAATTTTGCAGCACCTCCCGGATCGTTCGGCGCATGTGGTGCCAGTAATACCTGCGGCGAGAGTTTCTGGTACCCCTCGATGATTGGTTTTCCCTTCGTGATAAGCCTTAACTAAGTCTTTTTGCCGGTCTGGTTCGTTAACAGTTTCTACCATTTTTGAGCATAATATTAAGTTCCTATCAGCTCCTACGCGCTCTGTTTCTAATAGATGCTTGATTCGGTCTAGAACCGTTTTATTTCCTACATAAAGGTAATATGTCTTGCCCGGTTTAGTACTCATGTTAAGAATGCGGACGATATCTGCCGGTGGCACTGAGGGAACTGTCCAAACGGTTACAATACTGTGGCGACCATACTTCGTGTATTCCGTTCGCGACATTCCTTCCGTACGGGTTTTCCAGATGACCTGGCGCGTGTGTCGGTTCACTATGGTGTCCATCTCGTTGAGGGGGGTATGTCGAATTTCCTCGGGAATCTCATCCGCATCTACTGTATCCTCCTCATCACGCAACGTCTCTTCCCCGGCAGTGTCTCCGGAGGGACCCGCTTGCTGAAGCGGATTCGTATACAGGACCCGAGACAACCAGTCCGCAACGACATTTTGTGATCCTTTTTGATGTACGATATCGAAGCTGTACGCGCGTAGTTTTTCTTTCCACCGTCCGATTCTGGCTGACGATTCCTTTAGTCCGTCCGTCCATAATAGCGGTTTATTATTATTTATTGCGGTACGGAGCGTAAACCGCCTCCCATATACATAAGGCCGAAAGTGGTCAATTGCCCAGACGATAGCTAAAAGTTCCCGTTCGAGCGCACTATACCTTGACTCTGCGTCGGATAGTTGTCTGCTCGCAAAAGCTACCGGCCTATCCCCGATATCGGATTCCTGCGATAATACCGCCCCGAGCGCCCTTTCGCTAGCGTCGGTCGTCACTACGAATTTCGTTTGAAAATTTGGGAATGCAAGCACTGGTTCCGCAGTAAGGGCTTCCTTGCACCTATGGAAGCTCATCATATGCTCATCGGTAAAATGGAATGACCGACCCTTCTTCAACAGTTGCGTAAGTGGTGCGATTATATCAGCTGCGTTCGGTAGGAATTTTCGATAATAATTCACCATTCCGAGGAAACTCTTAAGCTCTTTTTGATTAGCGGGTGGTAAAACGCGGGAGATGGCTTCGACTCTGGCTGGGTCTGGTTTGACTCCCCGTTCCGAGATAAGGTGACCCAAAAATTTTATCTCTGTACGAAAGAACTGGGACTTCTCTTCCGATAATTTAAGCCCGAATTCGCGGATGCGCTCAAAGACATCCTTGAGGTGAGCTACATGGCGCGATGGAGATGAGCTAAAGACGATAAGATCGTCCATGTATATCTGACAATACTCTTCCCCTAGCCCACGGAGGAACTCATCCATCAGGCGCTGGAACGTAAGAGTTGCGTTTCTTAGCCCAAACGGCATTCGGGTGAATTCGTAATGTCCTCTGCCGAAGGTGAATGCCGTTTTTTCGATATCCTCCTCTCGCATCCGCACTTGATGGTACCCGGATTTTAGGTCGAGTGTAGAAAAAATACGAGCTCCCGCCAGACGATCTAACATATCTTCGAGTCTAGGGAGAGGATACCTCTCCTCTACGGTATTCTCGTTTAGTTTCCTGTAGTCAATTACCAGTCGGTAAGAGGGGTCTGCTTGTGGGTTCAACCTCTTTTTTTCCACGACCCACAAGGGACTGCTAAATGGTGACGTGCTATGACGTATGATCCCTTGACGAAGGAGGTCACCAATTTGATCATTAATAATCGACGTCATTGACTGGGGATATCTCCGGCCTTTCGTATAGGAAATTTTATTTTCTTTAAGTGTTATTTCATGTCTAGTCATCCCGGTGGCCGGTAGTGGGCAGCCCTCCTTATAAAATATATCTGTGTATTCGGATAATAATGCTTCCGCCCTTGGTAACTCTGTACGCACCATCTCTACACGAAGTTCCTTTCCCGTCGTTTTAAATTCCCGGTGATATGATTTCGACCCCAAGGTCATTAACCAACTTCCCTGACTGCCCTGCATCTGGAACCCGACCTTATCCAAAACATCGCACCCAATTAAAATGTCGTATTGATTAGTCAACTTTTCTAATACGTGTACGACCGCGCTCATTTTCACCCCAGTGAGATTTTCCAGATCCCATATATACTCTCCCAACACTTTGCAAGGATCGCTCAGAGTGATAACAGAACATTTACATACCTTAAGTGCGAAGCCTTTGTCCAGCTCCTTCAACACCCCTCTACTGACCAAGGTACTGGTGCTCCCAGTATCAATTAGCGCCCTAAATCCGTCGCTGCACCCCTGCACTATGGGCAACCTCTCCCACACTCCACAAACACTATTTACTGACTCTACTCTGCCTGGGTTGCCCTCGCCTCCTCAGATAGCAGTTTCCTTTTCTGCGCCTGACTTTTTGGGTTTGTTTTTCCGATTTGACTGCAAGCTTGATCTTCCCGCTATCCTCGCCCAGCTGGGCCTCTGTTCGTCTTCTTCATCTGAAGAACTCTTCTCGGAGTGGTCTTCAGAACTTGACGTTGACGAGTCCCTATGTCGTCTTGTTCTATGTGTGTTTACCTCCATCGGTTCTGGGGCTGGGTTCCGCCTGAACATCCAGGGACACGCTCTAGCAACGTGACCTTTGTCGCCACATTCGAAGCATTTAACTGCGGGACAATTAGCTGCGATGTGCCCTGAGCGGTTGCATTCGTAGCATCTACGGCCTTCTTCTCTTCGAGGCCCTCGAGGTTTAGAGCCTCTCTGCACATCTTTACTATCTCTAGGACTCCTTCGGTGTTCAACCCTTGACGGGTATGACGGATGAGGCCTGGGGTCGAACCGTTCTCTATTTCGGTCTCTATTACTGCTCCTCCTGTTCCTGAACGGCACTTGTCGCCACTGTAGTTCGTCAGCTTCTTCTTCCTCTCTGGCACCCTTGTCCATTACGTTACGGACACACTCGACAAAAGACTTTTCGGAAGCTAGTTTTTCTCTGGCCTTTAGGTTTCTTCCTAGTTGTACTTTTAGTACCTTCTCATAGATCGACAGCTGTTGGGCCGCCTCGGCCTGTCCTACGGTTTCAATCAACTTTTCCGAGATTGCTGTGAACTGATTCAACATAATTTCTGCGAAGCTATAATCCGACTGCCCGGATCGTCTGCTTTCAGTGAAGAGACGATAAACGTCTTCTTCTGGTGTCCAACGCCCTCCTCCGTACGCCTTTTTTAGTCTTCTGGTAACCTCTTCCCATGAAGTCAACTCATCTGCTTGTATAGCGTTGAGTACATTCCTTCTGACTCTTCCTACTAAAGATGCTCTCAGTTCGGTGGCGTCCAAAAGATCTACCCACCCAGCCGTGATCCTTGCCTCGATCAGGTTGTGGATCTGGTTGCCTCTCTTCAGGAAGTGATTAAGGTGCCCTAGTTCTCCGCCGAATCTCTCCAGCTCTGAGACGGTGTTTTTCAGATATGTGGCAGTAGCCGTTTTCACTCTCGCCCATTCTAATTGCATTAATTGAGGATCATTGTTAACTACCTGCACAATCCCTGGATTAGCGCCTGAGCCACTATTCTGGTCCATAGGTTGACCTGAAGGATCCATTGTTTGACCTTGACTGTTTGCTGGCGTACCGTGAAGTTGACTGACTACGTTGTCTAACTGACTTGGTCGCAAAACCATGAGATTTAAAAAAAATTCTTTTCTCTCTTCTTTTTTTTTTTCGCGACCGTTAATAACGTGCACTTACTTTTTCCCGGGTTTCGGCACCAGTTAAAATACTTGAGAAATTAAAACGTAAAAAAAAAGAAAGAATAAGGCACGAAGTGAACAACACGGATGCTTGGATAATACTGACTTTATTTATCTTTTGCAAGGGTTTATATAGTCTTACATTGTTTATTTACACTAATTATTTACATACACTACTTATCATATATATATATATGATATATATATATGATATATATATATATATATATATATATATATATATATATATATATATATATATACATATATATATATATATATATAAATTCAAAAATAGATTACATCACGTAAAAGTAGAGCAAAAAGCATTCAAATTTAGTCGTATTCATAGTTTCCGTATCTTTAGTGGTTTTCGAGAACATTGACGTTATATGTATAGGTGTTCCATTTAAAACAACTGATTAATTAAAACGATTTTGAATAATTTTTGCTCTACTGTTACGTGATGTAATCTATTTTTGAATTTACCGTAAATTACTAAAAAAAAAAATTACTAAAAGAAGGTTGGGATTTCATTATGACCCCATGTTTTCATAGCGTTTTTTGAAAATACAATACCATTAAGGCTGGAGGTCCCACCAAACTGAGGGATTACTACTGGTGACGTTGAAAAAAGTTGAAATACGCTAGTCGCAAAATTAAAGATTATTCAATAACCAAGATGTAATACATAAACTATTTTTATTTTACAAAACTATGAATATTCAGAGAAAAATTAGCCTTAAAATGTCTAATAATAACAAAATATTGACTTCTTAACAGATATAGAGTAAAGCAACATTAATGACTTTACGATAACGTATAGTTTATAATTGTAAAAATGAAAATATTTTATATAAAAATATAAAGAGACAATAATCAAATGAATGCACATGATTAGAGTGTAGCCTTGCAAATGACAAGTATAAACAATCATTAGTTTCAAAGAGCGCGTATGAAGAATTGTCTATATTTATGAGTATATGAGTAATAAATAAAATTTAGGTATGTTATAATGAAAAGGGAATTCCTTCTGGAGGTAAATGTACGGGCCCCTGAGGCCGAGATGGAGCTTTGCGCTAGTGTGGATCGTGATTGCAATGTGAGGGGTAAGCTAGAGTCCTGGAGAGCCTCCGCCGTTCATTCTCTTGAGGTTTTGTTGAAGGAGAAAAGATGGTGCAGCCTTGATCAGATGTAGACGAAGAGGGGCTTCGGTTAGCGGGCACGAGATATACATCGTTCTCAATCCGGAGAATTGGAATCTTTTTTTGTTATTAAAAAAGATCTATATATTTCAATTCTCTTGCTGGGATGAAAAAGTAATTTGTACAAAAGTGGAAATTATTTTAAAAAGTAACCGCCTTTACTATATAGAAATAATCAATGTGAAGTTGGCAGGGTATAGGGGAGAGGGACTGGGTGTACAGTTGTGGCACATCTCAATATAAGAAACTTTTGGTTGTGGCACGAGTTATAAAGAGATTGAGCCCCCCTGCTTTAATCTCTTACTTTCGTTGTTTACCAATAGGCAAAAAGAGGATTAACTGAGTTTGTTCAATCAACTTGCAGTATTCCACAGTTGTAATCTGAACTGTAGTTTTATTAGCATTCATTATTTTAACATTTATGAAATATATCTATTATTTGTTTCTATTCACAGTAACAAATAATTTATTACTTTAGCATGGTTCCTTATTATTTACATAGTGAAATAGTTGATATGATCCTACTTGTAGATGATTGCAGAG
This sequence comes from Rhaphigaster nebulosa, assembly GCA_948150685.1. Taxonomy (NCBI): domain Eukaryota; kingdom Metazoa; phylum Arthropoda; class Insecta; order Hemiptera; family Pentatomidae; genus Rhaphigaster; species Rhaphigaster nebulosa. The sequence continues at coordinate 38,629,401 of OX411309.1, forward strand.
GAAAATATCGACGTGCCTCAAGGCTTTAGAAAGAGCGTTATACTGCGAGGGTACACTGTCCTTCTCACAAGACTATTATAGGGCTAATTAATAGAGCTAGAGGGATACATTTTGTTTACAAAGGACGACGTTAGATTGGAAGACTACAATTTTTTTTTAATTAAGTAATAGTTAATCCTCGGACAAGTATACGCAGAATTAGTAGAGTCACTGGTATTATTCGATCGAAAATAATCATAAACATAATCAGATCATTGGCCCTCACTTTCTTCAGGAATCAGTAAACTGGCAAATAGTATTTTTATTCAGGACATTCTTCCAACTATATTAGGAAATGTCCTTCTAGATATGAGGAGAACAATTTAGTTCCAGCACGATGGTTGTCCCGCTCATTTTGCGCTCTTTTATTTTTTCTTTGGGGAAAAGGAAAAAGTCAATGCAACGATATCTCGTTGCATATATCAGAAGACCTTAAGAATAAAATAATCGAACCATCCACTCCCCAGTTTAGGACTACGGGTGAGATGATGCATCAGAAGAAGGAGGCGAATTTTCATTGCGCAATATTGTGCAATTTTTTTGGCGAACTCGAACAAAAAACAGCTAAAACTATAATAAAAACTGTAAGTTTTAAAAACGTAAAAAAAAGTGTTATTTTGTTCTTCAAATAAGAAGCTGAAGCATTTTTATTCTTTAAATGAAGGTATCTTTATCATTAGCTGTGAAATAAAAAAAAACATAATAAAATTAATGGATGATTTCCAATGGCCGTTAAAATTATTGCTTCTATTTATGGAGGTCCATTGATTAGGCATGTAATAAATTCGATATTATTATTTCAAATCGAGCGCTTGCATCTCTAATTCTAAAAGACATATTGAAAAACGGAAAAACGAAGTTTACTATATTTGTATTGTATTTTCAAAAAACGCTATGAAAACATGGGGTCATGATGAAGCCCCAACCTTCTGTTTGAAAAAAATAAATACCTAAAATGTACTTATTAACGGTAAATTCAAAAATAGATTACTCCACGTAACAGTAGAGCAAATCGTATTCAAATTTTCCGTACGTTTAGTGACGTTGAGTAGTTTTAATGGGACCCCCATATATATATGTGTACATGTGTATATATATATATATATATATATATATATATATATATATATATATATACACATGTACACATGGTCTTCATCATGGCTAAATGGCAATCTGCAAAAGATGAAATAGTTTAATGAATGATAATGGTAATGGATTGAAAACTTAGAAAAAAAAAACCTGATACTTTTTCTCATCCTTAACCTTAATTTTTGTCTCCAGTCTATTTAGCTCTAAAAACATGGGTTGGTAATCAAAATACTACAGTAATACATTTTGTTAAAAAAGAAGGTACACTATTAATTTTTTCGAAGATTATATAATTAGGTAAACTATTATCTTGCCTACAAAACTATCAAACTATCAAAACTATTATCTTGCCTACAGTTCTGTACGGGTGTGAAACGTGGCCGCTAACTTTGAAGGACGAACAATGCCTTAAGGTCTTCGAGAATAAGATACTGCGTAAAATATTTGGTCCGAAAAAGGATGAGTCAACTGAAGAATTTAGGAGGTTACACAACGCGGAATTGCGGAGCATGCACCCTGTTAATATAATCGAAATGATATCATCGCGACGGTTGAAATGGGCTTGCAAAGTTGTTGGGCTCAGTAACGAACGAATTCCAAAAGTTAATAAACGCTGAGCCGACTGGTAAACGTCCGAGGGGTAGACCGAAACATAGGTGGGAGGATTGTATTAAGAGTGATCTAATGAATTTGGGTTTGGACGGTAGTCGGTGGACCGAGATTTGGAGACAGCGATTAGTGGTATCGGCATCGAACCTCCGGGTTCGCTAAGCCTTTTATTATTATTATTATTATATAATTAGGTAGGTGAATTGTTTATTGACTAACAGTTTGATTTATTTAATATTTCGTTATTTAGTGGTGTATCTATGCCGTTGTTATGTACATCCCTAGTTACACCATCATTATATTATTTATACATCTTATTTTACAATAAGAGATGATGTGTATGTGAGCAGGCAGTGCTGAAGGTTGCCAGCGAGAGAGAGTGGCGCTCCAAAGGCAGAGGATCCCCTCAGGGCAGCAGAGCCACGTCCCCGTCTGTCGAGAGAAGGCCATTCGTTCCTCCACAACAGCAGCCGCAGATAACCAAGACAGGTCAGGCACTAAGCGTAGTTTTATTGCACCATTCATGCTGCTGTATATGTACTATTTAGCAATTATCAAGCAAGAAGTGAATCAACTTTTCATTACTTTGAAAACAAAGCACTGACTAGCAACAGATATCCATGATGTACTGGAAAGGTAATAGTTTGGATATAAATTCTAAACCGAAATTATGACCATAAACTAGAATTCATTTTAAAAATCACTAAAAAATAAAGTAAATAGTAAAATCCAGAATAACTAATAATAACTAAAATCCATTTCAATATGATCTAATTGATAATGGATCAAGGATCTAAATTACGTATATTCACCTAACACTGCCCTCATGGTACATCAAAACTTGAATAATGGTCTGTATACACCTCTTTATGTGCAATACAATCTTTGCTCTGCGATAAAAGTTTTTTTTTTCCAACCTCTGTGAATGAATCAGCCTCCAGTTCAAAGTAAACTACATAGCCCAATATTTATACTTGTCTTCAAAATTGTATACGTATGACTTAAGTTCCTGTGACTCATTGGTTTTTTACTGCAATGATCAACACTAATATACGCGATCACCTTGGCTTAGGCCAGGGGGTCGATAACCTTTTGGTGGCAAAGAGCCAAATCTATATTGAAAAAAACAAAACATGGAAAAACATAGAAGTGCCTGTTTTATCTTATTCTGTGGCACTCTGAATATTATGCGTAGAGGGATCAAATGCCTTAAAAAAATCGTATCTAAAATTTGGAATGGTTTTTTTACTGAAATATTTTATATTCGGAGAGTCACAAAATTTCCTAAAAGAGCCGCAGGTTGCCGACCCCTGGCTTAGGCCTTTATTTATTTCGAACTCCATTGAATGATCATACAGTATCTTTTCTTTGTTTAGTTAATCTTTCTATAGCATTGTCAGAGTTAAGTTTGGTGGAACATTCAATTATATCATTCCTTGTACGATTTAATCCGACGGAACTTATCAAATACATATTTATAATAAATTAACAATTAAGGAGTTCATTTTTTAAAAATATTTTTATCTTCTAATCTTATTTGATAAATGGTATGGAGGACGAAATATGGCCTATCTTAGATCTAAAGGGGTGAAGTTTTTTTGATCTTAAAGAAGCCAACTTGGAGAACTTCGTATATCAATTACATAAAAAAAAAAGTTTTATATATATATATATATATATATATATATATATATATATATATATATATATATATATCAATAGTAGAAACCTAAATCCAATGGCCGACGAGGAAAGAAAACTTCCTGCCTGCTTTATATTCAAATTTAAGTTCGAATCGACTCTATCCTCCACTTTATTAAGCTATCTTTGATATATGGGCCATTAGGTAATTGTTTCCTCTTTTTATAAATTTAAATGAAGCTATTGGAAAATATTGGCTCGTCCATTATAAATTTCTTCCTTTTTAATATCGTCCTTTATTTTACCACCTTCCCAATCGTCTTCTTATTATGGCCGTATATAATTTACATAGCTAGGCTTCCACTTTATCAACCCTCCTGTTTCAGCACTGCATATTGTAAAAAGTTACGGAAATATAAAGTATTTAATCATCCATATAGTTATTTATTCCATTAAAAGTTAAAAACGGATATGGAAAATAAATGCAAAGGTAATAAATGAAGGAAGAGATTGACTGATTTGCAAGTTTATTCAAACACTTTACCTTTAGAACTTTCCTTATTAATATTTATAATCTGGAAACCGACTAATGGCAGTTTATTAATATTAATTGCTTCTCCCCTATTCATTGATTTGTTTTAAATATAATTGATATCGTAATATTCAAAACTGAAATAAATGTTTAAAATCTTGTGTGGTAATATATTTTAAAAGTTTTCTGTTAGTTTCCATCGGGATTCCACTTAGTTTCCTTGTAGTAATATAAAAGTTGAAATTATTAACGACAACAATCACTTGCATTTATGCGTTTTTCATCACTTTCTGTTATCTTCTAAGACTTTATATAATGGATATTAATTTTTCTGAAATCTCTAGCTCTCCAACGGTATATTATACTCCTTTATTACTGCTCTTATTTCCGATTTGTTTTCAACCTGGGATAATTTGTCTTTTTTTAGTTAGTTATCAAATTCTTTCATATTTAATATTTATCCATTTCTCATTACTACTAACAATGAGAGACTGTTAATTATTTCAAGTAAACAAAATTAAAGGTGCTTCCGAGGAAGCTATTGTGAAAATTTGGCGGTTAAGCCTGTCAGATTATTTCAATGAGAATAAGACCTAGCTGATATTAAAGACCATTAATTTTACGTTGATATAACGAGTTTAATCAAAATTGTTAGAGTCGGTCTCGAGAAAATTGTAAAAATTTATAAAATCAATTATATAAAGTGGCACTTCTGGTATAGACAATTTTAGCGAAAATGTTGCTGCAACATCCCAAGCATATTCCTATCTTAATTATGAAGTTTCAGTTTCGTACAACTTTTCGTTTTTGAGCTAGGCATTTCACAAAAACGTAGACCATTTTGCTTGACTTGGTTATTTAGACTCAAAGAACCTTCCGTTGAAAACTCGGATTCGAAATTTTTCACGATCGCAATACTTCTCATTAATATATTTTGTATATAGATAAGTGAAAGTAATATTAATTGAAATTTATAATAATATAGTGTGCCTTCCAGCGGGCGTGTACATTTCAATAACACGAGCGACCACATTGAATAACATAGGTAGTGCGAGGTTACGTTATACAAACTTTTTAACTTTTATTTAGTAATTATATTTTTGTATATTAATGCTAATTACCTACTGGGTTGACGTCGACTATTATAAAATAAGTAAATATAATATGTTTTGAGGGCTTTAAAGGTTTTACATCTCTACAAAAATTAGGTAATATTTATTATTTTTTATTTCCTCAAGTACCTGAGGTAGGAAGTGAAGTACTCGGTCCAAAAAATTGTTTCAAGATCTACAAGTTTAAATGTATATTCAGAAAAAAGTTTCCCAAACTTTTTGGTCATAATTTATTGGAATGATTCTATTCAGACTTTAGCCCACAACTTAACAATTCAAAATACACCTTTTTACATTAGAAATAGATTATAAAAAAAATCACATTAAAATTAATCAATCTAGGATATATCAAGGAGTTAAGGAAACGCGTACTGCCGTTTTAATTATCACAATAATAATAATAATGAATCAGAAACATGAATTCTCGTGAATAAATTAAGCCCTTGGAGTTCCTAACAATAACCGTGAAGAACAAGAAGACTCATGCAAACTGCTCACAATACAGGATTCTTCTTTACCCCAATAAACCATGGCCTGGGTCTTTTTCATTTCCTTTTTATTCTAACTTTAGCCATATTAAAAAAGAACTTACCTTTTATTAAATGTTGTTTCTGAATATTTCTTATAAAATACGATTTATCTCAAATTTATAAATAATAAAATTTTCTTTTTATTCAAAATATTCCATTTATGTGTGAACTGATGTTGATGTTAGTAATCACAGGAGTTTTCGAAATCCAATGCTTCAATTATTAATATTTCATTATATATTTCAATGAAATTTAAACGAATAATTGTTTACCTACAATTGTCTCATGGAATAAAATAAAAATAAAAAATCGGTTCATGCATTATTTTCATTTAAAGTTATATAGTTTACCGAAAGGTATAATAAGCTTTAGCTATAAGAAAGGGACCAATTTGGAACAAGAAACGATTCTTTCCTCCTCCCAGATTACCAATTATTCCGGCCAATGCTCCATTGCTCAGTATGCTGCGGGTCACTGCACTTGAAGAAAATGTAAAACTATAAAATATTTATTATCACGATAACTATGTAAACAAAAAAAAATACGAGATTACGAGAATGTTGCTTTCTAAAAATTATCTGTTATGAAATCATCTGATATATAAGCAATAATATTTTACTTGTTAGAAAAAGGCTCTCATTCATCAATACTTTTTTATTCAAATCCAACAATGTTAAACTTTTATTTAAATGATATCCTATGTGAGTCAGACAGAGTCATCGTGATTTTGTCAATAATTTTAAATTTCTCGTTTTTGTGGACAATTCTAACTGTGTTTTATATTTATTTGAACAGAAGAACCGCCACAATTGGGTGAGGTTGAACAAGACGACGTCTGGAGAAGGTCTCAGGCCTCTAGGAGAAGGAAGTCAAGGGTCCAGAAGCAACACAGTTACGACGAGGAGACCAAACCGACTGCAGCACCGGCCGCCGAACCTGGCCTGGGTAAGTATTGCACATCATTCATTTCTAAATATACTTAATATAAGTTCACCTAGCACAAAATATTTAATAACTAATTATTTTATTAAATTAATTGAAACATTTCATGCTAGTATGTTCATCAATGTTTGTTCATAATTGATTTTTCGGCTCATTTCTGATTTTCAATATTTCGTTTATGTTTTGATACTTTGTAGAGCGACTGTTAGCCGTTTTAACAAAACAGGCATAAAAGTTTAAAACAGGTGTATGTGTTTTTCTTCTCTTCTCCATATTCTTTTTCTCCCTCTTTCGTTCGTTTCAGCCCTCATGCATACATTATCTCAACGTTTTAGCTCCCACAGGTTCCTCACTCTTCTCTCTAAACCGAGCTATGTTGAATCATCAATTCCGGTGATGGAATCTTTCCGTTTACATTAACTCAAGAAATATTTGTGGCTGTCATTCGTCTTCTTTTTCCAAAACATGACCAAACCGTTTCAGTCCTTCTAGAATATCGAATAGAAGGGTTTCCCATAGATTTTCTCTAATCATCACAATTTTGGATGCTGCTTCTTCAGGTTCAGCCATCTCTTCCTCGGAGATATTTCTTCTCTGCTATGACGATTGTGCTTATTAGTTAGCCCCAAGAGTCATCCAACTTCTTCTATTCCTTCTTTGCCTGTCGGCAGCATGGGTGTTATGTGAGATGCACTTCTGTCCTTTATTGTTCCTAGCCTCCTTTTTCAGGCAGCCTCTCAGAAGCACGTCCTCTTCTTCCAAGGGTGAAGTGGACCGTGACCGCTGCAGTTTCCACCCAATACTCAAAATCTTTGTACAATGGGTAGCACTCTTCAGTTAATATCTGATGAAGCTCCTTCTTTGTGTTGACGATTTCCTCCAGCAGTTAAGCCTTCAGTGCTTCATAGGCGGTTTACTTCGTGATGACGTGTATAGCAATCTCTGTTATCCTACATTTAGCAAGCTCTCGTTTCCGTACAAGAGAGTATTAAAGTACAGTGAGCTGTTGATGCGTAGTTTTCTAACTTTCATTTCTCGACAAGGTTGTTGTAGATTCGATAATAGATAACTTTCCTTTACTGATCTTATTTTATATTTCTTTTTCCATGTTTATTAAATTTATTTGTCAAATTATGTTATGTATAACCCTGCCATATGACTTTCAATAAATTCCAAAGGTATTTAACCTTAAGATATCGTTTTAGATACAATCGTTGTGACATATTTTTTCTTCAAGATTTGCAATGAAATTTGATAAATTATTGTGGTTTTTTAATTATTTGTTGGTTGTATAAAATAAAATTAAATTGAATTTAACTTTAACGAAGTATTGGGAATTAATAATTTATAGTAGAGTTGGCATCTTTGTTTGTAACCGCTTTGTAAAAGAAAATTATTTTGTTTTAATGATTTACATTTCACTTGTATTTCCAGTTTGTATCGAGGAGGAATTGCTTACAGAACAAACAGAAGGTAGGGAAAGAAGAGGCGTTTGGATATTTGATGTTTACTTGGATCGTTTTTGTTTTTTTGAATGGACGAATGGTTGGTGTTATCGAAGAACAGCAGATAATAAGTTAAGACAATATTATTCTGCTCTCAGCTAAAAACCAACTGAACTTTAATACTCAAGTTTAGGTTCACTGTGTGTTGACTTATTTCATTCAAATGATGATCCCGCTTGCTGCATTGATTTTATTCTTTCTGCTTCACCAAATCTTCATTTTGTTTACACTTATTTGTTCGCAAATTCAGAAGATAATTGATTTTACGTCTAACAAGTGTATTTTTTACAGTGAGCTATACATTCAAAATGTTTGCGATTATAACTGTATGTAACCAGTAAGTATGGCCATAAGTATGTAACCAGTAAGTAAAATATATTCCGCCTTGACTGTTTAACTTTTTAGAGTACCTTCTTGGATTTTATATTAATAGCATATTACCTTATGCTTGTTCAATACTAGTGCCAAATGTTTATCCCGGCCCAACCTCTTGTTAACAAGGAGGTCCTAGAACGATTAACGAGGGACTGTGCAGACCGCATTCCATACTTAGTGAATCATTAAGGACCCGTAGCTCAGAACCATATGCCCTATGGAATAAGGATCGGTAGGCTGTAGAAAATTCTTTAAGTATGATCCTCCTCCACAGGTCTCCCGGCCTCACTTCCACGGAGGGCCTCTGCCTACGATGTCTACGCACCTCTACCGACCACCGCATCCCCCGCAAGGAGGTCATCCTTCAGAGCTCCTCCACAGCCAGAACCTGACGATGGAAACGGTAAGTTTATTCAACCTTTCTGTAGTTTGTATTTTAAACTCTCAATAATTGAGCCAGTTGATTATGATTTGATGTGAACTAATTCTGTATTTCAAATATTTTATCGAAAATTTGATAATTTAATATATATATAATATATATATATATATATATATATATATATATATATATATATATATATATATATATATATATATATATATATATATATATATATAATGTCTAACCGTAGACAATACTTCCTCGGATCTTTCCTATACCAAACTTTAACCAGCCCGCAACCTCCCTACATCTACAGCCCCTTACAATTTAAATCCTCTGTCCACGCACAGGAAACAAGATCCCGCCTTTCTATCCTCTATACCCCTCCCATAGAACCAAAACATTCGAACGTTCCTTTCTCGCCCGTTCCTGTACTCTCTGTAATTACTTTCCTTCTAATATCCGCCATGCTTTTTTCTCTAACCTCCTCCTTTTCCAACACCTTTTTTCATTCCAAAATGATGCTCTCTAATTACGAAATTGCAATTTAAGATTAACATATAGATCAGAAGTAAATAATAGTTTTAATGAACTAGCTTCAACTTTGCTAATCAATCCATTATTTTTGTATTTTTTATTTTCTCTCTTTTTCTTTGCTTGATTTCTTTTTTTTTTTTTAATTTTTGGTTAACGATAATTATTCTTTTCAAGACGAGAATTAATATTGTTTGCTTATTATTTTATTGAAAATATTGTAAATATTAATTGATCTTTATTTTATATCTTATTCTGTTGTATTTGTTCACTTGTGTTATTCTTAAGGGACCCTATTGTTAGAATATTATGTATTAGAAAAAAATAATTTATAAATAACGCATGTTTGATTCCAATTAAATTATTTGTTATTATTAATCGATAACTATGATGGGTTGAATGTTATAAAAATTATGAATGTACTTTATTTCCAGGAAGTTCTCCTCTCTCACCAGAAAACGCTTCTTCTCTTTGCATCGAAGAAGATAGGAGGCAAAGAAGAAGAGGATCTCAATTGTAAGCTATAAAATCCTTTCCCTAATTTTTTTTTACGTTCTATCTGAGTATGGTAAACATTTATTCTCAAGATTTTAATGTTTGAAGAAAAATCTTCTTTTTTTTTTTTTTGTGATGTAACCATGTTTCACACACAGATAAACATATTCAAGATCGTTAAATTTAATTTTTAATTCAATTTGATCACTATAAAGTACATGTTTAAACCAAATATCTTCCTCAAATGATTCACTCCTTAAAAAAAAAAAAATTATTTTCTTTAAGAATTTAAGACATTAGACATTAAGATTAAGAAAAGAAAAGAAAAATAACTGAACAAAAGAAAAAACAAAACAAGCAAGTTTAAATTTCAAACAATTCATACAAAAAAAGAGAGCATCACCTGTATATTAGTTATAAATGATATCAATAATTAAAATTTACTATAAATTGAAAAAAATTCAAAAAAAAATATCTGATGCGGAATCCGCATGACTTCCTTGTACGCCTATTAAACTATAAATCGGTGGCTCAAAAAGTGATCCTGAATTTGGATGGTAATTTCCAAATATATCTCAAAAACGGCACTCGGCGTCGCGATGTCCATCTACTGACACACTCACACATACAGGAAACACACACACACCCGCGCGATCATACATAGTTATAAAAATGTTAAAAAACGGTTAGTACGGATCTTGAAATAGGATTATCCATAAAAATATCGTTTTGTGATTTTTAGCACAATTTGCATTCCTCCCTTATAAGATGGCGGGAGGTAAACAAAAAAAAAAAAGTTTCAGGTAACTACAACACTTCCTCTACTGCGTACAAGGAAGTTAAATCATAGGAGAAGTGTTTTAAACCGTGAGATAACATTGACTATATTATTTGCCTCATATCCATGGTTGGCGAGGACTTGTACTATAGTTTCTGCAGGTGTAGCATAAAGCAAATTCTCTGAGACAGCTCGGAAGCTTTTATCTTCAGGAACTTGCCACTATACTTCGTATGCATCGTCTTTTTCAGGATACACGGTAACGCTTCTCATAGAGGTTTTCAGCCTGAAGTCATTAATAGCTTGTCATACCGAAGGCATGTAACAAGTGATGTGAAAACATTGCTTAAATATATAGGTGGGGATTAAGCATTAACAGGATGCTTATGTGTTAGCTGAATCGTCCATTAGGTTTAACCCGATTTAGACCAAAATCTATTATGTTAGTTAAATCAATATTTTAACCGTAAATATCAAATTTGAGTAGTTTTGCATTATATTTTAATTTTTTTTTTTTATGAAAATCAATTATGACCTTCAAGTAAAGGACCACTTGTGGTGATCATGTAGTGGCCTATAAGGGAGGTTCACAATTATATTTTACAAAAATCCCAAATACAAAATTTTAAATTTCTACGGCTAACCGTTTTTGAGTGATGCGAGATATGGACGAACGAACGGACGTACGTACAGACATCACGACGAAACTAGTCAAACGGATTCAAAACGGATATTTCCGTTGAAATCTGATAACCGAAAATTTTCGCGATTACAATACTTCCTTTACTGCGTACAAGAAAGTAATAACTCTAATTCTAACAGCATAATAGGAAACATTACTCATGAAAACCACAACTTACCGACAGGATACAGATTATACACATATAAAAATGTATGGTCTGAATAGTCAATATAAGAAAAATATTCAACAGAATGGTTTATATGTATATGTAGTACATATAATCAGAGCAACATTGAAATAAACGTAGGAGCAATAAGTCCTGTTGAATATGTAAACTATTTAGTTTTTATTTTAATTTTAATTTTGGCTTATAAAATAAATAAATGGCTTATATAAATAAATATAAAATTATTTTGAGAATAGTTTTTGAAAATGGTTCAAAACCTTCACGTGATATAAACATTTTAGGCAATTGGGAAAAACTAGATAAGTCGAATCATTTAAAAACTATAACGACATCAATATGACTTGAAAAACATTAAATTTTCGCGGCTTATAACTAAGTTATAGCAAGAAAAGAGTACATATCTATTTAATAATTATAAATATAAATTACATTAAAGAATTTTGGGCATGATTTGGTGCTTTAATGTGTTGCATAAAATAAATTACTTAATTCTACTTATCAACTGTTTCGCTGTAAAGAGGTAAATTGTCGTAATTAAAATTTTGCTTAATTTGATTTTATTATAGTATTTTCATTGTTCTGGGCATAATTTTCATGTAAACGTATTATAAGTAAGCTTCAAATTTAAAGATTGACCACGAAACAAAATAAGCCATACAGTGCGATCTGAAACTTCTTTTAGCTCTCCTGTAAAACTTGCAGACCGTAAGTTTTGCAATTTCATTCATTTCAATAATGAAAATTGGCCATTTATCTTTGAGGTACAGATATTGTAGATTTTTTTTTATATAATTCCTAATTCTTTTTTTGTTTTTTTACTGTAGGCTATTGACTCTGAAAATCGTTGTTTATGTTTCCTTTCCAAAGTTATACTGATGCTTCGTAGTAACTAAAATTCGTTGCTTAAGTTAAAGCTCAGAATGAGATTCCGGTTTTTTGAAAAATATATATATGTTCGTGATAATTCTTCATCCTTCGCTGACTCCATAGTTTTTCAACAATATCTTCCTTACAAATATTATTGCATTATGTTATTATATGTTTAGGGTATTTTAATCTTTTTCTCCGTGGGTATCTCAATGTTCTTGAAAGCTGATTCACCAATACAGTGATCTTAAAATTGAGAATAATTGAGAGCCCTTCGTTCAAACTCCTTAAGTGTTTATTCGGCTATCTATAATTAAGGTAATATAATATTGCATTTGGGAAGAAATGGAAAGTAGAAGGTGGAACCGATGCCATGATATTCTGTAAAGGAGACCGGACGGGGACAGAGCGGAAGGCGAGCTGTCGGCTGACATTGTATTGATCCGTCCACCTGTAGAGCGGGCTCCTATATTTTCCCAACATTTCCATCTATAATCCAATCACCGCCTCCTTAAATTATTCATCAACGAGGATTTGCATTGGGATGGCAAAGTCCTCGTCAGCCAGGTCTTATTTGCAAATTCGGAACCAAGGGTCACCCCGTCCTCATCTAACTTGTGGGTCATCATCACAAGTTGGAGTTGCCCACGCTATCATAACATCTCTGGCACTGTGCCTTGGAAATTTGCTTGTTCCTACTACACTAGTCGGCCAAGAGAGACTCCCAAGGAAAGACCCCGTTGAACCTATTCTAACTAATGATCAATATGAATGAATGAAGGAAAGTGAAGAAAAAGAAATATTACTCCAGATATCCAATTACATTTTTAAAAAAAATCTATTTACCCTAACCAATAGGACATTGAAAGGGGTATGTACGAGGTGACAGCTCCACAGTAATATTTGTTATGGAAATTTTATTTTTCAATGTGCAATGAATTTCTAGTTCATTTACATTTTATCGCCACTACCACACATTACTAACTAATGTGAAAATATCTACCTTTCAAGAGACCAAAAAGAAGCTTTACGTTTTAATTTTAACTTCCCCATTGCGAATGATGGTTATATCTCTCGGCCTTCTAATTTCTCCGAGCCCTATAATTTTGTTTAAGATTTTATTTTGCAAATATACTTCTTGTAAATTAAAAACTAAGAAATTCCAAAAATGCGAGATTTTTTACGTTCGTTAGTTATGCCTGTTGGTGACGAAATTACTTTTCCTTCCTTTCCTGTATATTTTTAGATATGAGTTATAACAATTCATGCTTATCTATAACTAATACTTCTTGTCACATGTAGTCAATATAATCTAGCAAAAATGTTCTCTTTATCTGGCCTAGATTAAGATGGTGTGAGTATATGGACTTATATTTCTTGCTACAGTTATCAAAAGGCTCACCTACTGGCCATAAAATTGGAACATTGAAACGCTTCTGATCGAAATGATCATTCATTTCTTTAATTAACATCAAGAATGGTTGATTCATATAAGTAACTGGTCATAAAAGTAAAAGCTTTTTATTCCCAAAACTATACATATTGAAGTTTACACAAACTATAATTTGTCTGTTGGTATGTGAAGTGTGTTTTGCTTCCAGGCACTTAATTTTTTTTTCTATATAAGAATTTCCACTTGAATCTTATCCCAATATCTTCTTATCTGTCATTGATAGTTCTTGTCACATGGATCAATTATTAACTAGCAAGATAGTGAGACCTGTTTGTGTCCGATACCTACTTCTTGTTACGTATATGCAAATGCCTGCCAGCCAATTCTTTCACAGCCTATCATTATGAGATTGGGACATCGAAACGTAGTCGGATTTGATCAAAATGTGTCTGTGACTTGTTAAAGTCTCAGAAATAACAAGGATAAGCCAGATATAAAAAAAAAAGAGCCAAAAAAATAGATCCAGTCTGTGGCAGTGGTCCTAAGTCGTGACTGAAATACCTGATACTTTAAGTTTTTCACATTTTTGTATACTTACTATTCATCATTTTCTGTGAACGAATGTGGGGTAGATGTATTAAAATTCATCCCTAATCCTTGGAGCCGTAGGAAGTACCTCATATAACGTTAGCAACAGTCACTAATCATGGCATCACTTTACCACTATTTCACCTTTTCATTTTAATACCATTTCATATCACATTCAAATCTTCGCATCTATTCTTTAACATTTCCTTAGTTCAATGTATGTTTTGTAAAATATATGACTTAGGGAGAGTCACTGGTCAGTTTTTACTCAACTTCCATTAGCATTCTATCGTTTTAAATCTTTTTTACTTAGATTGGAGTGGACATGGTTTCTTTAGGAAGAGACTCTAAGTGAATTTTTTTTCAACATCAATTATATAAATTTTTGATTGGTAAAAAAGAAAGAAAAGAAATTTAAGTTGACTTCTAGCAAAAGTGGCATATAAACTAAGTACGGTAATGTGGGGTAAGTGCGTTTTCGAGATAAGTGCTCAATTGTCTCGTTAAATCCAAACCCTCAACTGGTAGCCAATTGTAAAGATATCAGTGCCAACCTGTTAGTTAAGTTCGATCTTTCAACTTCTGCAGTAAAGCTATATCGGTGTTTATCCAACATCAGACCTGATTAAAAAAAAAAAATATTGCGATAAGTAGAACTTTCAGAAGCTGTTATTTTCTAAATAGTTTTGGATTTACATTTCTTCTGGACAGTTTTCTAGTTTTAAGCGCTAGTCCTTGTTCCGGCAGAACATGATATGTAAATGCAGGTTCCTGTGGCATACAAGTGCATGTGGTGTACACATACCCCTACTATCATATTTTGCTAAGGCAACTGCGGACTAGAACATTGGAATAAAAGTTCTTTTTTTCAATACTTTTATTCAATTATGTTCCACTTCCCATATTCATGACTGTCACTGAAGTTTGTGAAATGTGAATCTCAGACAAGTTCTTTCGATGATTACATCAGTGAAATAATCCTCTATTTTTCATTTGTCCCAGAGCCGCTACTGCTTGAATATAGTTATTTATATACTTCGTACGCCCTTACCGCTTAAGGCAGGGGCAAGTAGATACTTCTTCTTCTTCTTCAATCGGCACAACAATCCATTACTGGATCCTGGCCTCCTCAAGCAGCTTCCGCCAGTTCAACCGGTAAAGTGCAGCTGTTCTCCAATTCCGTACTCCGAGCAGGGTCCTTGGATCTTTTTCAACCCTATCCAACCATCGCAGCTTATGGCGGCCTCTCGGCCGTGTTCCGTGTAGGCGCTCATGTGATCTGATCAGTCCCCATCCTTGCTACATGGCCTGCCCTGCGCAGCCTACCAATCCTCACAATTTTTCCGACATTAGGCTCACCAATCAATGAGTATACTTCCCTGTTTGTGCGTCTTCTCCAAGCTAAACCATCCTTTACTGGGCCGTAGATGCGTCTGAGTATCTTTCTCTCAAATGTTTGGAGATCCCTTTCATCTGACATCGTGAGTGTCCAAGTTTCTGAGGCGTAGGTTAGCACTGGTCGAATTAGCGTCTTATATAATCCCTTGTTTTTGTAGATCTTGATAACGAGCTACTTCCTAAGTGCCGACGCAGTCCAAAATAACACCTATAATAACAAATAAAATAACACCGATGCTATTCGCCTCTTTATTTCTGCCGAGACATCATTGATGGAATTGGCCTGAGATCCGAGGTATACAAACTCATCAACTTGTTCGAAAGAGTAATTGCCAATTTGGACCAAACTTTCGTTAATACCTCTTTGTTTACCAGCAGTCATATATTTGGTTTTGTTAGTATTAACAAATCCTAGCTTCCTAGCAGCATCATCAAGGGCAAGAAAAGCTTCTTCCACAACAGCTTTTGAACTCCCAATAATGTCGATGCCATCAGCATATCCCAGGATCTGTACCATATGGTTAAAGATGATTCCACTGGTTTGAACCTTTGATTCTCTGATAGTTTTTTCCAGACCAATATTGAAGAGCAGACAGGCCAGGGAATCTCCCCGTCGAACGCAATTATGAGAGGTGAATCCCTCTCTGAATCTGCACCATCTGCATCTGCGAAACTCTAGTCTGTTGGAGATTTACATTTACGAAAGCCACACTGATATTTCCCCAGAAATCTCTCAACATGCGGTAGTAATCCTTGATAAAGTATGTTTGAGAAAATCTTGTAGGCAGAGAGAAAATCAGAGATATACCTCGATAATTATTACGTTCAAGATCTCCTTTCTTGTAAATAGGACATAAAACTGTCTTACTCCATGCTTTCGGGATGATTTCTTCTGCCCAAATCATAACAAGAAGATTTTGTAAAGCTTGGAAATGCTGATATCCCCCTTTCTTGAATAGCTCGGTAGAAAGTCTATCAAAGCCTGGTATCTAGTACATACTAGATACCACTAAACTGAATTATCAATGTCATAAAAATATACGTGGTTGAAACCTAGAAAATAGAAAAAATCTAGCTTCAAAAATAAATATTTTACAATCATTAAATGCAGAAGTTTGTTACATCTAGTACACACTTACCTTGCATTACTTTATCTACATACTTAATGCTTCATTTTATAAGCTTGAACACAAGAATTGTATGAGCAATATGAATACAAGGATCAGATTTCTAATATCTTTGTATATTAGAATATGTTATGTTAATGTATGTTACTGCATAAACAATAGAGCATTGATCCCTAAAGTTGATTAGAGCCATAAAAATTAAACGACTCAATCCAAAGTAAGAGGCGGTGGCTATGCGAGGCCCATAATCCTCATTGGTGCTAGGGTACTCACAAACTGCAGCACGCTCTCCTAACCGCTTTCGTAATGGCCCACTCCACTCCCTACCAACTTCATACAATTAAAAGTTTCAGGCTATTATGAGTGACAGCAGAGGTCCCTAGTAGATAACAGTGTAATTATGGAATTAAAGGATACCATTATTTTTTTGGTGAAATTGCTAACAGCAGAGATATTACTAGGGTTTGTATTAAATGGCGTTAATGGTAAACACAATTTTAATTTTTACTAGTTGTGCCCCGCTGTTTCACCCGCGTTAAATTTGGATTTACTCCTAAAATACAAAATAACCTTAAAAATAATGACCTATTTGTTATCCAGTCTCATTTATTGCTAATATTTTCAAGTATCAGGATCAAAACAAATTTCACTTATATCAGTTTCATTCACACTCCCCTTATCCTCCTATTTTATTTACAAAATAACGTTTTCAAACAATAATTTCACACTTATCCCGCGGGTATGGCGTTGTCTACATCAATAATAGGTACGAAAGTTGGTTTAGGGTCCAAGCGGCGTTCGTTATCTCGAAAATGGTAAATTTTATAGGTTTAAAACGCATGGTCTGGTGCGTTCTGTTGGATTCTTTAAACGTTGCTGGAATCTTTAAACCCGCTTATCGATCCGCCTACTTATTATCTTCGGAGTTTTGAAACCATTTACGTTATCACTTTTATTAAAGTTTTAGTAAAAATTTAAGAATGGAAATTGGAATTCGTCACTTCTCCACCAGTTTCCACCTTGGACTAGGCCCAAGACACGGAGACCGAACTGACATATGACCCAACTATCCTGCGACCCCAGCCACTAGGGTGACCTATGCTGGATCAATAATGTCAACAGGTGTCCCGAGGCAGCCTACAAAGCACCAACTACCTCATAATTATGATTATAAATGTATAACAGTATATTTTGACCATAGAAGTATTCTGTATATGTTTTTAGCATATTGAATATTGTAGCTGAAGTTGCATCTGTTTGATGAGTTTTCGATGTTTTCAGGGTCATGTAAAGTCAAGAAATCTCTTCTCAATTGCATGTTTACCGAACCATCTGTATTAAAAAGTCTAATAATAAATGTCAGTTTATGGAGAATATCATGCAATATGCATTTGTAATTTAATACTACAGCTCTTTAGTAATTTTGTGATGGAAATGTAGTGAACGAATATTGAAATGGGAATATAGTGAATTTATACTAAGAATTTCAGGAAGCGATTAGAAGAAGAAATATCTCATTGTGATCCCTAAAAGTGTACATACCGATACAAAACAAAATGGAAGTACTAGACATTAATGGAGATATTAATTATATTAATGCAGACCACTTGAAGGAGAGTATGAAGGTTTTAAGTTACAAATTTAAAGTTTTGAGAAAATGGCAAGTTTATTATGAAGTTTTATTTATGCAATTTTTAAAGACATGATCTATCCAATAAATTGAGAATTCCTATAATTAACCAAGAATCTTGGATTGTTAATGTTACAAGGCGAACATAAGCAAATAACACCTTGATTCCTAAGAACAAATCGATATCCGAAAATTTATTACACAGCATTTTCATCTACTCATGTCATCATTTGTCATTGAACGAATGATGGAAATTGAGATAGAAAATGGATAATTCTGTAATTTATTTATAATTACATTTTCTTTTCTTTGTAGCTTGTAATTAAGATCTTATCCTAATTTTTATGAGAAAACCATAATTTTCTCACATGGAACCTTTAAATTTTTCAATGGACTTCTTTG
Source organism: Rhaphigaster nebulosa (assembly GCA_948150685.1). NCBI lineage: Eukaryota > Metazoa > Arthropoda > Insecta > Hemiptera > Pentatomidae > Rhaphigaster > Rhaphigaster nebulosa. Next base: position 38,648,244 of record OX411309.1, read on the forward strand.
GAAGTATTAAAGGTTCCTTCAAGATTTCTTCTTTCTCTTGGCTAATGTCAGGCCTTTATTTTCTACTTGTATTCCGATTGGCGTTACAGATCTTAAAGACTTTTTTCTTCATTATTGTTCTTTTTAAATATATTTGTAACTCTCAGGAGGAGTGCCTTTTGCCTGAGGGTCTTCGGTATCTATATCGTATCCATAGACTATATTTCATCCACGATGGCAGGCTTGTAAAATCTTCGGTCCTATGCCACCTATAGAGCATTGAGGTCCAAGCTAATGAGGGAGATAAGATCTTTGTGTACGTTTGGAGGAAAATTGTGAGTCCAAACCAGTTCTTGCAGTCCGAACAGCAGTGGAGCTTGGCGATCATGAGCACGAGCGGAAGGCGAAAACTACGACTAAGGAAAGGTGTAAGCTCTGTGGGTTTTTTTTTTTCAAATCGCATAAAAAATAATGAATAAATAAAGGGTTTCATTAGCAGCAGTTGATCAGACACAAGTCCCTGCGTAGCAGCTCACTGCCATCATATCGTGGTGTGAATTCTAGAAGTAAGTAACTACAATTCAGCATTTCAAAATATTGAATTTTTGCCTGATGAGGAACTTATCTATTTTTTAAAAGGATAAACCTGTGGGTCATTTACAACAATTAGCTAGTCGTATGTTGTGGACCTAAACTAATGGAACCTTCTCTACAATTACTGATATTTTACTAATTTGATGTAACTAGTTGTAAAACTCGCCCCACGACATATCCTCTAAAAGGGTAAAAAATGGAATGTTTAACTATGAATCCATATTGCATGCGTCATCTGTTGAAGAATGATCGATGGAAATAAGTTATAACTTCAGAGTAATATTTTACATTATATACAACATATTTACCACGTAATTTATTTTTCTATACAAATTAAACTAACGCCAATTATTATAGAAAATATTAAGATATTTATTGAAATTTTAAAAATGCATGATTTTCTTTTTAATATTTCTTCTCTCATCCTACTGATATATCATTTGAATTTCGAAGGTAATTTTCAAAGAACAATATGGCTATTAAATATACGCTTATATCTGTTGAATATTATTAAAGTGGGTCTCGAACTGTAGAGTGGGGGAGGGAGAAAACGGATGCGGTTAAATGGGTAATTGTCCTGTCAGAGACACCTACTAGACCCTCACAGCTGAGTGGCTCTCTTGATGGCGAACCAGCTCGTCCCCGAACAAGTAAGTCAATTATACAAAGAAAATTGTTCCAGTCCTTTTCGAAAATTGTTCTATCAGCTTTCGACATTTTAAACTTATGTCTTTCATTTTTAATAAATATAATCTCATTCTGAAAAGTAGGAATGACCTACCCTTAACATTGAATTATGTAATAAAGAAGCTAATAATTGTTGTTGATTCAAGTATATCAAATATCAAAATGTATGCAATAACATATACAATTTTATTGCACAACCCCAATATGCCTGTAGGGTTGAGACAATTATCAAAGAAATGAGAAATGGCTTCCTAATTTATACCAAAAAAGACCTTGGGAAACTGTGGGGTTGCGGCATCAGATCGTGTCCAGTGGTGGAGGCTTTTTGGGGAATCTTTGTTAGATAAGTATATTTATGAATTATAAAAATCAAAAGCCGAAAAATACGTATGATAAATGTTTTTCAAAAATTCTTAAAAAGGGAAATGTTTAAAATTTTGAATTTTCCTGCTTTTTGCAACCGTATAAAACGAAGTAATTTCTAATATACTACATAATTCCAATGACACCATCCGAAAGAATATAATATTTTCTAACTCCAAATTTGATGTGTTTTTTTTATTTTAGAAGGTTGCCTGTTTAACATTTATATTATCTTTCATTGCATGAAAACCTACAAAGCATACAAAATTGAAATAATCCAAACTAAAAATATATATATATATATATATATATAAGAAAAAAAATCTTCCATTGAAATAATAACCCATCTTCGTCATTTATAAATCCTCCTGACCTATTAGTAGCGTTTACCAAGATTCAAGAAGGCCTATCTCGAATCAACACATGGGCAAACGAGTGGATTATGGTTAAACGCTGCTAAGACTCAGGCGATTGTCATTGGTTCTAAACCCCAATGTCAACTTTCTTGTCCTACACCTAAAGGACCAACCCATCACCTTCTGCTCCTCTGTTAAAAACTTAGGCATAATCATTGACTAATGCTTCCATTCCTGGAACCACCATATTGCTCACATCTCCCGACGTTCGATTTTTACTTTTAAACTGTTTCATTGTTTTCGCTATCTCCTATCCAAATCCACACGTAGACTCATAGTATCCTCCCTCATATTTCCCTATTTTGACTATGGCTGTGTGGTTTACGGTGGCCTCACGGGGAGTCTCGGGGACAGACTGAAGAGAATTATGAATAGCTTTGTAAGGTTTGTTGAAGGTACTCCAAGGCGTTCCCCTGTTTCAGATCACTACGCTCAGTTATAATGGCTCTTCCCCTCCTTCCGTAGACAGTATTTCCTAAGCACATTCCTTTACCAAGTAATTACCAGCTGGTGCCCTTTTTATGTCTACAATCTCCTCTAATTTAAGTCCTCTATCCACTCCCAGTCCACAAGATCTAGGCCTTCTGATCTTTATTCACCTTCCATAGATCTGCATCGTCCCGACACTCCTTTATTGCCCATTCCGCTACTTTCTGGAATTCTCTTCCTTCTAAAATCCGGCATGCCCCTTTCTTGGCTACATTTAAAACCCTTCTTTTACAATTCCTGCACATAACCCAGACAGCATTAGCATATATAGCATATAACTGGCTAACCATAGCATTATACTGTAATGCAACAGTTTTCACTACGCATCGTATTTATGTATATTTCATTTCATTGTTCATGTAGTTCGTTGTTTGCTTTGTAAATCTCTCCTTTATTTTTTATAATGAATTATTTTCTCTACAATGGTATTTGATTTCTCTACAATTTGATTGTTAAGAAATTCAAATATGCACTTTATGTTGTTGTTAAATGTTTTTTAGATATTGATTCTTTTTCTTTATTTATTTTTCCTATTTGCTTATTTTATTTTTTTCTGTTTCATATTACAATTTAATTTTTTTTTTATCTCTATGAGATGTAAATAATGGAGACTACTCACACAAACCGGGCGTAGGAGTGATGACTCTACCCCGTTAATTGTGAATCGCGTTGTGGTTTTCCAGGACGTAAAATAGCCGCCCGAAGGTTTGGTCCATGGACGGTCTGCTTCGCAGCAAAAAATATAGGTCCTCGTGCGCCTGCTGACCATGAAGAGCCATTGTCCGTGGATCTAGACCGATTTGTCATCATCCTTGAACCCGAGTGAGTCAGTGGGAAGGACACTGCTGAATTGGCCCCTAAGAGATCGGTTATTATGGAGCAATGGGCAGCCTACCATGGCTACCATGGTAACCATGGTTCGCAGCAACGTGAGGTTGGGTGACCTCCTCCAGGCTGTGCTCCCATAAGCAATAGATGTCTGTAAGAACACCATATCGCGCGGCCAAAGATTTCTATGGTCTATAGTGCCAACAGAAAAAAAATAAAAATTATATATATATATATATATATATATATATATATATATATATATATTTGATTTTTTAAATTAAAGAAATGACGAAGATGGTTTATTATTCAGTGAATGATTTTTTATTTTTTTTTGGGTAGTTAGTATTGCTTTTTACTTCCTTGTACGGAGTAAAGGAAGTATTGTAATCGCGAAAATTTTCGGTTTCCAGATTTCAACGGAAATACCTATTTTGACCATCCCTAAATCCATTTTGAATAGTTTCATCGTGGCGTCTGTACGTACGTACGTTCATTCGTATTTCGCATAACTCAAAAACGGTTAGTCGTAGAAAGTAAATGTAAAATCTAGTTGTGAACCTCCCTTTTAGGTCACTGCTTAATCACCGGAAGTGGTACTTTACTTGAAGGTCATAATTGATTTCCATCAAAAATTATATTAAAATGCTTTGCAAAACTTCTCAAATTTGGTATTTATAGCTTATATATTGATTTAAATAACATACTACATTTTGGTCTAAATTGGAAAACCGAAAGCGGTACTTTACTTGAAGGTCATATTAGACTTTCATCAAAAATTGTATTAAAATATAATGTAAAACATCTCAAATTTGGTAAATAGGACTTTTATATTGATTTGAATGTATTTACTATATTTTGGATAAAATTGGTGACAGTACTTTACTTGCAGGTCATAATAAGCTTACATCAAAAATTATATTTAAATTAAATACATAAATCATATGTTTCGGTAATAAAGATTGCAAACGCAATTTGGTTTCCAATCCAATTAATCATTTTTATTACTTGTTTTAAGTGTTAAAATTTAGTGTAAAATACTGGTTTTCCTCACTATTTGTGTGTGTGTCAATAGATGGATGTCGCGACGCCGAGTGTTGTTTTTGAGATACTGCGATCTTCGGAAACTAGTAACCAAATTCAGGATCACTTTTTGAGCCACCGATTTATAGTTTAATAGGCGTACAAGTCATTTGTTGTCCACATCAGATATTTTATTTAGTTTTTAAATGGAATAAGCCAGAAATATAAAAATAAATCAAGAAAAATCATTTAATTTTTTAATTTGAACTTGTCTATGAAATGGGAAAATATAATATTTATTCATTAGTTATGACCAATAAAAACAATTTTTTTTAAATATGTGACATAGAAGATCTACTTGATTTATTCTTATGTGAATTTTCGGATTTAATTTTTTAATAAAACAATAGAAGTCATTTCTTTATATATTAAAAATATTGGTTTATGTGTACATATATCATCAATTCAGTCATGGTAATTGTACTATACCACTATATATTTAAGAGTCATCATAAAACTTATACAAAGCTAAGTCATAAATACGTTGTTTTTTTCAACATTTATTCCTCTAAATTAAAATTAAAAAAGGGATCTCAGGCATCGTTGATTGTCGATTGACTAAATTATATTATTATAAATAAACTAAAATTAAAACTAAAGTTTAATTTTTCCAAAACGGTTCAAATACTTTTTTTTTTAATATTGTGTTTTCTATAAAGTAAATTGATCAAAAAAATAATTCCTCGTTAAAGTTATTTAAATAATCATATATTCTAAAATACTGAAAATAAATACTTAGATTCCCAATACATTGATTACAAAAAAAAATTAAAAGCATTATATAGATTTCGACTAACAAGAATTTTCCAATATTTTTATGTGTTATTCAATTTACCCTCAGGCTCCAAACCCTCTATTGTTAAATATATGTTAAATTAATTATTGGTTTAGGGGGGGAAATGGTTCTAATATAAACAAAGAATTTTATTATTTCACCATAGTTTCGAATAAAACTTTTATCTCTATACTTTTTTTTGCTTATTATCATGCTTTTCTACTTGATTAACTTTTATAAAATAAGAGAGGAACGGTTTGCTGAGGCAACAGGTTTTCCACCACTAGCTGAAATGGCAATTGGGAATTCTTGAACTTTTATCTTGTTAGCTCCTATATACTAACCAGCAATCTATATTCCCAGTGGTGGACCAATTTCCCCTATCAGAATAGCATTGGAAAAATATTGCGAAAATTCTTATTGCCCTTTGTAATTGGCAGATAATACAACTAAATTTAACATGAAAATATATAGAATTTTAACATGCTACAACAATAACTTACTGAAAGTTGTCTTACTAGTACTTATTGGCTAAACTATGGACTTCAATAGCTCTAAATGCAAAAACATAACGATATTTAGCACTATTTTAACTGTCAGTTAAAAGCTTTCAAAAGGTGGCATGAACACTGAATATAGTAGGGTCATTTGGGGTAGGTGCGCACTAAATTTTACAGAGTTCGATTTTACTGGACTGTAAAATTTTTATTTTTGAAGCTAGATTTTTCTTCTTTTTTTTTTTTAAATGTCCCTTAGACGAATATGTTTAAATATTACATTCAATTCTATGTTTCAATCACGTCCATTTTGATGAGATTGGTAATTTAATTGAATAGTTCTTAGTACGCACTTACCCCTGCCTTCAGGAGTAAGTGCGTATAAGGTATCCAAAAGACTCATTATTCAAACAAAGCTGTTTTGGGGTAAGTGCAAAATAATTCGGTGTCCGAAGGATTATTATACTGGTGTTACCATCGAAAAAAGTTAAACCTTGGCTGAGATTCACATTTTACAATCTTCATTGAGATATGAAAGTGGGATGTGGAATATAATTGAATAAATGTATTGGAAAAATTATTTTTTTTTTTATTCTTTAGTCCGTAACTATCTCGACAAAACATGATAGTAAGGATTAGTGCACACCACGCACACTTGGTAAACATGATAAGTAAGGGTTAGTGTACACCACGGACACTTGTCACACAACATTGGTCTGCACTTGCCTCTACTATCATGGTTTGTTAGGTGACTGCGAAAAAGCGCTTAAAAAACAGGAAACTGTTAAGGAGAAATGTAAATCACAAACAATTTTGAGGAGCATCTTCTGTGTATTCCGCTCATAAACAACGCTCCTTTAATTTGTTATAAATAGCTTAACACAAAGTGTTAAACATTTCATTAATAAATAAATATAATATTCTTAATAAATTTAAAATAACATAGACAGTGTTTAACATGCTAACATTTTAGTTAAAATATACATTCTATAATGTGTAAAAACGTTTTAAAAAAAACTGACAGATTTAGATGTTATGCGTGTCCATATTTCAATATAATTTCTTACCTCAATACTGTAATAAAAATAATAAATGTTATAACAGATAAACGTAATTTGTTTTTTGTTTTTTTAAATGCAATTAACAGCTATTTCAAAATTTATTATTACCTTTTTTCAGTTATCTGGTGGGAGTGTTAGTCTGACGTTGATTATTATCTCTTCTATGATCTTGATTATTATTATTATTAATTAGACAATGAGTTGTAAAGAGTAAAAATTATGAGCTATTTTCTAGGAACAAATCATATTTCGTCTTCTACTCCATATATTTATAAATGTGGCATATACACATATATTCTGATCTGATCTGAAATAAACTATGACTATAACCTATTTAATTGGCGGTTAGTATACCATGCTACATAACAAATTTTCCGTCAATCCTGTGAAAGATTATCCATAATTAGATAATATAGAGATTTTTTTTTTTAAATTTTACATACATGATTTGTTTTCAGTATCAGGTTCCCTACTTGACGTGAACCATGTGACCCATTTTCATTCGTCTAGGTGTTTTTCTGCCATAGCGTTGACACACGTATACGAACAGGTGTGGCCATCCTACCAAATAAAAATTCAAGAAATGTCTGATTAAGTAATTGACAAAAAATAAAAGTAATAAAATATTCCAAACCAAAAGGCATTAAATAAATTTAGATTTGATTATTTTATGAAGTTTTTTTTTACCTTTCAGTCAGTTCTAAAATCTTTAATTTAAGATATTTTAAAATCTTGCTCCCCTTTGCGGCAGCTTGATCCACCCTTCGATACGAAGAGACGAAGCGGTAATTTAAAAAAATATTACCGACTCAACGATCCATTGATATCTTGAACCAATTGTATTTATTATCGCAATGCCTTTTCTATTTAGCGTGTATTCCTGATTTTCAAAATGACTGTTAATTTTGAAAGCTTAATTTAAACTCAAATTTTCCTAATTCCCCACATTGTATCAATAAATCTAGAATATATTGTTTCCAAAATTATGATTTAGTATTCAGAGAGAGAGACCGATTGTTGGAAGAGGACAAACCTTCAAGTGGGGATATATTGAGGCTAAGAGAGGGCTGTCATGTTCAGTCGGGCACGTTTTTATTTTTTAAATTTCACCCGCTTCTTTATCTCCGCTAATAGGAATTCTTTTAGTGTCTCTCGTGATTGGGGTCGATGTGTGCTATGTTGAAGTAATAAAGCATATTATATCATTCGTTCTTGTCAATTATTCCAATATACCGCCACATATAAGTAATACTCGTAAAAGTGGAACAAACAAATTCATTAGGGATTGATCCTTCTATACCATCATGCGGATGTCAACTGAACAAACTCATCATTCATGCACTACAATTTTTTTTTTTTTTTTAACTTAAGTAATAATTCAATGCTTAGATGTTTTTGGTTTATAATTTTCAATAATAAACCTTTGTAATCGACCAAGATAAGTGGAAGATAAGATAAGTAGAATCCAAATATTTAATTTTTTTTTAAAAATCCATCCGTAAGCCGTCTGCGGCTTTTCTCCGAAACTACCAGACCGATTTTCTTGGAATTTGGCAACAAAGTCACAGGTCACCCCAGAATCATCCTCCGAACTCGGCATTGCCGTCCGTCATTTCATTTTAAAATGGTGGCCGATTAGAGATTTTATAAGCATATAACTCGGTCATTTGTATAAATAGCGGAATGTGTACAGTGTTTTGAGCATGCCAAGGAATAAAAGCTTACATATAAGCATTTGATTTATTATTTTCAATAACGAGCCTTTGTAATCGACGAAGAAAGAAAAATTCCGTCTATCAAATTTTTTAATACGTCCAATCGAAAGTTAGTGTAATTCCCAACGAAACAAAAAAAAAATCATCAAAATCGAACCAGTGTTAGCAGAAATTTGTAGACTAATTCTCCCCCACTCGTAACCCTTGGTCTCCTGAGTTATCGTTTTCAATTTCTTCTTGTCTCTGTACTTCTATCTTTCAAACGCGGACATCCAGCTTCCTCACATCTTTCTCAACTTCATCCAGCTTACTCACATCTCTCTCAACTTCATCCTTCCTTGGATCCATCCTCCACTTTCACCAACTTCTTGGTCTTTCATTTTCTCACTGAAGTGCGCCTCCAACAATTTCCTCTGTACCCTTTCATACTCTATTCCGACCACATTTCCTGTCCATCATAGCCAACTTGCTATAAGGAAATTCTGGCGAATGGATGCAGCACATATATTTGAAATATTACTATTTGGAATTAATAAATCATTGTGTAATAATTTGCAACGTTTTTAAGTTTAGCTTTGTAGACAATTTAATTAACTTTCAAATGAGTATCTACACTGGAACATCCCGGAATGGAAAATGTATGGTTTTCAGGTTAATTGAAAATTTATAAAAAAGTAAACGAGTTTCTTTGGGGAAATGCGCAGAATCCTTTAAAAACGGATACAAAGTCCCATGTCCTTTGTATCTAGTCTATTTTTTTTTATTTTTTTTTTATTTATTTTTTTTTTTTAGTTTCGTTAAGAATTTAATTACCTTTCAAATGATTATATAGAATGTTTCCTAAAATATTGTACATTTTGAGTTATGCCCTAAATCAGGGGCTCCCAGACGTGGTACGCGCACTGGTGGTGCTCATGGACATTCCAGGTGGTACGCGAAAAATCCAACAAAATTCAAGGATAAAATCATTATTTGACACCTTCAATGAGGGATAACAAATTTTTAAAAATTATTATTGAATATACCAATCATAAGAAGAATTAACACGTTTAAGTTGCCCTAGTAAAGGCGAAGAAAGCACACAGTGTTGAAGAGTACTTAAGAATCAAGTTGAGCTCCATCAAGCCTAACATTGATGCTCTAATTGTAAATAAACAATAATATGCTTCCAACTGAAAAATATTGATGTTTTTCTTTACAATGTCCAAATTTCTTATTTTTGATAGATACATTTTTATTTGCAGGAGTTTTGATGTTATGTGAATCTTTCTGTTGCTGTAATGTGAAATTGATAAACTTTTGCTTTTGGATTCTTAAACTTTATTTTCAATTTTTTATATTCTTAAGAAAATTTACTGTAATAACGTCCTCACCACGTTTAAATATCGAATGTGAAAATATTGATGCAAAGTCCAATATTTATAAAATTAATGAATTAAACTTTGGTATTGACCAATTTTAAATTTAGAAATATAATTACGAAATGCTATTAGTTCACAAAATTACATTTTCCAATTGAATTATGCTTCTTTTATAGCTTGTACTAATAAAAAAAACTATAACTGAGTTACGCGCTCATATATCTTTCTATTACAATTTTTCATTACAAATGTATAATCAACCGGAAATTTTGACATGATCCAGATTTTGCCGGACTGTAGAAACTTTTTTGGATGTATTTTTATAATTATATTAATGTCAATTGTTTGTTGTGTGGTTAATATTATTTAATTATTTTTAACATCGCTATTTCTTAATATTTAGATACGCCATTTTGTTGTTCCATCTTTTGTGGACATTTAGAGGCAAAAGATATTACCTTAGGTTGAAAAAGAGAGTACCAGTGTAAATGGAGTTAGCATGTTAAAAGTTAGCATATATATATATATATATATATATATATATATATATATATATATATATATATGGGGGTCGGGGTGGCCGAGCGGGTTAGCGCGCTTGCAAAAGTGCACCTACTCTCAAACCCGAAGGTTGTGAGTTCGAATCCCGGCACCGGCACTACTTTAATTTAATTAAAGTAATAATTCAAGAAATCTATCAGCCCTCCCCCCGGGTATGTGAGGCCCGTCAGCCTACTGGAGGCTACTCACACAGACCGAGCGTAGGAGTGATGACCCTACCCCGTGTACCTTAATTGTGAATCGCGTTGTGGTTTTCCAGGACATAAAATAGCCGCCCGGAGGTTTGGTCCATGGACGGTCTGTCTCGGGGAAAGAAATATAGGTCCTCGTGCGCCTGCTGACTCCGAACAGCCATAATCCGTGGATCTAGACCGATTTGTCACTGTCCTTGAACCCGATTGAGTCGGTGGGAAGGACACTGCTGAATTGGCCCCAAAGGGACCGGTTATGGAGCAATGGGCAGCCTGCCGCTGCACCATGGAAACCATGGTTCGCAGCAACGTGAGGTTGGGTGACCCCCTCCAGGCTGTCTGTGCTCCCGCAAGCAACAAATGTCTGTAAGAACACCACATCGCGCGGCCAAAGATCTACAAGGTCTATAGAGCCAACCGAAAAAAAAAAAAAAAAAAAAATATATATATATATATATATATATATATATATATATATACTTATATATACTTATATATACGTATATATACGATGGATGATGGCTGAATTGGCAAAACGTCGACTGTTTAGTTGTTTTCCGGCATTTTAGAGACTCAATACTTCGTGTGTGCAATCTTCCATTTATATCCTAAATTTCCAATAAAAGGGAATTAAAATTTCAGGTCAAATAGTGGATAATACAATGATCATCTTATAAAAAATAGATCATATGTACTTTGAAGATTATAAAAATTCCATTATAAAGATGATTATATTTTCTTGGATAAAAGTAAAGCAAAATCTTTATCAATTAACTATATATAAGTTGGTTGTTACAGACCAGACATCACGGCGATCAGAGGATCGCAGACTCGAGCTTCGATAGCAGCTCCAGTGGCCAGGGTCACTGAAACCGATGCAATGCGGAGGCAGACTTCGGTTACTGATGGAGAGGCCATCAAGATAGTCATACACGATGTTGACTGTGACGCATCTTTCGGTAAGAGTTGTTACAATTTATGTACACTATAGAGAATGATACAGATTACTAATATAAGTTTCCCAAAAGACTTTCGAAATTAGTTGTAACCTCGGGGATATAGGCGGCCGCACTTACAAGGACGAAACGGTAACCGACTTGGTATGGGTTCTGAAGCCAATACCCTTCCCCCGGGCTAAGAGACCTCTTCAGCTACATTGCCAACTCATGCGAGTATAATCATCAACTTGATTAATTCTCCATGATTTCGATATAACCATTGCAGGTTTGATCCTTGGATAGTCGCTTTTGAGAAAGGATCCATTGCTTTCTGGATTCTCCCAAGCCAACTCTAAACAGTCATAATTCTCTTCTCTTGGTCGATCTGTTACCTTGAATTCAAGAATCAATACATTTATACCAATTTATACCAGGTATGGGTGATTATCAAACTATGAGCCAATATCGAGTATTATATTATATATTTTAATATATAGTTCAATATATATTATTCAATATATATATATATATATATATATATATATATATATATATATATTATATACAGTTCAATCAGTCATCACATCCTCCAAATTTTTAGTCTAATCGTTAAAGTGGAGATTCTTATTTCAGTATTTCAGTTTATGTATTATGAAATTCTCATATGAAGAAGTGAAATGACCAGAAATTAAATTAAGTCTCAATTTCGAGCGAATGCAGGTCATAATAATAATTATTATCATTTTATTGATATTAAACAGCTGTATTGAATTATATCAATACCATTTTTGTAAGATTTTTTCGTTGTTAACTTTTAGATATTTTCTCAAAAAGTGTACTGTGTAATTATTATTCCAGAAAATATGTAATTACCGTGGATTAAATATCCCACGGTAAATATATTCTTGAAGGAAATTAACCTTCGAATCGAAACAGCCAGGATGAGATGATAAGAAAATTAGTTGGGTGATGCATAGTAATTTGTGTGTTATGTTAGGAAAACCTATTTTTATTTCAATGGATAATTATTTATATTTGAAAGTTTGTGAAATTATATTTACACCTTTCTTGCTTTATTATTAATCATAAATAATATGCATTCTTCTGTATAGAAGGACTTTTAGTAAAAACATATGCCGGTAAATATAATTATCATGGGTTTTAAAATATTTAAATTTTTAAGGCTAAAAATTACTACTGATTTTTGCAAGGCATATTTTAAAATTTCTATAGTGTTCCCAGAGCTCACCACAATTTTGTTTTTAATTTTAGAACGAAGTTGAAAATTCAAAATTTTGCCTATTGAATTGGCCCGTAATTTGAGAATCACCCGTGTACATATATTTATAGTGTTTTGAAAAATCGATCGGATTTTTCGTGGTTTGCAAAACCGCCAATATATTCCCATAACTTTCAACTGCAATGATCTTGTTTTGACAAACCGTAATATCACCATTGGATTCATGTTTTAAAATAAAATCGAAAGAAGATATTTTTTTTTCGATTTTGGTGTTAGTAGCGCTTTTTCCAAAACCGTCCATAATTACTAAAGAATTATTATTATATTCACACTCTTTATTTATTGTAAAAATTAACTTTCTTACTGTATACAAACATATATGTATACCTATATGTGCAAAGCTTATACAGGAATATTATCCATGAGTGTGATGGAGGGGAGCGATGAAGCTGCATTAGGTAGGTTTAGTGCCCCAGTTATTTCCTTAGGTGCCCTCGCTATCTGGCACAAGGGCGGACCTTTTTGACAAATAGGGAGCATATAATCGAGAAGGGCGATAAGAAGGAGCTGTAGGCATTCACAGAACAGGGGAGGATTCGTAAGGATTTTCTTCTTCCAATCTTATATGTCATCGGCTGTAAGTTATATGTGTTCCTTATCTTTCTTGAAATGTTCAAGGAATAAATATCGTATTAAACGATTATATTTAATACAAATTTATTGCATATCATATTAAACGATAGCCCCTGGGCGTTGAATCGATTTGATTCATTGTTTATTATAAAATTTAAATTGTTAGATGATTCACCAGATTACTCTACTTAATCTTTTTTTCAATTCCAAGCTATTTTCTGATATAAAAACTGAATAGTATAGGAGCTAAATTAAAATTGTAACAAACTTGTGGGCCACTGAATGAAAATATATGGTACATATGTTTGATTATATATATATATATATATATATATATATATATATATATATATATATATATATTTATATAGAGAGAGTAGAGCCGCACAAAATGGGGAGACAAGGTTGACTTTGATACAAGAGAGGACCATGGAGGTTTTTTTCAGAAAGGGTCAGACTATTTCTTTCTATCCTGCATTTAGAGGCGGTCTTTCCCCACCAGCCCTAATGTTTACGTTGAATAATTGCAGGTTCCGCTTTTTTCAAGTTTGAGATAAATATTAAAAAGTTGAAAGTATTAAACTTCTAATTTAACAGCTCGCCTTATATGCTGGTTACCGGTCCGTTATTTTCACCTGTTATTTTGTTTAGCTGCTAACATTGACTTCTTACTTAACAATCCTAGGCCGGCTGCTATTGCAGTCTATTATTTTCAAATCACATGAAATTATTTTAATATCTTTTTGTCGAATAAATGTAATTATCATTCGAAATAAATACTGAGTGTTTTAAATCCTAACTGAAATTAAAAGTTTGGCCCCACCTCTGTTTTTTTTCCTCCGCTAATTCAAGAAAGAGAATACCCACAACGATGTGACAAGTGTTTCTTTCGGTCTTTTTCTTTGTGTATAATTATTTTAAAGATATATTCTGTACCAAAAACTATTATTTTAAGTGTGAAATCTGTTATGTACGCATTCCATTTCATAAAATTTGATGTTTCTTTTGTAAGGTTCCAGAACTACTTCAAAGAGGAGAGTTAATTTGAGAAGAGACCCGACAGACAAAGCCCACAGGAGTGAGTATTGGCCATTTTAATAAATGTATTGTTAATATAATCTATAAAATCAGTTCAGGGCCGGAACTAGGATTTTTGCCAGAAGAGGCACTCTTAATTTTTCCAACTCTTAGTTCGCCCCTCCTCCTATCTTAGGAAGTCAGGGAAGTATTACGGTGGGGAAGAAGTGACACCTCTTATATGAAAAACGACTACTTTGCATTGTGATTAAAAACCTGTTTTAAAACTCAATTAAAAAACGTCCATGTTTTTTTATATTTTACATGACTCTAAGGAGGCATATCGCACAAAGCGCAATAAAATGTTCTTCAATTTCTCGACTGTTCTTTGTTATTCATAGATAATACGAGTTATAACCAGAAAAGTTGATTGCTCATCAGGTAATAGATGTCATGACATAATATTTTTCACATCAGTCGATGGCGTGTAGTTTCATGATAATTAATAACATCAAACATGAAATCGATTGTGGTTTTTTCTGTTACGAGGTATCAATTTTTAGCCGTCGATTAGTTATTGTTATCCGTCTATGTTTGACTTACTTTTGTAACGGATAAATGAATATCTCTTCTGCAATAACGAACTATTGAAAAAATGTTTTTTATTTTGCCTCTTAAGCATCATAAAAAAGATCTGTAAGTCGATCATGTAGAAAGTTAAGATAGCGGTTGGGAAAAGTAATATTTTAAGTATCTTCTGGACGAACTGAGGTTTATAAAGTGCGGAGAAGGTAGAGGATTACACTTAGCGAGGGTTAGCTAACAGGTTTAGGATCTGTGTAAAACCTGGTGCCTAATGGTTAAGAGATTGCTAACCTTCCTCATCCAGGTGTCCATAACCAATAATTATCTGAGCCTTTTATAAGCCCTCAGCTCGTTGCTTGTATTTGGAAAAAACGTCATTGGAGATAATTTATTTCGATTATCTGATTACATTTTATTAGAACAAAAGGCATACAACTTTACACATCACCACCTGACTACCATTATATTAAAAAAAAAAAAGGTGAGACGGCAATGCTTCTATTATATATATATATTTGATGACCTATATATATATATATATATATATAGGTCATCAAATATATATATTTATTATATATATATATATATATATTATATATATATATATTATATATATATATATATATATATATATATATATATATATATATATATATATAGGTCATCAAATATATATATTTATTATATATATATATATATATATATATATATATATATATATATATATATATATATATATATATATATATATATAATTAATATATATGTATAATATAATATAATATATGTATAATATATAATATATATAATTTATATATATATATATATATATATATATATATATATATATATATATATATATATATATATATATATATATATATATATATTATATAAACACAATTGAAAATTCGATATTTGTTATCGTATTTAGTTAAAATTAGATATTTATTTAGACATGATTATTTTTTATGTTTTGGATCACATATATTGTAATTACTGATTTGTTCAATATTAAATTCATTGCAATAACTCGTTGGCTCGATATTTTCTCTTCCTGCAACCTTTCGTAGCTTTTGAGCTGTAACATATTCTTTGCCTTGATCTATTTTCTATTAAAATCAATTTATTGACACTTTCTTTCAAAAATGTTTCAATTTTTTAAAATAATTCCTGGTGTTCAGGGCTCGTCCCAATGACAGTTTCAATCACTGCGAAAAATACGAAACATAATATCTATTTATTTATTTCACTTCATTTCCACGAAACATAATTAAATACAGCATGCAATGGTAATAACCCGTATTTTTAAGGTTATTGATCCCCAATAATAATGACCTATAAAATGTTGTTTAATCTCATTTTTTGTAGACATTTTCAAGGAATATGGTCACAAAGACAATTAATTTGTCTGAATGGCAATAAAGTTTTAGTTAAACAAGCTTCATGTTTTCTCAGTATTTTTGTTTCTCTTATCATCCGAATTTATTCACAAAATAATAGATATTTTCATGCCATAAATTTATACATAACTTTTTTAATAACATTTCAATAAAAAATCGGAAGATTTTATTCTTGCCAAGCCTCCTGGGAACCATTAAGATAATGTAGTTAAAGTTTGGTAAATATTGGTTCAGTTGTTTTGCGGTTAACGATTGCAAACGAAAAACGTGCTACCTTTTTATATATGGTTCATTTTCAACTGAAGTGGCACTATTGAAATCTGAGCATGTTAAAATTTCTTGAATTTTGTTTTCTTATCCGCCCTCTGGGTCAACTTAGCATGTCATAACATTACTTCTGAACAACTGCATGTAGTTGATTTGTCAAATTTTAATTTCCTTGAATTTTGACTGTCCATGGCATTTTAAGATATTGGGCCCTCCTTGTTAGAGAATTTATTTTCTGAGCAACTTCGGGTTTTCAACAGAGATTAAAAACATACTTGTTGAAGTCATTATTTTTATTAATATTTGAAAAGTAACAAACATTTAAAAGTGTTAAACATTTGAAAGAGAAAAGGGATCCTATGGATTGCGGGGTCTCGGGAACTAAAATCAATTTTAAATAATATTTTTCACCATTTGTGACTAATATAGGTAATAACAAAAACTTACTGGGAAGACTTTTCGTATTTTCGTTTTCAAGATTTCTGTAAGAGTTTCAAATTTAAAACTTGGCTTTATGGTGGTAATGTAATGGGGGTTATTTTTTTTTTTTTTAAATAGTATTTGGTAATTTAAATTAAAAAATAATGACCCAGATAAACTCAATTTGATATGCCCTACAATGTGCAACCAATAGAGGTAAATAACCAAATATATTTTTTTCTTTGATAGCCATTCAAAGTGACATTTTATATGAAAATGGTCCATATAATAGTATGAAGTGACTACTGGTAATCGTTTCCATTAAATTTTATGTTTCTCAATTTCATAAAATTGATTTGTTTTTTTTATTTTTTGGTATACAAATTTTACATTTGTCGTAAATGATCTTATAGTTATCCATTATATTTTATCGAAAAGTTAAACAGAGTTTGGTAGTATGTCGTGAAGAATAATTATTTAGATACAAACTTAGGGGAAGCGAATAAAACAGCAGGTGATCTGGTTCGATGTGAATAAAGAGAAGTTACACAATGAAATACTTGCTAAGTGAATGGGGCACGTTCTCCCCACATATAGATTGATCACACAAACCTGTAAAATTTGGGTTTTGACACGTTTTTTAACTTTTGATATAGTTAATTGATTCCTATGGATTGTATTTTTTAGCACTGAATCCGCAGGTGCCGCTGCTAACAGGTTATTCTCTCTAAGCCTCGAACCAAGCAATTCTGAATTTTCTTTGGTGAGATGTAAATCTCAAACAAATCGTTTAGCTCAGATTGTGAAAAAAGCTATAAGATTGCATAGAATGAGCCAAAAAAAAAATGAATAAATTATATGAGAAAAACGTTTTGATTCTGTTTTGAAGTCTCATATTTCCGCAATTTGTTAATTTTTCTACATTTTGATATTTGCTTTTGCTAAAAATCTTGACGTGATGGATGAAAATATAGGTCATTTTCGGATTCAGTGGTAAAAAATACATAAGAATCAGTTATCAAAAACTAAAAAACACAACCAGCGCAGGCTAGTGTTATTGATTCGAAGTACCTGCACATCTTTCTAAGTAAATGAATCGTAAGAACGCTCCATTATGTGACCAGGGTTTTACATACTCCATTATTTTACATACTCAGTAAAATACCGATCTATTATTTCGTAGACTCTGCATTTTACTGAGTACCTGCTCAGTACCTGCTCACTTAGAAAGGTAATCCGAGTCAAATTGGGGCACGTGCTCCATACACTTAGCAAGTATTCCATTGTGTAGCTTCTCTTTATTCACGTCTAATCGGAGCATCAGTTTTATTCACTTTATTCTTTGTAGGGTGTATATCAAAACTTATCAAAACCTCAAAAGAGCATATGCGTGAAATGTGCGAGAACTTGCAAAAAATGTTGCGTCACCATCTTTGAGACTAAACTATACATAGCCACTGTCAAGGTTACAGATGTCTTTGAGTATGAGTGTATAAATGCATATGTATATGTCTCCTGTGGTATATTTTCTATGACATGCACTCACAACATTGCAATGAATGGACTGTTTTAATTTTTACCTGTGGTAGATATTAACTGAAATTTCATTAAAACAGTAAATAAATAAGTAAAGTATTTCTGAATTGAGTTTGTTCTACAGCGAGAGGATTCGGAATGCGAGTGGTCGGGGGGAAGGTTGGACTGGACGGCCGGCTCTTCGCATATATTGTTTGGACCGTTCCTGGAGGCCCTGCAGAGAAAGGTGGTCTTCAACAAGGCGACAAAGTAAATATACTCGTTATAAACTTCAAATTTCAATATATTTAAAGTGAAAAATTGTTCATCAGGGACTAATTATAAGAGACATTTATTAGTTTGATGCTTTTCAAATGTCAGGTTCTGGAATGGGGAGGTGTATCATTGGTCGACAAGACATTTGAAGAAGTTTGTTCCATCATGGACAGGACAGGAGATTCAGTTGAGCTACTCGTTGAGCATGGCAACGATTTGTAAGTTTGTATTTTAGTTTTCTTGGAATAGACCAGCAAAGATGATATGGTACTCAAATAGCTTAAAAAAAAATCAATTTTGTCTAATATTGAAATACTTTCATTCGATGAGTCCACTGAAGAATGGGGGAATACCACATGTAATGCAGTTCGATAAAATCAACTTTTAAAATTTGAAGCTCCGACTTTCTTCAGTATGAGTATTCTTCAAACACTTCAAACCGACCATCCACATTTCCGGTTGTTTCTTTTTACCGTCATATTTTACTGTGCGATATGAACATATATGTGTATAACTTCATTTCGAAAAAAATGTGACTTTCTCTCTTTCTTCCGTGGACTCTTCATTTCTAATGTAAATCCATTTTTTTAACATACTGCTGATAGACATTTTTGTACCATTTCGTTATTATAATCTTTCATAATCTCTGAGGCCCGAAACCGACGGTTGATTAACTTGAACCATCTGGAAAATTACATAAAATAAATTTGGAATTATTTGACAGGAGGATGTGCGACTTACTGGATGAACCGACTCCCTCGACAGCAAGAAAAAACTCCGGGGAAGGTCTCTCCATCGGCCTGGGTAGGTCAAAACCTCGAGTACTTCAGTAGTGCAAACTATCAAACAAAACTCTGCTTAAATTTAAACTTCCAGCTAATCCTCATTATCCAAATCCACAACTCACCCAATATTGAATTAAACTGAATATTAAACTTTGCCAGTAGGGTAATGAAAGTAGGGAAGGGAAGACGTAAAAGGAAATAACTTGTCTGTTTGCAGAAGGCGATGTGGACAAATCACCAGCTTCCCCGACGAGGAGGAAACTTCCAAAAACTCCGGTATAATGAAGCCGCATCCGGTTGCGTAGATCGCTCTGCATGCCATATCCTTCCTATTCACGCCCGTTCAGTCATTTTAAGTTGAGAGAGAGGGGCTTTGCGCTTCTGCTTGCATAGGGATTGGAACTCTCAAGTTCGACATTAACGGTTTCCTCTTCACTTTTAATCATTGTTTTAATAATTTAATTGAAATTATTGATCCAAGTAAAACATGACCATTCTAATCTTCTTTTTTTAAATGTATTAATTTTTGTTGCAACAACAAAAGTGATTAATGGCTGCTGGTCAGTGTTGGGCAAAACGTAATTTCAATTACTAACTACTGTAATTTGGAAGAATAGCATTACTTATATATATATATATATATATATATATATATATATATATATATATATATATATATATATACACTGTATATATAAGATATTAATATAATTATACTGTAATTATACGAATAGCAGGTAGAAAAGCAGTATTCTGTCGTGATCAGCTAAAAGGCCCTAACTCCAAATCATTTTTTTAAATACTTTTTTGTATTGTACCCGATTTTTTCTAAAAACTAAACCTTTTTTTGACATTAGCAAGCCCTAAATCCAATGGTTAGATCTTAAAAATGATTTGGAGATTGGGTCTTTTAGCTTATGACGGCATTATTACAATTGGCCATTACAATCACTTAATGTAATTTTAATTGGTGGTCTGCAATTAAAATTACTAGTTGAGCCAAAATATTTGTAATGGCCAATTACAATTCTGCAATTCTAAATTATAGTAATTGGTAAGTAATTGCAATTGTAATTGAAATTACGCTTTACCTAGCACTGCTGCTGATTACTTAACCGACTTATTACATAATAATTTTAATTTAAGTAAAATGCATAACGTTTTAGAATAAATAAATGTCCGACTTGTAAAATTAAATAATAAATAAATAAAAAGCAACAGCGGTGATAAAATAAATTATAATTTGAGTTTTTTTTTTCAATTTTATTATTCATTCATTTATAATTATATTATTCAACTTTTTTTTTTATTATTTATTGTTATACATTATATTTATATTAATTTGTTTTTCATCAATCAGCGCTATCGGTTTAGTGTTTTTTTTTATCCGAGAAATTCGATACTTCTTTTTACTTATCTGATAACTATTCTGCTGTTCAGCATTCTCATTTATCTACGGTTAAATTATCAGCGAAAAAACCCTCCTTATTTTGATGACGAAGAAAGAATCGGATGATACCTCGTCGTCTTATGAAGACAAAATCAGGCTAAATCATCCATCCTATTAAATAGGATACCATTTCTTAATTTTTCTTTTCTTTTTTTGTTTTGCTTAAGAAAAAAAATTCAATCTTCAGTGTATTTTCTCATCAATAACTCCTAAATAGAATACTTCTCAGTACAACAATATCAATTTCATTTAATTATAACAATAATCTAATTAAACAAAATGTTTTACATCTATATTAATTTTTATCTCTAAAGAAACTGTATATA
Source organism: Rhaphigaster nebulosa (assembly GCA_948150685.1). Classification (NCBI taxonomy): domain Eukaryota; kingdom Metazoa; phylum Arthropoda; class Insecta; order Hemiptera; family Pentatomidae; genus Rhaphigaster; species Rhaphigaster nebulosa. The sequence continues at coordinate 38,669,699 of OX411309.1, forward strand.
GATGGATGCATTGTGCAGTATATGCTGTAATATTGGAGCAAAATTATCTGCATATATAATAAATGATAAAATTATATTGTTTTTTTATCTATTCGTTAAGAATGATTTGATGTATCTAGATAAAACAATCAGATCTTATATTCTCCTATCTAAATACAGTTGAGTTTCTACAGTCCGGCACTCGCCAATGAATAAATTGAAGATAAACAATAAAGAAATACTTAAATACTCTATTATCATTTTTTTTAAACCGATTTTCGTTCAAAACTAATTTCCTTTAATATTTACAATTCTTTTAATTATTATATTACTAAGTGTATGGAACACGTGCTCCACACATATGGACTGATTATTGATTCAAAGTACCTGCTCACCTTTCTAAGTAAACAAAATGTGAGAATGCACGATATGTGAGCTGGTATTCAGTAAATTGCCGATCTACTCTTTCGTAGACTCATCATTTTACTGATATGACATTTCACGTTTTATTCACTTAGAAAAGTGAGCTGGTACTCCGAATCAATATTTCAAGTGTTCAATACACTTACTAAAATAATAATTAAAAGAATTGTAAAATAATAATAAAGAAACTTAGTTTTGAACGAAAATCAATTTTAAATAAATAATAATATAGTATTATGTATTTCATTTTGTAACTTGTATTTATTCTCATCGAACCAGAACACCTGCTCAATTTTTTGAGGGATGAGTGCTCAGTTTTTTTCACTTCACCTAATATGTAAATTTTTAATATAATATGTAGCATATATACTAAAAATAATAAATATTTAAATATTGAGTGTCTTCCTATGGTTGTATTTTTGTATTTAACTTCCAGTAATCTGACAAACCTCCATAATCTGACACACTCTGGTCCCATAAGGGACTATTATAAAGATATCGGATTATAAAGACTTAATTGTATATACATTTCTCTTTCGGATTTTCTTTACAAGTGATTCTACAACTTTTTTTTTTCTCTGAATGCTTTAGATTGTGTATAAACATCGCCACATGTCACATTTTTTCTCTTTAAAATTGGAGTTCCTTCATACCGTTGAATGAAAAAAAAAGGTTAAGTTAAATCGACTTCTGGTCAAAACAGTATCGTTATACATATCGACGTCGTTTTTAAAAAAAAATGCGTAGCAACATTTAGCAAACTTTACAGGAAACACTTGAAACATTTTTTTTTTCCATATAGCAATATTTATTTTTTAATTTTCTTTATTGAGTAGAGTAGAAGTTTATTCAAGTACCAAAACTTTTATAATTAGAATGTATTTTTAAGGCTTCTAGCACTGGTCAAGGCCCGAGTGATGACTGAGAGTCGTCAGTATTTGGTGCTCACGTCATCATTTGTCGATTTTTAGATCATTACCATTTTTTTTCGATATATCGTGAGCGGGAATCGGTGGAGGTGGTGTTAATTTCCTATTATAAATCGAAACCTGAATTTCGATTTTTTGGCTCCAAGTCTTATTCAAAAAACGACGTCTTTATGTATTTGTTAACAACCATCTATGATGAAATGTTGTAGTGCTGAAATGATCGGAACCTCCTTTAGCGAACCTTCAAGTGTCCGTCATTGTTTTAAGCCCCAAAATCATTCAGAATAGAAATTTGAGACAAACAGTTGAGAAAAGGGGCAACCAATGCATAATGGATAACCTCATTCTCTTAAAGCAGCCTTCCTCTCTCAACTTAAACGACTTTTATTTGTTTCTCTGGGCCAAAGGGATAAACTCCCTATTTGTTTGGTTTTTTCTATTGAAAGGGGAAAAAAATACTTAAAATTAGAACACAAAGCCATTGGATTTAACGGAAAAAACATGGTCGGCACTTTTAAAACTTGTACCAACTAGAGTGTGTAGGTAGTAATTGCTTTATTTAATGTCGGAATATTCCCTTAAAATTTTTGCCTTTTCTTTCTTGCCTAAAGTATAATTTGAACCTTTTATTTTCCACCCCACCCTGACTTAAATGCTTGCTAACAATCAAACGTATCTGTCATGTGTGTACTTATCCTCCATCCACATCAGTGTTGATATATAACCGAAATACTTTATCTTTCTATACTATCTGTGTATATGGCATATTTCCATCATAACTAAGTAGGTTTATACAAAGTGTATTGTTTAAAACATGTTAGCTCTAATAATATGTATTTTTAATATTAAAAACATTAATGTTATTGAGTGTTTAGAAAGTTATTATATATGTGTAACATGTTGCATTTAGCTCTTGTTCTCTTTGTATCTGTCCTTTGTGGCTTTAACATACTGAAATAATAATTATTAACCATACACACTTAATCATAAGGGAAACCCATTAATTATAATGAAGCATTTTGACAACTATCTGAATTTGAAGGGTACATGAGACCCATATGTATTCTTTTAGCTTTATGCGAATTTAGAAACCGAATTGAATTACGCTTATATCCCTCTCTTTGAATCACTATTGGAAATATCATGCAATATTCCTACTTCTACATTTATTTCAAGAACATTTATGGTATCATATTTTCATATCAGTAAACCGCATTAATTTTATAATTGGAGTATGTCTTTAATTTTAGTCAGCCTATGAAAATAACTCATATTTTCTATCATTCATCGTTTGGCAAATTATTATCCAGAATTGTCACAGTTTGCAGAAGTCTTGCTTTATAACATTGTGTATCTGAATTGTTGTATTAATGATAAATATATCCAAAGCTGGGACCAGTACAGTTTAAATGAAGTAGCCCTCTTTTAAGCTTATCTATTCCATTCCCTCATATTTCTTCCCCTGTTCAAAAGTTGTTCACTGATTTAAACTATAAGAGGGCTCTAATATTTGTTTGGCATTATTCAAATGTTTCAAAGCTGAAGTTCCATTAAAGATTCTAAAACAATCTTATAAAAAACTATATTGGTAGACCTAATTCATATTTTAGGTTTATTTAATCTTAAATAAAGAAAATTATTTAGCAAATTATTATGCCATTCTACTTTTAAGTAGAATAAGTCATTTTTAGAAAATCTATTTGGATCGACATCTTTTATAATTCCTTAATATTTACTTATTAAATTTATGTACCATGATAAAAAAAAATCCTTGCATTAAAAAATTCATTTAAATTTTTCTTAATTTTTTCTAAATATTGTAGTCATAAGTTCATTGCCTAATGATTTTATATTTTTAATTTCATCCAAGAAAATGAATAATCAATCTAAATTAAACTCAAAATGTCGAATTGATGTTATTACCTAACAAAGATTAACATGCTCTGCTAATGCTTGTGTGATCATGTAAACTTTATTTTTTATAAAATAATTAATGTTAATTAAAATTAATAATAAATAAATTAAAATGATTTTGAAGAGATTATCATCCTTTATTAAAATTTTTGGAATGGTTATTATATTTTGTTTGAACAATTCTCAATCAAGAGCTCTATCCATCCAGTTTAGATATAATCAGTCAGCTTTGAAGTTATCGAATTATTTTAAAATAAAATTTGGATTAACCATTTTGTTTTTCTTTTACTTCTATTTGAGCAATAAAAGCTGTGGATTATAAAAAACACATGACTGCAGTTTTCCCTTTACAAATAATAATTGCAATCTCATATGTTTTTGCTTCATGATATAGCTAAAAAATGGCAATCCTCAATAGTGGCAGGTTGACTGATTTCAGAATATGGAGGAAAGTATTTCTTTTGAATATTCTTTTCAAAGAAATACCTCTTTCAGTAGAAAAAGAAATGGAAAATATATCAATGTTATAATGATTGAGAATAATATAAATTATCTTCATTATTTTAGTTTTTAAACACACCATTAATTTTTTTTTTTTTTTAACCATAATAAAATACCTGTGATATACATTGATTACTGTTTATTCTCTAATATACATATTATTATGTGTTATGTTAACTATTCTCTTATAATAATAATAATAAAAGGCTTATCGAACCCGAATGTTCGATTTATTATGTTGTGTTGTTGAACTATTTTCTTATTAATTAATATATTCAGGGTCATCCCCTGTTATGTTTTATAATGTGAAATGAAGGAAGAATAGCTATTTTCTAACCTCAATGAAAATCAGAAATTGTACAAAAAAACAAATTTCTTGTTGAATGATTTTCATAGCACATGAAATGAAATATGCTCTCTTTGATTGAATCTTTGAAAGCGGACAAAAACATTAGCCTGATTCACTTACAAACATTAAGTGATACCTTAAAAATTTAGAAATCTACTCAATGCGAAAAAATGGCAATATTGTTTCCTACAAAATATATAGTGAATAGGTACTAGTTAATAGGAGACAAATTATATTTTTAATTTGTTGAAATCTTTCAGGAACTTGCTTCCTAGTGTACTATTTAAAAATGTTATATGGATAAAAGACAAGTGCTAATGAATTGAAAAATAATTTTCATTTCAAGACATATTGTTCCCTAGCAACAGCATAATGCACAACAGAAAGAATATTAGCTTTATTTACACCCAAAAATCAGTGAATTTGGGATGTAATACATCAGATATTTAAAAAATAAAAGACAAATATAATAAATGAATTTATGTATCATTTACATTTATACAGAGGATTGCTAGTTAAGGATTGAAAGAATAAGTAGTTTTAAGGATGCTAGGTAAGGCTATACAGACCAAAATGGATACAAAATTCCAGGATATGAATGAGGTCCCAAGCAGGTATTGCCATCAGAGATTAGCCTTGAAAGCCATCCTAACTCAATATACCAGAAAGAAATATTAGAGTATCTAGAGAGCCCTTAAATGAATTTTATGAATCATTAATCTCTTCAGTGTCATCTTGGACTCACCAGATTATCCCTATGTACTTGGCTTCCATAATTTACCAAAGTGGTGGAAAATAAGGAAAAATAGATGTCGATTGGTAATTAACAGAAAGGAATCATATAACCTTTGAAATTGCTTGAGGATTGAGATATCCAATTATATGAAACGTTCTTACTTTACTATCCAAATATATTTTCAACCAATTTTAGAAAACGCTTCTGTGAGTATGGCTCTACTTTCTGAAATCAGGCTTCAACAGTCACTATTACCCTCAGATTGTAATATCAAAAAAGTAATCTATTTTTAAATGACCCTCAATCTAAGAAAGAAAAGAAAGCTATGTTGTTCTCACCAGTTTAAATAAATTTCTATTTTATTACATTGTTACAATTATTTTTAATATTTTCATTAATTTAAAAAAATAAAACAATTTATATCATTTGTTAACAAATTAATGTGTGTAAATAAATATATTTATGAATTTCTTATAAGTTTATTAATGTAAAGATCTATGTATTACACAGAGAAAATGGGGTATTGTTTTATGAGTATCTGAAGGGGATATTAAAAAAAAAAATACAAATAAAATAGCATTAACAAATAGAGATGATTATTGTAAATGTATATATATATATATTTATATAGTCGTTTAAACTGTTACTGTTGATATTACTTCAATTGAGAGATCAAAATCTGAATTTTATTAAAAATATCAAAATTACATTCCTAAGCAAATGTATAAATTAGAAAAACTTGCTATTATTCAAAGCTTTTATACTTACTATAAGAGTAAATTGTATTTTTATAATACTGTTGCTACAAATTACTCTATTTTATCGTCATGAAAAGATACATAATTTTAAAAGATAGATTGATAATATTTATTCACAATTTTTTTTCTAAATAAGAAAAGTATTTTTTCAGTTAATTGGATATTCTTGACTTGCTTGATTTAAAATGTAAAAAAGAAACATAATTTTTCTAAAAAAAAAAATCTAGTCATAAATGTTGAAGTGTAGCCTAAATTTGCATTTTTCTCATTAGTTTTTTAACTGTCATTTAGTTAATGTTAATTCAAATAATCGAGTGTTCGTTTCGTTGTGATTTTCAGTATTAAAACTGGGAACAAAATCTTTATAAGCATATTATTTTTGTATAAGTCTAAGGTGATCTCATTTGAACTTTTGGTTTTCTTAAAATTTATCAAATCATATCAATAGCTGATATATATTTGTACACTTAAAATTTATATGATTGCTAAGGCCTAAGGCGCCTGAACTATGCCTCCTAATGTCTAAATTGTAAATTGTATGTTATTTGCTACGTATAGAACATCGAAAATGTGTGTATGTTGAAAATATTGGGTATATTTATACACAGTCTTATTGTATAATTAAATATATTATATAAACCAAGATAGGCGACAATAATAACCTACTGTATCAAAATACTTTATACAACTTTTGCATTGCGATACAGGCGTTACATATAACATTTATTAAACACTTCACAAAAAAAGAAAAAGAAAAAAAAGTAAAAAAAAAAGAATAAAAAAACATTCTTCTTAGTAGTAAAACATACTTGTTTTGGGATTTGGAGAGTAAATTCTAAATATGTACGAGGTCCCTTCTTCAGGCCTCTTGCTTTGTATACTATGACGTATCAAATTTCAAACAAAAAAATAAAACCATGTACTATAGTTAAGAATATATATACATATATGTTGTAGAACTTAGTTATAAGATATGAGGTTTGATCATTGTGATTCTGAACCCATGGTAAAGCTCGGTAAAATTTCTAACAGAATGTAATGTCAAGCAGTTTAAAATGGGTCAGTGTGCCAGTGAAACCTAAAACCCTGTTGCAGTATAATAAAAAAAAAAAATACGTAATGTCATTTTAACATAAATTATTTAATTTTTAATATAATTTGTAAGAATTTCATAGCCATTATTAGGCATCTGATAACAACAAGAATGGTTTCACTGTCCACGTCCTTGGAGAGCAGAATCATGATAATAAGTTAGGTAACAAATAGGAAAAAAATGTGTAAATGTTTTAAGAAAAACTATTGTTCTTCGAATCTATCCTTTGTCTCAGTTTTCTCTGTCACAAGTAGTCAGATAAATGTAATAGGAAAATAGAATAATCAAAGGGGGAAAAGTGGGTACGTTTTGGAATAATGTTCTCTTTTGGGAAATAAAGGCAAAAATATATAAATATGAAATACTTCATTTCAATACAATATTCAGATTCCTTGTTTAGGGTAGGCCAAAGCATTTTGGAAACTAGATTTATTTTTGTTTTTTATGGTTCTTCTTTCACTACTTCTTTAATTGCCATTTTTTCTGGTTGATACCAATTTTGTTTCTCTGAGCAAGCCATGTCCTTATGAGGACATACTCATCTTTCAAATTGTGATAGTATTTAGCTGAAAATGATAAATAGTGTGATTCCCCTACCATTAGATGTGATTTCCCTTAGAAGTTACCAATTATCGCGTTATCAGTAATTTATCTTATAGGATTGTGTATCGTGAATCATCAGTTTTTGGAGTAAAATTTATAAAATAAGAACCAACTATTTAATCAGATCAAAATATAATAAAGAAGAAAACAATGCTTCATCAGCTTCTAAATAAGAGGAAAGCATTGTTTGCAGAATTTGTTACCCCAAGTTTTGGTCAATAAATATTAGTTTTTTATATAGGAATATTGTTCTCAAATTACTAGCTTTACTAAAGAGGGAATTCAAAATCTCGTTGATTGTCGCAAGAAGGATAAATGAACTGATGACACTTATGTTCATTAATTTATAAATGATCATTGTATTCACTCTCGTTCACTCCGAAAGCTTGCATTTAATATGAAACTATTTGGTAATAAGATATTATTTCTGTTTAGTAAAAAAATAAATTTGTCTTCCACTATTATTCTTTAGCTCATAGCAAAAGTCAAATGAATTTATATGTTAAAATATAAACAATGAACGAGAACTCGTGTAAAGATCAATTTATTTATTCATCAAATAACTCAATATTTCTCTTTTTTTGAACTTAATTATATTTTAATCATAGCTACAGCTTTACATCTTTAGCCAAATTTAGTCACTTTTAATTATTCTTAAATTATAAAATAAAATGCAAGTTGAATATTATACATAATGATTACACCCCATCCAATAGTTTCATATTTTTCCTTAATTGATGACATGCATTAAAAAAAAAAGATACTTTTTTATAAGAGCAAATTTGTCCCAATAATTAAATGTTAAATAAAGTTAATTCGAAATCTTAGCAAAATTAAATATAACTTTGCTTTTGGCCCACCCTATAATACTTACACCTGAAAGAAACCATTTGGAATTGTTTTCAACTGAAAAAGACATTTGTAAAATAGATTGCTTCTTAAACGCTGTTCATATTAATGTTTGGAAACAATTTTTCTGGTTTCAAAGCACACAACATCCTCAGTGGCACATGATGTTGCATTACGACAATTACCAATGCATGGAGCTTGCCTCTTTTCACGTTAGATCTCTTATTAGTATTGTCATTTTCCTTTACGCGTTTTTTCAGAGCTTACCTTCATATATGAGTCTTCAAAAATGTACATATCTTTGTAGATCTAGGTTTTAATGTATATTTATTTCTTAGCAAAATGTATCTGAGCAGAAGTTGCTAGACTGGTAGCAGTTGAGGTTGGACAATACACTTAACTTAGAATGTTTTATTTAATATGTATATAAATAACCACAAAATGATGTAGAATTTTAAATTTGTTTTGAAGCAATATTCACATAACAATTCCTCCACTTATCAAATCAAGATTTGTACAGCATCAAACACTTATTAGAAATTTTGAAGAATTCAATGCAGCACTTAATTTAATGACCTAACTTACACAGACACATTTATATTTTATATATATATGAATATGTATTATTTTGTGCATGAAGACAAATATGTGTGTTTTATATGGAATTTATTATGTGAAAACTGTGGACAAATGCAGCTCTGAGAATCGCATTTGGTTCTTTTTTTAGTTAATTATGCCCTCAGTGGTCTGTTATATATATATATATATATATATATATATATATATATATATATATATATATATATATATATATATATATATTGTGCAACTTATTTATTCTTAGGGGACTTTATCCTAGAATAAAGTTTTCTTTCTATTCTATATTTTATATATATATATATATATATATATATATATATATATATATATATATATATAGAGAGAGAGAGAGAGAGAGAGAGAAAGAGATTACATTCATCTTAAAAATATATACAACTATGTAAACTTAACTATATTAATTTAATTCACTTTTAAATTGTATATTAAATACTATTAAACTATGGTATGGCTCTTTATATATAATGCATGAAAAACTGGATTGCGGCTCTCATACTTATGCTTGTCCACCCCTGTTATATGGAAATAAGATCCTTTAACACAATTTTGCTTTTACTAATTTTTGTTTTATTATTCCTTTGTAAAATGATTCAATTCCTTTAAGATCACTTTTCAGAACAGATATATAAAAAATAATAATTTATGATCAGTTCCAAAAGGTATTGTTTATAAAATATTGATTTTAAGAAAACTTGCCAGATGTTTTTCTTTTGGTACTTTTTTAAGCTAGTATTAGTTTTGATAAAGACACTGAATATTCTGACATGAAATAACCTGCTATTGTAATAATGGTATTGTTTTATTAATTAATAGTGGAATGTATAATGAAGTATATTGGCGCCGAGCCAATTGTGATACCTCACAAACTTAATTTTCAAACCTCCACCAATATATTATTTTCCAAATGGCAACTCAGTTATCCTCATAATGCTAAGGATTCAATTGTATCCCTTCAATAAAAGAATTCTTGTCTGCATCATCTGAGACTCAGCCACTACATCGAAGAGATGTTCTGTTTATAATTATAGTTTAGTGTTATTTGGGAAAAAATAAATATGCTAAATTGAGAACAGATCATAAGAAAATAAAAGTAATAGAATGGAATATATTCAACTAATACAAATTTGTGTAAGGACAACTCTTAAGGTATACTTTATAAAATGTTTTGCATTAGTTAATTTTTGATAAATGGTCAGAAGACATTTTTGTAAAAGCAATAACTAACAAAAGAGACTGAAATAATTTAATTTGATAATTAAAATTTGTTAAAAACAGAATTATTTATGAAGTGGAAAAAAATAACTTTTTTAAATGAAAATGTGATGCTAATTACTTATGAAGTGGAAAAAAATAACTTTTTTAAATGAAAATGTGATGCTAATAGAATGAATACCAGCACTAAATCAAATTAAAAAGCTGTAGGATATGTATCCCAGGACTAGATATTTAGAATTAATAATATCCCTTATTCGTCTATTATTAAACTGTGACTATTTCTCGTGATTCATGTATTAAACTATTCTATTGCCATTTTTTCAATAACTAAATGCAAATTACAATTTTATGATGTTGAAAAGATTTTTTTAGATGTTATATCTGAATTATATAATATTCTTGATGAATATCAAGGGGGATTCAGACCAACTATAAACCACATTTTCACCTTAAAGTTCGTGTGTAAATGATAAAAAAAATGAAGAAATTTTATGGTAGTTGCTACTCATAGATTTTAAGACTGGCTTCAAAGAGTACCAAGAAAAGAATCATATCGAAATTAGAAGAATTATAACAGAGAAATTTATCCCTTGTGAGGAGAATCTTATCATTTATGAGAACTACCAATATCAAGGTTTACTAGAGTGCAATGTATATAGAGGATGGGTCTTCAATGCTGTATAGATGAGGACAGCAAATAAGCCATGTGTTGGCAAAACTGATGGTGTGATTCCTCGTCAAAGACCTCTTTGAGATTGAGATGATTGGGAAAAGCTGTTGAGCAGAGCAAGGATTGTTTTATGCATCCATCATTCCATTAAATAAATTAATAATCATTTTCTGATCAGAAAACAATTATAATCATTATTAAAATATGAAAAAATTAAAAACAAATTGAATAAACAAACTAAATTTAAAATTTACTCATTAATTAATCATAATTATCTACTGAAATTTGATTATACACAACTCATTAAACGGACAAATTGCCAGTTAAATAAATTTAGTTGTCTTAATTAATATAGTTTTCATTTATTTACTCTCAGACCTGTACTTGAATAAGTTTTGTACCCAATTCAATTTGTGGATCTGTTAGTAGATTGCATTTAAAATTCATTTTAGTTTATGGTCTGGTAGATTTTGTTTTTTTTATCCAATTATTATTAACTTATTTTATTTGTTTAAGTATGTTTTTTGTTTTTTAATTGCTTTGAAGCCCTAAACAATAAAAGCTTAATCATGATTTTAATTTAGTAAATATATAGTTAACTAATTTTCTGAATTTTGATTACTACAAAATTAGTGAAATAAATTCTTTAATGTAATTTTTATTTCATGTGATTAAAATTGCCAGTTATTTACACCATACTTAATTTTCTGAATTACATTATTCAACAATTTTGATTCTTTAGAAAGTTTTTATTTAATTTTTTAACTGTTTATTTTGTTTAACCCCTTCATGTAGCCAGAGTGTGAAGCTCGAGAATTCCATTTCATAGGTTTGCCATGACATCAAAATCATTTCATTGGCTTTTCCCGCTACAAAAAGCCAATGTTTTAACAACCTCCAAGTTCATATCCGTTGAAGCGAGTTGGCCCCGAAAGCATATTAGGAATCGTGTAAGGAAGGGTGGATTGGGTAAGAGGAGAGAAGGAGGAGAAAATGTATACATATTGATATACTGGCACTGCTTCTGATTCCAGCATACCAAGTTGCCCCCAACACATTCATTGCTTGTTTTCTTTGTAAATGCAATAATCTCTTTTATTTATGGGCAATAAGTAATAAGGGATGTTAATAGCTTCTGCTGCATAATATAACATAAATAACTATACTAAAATTGTCACTGCAATTTTTAGTATATTTATTTTCCATGAAAATTAAGTCAAACAAATACTTTTTGATTAGTTTGTGTTTTATGTCTAATTTTAAAAATTTCTAAACCCTCACTTAATCGTTTCAAAATCTTTAAAAGGTGTGAGATTTATTCAATCATCTAGATATAGAGTAGTCTCGCTAGATAAATATGTATTTGTATTTACTGAAGATTATTTAACTTCTATAAACTGTTGCTAGAGAGCTCTATTTACTATACATTTCTGGACTTCTAACAGAAAACTCAATCTAGAATAGCTCAAAATAAAAAAATCGGCTAAACGGGTACCTTAAAAATTGTTTTGTCTGTATTCAAATAATCTCATTTTTACTTAATAAATAAATATTATAAAGTTGTTTGTCTCAAAGTGTGAAAAATCCACAAACCTATAAAATACTTTGGGGTCTGAGTCCAAGAATTCCTAATTTTAGCTTTTTAAATATTTTAATAATTTGTGTTATCACATTATGATCATTATATCAAATTTTATCTTGTATTTCTCATGAATTAATTATTAAAACAGCCATATTTAGCTATAATACAATTTTCATAATATTTAATTCAACATGGCGACTTTAGAACTTTCAATGTGAAAATAATTCACCATAAGATCATTAGTGTTTTAACTTTGCCACTCTAAATGTATAGATTGTCTTCATGTGCTATTAGTATAAATTTTATATAATCCTTTAAAAAGGAGTTCGAGGGGGAACAAAGTTTGAGAAATACTGTTATAGAATTCAGATTTCATAAAATTTAAATATTTTCCTTCTTTTTTTAATTTTTTATTTAATGTATTATTTGATATATTAAACAAAATGTTTATTATTATTTTGCTTTGCTGGCTAATTTTATCTTCAATAGTGACAATTTTTGGTTTAAACAAAGAGCTATAGGTACATTTCTAAAGGTTAATTATTTCATACTTGTTATAATTTTATTTAGTTGATTCAATCATTCAAAGCCGCTCTATATGTAAATAATGTTTAGTAAATATAAAAGGTAAGTAATTCCACTTTTATTTTCTCAACCATACAATATATAATAAATAAAACCATACCTCAATTGCTACCAGTTTATTTTCTGCAGTGATTCAGTCTTTTAACTCTATTCCATCAACCTATAAGAAATTTACCATACATACTTTTATAAGAAATAGTACCCTATTTGTCTGAACCTGCTCAAATGAATAACCCTCAATTTTTTTTAGTAGACCAATATCACTAATTGTACATATGGCATGTGATTTATTTGTATAAATATTTTAAAGTGATTATAAGTTTATAACATGTAATTATGGATTTTGTTTCGGGAAGCCCTGCTTTGGCGATTGTTCCTGATGAAATGTCGCTTGTACTTAAAACATAACAACACCACACAATGCCTGTGCAATGCAAAATGAATTAATGAAAAAATAAATTTTTATAAAATAAGCTTTTGTTTTCTTATGGGATTTAAATATTTATAAAATGAAGCATTTGAAATTTTTTCAGCTTTAGTCTGTTGTGAGTACATTAATAAAGCTGTATAATTAGATCCATTGTACACACATGTACTGTGTAAATAGAAGGATAACAAAACTGTACTTTTTTAAATACATTTATAATGTACGTTTGATTGTTGCTTGTATCGAGGCATGGTGCATGTTGTTGTTTGGAATGGATCAGGGTGCTTGGAACAATCATATAATAATAAAATTAACTAACGAAAAAGTGCTGTATGAGAGAGCACAACATTGAAACGCTCTCTGCTTTCTGTCTGATGCACCTACATGTGCCACTAAAATCCTAATTTCCTCAATATGTACAAAGTGTAGAAATTGTAGCTTAGGTACTAGCATTGCTTGGTCTATATTAGTTTATGCTTGTCTATTTAAGTGCTAAAACTGATGTAGTGAATTATACAGTATTTTTATAAGATGAAATAGCATTTCAAAGACTGGAAAAAGTTAAACTGCATCAAAGAAAAATAATAATTATTTTGAAGATAGACAAGAAAACAAGAAATTTGAAAACCAGCAGTCTAGTAAGTACCCTTGTCTAGTATTGATGTTAATTTTACTTCCTTAAATTAAAATTTGGTAAAAGTTAAGTTGAAAAAAAATGTATTAAATAATTAAAAATGTTTGATTAAAGTAGTTTATAAACCTTACTAAGTAGTATGCTTCATTTTGAGACAATATGACGAACTGTCAACAATATTAATTGCTTGCACCCTAACCAATTAATATTTATATTTTATATCCAATGATTTAGAAGCTTTTTTGTTTTATTATAGAGAGATTTTGATTCAGAATATAGGGAAAATACGATATATGATGTATTGCTCATTAAGTACAGCATAGCTAAAACAAAAAAAAAAAAAAATATATATATATATATATATATATATATATATATATATATATATATATATATATATATATATATTATTTAATGAATAGAGTTGTAAAGTAACTTTGAACTTAAAGAGAAAACACTTCAATTTAATATATTGAGTTATAATCTTGTATCTAGTCCAGATACAACCCTTTCAAAACGCTTATGTGATGAGCTATTGAGCAAATAGAGAAGTCCAACTTAGCTAGAATTACTCCGAGAATTTAAATTTGTCCTGATTGAAGGTTATATAAATATCCCTTTAAAAACCTAGAAATTTAATCAAATTAGCCAAAGAAAACATCTCCTATTCTAATTCAAACTTTAATACAGATAAAAATTCTCTTCTTAAATGCTAATTTTCCTTTTTTTAATTTCTAGTTTTAAATATATTTGTAATTTGTTTTATATGCTATCTGATATTTATTTTTAGAGGATTTGGAGATGTTTATTGTTAGTTCATCAGAAACTAGAACAAATTACAAAGATGTTACCACTTCATTGCCTCTCAGGTTATAACTTTTGTTGCATGGATATTTTTCAACCCAGATATTCTAGAGCATACAGTATTTGTATTGTTTCCATCCGAAATACTTATATGATTTTTTTTTTATCTGTGCTGTTTCTACAAATATGATTATCATCAAATAAAAAAAAATATATAAATAATTATTAAAATAATAATAATTAAAAATATAAATAATAAAAAGAAAATATAATTCAAATCTTTGCATTTTTTTAATTTCACTATATAAAACTAAATCGATTTTATACTTCAGAAAATCTTTATATACTTTTGAATACAGTTTAAGTATAATATTATTTGTTGCTATTAATTATATTTGGTATCAAAATTAAAGTAATTAAAAATTATTCTAATTTATGAATAACTATGTTTTTTTAGTTACCTTCAGTATAGTATTTAATGAGCAGTGCATTTTAAATGTAATTAATAATAACAAAAGCCTTGGATTTTTTAAAAATATTTCACATGAATTTATTGTTATGCTCAATGTTAAAAATGAAAAAATAAAATAAAAGACTCGATTTAAGATTAATGTTTTAATTATAAAAAAATAGGATCCAACACCCAAAGAGCGCACTCCTGTTTCTGGTCGTGTTCAACTTCAAGTTTGGTACAATGATGACAAAAATGAACTAGTGGTATCAGTATTTGCTGCTGATGATCTTGCTCCTCGGGACGATGCATTATATGGTGCTCTTCCAGAAGCATATTTACAACTTCGGCTTCTGCCATTTACGTAAGACAGTATACTTGTATTAACCAATAAGTTTTCATATTGTCATATTTTCATTTACTAAGGAAATCCTAAAAAAGGATAACTTTTGTACTTAGTATTTCTATGATGTGTATATGTGTATTTTTTTTTTTAAATAATATGATTGATTTCTTATAAGGACCTTGTATTTAAAAAATAAATGACTATATGTCTGTAATATACTTCATTATAAAAGTTAAAAGACTCATAAAATAACTAATAAAATAGTTGTCTTGAATTCAAATTATCAACAAATATTTAATATTTGTAATAATAATAAATTATTAGCAAATTGTAATGAATACACACACAAAATAAAATAATCCAACCTTAATGAATCTATAATGCACTATAAGAGTCACTGACATTAATTGACTAATATTTTGAATGTTTTATGAAGTGGTGATTCGAATGCTGTCAAAACTGAAGTTGCTGAAGGTACCCAAAATCCTATTTGGAATACAACTCTCGAATTGAAAAATGTTCAAGGAGAACAATTGATGGAAAAGAGCTTGGAAGTAACTTTATGGGACTTTAAACCAGATAAGGAACAAGTTTTTTTAGGTTTGTATAATTTTAAATTTATTAATTGAATGTTTATAGTTCAATCAAAATAAATAAAAATCCTGCCTGTTATGAACTATTAATTAATTATGTAGACATAATGTAATGTCTGTCACTCCTTTCAACATCCTATCTCAAAAAAATATGATTTTAAAGTTAAGAAGTAGAATAAAATTTATTAATAATAAATATCAAAGATTGGACTTTTTATTTGCTATGCTGCAAATCTGTTTAGATAAGCCTGACTTTTTTCTTTGTTTTCAGTACTTTCAATGTTTTCAAATAAGTATTGAAAGTTTATATTTAATATATGAAATAATTTATAAAGTAAAAACGATACTTTTGGTTTGTAGCAATAAACATTCATTTAAAATATGGAGATTTTGCAGGAATATGCCACTCTATTGGGGCATTTTTTTAAACAGGTAAAATTGTAGAGCTAAAAATTGCCAATTTTTGAGGTATAATGTTGAAAAGATTGAGTGATATATAATCATTCTTTATGTGAGTGAAATCTATTCCAGACTTTCCCTAATGCATCAAATTGGAATACATAGTTCTTAATTGATTGTTAGAAGTAAATTATTATTTATAATTGTTTTAATATCAATTTTGTTATTGCCTTTTGCTTTATTTTTGTATTTGTAAACGAGGCAATGATTTTATCTGCTCTACTTTATTATTCTTAAGAACAATTTTTCCTAGTATGAACAGTACTCGCTAGCTTATCTTGCTCTCTAATTTATTTAATACTGATAGAAAATGTTTATAATAAAAATACGAATTATCCAATGATTGGATCATAACACACAAGGCTTCCATTATTTTTTTTTCCAGGAGAATGCTGTGTGGATCTCCAAAAAGCACTCTTAGATGATAATCCAGTTTGGTATCGACTGGAAGATCCAAGACAATTAAGATCGCCTAGATCTCCTCGGTCATCAATAGCATCAGACACTTCAATACGAACTTTAAGGAGAGGAGATCGTTCCCTTTCTGGTATGTTTCATTTACAAATATCAGTTGGTTTACTTTAAGCAGTCACTTCTTATCCCATTTGATTAGATATAAAATAAGTTGTTTAAATTAAAAATAAAATTGTTATTACAAAAATTAATGAATAAGATTTATTATTTAGTTTTGCTATTCATTGAGTTTCATCGGAAACAAAATATATATATAAATTTTGTATTCTTAACTAAAGGCCATGAAACATTAAAAGGATTTGCTAATCCAAACTGATAGGATTACTTGGCAGCTCAATTTTCAATAACTTCATTTATTTTTACATTACAGTAGTAGCTGTGGTTGCAGTTTTTGAGGGTATAGTTAATATTTAATGCCACAGATTATCGCACACATTAGTATTTAGAAGACAAATCTGATGCACTTGTTTGCATTACAGCTTCCATTAGGAATAGCAAAATGGTAGTATAGTTACTAATTTATCAAGTGGGGTTTTATGGTCACATTTTTATGATTAAACTGATTAGTTTATAAACATAAAAATCTATGTATCAAATTTGAAAACCTCTTGAAAAATATTTTATTTATATCAATTAATTACTATTTAATATTGACATTTTTTAAATACTCATGTACATCTATTTCATATTAAAAACCATAACTGTTAAATAATCTTGGTTTACAGAATTTTCAAAAATTCAAAAAAAAAAAATAAATAAATAAACTAGCCAAGGCAAATATCCGAATTTTAAAAATTATGTATTTATAAGACAATTTTTTTATATTCAAAATATACAGGGTGTCCCACCTCGTGATGTCAATACTTTAGGAGGTTATTCTAAAAGTCGTTTGTAGTTAAATGGCGCAGAAATGAAATTTCTATCTTAACCCATCGAAGAGATATCCTACTTTTTGTGTATTTTAAAAAATACACGATTTTTTAGTGAAAAACTGTAATTATTTAATTTCTGGTTGATGTATCATAAAAAACGAGGATATTTTTAAAAATTACATTAAATTTCCTATAAGGAACACCCCCCTTTAAAATTTTATTTATTCACACAAGCGGTATGCAGTAATTAATAGCAGTTAAAAATTAAAAAATTAGTATTTTCTGATTGTGTTTACACTTTTCTAGCACAGCCAATTTTAGGTGCAGAGGTTTGCCTCCGAGTCAAAAGTTGCAACAATTCATAAGCTTTAAAATGATACCCCATTCACCCAGAAAAATAAAGGCTTTGTGTAAAAAGCTTTAATTTCCAATTCCAAAACCATAATAACGCTAAATTTATCGGCGGCCTAGAACAAAGAGTGAACACACTGAGAACATAATACAAAGAAGGAGGGGATTTTTTTTGCTTTTCTTCTTCTTTTCTTTTTTATTTTATTATAACAATCTAATGTTTGAAGAACCTATTTAGTCACTCACATATTGAAATTTCCATATTTGTGGCGCGCCACGAGAAAAGGGAGCTTAGGACGAAGACCCAAATTTTTCACTAGAGCATAAAAATTGTTTTCTAGTAAATGTATTTCTGAACATCTAAACTACATGTTAAATACTATTTTTGATGTTGGTCACTCTCAAGCATTGTGTAAGAGCGCTGTTTTGTGAAATTCCGCTTTAGACCGGACGGTTTTTCAATGGGAGCTTGCTTTTTTCTAAAATTATAATTTGTGAAAATTAAAATTCAAATCGTTATAATTTTTGCCCCTAGAGAGCTACAGAAGGACTCATTTGATTCGTCTCTTCTAAAGATTAGTGGGAAGAAATAGATTTTCATTTGTTCACCCTAAGCTCCCTTTTCTCATGGCGCGTCACAATAATTATTACAAAGGTAAAAAAGGATTATTTTTTTTATGAGCGAACACTCCTAGAACATAATAAAAATAAGCAGATTTTTTAAAAATTGTTTTATGAAAAAAATTAAATTTAAGAGATAATCATAAATTTAGTTCTTACAAATTATTATAAGTAATATGTACATAATGTCTTTATACACTTTAAAATAAAAATGTCTGAAATGTAGGTACCTAATAATACTAATTCTAATTACTACTCTTTTAAAAGAAACAATAAAATAAAAAATATTATTTACAATAAAAAAATACAAAAGACGAAAAGTAAAAAAACTTGTTTATGAAAAGTAAAAGTACTCCTAGGGAAACTGTTGATAATAATACATAATATGTATAAGAATATTATTCTTAAAATAATAATAATAATAATAAAAGGCTTAGCGAACCCGGAGGTTCGATGCCGATACCACTAATCGCTGTCTACAAATCTCGGTCCACCGACTACCTTCCAAACCCAAATTCATTAGATCACTCTTAATACTATCCTCCCACCTACGTTTCGGTCTACCTCTCGGACATTTACCAGTCAGCTCAGCGTTTATTAACTTTTTAGGAATTCGTTCGTTACTGAGCCCAACAACTTTGCAAGCCCATTTCAACCGTCGCGATGATATCACTTCGATTATTCTTAAAATAAAAAAAAAAAATCAATATTGAAATATTCAAATTAATTTATTGGCCCATTAAATGCTCAAAATGCCCCCCTGCCTGCTGTCTACACATATGAGCCCGTAATCTAACCGAATCAACGGCTTTGCGCAGAATGTCTCGCGCTTCTCTCCTCATGATATTACTCTGCTCTTCAATCCTGGCAAGGAGTTCCTCCTTGATGCTACAGGCTCGGAGTAAACTTTTCTCTTCAACGTTCCCCATACGTGGAAGTCGAGAGGAGTTAGATCGGGGGATCGAGCAGGCCATGGAACAGGTCCATATCGACCAATCCAACGGTTTGGGAAGTGGTTATCCAACCAAGCCGTCACTTCTCTCCCACTGTGGGCCGGACATCGATCCATTTGGAACCATGTGCGATTGATGTCAGGCAGGGGATCTTCAGGCTGATTAAAAAGAGGATACAACTGGTTTTCCAGAAGTTCCCTAAATAATTCCGCATTCATTCGTCTGGGCAATATTATCGGGCCAATTAGACGATTATCTACCACTCCCATCCATACATTTATGTTGAACTGATATTGGAAGGAGGATGGCCTAACAGCATGGGGATTATCCTCCGCCCAGACATGAGTATTGCGGGCATTAAAAAGCCCCCCACGCATAAATGTTGCTTCATCAGACCACAAAACACGTCTAGGGAACCAGCGGTCTTCCTGGCACTGGTCTGCAAACCATTCGCAAAATTGTCTCCTGGCCGCCATGTCTCTATCCGGCAATTCTTGAACCGGGCTGAGGTGGAAGGGATGTCTTCCGTCACCGACTAAAATTCGGTGCACTGAGCTGTGGGGGATCCCAAGTTGTGCTTCTGCTTCACGAACACTAGAAGAGGATTTTTCATCAAAAAAATTCAGCACCTCTTCCTCACGTTCAGCATCCTGGACATCCCGTGCCCCGACAGGCTGTTTCGGCAGCGATCCGGTCTCCCTCAGGTTACGAAAAGTAGAAGAAAACGTTCTGCGATCCGGCAACCGTCTGTCTGGGAAACGACGACCGTATTCACGGACAGCTTCCGAGGCATTTCCATCGGCAAAGCCATATGCAAACACAATATCAGCGTATTCTTCAGTTGTGAAAAAATTAGGCATATTGCTGGAAGCAAGTGCACCTCACCACTAGTAAAGTGATAATGAATGGCCATTTGATACTGGGAGCGAGTCTAGAGCTAGACAAGCACGGACAGGATTGGTTGACCAAAGGTATGAGCTTACCTTTGATCTATCTTTAGACATGAAAGTATTAGAAACATTATTATTATTCAATAAAAGTTCTTTTGGGTTGGACCATGCCACATTATTGTAAACCTAGATTTTGTTCATCTTGCTGTGAGCCTCTTCAAGGTTAATATCGTAATGAAAAAATAAATAAAATAATTCTAATTTACCTATGTAAGTATGGAAATTTCAATATGTGGGTGACTAAATAGGTTCTCCACTCATTTTATTGTTAAAAGAAAAAGAAAAGCAAAAAAAATCTCCTTCTTTGTATTATGTTCTCAGTGTGTTCACTCTTTGTTCTACGCCGCCGATAAATTTAGCGTAATTATGGTTTTGGAATTGGAAATTAAAGTTTTTTACACAAAGCCTTTATTTTTCTGGGTGAATGGGGTATCATTTTAAAGCTTATGAATTGTTGCAACTTTTGACCCAGAGGCAAACCTCTGCGCCTAAAATTGGCTGTGCTAGAAAAGTGTAAACACAATCAGAAAATACTAATTTTTAACTGCTATTAATTACTGTATACCGCTTGTGTGAATAAATAAAATTTTAAAGGGGAGTGTTCCTTATAGGAAATTTAATGTATTTTTTGAAAGTATCCTCGTTTTTTACGATACATCAACCAGAAATTAAATAATTACAGTTTTTCACTAAAAAATCATGTATTTTTAAAAATACACAAAAAATAGGATATCTCTTCGATGGGTTAAGATAGAAATTTCATTTCTGCGCCATTTGACTACAAATGACTTCTAGAATAACCCCCTAAAGTATTGACATCAGGAGGTGGGACACCCTGTATATTTAATCAAAGCACATATTTTATTTTTATAAGTTTTTGTTTTGATACATAGAAATTTTATTGTATATACAGAAATAAAAATTCAAGATTCCTGAAAGAAGTTATAGATGTTTGACACTTGGGGCTCAAGCCTATTTGTTATTTTTCTTTTTAAACAAATTTCCAAAACCCACTGCTTGTTCAAAATTTAATGGTAGAATAAAACATGAAATTATCAAATGTAGAAATACACTGTCACATATTTAATGCTTTTAACAGGTTTGTAGTATTAGTGTGCTTATGCACTATTATTTTCTGTAATCTTTTCTTTTGTTCGTTGTCTCTGTCTTCTTATATGTACATAATAAAAGAAAATCAGATTAATAATACTTCTCTTTTATGCTTTTAATGATTTTTTTTTTTGTTTAACATGATTTAGAATCACAATGTTGAAATGGTGTCATTTCAAACATTAAAAAAGTTAATATTTTCTTATTAGCATGAATAAATAGATAAGGCAAGTCGGAGTAAGTGCAAATTCAGGCGAAATGCACATATGGGGAATTAATTTCAAATCTATTTTATTGGGAGAGCTGTCTTCTATGGGGAATTTGAAGTGAATAAAAATTAAATAGTAAAATCCCCATAGATGGCAGCTCTCCCAACAAAATAAATCCCTATGTATGCACTTATCCTGGGTATCCACTTACCCAGGCTTACTTTAACTATCTTTGGCTTCATTCATAATTGTGGATGTGATAAATAATTATTATATATTAGTAATAAAGGGAATAAATATTAGAGGGGTGAAATAGTAATAGGGTAAGTTGTTCAGATTTCACACTGGAAGTATGCTGTGACTCTGCTTTAAGCAGTCCAAGAAGTTATTGGCATCATCATCTTCATCAGCACCACCATCATCACCACCATCATCATCATGGTCTTGAAAAATGGGTTTCTCTCTTGTCGTGTTTCAGAAGGAATTCTGGTAAGACAAATCGAACAGAGAAGAGTCCCTGTGTCGTCAGCCCAGACTTCCAAACAGATATATCTATAGTAAATCATCACGCATGTTTCATATTTTGATGTGATGTATGATGTTTCCCCCATTGAGCATTGATTTCAATTTAACAAAAGTAATTTGTTATTGATTTATTTAATTTATTAAATTATTTATTTTGTTCATTAATTCTCAAAATCAAGTTACTTTATTTAATTAGAACTTTGATTTAAATGTTTGAACAATTTCAAGCAATTGCAAGGTTGAGGCCAAAATTTTATGTAACTACAATGTTAAATGTTATTCAGTACCAAAGTCTTCATATCAACTGATTAGAGCAAATAATTATCAAATTAATTATTGTGTGGTTAGAAATGGGATAATCCTTAAACATCCATGTAACTCTAGTTTGATATTGCTGCAGTTCCCAAGTATTAAAGACTTTTAATTCACTATTAAATCTACTTTCACAGCCCTCTGAATCTTGTATTGAAAAGGCAAAGGAATAAACAATGTTTAAAGAAGGATGGAGAGGAGGCTTTACTAACAGAGCTGATTAAAGAATTCCATAAGGAGGTAGTAAAAATGATAAAAGATTTTGAAATAGAAGTAACTTTATGAAACAAAATGATATTGATTCAGAAGGGGACTCTTGAATTCAGCAAGAGGATAGAGTAGCGGAAGATGAAATTTGAATATAAAGGCACCTAGGAGGTATGCTATAAGAAATTAGGATAAAGCCATTCTAAGTTAGAATAACAACAAGAGTTGTGAGAGTGTCTGGAGACCCAATATTTGATCTTACAAACCAATTTATTTCTCTCTTCCATCTTATCTCTATCTCATCAGACAACCCCTTTATATACGCTAAGCATCATATCTGAAGTGGAGGAGAATGAGAGAAGATACCAAAACTTGATGGGCATTTTAGGAGAAAGATTCATGGAATGATTGAAATGGATTTTTAGAAAGCATGATTATTCAAGATGGGTAATAATTAAAAGAGACTCCGACATTTTTAGCTGTAGAACAGAGGTTTTTAACATCCTATATGCAGGCTATTTAGGTAATGTAATGGATATAAGGGATATGGATATGGATATTTAGGGGAAAGCTTTGAACCATTTATGATGGTCTTAATTTTGTTTGTGTTAAGATAGTATTTATTCTCTGCTGCCCAGCAGTTAATGCCATCTGTCAACTTACAATATACCTTAATCATATTTTTATATTAACTAATTTAACTTTGTCAACTTTTGAAAAGATAACCTAAGAAAATGAGGTGACCATTGAAATGAAAGAGTTAATCTGTGTTGGCTTTGACAATTGCCGTTCAATTTTCGGAAGCACTCTAATAACTACACGTCTTTATATTGTTCATTTATATTATTTTATTTATTCTTATATTTTATATTCTTGGAATGGATCAAACATCAAAGACAGTAGCTTTTCCATTAAATACAGTGATGTTTTTAGTCCAAAATATTTGTAGTCAATGCACAATTAAGTATTATTATTATTTTTTTTTTCAAATGCTGATTACCTTCTCTGAATGTAGTGATTTGTGTATTTGTCTGAAATTAAAGTGTGCCCCTGTTGAGAGTTATATAGCTTTAAAGAAATTTAATGCACTTCTTAACAACTAAGACATTCATTACCTCAGCACCTTTCATTATGTTTATATTTATATTTTACCTGTTCTCTGTTTAAATATTCATGCCATCCTCGGTCTACTTAATTGAAAGACATTTTATTTTACTTTCTATATTAGTAAGTATTAATTGAAAATATAAAATTAAAAATTATTCTTCAAGATCTGTTTGGTGTTAAATTTGTATGGCAGAGATGTGGAAAAGCCAAGATAATTATTTTTTTTTCTATTTTGTTTACATTCCATTCTATAAATTAAAAAAAAATTGTTTCATGCCAAAAAGTCTTCAAAATTCTGGTTGAATAAATATCCAATTTGTTGCTCTGAATCCAATTGAATTTTTTTATATAAACCTTTCAAAATCAAAATATAAAACCTCTAATCGTCTACAAAAGTCCCTACCCCTGCAAACTGATTTAGTCTTCACCTCATCCATCGGTATAACAGGAAAATTGATCATCCTAATTTACTTTTGTTCTTTCCAAACAATGTAGAGATTTAAAAAAACTTCCCACTTCCATTTACTGGTGCAAAGAACTAACTCTGTTATTGTTGGGTTTACTGAAAGACGCATTTCGGATCACCAAACCTGAATAATTAGCTACTTACATTTATTCAAAGATTTTATTTAAAAGATTAATAATTAAATTGCATTATTGTTGTGAAGACCAGCATTTAATTGCATTTGGGCCATCCATGTATCGGGTTGTCTGGAAAATAATGCAGGATTTTGGTTTAAAAAGAAAAAAGAAAGATTTACAACTGTTTTATTTTATCAAAATAGTCTTCACTATTATCAATACATTTCTGCCAATGTGTTGGCAACTTTTCCATTCCCTCGGAATAGATTTTCTCATCTTTAGAATTGATAAACTCCAAAAACGCATTTTCTAATTCCCTTTGTCCATTAAATTTTTTGTCACGTAAATAGTGGTCCAGGTGTCTAAAAAAATGATAATCGGTTGGCAAGAGCTCCAGAGAGTTGGGCGGATGTGGTAGAGTTTCATATCCAAGCTCCAACAGTTTTTGTGACATCACGTAGGAGACATGTGGCCGGGCGTTGTCATGCAACAAAATGGGCCCCTTCCGATTGACCAAAGATAGCTTCATTATTGCCAATTTCTGATGCATTGCATTAATACGATTCGGCGTTGATGGTTTCTCCAGGATTTAAGAAGTTGTAGTGTATCAAACCAAATGAAGCCCATAAAATAGTAACTATCATCTTTTTTTGATGAGTTGGGGCCTTTGGAAAATGTTGTGCTGCTTCTCCTTTGTCGAGCAACTGTCCAGAACGTCTACTGTTATCGTAAAGTATCCACTTTTCATCACAAGTAACAATTCTGGACAGAAAAGGGTCGTTTTTTTTCGGCAAAGAAGTGTAGCATAAACTTCATAATGCTGGCTTTTTTGGCAGTCGTTTAATGTGTGTTGAACCCAACTTTCATGCTTTTTTACCTTTCCAATCGCCTTGAGGTGGTCATCGATGTTCGATTTGCTAAGGTTAAGTTTCCCTGCAAGCTCTCGAACAGTTATTCTTGGATTTTCTTACACCAAAGCCCGCAGAACATCGTCATCAAGAGAGGAAGTCCTTCCAGAACCTTCTTGGTCTTCAAGGCTGAAGTCTCCCTCCCGAAATTTTTTGAACCACCCTTGAACAGTGCACTCATTAATGCTGTCCTTGCCCCAGACTTGATTGATATTTTTAGCCATCTGGGCCCCATTCCGGCCGAGTTTTAACTCTTAAAATAAAATTATAAGAAAATCACACATTGAGATCTTAGTAAAGACTGAATTATTTCTAAGTAGCGAAATACTACTGAGGCAAACAAACATTATCGTTTGGAATTGGATTAATAAGTGTTGACATTCATACAAATGAATAATCCAGTAAACGTAAACAGTTTGTTATATAAAGGGGTATTTTAAAGAAAACTCAAAATCCTGCATTATTTTTCTGACAGCCCAAAAACACACCACTATCAGGGGGGAAATGGTCTGACTCAGCAAGATAGATTGTGACCTAGGGGAGTGGCTGTAACTATATCCATAAGGCTTCATGCCTTCTCTGTTACTCTGTTATGTTACACAGAGTGAACAGAGGAGACATGATGAAGCATAGCTTTATGGAATGAAGTTGGCAAAAATAACGTTTTCTGATTTGTTAATGGTCCCTTTTAAGCAAACTGTCCATTATAAGGTACCATAACAGAAGTGAGAGATAGTTGCCTTCAGACATTCCGTAATGCTTGTGCCTGTAGTCTGATAACTTATTGGAGAATAACAATAAATTCTTACCAACAATAAATCTTATCAATCTTGTCAGCATTATAGAGGCTGTTATAAAACTTATAGACTTATAGACTTATTTTTATAAAACATTCCTTTAGCATTGTATAAGGGCACTGATCTCTTGTTGTATAATTTGTTCATGATTTTAAGGGAGGTTGTGATTTTTTTTTTATTTGTGTTATTTGTATATTGACACATTCTTGATGTAACAAATTATTATTAGTATTAGTATTATATAGAATATTACATAACCAGCATTTATTTTGAAAGATTAGGAAAAATATTTTTGCTGTAATTTCACCAAAGTACATATTCATGATTTATTGGAAATCAAGTTTGAAAATATTCAAATTACCAACAAAAAAAACAATCAACTATTGCTCTCATGGGCATACTTTCTGTATCACTAACTATTGTATTTGTGGCAGAAGAAACGTCCGATATAGAGACAGAAGGTGGCATGTTCCTTCATCCTGATCATGCTTATATGGGTGGCTCCCGTCGTGGTTCGAGCCAATCTGAACAGCTTGAGTTTGAGCCATATCAGCTCTCCAGAGACTTTTCTCGATCTCTTCCAGGCTCTAGAAGAAGTAGCTTCCAGTCGACCCAAGAAAAAGGTTTTAAACTTTATATTAACATACCCAGTGTCTGAAAGACTTTATCATTGTTTATATAGCATTCTAAATTATTAGCGCTGTAATGACTAATTGAAAATATGTATACATATATAAATTAATTACAATGCTTATTTGACCACAAAATAAACTAATTTTAATGAATCAATAAAACACATTTTGAAGAAATTAATTATTATAAATTAGTTCAAATGTGCATTTATAATAACTCCAGTGCCCCTCAAAATGCTCTTATGCAATATTCAATAAAATTAGAAATACCGTGCCTAAACTATTCTTTTATTTTTTATACAAAACAGTGCAACGACCCAAATTGTGGGGAAAGCAAAAAATGAAGTCATTAGAAGCTATCCAGCGTAAGACAAAATTAACTTTTATTGCTGATTGACCAGCTCTTATAGCTTTAGCATAGTTTTCACGCTGCTTAAAACCAGCACTGACTATTCATTTTATCAAACCAAAAATGCAATTAAGAAATACTTGCTGTTTAAGTGCATTCAGAATACTGGCATTCACTTAATATACTTGAAATTCCATAAGTATTAAAATCAATCATGTCTCAAAGCTTTCACCATATATGTATGTAACAGAACATGTATGTATGTAACCTAACAAACAAAGAAGAACCATAGAAAGTAGCTTGGCTGAAAAGAGATACCTACATTTCATAGTATAGAAGAGTAAAAGCTCAAAAAGAGACATAAAATAGTTGTAAGGGTATAAATAGAAAGTTCCAAAATAACAGAAAACAACTAGCCTAAGAAAAAGGAGATTAATGTAACTTAAGGAAAAATGCGTTTTCCTTCGGGATGTATGTGGGTATCTTGAGTTGGGGTGCTGTCTCTGGTTTCAGTCTTTTTGGACTGTGAATGTGAGAAGTGCTGCATTTTGTTTATATATGTGTGTGTTTGTTTTTTAACCTCTCCTCCTGTCCTAATGGTGATTAAATTGGCGAAACATCGACAGAATAGTTGCTTTCCGTTATTTTTGATATTCAAAGCTTTGTGTTTGCAACTTTCCATTTATATCCTTACATTTCATAATTTATTTTACAGTTAGGTATATACATTTTATTTTATGGTTTCTTAATTCTCATCAAAGTTTCTTAGCTAAAATATTCTGACAATCTGTAATTTGGGTATGGGTATGTCCAATTTATTAAATTCCTATTCTGTTTTCATAACTCTTTTATTGGAACAGTGCAATATTTTAAGATATTTTTCTTTTGACATAGATGGTATGTAGTCTGGCATGTCGTTTGCCATTTAAGTCTGCATGGGCATACTAATTGTTCTTGCAAGATTTCATGGCTTTAGAAAATTACTTGGTTAATTTGGTTTACTAAAAAATACTCCTTTCTAAAGATTTTTAACAACAATTATATTGATTTGACTAAAGGCATTCAATTATTTCTTCTGTATTTTTTAAGGGCTTTTATCTAATGAGTGATTTAAAAAATGTAGTGGTATGTCATGCCTTTTGACTAAAAGTAGGGTATATATATCTGCTTCATTCTATCAAGTAATTTGCCACTATAAATTTCTAATAAGGAAAACGTTTTGAGGTTTTCAAGTATTTTGAGGTTAGTAAAAATTTAAAAACATATATAATAAATCTGCTATTCAGGCTTATTTAATTGTACTTTAAATGACATTTTTTTTAATGGATCTATTCTTTTAACATATCCAACCATGTTTTAAAATAAATGTAAACATTTATGAATTCAAATCAATACCTTGTATCTCAGAATCAACATTCTGTTACAACTTATGAGATATTTATTTGAGAACATGATAGGAAATATTGAAAGAACTGTTAAATCTTCGAATAAAGTGTTGAATCATTGAGAAAGGAAGTTTATAAAATATTATCTTTCTCCTCCATGGTTTGAATCTTAACTCCATGAATGAGTCTTATAACTCGGTATTGATTTGAATCCATAAATATGTTTTCAAAATCCATAATGAAATAAGTTCATGTTTTGAAGCTGAAAATTTGAAACTACTTTATTATTAATATTTTTTTCATTTTTTAATGGAATTTCAAGTGTTTTATTAGCCACAAAATGCACTTACTCTTGCTTACAATAAATATTGTCAAGTCATTTTTATATCGATCAAAGTATACCTTGAATCAGTAGTCTAATCAGAAACGTAAATAAATCTATTTAGAAATAGAGAATATAGTTACTGATGTACTTAGGTGTCATGGCTAGAGAAATGAATCATTCTAAAAATATAACCTCTACATCTGCCTATCAAACCTATAGATATTCATTCAAGCTAATCAAAAATAATAAATATTGCTTGCTTATAGTGCTTTGCCTTGATTATAGCATTTGTATAGCTTTTAGTAACCCTAAGAACCCTGCTTGTCCATAACAGAAGATCGAGAATTATCAGAGTAATCTTATTTTATTTTCTTGTAAATAAACGGACAAATGAATGTTTTGCTACTTTAAATCAAATTTAAAATCCTTTAATATTGCTAATGTACATACTTTGATGCTTATAGGTATGTTATTATTTTCATGACTTTATATAATAAAATTTAATTTTTAAAATATCTAATATGAGCCATTGCAGAAGGAGATGTACCACCAGTGAACTACAATAAAGAACGGCGGCGATCTTCCATTTGCCGAGCAATGAGAGATCCTGATGAAATTCTTCGAAGTTTGAAGGCTGTGAAAGGAGAACTTCTAGGTCGATCAGGATCTATATCAGAAAAACGAAGATCAAGTAAGTTAAGGTTTTGTGAATTATTTATTGGCTGAATATTTATACCATTAGGATTATATTTATACCATCACAGCTGGTTTATCCAATAATTCTGTGGTGTTTGAGTAAAGAGGTACAATTCATTTTTTTGCAATGATGGGTTTGAGTTATATTTTGTTCTTTTTAATGAACATTATCTTTGGAAAAAAGGATATAAGTCAATGGAACTTCACATTCGATGTGAACACTGTTTCAGTGACTAGTAGCCTTGTTCTCAATGGTAATGTTCATTAAAAAGGACAAAATATAACTCAAACACATCATCGCAAAAAATGACTTGTACCCCTTTTTACCCTAAAACCAAACAATTATTGTGTTCAGTTAACAACATTTCATGGCTTAAGCCATATCTCTAGGTCTATTTTCGTTTCTAGAAATATAATATACTAGCACTGATCCTGCAATGCTTCACTATTGCTAGATTTGAGTATATATATATATATATATATATATATATATATATATATATATATATATATATATATATATATAGATTAAATGAACACAATTGAAAATTTGATAAAATATTTTGTATGAATAAGTGTAGTATTAAAAAATCAAATTAATTGAAGTTCAAAATAGAATTATCATATATCATAGTTATCATATATCATAGTTCAAAAGATAATTGTGACATACAGACCAATGGCAAAAAAATACTTTTTTTTTACTCAGGGGGGCTCTGCAAAGCAAAGAACTATTCAAAACTGCACATCAAAAATTTAACCGGTTACAATATTTTCCTTACCCTAGCAGTGCTGCTTTTATTTTATTTGACCAAAAATCAGTTATCTATGGAGGGAGGGGAGGGGTGCCGGTCATAATTAGCGGTGTGGCAAATGTGGTAGTTCCTCATTACCTCTTCTACCGTCTTCCTCATCTCTACCCAATAATACCTTCTTTCCAAGGCCGCCAACGTCTTGTTGATACCCGGTGGTTCGTCTTTCCTTGATGGTATGCAATCGTCACATCCTTTTGCTGTTCGTGATCGCGAATAGTCTCCACGATAGAGCGGCATCGGATAAAGGTTCTGTCTATCCCTATTTTTTCAGTCCTCCACAAGTTACGGATCTTGTCCCACACCGTTGCGTTGCCGACTTATAAATTATGGGTCGCGCCTACCTTAGATGCGTCTTTTAATACTCGGCAGATTTGCTTCTCCTTGACTCCCGGTTGGGACCAAATAGTGATGATGGTATGTCTATCATATTTGGAAAAGTCCATTTATACAAGCCCCGTAGTCCTTGTTTTCCAGATGATCTGTCGAGTCTTGTCGTTAATTATTTCATCAAGCTCCTCCATCTCTGCTGGTCTCTCGTCCCCTGACTCGTCATCCGAGGGATCCCCATTATCTTGGCGGTCAGCCCCGCGTTCTCCTTCTCCGTCTGGCGTCCATTCCCGCACGAACCTTTGTAGATCCCCCGATGTTTCACCTACCTCTGTTTCCATCATATTTATCTGTAAAGCGCGAGATAACCAGTCTGCTACGACGTTATCTTTTCCCGGTTTATACACAACCTCCAGATTGTATTGGCTTAGAATCTCCTTCCACCGTGTGACTCTAGCAGAGGACTCCTTCAGATTGCCCGCCCACAACAGAGGAAGATGATCTGTGTGCACTTTAAACCTTCTTCCGAATACATATGGCCGAAAATGTTGCACTGCCCATACAATTCCTAACAGTTCTCGCTATACCGGCCCTCCGCGTCCGTAAGCCTCCTGCTAGCCTATGCCACGGGCTTTTCCCCCTCTCACCTTCCTGCGATAAAACCGGCCCCAGGGCATATTCGCTGGCATCTGTGGTGATTGAAAATGGTTTGGAAAAATCCGGGAATGCGAGAACTGGTTCCGTTTGTAACCGCAACATGCATTTTCCGATAATCGTCTCAATCTCTGGCGTAAACCTAACCTTGCGTCCCTTCCTCAATAGTTCGTTTAGAGTTACCAGGTTTTCCGCCATCTCCGGGACAAATCGGCGGTAGTAATTGAGGATTCCTAACAATCTTCTGACCCCCTTCACATCGCTAGGCATTGCCATTTTTCCGATCGCTTCTACTTTCTTTCCGTCTGGTCGTACCCCTTCCGCCGAAATCATGTGTCCGAGAAAACTGATCTGCCTTTGACCCAATTTCGATTTTTCCGTCGATAGTTTCAGCCCAAACTGCCGTATTCTAGTGAAGACTTGTCGCAGATCCTCTATATGACTCGCCTCTGTCTTCCTAAAAACCAAGAGATCATCCATGTATACTTGGCACATGTTTTCATCCAGACCATGCAAAAAAAATTCCATCAGTCTTTGGAACGTTATGGGTGCATTCTTTAAGCCGAACGGTATACGGGTAAATTCATAATGCCCCCTTTCGAAAGTAAGCGCTGTTTTGGCCTGGTCCCTGGGGTGCATGCGAATTTGATGGTACCCTGATTTCAGATCGAGTGTACTAAACACCGATGCTCCACCCAATCTATCCAAGATGTCCTCCAATCTATGGGGTACTTTTCATCTAGCGTGTTCTCATTTATTTGCCGAAAGTCTACAACTACCCTATAACGTTCCTTTGTTTCTTGTGCGATTCTATTCGCTTCCTGTGCCATTGTTAAAGTCGTTGATGGTAATGGCGGGAATTCGGGATTCACCGGTTCTGGCTGATTTCGACGGTATTCTGCTCCTCCGCCACATTCTTTGAGCGTTGACCTCCATTGGTTCTCTTCGGTCGTGCTCCCTGCGCCGTATATATGGGCATTTTCTGGCCATATGCCCCTCATTATGACATTCAAAACACCGTGTACGCGGGCACTGAGCTACCAAGTGCCCTGTCTTGCCACATTCATGGCACTTCCTTTCCTCTCTTCTGCCACTCTTCCTATCCACAAATTGCCTTCTTTCTCATGGTACTTTTTCTCTTCTTCCAAACTCTCCCTCTCTCCTTCTTCCCAGGTCCTGTCTTATGCTATTCCTTCCTGCCTCGTTCCTCCGGTAAGACACTTTAATACACCCTGGTTCGAACTCTTCTCTCTCTTCTTCATCACGGGCACTCGTGTCCACCATTTCCTGTGCACATTCTATGAATGATTTGTTTCTGGTTAGACCGTCCTGTCTCCCCGTATCCCTGGCTAACTGCACCTAAAGGACCGTGGTCATAAATATCATCCACGCCTCGACTGCACTTGTGCCCATTACCTCTCGCAATTTCTCGTATATCTTATTTAGCTTCGCAAGTAGGCCTGCAGCGTACTGCAGCGGAACAT
The DNA here is from genome assembly GCA_948150685.1 of Rhaphigaster nebulosa. NCBI lineage: Eukaryota > Metazoa > Arthropoda > Insecta > Hemiptera > Pentatomidae > Rhaphigaster > Rhaphigaster nebulosa. Next base: position 38,702,862 of record OX411309.1, read on the forward strand.
TTGAAGCATATCTTCTTCTGGGCCCATCGTCCCTCTCCATAGGCTTTTTTCAGTCTTTCCTTGATTACCTGTCATAAGGTGCCCTCATCTGCTTGAATCAGGTTTAGGACGCTCCTTCTGACCCAACGTGCTAGGGCCACCCATAACCTTTTGGCATCTGATTCCTCGAGCAGGTCCACTGCTACCTGAGATTGTATGCTGCTCATAATTCCATCCCCACCTTTAAGGAAATGATTCAATTCACCCATTTGAATTTCTAATTCTAATTCACAGTGATTGAATTTCTCTAAATACGAAATTTCTCTTCTGATGTCTTGTGCATTCGCCTTTTTCAACTTCATTTTTTCTAATTCATTCGTAATGGTACACTTCTTTTTTTTTTTTCAAATGCGATAAAAATTAAAATAAAAATTGATACGTACCAAAATCAAAATATAAAGGAAAAGAAAAAAATAAAATTCTCACTGTGAACTGCTAAAAAAGTTTCCGGGTTTTGGCACCACTTGAGAGCTTCACCATGCAAAACATAAAAAAAAAGATGAAATTGGGAGAATAAGAACACACATGAAGACTGGTTAAACACTGACTTTATTCAGATTCTAATCCTCTATATATATTATTTACAATGTTTATAATGTAATAACATTATAAACATTGTAAATAATATAATAGTAATGGGCACAAGTGCAGTCGAGGCATGGATGATATTTATGACCACGGTCCTTTAGGTGCAGTTAGCCAGGGATACGGGGAGACAGGACGGTCTAACCAGAAACAAATCATTCATAGAATGTGCACAGGAATTGGTGGACACGAGTGCCCGTGATGAGGAAGAGAGAGAAGAGTTTGAACCAGGGTGTATTAAAGAAGTATCAGAGGCAATTTTTGGTGGTCAATGTTGCAACAAAGACAATTTTTGAGGGTTAAAGAAAAGCAAACTGAATGATCAATAACACTTATTTGAAGAACTGTACTAATTACACCTGTGATTACAGATTTTTTACAAATTTATAATTTAATAAGACATGTATTAAAAATAGGTATGTAATATACATAAAAATTAATTTATTTTTGTTTTCACGCCAAATAGCTTATGTCTTTTTGTGTGTAATTCATCAACCGAACTCATCTTTAGGAGGAATGTTCATAACAAGAATAGCAAAGTTGAACTGAATTTAAAATGAAAATTTCACTCTATATTAGGAGAGAGATTCAGAGAATTTAGGCACTTCCTATTCCTGTGCTTCTTCTGAAACATGATCTCTGAATTTACATTGCTTTGCAAACCAGTAGAACATTTTTTTTCTTATTTAATTATTACCCATTCTTATACGTATCAGTACGTAAACTGAGGGCTCTTTTTGATGACAATCACATTCAAATCTGTTTGAAAATTTGATGTCAATCACAAAATATTTTTTTAAATTGGAATTATTTGTTCGATATATAGAAATTTTATTTGATATAAAGAATATTTTTTCTTAATAAAAATTCAAGGTTCCCAAAAAAAAAAAAATTGATGTATAGAGATTTTTGATCTATAGAAGTTTGATATACAGAGGTTCGACTTGATATATATATATATACCTGATTATGGGATTAAGTCATGAAATATTGTTTATTGAATACAATAACATTTATTGTATTCAATTAATCATATTTTATACATTATATACATTTATTTTTTTAAATTTAATATTTAAGAAATAAATGTATGCAAGAAAAATACAAATAAAAATTACATCTCTTCTTAAAAAAAGAACAAAATTACAATTTATTTTATTTGATGAATTTCTCTCTGAATTTTTATTATAACTGTATTTTTTTTACTACCCAGTTTTGTTTTTAATTGTTTTATTTTGAGTTAGTTGTTTGGTATAGTATGGTAGACAAATGAAATAATATTATAAATTAATAAAGGCAATTATATTGTTTTTATGATAATTTGTAGGGGATTTTGGGTTAAAATAAAAATAAAAATAGATAAACATTTCCTTAAACTTTATTTTCATCGAACATAATAGTAACTAATTTTGGTTCAACAGATATGCAAAAAAATAAACTAAATACAAGAGTAACAGTAAAAACAAAGTGGAAAAAGTATTCGAACAGACAAAAAGTATTATTAATAATTGTTTATAGTAAATATTTTATTTCATATTTTGTTGCCCTTCCCCTATTGCTTTAATCATGGAAAAACTAACTCTAACCACCTCAGCATGGAATTAACCAAATTTTTTGTTACAGTATTAGGAATATTTGACCATTCCTCTTTTAAAGCAATTTCTAACTCCCGTAAATTTTTAACTGACCTTGCTTCAAGTTTTCTTTTTAAATAATCCCATTAAGCTCTTTGGAGTTAAAATCTGGACTTTGAGGTGGTGTTTCCATCCTTTTTGGAGAGTTAATTAAAATCTATACTTTTGTTTTCCAGGATGTATGTTTGTGGTCATTATCCTGGGTGAAGGTATAATTGTCTCTAACGTCCATTTTTTCCACACTTGGTTGCAAACATTGTTTCAAAATGTCTACATATTTAATGTGGCCCATTGTTCTGCAGATAAAACTCAATTTCTCTTCCCTATTGGCACTCATACAGTCCCAAACCATTAAAGAACCTCTCCCATGCCCAACGGTTGGCTTTAAATTTTTTGTTTCCAATTCACATTTTTTTTTCCCCATATTGTTTTATGAGGTCTTTGCTTAAATACTTCGTATTTTGTCTCATCTGTAAAAATTATGACTCCAAAAGTCATCTGTTTGATGCGATTGAATTTTTACATATTTTAATCTTCTCATTTAGTGTGTTTTTGAAACAAATCACTTTTTCTGTGTTGTTCGTCCATGAAAGTTAAATTTTTTTTAAACACTTTCTTACAGTGCTTGAACAAAAATTTGTGCCTTCAATTTCAGCTAGCTCTGCAGCAAATTTCGAAGCACTTAATCTTCAGTTTCTTTTGATTTTCTTTATAACAAATCTTTCATCTATAAGTGTTTATTTCTTTGGTATTAGCCGCTATGAGGTTTAGAACGGAATGTTCGCCTTAGTCTAAAGCAGTTAATGATATCACTCACAGTAACATAGCTTCTCCCCACTATTTTTTCCGATTTCACTGAGTGATTTACACTCATTATGTATTAATAATAATTTTCCTTTCTTCTTGTCTTTTGATTTTTGGCCCATGTTGGCACTTCTTCTTCTATCGGCTCAACAGGCGCTGATGCTACCCTTGGCCTGCTCAACAATTGCCAACAATTTTTCTCCATCTGTCGCTTCTGTGACAGAGATCCTTAGCTGCCGAAGATCTTGTCCTATGCCATCCCTCCATCGGCCCTTTGGCCTACCGCGTGGATGTTGGCCATCCGGAACTTTTCTGTACACCCTACTGGTCACTCTGCCAGCACTCATCCTCATCACGTGGCCAAGCCATTTTAGCCTCTGTATCTTGATGTGAGAGTAGATGCTAATGTCTTTGTTGAGCTGGAACAGTTCGCTATTTTTCCTTTGCCGCCACTGACCATCCTCACACACAGCTCCCAGAATTCTCCTAAGAATTACTCGCTCCAACCTATCAAGTAGGTTGATATTTTTCTTATTGAGGGTCCATGTTTCTCCACTGTATGTGATTACCGGTCTTATTAGGATCTTGTACAGCATAAACTTGGTGGAACGGCTAACAAGCTTGCTTCTTATTAGCCTTGAGATGGAGAAATAGACTCTATTCCCAGCTGTTGTTCTCTTTCTAACCTCTTCTTCCTCTTCCAGGTTATCATTAATAATAGAGCCCAGGTATTGGAAGCTTTTCACTATTTTGAAGCTGTAGGGGCCTATTTCATAGTGACTCTGCCTCTGATCTAGCCTTTTGTTCAATACCATGATCTTGGTCTTATCCTTGTTTACGTGAAGGCCGATTTTTTGCTTCAGCATCCATTGCTTCAAAGGCCATCCTTATGCTCTGCGATGATCTACTAATAATGACAACATTGTCAGCATATGCCAGAACCTAGGTCATCTTGGTAAATATTGTTCCTTCCTGCTCTAGTGCCACTCTATTGATGATTGCTTGAATGGCAATATTGAATAGGAGAGGAGCTATTGGATCCCCCTGCCTCAGACCACTTTCAACTCCTAAAGGCTCCGGCAATCCAAAGCATATTACTTGGCAGATTGTATTCTCCATTGTGCATTTTACTAATCTTATTAATTTACTTGGTAATCCCAGTTCATGCATGGCTACTATAAGCTTATTCCTGACTATTGTATCATAGGCTGCCCTAAAATCAATGAACAACATCCAGGTTGTCTGCTGATACTCCTTCATCTTTTTAAAATTTGCCTAATGGTGAAAATTTGATCAATAGTGGACCTGTTGGGCCGGAAACCACCTTTATAGTCTCCCAGTTTCTGTTCTACATATGGGAGGAGCCTGTTGTAGAGGGATATGGAGAAGATTTTATATGCAGAGCTGAGCAAACTAATCCCTCGATAGTTGCTGCATTTTGTTGATTCTCCCTTCTTCTTGTACACGGGCACTACTTGAGCCTGATTCCATTCCTTAGGTATGCTTTCCTCTTCCCATATCTGGGCTATCATTTCCTGCAGTTTCCTGGCAACTTCCTGATGCTCTGCTTTAAACAATTCTGCGGGTAGTCCATCATTACCGGGTAATTTATTATTCTTCAGTCTACTGAGGATGTCTTCGATGCCCTCTACATCGGGTGGAATGATTTCTAAGTCATTCTCATTTGTATCCAATGGTAACTGTGCCTGGCCATCCTGGCAGATTTCCGCACCTTTGGGGTTCAGCAGGCTCCTGAAATGCTGTCGCCACCTTTCTAGTGCCGCTTCTTCCAGCATTAGCATTTTACCCAGGTCATCTTTGATTAGGTTTCCTTTTCTAGTTGGTTCGCTTATAACATTATTCACCGATCTGTAGAATTTGCGGGATTCGTTTTTGATTTTTGAGTTCTCAATGTCCTCAATTTGTTTCCTTAATACTTTAATGAAGCCCTTTCCTCAGCTCCTGACTTTAAATCAAAATGGCTTCTCCTTCGCAAACTTTCCCTCTGTGAACCTTCCCTCTTGTTGCTTCTAACCAACCTCTTTCCCATGCTGGCATTACCAGTTTCTATTTCTGAACTGAGGATTTAGTTATTATAGAAGGGATTAGGAATTGAACAATGATTGTACACAATTGATAGTTAGAATGAAAGGAATCAGGAATACGGAACTTAACAAAAATAAAAACAAGGACTGTTCAAATAAATTTTGCTCATCTTTTATGAACATTTTCCAAATTCAAATTTCTTTTTTCCATTAGAAATACAAATTTCTTATTATAACAATATACTAATTTTGTAATAATGGTTCTTTTTCACTAATATTTTACTTTTAACTGTGATAGGAAAATGCAAGATCATAAAAATAACATTTAAATAGGATTTCTGTGGGTGTTCGAATACTTTTTGTAGTGGCTGTAAATATTTTGAACATGAAAGATATAACTTTGAAAAACTACCTATCAGAAGGTAGCACTCCAATGATTGATTTATCAGTTAAAGTAAAATGATCATTTTCTTGTCAAGTTTGATTATTATCAGAGGTGAGGTTACACACTTATACTAGTTTAAGGAAGTTTAAATTTTATTATAAATTACATATATATATATATATATATATATATATATATATATATATTGTTGGACTGTTATATAAAATATGGGATTTGAATGATATTGTGGCTTAGTTAATTCATTTGTGTCATTACTATTCCTGAATCTATCCTACAGTAATTAATGGTAATAGAAGATATAGAAGGGTAAAATGTCTTAGATTTTTGCAAAAACTATCATTTGTTAGTATTTATTTAGATCTATTTCTAGCTACATCCTTCATGGGTTTTTGATATGTGACTAGAAAATTTATTATGAGAGAAATGAATTTTATTTTAGAGATTATACATGTTTCATCAGTTAAATTCAGTTAAATTTTAATACCTTTAGGTAAAATAGAAATGAGTTGGATTATCAATCTAAAAAAAAGAATGCTGGAAGCCTAAGGGTCTCCAATTAAATTTAATTAGGTAAGCCTCTAATTAAATCACAGATCTCAGTCTCTATTTACTTCCCTAGAGGGTCAACACAGAATAATCTCAATTTATCTCATAAATAAATCCAATGAGAATGTTCCTTTTAAGACTTTTTAGTCTCATTAAATACATAGTTGTCTGTAAGTTTGATTATGTTATCTCCTTTTATGAACTATTTGATTGACACACCTTGGCTAGACTATTTTACATATTTATGTTTAGTAATTTAAATGCCCTTATTGATTATTTTCAAACAATGAGGTTTGGCACTTTTTCCAATGATCAACAGTTTTTTTTTTATTATAGCTGGGTGTTACAGTGGAACCTCACATAAGAAGTATAACTGTTATCAAATCTTACTCATAATGCAAAACCCTCACTTAGTGAAACACTTTTTCCCTTATACTAATGTATATATTAATGTAAAATATGATGTAATCAATAATTTTGCTCATTATGCAAAATACAGGTTATGCAAGGTTCCACTGTATTCCTGCAGATAATGGTATTACTTAAACTGTGGATAAAAAGCTAATATTCCATGTTAACTTTGGAAAGACTCTCAGATCTTAGTCTAGTAACTGCCTAGTGAGAAGAAACCTTCCTCTAATATGAGGTTTCTTTTCCATTTCTCACTAATTTTATGGTTCTTAAAAGCTTTGTGGTCAACCAGAATTCATTGGATATTGTGTCTCCACTAACTGATTCACCATCCTAAAAAGGCACTGAATATATCCATGTTTAGCGTTTTCTGATTCCATTCCATGGAAAAAATCCCAATGAAACAGCTGTTCCAATTATCCAGTGTCCCAGTTTAAGAATCAACTATATTTTTTATTTGTTATAAATATTTATAATGTTTTTAAAGAACCTATTTCACACGCGCACACACATAATTTATTGTTGGAAAAGAAATATCTAAAAAAAATATGATAGTTTCTATAAATGCCTTTCAATTCTTTATCAATGAATACATTTTATTAAAGTAATAAATAAAAACAATTTATAATTTACAAATAAAAACAATTGTTCTATTTTAAGTATTTGACTCTCATTTGTTACAAATTAATTATTTAAATAGTTACTATCAAATACATACGCTGCAAAGTTAAGCAGCTTTAAAGGTACTTTTTTTATTTGAGTAAACTTTTCCCCCTCCTGCTCCAAAGTCTTAAAAGATAAAAAAAAAAATCTTACAAGAGTTGGTGTTTAAAAGAGTGGTTGATTAAGTAATAATTTTTTTATTTATAAAAATTCATGTAAAAATAAATCCTATTTCTATTTGTAGTTTTAATTTCCCTTTCTGAATATTTTATTGTTCAGTCTACTCTTCAAAATTTATTATTAAATGAATCATTTAAGGAGATTTATTGTTATAAACATCTATTATATTATGTTATAAACTTACTTTATCTTGCCAGAATATTCTTTATATAGAACTTATATAGAAAATTGAATCTTGCCTATTCTTCTTGGTTCTTGGGCGTAGATTTTTCTGATTTGTTACTTAGAACTATCAGTTAATTAATTTAATATTTAAAACATTTTTGTCTCATAAATAAATAAATAAAATTAAGGAATCAATCTTCAATACTACATAATATAATGAGGAAACTAAAAAAAATCCAGTACTTTTTATATCTGTGTTTTAACCTCTTTATCAACTCAAATTACTATATTTGAAAATTTCAGTCACAGTTTAATAAATCATTCCATTTCATAGAGATTATTACAAGTTTGATGATTAGAGTTTGAATTACAACAAAAGGAAGTAATCCATGACCACTAACCTCTAATCTGTTAGGGATTATTAAAGATTTGAGCTGATTGATTGATATTGCTCACTTATAGAATAATACTTTTAAGAGCTCCATAAATTGTACTGTTTGACATTTTTAAACGATATTTATAAATTTTCAGGATTTTTTTTTTCCTTGGTAAATTATAAATAAACCAAAATTTCTCCAATTACAGAAAAAAAAATTATTATTTAAGTAAGTAAAGTTGAAAATACATTTTTAATTGGTTATTTACTTTATTTAAAATTATATTTGTTTTATCAGCTTTATATAATCGATGCAGTATCTAATTCATTCATGAGTTTTTATGTATCACTAGTCATATGTCTATCCTCTATTGATGTGAATACCTGTTGTTTTCTGTTTTGCTTTTCTATGTAGCATTTTGTTTTAATAATTACTTAATACAAAGATAAATGAGATATAATGAAACTTTTATGATTTTAATTATTTGATTTTAAGAGACGATTTGAGTAATATAGGTTAAATTAAAATTATTTTTAATTGACATTGCTTGGCGTTTTCCTAACTAATTAATATTTTGATAACTTAAAGCATGTCTTTCTTTTAAAACAAATCAGTATGATAACAATAAGTCTCCTTGAGCTTGGTATGTTATTGAGTGTGTTAGCTAAACTAAAAGTAAAACGATGTCTTACACTCCCCTTAATGCCCTAATTTTACTTTCTCTCTCTTCTTTCTCTCTATTCACCTCTTCTTCCTTACTCCATGGTGAGTAGCAGACAAACACTAGCATAAAGGTAAGACAGACATAACACACATCTCTCTTTTGTATATTTCTCTATCTTTGTCTGTCTGTCTCTTCCTTTATTTGTTTTCTCTTTTTTTTTTCTTCTTTTTTTAGAGAAGAATGTTCATTGATTGATGGGTCGACAAAGAATGTTTTGTATTGAAATAGGTTCATATGTTTAGGTCAAAATCCAATGCATTGTTTCCAATTGGTCAAAAATAAAGTATATATATTTAGATAGAATCAGTATCTTTTTTATAAAAGTAGAACAATACTAATAAATACTGACAGTTAACAGTTATTAGATATGTTAAAAATTTAAAGTTGAAATAATGCATTTGTTTATGTTTTAGTGAATAGAATGAACACAATATTTCAAGCCAATATCATTGATATTGGTGATAGTAAAGAGTTTATTATTTCTGTTATGTCAGCAGCTTTTACAATAGGAATTGAAAATATTTTTCTAAGACATGTGTTATTTTATTTTCTGTTATAAAATATTGTTGATAATATTCGTCAACTTGATGATTGCCATCTATGATTATAATTGTGGATTTCTCATTGCATATCATAAGTATATTCATTCCTGATTTAATTATAGATATCTGTGTCTATACAATGTCCTCACAATAAATAATATAAATTGCCTGATGTAACTATTTAAAACAGAGGTCAGTTAATAGTTTAAGTTAGTTGATTATTTAGTTAATCACTAACATAACTCCACCATTTTATTTTAAAAATAATAATTAATCATTTTTTCTAATGGCTCCACAGGTCTTGAAAATGCAACGACTACTAAAATGGTTTCCACCTTAGGAAAAATTCTTGCGAATCAAACCCATATTTTTCCAATGCTGAGTAGGGAATTCTGAGTTTGAAACATTTGCTAATGAATCAGGTCTACAAATTAATACAAAAAATGCAACATAAATGAAAGTGTATATGCTTAAATATAAATTTTTTAATGTACTGATTTAAGAGTAAAATTAATTATAGAAGGAATAAAAGCAAGGTTGGATTGTTGCTTTTTCATACTATAATTCTGAGGTTTAACAAACTAAGAGAACATTCCGAGTATATTCATTAGAACTGTTGTCACATATTTACCTGAGAAATTAGGTACTTTGCTTAACAAAGTAAGAAACAGTTTAGGTCACATTTTGGAGAGGAAAATAGTCCACACAACATAGGGGCTTATTTGTGAAAATGAGACCTATAGAGCTAGTAAAAATGAGTTCTAATAGAAACTATATCTAATGTTGAACTATGTCTAAGATTGCATAATTGAAAATGTGAAGTTTTTGGTGGTTAGAAATATCGAGAATTTATTGAGAGTGTCGATGTGTGAATTCTGTGAGGATGTAGAACAGTGCAGAAAGATTGTTGAAGTTAGCCAACAACATTATTGTAGATCTGGTAATTGATATTGTTTACTTATATAATTCTAATATCTTGTGTGATTGAGCCATTTCTACTTATGGCTTTTCTGAGAAAGATGTGGAAAAAAGAGATATCATGATCTTTCTTCCTGTTCAAATATTTCCATAATTTCTTGCTTACCTATTTCTAATCAGGTTGGCTTGTAATTTAAACAAAACTTGCTGATATAACAGAGATGATTGCCAAATTTAATGGTCTAAGATTCTCTAATTATATAATATTAATTAAGCAAATCATTGAACAAAGATTGAATTATTCTGAAATATAAAATTAAGTAGTTTTGTAATTTCGGTAAGTGTGTTACAGATTAGATTACATTAATTTAATGTTTTTTTGAAACCATGTTTTCTAATCATTTTTTCTGAATATCTATTTAAATGATTGCTATCGAATAGTTAAAACCATATTTTTGACCAATTTATTGGACAGTTGGCTTTTGATATAGTCTTTGTTGCAAAGTGCCTCTACAAAGTAGATATCACATTATAAATCTTTAAGGTGAATTAAAACTTAATTGTGTTTACTTGCAAGCTCTTAAAATCTGTTGAACCGGGCAACATGGAAATCTATTTAATGAAAATTCAAGGAAATTATTGTTTTGTTTTTTTTTCAATCAGAATGTATATTTTCATTATCGGGTATTATTGGTCTTGGTGACAGTGGATTAGGGATTGTGGAAGTTTATTATATGTGTGCTAATGTTAATGAATACTCATTAGATTTATTGCATTTATTTGGAAATTTGCTTTGTTAAGGCACTTTGTTAAAGTTGAGGTTTGATGATCGTTTGTTTGTAAATGTATTATTTACCACTTGTACATATAAGATTGATTGCTGTGTTATTGATGTATTTTAAGTGACGCAGCCTAGACTAGACGGTTAGAGCAACTTTAGTCAGCTTTCTTGATGAGTATGCTTAAGTGTGTTTGTTGGCAGTATGTGGTGACGTAAAGCTTCCTAAATATTTAAGTATATGTTTACATTTATGAGCTTTTTGGACAGTGGGCTTGAGATTTGCATTTGTGATAAATCATTAAAATAAATTATTAGTGCCAATCATTGATATCAAGGATAATGGATATTAAAGGATATGTTATTTATTTATTTCTAAGTGGATTAATAGCTTAAAAAAATTATACATTATCTTATATTTTCACTTCCTATTATAAACAATAGACAATTTGAAATACTGCAATTACATTTATTGTATTTTTTTCTATTATAAATTAAATTTCATGGTAAACAGGTTCTATTAAACTGAAAATTATCCAGTTAACAACATGCAAATGAATTGAAAACAACTGAATTAAATAATTTTTTAATTATTTAGAAAATTAGAAATGTATTATAAAATGCAAATACAATATACAAGTTAGAAATGTATTATATATTTACTTATTATTAATTTACTTTTCAATTCTGCCTTTATATTACAAATACAAATCATTTTTTTAATTAGTTCAATTTTTCCAGTATAGCTCTTAAACATAGCTATTAACTTTGAATTTGCTGTTTATTGGAAGACAATAAATAAATATAGTTACAGGGTATAAATTAATAATAAAAAAATCTACCTTTAAATTTACCAACAAATCTCAAGCCAAAAACTATTTCTAAAAATAAAAAAAATAAAAAACCTTATGCATGTTGTTATTTGTCTTATACATGTTATTTCTTGTTCTGTCCTTAAATGTGTGAATTTCATGTTTGAATTTTATTACACAAATATTATGCATCTTTTCTTTTTTTAATATAATCTAAAATGATTTTAAAATATTTCTTAACATAAAGAATTTGTTTTCAAAGCAAAGTCTTGAAATCAAATTAACACAAAAAAAATATTAAAAATATTTAAGAACTAGATATATTTGCATCACAATTTTCCTGTGATTAGCTGAAATGATTAAATGTTGCAGGATCAGGGAGTGTGGCTGTAGAAGCAAAGAAGTTTTTAGAGACAGGGCATTCCAGTGACGAGGAGGATAAATGGAGGTTGATAAACAATTTTTTTTTAACTCAATTATATTCTAGATTAATTCTTAATTAATTCTTGAGTAGTATTTCAAAACCAACAAGTAATTTTTACGTATGTTCAAACTTTTTTTTCCGTCCTATTTTTTTTCTGACATTATTAATTTCTAGTTCTCCACATTTTAATCCCTCTTTGTTCTACCAAAGTTAATATATTTTTATTATTTAAATTTACCACTGTATTTTTCAATTACAACAAGTAAGTCAACATCATTGGTAACACACAACATGTAAAATAAATAATGATAATCATTACATCTGAATTGTTATAGGGCATTTGATGAAATTGATGCTGGATCATTTTTACTTGAGTCCCCAACTTTCCTCCAATTTTTAGCCAAATCAGACGTGCCATTTTTGAAATATAGGCAGGTCCAGAAAAATATGTATGCATGAATAACTGAAAGTAGCAGACAGAATTTGATAGAATTTATATGGGCCCCTCTAGGTACCAACTTCATAATCTCTGAATATTTCATCAAAATCGGATCAAAGGTATTAGATTTTATGCCTGTCACATTGGTTTTACTACAGATAGACCAACAGACACAAAACTTATTAGTTCCTTATTGTCTAAAACACGAATGGAAATTTTTGAATCTAAGGATAAACATTTTTTTCACTTCCTACTTTAATACTTATGCATATAAAAAAGGAGAAAAATTGGGAGCGGAGTAACTCGATGGTAAGGCACTGTGCTGCCATGTTCCCGGTCCCGGGTTCGAGACCAGCTGCGGCAGATAATTATTTATTCTGTTATCAGCCGTGAATCGACCCTGCGGGATTGGGAGTCGCTCCTGGGACTCACCCAATCTCTATAAAGTGGGTACCCTTAAATTGGGAGAAAAACCTGGTGGTTGAACGTGATCTCGGCCAAATCACCTTCTTCCACAACACTTGTCCTTACCAAGTACAGAACCCAAGACCCTTTAAAACAAAGTTTTCCTACCTTTGGTAGTGATGAAGCAAAGATGATGAAGATCACAACACGAATAACAAGATAAATCAAACATAAATTCTAGATGAGAATGTATAAATGACAAGTTAATTTAATATTATTTTATTGGTGAGAGTTTTGTTGACTGTAGATGTAATTGTAAGAAGTTGGTTGGAGAGTGTACCTTCTTTTATTGTGTGCAAGCGTTTTAGGCCATCATCAGGGGTCAGAAAAAACAAGATAACAACATTGATAACTACAGAGATAGTACCAATAACAAAAAGATGAAAATAGAACTGAAATGACTAGTATGATAAAAAAAAAATATATATGAAGTATAAAGAAGAAGATATTATTATCTTTATCCTATAATGTCTTTATCAATATTAATATCTTTTTCTTCATACTTCATATTTTTTTTTAATCATACTAGTCATTTTTGTTTAATTACCATCGTTTATCACTGTTATTGGTGCTGTCTGTAGTTATCTATGCTGTTATCTTGTTTTTTCTTAGCCCTGATGATGGCCTAAAACCTAGTCCGAAATAGTGGCACACAATATAATATGTGACACTTATTAATGTGGTCTTCATTGACAGCACCCCCTGGCTAGGTTCTGATTAATATTATTTTACTTTATTTAAGTTAAATGGAAATGGGGCCATGTTATACATACGAAAATTATTGAGTCCAAGATTATAATGGATGCTCTTTAGTAAATAGAAATTTTATACAAAAAAGAATACCGGTTCAAAAATATTCTGAGGATGGGATTGAAAAAATTCTGAAGCATTAAAGAAGAATTAATTATAGAAAACATTTAGAAATCTTTTTTAGTTAGATACATCTATCAATCATAAATATGGCATCCTGTTAAAAATAATTATAATATCTAATTATTGATGTATTGTTTGCTTGGTAGAAGAGTGCTACAATATGAAAAAAGTTGTTGTTTTCTTTAGAGCATAGAAAGCTTTCTGTGAAGTATATTTCTTTGAGAATAATTGTCAGATTTTTAGTTTCAATATTTATTGAAATAAAAAATTATTTATAGTTTAGCTATTATAAGTTTATTAGTCAAGCATTATGGCTTCCTTCAAACTCTGATTATAAAAGACTTTATAAAATCTATCTTGATGGAGATAATAATACTTATTTTTAATGTTTTAATAACATTCTTATGGCAGTTAGATGGCCAAAAAGTATGTCACTTCTGTCTGAATCATTGAAAGCATTATTATTTATGTTTAAAATATTATTTTGTGCTCTAGCACATTCGATTAAATATTTTGTGTTGACTTTTTTTTAAAGTATTTTATACTTATAATTTAAAGGAGCTTGTACTGTTTTTTTTTTTTTTTTTAATGAAACATTGCCATAATTTGATTCATGAATCATGATTAAATAATCAAAAAATGAAGATTGACTTTTAAAAAAAAAAAAAAAAAAAAGGTAAGTTATTGATTAAGGAAGAAGTTGGTCGGGGGGTGCGGTCAATGACAAACCCACTAATAAATGTAACTTATTTATTCTGTGCCACACCTATTAGTTTGTTTGTAATTGACCATGCCCCCCTACCTCCCAACTTCTTCCTTAATTACATCTATGGTCAACAAAACTTACTCCAGTAAGTTATTGACGTTTTAACAGTAAGTTGAGGGACAGCAATAAATCTAAAAAGGCAGGCTTCAAATGCTTCTATAATAATATTTTAATTTTTTGTATTGTGACACTCTTCTTCCAAGCAAATGATATAGTGATTGTTGATATTTATGGGTATAACTGTAATTTTGTTACAGCACAAAATCTGATGTTAAGCAGCTAGGTCCTGGACAAATTCAGCCCAGAGGATACCAATTGAAAGCTGGTACATATTAATTTATTGAATTGTTAAAACTATCAATATATTTTTTTATATATATGTATATTATAGTGAACTTCATACTGATATTCATATTCAGATTTTAAGTTATATAAACCTACCGTCCAACATGTATAAATAATACCGGTGGGCTCACTTATGTCTGTAAACCCACATGATCTATTTCACTGGTCTCCTCACTATTGGTGCTTTTATTGGTGTTTTTCATCCTTAACTTCCTAATTTTTTTCAAATTATCGGATTATAATAAGAAAGGACAGTTTAAATAATTAAATAATCATTTTTAAACAAGAAATTTCTTATTTAGAAATGAAATTTGTAATGGCAGGATGTCTCTCAATAACATTCAAAATATTTGTAATTAAATAAACCTTCGGATTAAGAATATTTATTAGTAAGTTCAATGTATGTGACATCATACCGTTGAGGATGTTTTCTTTCTGTAAGTTGATTAAAATGAAATGTATAAACAATTACAGGTGGACAAGCTGAGATTAAACTAAGTCTCTTGGTGACTAAAGGCCAATTAGAAGTGGAGGTGATCTCTGCCAGAGGGATTAAAGGAGAACCACCAGGTAATTCATCTCAATGTAATTATAATTTTTCAAGTTCAGATTAGTAACAATTGGATAATTTTAAACACAGCAGTAATAATTTTTATATTTCCAAAATGTATTTTATAATAAATATTAATATTAGTAACAATCAACAAATTTGTTTTTCTTTTGTGGATGAGGAATGAAGTGACTGATCTACAACTCCTTTCTTACAGCCCCATGAATATGGTCATTTTTTTCTTTCTAATTTCCAGATGTCTCTCTTATCTATTTAATGGTTAGCCAACTTTGGAATAAATAAATACTTTAAATGACATAATCTTCAATATGAAAATTAATTATAGATGTACTATTAGTAAAAAATTACTCTAATACGATGGGTTTATATGAGAATGCAACTCTTCTTTTGATACCTGCTGAAATTTAATGTTGTATCTTTTTTTGCCTTGGATTCAGAAAATAACTGTGTTAAAATAACTGCGTGTGTGTGTTTGTTTTTAAATTGACCATCTGATGCCAACTATGGAGATTATTTGTTAATGTAGAAACAGGATAAAAAGGCAACGGTATAATTACAAATAAAGTCAATTAATTTTGGGACTAATATGGTCTTTTTATCCTGTTTAGTAGGAAAAGAGGTAATAATTTAGATTAAAATGTCATTCCTGGATTTCACAGGATAGAATATCATACCTATGCCCAGTTGTTGTGAAGCCATTTGGCCTTTTTAATCAGGAGAGGAAAATCTCAGGCCAAATTTATTGATCTAGTTAAACGTTGCTCAACTTTAAATAATTATAACACACGTATTAACCAATTTAAGTCCCTACATATATATTATTTTATATATATATTACTTATCTATATGATTCATTCTGTCTGTAAGGAAATATCATGTTACAGCCAAAATGGAAATAATTTTTATTCCTTCATGCCTATCATAGTTATCTCAAGTTGTGTCTTAGCACATTTATGTAAATTATATTTTCATTGATTAAAATATCACCATCCCGGTAGAACAATAACAATTGCAAATTATGGAATTTTACATGTGACACAAAAAAATGATTTGATGCATTCGAAGATGGTCGGTCACTATGGCCCACTATGGCCACCACTGCACTAAGTGTTCACCATAAAATTCATAATAATTAAATTTAATCAGTTGACATCCGCATGATGGTATAGGAGGATCAATCTAATTAGGGATTGATAAATTATTTGCCACTTCTATAAATTTGTTTTATTGAAAACTAGTTTCAAATGTTACACATTCATCCTCAGTTCTAAAAATACACAAAACATTATCAAACAGAAAAGTTTATACTGGTTGATATAATCCATTTAAACCTTGGTGAGTACCAACATGTATTTAATTTCTTGTCTTAATTAAATTCATAATTCATAAATTTTTTATAATACTGATTTATATTAATCTAATTTAATATGTATAATAATACAAAACTATATTTTGAATTGCTTATTTTTGAATTTTTTGTTTGTTTTTAGAACTGAGGATGAATGTATAACATTCAAAACTAGTTTCCAATAAAACAAGTTTATAGAAGTAGCAAATAATTTATCAATCCCTAATTAAATTTAAGTTACCTATTTCTGACAAAAATGGAACACTAATTCCATTTTGACCTTATTGTGCAGTTGCGCCATTGTTCCACCAGGTCAGTGATATGTTCATTGCTGATATCGAATCAAATTAAAAATTTTAGTATTTAATTTTTTTTTAATGGAATTTCCAAATTTATAATGATAGCTTTTGAGATTAAAATTGAACTAAAAGAATTTTTCATTTTTTTATTTTGCTTTTTTAATGTTTAGATACTTATGTGAAAACTTACCTTCGTGAAGGTGAACGCTGGTTACAGAAAAGAAAAACTCGAGTTGCTCGACACTCTCTCATGCCACAATTTCGCCAGACATTACGGTATGCTGCCTGTGACATTGCAGGAAGATCTCTTCTTGTTATGCTTTGGTCGAAGTCTAAAGGTTTCGAATCAAATGTTGGTCTTGGTGGGGCTGAGGTTGGTCTTGAAAGCCTCACACTGTCTCAGCTGACCCTTGGCTGGTATCCTCTCTTTCCTATCCACACTCTCGGCTCTGATTCTAACGATTCTCCTTAAACATCATACTTAGCTGCAGGTTATAGTTATTCACCAACCTTAGTTTTCTATTTGCAACAGTTAGTAAAATATAAATAAAATCATATTTAGAATATCAATAATATAAGACAAATTTATCACTACATACCAAATAAATGTATATTGTTGAAAACAACGTAAATTGTTAAAAACAAAACATTAATTTAAAAAAATGTTTCTAAAACAAATTTTATTTTATTTGAAAAGATGATGTTCCTAAGTATATATCCATTTTTATTTTATAACTGATTTCATATGATCCCCAAAATTATTTCATCCATAATATATTGAAGTGCATTACAAATGGTATTTAGATGCTCTGCCCATTATTATTATTTTGAGGTAAAAAGAATTAACATAATAAAATTAATATTCAAACAGATACGTATGATGCTCATTAGCCAGTTTCAGAAGTACGTTTTTACTTTTCATTTATTACCTGTGCCTGTATAAGTACAAATGAATGGTTAGCAATATGAACTTTTCATAAGATAGAGATTGGTGTAAGTAGTCCTCCTTACTTTGTATAAAGTCTTTCCTTTAGAAAAATTAGCTACTGATTTTATTCCAGGTGATACTTTAATGTCTACCAGATATGATCTATTGTTTACTAATATAGAAATTTTCAGTGTAAAATATGTAGGTCAATGATCGTCTTCTTAAAAATTTGAATTATCGGCAAATGAATTACTTTTTCATTTGGTTAAACTTGAATTTACCTACAATAAAGCTATAATGTTTAATTTATTATAGGTTTTCATTTATTTAATACTTAAAAAATTAATAATATAAGCGTGATAATGCAGTGTAATAAATATCCTTATTTTACTACCCATCTAGCTGTTTTTTTTACTTTAGGATAAATGCACTGTTGTGAGTTAGATTGCAATTACTGGTACTGTTCTATTTTAGGTTACATTGTTTTCTTCTTACTACCTCCATGTGTTTCTTTTCCTCATCTATCTTGCCCATGGTTGCCAGATATGGTAATGATGCACTTAATTAAGGAGTTCCTATCAATGAAGGTCAGAAAGTTAGAGGAGGTCCAGCCTAGATAGAGAGATGAAAATATGCAATAGCAGTCAGACAACAGCTGTTTGGAAAGCCATGGTGACCAAGTATCTTCTTGTCAAAAGTGGCACTATGCTGAATCTAATCAGTGAGAGTTGACTTTTGTTATGGTAAATAAACATAATCAATCTAGGCCTTTACACCTGCTGAGGCTAGATTTTTAACCTGTAAGATAACATATTCCTCATGCCCTAGTTATTGTATATTAAGGCGCACTGGGATTCATAGTTTAGATTCTTTGTTGCACACTCTTAGAATCTTGTTGCAGATGTAAACTTTTTGCCCCACAATATTGTCGGTCTGGAATCATGCCCTCATCTTTTGATTTACGTTTTGATTTACTTGAGCCATATCAAGAGAGATGGTGCTCTTGGAAATTTGGATTGGATTAGATTTTTATGAAGTAAAAAAAAACAAAGAAAAAGCCAAAATGTTGATGAATTCTTGGTAGATTGGAATAAGCCTGGGCATAATTTTCTAGGCACACTCAAGTTTCAGGATGGAATGGGATTTAGAAATTTTGAAGGGATGAACTCAGGTGATTTTTAATATGTTCTAGAAATGATTGAACCACGCATTTTGAAAAAGGAGACAGTTTTTAGCATCACAATTAATTAACCGTAGAATTAATTAATTAATCAATTAAATTGTTGACTTAATTAAACAATGTGTTAAAGCTTAGTATTAATCAATTAACTTAATTGTAGAAACAATAGATCACATGATTATTTTGAAAGGAAGTAGAAATTAAAAAATGGACAAGGGTCTCCAAACTTTTTATCCTAAGGATCACACTCACTCCTTCACTAGGTCCCGAGGGCCGAAACCTAGCGAGCACATTCTCACCATACCAACATACTTATATCATTAATTAAAGCCCAAATGTTCAGCTTCATTAATTACTTAAGTTATTGTCTTTGTTAATTAGTTGTCAAATTAAAATATCTGATTATTACTTTATTTCATACTGAAGTTGTAAATTTTACAACGTAATCAACAGTTAACTATGGCAGACTAGTGTTGTCC
The DNA here is from genome assembly GCA_948150685.1 of Rhaphigaster nebulosa. NCBI lineage: Eukaryota > Metazoa > Arthropoda > Insecta > Hemiptera > Pentatomidae > Rhaphigaster > Rhaphigaster nebulosa. The sequence goes on from OX411309.1 coordinate 38,722,608, forward strand.
TGCTGCTCTTAGTTTTGAGACTTCTGGTCAAGGGTCTCAGGTACCACTCGTTATTCACGTCCACTCTGAGAATGTTGGGCAACATTTTGAATGAGATTAAAAAACACTAAAGTGCAAAACATCAGATTTTTGGCTCAATGTTATAGAGCTGCCTGGACACAAAAGTGATGCATTTATGAAGGTGAATCACATCAATGAATCCTGGTGGGTACTTGACTTAATGATATAAAACCAGTTAACAAACAGCTGTTGGGGCTGTTGATAGGGTAATGAAGGACCAGCAGCGCTATCTGCTGATTGAACAGTTTAACAAGCCTAACTTTTCTGGTTACTAGATCTTAGCAGTAGCCCATCATCTATTTATTTTAATTATTCTTACAACAATGATCACTTTACGATGATGGTTATCTTTGTTATCTGGATTTTTTTGTTTTGTTTCTATAAATTTCCAGATCTTCAATTTTTTTCTTCTTTCAGTGTATTTTTTTTCATGAGGATGTGCGTGATGAAGAGCACATTCGGGTGGAAGTTTACTCTTTATCATAATCATAATGACCTCTTTTCCTTGCTCTTGATATTATTTCCACATTTATGCAGTTTTCAGCTTTTTTAGGCAGTTCAGGTGCCTTTTCTACCAAAACCCTAAATTAATTCCAAGAAGCATTAGTCAGATTTTTAATATTGGATTAAAAATCTTGTGAAAGATACATATAACTATCAGTGATTTTAGGTAGCTCTTGATTTTAATAGCCATTGGATCATCAGTAGTTTTATCATTAATAATTTACTCAACAGTTCTTAATGGGCCTGGGCCTTAGCAACAAGCTTCCTCCAAGCTTTCCTATCGACTGCTGTTCTTATCCATCTTCTCGTACCTGTACAACTAAGGTCGACTTTTACATTGTTGTTTCACTGCAGCCAGAGTCTTCCCCTAAGTCTATCTCTTCTAGGTGACAATAGAGTTGTTTCTTTTGGCAATCTATCTTCCTCTATCCTCTCTACATTTCAAATCTCTTTGTGTCATCTTTGTCAAGACAATCTACTGTTAGAAATTTCTAGAGTTCTCGTGGTTTGCCTTAATTCCTTTCTGTCTACAGAACATATACCATGAAGACATGATGCTGATCCATGTTTTGTTGGTATATTTTCTCTAATGTTTGTCTGACAGAAAAGATATGTTCTACTGTGGATCTATTTTTCCTGAAGCCACATTGGTAGTCCATCAGTAGTTTAATATGCATAAAAGATGACAAAATAAAGCAAGAAGTCTCGAATAATCTGCTGGCTGTAGAATAATAAATTGTAATTGCATCAATACATATAGTATTTTTTTAATTTTCTGTAACAGTGTGTTAGAAAATCTAAAATGATTTTTAGTAATAAGATTGATTCCTTTAAAACAAAGTTGTACTTTAAGAAAATAATTTAATCAATGATAAATGTAAATAGAAAACTAGGGTTGGTTGTTCTAAAATTTTATTCACCACCTCCTGTTAGTTGAATGTTAAAAAGACGAAATTAGGGTAAATCATATCAATTTTACTTGATTTTAAAATTATAGTTTGCTTAAATTTCTCAAATTGGTTTTAGTTTCCATTTCTGGATCTGCTTATGTAGATTTGGGTTGATCGATTATGAATGTTAGATGACATTATGAAAAGAATCACCTCTATACATTAATCAATGTAACTTAGGATTATGCCTGAACATTCATTTACCATTTTGATTATCCATAAATTTATACGGGAATGAAATGGAGAATTTCAAGATATTTTCCGATAGCACATATCTTGGCATAATGTTTGATCAAAACTAGTCGATTACCAATAAAATTATTTATTATCCTTAGAAGATTTATTTTTGCATTAAGAAAAATGAAGTTCATTCTTAGAGTTAATGTGAACTTCTTAATATTAGGTTTATGTGAATTACATAACTAATGGGCTTAAGTATTAAGAAGAATTATTAAATGTTAAAAATATATATATTACACATAATTTATTGGACCATAGGTTGAATTTTGTAAAAATTATCAAACCCTTTCATAAAGTGTTCTCTAAACAAAAAATTACATTGATATAAACTGAATCAATTTAATCTGGAATTTTTTTTTTAATTATTGAAAAATAATTAACGAGTGAATTAATCTAACTTTAAATTAAATTTTCTTTTTAACTATGTCCAAAACTATTGAAATATGATTAGAAAACATTTTGAATCTTTTTCCGTTTAATTTTTCTCTTTGTGGAGCTTCAGAATTGCCTGAAGGACTAAAAAATAATTCGTGGCTGCTTCACCAATCCCTTTATTACCCTCTAATTATTACTTGAACTGTTTGGAGATCTTCTGATATCCATTGTCAATCATATCCTAATTTAGATATAATTCTAAAAAATAACAATTGTAATAATTAAATATTCAGTACAATGTTTTGGGAGAAGCTAAATTGAGACTGGCCAAATAGGGAAACTATTTCCAGTCCATATTAGGAAACAAGCAAAGTGAAAAACGTACCCTGGATATAAATTAAGATACTTTTTAAAAATATTGCCTAATGAAATTGTATGTTTTAAATACTAGAAAATTACAATTTAATTTATTGAGGTGGAAATTGAAACATAATTTCCAAAAAACGAAAAAAAAACTGAAGTAAAAAACAAAAAGCTATAATAGCCTTAAAACACTGACAAAGAACTAATAGAAACAATTCAGTCAGCCATATTCTTAAAATAGTTTGTACCTTGCAATTATAACACAATCTTCTTCTTATTAGAATTTACCCCTGAGATATAAATGAGTGGTCCACGTTATACTACTTTTCTCAATAAAGATTGAACTGTTGATTATCAATTCAAAACCGGTTATTTTATCTTTCTTAAGCATGAGGCTTTTATTAAAAAACATATGGTCACTATTGAAGTTAATAATCAATTGGAGAAACAAACTTTCTTCAAAACTTTTGTCCAGCAGTTTATTTTGTATAATTCATCTATTAAGACTAGATGAAAAACTTCTTCACTGTTAATTGGAACTTAGAAAAAAATTTCTGAAGAATAATTATTTGTGCACAAAGAATATTTTTTTAGTTCAATTAAACATTTTTTAAATAAAAATAATTATTAAAGATTATTTATGTTGTAAAGTTATTATTTTGTAAATAACAATGTTTTAATAGTATTATGGACAGGTGTAAATGTTGTAAAGAATATCTTCATTCTCTTTAGAAACTCTTTCTCGTTGATGTATTTATGACTATTTCCCAAATGGATGTGTGTTTGTATGTATATGTGCGAATAAATGTTACTATGTGTAATTCACCATTCTCTATGACTTTGCACTTTTCTTAAACTTAATCAATATACATTTATTTAACTATTTGTTTCTATTGTAGTCTGTTCATATTGCAATAGTTTACAATCAATATTAAAAGTAACATGTTCATATTGCAATAATTTACTATCAATATTAAAAATAACATAGTTAATTGTTGTGATATTTGGTTTCATACAACTATCTGATTATAACCTTTAAACTTGAAATATTGTTAGGCTAATTTTACAAAGGGTTACTAAATATAATAATGCATATATAGTACTAATACCGTAATAAAAGTACGTAAATTAGCTGATTTATAATTATACTAAATGTAAGCATAAACGTCATGTGTGTGTATACATATATATGTTTATTCATATATATACACATGCAGTCACATGTGTATATAATATTATATCTTATCTTATACATGTTAACGAATTAAATAATATGTAATTGGAGTCATAACCAGTTATGAATATCAGAAATAAGCATCCAAAAGTTGATGTGCACAAACATTTTACTTTAATAGAAGTTAACAAACCATATCTTTAATGTCTTGAAATATTAACATTGTTTTTATTCAACTAGAATATTGTTTTTGCATTTTAACAGTTGTAATTCTGTTTCATTAAGAAATTGGTTATGCACAGTTGAGCCTTTATATATCGCATTTTAACTTCTTTTAAAAACATTCAAAACTAGAAATTTTGATTTGTAGAAAAATATTAAATTTTCATTGTTTGCATACATATGTATGATGAATGTCTGAAGGTGTGAAGGTATTTTGCAGAGTTAAAGAAATATATATATATATATATATATATATATTAAAAAAATTATAAAAAAATTATCCAAAAATCCTAAAAAAATTATTTATATATATATATATATATATATATATATATAATTTTTTTTTTTATTTATTTAGAGAGAGAGAGAGAAATTTTTGATATGTAAGGGTTTAACTGAAGTTTAGTTTCTTTAACCCATATATACTGCATGTGTCTTTTTGAGTTTAATTTTAAGATAGTGGAAAACATTTTTTTTCTTTTCAAAAATCCTTGCATCACTTAATTTAAAGCCTATCTTTACACCACTTTTATATTTAAAGATATAGCTAAGGTAATAAATGTCGATTAAAGTTCTTTCTTTTGAATTGAATTACTTCAAAAATTGTTAATGGATTAGTTGAAGTAAGCAAAATAGCATTCCTCCCATGAAAATGGAGCTAGATATAACCATATATGAATTGAATATAAAAGCATTTATTGCGGCCATTGCGAGTAATTTTTCATTTTCTCTTCACATTGGCACAAGAAACTCCAATTTTTCCAAACACAGCAACATTTGACACCAAAAAGTCAATACATAGAGAAGAAAAACATTTATAATGTAAATATCTATCTTTTATGGTAAAAATATATAAATGCAAATATATATCCATATATATATATATTGTGGTATTTTATGTGATAACCCATTATTGAATTAAGGGTATAGTTACTTGTAGATTAGGTTTAAATGTAACAAACTCTTAACTGCAATTCCTACCCTATAAAGCCAAAAGCAAATTTTCTTTTGTAGTTATTGGAATTTTGGTGTTCTAAAGAATACCTAGTTTATCGAAATGTTAAATTAATTACATATTTATACTGAGATTATTATATTTTTAAAATGTTTGTAGATGAAGGCTTCATGAAAAAATTATTTTAAACTAATGTAACCCATTCTTTATAATTCATACCTCTATATTTGCTATCATAATCAAAGGAAAAGAAGACAAATCACTTTGTGATAAGAGTCATTACAATTATTAAGAAATGTTAAAATATGATCCTTCAGAAGGTTATTTCAGGAATTTTTAAACAAAAAGAAATGTCTGCAAGTCCCTAAGATTTTTTTTTTTCAAAAATAAGTTTATATTATTAGACATATTTTAATCATAGTTTTCACTTCCAAATAAAAATATATTGTTTCAGTAGATTGTTCGAAACCTTTTGCACATGATAAAATTATTATCAATTCCTGCTCATTTAATTCATTAAAAACAAATCGTTTACTTTACTTGCAAACATCTTGTGGAATGTAGTGGGGGAAGGAAACATGGTCAGTCATTAAAGTATTCCTTGTCAAACAAATTAATTATAGATATTTGTTATTTAACCATCAAAGATGTTTTAAATATAATATCAAATCATAGTAACACAAAAACAAATAATTAAAAAGACTTGATGTTAATATTGGATTATTTAATTTTAATATTAAATATTAAAATATAATTGAGAATTTTTAAATGTTATTATTAAAAATTTTAATATTATAAATTGATTTAATGTTAAATTTTAAACTAGCCATCTACCACAAAATTCAAATAATTTTTTATTGACAGCACTTGAGTTCAAATTAGGCTACTTCTTTTTATTTATTTAATATAATGTATATTTATTATATTATTGATGATACTCATTTAAACAAATAAAATAAAAAAGTTAAAATAAAATAAGTTATTTTAATATATTTTTCAAAATAAATATTTGAAACTAAAAAAGAAAAAAAATCAATATTATTTCTAATTTACTAAAATTAAATTATTGCTAACGAAAGTTTCTGATTAATTATATATAGTAATGTCAATAATAAAAATATTTAAACTGTGATTAACTATTGAATGGCCATGATTCCTTGCTGCACTTTTACTATAAAGCACTGTAAAATTATGATATAGGTCTGAATGAGATTTTTCTAGTTCCACCAGAAATTATCATTCCATAACTTTTTATTTTCTTGTCACAATACTGTACTATTTCTAAGTATAATTTTAAGGTAAATGAATCATAATCTTTATTATATTTATATATTACTGTGTATATTTACTAAAATTAAGTGTATTGACAATCTTCGTTGTATACTTTAGAATGCATTCTGAGTGTAAAATCTTAATGTTAAGTTACAGCATTTAATATTGTTTTACAATAACACTGTTTTTACTCCATTTCTGTTTGTTAGACTGAGTTTCTTGTAATAATTATATTTGATATATGGGCAAGCTACAAACGCTTAAATCTTAAGATCCTCAGCTAAATATTCGAAACCAAAGCTGTGGGGTCGGAAAATTGATGTTATGTGTGTTTGTGTGATAAAATGACCTTAAAGGTTCTTTTCGAGCCCCCTTTTTTTGTATAGGAAAAATGGAGGCGACAATTATATACGGCCTATCTTCATATAATATTAAATCATATTATAAAATATATAAATAAATATGAATATATATTCTCTTTACATTGTTGTAAACTTGTTGTGATGATGGAAAATTTCATGTTCCCTAAGTTTCTTGTGATTTTGATTTTGTTTTCTCTGTTATCAATAAAGTCTTATTTGTGGAAAGTGTTTACATCTTCCTCATATCCTGACTGTCATGAGTTTTGTTTTCTCTATTTATAATAATGTTTTATACTTGGTAGTTTAATGATTTTTATGTTACCTAATGAAATTTTATTAAATTTTACTTCTTTTTTTTATTCAATATTTTACAAAATATTTTAAACTGATACTTAAAAACTGTATGTTAGATAAACTATATTGAAAATATCATTGTTTTCCCAATTCATGTTTGCATATTTGCAAGTATCAGACTTTACCTTTTTGGCTGTAACCCTAAGTGCTTATAAATTTTTAAAATAAAAATTATTGACAATATTTTCACTCACAATATTGTCAGTTTAATATTTATTGAAGTTTTTAGATAAATTTAATTTGTGCAATGGAATCATAAGTTGATAGATTTCTGGATTGGCTGTCCAGAAGGCTGGCACATAATCTCATCAACGAAAAAACAATGAGGAATGTAAATTTTAAATATATTGTAAATTCGTCTTAAAAATTTTTAAAGCTTAAATGGCAGTAATGAAATGAACATTCTAGGAATTATTACTTTCACTTACCTTTATATCATTATATATATATTTAGGGAAAGTATTCAGATAGTGAAAAATTTCTAGTTCACGTTTTCAACGAAAATACACGTTTTAAGGTCCCCTGAGCCCAAATTACCAAATCTACCAATTTAGTATGTGTGGTAAGTATAGGTCAAAAACGAAAAGTTGTACTAAATTGAAATTACATATTTAAGGTAGGAATATGTTGGGGATGTTATTGATACGTTTTCGACAAAATGATTTACCGGAGGTGCCACTTTATATCATCGATTTTTCACATTTTTACAATTTTCTCGAAAAAGACTAACGATTTTGATTAAACTCCTTACATCATTATACAATTAAATGATCTTTAATATCACCTAGGTCGTATGTTAGGAGAAATTGATTTATTATTTCTCATTGCTTGTAATGTTGTAAATATAATAATAATAAACAAAACAACACTGTTGGTGGCAACACTGGCACAGAAGTATCTGGCTTTAAAAGGATAGCGTCTGTTGACAGTCTGTAGCTTTGTGCCCGCCGTTGGTGAAGTATCTAGCTTTTACTTGTTTGTGTTTTTTGTTAATAAATCCTCTGATCCGCAATATCGTATCCTTATTGAAATTGTCTAGCAGAGCTAAAATACCGAATTTTCAAAATTTCTTTCTCTGAAGTACCTTTAATTTTGTTTATTTGAAATAATTAACTATCTCATTAGTAGTTGTAATAAAAAATTGATAAATATATACTATGAAAGAATTTGATATTTAAGTAAAGGAGTTATATTTTTCCAGGTTGAAAACAAATTTATGAAATATTACTATGTATGTATATGTATGTATAATATATGAAATATTACTACTCTTATTTCCGTAAATTATCTTATAAATCTGTATAAGAAATCATTGGAAAGCTAAAGATTTAAGAAAAATAATCATGTTTAGAAATTTAAATAATCTTGGGTCGTAGAAGTGACAGAAGAGTGACGAAAAATGTATAAACTTAAGTAAATGCTTTAGATAATAACTTCTATTGTTATAATATTTTATATAAATTAAATGTATCCTTGCAAACTAAAAGGTATTTCCATGGAAACTAAATGTAAACATTTAAAATGAATTTTAAAATAGAGAGGTAAGTGAAAGTTGTGTGATGCGTGCTCCAGATTTTTTAAAAATTTTTAATTTAGTTTTCATTTTCGAATTTTTACCATAACTCTGGTTCGAGGAGAAGTTGGCCTGCAGTCAAGAGTAAAAACGAAAAGAATGTGTGCCGAGGTTTCGGGCTAAGTTTTGGACCTAGACCGGTAAAAACATTTAATAATTTTAACAACTTAGGCCGAAACGTCGACTAAGATGAAATCTTGAATTTTTATTAGAAAAAAGTATTCTGTATATCGAATAAAATTTCAAAAAATATAAAATTTGATTTTCATCAAAAAGAGGACTTAGTTTACGTACATAAGAATGGGTTTTAATTAAATATGAAAAAAAAAATGTTCAACTGGTTTGCAAAGCAATGGCAATTCAGGGAAGATCTTGTTTCAGAAGAAGCACAGGAGTACTTAAATTCTCTGAATCTCTTTCATGACAAACGAGAGTGATATTTTCATTTTAAATTCAGTTTGCCTTTGCCTTTCTTGTTTTGAATATTGCTCCTAAACATGACTTCAGTGATGAATTATACACAAAAAGACATTAGAAGTTATTTTGTGCGAAAACAAAAATAAGTTAATTTTTATGCCTGTTTCCATTTTTTAATACATGTCCTTATTAAATTATTACTGTACATTTGTAAAAAATCTGGTATCGCAGATGTAATTTGTACAATTTTTTAAATAAGTTTTATTGATCTTTTAGTTTAGTTTTTCTTAAACCCTAAAAAATTGCCTTTGATACATGACCCCCAAAAATTGCCTTTAATACTTCTTTAACCCTAAAGAATAGCTGTTATAGTTTTTAGCCCGAAATGAGTCTAAAATTGCAATCTTTCTATATATCGATTTATTTTCAAGGAATCATCATGTTCAATATATTGAGGTTCGACTGTATTTTGATTCTCTTTTGTTTTGCATTGGACGGTTTAACGCGTTTGCAATAGGCATTAATAAAGTTAAGTTGAATCGAATGTGTTTAGTGCTTGCACTCTTCAGCCTATGCAATTTAGCCTACAACCTATTGCCGGTAGCTTGATAGAGAATCGTAGTAAGTGGTTTTACAAAACATTAATGTGGTTTGAAAAGGACAAATCAATTTTAGACCACCTGCCAAGCCGACCATAATCCATGGATCTCTGAAGTTTATGTAACTCGGACAACGCTACCAAATCGGTCTGTATTTGATGAGCAGGAAAACTATGGTTTGCAGCTATGTCATATGTTTGAAATATCTTTGAAAAGAGTGCATTAAGGAAAATTAAAAAGTGTTAAGCCTATGTTATAAAAAGAAAGAAAAAAAATTTGATTTATAACTTAAAAAAATAAAAATTTGGACTTTGTCGTCATCTCCACAGACACAATTAATAAAATACTGTATTTGCCTTATGCATGCTTTATGCATGTGAGTAGATTCGGTTATTGAATTCATTTCTATTTCATAAACTGATTCAGGACGAATTATTAACAATTTTTGAAAACATTTTCATCTATTTACTTTCCCCGATTTTCTTTTATTATAATACACTTTTGCCCTTACACGCCTTATCAGTATAAACTCTTTAATTCATCAGATTAACGAAGTTGATCATTCCCTCCGAGTATTGAAAGAAGAGTTTTTGTTTTTTGTGGAACGATAACTGAATAGCTTTGAACATACTTTTGGAATGAAAAAAAGAAATGGCAAAAGGCTAGCAGAATGACATCATAGGTGATGTCATAAAGAGTAGGCGGATGCTATCTTACCCAACGCTAATTTACAATGATGACGCTGTGAGCTTACTTAGAATTGGTCTCTCTCTGTCTCAAATGACAGATGAGCGTGGATTCTGGTATATTAACAAGTGCGATTATATTCCTAAATGCATAATAATCTAATTAATATTCTACAATTTAATTTTTTTGTGTTATTATGGAAAAGAAAAACAATCTGGTGTAGTGCGCGCACACACAACTTTCGCTTACAATTCTACCATGAGCAGAGATTAATTTTTGATCAATTAGGGCTAGTGAAATTATAAAAGTTTGCATGGAAACATCTAAGTCATATAAAATTAGAAATTATTAACTACAACAATCACTTAAGTTTATTCGTTTCTCGTCATTCTTCATTACCTTCTACGGCTCTATACGTTAGATGTTGATTTTTCTAAAATCTTTAGGTTTCCAACGGTTTATTATACATCTATATCACTATTCTTATTTCCGGAAATGTTTTCAACTCGGGAAAATATTTCTCCTTTTTTCTCATTCAGTTAATTATCAAATTCTTTCACAGTTTTTATTTATCCATTTGTATTGCAACTAACAATGAGAGATGGTTAATTATTCCAAATAAACAAAATTACTAAATACGTAATTTAGGTTTCGCACAAATGTTTGTCTTTGGCCTGTCTTACCACCTACACTCACAGATTCAGATACAAACACGGACCATTTTGCGAGGATTATATATATATATATATATATAAATATATATATATATATATATATATATATATATATATATATATATATATATATATATATATATTACATATATAAAAATATAGGTACATATTTTATTTTATTTTTCCCATATAGATACGTTTACGTTTCCCATATAGATAGATATGTGTGTGTGTATAGAATGACCATAGTTATATGCCTAAGCTTGAGATCTAATGAGATTAAAATATTTTTAAAAATAAAAGAAGAAGAATTCAGTGTTATCCAATTATCCAGTATACTGCCTCTATTAGTGTGAGATTAACTAAGACTCGGATTTTCAAGTTTGGCCTCATGATGTCAAGCAGGCAGTTGAAGTGTATAATATTTATATAATGTTTTTATATTTTGAAAAGTGAAATGTGGGTTGGCGGATTGTATTATGGCCGATACCGCGGATCTGTAGCTCTACAACTCAAAATATCGAATCTCTAATACTCAACATATTTTTAACTCGAAGTGATTTCTAATTCCCTTGAAGTTGATCAAGAATTGAATGTATTACATAGCGTGAGACAGCATTCAATTCCCCTGAAAAAGGGGAATCCCTCCTCCCTCTCCGCTTAGAGTTGTAAAAGGAGTTTTGCTTGATATCCACATCGTGTGATTCTTACAATCATCTTGACCTTCGAGAAAAAAAAAATCGCAAGGTGAACCCCTCGCCGGTTTTAGATTTATTCGGAATTTACGCTCTTCAAAAGCGAACCTATTTCTTTCCCTCGATATTCGTAAAAGCTTTCTGTCGTAAACGATCAGCAAGCAACTTCGAATACTTCTTGATAACCCTCTTTCACAAAAATCCCTAGCTTCCTTCTCCTGATTCAATTGAAACACATAACCTGATTGGTAAGTGCCAAACCTTTAATGCATGGTGCCAACTCAGTCATAAAATTGATACTTTATAGCTTTTGCGGGACGGAATTACTATAGCATGGGTGAACACGCAGACCTAACTCTACAAATATATGTATGTATATTTTCAAAAAAATAGTTATCATTTAAATAATTAATTTACACTTTGTAAAATTGCAGAGATGACATTAACCTCAATTTACAAGTTATCCGTTATCATTTATTGGTTATATATTGTTGGGAAACGGTATTCGGTCCAGCGTAGGAGTTGCCCTTGTCCCAATATCTCATTTAACCTCTCTGCAATATCGCATTCTTAATACTGTTTACTGTCGATGAATTCGACAAAGACACATTTTCTTATGCATCGTTTAATTAATTATATGGAAATTCCATGGAATCGCCGGAATACAGTTTATACAGAACACCTATAAGGTTTGCAGTTGTCAAGCAGGTTGGAAGCGTTGATGACGCATATTCCTCAGGCTTGTCTGCGAAATAAAATTTAGCAAGGGTTTTTTTTTTGTTTTTTTTTTAACTTTTTAAGATATCATGCATCGTTTGTCGGAATTAAACTTCCTTAAAAAGTTTTGGATAAAAAAAACTGCTCGTCGAAAAAATAGTTATATCAAAAAGGCTGTCCCGGCAGGAAAGGGTGCTCGTCGCTTCTCGCCTCGGTTTAGGAGTAAATGCTGAACACCAATGATGTCATCCTCGGCGCTTTGCGTCTCCGTGTACTAGGAAACATGTTCAGCTGAGGAATGAGGACACTTTATGATTACAACTAGCGGTGTGAATTCCTGGACGCTCTATGCCTCGGTTTAGGAGGATAAATGAAGCTAAAATCGGGCGGGGTGTTTTACTGGGACAACTCGATTAGTAGTTGTGGGATTTTGACTGTGATGAAAATTGCAATAGCTACCTTAGCAATCTGGTACCAACAGACGCTGCAAAATTTGGTAGATTTTTGAAATGTAATGGCGGGCTCAGAAATATTGTTCTTCGTGTGAGGTGACGATAGATGGCCCGGGGGTGTGATTAGCCGGATCCTGTAGCTAACTGGTGATTACCTTCCTGCCTTAGTCATAGCTTAATAGTTGCTCTATAACACCTTTCTCCTAAAGCATACTTCCTTCAAAGGAAACGCAAAACTCAGAATGAATGAAACTAATTAAACATGATCTTAGCTAATTGAGTTTTGCAAGGAAGCAGTGAATGGTCAAGCACCATTCAACATAAAGCGAATTGATTACAGACTATGAATATTTTATTAATTATTTCTAATTGTAAAGTTTAGAAAACAATGAAAATTAAACCGCATTGAAATATAAAGTATATAAATACAAATCTTTCCCTCGATTCAGCAGAAAGTAAAAATTTCAGTTCCAAAATCAACTACCTAAGATAGAAAATTAATGGCAATCGGTGAAAAAATAAGATAAAATACTTCCTATACACGTCTTCGGATTCCCTGAGTCCAAAAAATTCGCTGATTTATAGTAAATATTTTTTATCGACTACTCAACCGATTTCGATAAAACTTTAGGGATATATAGTGATTAGATTGAAGTCTTAAAGAACATAAAAAGTTTCAAGATAAATTATTTGTACTGGACATAAACAGATGCAAATTATAATTTTTGATTTATGATTATTTTTTTATTTTATTTTTTAGAGAATGAAAAAAAAAGCCTTTTCGGTCATTGGCCTGTTTTTTTGATTGGTGTTTAACGTCTTTTCCTATCCTATTTAGGCAAAGGGGACAGGTTATCTTACAGATTTCCAATCTATTCTAACAAGAGTGGGAAGGTCGAGATTCATTACGTGGTGGTAATTTAATTTCCTAAAAAAAAAAAAAAAATCATCCTAATTGATCCAGTAGAGATGTAGCGTTTTGAACTTTGTATACAGGTCATAAATTATCTGCGCACGTTCCTCTGGATACAGATCCACCTTTTTTTAATTTATGGATAAATCGAAAATTATACATTTCCTGGAATATTCTAGATATGCATTTGAAATATAATTTGATAGTTTACAAAACCAAGCAATAAAAGAAAAAAAAAATAGTCGGACTAATATAAGGGAAGATATACCGAATATTTTTTGTATTTGGCTTTAGCCCAAAGCGGTAAGAAAAGTCGTTGAGCGGACAAACCAGATATTTTTTTTTACAATGAGGCATGTAGACTATAATTGGTGTATTATGATTTTTGGTAGGTAGGTTTTGATTTTATAAAAGAATTTTTTTTTTTTCTCTCTGAACGCTCAGCTCATTTCATTTACGACGGACAAATTGAGCGTGGGAAAATTTTCATATTGTTATGCAATTTGGCACCATTCACATTTGTGGTATTTCTTAAAAAATCACATTAAAGCATGTTTTAATCTCCTTTTTTAAAAAGGTTTGATCGCAAAAATCGTACTTACACAACGCTACTAAGGTCGCTGAAAATCCTTGGAGTCACTTTTAATGACAAAACAATAAAAAAATTGTGTCAATGTAAATTGCATAACATCCTAGTTGAAATAAAAAACAACAACTGTAGAATGATAGATACTTATTGAACTTTTTTAACAGAATTTTTATGGAACATAGTGGAAAGACAAGAAGAAAACTTAAAAAATCCTGGTTTCTCACAGACTGCTTGGTCTTGATGTTTCAGGCTCAGAGAATTTAAAATGGCGAGAATATGATCATCATTGGATATACATTTTTGTTTTTTATGTAATATTTTTATTGACTGCCACTATTTTATTTATAAGTGGATTAGTCAGTGAAGATTATATCTGTAAAAAAAAAAATCAACATTTAATTTAGCACTTTGTTATGAAAAGTTCAAGAGTGCTGTGGTAAAGTACCCTTTTTGTTTACTTGATGTCAGGAAATTTAGATATAAAAAAAAAGTTTATTACATTTAATTCACATTAAATGCGGAGAAGCAGAGAGAGACAATGGAAGGCACTAAACTCAGCGTCGGTGCAGGCCAGGGGGTTCCCGGACGATCTGGACCTCCCCTTGCGGCTCAGGCCTAGACAAGGAGCCACAGACCCTATTACTGTAAGATTTGTACGTAAAACTCTGAGAGATAAGCTTGTGTGGCAGAGACGAAGCAAGTGGACTTCTCTTAGCGTCATCTAGGTTGGGGTGAAAATGAGTCGCACCGAATATACGTAAACGAAGCGATGAAGCCTGCCAATAAGCACCTTTACTGGCTAGCCAGGGAAAAGAAGGCAACAGCCAAAATGTAAGTATGTTTTAGTGGAAGGAGAATCAGGTGTAGAAAGTCTGATGGTTACCCGGCGGTGGTGAGCTAAGCGACCTGGACGTGTTCAGCTAAATCCGTTATTCTGAGATCACTTCGGTACTGCAAACATTTTACTTTTTCTAGCTAAGATTTTATATTTTTATTTGTATTTTTTTTTTACCCCGTTGGTACAAACTAGAGGTTATTTTAGACTAATATATAACTAGGGTTGAAAATGTTTTGTTTTTTTAATTTCTTTTTTTTTTTATATTGACAATATTTTATTTTTTTACACAGAAGATATTTATTTTACTTTTATTTGTTGCCTGTATTTTTTTGGCATAGTAGCACAGATGAGGTGCTATTTTGGTTTCACTTTTAGTCTTTAGTAGTAGGTTAGTAGTATATATAGTAGGTTAGCGGTATATATGTATATATGTATATATATATATATATATATATATATATATATATATATATATATATATATATATATATTCCCCCCGCTACAGATCACTGTAGAACGATACCATTAAAGAATGGACAAATTCCAGTCAAAATTTTGTTACTTTCACCTGAAATTTCGGGTTTTTTTAATGTCTTGCGCATCTCAGCTCCATCATGCTACTTCATAGGGCTGAAATGGGTGGGTTTCAACTTTTTTCTCACCCCACCGTTTTTATACTATTTTTATTTTAGTGAAAATATGACTTTAGTTACAGAGTACTGCTGCTCATGTTTTTTTTGTTTTTAATCCATGTTATTTATATTTTTTCGTTTCTCATAATTTAATCTTCATATTTTTGCTTCAATTCTTATTGTATTTTACATTCTTTCTTTTCTTAAAATTAAATGCTGTGTATCAAATTTTTCTATCCTATTCCTCAACCTCGATCCTTTTTCCTGCAATTCCTCATTCCAACCCTTCAGCCATGACTAATATCCTGAACTCCTGTCACGTCAATGCACAATCTGTTATTGCCCACTTTGATGAATTTCAACATTATTTCCTCGATAATTTTTATCATATGATAGCTGTATCTGAAACTTGGCTCCTTCCTCCCAAGTTTCCCTTACCTTAATTATCCTCATCTTTTCAAATTTTTCTAAAGCATTCGACCATAACACCCTCCTTATCAAACTACAAAATCTCCCTCTATCCAACAGTGCTTTTGGATTTGCTGGTTCCAATCCTTCCTCTCAGGTCGGTCACAATACATAGTCGTCCCAGATCAGCTTCCATCCAATACACTCCCCCTTTCCTGTGTTATCCCTCAGAGTTCGTCTATGTCCCCTACTCTATTTGCTATTTATATTAATGACCGCCCCTTCTTATCCATCACTCCCAATACCATGTCCTTCTTATCCATCACTCCTAATACCATGTATGCTGGCGATTTTCAAATTTTCCCTATCCTTCCCGCCTTCCGACCTGGCATAATCTGGCACAAAGTTCTAAAGGGACACACAAAACTCCAAGAGGACTTGAATGGAATAAGTCAATGGGCTGTAACTAGCTGAAATCGAATGCAGAGAAGACAAAGGCAATAGGTTCCAATCATCTCCTCAAAACTGTTCCTCTTATCCCAACCATTTTTCTAAACAATAATCCAATAAAATTCTATCTAACCATCAAAAACCTTTGAATCACTTTTGACCAAACTCTTTCCTGGAAACACTATGTCTCCGTTATTTCTCGTCGTACCTTTTCCACCTTAAAACGACTAAATTACCTTCGTCGCCGATTCCCATTTGAAACCCGAAAACTCCTGGTTACCTCCTTAATATTTTCCCACTTTGACTACTGTTGGACAGTGTACGGGGGCGTCTCTGGGAACTTCGAGACAAAAATAAAACGTTTGATAAACTGCTTTATACGATTCATCTTCGGGATCCCGAGGGAAGTCTTTGTCTCCCGATTCTATGAAGAGTTGAAGTACCTTTACCCTCCCTACCGTCGTAAGTATATCCTGGCATCCTTCCTCTACCTATCTTTTTTTTTTCTTTTATATATTTTATTATTTGCTGATTATCTTGTCCTTTTTTATTCTACTCTAAGGCTTTGGAGCTCTACTGATATTACCTGTAATATTATTCTAAAGGGTGTGTGTACAATTTCTTCTTCTTCTTATTATTATTAAATATCCATAATTGTGAACTTTGGACAAATAATGGATCTTTGCCTTCGATTACCCTGTAATATACCAATAGACCGGGAAGGTTATCAAAAAATGTGTAGCTCTGAAGAAGATTTGATCCTTCTGTTTTTCAATATTGCTTATGACGACATAAACAAATCTTATGTACTATTGGATGACTCTTGCGTATTGTTTTTACGATTGTATTCTTCAAAATTACTCTTACCAGAATCTGCTTATATTTTTAATATACTTTGTTCATTGATAACTCTTCAGAAGATGAACTTCGTTTTCATCAAAGACTCAAACCTATAATCTTCGAAAGATTCTACATTTATTCTAGCTTGGCTGCAACCAATCGGGGGTCCTGCTTAGTTTCATAATTTCAGAGCCAATCTTCGATTTTAGTCCTAAGAATCCTGAGGACATATCGACTGCTGCTGTAAGCTTTGAGACCTTAATTCAATCACAATGACAAAGGAACCTTAAGTAAGTAAGGAACATTACAGTCACTCCAAAATTTAAAATCGTGCTGGTTTATAATAGGTTGCAGCAACAACTGCCATTGTAGTAAGGAATGCCTAAAACGTAAACCAGGACCGGATTTATTAAAACAGAACTGTTCGTAGGTAATAATAATCATTTTACTGACATGTAATTTATGCAAAAAATGTAATTTATGCAATTAAAGAAAATATAGTTATAATAATGATTTATTTCTTGATTAACTGATTAATTGATTAATTGTTACATATCAACATTATCATTAAAAAATCGCATATATATTTACGTAAACTAACTATATCATGCTTTGAAAACATTAATTTTCCTATAATTCAGATATCGTTTCATAATTTAGATCTCATCTCTGCATTTATCTTAATGCCTTTACTGCGTAGTTTCTAAGATTTTCTTAAAGCGCTTTTCTGCATAATCCATCGATAAAAGAATCGCACTCTTTTTATAAATTTGAAACACTTTAAAAAATTCGGAAAACTTACAACCGACGGTCTCAATGACTAAATAAAATGAAAAATGAATTAATAAAAGTGTACATAATGTGTTTATCTTTCAAGGTATAGACACAGGAGAAGAATCCCTGTATCCCAACATATAAGTATTCTTTCAAGCGTGAAACTAACAGAAAGTGATCAGTGCTATCAACCTTAATATTAATTGTGCGTAAAGATAATTTGGAATACGTTCTGAAATTAAACTGAAACATTGCAGAGTAATGATAAGGGAGGTAGTGTCAAGCAGGGGCGGTTTGGCAATTTTATATTATTAAAAAATCATGGAATTTAGAATATTTAGAAAGTATCAATAAATACTAAAAACAAATATTAAAGAAATAAAAATATAATTTACGAATTTTGGCCACATAATTCGTAAAATAGGCATTAAATAAAAACTAGTAATTATAAAATGCTATGACTAATCAATCCTCTTCATTGAAATCGTCCGAGGTAAGAGTTATGTGATAGTCTTTCTTATTTTGGAGTGGTAGGTTCGAACATGGCTGAGGGGAAAGCTCATTATCGAAGCTATAATCAGCTTTAAGACATCTCAACACAATTAATTTTTCCACTTTTTAAATGGACCTCTTGAAGGCTATTGATCAGAGAATCAGGTGCTATAATGAGCAATCCTGTGCCTGTTCCAAAAGCTGCCCAATTGAAACAATTGTATTTTTAATGACCTCTGTATGTAACAGTATTTTGTGCACGGTGACAGGCATATAATAACACGAATAGAGCCTGAGATAATGTTTTTACTTTCCCTTACCTATACATGAAGTATATAGTAAGGTGAAGTATTACGATCGTGAAAATTTTCGAATCCGAGTTTTCAACGGAAATGCATGTTTTAAGATCCTCTGAGTCCAAATAACTAGATCTCGCAAAATAGTCTGTGTGTATGTGAACAGTCTAGCTAAAGATAGATACTGAAAATTTAAGATAGGCACATACATATGATGTTACAGCAACTTTTTCCTCAAAATGGACGTACCGGAAGTGCCACTTCATACAATCCATTTTACACTTTTTTATCATTTTCTCGAAAACGGCTCAAACGATTTTGATGAAACTTGCCTAAATTATTCTTCATAAAGGCCTTTAAATTTTCATGAATGTAGCACATCACCGAGGAACAGAAGGGAAAAAAGTTATAATGAAAAGAATATTTTATTTGCGCATAACTTAAAAAGTATGCATTTTATGGTAAATTATGACTAAATGTGTATAACAGGTAATTAAATTTTCTAAAAAACAATAAAAAATATCATCAAAATCGGATCAGTAATAGCAAAGATACAGCGCATCGGACTAACCGGAAGTGATAATTATATCATGGATTTTACAATTTTCTCGAAAACGGCTCTAAAGATTTTGATGAAACTTGCCTCATGTTTTCTCCTTAAAGGCGTTTAACTTTTCATGTATGTAGTTTATCAACGAGAAAATGCAGGGGAAAAAGTTTTAGCGAAAAGAAAATTTTATTTGAGCATAACTCAAAAAGTGAGCATTTTATGGTAAATTTTGTATAGAATCATATGAAAGGCAATTAAATTCTCTAAAAAACAAAAAACAATTATTTAAATCGGGCCTGTATTAGAAAAGATACAGCGTAAGATAAAGGCTACTAGACCTTAGAGGGAAAACCGAGCGCTTCCGGAAAGAGACGAATGCGACCGAACCTCCTGAGAACCAAGCCGCCAACCTGTTGTTAACAAAAGGCTGTGTAACAATGTATTGTAATAACATAAAAGTAGAAATTAACTTAATTATTTCTACTTTTATATTATTTAATGGAAACAAAATGATTCCATGGAAACTAAATGGAATTTTCATGGAAACTAAAACGAAACTTTTAAAATATATTTTCAGCTTGACAAACCAAAAATATTTAGTGTACAGAATTGTAGTACTAAAGTTATTTAAAAACTAATTTATTATACTATTGTGAGAAAAGACTTGAGGAATTGCATTCTGCTGAGTTTATTTCAAGTAGTGTTTCTGTGAACTCTTTAAAATAACTTTAAAGATTATTATTATAGGTTGGTAAGAGAAAGTTGTGTGATGCGCATACTGCACCAAATTTTTTTTGTTTCCAGACTAAATTTATTGAACTCCACTAAATTTATCTCGAAGCAAGAAGACAATCTTCTCAGTAATTAATACCTTCAACGAATTGCTTGAAGAGTGCATTGTATATTAATAGACTAATGCCTCGTCACCACCTAATTGTCAAACACTGTCCAAAGAATTGGTTTTCTTAAAAATTATGGAAACACTTGCAAATTCTCACTGCGGCAATGTTCCTAATTCCTGTCAAACGAACCGCTAATCTGCAACTGTCATGAAGATTGGACGCTATAACATTGAATGAGGTCTTCAATGCAACGTTTTCTTTTTTTTTTAATAATGACTCCTCGAAATATTTTCGGCACTTTCCTGCAGGAACCGTATCTTGAAACGATGGTCGTGTCAGGATAGTACGCACTTGGAATTGGATGTCATCATCTTCCTAACGGCTTTTATTGTTAGTCAAGAAACATACCTTTGATTTTCCTGCAGTAACCCATTTAGTAGCAAATTTTGATGAATAGGTTAATTAATTATTATATTTTTTATATAGGTTAAATAATTATTAGCCAAATTAATTATTATTTGGGAGTCCTAAATAACATCACTAAAATAAAATTTAGTGGAAAGAAACTAGAAAACTCGAACGTTTCTATCACCCTTTCTGTATTTGAGCCATTTTTAAAAATTCATTTTTTAAAATAGAGTGAAGGTGCTCTACAAAAAAAAACAAATAAATAAAAGTACTCGAGTGTGGTAGCTAAAATGCATAGTACTACAAGCAGTAGTGGCGTAGCTAAGATATACACATACAGATATATACACTGGGCACATGTCTGTATAGGTTATTTTCAGAACAAGAAAGTTGTAAAACAAAGAAAAAATAACGTATATTTTCCATATATTTTCAAAATATTCTTTCATATTGTTTGACTAACAGACAGATTTAAATTAATTAAAAGAATATATATATATATATATATATATCCATATACAATAGTACTTATCCTCAGGAATAACATCCATCACTAAAAATCTCCAGACATTTACGAACTTCCGCAGTTAGAAGCTGCTGAAAGTGTCGCGGAAATGTAGCATACTTCTACTCCCAATTGTACTTTAACCAGCAGGTCATTAACTTTAAGCCCTTATGACTCATCACTGCAGAATGTTAGACATAAACAATTTTTGGTATCGTATGTTTAGAGGTATTGTTCACATTAGTCACATAATCACCCATTACTGGAAATCTGGAGATGACTTTTGTCCACCTAGATTGAGCGAATAGTGGGTGACGTAAACGACGAAAATGAAACTATGATGTCGTTTAATCCACCGAAGGGCTAGATGAAGATTTGATAACACCGGGATCTAGGAAGCGGCAGACGATATTTTTTGTAACTAATTAATAATTTAAAGATTTAATATTAATAAATTTTGGCATATAACAGTTGTTAGTAAGTAGTTATGCGCAGCATTATATAAAAATTGAATTACTCCATCAACTCTTGCAAACAATTTTCTTTTTTCTCGCGTTTAGGCTAAAGTTAGTGGTAATTGTTCACCATTTGTTAAACGTGTAAAATTTTTTATTGAACAACACGGTTAACAATAATAAAACTTTTAAATCAATGATGAAAACTACGTGGTGGAGGTTGTCTTTTATTTTTCCATACAAAAATAAAACTTATAAGAAATTTAATTCTTTTGCAAGTTAGTGATAAACATCTTACACTAAAAACTATTTATTCTGAGAAATATAAAGTGCCGTTTTCTGAAACATTTTCGAAGAAGGTGATGGATACACAATATTCGTTTTCTTTTCCTAGAGGTTGGATTTATTTATCATTTGAGGGTCGACATAGCCGATATTTTATAAAAACAGGAGGATCCGTGAAGCAAACTTCCCAAGCGCCTTGAATGCAGAGATAACTCCTCCAGAAGAGGGTTGGAGCACCGTGGTGGGGGGCTGAATGACTCAAGCTGGAAGTGAAGCCCGGGGTTCGTCAGTCAGCGTCCAGTAGCCGTTCGTGTTGTGGTATTCGGTTGTGGTCTCATTTCTCTTATATTGTCGTAACAGTTTCTTCATTTCTATATTATAGGTATGTCAGTATATTTAACATTTACATATATATATTTTAATAACTTATTATTATTATAGATATTACAATCTGAAAGAATGTCAGTGTCACAGGATATCTATTACGAATAAAGTTCTAAGTTTTGTGATTATAGTGTTCTGAGAAATTATAATAACAATATTTGTAAGATTTAATTTAATATAATGCATAATGCATATTTAATGGTTCTATTTAAATACAATTAAGTTTGAAAAAAGTATATTTAGAGATGTGTACAGCGACAGGTGTCTTACCTGTAAATCATCCGTATATTTATACAATCATAGGACATAGAACAGATATATGTTCTATGAAATTCTCTTTTCTATGTTTTAAGGTTATTCTCTATTCTAGAATAGAGATGATATATCAGCTTCAGTGCAAAAGTAGCTATACTCGGAATATTAAACTTGTCTGGAGAGGTTTTTTTTTTTACTTTTTGTTTTATCGTTTCATGATATGAATATACAAACCAAATTTTTGACTTTGTAGCTTAGCCCTAAACTTGGTCGCCTATCTAGGGTTAAATAATATAGAAAGAGATAGGCTACTCCTGTATTAAATCCGCCGTAGTATGAACTGCGCCGAAGTCTGAACTATCTTTAGTAATAAAAAGCCAAATTTGGAGATAGGGCATATATGTTAGGAATAGGATATAAGAAGCGACAATATAATATATGGACCATTCTTCGAAAACAGGGAAATTTCAGACCCTCGAAGAAATCGGGATTTTTGATGCATCTGACCGAAATTTTTTTTTTAACTCACTCCTAACATGCTCTTAGCTGTCACTAAACCTAATCTATTGCTTTTAAAATAAACTATGTTTTAAAATAAATTAGGAATGAAAAAAAGCTCAATATTCTCAGAAAAGAAAAACAAATTTGTCATATAATAATTACTTTAACAGTTATCTACACTAATTACTTGTCCCATGGTCATATACCTCACTCCCTCACTTTTTTAAAAAAATGAACGCCAAGTAAACTCACAACCTTCGACAACAGTTGGCAAGCCTTACCAGTTCCCTCCGAACCAAATTGTAACCGATGTTGAGTGAAACCTCCATTGTCATCTTGTGACTATGAAATGTCAAAAAAAAAAAAATGTGCTTTGCGTTTGGTGATCCTCACTCCACATAGCCTCCTCATGGAATAGCGAATTGATGAATTTATATTGTAGTTCATCAGGTTTTATGGGGTTTGATGTGTTGTAAATACGGAGGCTCTTAAGTTATGGCCTAATCAGCAAACAGTAAAGCACCAAAACCTCACTCCCTCACTTATTATTTATTATAAGAAATGCATTTTTAATTAATAAATATGTCTCTAATTTAATTGATTTATTAATTGGCTAAAATTATTATTTCCTTCTAATATTTCCTGATCTTCACTCTTCCATTCTAACATGCTGGTTCTCTCACACACTACCTCACCTCCTCACTTTTGAAAATTAGAATATTTTGATTTATCTTCCGTTCTAGAAATAATAACGATGGCATATTTTGACAGCAGTAACTGAGATGCAAATAAAATCAATAGAATTTTTTTTTTTAATTTCAGTACTATCTGAAGTAATAGAAAAATTATTAGAAAATCTTCCTATTTGAAGAATGATCCATTTCCCGGTTGTAAAAAATTGGAGCGTTTGTTAATCTGATAAATACTACCACAGGACCTATTTTATTTAACATTATAACTAAGCTAAAAATGTAATCACAACAATATTTCCCTTTTCCATTATCTAGAGTTGAGGAAGTATGGTAATACGTAAAAAAAAAAAAGAAAAAAAAGTTTTGCAAGAAATCACTTAGTTTGCATACTTTGGGATTCTCTGAGTTTATAAAAGTTATTCTAAAAATATATTCTTGAGTAGTTATTCCTATTCATAAGCATCACTCCTATTAATGTACTGAACGCGTTTGGATTATAGTAGAGGGATGTTTCGTCGTTAAGTCTTGAAGAACGTAAAACAAAATTGAGAAAAATTCATCCATGGTTGGGCTATAGGTAGCTATAGTTCACCTAAAGAATACCGTTGGGTAATGGAGTACAACACGAATAAACAAGACAAATAGCATACAAATTCTATAAGAGAATGCCTGAATGGCAATTTAATAAAATATAATTTTATTATATTTAAGTTAAATGACAATGGGGCCAAATTACATTAATAGTTCGATACGTTTCATCGGTATTCTCTTAGTCAGTAGACTATTATAGTCTGTAATAGTCAAAGTGCAATTTGTTGTTCAACCTCTTATTTGAATAAATCATAACCAACAATAAGTGAAGAAGTCAATTTTTGGTTGAATTTTCGTAAATTTAATTTTTAAAAATTAAATATAAGAGCCAAAGTTTCAATTATTAATTCTTTGCTTATCAAATCTAATTAATTACACAGATCAGATTCCATATATTTTTTAATTGATGTGAATTATGCTTGTTTTTCATTTTTAATTTTTTTAAAATTACAATGACCTTATTTATTTCTATAATTTTGTCGAACAAATCATCTCAACACATTTTATTTTCTATATATAGCCAAAAGAGTCTATAATTTTCAAAATTCGAATTTTAAAAACTATTATTATAATACAAACTTTGGAATATCATTTACTTTAATGAAAATTCATTCATTCAAGAGCATCATTAGTGTTATCATTAGAGACGACAGGTTGTTCAGGAAGTTTTTTTATCTATTTATTCGGAATTTTAAGTTTAAAACACAAATTTAAAGTTTTTTAATCATCAAAACAATAAAAAACTAATCAAAATTTCGACTGAAACCTCCAGCCTGAAAAAAATAATTGCTGCTGCTGACATACTGACCGAAGAACAAGTTAACTGACCTCGACAATTGATATAGGCTCTTTCCAGTGCGATGACTCCAGTCTCCTGAAATAGGCAGTTGAGGAGACTAATGTTTACGGTATGAATCACATAAAAATCGCACTTAAACTTTTACTGCAATCGCAAAAAGAAATATATTTTAACTATTCGGTTCATCTTGTGAACAGCTGCCGTTGCCTGAAACTGTAAATATTTATTAGCCGTTACCTTGTTTTAGAATTCCTGAAAATAGATTTGATTTTACATTTACTGGAGCCTACAAATATAACATTTGGAGAGAAAGATCTTTAATCCATTAGACTGATTATCTTAGACAGTAATTGAGATCTTAGTCAATATACCTTAATATTTTATTTACAAATCTGATACTATAATAAATTTCTATTTTCTAAGAAAAAAAATAGTATTTTTTTTTTTGAAAAATCAGTATTTTTCTAAAAAAAAAAAAAAAACAGTAAATTTACAAAGCTTTTCAGTTTCAGAAATTTTTGGACATTTTAACTGATTTGGGACAACTTTTTTACTGATTCAGGATATTGAAAATATGATTTCATGACTAGAAATCTCTCGCTATTTTTGTCGCCTCATTATATCTGGAATTTGAAATATTAACGTTTCTTTACGCGGTAAAATGTTGACAGAGACGTTGTCACGCAAGGATTATGGAGGGGGGTGCTAACCCCCAATATTTTGAAAACTCAAAAATTCGGGATTTTAGAACCCAGCTCAATTTTACTCAAACAATTACCTACTAAAATTTGAAACCAATACCAACACCTTTTAAGTTAAGAAATTGGGGTTTTATTGATACAATTAAATGTTTGTTTGAATAAAAAGAAAATTATCGTTGTCAAGTGTCAACATTCGCAACATGTAAGTGAAAAGTTCAAATGCAAGGAGTTGGGTCAATTAAAATATTTCGTAACATAGTTGGGATCCAGTCAAAATTGTTGGGAAATTATAGGTTTTGCCCTCCTTCGCCCAATAAATTATTCTAGCAACCTTCCTGAAAATTGGAAAAACATGAATTGCTGTGTGCCTTCCAAACGAAGAGAATGTATCGAAACATAATTCAGGAGTCATTTTTTATTGTTTTCGAAATGTAAAATTCCTCGAAAATTAGGAACTGAGACACGCTGTGTATAGACTAAGATTTGTCTGATTTTTCGGGGTGTTTCGTTTTTGAGATAGTGAGGAAACACACGCGCACTAAGATCTATGGTTCAAAAAATTTATTTCAGAAATTAAGAACTGAAAAATGTAGTCTGCCAAAATTTTTAGAATAATTTTTTAACGTATTAATTTTCCTAAAAATGTAACTTTTTGTTTATACTTCCTTATGTTTATTAAAGTTAGAATTTTGTTTAATGAATAGACCATTATTATAGCCAATATGAAATTATCTTATAATGGATCCATTATATTTGGTTTCATATAGGCCTTTATCGTATAACGTTGCACAGGCAGTGTAGTTCTGTTTCGAAGATATACAAAAAAAACTTGTTGAAGTTGAATTCCATCCTTATCTTTATTAGGAGCCAACTCTGCATTTTTCTTCTCGTGTTACTAATTTGTTTTTACAGTGCCTTCTCAATATCTGATCACAGAGGTATTATTGTGTTGACACTAGATTCCTTCCTGTTTTATACCTCATTATACAGGCATGAAGACGCCATGAACCATTGTTTTAAATTAGACAAATATATTTATTTACTCAAATGTTTCTAGGTGAGTCTTCACTGAAATTGTTTGAGGATATTTCGTAAATTTTACAAAAATCCCTAAAGCCCTGGGTTAAACTGATATATGTGTGGAATAAATACAAAATAGAAATCCAATCTATAAGGAATGGGAAAGATTTAATAAACACAGTTGTTTCTATTTAAAATGTGCTTGGAGGAATAGAAAGGAAAAAATAAACAGGCTTTGTTCGAATTCTAGTCCTTATCTTTTTGGCTTTTAGTTAATATTGTAAGGCAATTAACATAAATAAGCTCTAGCTTTGATTTTTCAATTTGATTTATTTTTATAATTTAATTTAAAATCACTGCAATTAAATCATACAGCAATTGAATAATTTAGTTAGAATATCTAAAGATATTCTCATTAAAATATTAAATTTCTGCATTTAAGAATCGATAGATGCTTCAATAAGAAATGTCTGTTCTTTTATAACTAAAATAGAGTATATGGAATCTGAAAGGTGTCCTGTGGCCTTCAGATTATGCTAAAACCCGGGCTATATCTTTGACCTGTCTTCTAGTATCATCCCACGTCCTCAGCATGCCATCTTCCATATTTATTTTTTTTCTTTTGGAAGAAAACCTTTTGCATGTGTTAGATTAGTATTTCACTCATCCTATTAATTCTTCTTGTTACTGGGGAAATTATTGCTATTAAATCGATAATCAGAACTCTTGTGTATTTGTATTTATTTACAAACGTCAGGCATCGGAAAATAATGATTAAAGTTTCCACATGTAACTTGGTTTTTGAGCTGTGTCCAGATTTCGTGTGCCTTCAGTAGGGAATATCTTTTAAAATATTATTTTCCCGAATTTTCATCTTCTATCGATAGTGGAAGTAACATTTTCACTCGCAAAAGCGAATCAAAATAAGAATTTCTCACTTTTATACTTTTTTTTCTTTCCTTTCCTCCAAAAGTGAACATGTTAGAAATCTTTTTATTGATTTTAAATTTATGATCCATGATATGAAGGTATATGACACTATTAGTTTCAAAACCGGCTCAATCCATTTTCAAAATTTTTACAGGGGCGCCAAAAATATATGATTGTGCAGAAACATTCTCCAAAACCAAAATGGCTGGCCAAGGTCTATTACCCAATATGAAGAGGATGAGTCACGGAGGGGATGTCTATTGTGCCATTTTGATCGAAAGCCGATCACCTCTCCAGTTATTCTATGGGGTCAATGCAACCGTTGCATGCGTACTTCTGATTGCTTATCGGCTCTACTAAAATAGAAATGGTCATTCTACACTGATATAGAATTATATTATATACTGATCATAGTACGGATTGGGTGAAATCATTTAAAAACGAAATAATAAAAGCTATTAGAGATATGAAAAGGAAAGAGTGTACTGGCTCAGTGGGTACTGCATTACTAATCTCAAGATCCTGGGTTTAAGATCGGCTGTGGCAGCTAATTATTTATTCTGTTTACAGCTGTGGATCTGCCTTGTGAGATCGATAAGCCCTCTTTGGGGCTCACTCAGTTTTTATTAAGTGGATAAGCGTGATCTCCTTGCACAACCGTTGGCTTAGACACAACCGTGTGGTACATGGTGCTTAGCATGTACTGAGACCCTTCACGGGTTGTAGTGGTACAGTTTTTTTTTTGATACGTTTACGTTTCCTTTTTTGCCATTCCGTTTTGCTAAAAATATAGATGGTTAGTTGTTAATTTTTTTAAATTTAAATCAGCACAAGCTGATATATATAACTTGTATTTGTAACCAATTCCTAAATTATTGAGTAGGTACATTATTTTATCAATCGTATTTTTTCAATTTAATTCATAATGAACCTATTATCAGCTGTACTATACTTTTGAGTAAGAAACAATTGTTACCAATTTTATTTTAGTTTTTCATAGAATCCTAAAATATATTTTTCATATTTCATATAATATTTAATTACTTGCCTTTTCTCTTGTTTTTACTATTGATGTTATTTTTATAATTTATTTATTCATGTTTGATTTAATATAAACTTTTAAGCTTGGCTAAACTATGTGTAATCTATGACTCGTGTATTACACCATGATGAACTCTCACGGAGTATATTTTTTTTTTCATTTTCTTCTTAAATGATAATTTGGTGAAGATTTGGCTGAACACGCGTAAATTTGATTGCTGGTTATGCAGATAAGTACAAATACAGTAATTAGTACGATAAGATAAAAAAAATAACCTAATTACATTGTACATAAAGAGATGTTTAAAGAAAATAGTGTGGGTAATCTGCATGAGGAGTTCATGAAAATTATTCAATTTACCTTAAGATTATTTTTTTGGTGTGTTCCTCACGGCAATAGTCAAATTAGCTTTCAATTAGATATTTTAGAGAAATTCTCTACGTATTAATTAATACGTAATCATGAACTAAAGATGATACTGAAAGAAACAGGGATGATGTAAAGTGGGATCTTCTTTTCCAAGAACTTTTCAATATAATACCACAAGTTGTAATGATGTCGATATCAATAATAGAAAAATTTTGTTAAAAAGTTAATAGACTCATGAAGCTGAAATATATTTCTTTTGTAAAACACACACGTAAAATATTGAAATACTCCATGGAATATTTCTAATAACTTGGAGAATATATCTAGATTTGACCATTTCCATTCGAAGAACCTTTAAACACTTCCATTATCAATATTAATTGACAATTCAATATTATTTAAATTGTCATTCACTTAAAGTTCTTTTTCCCAATGAAGTTTAGAATCCACGAAATAAACCATACTTTTGATTGGATATTAATCATGAAAGGTTATGCTCATTTTTGTACATCAATCCGCTTTATAAATAAAAAAGCTCAGATCGGAAGTTAAATAGAAATAAAATTACTATTTAAATTTTAAAAAAAGAAAAAGAAAGAATAGTGACACTTTGTGAAACTAACACGCAAACCCATTACAGTAGACTGGGAGGACATAGGGAGAGTGGATATCGAATCCTCCGTAAAGGTTACAGCCAAGACTGGAATAGAGCGTGTGACATTTGTGCATTGACATTGAGAACGTTGTCCCGTTGGATTGCACAAATTTACTCTCAAGAATAGGCGGTTTGGATGGCAGATGCAGCCACACCCCCCAACATGTACTCTCTCAGTCGGAACCGCAGGCCTACGCTCATCACAAGTTTTCATCTCTAGGCGCTGTCTTCTATTCGCTGATGCGGGACAACAGTTAAAAGCTTCTTTCTAGCTCATTCCTTCTCATCATAGCTAAAAAGAGAGTTTAAAAGGCTTGATTTATGTACTGTAGATAGGTCTACATGTTTATATTAGCAGGAAGTATACAGATATGCCTTCTCTATTATTCAATGTAGCGCCACTTCTGTACTTCATACTTTACAGGGTGTTAAAGACACGATTGGGGGCACCACTTTTTTGGAACTTATATATAAAACTTTTTGGTTTGAAACAACTGTTTCACATGAAGATAATTTAGTATGTTGTAAAGAAGTAAAATAATTTAGTATGTTGAGTGCCGTACTTTTCAATGTATCAATGTATGAAGACTGAAAAAAAAACTGACTTTTTGGGTTTTTTGGAATTTGTGCCTTTCCCGGCACTAATTCCAATATCCTGGTCGATATTTCCACTGATATGACATCATTTTAGAATTTGACTTCCTAAATGAATGCGCCATAAAATATACCCATTGAAAATTCCAGAATTATATGCGCTGGAGAAGAACTGAAGAAAGTTAGAGCGTTGAATATGATCTCAAATGAAACTTCAGGCGACACAGTTGTGTCCTACCAAGTTTCACTCCTAAATTCCAAAAATTGCGGATTATAAAGATAGTGTCAAACAAGCCGTGAACACCCTTTCTACTGGCTTAGGGACATACTTGGGTAGTACATAAATTGATCTCACTTATTTATATTTAGAAAGGAATAATCAAAGTGTACGTATTATTTCTACTCTTCAAAATATGGGCAATAATTTTCTACTACCACAATTTCAGAGCAATTCGATGTCCCTTTCCAGTTCGTTGATCGAGGGAGCCCATATCGAGACTTACTTTCGAGCCTCAAATCATTTCTAATTTTTTTAAACCAAATCTGAAAAAAGGATTAAATATCTTAACTATAGAAAATGGGATAGATTTAACACACAGAGTTGTTTTCGTTTACAAAGTAATGTTACGGTCTAAAAAAAAAACAACTTCCTTTGTTGTATATTCATGCCCAAATTAGATTGTATAATCTATGACATTAGACCAGTAATGAAGGTACATAAGGGTTTTATCCACGTCCGTTTAAAATTACACGTAGTTTTACATACCCTTGAAACAGTTATACATACGTTTGTGACGATAGTATGTTTTCATCGTGAGAGATAAAAAAAAAAAAATCCTGCAATAAAGCGTGATTATTTATATATACAACCATCCGCGATGAGTGAATTTTTTTTCATATACTCTGACATATAACGAAGGCTAGTTTCCTTGCAAGAGTAATTAAAGTTATCCAATAAAAAAATATCATTATTTACCGTATTCAATTTGTCTGTCGTAATTATAAGTTATATAAACTATAACACAATTTTTATTTTTTCTACATTTCAAGAATAATGTTAACATTAAGAATAATATTATATTATTTTTCAAATCTCAAGCTTTATGAATTTAAAGTTTCTTTTTTTTTTTTCTACTCAGCTACACCTCAATTATATGGGAAGGCATTTCCGCTAGTTAGCGTTGCTTTGCTGGCAGTAAACCTATTGTCATTACTGCTAAATCAACATTAAGCTACTACTTTTAATAACGGTATTTTCATCGTCGTTTAAATAAATTTAATTTCTGTTTTTATTTCGAAAAATGTAATTCAATCTTTTTACTTCCTTGTACGAAGTAAAGGAAGTATTGTAATCGCGAAAATTTTCGGTTTTCAGATTTCGACGGAAATATCCATTTTGACCATCCCTGAATCCATTTTGACTAGTTTCGCCGTGGCGTCTGTACGTACGTTCGTATTTCGCATAACTTAAAAACAGTTAGCCGTAGAAAGTTGAAATTTTGTATTTAGGATTGTTGTAAAATCTAGTTGTGAACCTCCCTTTTTGATCACTGCTTGATCACCGGAAGTGGTACTTTACTTGAAGGTCATAATTGATTTCCATCAAAAATTATATTAAAATACTATACGAAACTTCTCAAATTTAGTATTTATAATTTATATATTGATTTAAATAACATACTAGATTTTGGTCTAAATTGGAAAACCGGAAGTGGTACTTTACTTGAAAGTCATATTAGACTTTCTTCAAAAAATCTATTAAAAGATAATGTAAAACATCTCAAATTTGGTAAATAGGACTTTTATATCAATATAAATGTATTTCCTAGATTTTGGTTAAGATTCGTGAGCGGAAAAGAGTACTTTACTTGAAGGTCATAATAAGCTTACATCAAAAATTATATTAAATTAAAAGAGAAATCATATGTTTCAGTAATAAAGGTTACAAACGCAATTTGGTTTCCAATCTAATGAAACATTTTTATTACTTGTTTTAAGTGTTAAAATTGAGTCTAAAATACTAGTTTTCCTTCCCATTTGTGAGATCAACAAGTCATCATGAGAATAAGATATTAGTTAAGTGGGTTTTTCCGCTTAAAATGTCGAAACTGTCCATTTCTAATGCTTTATCCAGTGATATTGACAGTTTTATTGTTGTCATGGAACATGAAGAAATGTCTTGGAAACTAGTTACCTACTGAAGGAAAACGACATATAATAACGGAATGAGATCTCCAGTGACAAGAGTGTGTGTGTGTGTGTGTGTTTCAATAGATAGATGTCGGGACGCCGAGTGTCGTTTTTACTGCAATCTTCGGAAACTAATAACCAAATTCAGTATCACTTTTTGAGCCACGGATTTATAATAATAATTATATTTAATAGGCGTACAAGGAAGTCATGTGTTGCCCACATCACATATTTTTATTTAATAGATAATTTGTATGTTTTTATTTATTAATTGAAAACCTAAATCAGTTAAAAAAAATTATTTATTTCAATATTATATTCAATATTGCTATAAAATAACTAGATCGTTTATTCCGTTAAATGTCCATTTTATTTTTCCTTTATCGATATATTCTAATAAAATATGGGTTCATCCATTTTATATGAATAACTGGAAATAATTGAGTTTATAAAAGTAATATATAGAATCACCAGGCACGAAAACCCATCACTAGAAAACCCACAGCCTTCAAAAGTTACCGCCAGTTGGCTCGGTCTTGTAATGCAGTTGTCCAGTTCTGGATTCGTAGGTCTCTCGAGTCCACAGACACTCCTTCCAACTTGCCATAGGTCTTCTCATTGTTCTTGTTCTGTGCTGTTCCTCTGACTTGAGGATTTGGGGAATCCTGGAATCATCCATTCGAGAGATATGGCCTGCACAGCGTAGCCTTCCAATCTTAATAAAATTAACAACGTCCATCTCGTTGAAAATCTCATACAGTTTCTCGTTCTTTCTTCGGCGAAAAACAGTCCTGTTCTTTTCATGTATACAAAGATTCTTCGAAGAATCCTCCGCTCAAATATCAGAAATTTCCCTTCGTCTGCCCAAGCTTCTATAGTGTAGGTCAACACTTGACGTACTAGCGTTTTGTATAGTTGAATTTTTGTTTTATTGCACAGAGACCTACTTCGTTGATGTTTTGATAAGCCGAAGAAACATCGATTAGCAGGCGTTATTCTTTTTCCAATTTCCAGGCTGAATCATTCCTAGAACTAAGTTCTGTGCCTAGATAGGTAAACGATTCAATAATGTATTTGCAGAATGCATTATCAAATTAGCCAAGTGGTGACTAACCATTTGGTTCGGTCATTAAAGAACTTGTAAAATTAGTTTCATTGACATCGCCCATTTCATAAGTGCTGATCTCTTCCCAGAAATAGAAGGTGATATTGGGGCTGATTCAGCCCTAAAATATTTTTAAATCACTGAAGAGGAATATAGGTACAAAGTATCATGAATATTAGACTTGTTAGCCCATGCATTATACTTTTTCGTGATAATATTTTTTGATTTTATCTTGTATTGTAAACTGGCAAAAAAAATCAAACAAAAGACTTTGCAGATAAAAGCATTAGGTAAGAAAAAATTATAAAAGAGATCACTTTCAATTTTTTTAAATTCTATCTATAACATTACGTTCTATAGTATTAACGGACTATACAATGAGGCAATATTATATAAAACGGCACGCAATGTAGCCAACAATGTAAACCTATTTAAACCAGATTCATTAGAGACTATAACAACAGCTGAGTTTAGTTTACCTTAACGGCCACTAGGAGTCCCAATTAGTGAGCTGATGTGCTCACTGGCCGTCAACCTCCAGGTTTCCCTCTCACTATACCAGCAGAACCCTGTACCGAGTTTCACTATCGTCTTGCATATGCTTTTCATCTCCAAGATTACATCAGAGGATGATATTCTTTCAACAGATATTCTTTTAATATCCTGTTCTTGAGACAAGGACATAGCAATCTACTATCTACTTGCCATTTATGCTTGTATACATTGTGTATGTGTGTATATATATATATATAATATATATATATATATATATATATATATATATATATATATATATATATATATATTAAGTCTACCTTTATCCAACAGTGTTTTACGCTGGTTCCAATCCTTCCTCTCAGATCGGTCGCAGTATGTAGTCGTTCCAGGACAACCTCCATCCAAGACACGATCCCTCTCCTCTGGTGTCCCTCAGGGCTCCTCATTGTCTCCTACTCTGTTTGCTATTTATATTAATGACCTTCCCCTTCTTATCCGTCACTCCCACTACCATATCTATACAGACGATTTCCAAATATACCTGTCCTTCCCGCCTTCCGAACTATTATTAGCCACCAAAAGACTTCAAGAGGACTTGAATCGAATAAGTCACTGGGCTGTTGCCAACAAGCTGAAGTTGAATACAGAGAAGACAAAGGCAATTGTAATAGGTTCCCATCACCTCCTTAAAACTGTTCCTCATATCCCAAACTTGTTCCTATATAATAATCCCATTAAATTCTATCCAACCATAAAAAACCTTGGAATCACCTTTGACCAAACTCTTTCCTGGAAAAATCATGTTTCCGATATTTTCCGTCGTACCTTTTACACTTTAAAGCGACTAAATTACCTCCGTCACCTATTTCCACTTGAGACCCGTAGACTCCTAGTTACTTCCTTAATATTTCCCCACTTTGATTACTATTGTGCGGTGTACGGAGGCGTCTCTGGGGACCTCGAGGCAAAAATAAAACGTTTGATAAATTGCTTTGTACGATTCATCTTCGGGATCCCGAGGGACGCCTCTGTCTCCCGATATTACGAAGAGTTGAAGTGGCTTTATCCTTCCTACCGTCGTAAGTATATCCTTGCATCTTTCCTCTACCAAGTTATCCAATCCCACCGTCCATCCTATATTTTCGATCTCCTCCAATTCAAATCCTCCGTTCATTCTCGTCATACCCGTTCTCGGCCTTTAGATTTATATACAGCGGCCCACCGATCCGCAGCTTTCGACAGATCTTTTCTTGTCCGATCCTCATCCTTATGGAATTCCATTCCTCCTTCCATTCGTCGCTCCAATACTCATATCACCTTCAAATCCCGCTTGTTCAATCACTTATTTCCTATCCAGTTCCTAAAAACATTGTAAATAGATTTTCTATTATGTCAATCAACATTTGTGAATATGTTCCTTCATTTATAATTTTGTCATATCTTATTAACATACGAATTTCGTGTGGTTTTTGTTTTAAGACATAATCAATTAGAGTATTAATACCTATTTCATATGCTAGTAGTTATTGCATTATGACTTGTTATAATTTTCATTTGTATTTATTTATTGACTATTCTTTATTTTTATTTTTATTTTTAATTATCTGTTAACGCATATGTTCCTATATCAACTACTCTAAGGCTCTGAAGCCCACCTATCATTGCCTGTAATTGTTATTCTAAAGGGACTTGTCCCAGAATAAATAAAGAGTTTATTATTATTATTATATATATATATATATATATATATATATATATATATATATATATATATATATATATATATAGGGGGGGTCGGGGTGGCCGAGCGGGTTAGCGCGGTTGAAAAAGTGCACCTACTCACAAACCGTGTGAGTTCGAATCCCGGCACCAGCACTACTTTACTTTAATTAAAGTAATAATTTAAGAAATTTATCAGCCCTCCCCTCGGGTATGTGAGGCCCGTCAGGCTACTGGAGGCTACTCACACAGACCGGGCATAAGAGTGATGATCCTACCTCGTGTACCTTAATTGTGAACCGCGTTGTGGTTTTCCAGGACATAACATAGCCGTCCAGAGGTTTGGTCCATGGACGGTCTGCCTCGGGGAAAGAAATATAGGTCCTCGTGCGCCTGCTGACTCCGAACAGCCATAATCCGTGGATCCAGATCCAGACCGATTTGTCACTGTCCTTGACAAAGGACAGTGAGTCGGTGGGAAAGTGAGTCGGTGGGAAGGACACTGCCGAGTTGGCCCCAAAGGGACGGGTTATGGAGCAATGGGCAGTCTGTCGCTGGAGGGGGTCACCCAACCTCACGTTGTGCTCTTGCAAGCAATAGATGTCTGTAGGAACACTACATCGCGCGGCCAAAGATCTACAAGAGCCAACCGAAAAAATATATATATATAAGTTAAGATAGCGGGTAGCACAATATCACACGTAATCCTATATCACAAATGTAAATAGACCTTAAGACTATATATAGGAGATTATGAGAAAGAATAAATCAGTCTTTGTACAATACTCGAGAGTGTCGTTTGTTCCCTTATTTCCTTTTTTTTTTATTGTAAAGTTTAGACCGGGCGTAAGTGGTGCCGAAACCCGGGACGTTTTAATAAGTAATAACAGAGAGCAGAAAAAGTTTTTTTTTCCTCGTCTCTTCTGTTCAGCTGTGACCAGCTCTCTCATTTGGTACGGTCGTGGTTCTAGCGTATTATTATTTGTTTTTCTTCTCTGTCTTTTCTTTCTTTCGAAAGAATAAATAAATCAAAATGCCAGAGGAGATATTACGACCGCCCACGTTAGTACTGCAGGGCGAAATTCCACAGCTGCCGACGGAGACCTTGGCGGCGGCGCACGCAAATTTGGCGGCGGCCCAGGCCAATAATTTGGAGTGGCTGAAGGTAAGAACAGCTACGTCGCAAGATCTAAGGAGAGCAGTCTCGGACCTGGAAAGGTTCGATGGAGAAACAGGAGAACTGAATCATTTCCTCAAAGGAGGGGATCGGATCATGGCGAGGATCCAATTCAAAGAAACAAACGACCTGATAGACCCCAGTGACGCAGGAGCATTGAGAGCGGCATTGGTATGCCGAATTAAGAGGAAAATATTAAATCTCATCCAAGCTGACGAAGATACTCCGTGGATCATCGTGAAAGATCGATTGAAGAAAGCATTCGGAGGTGGTCGATGGGCTCCGGAAGAAGACATATTCAGGATGTTTAGGGAAACGAAACAGCTGCACCAGTCCAGCGGGCAGTATGCAGGCTCACTGTTGGCCCGTTTTAATAACATAACGGAAAAGATGCGAGAAACATTAGGAGCAGCGGAAGTAGAGGGGAGAATGGCGTTTCTGGCGACGATACTAAAGGTACAGCTCGCGAAGGAAACGGACAAGAAAGAAGGATTACCAAGAGACAAATCTTTTATGGAATGTGCTCAGGAAATGATAGATTCTAGCGCCAGAGAGGAAGAGGCCCGACAGGGAGAAGAGATAGACGCGGGCTGGAGTAGGGTAGTTTACAGGAGGAATGAGGCGAACAGAAGCAGAGTCAGACCAGAGGCATGGAGAGAGAGGGAGACAGACAGAAGAGGAAAGGAGAGAACGAGGATGAATGAGAGAAGACCAGGGAAGGAAAGAAAAGGGTGGAAGAAGGAAGATAGGAGATGCCATGGATGTGGAAGAGTGGGACACTTGATAGCCCAGTGCCCTCAAACGAAATGTTTTGAATGCGGAACGGAAGGACACATAGCAAGACAGTGTCCGTACATAAGCAGACGCCGAGAATCGAACCGGGGAGAACCCATGGAGGTAAATACTCACAGAATATGGAGAAGAAGCAGACCACGCTCAGAATCCTCGAGATCATCAGAGGAATCAGAGACGGAAGAGGAGGAGAGCGAGTCGGGAAAGAGAGGAGGCGAAGCCAGAAGGAACGGAGGACGGCAGGTGGAGGCAGAGCGGAGAACACGGGACGAGGAATGAGGAGAGTGCTGGCGGAGAGGCAACCAGGCAGTAATAAACAACATAGAAGATGAGTGCAGTGGTTTGCCTATTATCCGAGTCGCGAGTGGAGTGCGATGTTTAGTAGATACGGGAAGTTCTAGTACCATAATGTGTAGAGAAGCAATAAAGCGGTTATGTAAAGGAAAGAGGATACCTCAGGTACAGACATGCGGGTGTAAGTTAATTACGTTGGGAGGCCCATACGGGGTAGAAGGGGAAGTGGGAATAGATATGCGTAGATGGGCTAGCAGGGGAGAGGAACTAAGGGTGCATGTTGTGGAAAAGATGCCGCGGGAATACGAAGGAATCATAGGGTGTGATCTGTTAGAAAAAATAGGGGCACGGATACGGAATAGGGACGGACGGTGGGACATCAAGATAGGACGGAGGAGGTACAAATGCAAAGGGGTACAGAAAGAGGGCAAAGTTAGTGTAGGGGCGATCAGCCAGATAGAAATTGGAGACAAAGTTTAAGGAACGAATACCCGGAAGTTTTCTTTAGGGAAGGGGAGCCAATGGGTGCGACAGGAAGAACGGTGCACGAAATTCCGCTGAAACAAGACCGGGTTACTTATGTTAAGGAGAGGCGGTACCCTCAGGCATTGCGTCAACACATTCGAGAAGAACTGAGACACCTTCACGAACAAGGAATTATAATTGATAGTACCTCACCATACAATAGTTCTCTGTGGGCGGTGAAAAAGAAGACAGCGGAAGGGGAAAGCGGGGAGAAGTATAGGATTGTAGTGGACTTCAGAAAACTTAATGAGAACACCCTGGACGAGAAGTACCCCATACCCCGGTTTGAGGATATATTGGATAGGCTGAGTGGCGCAACAATTTTTAGCACATTAGACCTGAAAGCCGGATATCATCAGATAAAGATGCACCCCCGAGACCAACACAAAACGGCATTCTCATTTGAAAGGGGACATTTCGAGTTCACGAGGATGCCGTTCGGGTTAAAAAACGCGCCCATCACATTTCAGAAGCTGATGGACGAATTCTTGAGAGGGTTAGACGAGTCATTTTGTCAGATTTACATGGATGACCTCTTAATATTCAGCAAAAATCAATCACAGCACAAAAAACATTTACGGAGCGTCTTTGATAGGCTGAAACAATTCGGGCTTAAACTATCAGACGAGAAATCGACCCTGGGCAGGGACGAAATCAACTTCTTAGGACATACAATATCAAGGGAAGGAGTGAAGCCGGACGCCCGAAAGGTGGAAGCCATAACCAAGATGGCGATGCCGAACGACGTCAAAAGCATCAGAAGGTTATTAGGAACCCTTAACTACTATCGGCGGTTCCTACCAGAGATGGCAAGATATTTGGTGCCGCTCAACAATTTATTAAAGAAAGGTCAGAGAGTAATAATAACCCCCGAAATAGAGGACAATATCAGACAATGCATGGGGTACTTACAGAAGGAACCGATATTAGCATTTCCGGACTTCAACAAAATATTTACAATTACGACTGATGCAAGCGAGTACGCCATAGGAGCAGTCCTGTCACAGGAAGGAAGCAAAGGGGAACGTCCGATAGCATATGCAAGCAGGAGGCTCACCGAGACAGAATCACGATACAGTGCGTTGGAGCGCGAACTTCTGGGCATCATATGGGCAATAGACCACTTCAGACCCTATGTGTTTGGGCGGAAATTTAAAATTCAGACGGACCATCGCCCGTTAATGTGGGTGGGCAAGCTAAAGGAGTCTTCGGCTAGGATAACCCGGTGGAAAGAGCTTCTAAGCCAATATAACTTTGAGATAAGTTACAAGCCAGGAAGAGAAAATGTCGTGGCAGATTGGCTGTCGCGAGCATTGCAAGTGAATGTAATGAATGCGATAGAGGAAGAACGGGGTGAACATTCAAAAGATCTGAGACAATTCATTAGTGAGTGGACACCAGAGGGGGAAGGAGAACAGGGAGTACCGGGCGAGGAAGAAGATCAGGGAGTACCGGGCGAGGAAGAAGATACCGAATCACGAGAGAGCGACAGTTCGGAAGAGGAAAGATCTAGGGAAATGGAGGAAAGGGAGGACATCATTAACGACAAATACAGGCAGATCATATGGAAGACTAGAACTTCGGGCCTCATGAAGATTGAGTACGGGAAATACGCTAAAGGCCGAATCCATACAATCTGGTCTCAACCGGGAGTGCAAGAGGAGCAAATTTGTAAAGCACTCAAAGACGCGTCCAGGCCGGGAAAAACACACTATATTTACGTGGGGAATACGGTAATATGGGAGAAAATAAAGTATCTGTGGCGCTCGGAAAAGATCGGGGCCGATCGAACGTTTATAAGGTGCAAATTGATGGTGGAAACGGTGCGTGACCCGGAGCAACAGCATGATGTAACTGTTGCGTACCACCAAGGTAAGACCAATCACAGGGGGGTGGGGGGAACGTTGCAAGCCCTGAAGAGAAAATACTTCTGGTGGGGGATGAAGAGGACTATAGAAGATGTAGTCGAGAGTTGTGATATCTGCCAGGTCACTAAATACGACCGCCACCCACCAAAAGCAAAACAGGAGGAGACCCCGACACCAATCACTCCTTTAACGGACTTACAAATCGACACGTTTACGTGGAAAGGACGCAAATGGGTTACGATAATCGACATCTTTAGTAAGGCCGCGATGGCGTACGCGGACAGGACCGGACTTCCCTAGCGGCAATAGAGGCGTTGAAAGCATGGTTTCAGTATTATGGGATGCCTTACAGGATATCATCGGATGGCGGACGAGAATTCGATAACAACAGCATCAGAAAGGAAATGAAGACGCTAAACATAAGGTGGCACGTCAATACTCCGGGACACCCGAAAAGTAGAGGCTGTATTGAGCGTCTACACAGCACGCTGGGGGACCACCTGCGTGTGTATCATGTAGAAAAGGGATGGAAACCGGAGGAGGCAATGCCGAGAGCCGTAGCAGCCTACAATCATTCCATTCATATGGGGACAGGCTTTGCTCCATTCGAAATGCTCTTCGGGATGCGTGAACACAGAAGAGATTGCAGGGACACCGCAG
This sequence comes from Rhaphigaster nebulosa, assembly GCA_948150685.1. Taxonomy (NCBI): domain Eukaryota; kingdom Metazoa; phylum Arthropoda; class Insecta; order Hemiptera; family Pentatomidae; genus Rhaphigaster; species Rhaphigaster nebulosa. The sequence goes on from OX411309.1 coordinate 38,763,891, forward strand.
TGGACGAAGACATAACGGAAGCCGTCATAAACAACCGAATCGCATTGTCGAACATATGGAAAAAAGCACGCTCAAGGATGGAAAAAGAGAAAAGCAGGAGAGTGGCAAGGGCGAACACCGGACTAAAAGATAGAATGGAGGACATAAGAATAGGAACGGTGGTTTACCGAAAACTAGGGTCAAACAGGAACAAGGAGGTGACGCGATATGAAGGGCCGTTTAAAGTCATTGGGATTCGGGAGCATAACGTCGTAGTGATACAAAGCATCAGGGAGCCTCGGAAACGTAGAACGGTACACGTGGAACAGCTGAAATTTCCGGTGGGGAACCATACGTTCACTGAATAAAATATAGGTGTCCTCTTCTCCTCAATACTAAGATTTTTATCCCAGAGAATAGATTTAAGTTCAAGTATAATAGCAAGTACAGATATATGTTATGTTTGTTTTAATATATAAGAACATTTGACTGAGGACAGGAGTGTAATAGGAGAAAGTTTGTTTACTTTTTGTATGATAGTGTATTTCTGTATAGTATATTTCTTTTTATAATGTATTTCTTTTTGTTGTTCTTTTAATTTTGTTTGCTCAGTTTTAAGTTTATGAGGAGTAGTCATAAACTGGCAGGGGGGAGTTAAGATAGCGGGTAGCACAATATCACACGTAATCCTATATCACAAATGTAAATAGACCTTAAGACTATATATAGGAGATTATGAGAAAGAATAAATCAGTCTTTGTACAATACTCGAGAGTGTCGTTTGTTCCCTTATTTCCTTTTTTTTTTATTGTAAAGTTTAGACCGGGCGTAAGTTATATATATATATATATATATATATATTTATATATATATATATACTAGACTAAAAAGAAAGACCTCAAAGAAACAGTCCAAACTAATTATTGAGGACAATTGGCAGACCAAAAATATGCGAATATTACGCAGACATCAGGAAATAAACGATAGGATGTAAAGCAAGAAAAGCGCGAATGCGAGGAAAATATGGCAGACTTACGGCATCCAAAGAAAAGATACTAAGCATCTGGAAAGAACATTTCCACTAAGAATTTCTAATAGGTGACCACCAAGTAAGATTAAGGATAGGAAGGGGCACTCTAGATTAGATCTTCATCTTAAGACAAGTATTCGAAAAATGATGGGAAGTGCAATATTCCCGGTAAAAATTGGTGAGATTGACGAAGGTCTGTTCTAAATGATCCTAAATGCACAGTCCTGGTACAAGGAGATGTGTCTGAAGCCTTTAAAGTTAGAACAGGTCTGAGGCAGGGAGATGTACTCTCGCCGATGCTGTTCAACTTATCTCTTGAAAAGTGATAAGAACAACATCAAGTGATAATGGATGGGTGCAATGTCACATAAACATAAAATCCTAGCATACGCAGATGATAGAGCAATCTTCGGAAGCAATGCAGAGAATATTGAGAGATTCGCTAAGAATCTGACAAGAAAAGATAAAACAAAAGATATGATAGTCAGCCGAAAAATTCATTCCAACAACAATATCTGCATGGATGGAAAATCGTTCCCGAAAGTAGACCTCGAAGTTCAAATACATCGGCTCTACTAACCTCCGTAAATGACCAACTAGCAGAGATAGACCAGCGTATAACAAGCGTAAATAGAGCTTTCTTCTTTGTTAAAGGTAACGAAATTCCGAAAAATTTCTAGAAATCTCAATTTCTCTCAAGGGCAAATCTCTCTAAACAGCACTCTAGAAAGGAGAATCGAGAGATTTGAAAGGAAAAACTTCCGCAAGATAACCGGAGCGGTATGGGATCAAAGATTAACTCCTGGAGGAGAAGGACTAATAAAGAATTACTTAAAGAAACTGGTCAGTCAATATCTCATGATATGAAGGCAAGAAGGTTAAGATGGTCTCCCGACCATACAGCTCGAAGTAATCCATCAGGACGCCTCTTCATAACAATGAATGAAACAGTAGTTGGCCAAAAACCAGATGGATCGATAGAATCAACAAAGATGCGGATGAGGTGCATATAGCAAACTGGAAACCAGTAACCCAAGACAGAGGTGGAGAAGACGGGTTCGAACTAAAAATATTAACATATAAATTGATTATTTCTTTAATTTATATTATCGTATTATCGCTTAAAAAAAATAAAGGAAACATCTTCAATTAATATATATAAATGCATCTACAATTGTTTTTTTTTTTGTGTATTTGCGCGCGCACGTGTGTATTTTTTTCGTCTGGGAATATTTAATTCATTTTCTGTGCTAAATAAACTGCTTGCGTTGTTAAACAATAGTTTCGATGCTTTTAGTGATAATAACACTTTATTTCTTTACGTCAGAGGTAAACCTTCGTAACATTTTCAAAGTTTTACAGTAGAGTAAAAAGAAGTTTCAGATCGCACTGCATTGCTTGTTTTGGATAGTGGTCAAGCTTTATATTTGAAGTGTTGCATATTTGATTTCGATATGCTTATTTTTAGCTTATTAACGATACTTATACTCGGAAAATATGGCAAGAATAATGCAAATACGTTTATAAAATCAAAATCAGAAAAATTGGACTAATCACTGCTTGCCTCTGACGTACAGTTTTACTGACGGACGCTTGTCCAGATAAATACGGTTCTTTTTTCATGTCCTCATCTTACATTATTATTTAATCCTTTTTAATTAAATGAAATATTGAGATTTTTATGAAAAGTAATGAGATTTTTTAGCGTATTATTTTTGTATATTAGATTTACTAAATATATTTGATATTTATGAAATTCAACTCTCCCCAACAAGACGATAACGGGGATAATTACAAAGCATATTAGTAGTTCTGTGAGCACTAGACCTCGCTAACCAATTTAGGGATTTTTATTTCATCTTGCTTCCGTGTTTCCAGTCACAACGAAAACCTGCAGAATACGAATGTGACTCTTCAAGAACCTCATTCGCCAAAGTTTATATAGTCCTCTTGTAATATCGACATCAGTAATAAAATTGCAAATTTCAATGTAAAACAGAGCGACAAGATTCGAGCAAGCGATATCAAATAAAATTCACAAATAATCAATAAAATAATTTAATAACCTGACAATTATTGTGATTATCTGATTTTGGTTTACCTTCACCACCTGTGTCACAGCGCGGGAAAAAAAATTAATCAAGAAATAAAAATTCTTACACACCTCGTTTTAAAGGTCTCCGAAGGAATATTCATTTCAAAATTTAAGAAAACCGAACCATGCGAAATAAAACGATTTTTGATGAAACGGAACCATTATAACGGCCGCCAACTTGGATCGTAATTAAAAAATAAAAATCCCTTCATATACGTCGAATTTCCTGACGAGCTCCTCAGAAAATGGAATGACGCGTTTGATATAGTGCAATAGTAGCTATAGGGCAATGGTAACTAGCCTCTTAAAACCAAAATCAACGGGTAAAATCGTTAAGTAAAAGCGGGTAAATAACATGTAAAAGCGTCCGTTATTATGAAATTTTTCGGCTGTCCTATTCGTATTAACTATTAAATTACCCTACTTCCTGCTTCCAGATCTTCTGAGGAAGGACGATGAGAACAAAAGCCGGTAAGATATTGATATAGAGCATTGTGTCAACGAGGCAATTACCTGAAATTAATCCTTTCGAAGGCCGGGCAGATTGCTTTCAGGAACTCGCGGCTCCGTTCGCAGCGGTGACCATGGCCCGCATTCTGCTTTATGTCTTTTCCTAAAACTAATTTCATAATCCCAGTTAATGTCTAGGTCGGGTGTCCATCATACCTGAGGACGCTCTTGGTAAATCTGTAATATACTTGTATTTGTATATATTAGAAAATAAATTGCATCCGAATACATTGATATTTTTTTTTCCTTATACCAAAGGGCTTATTTAGTCTGATTGCATATTTAGTCCAGTGCATTTAGTATATACCTAGAAACCCAATTACAACAGATGTGTATATATATATATGTATAGATATATATATATATATATATATATATATATATATATATATATATATATATATATATATATATATACTTAATTAGTAATTAAAGGAACTTGAGTCCTAAATAAATTTGAGCCCTAATAGAGCTCTTTACGTTTACGAGTTCCCAAGATAATATTTTTTTTTAATTTTATCTCCAAATAACGATAAATCAGCATTTTTAAAATTTTATTTTGGCAAATATCAAGGCAACTGCTCATCCTGTGAAGATACTAATTATAAACTATTTTATGGTGCATTTAACTAGTTCCAAGTTGAGTGGTAATACACTAGAGCTAGTTAAATTTACCATAAATTAGTTTATTATGGTTATCTTCGTAGAAAGAACAGTTTCCATGAAATTTGCCAAAATGAAATTTTAAAAATGCTGATTTATCGTGTTTTTTTTTTTAAACTTTATTTTGGGACGTACGGATTTGATGAGAAACTTTCTCTTCGGCACGACGTTATTTTCCCTCCAGAGTACGGGGAAAGGGGACCTTCACCTTCACCTTTGATATAAAACTTACAAATTTAGTCATCAATTTACAAATTTAGTCATCGCTCTTTAAAATTGACCTCGAATCGATCATTATCGAGCCTATAAAAACTCCAGTTTAACAACGGTTTTCGCCTTGATTTGCCCAATACAATTTGGTTAGGCATCTACCGCACCTACAACCTACCTGATAAGATCCGCAATAAAAGTTAATTAATTTGTTTGGATTCTATAGTTACTTCCTTAACTACGAGAGTAAAGATGATAATTGGTCAACATTTTTTTTTCAAGATATCATAATAAAATATTTAAATAAGTATACAATATTGTTAAGTTGTTGCTGTCGTTGATCCATTTTTTTAATTACCGCTTGTTCTCCTCAACTACTAAACCATTTTCGATGAAGCATTAAGAAAAAGGATGATTTTCCAGAAAAAATCTTACATAGGGAGGTGTAACGATAAATTTGAAAACCGACCGTTAAGTGCACATCTTGGAGACTATCCTACCACCAAGAGATCCTACGCGCGTTCATGGCTCACACAACTCGACGTTTGCTTGGATTTTTGAGGGAAATGTTCCTCGACAAATTGATCTCATTGAGGATTGAGTTGGGGTGGCCGGCACGGTCACCAGATTAACTCCATGCGATTTTTTTCTCTGGGAATATCTCACTGACCTTTAAACACTGACCTCGTTCTCTTGATGATTTAAAGGAGAAGATCAGGCAAGAAATAAATGCCATCCTACCAGAAATGATTACAGTTTCTAAGGAAGATAATTAGGGTTAGAAAACTTTGGAATGTATGAATTTGGAACCTTTGTAGTAGATCCATGTTATTCATGATTTAATTTTTTTTAAAATAAAATATAGAAAAAAATCATCAGTTTAAAATAAATTCGCTGGAGTTAACAAGTATTTATAATACAGAGCAAGGTTTTAAATTCTCCATTCATGAAGTTACGATACATTGAAGAAAGGATGGATATGATGTTATTTCTGAATTTTTAATTGTAAACCTCTGACTAGGTATGAGAACTCGTAAACAACTGCAAAGATTTAAAATTTTACTGATAAATTAAATATTTATTAGATCTATTTGTCTTGTAGAACGAAGACTAAAATAAGCTTCCAGTTTTGACTTGCGTCGACTGTATACTTATCGCTCCAGTTCTATGTTGTATAACTTGTGAAAAAATTAATTTTCCCCGCTTTCCCGTGACCGTCTCCATTCAAAGATATCAATTGTGTCAGGTATTGTGAAAATATTAATCGTCATAGTTCATTTTAGCAGTTTTTTTAGTGATTATGATGAAAAAGAAAGAAGTTTTTTATCAAGCTTCTACAAAATATAAATTGAAGGAAATTTTATGAGATAGAAATAATGAAATAAAAATTGAAAGAAATTTTAAGATTCTTTGAGGCCTCTTTTATATATATATATATATATATATATATATTTGCATACTCCTATAAAATTAAATGTTGCAATTCATGAACAATTTTTTTTTCAATATTTTTTTCTCAATGATACTGATAATGTTCAACCACAACTATAATATTGTATATTTTTAAATAACTTTTTTAAATAGTTTTTTTAAATAAAATAGATTTAATTAATATTTCAATAACTATTAAAATAATATTCAATGACTTCACGAAGGTTTATGTAAGAAATAATTTTCCCATTAAAAAAAGAAATTAAGTTAATTCAATAAATTCAGATAAATTATGAACTTTTCTTTTTTATCCATTTCTGATTAACTTTTCTTAATGTTAATAAAATAAAATAAAGTGTACGTGTTTATAATGTATATTAAAATTTAATATAACAAGGCTTTGAGAGATTCTTAATATACAACAATATGAAGTTTTGCCTCATTATAATGATAGGTCACTGCAAACAAAAATGTTGAGAACAGTAGATTTTGCCAACTCTGGAAATGTCGCTTACTGCTATCAAAGACCTTTATTGCATCATTGAAAGGCCACTCAGCAGAAGGAATGTTCTAATGATCAATGACCAATTAGGCGGATTACTTCAGGAGATAGCTGTAATTAAAATATAGTGTAATTAGGGATTCATCAATGTTTTGCCACTTCTATAAATTTTTTTTTATTGTAAACTGTTTTCGAATGTTATACATTGGCTTCAGTTAGAACAGGTTACGTTGGTTTGTTCTCGCACTGAACTAGTTAATGGAAAATTAATTTATTCGAATATCATAGATTACAATAAATACAAATTTATAAAAGTGGCAAATCATTTATCAATCCCTAAAGGTCTTAAAGATTGATTTTTCTTTACGATCATATGTACCTCAACTAAAATATAGTGTGTTACAATGTCCATTCTCCATGAAAAAAAATACTAAAAAAAAACTGAATAATAAAAATAGTATTTTATTTAAAATGCGTGATTATTATTATTTTTTTTATAAGAGCGTTATTCTCTCAGTTTTCGAATACGTGAAAATATAGTTTATAGAAAAAATATTGAATTTTACAGTCAAAATACATATCCAGGCTAAAATATTTTATATTTTAAAAATCCGTTAATTTAAAATGCTATAAATGAAATAAAAATGGTATATTCATATAAAGTTTTTCTACTAGAGATTACCTCAAATTTTGTGCCCAATAGTTCTTTGTTATTATTAGGTCATATTCTAAATTCCATCTCTTTATTTTCATTTCCAATGTAGTTTTTTAAATTTCCCTTCTGGTCAGTAAGATTTTCCCTCTTTATCCACAGCCAGGGCCTAATTATCCCATATTATTTATTTATGAGAAAAATAAAATAAGGTTTATTTTCTTTCAAGCAAATTAAAAAATAGGATTTGACAAAGGAATTATTTTTAGAAGGGAAAAGAAATTTAAATTAAATCGTTACAAACATTAGGTATTTATAAAAGACAATGGAGAGGTATTTAAGTATTAAAAAATAAGAAAAATACATAAGTGAGATATAAAACTAAAATAAAATTTAATTTCGATCTGTATAGACTAACAGTTTTCACTATACAATTTTAAGAATGGTATATGAAACTAGAACCCGCGCTGAGATAAGAGCTGAGTTTGATAAAAAGGGAAAATTTTCAATCCCTGAACTGTTTGAAGTTCTAAACGCCATGATCGACTTCTAAAATTCGATGGAAACTGAAAGTCCACGATGGAATTTTATTAAAGGCTACAGTTATTCATGTATACTTAATCAACTTAAGTTATACCAATTAGTCAGTCAGAGTGAAACAACACAATGGTATTTTCATAAAGTTCTTTAAGGTAATTGTGAACTTAAAAACTCTTCCTTATAACTTTATTCAGCTGTTTACATTAAGTCCAAAGTTTCGTGGCATTAATCTCATCTCATTGTCTGGGTTCAAATCTTATTATTTTAAGTTCTCTCTCTCTCTCTCACTCTCTCTCTCTCTCTCTCTCTCTCTCTCTCTATATATATATATATATATATATATATATATATATATATATATTTACAATTAGCTTAAAGAACTTTATAAAATAAATCTTCCATAATAAATTAAACGGTTATATAATGGTATTTTTTTTTTTAAATAAACGTAGTTGGTTAATTTTTCCGCGTGAAAATCTGGTTCACCTTGGAAAGAATATCTTGCGATATGTGGGAAGCATATGCAGGCTTTGCCTCGCATCTAGCCACTTTAATCTTATACTTATATTTGTTCATGCTAGGCATTGGAGCAGATGCTTCGACTTCTTCACTTTATCGTTACGAAATACTATCATAAACTTGAACTAGCGCAAAACTTGATATTTATTTAGGGATTGATAATTTATTTGCCACATTGTTAGTTCAATGCGAGAAGAAACCAGTACAAGCTTTTCTGTTAGATATAATCCATTTAAACCTTGAACTGAAGATGAATGTATAACATTCGAAACTAGTTTTCAATAAAACAAATTTATAGAAGCGGCAAATAATTTATCAATCCCTGATCCTTCTATACCATCATGCAGATAAAACTGATTGATATTTATTTAAACAGATTCTAAAATAACTTAGCAGCAATGAAGTTTGACATTTTTTATAAAAACAGACAATTTTCTGATAGAAAGTGCAATGTTGTGAACATCGAAATTTTGTTTAGTAACTTCTCAAATCCAGGACTAATAATTATTCTAAGATTAACCATAAATTCTTTATCACTCTTATAAATCATCGGAGTATTTCCCCTTTTAGCGATCATTGTTTGGATTCATTTTAAAAATATTAATTTGAGGCGAAAGGCAATAAATATGAACATATGAGCACAAATTTTATATTTTCATATGAAAGTAGAACTTTTTCTGGTCAGAATGATATATTAAATATGTACTTTATGGGAATTTCGTTATAAAAAACATAATATAAGTACCTCTACATTAACATTTTCCAAATAATTTACTAGTGCAGACGGAATATTTTCACATAATAATAATATTCCTGAAGCTATAATCAATACAATTGAAGCAATTTATAAAGGTCTTTCGGGCCCAAATTTACATTTAAAGAATGACTAATCTGTAAGTTATAATCTTGATTTTTTTTGTGTGTGTGTTTTATATTTTTGGCAAATAAGGAACTTTTTCGCAGAAAATAATCGTATGAATTAGTTGAAATTTTTACACAGTCATAGATCTATATTAACAAATATTCTGAGTTTTTTTTATTACAAAATAATAATATTAACATAATTAAAAACAATTAAATACGTTAAACATTTTAAACTTTAAACACGACTTAGTAAAAAACAATTTCACAGATATTTTAGATAGAGATAGATATTAAAAAAAAAAGAGGATCTATACCTAGAGTCAATATTACTAAAAAAAAAAAAAATTAAAGTGATTGATCGAACGTATTTTGAGAAAATGTTCCTAAGTTAGCATGTAATATAATATGGCGATTCCGCCTCTCCTTATATAAAAAAGTATCAATCGATAAACAATAATAAATTTAACTAAATTTAAATCTATAAATTTAACCTCTAATAAACAATTTAACTGTAGTTCTTACTTGAAAAAGGAAGTCATATATTAGTGAGTATATTAAAGGTGTAAGGGAACTGGCCATTAGAAAGGAGGTTGCCTTCTGAATCATGAGCTGAGGATTTGCATACCAATGTTTTGTTGATGCGCATGTACCTCTATTACTGGCGCCTGACATCACTATCAGATGCAACAAAATTTTCTCAGCTTTTAAAGCATTCGTGACTAGTTGTACCGCATGGGCAGGGCAAATCGCGTCATTGTCCGTGACCTTTCCAGTAAATGCGTTTTCTCGTTCCGTAATATCGAGAATGAATGAAACTCCGGTACGCCGGCTACAACCGCATGAGTGATAATTGCGTGTACCATGCATGAAACACAACTTCCGGGAAACGGGTTGGAGCGGGGCGGCAGGGCACGTCGAATAAATTTCGAAGAGGCGAGAGTCCAAGGGGAACTTCCTGTCCCGACGGCCATTGTTCTCTGAGGTAATGGATCCAATTACCTGTCAGTCATTAGCTTTCTTGTCATTGACGGAAACAAAACAAACAAAAAAATAATAATAGAATAAGTCATGAGATAAGTACAAGTACACTCAATCATGCGAACAGTAGAACTTCAATGTTGTACCGCTTTAAAAGGTTCTAAAGGTCATATTGAGATTTTTAGCCATTTGTAATTTTATTTTATTGTTATTTAGAATAATTTATTATTAACGTGAAGTACATCATGGCACACCAGCAGCACGGAGAGAGGGTTAGGCAGGTCCGGAACAGGAGAGAGACGACAATGGGGACACGCCCCGGGCGGTAGAACTTTAAGAGCGGCAAATTTCGGGCGGTTTTATTTTTAGGTTAAGTAAAAAATATTTGTTGTTGCTTTTTGATTTCTTTGACCTTGATTCAGTTAAAAAAATTAGTTAATGTTATGATATGATGATGATGTTAATTTCGAAATATATCACCTAAAATACTGTTATAAAATTATTAAATTTTGTTGGAGGAAGGATGAAAGAAGGGGCAGAAAAAATAAGCTTAAACCCTCATAAAAATACTAGTTCAAGCCCTGGGGAGTAAGTCAAATAAATAAATAAGTCTAATTTATAAAATGTTATTTTGTACAACGTGCATATAATTATAGTGGATGTTGCCTTAGTATTTATTAATTTTACTGAAAGAAGAAAAGCATAAAAATGGCTAAATATTTGACTTAAAGTATCTTTTCTTGCGTTCTGGAAGGTTCAACCCACCTCTTTGTTCTTGATGAGGATGTCCTGCGTGGCGGATGTGTAGTATTGGTCGGACCTCTCAAGTCCTCTTGAATTAAGTTACAAAATAAAGTCTGGCCTCACGCCTGTCTGAGTTATGTTTACAAGTAGTTAGAAAATGGCATAAGTTGTAGCTTTTGATGAAACACCACTTTCATTATACGAATCAATTAAAAAGATCTCTTTGATTAGCTTCACTTTATCTCTCTAACATTTCCTGGCATTAGAGATACGAACTTGTCCACGATAGCCTTGTAGTTCTGAGGCAAAGATATATATATAGGGAAATATATTGCCTCACAACTAGTGACTAGGCCCTAGTCAGTAGGTTATTAACAATCTCTATCATTTTTCACTTGTAATTTGTGAACAAAAATAACTGTGATTGTAAATAAAAACTATCTATAAAAAACTGTTTTGAATTCAGTTTGTACATGAATCAGTTTAACTAAAGATATGAATGGCTAGCTGGAAGAACGAAGTATGTCAATTATTTCATTTTTTTTTTTTCCATGGTATAATTTGGTAGGAATCTACGTCAATGATGTCACCCAAAACAATGTTGTAATAACAGCCTTCAGAGTCTAAAGGATATTATTACAACAATTGTTTGAGGGATATCATTGATGTAGATCTCGTAATTTTGCGAGGAAAAAAAATCGGAATAATTTGAATACCGTGTTCTTCTAGCTAGCAATTTAAATAAGCATTTTTTTTTTTTACAAAATTTATGAAATAACAATTTCTAAAAAAAGGCAATTAAATCCACAAACGCAGTTCAGAAAATTAATGAAGTTGGCGAGAAAAACACAATTTCTACCCGAGATTGACAAGTTCGATTTAAAAAAATTAAAGGATGACATAAGCGTCGAAAATATGTTTCGTTCAAGGTGTTCTAGAATTTGGAAGGATCGTCGAATTTTCGCCTCAAAGATGGATTCGACTGGTAGAAAAGATAATCTATATTTTAAGGGCTAAGTGTGATACTATCTGTTTTTTAATATAAAGGTATAAATTGCACAGATAAGTCTGGATATACAAAGAAAAATTATCCTTCCTCGTTTTAAAGGGCTAATGGCGTTAGCTGCTTAAGTCAATGTCTCGAGTAGAAGTCAAGTCTTCCTAATTTGGTATAAGTGAAATGTATACCGTGTATACCGTTAAAGGTACGGTAGGTCTTTTGCTAGGCAATGGTTCCGCAAAAGAGTGGCCATGAACAGGGTCTTCGGACAGAAAGGAATCTGCGGGGTATGAAAGTTTGAGATACAATTACTTAGAGAATCCCAAGGTGACTCAGGACGAGGGCAAGTCTTTGAATACACTGGGGATGACTGATGTTCTCCGCCAGGTCACGACCTGATGACAGCATTCCTAAGGCAGCGGCTCTGCTAGGGCGTTATCAGTTGAATAATAAAAAGTTTACATCAGATCTTTAAATAAGATGCAGTGTGGGCATTCAGGAAAGAAGTTCGAGGAAATCGCCAGTATAGGAACGCGTATGTTATATCGCGAGTAGGATGTGAAACAATCTGATTGGCCTCATGAAATGGACAAGTTGGTAGAAAATTGAAAAAAAAACAGTTCTAGGTCAAGGATCCCCGATTTTTCAGGAAAACTACAATTAAATCGTTATGCCCACATATGAAAAAGAAAAAAAACAACTATAAAATTAAATTTGTTCATTATCTCAGAGAGTATCATATTTAGCTTTTAGCATTATACGTATTCTCTTTATTTATTATTCCGAGAAACGGATAAGATTATATTATATTTCTGTCGATAACATCAAAACCTGCTTTGAAATTCAAGGAACAATGAAAGATATCCAATTACTATAGTACCTATAGATATCCAATAACTGTAGTTTTACTTTTTTTTTTTTTTAGAGAATTATCTTTTAATGAATTTCATTATAGCAAAGTTTTTTTTATGATGTACATGTTGAAAGTAATACAAAATAACTAATGAGCCTGTTGTAATTTTATTCAAGATTTAAAAGAATTTAAGTATAGTAACGATGAACTGTTGGGGCAGGTAGGCCAGAACCTTATGAAACGCATTACAAATAAATAATACAAAAGAATTGGTTTTAGTTAATGTAATTTTTTGTTTACCCATCAGGCGATGGACACAAGGAAGAACAATTTTTTTTTTTTATGAGGCGAGTAGTGTTATAATCTCGTAGCCTGAACCTCTTCTATGCTTTATTTGATTCTCAGAGCCAAACTCGACTTCGAAAAACATTAAAATTTACAAAAGTACCTTCATTACTTTATTAGCCTTTCTAGCAAAAATATTCTCCTCAAACTTTTTTTTTCCAAATAACTGACATGAACTCGATGAAAATTCGTATGATAATTTTTTTATTAAAATAGGAACTTCAAAATCATAAATATTTAGTAACAAAAACATGATCAAACAAATAGACAAATTCGAATTTTAGTACTAATGATGCATATGAACTTTGTTATCCTATTTATTAATGTTAATTTAAACAAATAATTCAAATGGTGATAATTTAAATAAAGAAAATAGGTTAAAAAAAAAATGAAAATTTATGTTCATCGAAGATTGCTGTTTATTGAGAAACGTAACGCTGACCAACATTTATTACTGATCTTTATTTAAAAAATAAAACGAGATATAAATGTAGGTTCCATAAGATTATTTCTAAAACCTTATTCTTATTTTGTTGGCTGGTTCTTAAGTTCCTTCTATTTGACTAAGTTGTAATTATTGTCACATCTAATCTCTATCTAGATATTAGCATTTTCAGCGCTGTTTAGTATTAAACTCGTGGATGATATTTAAGGAACCTTTGACCTGGAATGTACAAATTATTACATGCAATAGTCTTTAGCAAATGAGATAGGCGATGACAAAGGGTTATATCCATTCCATCATACTCACGGGTAGGCAGGCGAAGGTTTAGCCTTCGTCATTAAAGAATAATTATAAATACAATAGACAGAGGCTAGGAACTGGCTGGATTCCATTGTGCTAACTAAAGATTATGCCGACGGGAGGTCAGGTAATGCCTAGATCTTCCTGAGCGAACAGAACTTGATGTCTGTCAGATTTCAGGACCTTTATACAAGAAGGAAGAAATTCATAGATAAAATATATAATGGTTCAGTCTTAGAAATCGATATTTACTTTTTGAGAAATGTCTCATGTCATTCAAATGTAATTTATATAACTAGGCAAGTAATTTCTATAATATTTCCTAAAGTGATTGTTATATTTGTAACATTTACATAATATGCTGTTGCTTTTTAAAACTAAGTTCTTATCTTATACTTCTGATATGACTCTGTATAATTTATCTTCTTAGATTTATTCATTTTCTTCCTGGTCCTATATAGGGATACCGTCTTGTATGATTTCTGAAAACATATATACCTAATGATACTCCAAGAGAGGGCACTCAGGAGTTTTCAAACATTCTCCCAACGAACATCCTTCATTGAGTAGAAAGACCATTTCAACTGTTTAAGACATTTCCTCCACAAAATGTTAAGAGGGTCACAGATCACAGAAAAAATAATTAAAAAATTCATTTTTTTTTTCCTGATCATTATTCATTATTAGATTCATTTCTGGATTAAACAGAGCTTTTCTGAGCCCTGAATGTGATTTAAATTTGGATGCAAAATTTGTACCATGTGGATTGCAAGGGCTTTATTTTCTGCCCACTCCATCACAACCCCTCCACTTTTTTCACTAGTTGTAAGTTTTTTTTGTAAATTTTCATAGCGTATCCCTCCCTGGCATGCCTACTTTTTAAGATGGGGCTTGAGAAAGCAATAAGGGTCTCTCAGATACAAACTACTGCCACGGTATGGAACAAATCGTTACAGATGTTGGCATTTGCAGATATTGTGGGGAGATCCAGAGAAGCGGTAGTTGAAGCCTTCCTTGCTCTAGAAGCTGCTGCGAGATGCATGGGACTCATTATCAATGAAGCTAAAACGAAGTACGTGGTTTCGGATCAAGCTCCGGGATTGGCAGGTGCCAGTGTTGCTTTTGGACCTTACAGGTTTGAGCAGGTCTCAGGATTTGTCTATCTTGGATCTGTGGTAACTTGCAAAAATGAAACAGCAGTTGAGATCAAGAGGAGAACATTGGCTCCGAACTGCAGTTATTTTCGACTCCGAAAGCATCTTTCAAGTAATCTGGTGACAAGACGAACAAAAATTATCATTTATAAAACTCTTATCCGGCCTGTATTTTGTTATGGCTCAGAGACCTGGACTACATCCAGAGCTGAGGACCAGCTCCTTCTTTTTTTTGAGCTGAAAGTGTTGTGCCGAATTTATGGAGGTGTGTTTGAAAACACATTGATGAATGGATACGGAGAAACAATCCGGATCTGTATGATTTATATCATGAACAGGATATCTCCCGTTTCATCAAGCTTGGAAGGCTCAGAAGGGCAGGACATCTCGCCAGAAGGGCTGATGATTTACCACCTAGAAAGATTCTAACCGAGCCCTATTTAGTCGTCGCAGAGTTGGGAGACCAAAGCTGCGCTGGGCAGATTGTGTGGCCAATGATGCTAGAGAGTATCTGAGCCTGCAAAACTGGATGGCAATGGCACAGAACAGGGACGCACGGATGTTGCTGTTGGAGATAGCTAGGACCCTTCACGAGTTGTAGTGCTACCAAAGAAGAAGAACGCATCTTCATGAACCCATGAAATATTTAGTGAAAATTATTATTAGAAAATTAAGTTTCAGGAAATAAATTATATATATATATATATATATATATATATATATATGCGGTATAAAATTTAAAATGTTTAGAATGCACCGAACACACTATATTCTAATAATAACTACATTAATTAATTAATCTCACAAGAACATAAATAAAACCTTTTCATTTTAGTTTTTACCTTTTCCTGAAAAGTTTATTTACTTTTTATCATTAAGTACATTTCTCTTCAAGTCCAATTAACCAATCAGCTTGAAATTTAGTCCTAATGCAGCTGTCACCCCTTTAGAACTACTGAATGAAGGGATTTTCAAACAATACAGCAGTCCATGATTTGCAAATTAAATAGCAACACAAATCTGAACAGTGGCATAGCCAGGATTTGGGGAGAGGTGAAGGGAGATGGTGAAGGGGGAGGTTCCATCCATGGATATACTTTAAAGAAACCCACCCCGACCGGATATGTAAGGAAGTCCTCTATAAATATAATATTTTACATGTCTAGGTATATTATTTATGAAATAATATTCAAATAGGTTTATACAATTTTTGTTTAGAGATAAGAATAAGTAAAAGTATTTTGTAATTTCTTTGGGAGGGGAGGTCGGACCTCATCTCCCTCCTCCCCCCTCTGGCTACGCCACTGAATCTGACCGAACAAATAAATGTAAATTTCAATCAGCAACCTACTCCACATTTCTTTATTAATCATAAAACCCTTCATTCAGTAGATGTAGTATGTCAAAGTATGGCAAATTTCATTTAAATGGCTTTAGCAGTTTTTGAGAAAAAGTTACCTTTAAAAACCCTCCATCAGTGACCCCCTTAAATGAAACATCATATATCAAAAATATTTATTTATATATTTATATGTGTGTGCATCTATTTATTATTTATACACATACGCTTTCAAGGGCTTTCTGAATACATTGGTATTCTAAAATTATGGGTAAAGTAGCGAACTTGCACAATCACATCAAATTACAAGAAAGCAATATACAAATATAGCCGTGGCATTGCTAGTTTGACCCCAACCTCTTGTGAATTTCAAAGTCAAAGTCTTGCAGGTCGAATTCCAATTCCACCGCCGAAGTATCAGCTGTAATTATGCAAAGCGCTAGGAGAAAGGCATAGAGAAACACGCATCCAACCGCGCTGTTTCAATTCGAAGGAATAGCCTTTTCGATTGGTCTTGCTTTTTTTTTTTTTAACACTGCCTCCTGGATAGCTTACTAACGGAATTGGCTGGGCCTTTTCACGCCGGTACTTTTTTCGCCTGAGCAAAGCACCAATTGGTGGAGAGAAAGTCTTTATTAAGTGATATAAGCGGTCCAGCTCTGTTCGGAATGAAAGTTAACTTTAAAAAAATATGTAATGTGTTAACTAAAGTACTTCTTTTTTTTTTTAACAGACTCAATGGCGAAGAGTTGAGGAAGTAGTTAGCAATATTAATGACGGTATTGACCACGCTATTTAATCTATTTATAGTGTTACTCAACCAGGAAAATATGAGCTACGCACTTGCCATTTAAAAATGATACGCTTTACTTCCACGGTTTCCTAAGGTCAGGAGGGAAAGCTTGGTAGTCAGTCAAAAAATATTTTTTTGAGATATACATTAATTTAGAAGTTATAAGGTTTCTTAATTCCAGAAATATAGTTCTATCGTCGTTATGTTCCCTATTTCCTAAAACTCGTCGTTATTCTAAACTACTCAACTGTTAACTATGAAACTGGAATGAATCCTTCAATGAAAGAGACATAGTTAGAGAAGTCCTCAAGTCTCAAGGAAATATCTTCCTAGCGAAGATATAAACAGTCTAAGTGCAATGGATTGTATAATAATATATAAAAGGATAAATCGAAACTCATCATGAGCGACATTTTCAGTTTATTTATTTTGTTAAGTGCCATAAGAGAAAAAAAAATTATAGCTGTTTTGTGTGTGTAACGTTTCATAACTTTTTTTTTCATTTGAAGCAAACCTTTTTCTTTCATGCTAGGTACCCGCCGAAAAAAAAAAAGATAGTTCGGCTAGAAATTGACAGAGAGACTACACTATATTGTTGAAGAAAGTAATGCTAAATCCTAAAGATAGAGTAAAACTCCGAAACGTTGAGTTTAAGTATAACCATAATAAAGAAGAATGGCAATTTTCACATCCTATTATTGTTTTAAAAAAAGTTTAATGGCTTGAATATCCACCTATTAAAAAAGTTTAAGAATATTTGTTTTGTTTTATTTATCCTTTGTCTTAATTTTTTATATCTCTTTTAGGATTGATGAGTGAGATCCTAACAGAATAGTTTGCATAAAAAGATGACCGAGATTAAATCAACTTAAAATATCTGATGTGGGCAACACATGACTTCCTTGTACGCCTATTAAATTATAAATCCGTGGCTCAAAAAGTGATACTGAATTTGGTTACTAGTTTCCGAAGATTGCAGTAAACACGACACTCGGCGTCCCGTCATCCATATATTGACACACACACACTCTTGTCACTGGAGGTCTCATTCTGTTATTATATGTCGTTTTCCTTCAGTAGGTAACCAGTTTCCAAGATATTTCTTCATGTTCCATGACAACAATAAAACTGTCAATATCACTGGATAAAGCATTAGAAATGGACAGTTTCGACATTTCAAGCGGAAAAACCCACTTAACTAATATCTTATTCTCATGATGAAGACTTGTTGATCTCACAAATGGAGAGGAAAACTAGTATTTTAGACTCAATTTTAATACTTAAAACAAGTAGTAAAAATGTTAAATTGGATTGGAAACCAAATTGCGTTTGTAACCTTTATTACCGAAACATATGATTTCTCTTTTAATTTAAATATAATTTTTGATGTAAGCTTATTATGACCTTCAAGTAAAGTACCCTTTTCCGCTCACGAATCTTAACCAAGATCTAGTAAATACATTAAATCGATATAAAAGTTCTATTTACCAAATTTGAGATGTTTTACATTATATTTTAATATATTTTTTGACGAAAGTCTAATATGACCTTCAAGTAAAGTACCACTTCCGGTTTTAGACCAATTTAGACCAACATTTAGTATGTAATTTAAATCAATATATAAGTTATACATACTAAATTTGAGAAGTTTTGCATAGTATTTTAATATAATTTTTGATAAAAATCAATTATGACCTTCAAGTAAAGTACCACTTCCGGTAATCAAGCAGTGACCAAAAAGAGAGGTTCACAACTAGATTTTACAACAATCCTAAATACAAAATTTCATCTTTCTACGGCTAACCATTTTTGAGGTATGCGAAATACGAACGAACTAATACTAAGAAGTACGTACGGTTACTTCGTACAAGGAAGTAAAAAGCGTCAGCAGCAGAGCTCCTTCACCAAGGTCGTATTTTCAAAAAAATACAAATTTGTAAATATCAAAATGGCGGCGGTGAAAGAAAGAAGTTGAGACCCCCAAAAGGCACTTCCCTCACACCATCTCAATTCACATACAAAATTTCATCCCTCTAAGTTGGAGGGGCTGTAGAGGTGCTCAAAACCGCGAAAAAAACAAGTAAACAAAACGAAATTTCTTCTGAAATTTACCTCCACTTTTACGGTATTGTTTTGCCTAGAAAACAATCCTATATAAAACAACCGTATACGAATTTCAGCTGATTTGGAAGTGCCCGAATGCGTACATATACATATATATATACCAGACATCCCCAAAACCCCTGTGTTCTAGAAGTTATATAACGAATGTAAAATGCACCTCCAATGACTTTCGATACAGTGCAAAAGTCTATCATTTTCAGAGAAAATAAGACTAAAATAAAGAGTAGAAAGACTGCGGACAATTTAATGCCTTTTTTAAATAACACAAAATTCATTATGAGTAAAAGCACTTAAGAAGACCCACAAAAAAAGGATGAACACGGTTGTTTTCGTATTTTCAAATTTTCCAATTACTTAAAGTGCCGTTTCCCACTATCGCTCCCAATCTATCAAATGTTGATAGATCTGGAGCGCAACTTCAGCGAACTTGGGACGCCGAGGCAGAGGTTTCTCTCACAACGCTACGTGTTTCACAAAGCTTTTCCCTTATCCTTTGATTTTCTTTTGCTCCTCCTCCACGGCTGGCACCTTTAGTGCATACATTCGGCACATCGTTTGTGATTCCCGAATCGTTTAGAAAGCGAGAAATAATGCGATATAGGTGATACCTGCCAACTGTGTCGAACGTGCTAGGAGGCACTGACTCATCTTCCCAAAGAGTAGTCTAAAAAAGGAAATCGTATCCGAATCAACAATTAAACTAACCTCCTTATTCATCAAAAAACCGGATTTTTTAATTACTAACTTCTAGGAATGTTTGGTAAAGATATCAAGTACGATTATGATGAGGAATCATTATTAATTTCCTAATTACTTGAAGTGATAGTTATCAGTTAGAACTTTTTTAGTGATTAAATTTTATTTAGTCGTTTTATTGTTCTCTTGGACAGAGGTAATTTTTTAAATGCGATTCTATCATCGGTACCTCCACAATGCTCCTAAACTACTAATAAATCGTTATCTATAAATCTGTCGGGTGCATTGTATTGTGTATTGTTTCACAGTTGTAAAGACTACAGATGTCATTTAAAAGAATCTGTAGAAGAGATAAAGTTATTCAAATTGCAGTCCGTTATGAAAAGATAACAGAGTATAAAACATTCACTTTAATCGCGACAAAATATGATACCATTAATTTTTGATACAATGTTTTTTTATGCTTAAAAACATATTTTTCCAGGAAATTCATTTTCATCACCGAAATTTCTTCAAAACATTAGTACGTAACAAGTAACAACCTTTTTCAGCTAAACCCTGAAAAAACCTTTAAATTGGCTTGAGATATGATACTATTCATAGAATAATTCTTTAAAATTACCAACATTTTGTTTTTTTATTGAAAATCATCTCTTTTATTTCTTTTGTTTCAAAAGTACTGAGAGACCTTGGTAAAATTTAAATTCGTGATGCCAATTTTCTTAAATGATAATGGTTACTTCTAAATTGATTATTATTGTCATTAATAATCGCTATTATTTTTTTTTAAATGTGTGATATTTGACACCTTTACACAGCTTAATTATTCTGTGTATGGTTATATAATATATAAATAAACAGAATAATTATAAGTTTATTCCACTAAATAGTAATTGCCTTCTTGAAAATACAGATGATTTTTTTTTCACTAATTGTTATTTAGCACGAGGCACTTTGAATTTCCAGTCGGTAGCAGACCTTCCGTTGAGGAAAGGACATCCATTTAATACCATGAGCCTGGATTCCTTTCAACAAGTCGTTTTTGTGCGTCACGGAATGGTCCGATTTAACTAAAACCGAAAGTGACCATACATGCTGACTAAATCTCCGGGCGAAGGATGGAAGGAATAAGCAAAAGAGTTGGGAATGAGTAGGAAATTAGGTTTTATTTATTTATTTATTTATTTTTTTTTTGTGCGGTATCAATGTAAAAGTAATTTCTCCCACTATATATTATGATAGAAAAATAAAATTGGTTAACTGACAGGTGTTTTTTGTACCTGTTTGCTATCTAAGGGAGTGACTGCCATCGGTTCGCTCACTCTTATCTCTGTGAGAGAGATGTGCCAATTATATATTTATTAGCACTACTATGCAACAAAAAATAAATTAGCAAACATTCCTGTGAAAATATAAGCTAGATACTAATGATTCGGCGTGTTCTCTTCTTCCCATAGCATCCTACTTGACGCAATATAATTTTTCCGATGTTCCTCCATCCTCCTTCTCGAGCCAATTGGATTTGTCCATTCCATTCTTATTTCATGAACTAAGACAGGGGTTCCCAAGCTTTGTTTCATTTCCACTTTTCAGATAACTGGACTTACCAATACCTTATCTTATGGCATAAGTATTAAAAGATTCGTCTTCTTAAAAAATACTAACTGCTTTACAAAGTTTTTTTTAACAAAGAAAATAGTCTAGTAGTAAATACCTATTATAGTCTATTTACTTACGGAAATAGTAAATTGAAAATTAAGTTAAAAAATCAAAAGTTTATCAATTTCACATAACAACAGCAATAATAAAAGTTGGATCCAAATAATGTAACAAAATACAATATGGAACAAAGATTCACGTATAAATACCAACAATTTTGTGTGAATAAAAGTGTATCCATCAAAATTAAGAAATTTTTGCATTTTGAAAAAAAGCACCAATGTTTTACAGTTTGGAAGTATGTTGTGTGTTTAAAATCATAGCATCAATGTTAGGCTTGATGGAGCTCATCTTGATTCTTAATTCTTCTTCAACACTCCGTGTTTTTGCCTTTACTAAGACAACCGGCCTGAATTATTTTTATTAATTTTAGGTCGTGTTTATTCAACTTATTATCGATACATTCAACTATAATTTTTAAAAAACTGCTAATTCTTTTCGAACATGTTAAAAAGATTATTTTATCTATGACTTTTGTTTGCTTGTTTGCGTATCATCTGGAACGTCCTTGCGTGCAATGAAATATAAGTGTAGTCATTATTGTTATAAATTAAAATGTTTCGAATTTTGTATTGAACTATGGCTACCTCTGTTTCAGGAATGTCGAACCATTCACATGGGTTCACGTACGCTTACGGCCCCCCAGATATCTGCAGGCCGGGGATCATCCTACCTATCCTGGACGAGAGATCCTGGAATGTCACCTTCAGGACAATCGTCTACACCTTCGGCCTCCTCTACTTCTTCCTCGGGGTGGCCATCCTAACGGATATTTTCATGGCCTCTATCGAAGCCATCACTAGCAAGACCAGGAAGATCTATGTGTCCAAATCAAAATCGAAGAATGTATGTAAAAAAAAAAGTTACTCAATTTTAATTCCTAAAGATTAGATATATAATCAAATTATTTACCTTTTCTAAAATGATTTGTAGCCAGATAAGTAGTAACCAGAATAATTAACAATGTTCTAGGATAAAAATCTTCCGGAAATAAAAGTAAAAATTACAATACCTTAACAAGGTAGCGTTATTGCCTTGAAAAGTCGTAGCGATCGACCCCTCAGATTTACAGGTTGGTTCAAGGGCACATTATCCTATCCCTTCGTGCACCAAGCCTCTTGTCGACCGCCACTTTTACGGTCACGCGAAAAAAAATTGTCTTGTTTTGCCTAAATTTTTTGTTTAAATCGCCTTCTAGAAACATAGACCGATGCTCATAAGCCCAACGATAGCCTTCACTGACAAATCTTACTCCAGAAGTTATTAACAGCACAAGTCGCCATTGAAGATCAATATGGATGCACGTAGGTGAAGACAGAGCCTATACCTAATCATTATTATATTATTTATTTACATTATTTTTTGTATTTACTAAATTTATTATTGTTTATTGGCTTGGAGAAAAATCCATGATGTAAATTTAATAATACTGTGTACAATAACCGGCATAAATAAAATATTTGTTGAATCAAATAATTATTTATATCTATGTATATATATTTATAAATTTAAACCGTTTCATATTTTAAATTTATGTAATAAATTAAAAAAAAAAATTAAATATATATATATATATATATATATATATATATATATATATATACATATATACATACATGGTATATATATTTTATTTTTTTTTGCTGGGAATAATGATATATAATTCTGAAGATATACTGATAGGTATATAATCAACTGACGTCAGGCGTAGATACACGAATCACCGTCATTGATTACATCATAGATTCCAAGCCTGATGACATCACCTCTTTCTTTGTAGTAATCCAACAGCCATTGCTGATATACACCAACAATACGCCACATTTTATCGTCATTGCAGGAAATGTCTATTCTAGAGGCACTGAATGATAGTTCATATTATTCAGAGGGAAGATATATCTGTTTGTAGTCTGGAGGGCATTGTAGAAGCGTCTCTACAATCTCTTAACCATCTTGCTAACATTATAATATATTTGAACATTAATGAATTATAATTATTATCTTAACTAAACCATTAAATGAAACACCCTTAAGCTGAAATCGTTTAAATAAACAATTAGGTATAGTTTTAATATTGGAAGTTAATTATTTGAGCAACGCAATTTTCTTATTTATTCTGGTATATTAGTTTCAATATATATATATATATATATATATATATATATATATATATATATATATATATATACACAAGAAAACAAATGTTCGATCCTCCTCAAAATTTCAGGTTTTACGTTTCAAGATCTGTGGAATCCAAAATCTAATTTAAAAAAAAAATCCGCCATCCGCCATTTTCCTCCGAAACCATTGGGCCAATTGTTTTGAAATTTGGCTCCAAAGTCATAAATAACTCTAGGAAGATCCTCGGAAATTTCATATGCCCATATCTTGGTCATTTATGCACATAGATGAAAATATAATAACGTAGTTTGATAACATTATACCACAGCTATAAAAAAAAATTTTTATAATTTTTTAATTTCTTAAACGGGCTAGCCGATTTTTGGGCAAAAAAATGGCCAAATCAAAAATTTATTTGCCAAAATTCTGCTCTTTAAAGCTCTTTTTAACTTATTGTGTTTAGTACAACCCCGAAAAAAAAAGAAAAATAGTTATGACGAAAAGAAAATTTTATTTACGCATTAACCAAAAATTATACACTTTATGGTAACTTTTATATATAAATCGGACCAGTATTCGAAAATATTTATAGCACTGAACTTTTTAAACATGTTTTTTAAAAGTATTTTGTATATGGTCCCGTAGAAACTTGATTACCTTTGTTTATAAGGTTACTTAATTGTCTTCAAAGCTAAAAATTAAAAAAAAAAATCTTAATCGGATCAATATCAGCGAAGACACAGTGTACAATTTTCGTGTTTGACTGTAACCCACAGGTTTAAGGAACGTCGTTTGAATGGACATACTAGGTATTTCTTATTGATTTTTTGTCTTATCCTACTTAAGGATAAGAAAATCGAAAAAAGTACGGATTTTTATTGTGCAGTTGTTTTTAAGAAAAACAATTAATAAATCTTAATCAATGCAAGAAATAGTAGCTGAAACTGTAACACCCTCAGCTAAATTGCTATCAGCATGTATCAGATCGGAATTATTAGATTCGGGCGATAGTACGATCCATGTTTCGATAGTTGTTCGTGAATGCAGTAAATTTGTTTTGTTTTTTAACGACATTTTCGACTCAATGGTACCTTAAAACGTCAAAATCAAATGTGATCTCAAAAAAAAAAAAAAAAAAAAATCACGAACGACCACCATACTTTCTCTACCTTAGTTGTGTAAATCATAAGTTGCATCCCTATATATATTTCACAAAGCCTGAAATAAATCTACCTAACTCAGCTGTTATCACGTACTTGAAACAAAGGCCGCAGTGATCAGTTACTTTCCCACTCGCCTTGGATCGTCGATGCTGTCCCTTGAACCAAATGTCAAAGTCATTATGTTTATGAGCCAGATCGGATATGTGGAATATAATGTATTGGAATCGTTGGGCACGGAACGGACTAACATTGGCAGCGATTGATACTCTATCTATCAAGGAGGCTTGTTACAATTTGAAAGGAACTCGACAGCTCAATCTCAGGATCCTACCTCTTTCTTTCCCTTCTCACTAATCTGTTAGCACTAAAGGATTTTCCAATAATGTTTTTAGGTTTGACGGTGAAAGGAGATCGTTCCACTAATAACGAAATGGCTAAAAATAGATACTTTTGCAACACTTTTTCTTATGATGGGTGATGAGGGATTATAAGGACCAAAGAACTTACTCCCATTTGAAACGTTATTCTATACTTAAGACTTTAAGACAGGAGAAATTGAATGATCAGTTATTCTTGAAATTCTTCAGCCCATATTTTCTATTTTTATAAGATTGCATGAAATTTTAAATATTTCTTGAAAACATTTGCAAATAGGCATATATTAGCTGAAAGATTAGTTATCCCAAACAATCGAACTCATCGCTTCTGGATTCAGTCTTAAGAATAAAATTACACGATCTTAAATGCATTAAAATTCAATTTCCTAGACAAAAATTACTGATTTTATGGCCAGACGTGATGAAACTACAAAAGAGCAACATATTGGAAAATGAGCTCTACGACTGCTCATAGTGGTTTGCCGTGTATCTTTGGATAGGAATGAAAATAAAAATATAGGCTTGCTAGAAACGCAGAATTTAATGCTCTAATACATTAGTTATTGGACATTTTTCATTTGGAATAACCGCTTTTGAGTTACAAGCATGTAAAACTGAGCATAACATGAAATGGTAAAATTTTCTTATTTTGACTGCCGATTCTTACCAAACTGCTGTACCAAGTGTAGCACTTAATAAAAGCTTTCGATGCATATTTTAATGCCCTTTAATTTAGGTAAGAGTAAAATTGTCTATGCGACGAACCCTTCTGATGTTATAAGATAAAAACTGAAATGACTATCACAATTTCGGTGTTTTTTTTGGCCCCTAAAAGTTTAGCTCATCTCAGAAACCGTCTCAAACTTATAATACTCTTTTATTTGGAAGGCCCAAAGTGGGTTGAAATTATTTCCAGCTTTTTAAAAATTAATTTGCAATCTAAAGTCTAATGTGACTGACTGGGCTACTCAGCAGAAGGAAAAACTACAAAATTGACAGGCAACATCCGGAATATTAATCTTTGACAGGTGCAAAGCGGGTGAAAACAAATTCTTGATATTAGATAGATAGCTGATATTTGAACCTCATTGGTTACCTTCTCTCCTTGTATTATTTTAAGTAGGAGAAAATATTAATCATAATTCTTGAAATTGATAACATATTTAGTTTTGGTTAATCCTTACAGGGCCAACGGTATCTCGGTATAACAGTATCTCTCAGACACTTTTTCTATTTTATAGGGTTAGAGATAGTTAATGAAAGGGGCAATTTAACTGGAACCCTCAGTATCCTCATGATTACATGAGAAATATGGGGATATGGGCTCTCCCTTTTTACAGGACTGTTTCTACAATTCCTTATATGTTGTCAATTGAATTTTTTTTCAGGTAACATCATATGAAAGCGTAAGTAATGTAGTAATGGTAAAATTAAAAAACAAATGTAAATGTATATAAATATACATGAAAGTGAATTTTGGAAAATGAACAAAGTTAAACCAACAGTAAAATACATATTAACAATAATATTCGAAAGAAAGACTAATTTTTATCTATTTTTTGATAATGGAGTCCTTTAGACTCCGTAGTTCCTATAAGTGTGAGAGTAAGAGGTAAGCAAACACTGTAGGCTGTTCTATTTGGAGAACCATCGTACGAGCGGGCGACAGCGATTACAAGTGAATAATTTTTGGATGCTCTCATGAGTAATTCATTGTAAATTATTGCTAGAAAAATTAATAAAAACTAATATTAAAGGAAAAAAAAATTTAAAATTTAAATTTAATGAGGAGTAATCGGGATTAATTCAAGAAACCAAATTTATTTTGTAGATAAGGTATAACATAATAAGGTATAAACAAATATTTGTTATGCCAAAGTGCAGCCAGGTGCACGTTTTGTTTTTATCATCTAATCCATTACGTCTGGTTTTCTTGAGTGAGAAATCGGGCGCTATTATCCTATATTTTTTTCTTACAATGTCTTTGGCAATTTTTTTTCCTGTTGACTTTTTACAGATCTTGAAGATCTTTAGCCGTATCTACCAGCTTCCTCCCCTTCTGTCTTAGTTGGGCGATGGCTGTCCAGTTTATTACGCGGTGTTCAGCTGCGTCCTTCTTTATCCTGTCCACTTATCTGAGTTTCAGTCTCCCTCTGGGTCTAGTTCCTACAACTGAGGCGTTCATAGTTAGGAAGAGAGAACCTGTTGGGTGGCTTCTTGCCACTTATCCCGCCCATTGTAACCTTTTTGCTTTTATATCTTCTTCAAAGTCCTAATTCCTTATCCCCCATTGGAGCCACTATCGCTCTGAGAACTTTTCGTTCAAATTGTTCAACCTTTTTCTCAAGGGTGCTCGTAAAAGACCATATCTCACTGCCATACATCACGACAGGTTTTATAATTGAATTATAAATTCTAAGTTTCAATTTTCGTGAAATTTTCTTTGATCTTGGGCTACTGAGAAGAAGGCTTTATTCGCGCTGAGGATTCGTTGGTTGACTTCACTGAGCTGGTCATTGTAATGGAGGTTATTGTGATTCCAAGGTTCTTGAAACTCTCTACTTTCAGGAAGGTTTGAGTTCCTTCACTAATGATTTCTTCTTGGCGTATGTTCGGCTTACAATCATGCATTTTTTGGTTTACTTGTATGCCTATAACTTTCGTTGCTGCGATCATTGATAAGGCGAGTGTCTGGATATCTTCTGCTTTACTTCCCAGGACCGTTACGTCATCCGCATATGCATGGGTATTTGTGCATCATCCCTACTTGTACTCCACTCAGTTCACTGCAGCATTCCCGAGTACCTTCTCCAATGCCATGTTGAATAGCACCGGGGAAAGGCAATCTCCTTGGACTTCACTTCGAAAGCTTCCGTCATCTCTCCCTGTACCAGCACTCTACATTTGGAACTATTGATACAAGCTCTTTTCATCCGCCCTAACTTCCCTGAAAATGTTGACATGATTTTCCAGAGACAGTCTCTATCGACAGTCATAGGCTGCTTTGAAGTTAATGAATAGAACGTGTACACCTTGCTCCACTTCCCATCTTTTCTCAAGTATCTGTTTCAGGATAAATATCTTATCCGATGTGCTCTTACCTCGCCGAAATCCCGCTTAATACTCGCCAATCGCTTTCTCATAGAAGGGGTTCATTCGATTAAGCATTACATAAGTCAGGATCTAATATGCTATCGGAAGTAATGCTATGTTCCTGTAGTTGTCACACTCAGACGTAGATCCTTTCTTTAGTATTGGACAAATGAGGCCTGTGTTCCAACTCTCGGGTATCTTTTCTTCCCTTTATATTTTCAGAATGAGTTGATGCACTGCAGCTACTATGACGTCTCCACCATCCTTGAACATTTCACTATGTAGGCCGTCGATTCCTGGAGCTTTTCGTCTTTTTAATCGATCGATGGCTATCTGCACATCTAGTAAGTCAAGTTGATCTACTTCATCCTGTGCTAAGTCGTCTGCATGGTCCAGATCATCACTTTCGTCCAGTCGGGCGTTTGTGTTGAAGAGCTATTCGAAATAGTCCTTCCATATTCCCAGCACTTCTCCTTTAACTGTCTTTACTTCTCCGTTCTTGTCCTTCATCTGAGTGTTTCTACCTTTGAATCCCACTCGTTCCGTTCTGATGCCAGCGTAGAATTCACATATGTTTCCGGCTTGCCAGTTTTCTTCAATGTCTGAGTCTCTGCTTTAGAAAATCTCTTTTTGCTAATCGAAGTCTTTTATTAGCAGTGTTTTGTGCTGACTCATACTTTTCTCGAGATTCTTTCTTGTTAAGGTAAGCCACTTTTCTATTTCTTCTTTCATCCACCATCTTTTGGCATTCGTCTGTGAGCCATTTCTTAACTTTTCGTTTTTCCTCAGTGCCGATTACTTTTTGAGCTACCTCTTTTATTCCATTTTCCATTTCTCTCCAGTGTTTATCCATGGAAAATCTCTCAAGGTAATATATACATATCAATATAATCTTGCTACAAAAACGGTGTATTGTTTTACTGCCAAGGTTTATAAGCTAGATGGAGAAATGCGATTATGAGCTCGGTGGAGAAAATGTTGAGACAGATGCTGCACAGTATAATGTAAAGTGGAAACAGCCCTGAAGATAAAAACATCTTGCTATCAACTTTTTGGAAGAACAATGCGAGGGTGATGGTATATGGTATGAATTGATAAAATGGATCATATCTCACATTTTCGGTCTTTATTTTAAATATTGGAAGAATTGTGCGTGCAAAGATGAAGGGTTTGCAGTTAAGCACCATGAATAACTTTATGGAGACTGTTTTTCCTCGGTAACAAGAATAAACAAGGTTTAAAACTAAGACCCAATTTCTATAGCACTAATTAAAGCTGATGGCAATATGATTGCAATAAGAAATAAAGTTCCAATCGATTATTCAGAAAGCGAGGAGAGTGAATGTGACAGTTTAGAAATGACTGATTTTGAGTCAATTTTAGTCTAAATATTTTTAGTTTTGTATATATTTTAGTATAAGTATTTATTCGTTTTTATATATTTTATTTTCAAACCAAAAATTTTTTCATTTTTTTTTTAAATAAACTTTTTACAACAATTTATTTTTTGCAATAAATGTAAATATTATTATGTACATTCCTGTGAATCGCAAAAGTATACTGATTTGGGCTCATGTTAAGTTATTTTCACAGGAGTAATTAATTTTGGACATATATTTTACATATTGGGCCACTGTGCGATGGTCGTTGGATCGGCTGATCAAAATATCGCACGTAAATAATATAACTAAGATGCCTTAATTGAACTTCAAATGTTCCATTAGAACATCCAACTTCATTATTTACATTTCATTTTTCCATCGCCCGATTCAGCGACCGTTACCCTAGCCCACTCGCGAGATGCTTTTCCAATTAGGAATTAGCCTAAGGGTTAAATATGATTACAAAGTTGGAAACTTGATCAGAACGGCCAAAAACAGCCAAAGTCTAGGCCCGCTACAAGGTTGTGAACAAACAGGCCCGCTAGAGCATGCTCGCTTTTTAGTTCAAAATTTTAGTCGCAGAAAGATGTCAATATGGAAATAAATTGTTAACAAGCTGGGCGGAAATAGAATTGAAGGAATAAAATAAAACATTTTTGCCACTTCCGTTCAAACCAATAATCCGCATCATGTAAACATAACATGCAAGGTAAACTCGATAGCTGTCCGAGGTCGCCAATCGTCGAGCTGGAATTTTTGATTATTCAACTTAATTAGAATGAATCACTATGGAAAAAGCCATCTTTCAAACTTTTTTCATAACTGATGTCATCATTTTGTAAGACATTATGTTATGGTTTATTGATGAAATCAGAAATTATTTAAAAGTACATAGTATGGACTTGAAGAAATCTAAACTATTTAACTTTTACTTAACTTGGAGTTTCTCCCAGTTGAACTTATATTATTGTCGTTTGGAATCGTAATATCAATAAGCCTTGCTTTCATCTCTCTTAAATTTATAAGGAGGACTTCAGGTATGTTGTGACGAACCGTGTGGTCCGTAATAATAGACTCATCCCAATACAGGTTGAGGGAACCTTTTGGAAGTAATCTATTTGCATTGTACTTATAGTATAGGGCCTTTTCATGTAATAGGTTAAACCTCATCGCAAGAGCCTGATGGAAAATTTTCGTCACATTATTGTGCCTCTGGAGGTAAACCATGCCACATCCACTATCATCCACACCCACCTGTGATATGCTGGATTGATTCAAGCGCCACTGAGCATATCGGACATTTATCAGATGCTATAGTGTCTTTTAGAACATGTCTCCTGCATGATCTTGTGGCAATAACTTGATCTTGAATGACAACTACAAAGCCTTCTGACTCAGAGAAGAAGCCTTCTAGCTATTAGCCATTCGACCGGTCTCTCCTTGTCTATGGAGGCTTTATTCAATTGGCTATAAAATCTTCCATGAAGAGACTTGCTTTTCCATTCTAACAGCTGTTATTTTTCTGACACAATTATAAAGTCATCGACTTTACTCTGATTAAGCGCAGTTAGACCTGAAACCAAATTTGAGATGGCGAGACAAACACTGTTGTTTTTGAGAGGAAACAATTCCGTCACGCTTCTTCGATATTTACAAATCCATGCCCTCCTTTTCTATGTAAGTACAACCGGGCTTTGGAGATTATTGGATGGTGAGCCCATTCTTGCTTGAGTATCGTTCGTAGAAGATCCATCTCCTGCAGACTGGTGTCTGACCACTGTAGTATGCCAAAGCTATAACTCAGCGCTGGTATAATACAAGTGTTGATAGCCTTGACTTTTTGCTTCCCAGATAGCTGCGTCTTCAGTACTTTTCGCAACCTCGTTCTGAACATTGTTAGAACCTCTTGCTGCATGTCCTTTTATATTATATATATAATATACGTATATTGTATGCGATGGCTTATTATTCGCAGTGAGAGAACTTTATCTGAAAATAAAGTAATATAAATAAATTTAAAATAAGACGATACTTTCAGTTGGCACTAAAAGGGTTAAACAAAAAAAATACTAAAACTTTTTTAAACAAAATTACAGGAAAAGGTCTGATAGCGACTAGTGCTTCATAACTTTTTTGGCTATGGCACACTGAATAATTTGACCGAAATTGAGAATTGACGATAAAGTACGATAACACAACAGAACAGGTTTTTTTACATTGAATTTCGAACTGAATCACAAATTCTTTAAAAAAAAAATCATCATTTAGAAAAAATTAATTTTTGGTATGAAATGGTAAAAATATTTCAAATGCACGTATATGTATTTATAAATATATCTATGTAGCACTAAATGCATTACAAAGAGAAGAAAAGTTGTTAGCAAATAGAAAGAAATTCGTAAACAATAAAGAGGACTTATGGTGTTTAATTACAAAAAATATCGGGAATATTATCAATTAGCCCTGAAAGAAACATCTATTTCACTAAAATATTTAGAATTATTTTAACAGAGCATCGAAAGTTCAGTCTTATCGGATTAAAATTTCTTAATCCCTCTAAATTTAATTTCAGTCCTCAAATTGCCTATAACACGTAGCAACATTGTATTGTAGTATTGGATCCACAGCGAGTGGCACAGCATAAAAAAAAAAGAAGTTTAATGCTAAATATGGGCTTGGGTTAGGTAGAACCTGAAAGCTCCTGCACCAGTCTGCTCTGCTGATACTAAGACAGGGGTGGCATACGTCACCCTTTTTCTGACGCATTCCACAGTTTACTCTCCCTTCCCTAGGTGGATATAGGATTTGTGATTAATAATATATTTGGTTAATAATTTTTGTTTTCTTTTATTTAACATTTTTACACCATATAATTTAAATAAAGAAACTTTTATTTATTATTATTTTTTTTTTTTTAGGATCCTAACATTAGTTAGGTATAAGATGAATGTATAACACTATTCACTGTATACAGTAAAATACTTTAACTTTTCTGAAATGTTTTAGAAAATAAAACTTTGGAGACGAATTATCAACTTAATTATGATTTTATCTAATTCATACTTAATTAAATGAATCCTTTGTTTCCGTTTTCATTAAGGCTGATATTTTTCAGTGAGCATTGAACGGTTTTAAATTATTTGCATAAATCTGCCCTGATAAGTTAAAAGGCCTTAACTCCAAATTATTTTTCTAAATATAGGGTGGGTCAAAAGTCTCTTTTCTATCGGTAATAACTTTTTAACGAGGGGATAAAAAGTAATGAAATAAATTACAAATCAAAGTTAATATCATGGATTTTTTTTTACATTTGGTGTGGAAAATTATATGGGTTAAGTGTCCATCATTGGAATTCATGTTCGCATCTCAGCACTTCAAACACAATGCCAAGTCACTAGGATTGAGCTGATGGGCTAACTACTGTTATTTTGTAGATGTACTCCAGTGTTGGCGTTACAGGATCATGCAGCAGTTTGACTAACGAGCTGAATATTTCTATTATTATTCTATTATTATTTTTATTTTATTAGTTTTTATCACTTCATAAAAAAGTTATACACATTTAAATTTTAAAGAGACTTTTGGCCCACCCTATCCTTTTTTGTAATGTACCAGAATTAATTTTAAAAAATACATATTTTTATGTCATCAGAAAATCCTGAAACCAATTATTTGGATCCAATTATTGGATTTAGGGCTTTCCAATGTCATAAAAAGGTATAATTTTTAAAACAATTCTAGTACACTCCAAAAATGTATTTGGAAAATAATTTGGAGTTAGGGCCATTTTAGCTTATCAGGGCAGAAATGTAGAGAGTAAATAATTTATTATCAATGATAAAGATGTCTTTATAAAAATAATTGTTACTTTGATTCCAGCTCAATGGCAACTACAACATGGTGACAAGTGTGGTGGCAGGCCTGCAAGACGACGAACCAGAAGTGATCGAAGTGCGGATATGGAATGATACCGTTGCTAATCTTACCCTGATGGCACTAGGAACATCCGCGCCGGAGATCTTGCTGTCCATCATCGAAACAGTCGGGCACAACTTCGAGGCAGGACCGCTAGGTCCAGGTACCATTGTCGGCTCAGCCGCCTTCAATCTTTTAGTCATCACCTCTGTCTGCATGCTAGCACTCTCTGGTAGTGATACCAGAAGGATACACAGGCTCAAGGTAAGTGTTTTCTGCTTTCTGGTCAAGTAATATTAAAGATTAGCTAATGTTTTCTCATCTATAGTAACTACATTCATGTTTATCATAAATGTAAATATTATGACAAGAGACAGTTATCCCAGGGCTGGAACTAAAGGGGGCAAAGGAGACAATTGCCAAGACAGCAGAGTTTAGAGGGCAGTAAATTCTTAGTGACATTTTTTTTTATTTAAGAAAAAATTATTTCTTTTTGCTTTTGGATTAATTTGACCTTAATTCAGTAAATAAAATTAATTAATTTTTTTCTAAATAATTTTATGAAACTTTTGATTTTTATTGAGACGGGAAGTTAAAAGAAGGGGCAGCAAAATTAAGCTTAATTTAGCAAAATTAATCCTGGAAAAAATCTTAGTTCAAGTCCAGAGTTATCCTACTCTTGTTGTGGTCATAATGATTTACCTATCTGCATGTGGCATCCAGAGAAAACCCCAATTCGAAACAAGCTAGAAAAGTTTGGCGAATGGAACTGGCCAATAGATGAATCTACCAACTGAGTGCTTATTGTTGCTCAGGAATTTAGGTCATTTACAGCTACAGTTGTCTATTGTTATAACCCAGTATGAGGAGTGAGGGATAAATCACTACATTGATGATGTATTCGTGCTATACCGAGGTCAGAAAAGTAGAATCTTTTGAGTATAGAAACTCAATAAAATATTTAGATGGTAACAAATGTATTAATTTCCTGATCTAATCTTAAGGATGAACAATATGATCTGCAAAAGAACAAACATTTATAATTTTTAGTGGAATTATTTTTAAACTGATCTGAGTTTAAGACCAGATCTACCCCACATTGATTCCAAACCGCATTGTAAGAGCCAACTATAAATAATGTTATTAATAATTTTAGAATTTTCATCAGTCTATACACAAATCTGTAAGGCAAATATAATTTTATTTTATTTTCTCAATTATTGTTATATTGGAAATGACATTAAGTATTCCATATTTCTTCTTATCTGATTTTTAACATCACCCCTAGTTACTAAAATAAAGAAAAAGATGTAGCAGTACTAAATGCAATTTACAGATTTTAAAAAGGAAGATTATTCTGATATGACTGTCGTGGGAATCATGTCCGAATAATAACTTATGAAATATAAACCATCTGAGATCAGAAAATGGGCTGGACTCTATAAGTGGTCACTGGAAGGGGGACAGGAATGTATGACCTAAAGATATATTCATGATTATAATAGATAAAAGAAAAAGATTATGGAAAACAGGATAAAACTAAGCATCTTCACCGTGGACCAGTTAAATAACACTAGATTTGTCCGGCTTTGAAACAGATTTATAACAGACATTTTTGTATGCCAGGTTACTTTATTTGCATCATCAATCTGAATCTATTTTGAAGGAATGATGTACAAAAAAAAATTCTGTTAGCAAAAGTAATGACATAGATCATTTACTTGCTGTATATTTAAAAAGGACACAAATATATATTAATTGTGTCATTACATTGGTAATGTGTTTTATTAATATCATATCATATTTTCTATTTTTAGGTTTTCATTGTAACAGGGCTTTTTAGTTTTTTTGCTTACATATGGCTTTTTCTTATTCTACAAGTGATATCTGTTGATGTTGTTGAGCTTTGGGAATCTGTTGTTACTTTCTTATTATTTCCAATACTTACCATTTTTGCTTATGCTGCTGACAAAGGATGGTGTGGACTTGGAGTCATTTCAAAAAGTAAAAATAAGCAACAACTTGAACTTGGACCACTCCGAGGAGATGAAAGTAAGTCGTAAATTTATGTTTTCAAGAACATTTTTTAACCAAAACCATAATATTAAATTCAATGTTTTATTTATTTTAAAATTAGCTGAAAAAGAGTTGGCTGAAAGAAATTTCTTCAAGGATGGAAAATTAGATAAAGATAGTTTGGTTAAATTTGTTCGTGAAGTTAAAAAGTACCCTGGATTGACTGATGAAGATGCAGCAGTTTTAGCAGCAGCGAAGTAATTATTGGGATTGATTAAACATATCAATATGATATTTTCTTATAAAGTTAATATTTAAAATATATTCTAATGTTTTAAAGGCTTATTAATTCTCAACCACACTCAGCTATGTGGTACAGAATTGGAGCTGTAAGAACTATTTCAGCAGGAAGAAGAATCCAACCTATTTTAGATGCAAGGCTACAACAAGTGAGTACAGAGCTATTTTTTATGTTCTTGTAAAGTAATTGGATATCGGAGTTGTGTTGTGCATAACCCAAAGTTTATTGATCAAAATTTAAAGCATGTTTTAAATTATTATCTATACTAATGAATATGGATAATAATTTAAAACATGCGTTAAATTTCGATCAATAAAATTATGAGGACGCACTCTACAGTTCAGTTACTCATTTACCCACAAAAATAAAAATTATAATACTATCTAATTTTATCCCATGAATTGTCAGTTTTAAGGGTGGTATTGATAAAATATAAGTGAATATAGTAGCAATGCTTAAATTGTTAAATTAGATATAAATTAATTATTAGAGTATGCAGGCATTGGTCAACTCCTCATGATTAACCATGTAAAATCATTCAAATCATTAAAACCGTAACTACAGTTCTTCACTGCCTAACATACAAGTCATTGACCAATTATCACTTTTCAAGACCTTGGATCATTCGTTAAAATTCTGTGTGTTTACCACTACCAATATAATAAAAAATGCCTCCAAGTAATTTATTTCCATTCAGATTCCAAGCTTTTATAAAAAACGAACTACCTTGTTCATTGGAAGAATTTTATCGAAAGAGAGGAGCATAATTTCATTATTTTACATCTATCCATGTTTGTTTTTTTAATCCTATAAAATTGTCATGTTATGGATACTACCAGCTATAACACAGTAACTGAATTTTATTTTTATTTAGTGATGAAGATTATTTCTTTGAAATTACTTTATGTTTTTAAATTATTAAATAATATAAAAACTCGTTATTATGCAAGATTACTTTGAAATAATTTCATTTGCTTAAAGGTGTACAATGTGATAAAAACAGAAAAAAAAACTGAAGTCCCTGAGATAAGACCAGCTCCAGATATGCAAAAGAATGCTGTTATTGAATTTCATTCAGCCACAATAGCTGTGAAAGAAAATATTGGAAAATTTGCAGTAACTATGTGGAGGCATGGTAATACTGAAAACCAAGTAAAAGTCCGGTGAGTCTAATTTTTTTTTGTTATTCATGAAAACAGGAATGAATTTAGATCTCTTTTTAATGAACCTTTTGCTGTAAACTTATCTTAGTAAATTTTTTTCTTCTTTATCCTATATTTAATAATTTATCTTTTATTCCTCTTAGAATATATCTGCTTGTTAGAAGTCTATCTTACATTGGGATATACCTATACTATTACAGAATCTTCGTTTACGATTGAAAGAATAAAAAATTGCTCTTTGATTACTTGAACTCAGTACTCTAACATTTACTTGTTATTTATTCAGAACATTTAATCATTTAAATATATATTTATATAAACCATTCATTCAATTGGCCATTCAAAAATCTTCAACAATGTTATTTCATTATTATTGCATACTCCATAAACAAAATTAATTTAATATCCATTGTGTAGCTGATTTGGCCCAAAATGTATAACATTCTTTGTATTATAAACTTCTTACCCACACAAACCTATTATGCCAGTGTCTTGCTTCTCTATATATTCTTCATCCTCCTAGAGGTGTGTTAAGGAAATAAACCTTTGAACTTTTTTCAAAGAATAGTCATTGGTAATTTCTCTACAAGATATTTTCATATCATTTTCTTATTCAACATATTTACTTCTTATATTTTTAATCCAGTAATAAATTACAATAAAATAAATTAATGGCATAATAATTAAAGGCAATAATAATTATATGTTTTTATTATAGAGTTATGACAATTGATGGCACTGCAAGGAAAGGCGAAGATTATATTGCCATAAATGAAATAGTTACCTTCGAAAAAAATCAGCGTGAACAACAGGTAAATACTCTAAAAAATATTGAATATTGAAACATCTAATCAGATAAACACACCTATAGCTTGGTAATGTTAAGTTAAACTTTATTGTTATTTCTTTATTTATAAAGAAAATTAACTTCATTCTTGCCCTTTGAGGAGTTCTGTAGCCACAATTATAATTTATATATAGTGAAATCACTCTATACTAAACTAGATTCATTCTTCATTTTAACATTTCGGGTAGTGCCTCCTTCAGAAATATTTCTCTTACAATTGGCATTACTACTCATATTGTCATTGCTATGTATAAAATATTTTTTCATATAAAAAAAAATCCCAGGAATATAGGTGACAAGTGAAGCCAATGAAAACCTGGCATTTTGTTAAGGGTTGAAAAAGTTTTTTTATGTTAAAGAAAAAAAATTAAAAAACATGTTCCTTAAATTTTATTTTAAAATTGTATTTATTCACAAAAAAAAATTAAACTTGTTTGTGAAAATTTAAATTCACCGATCATTTTGATTTGAACAAATGTAGATTTAGACTATACTGTTCATGATTTCTCTTCTAGCTTATTGTCGAAATCGTGAATGACAACAAATGGGAACCCAATGAAGAATTTTTCTTGCGACTTAGTTTGCTGAGGGATGAAAACCAAAATGTGGAGCTTGGTAGGATATCTATAATGGAAGTGACAATTATTGATGATGAAAGTAAGTAGACTGCAATCTTAATTAATAAATACTTAAAAAAAAATAGACGACATGATGTAACACACTTTGCATTCTTTAATATATGTGTAACTTTATAGAATTTGGTAACAATTAACTGTAAGTATTCAGAAAAAAAAAATCATTTATTTTAAATGACTTTTGAAGATTATCGGAATAAAAACAATGATAGCCTATGTTTTCTAATTTCTGCATTTAGATTGAAGCATTTTTGTCAATATCTCTTTACTCAGTGTTAATTAGATATTTGGTGTTCCACAAAAAATATATTTGTTCTCGAAAATATGTTATTTTAGCAATATAATTTAAACTTTCAATTCAAATTTTTTTTATAAATGTCAACATTGTGACATTTCTTATTTTTTCTCAGGACTCTTCAAATATAAATAAATTTTTAATCTATATTTTACAATTAATTTTAATCTGGATAAACTTATTGACAATTGTTAGGAGTAGGGCTCTACAAGCCAATCTGGAAGTAAGTCGTTGACGACCTCAAGGTTTTACACCTTTAACCCCTTCAGTGCCAGAGCCTATTTCATGAATCTATTCTCCATGGCAACCAGTGAATTTTTTATATAAAAAAAAAATAAAAAATGGCATTTTTGTATTTTCTAAAACAAAGGAACAATAATTTATGAATATTTTTCAAAAAAAAATATTGATTGCAACATTTGCGGTCTTGGCCACAGAGGATCCTCCATGGCTGGATCCTCCTCTGTGGCCGAGACTGCATCTATTGCGATAAACCAAAAATTTTCCCAAAACTCACTGTTTTTCAATACTTTTTAAATTATTTGAACACAATAGGGTAAAACTTTATATGTATTTAACTTTTGAAGTTATGTTAGAAGAAATTTAATTACAAAAATTTTCAGAATAGTGCACCTAAACTGGGTAATGTAATGGAATTACAAGGTGAAATTTTTTGTTGAAATTATAAAATTTTTATAAAACTAGATAAAAAATAATTAAATAAAAAGTTCACTAAAAATTATTTTGATTATGATATAAAATAAATTATATAAAATTATCTAGATATACAAATTATATATAGAAAAGAAATTTGACATAGGCATATTTATATTTAAAATTTTAAAAAACACACTCGAATGAAAGGAAATAATAGTGGATTATTAAAACAAAAAAATTAAATCTTAGCTAATAATTTACAGAAGTAAAATTGCAAATGGGGTCCAGATGTACTCCAACATTGGTTTTAATGAGAAAAAATAAATACTATGACACATTTTCTCAAAAAATAATTCATTACAGATAGTTAAAGGAAAAATTTAATATAATTTCATAAATGTATCTCTGTTTTTCTGAGTATGGCATTCAAAACAACAGAGTATTGATCTGAAGGAAGTATAATTTTTTCAAATTCCGCAGGCCACCTTCTAAATTTACAGAAAAAAGGGTTATTGAAATGTTCTCTGGATTTCAAAAGAAAAGGACAATTTAGGGGATATATGATGGAGTAGATTTTATCAAAAAAGTGGTGATCCCAATTGTTGTCACTCCGGCACTGAAGGGGTTAAACAAAAATAAAAAATAATATTGACCTAGGTTTGGCTTTAGTTGCATGGTAAAAATTTAACCAGCTTCCTCAAATACTTTACCGTTTTTATTTTTTCCTAATACAGTTTGTAATTTTTTTTTATTATTTATTTTTTTTTTAATACAGAAGGAACAAACTCTTTAATTGTATGGTGTATTTGTATACTAAAAACACTATTCATAGACAATTTACCTTTAAAACTTCGTAAATGAATAATCTCTGCAAATATTCATAATAAACATAATTTTTTGTATTGTTTCAGACCCTGGAATAGTTATGTTTGAAAAGAGAGGTACAGTAGTAAAAGAAAGTGCTGGTAAGGTCAGTGTTGGAGTCACTCGAGTAAAGGGATCTGATGGAGATATCTCAGTAAAATGGAAAACTATTGATAAATCTGCGATATCAGGAAAAGATTTTGAGGGAGGAACTGGAGAGTTATTTTTCAAACATGGTGAAGTAAGTCATAATGTCTCCGACTTTCTAGTAAAATATTTTATCCCACTAAAAATTGTTTGCATCTTCAAGAAAACATTGAAATGCAAGTTTATAAATTTCTGATTCATACTGCTTAATGGACAGTGGTGTTATTATGATGAAATAAATAATCAGGATGCAGTCATACCTACATACATATATTGTGCTACAATTCATTGTTGAATCAAGACCGTCTCCAAAAGTTTCCACCATTCATTCCTGTTCTCGTTTTGGGTCGTCCCACTCTTCTAGCTTGATAGAGGGTTTCCATGGCTAATTTTTTTTGGATTTCGTTCTCATCCATCCTGGCGAGGTGTCCTGCCCAACTGAACCTTCTTACACTAATCCATTTAACAATGTCTACGTTCTTAAAAAGTGCTTAGATCTCACAATTATTTCTTCTTCTCCAGGCTTTAACTTCCTGTATTGGACCAAAAATTCTTCTCAGTATCGTCCTTTCAAAAACCAGCAGCCTACCCTCATCAGCCTTATTCCATGCCCAAGCTTCAGATCCATACGCGAGGACCGGGCGAACAAGTACTTTGTTAAGCCTCAATTTTGGTTTCATTGGTAATAAACCTACTTTTAAATTGCTTGGTGAGGCCAAAATATCCCCTGGTTGCCACTGTGATCTGACTTTTAATATCTTGAGATACATCGCAATCCGAATTCATCTCCGACCCCAAGTAGACCTATATGCTCTTTCCGGAAATGCTCCAGCCTGCACATATTTAGTTTTGGTTTCATTGACAATAAGTCCAAACTTTCTAGTTGCCTTTTCTAGTTGAAGAAATACTTCCTTCAGTGCAGTCTGAGATCTGGCAACAATATCAAAATCATTGGCGTATCCGAATATATGGACGATTCTGTTGAAAATTGTGCCCGTCGTTTGTATTCCAGATTCCCTCACTGCTCTTTCTTCAGCGAGATTAAAAAGCAAAAAGGCAGGCTAGCGCATCTCCTGCCTTCCTGTAATGGAATCAAATTCTTCAGACATGTCCGATCCAATCTGCACTTTGCATTTTTTCTCCTTCATCGTCATTTTGGCAAGCCATATTAGTTTGGGAGGAATATTGATATCATACAAAGACTGATACAACACTGT
This sequence comes from Rhaphigaster nebulosa, assembly GCA_948150685.1. Taxonomy (NCBI): domain Eukaryota; kingdom Metazoa; phylum Arthropoda; class Insecta; order Hemiptera; family Pentatomidae; genus Rhaphigaster; species Rhaphigaster nebulosa. Next base: position 38,805,569 of record OX411309.1, read on the forward strand.
CGGTCAACACTGTCATAGGCCAACTTGAAGTCAATAAATAAATGGTCCATTGTGATTTTATATTCACGTCCCTTCACAAGAATCGTCCTAATAAATATAACATCGTCCTAATAACAAGAATCTTCCTGAAGCCAGCTTGGTATTTTCCAATAACACTATCTGCATGTGGGACAAGTCTGCAAAAGATGATATTGGATAGGACTTGTAGGCGTACGGCAATAGCCTGATACCCCTATAATTATTGCAATCAGCTTGGTCTCCTTTTTTGTGGATGGGGAATATCACTCCTCGTTTCCATGCTTCTGGTAGGTCTTCTTCTTCCCATATCGATATTATTATTTCATGGAGAACTTTTCTTAGACCTACACTATTGTACTTCAGGAGTTCTACTTGGATTAGGATGTAATTTATTGCCTCCTCTATCTCTTCATCATCAGGTGACTCTGCATCCATTTCATCATTCATTCCACACTCATTCTCTTCTTCCACGTTTCGTCCGTTACTATTTTCTTTGTTAAGGAGTTCCCCAAAGTGCTGCTTCCATCGATGTAGGATAGCATTCTTTTCAGTTAAGAGCATACCATCTTCTCCTTTACACAATTTTATTCTCGGTTTAAAGGTTGCTCTTCCTTCATTCACTCGCTGAAAAAACAAACCTGTATCATTAGATGCTCAAAGATGTTTTACATCTTCCAGCTTCCTGCTCTCTCAGGCTCTCTGCTTTTTTTGATAGACCCTTTTCTCAATTCTTCTGTGCTCCCTGATTCGTAGGATTGTCTAGTGCGTCTCTGGATCATCTTTCCATAGACTTCATTTTTCTTAGATGTTGTTTCGTGACATTCTTCATCAAACCAGCTGTTACAGTGTTCTCTTTATACAACATCCAGTATATCTTGTGCAGTAGTATTTATGGCATGTGAACATGTTTGCAATCTATCGTCTATGCTGTCACCAGCGCTACGGAGGGCGGTCATCAAGTTCATATTCAGCTTTATTTGATACGAATCTTGTACTACGGGGTCCTTTAGCTTTTCAGTATTGTAAAGTCCTCTACCCTTTGTTCTTATAACATTTTTGTCCTTGAGATTCTGGCTCAGATCTTTGCCATGCTCATATAATGATCAGAGTCAGCATTCGGTCCTCTGCAGGTCTTTAAATCAATCAAATCTGACTTTTGGTTCACACTTATTAGAAGATGGTCAATTTGGTTTGTGGTCCTTCCACTGGGTGAAACCTATGTGACTTGATGGATCCTCTTCTTCTTGAAAAGAGTGCCACCAATTACCAGTCCCTTCGATGTTGTTAGATTAACCAGTCTATGACCATTGTCGTTGGACAATTCGTGCATGCTGAAGGGCTCTATGGTTGGTCTATATGTCAATTCCCATCCTACTTGTTTTTACATTAGAGGATTTTTGCATCGTTTTTTTTGCATTTATTCAGAATTTCAGCCAGGTCGTCATACAACAAATCCTTGTCCTCTTCGCTTGATACTTCAGTAGGAGCATGGCTACTAGTTAGGCAATAATTGAAGAATTTATCTTTGATTCTCATCTTGCAAATCCTCCGGTTTAAGGGATTTGGTAACAAGTTGACGTGTGGGTCTACATACTATAAACCCTGTCCCAAAGGAGTGTTGAGAGTCATGACAGCTATAGTATAACATATGATTATTTTTTTCTATAATTCCCTTTTCCAGCCACCTGATTTGCTGAATTGCTGCAATATCAATCTGGTAATTATCAAACTGTGAGAGGAGCACCTGAAGAGCTCCCAATCTGTTCAAGGATTGAATGTTCCAAAAAGCTAGTTTCAAGTCATAATGATGGTTCCTAGATCGTTTCCAAATGGACAGTCTGGCTTCATTACTTTTCAGAGTTTTTTTGATAAATTGGATTTAGAGAGAGTAGGTTATCAGAGCCCAGTGCCCCCGAGTCAGGTGGAGTGTCTGTCTGCCTCCTCTAAGTCTCCTGACCTGCTCCCCCATGAAGTGTATGTGACCTTTGTCTGTAGTGTGGGGATGTATGTAGTGCACTGTATATAGTGTACTGTGGATGTCAGTGTACTGTTTCCACAACCCTGGAGGGCCAGTGGCTATCTACAGTCTGACAACTGGGTGATGGCCACCTCCCTACGCCGCTCAATAAAGTATATATTTTATTGTACAAACTGACATTTCGGCTCAATCATGTGAGCCATCATCAGGACTATTTTAGTTCGAAGTGATGACAGTTCTATCACAGTAAAATAGCCCTGATGATATCTCAAATGATTGACAATAAAAAATATACTTTATTGACTGTATCCTGCTTATTTTTTTCATTTTTATAAATTTATTTTAAATTTTAGACTTTTCGGACCATTGAAATTCCAATCACAAATGATTTGAATCCAGAAAAAGATGAGCACTTTGAAATAGAACTTTTCGATACCACGGGTGGTGCAAGAGTTGGAAAAATTAATAGAATAGCTGTTACAATCACCAATGATGATGGTATGCCATTGTATTAATTAAATACAGTTATATATTTACATTTAACATTAGTAATATAAATAATATGTATTAATTAATATTTATTATTCATTACAGACTTTTACAATATGATGGATAGATTAATGGCCAAGACCAATGTAAATATAGATGCTATTCGAGTCCATAGTGAGACTTGGACAATGCAAATTAGGGAAGCTATGCTTGTAAAAGGTGGTGATATAGCGAATGCTGCTTGTTCTGATTACATACTCCATTTCTTCTCTTTCTTTTGGAAGGTAAAATATTGACTATAATATTAAAGTTTAATGATAATCTATTAAGGCAAGTATATTTGTTAAAAAGAAACAAATCTGCAATAAACCAACACCTCATTACTTTTTGATGGTGAACAAATCAAAATGAAATACTATAGCAGAAATTGGGAAAATTTTCAACTGATCAGAATAACACCTCTCTTTTTATTTGTTTCTTCCTTAGAATACCTGGATTTCAAATAAGTGTATAACAATTTCTCTTTTTTTTTTTTTTTTCCAATAACAAATATATTTTCTGAAAGTTTAACCTAGTATTTGTATTGTTTGTGTTATTGGTAAAAATCACTCATCATAATGGTTAAATTATGGTAAATTATCTGAACTCATTATAATCATTATCTATTAATTCTAATTATTGTACTTTAGTTTTATTCCTATAAAATTGCAGTATTGGTTTCACTTGTGGTTGGTCAAGAATATCTGTTAATTATTTTTTTAATTAAATCAATATTTTCTTTTATATTAATCTGTTAACATAGATGAAAATGTTTACGTTATTGCCATATTTTTCTTTATCCTATTATTTATAAAAAGTTGCAGAAAGTCCCCTATTTTTTCTTAATAATAATAACGCTAATTTTTGTATGATACAGAGTATGATTTCTAAGCAGTGGTGTATCGGAAATTGGCCACAAGAGTTTGCTAAGTTGAAGTATAGCGCTTTGTTCCAAACTGTTGATTAAGTTAGATCTTTCAACATCTACTGTATAGCTGTGTCAGTGTTTATCCACCACTAGGCCTGTTTTTTTTTTTGTTTTTTTTTTTATTTTTGTGGCAAGTAAGAACCTTCAGAAGCTGTATACTGAATACTTTGTGGTTTACATTTCTCCTTTACAGTTTTCTTTTTTTAAGTCCACAATTGTCGTAGCAAAACATGATAGTAGACTTAAGTGTAGATCTCTGTAGTGGGACAAGTATATGCACTCATACCCTTAATATCATGTCTGGCCTGAGCAACTGTGGACTAGCACATTGAAATAAAAGTTCTTTTTTTCCATAGATTTATTAATTACATTCCATATTCCACATCATAACTCACTGAAAATTGAGCCCTATTCTTTGAAAGTGGTGTAAGTCCATTTTTGATAAATATTTAGATAATGATAATAATGAATGCAATCTGCTTGGAGCTTTTTATCTATAAGCAGTTCCCAAAAAAAATCTTTCAAAATTTTCATCATTTTCATCATTACAGATATAATTACTTTGAAAGTGGTGTAAGTCCTCATTCCGCAAAGGAATAATATTTATTTCAAAAATTATACTATATAATTTCTCTACTTCAATTTTATATGTTTGGCAACGCTGTTAATGACATAAAAATTTTCGTTCATTCATTGGACTTTCAGTACTTCTCCCATTTATTGTAGAGTATAAAACTTTGTAGTGTGTTCTGTTTGTTCACTTAACTTGAAGTAAGAAATAACTTCAAGTTAAGTGAACAAACAGAACTTGAAGTAAATAAGTACCTCTACAATTTCTAATTGCTAATTTCATAACAAGTATGAATTTTATGTTATATAATGTTCAAAATGGATGTCAGCTTAGAATCGGACAGTGACTCAGGTAGGTATTTATAAAACATACCCTTATTTTAATACATTTTAATAGTTTTAGTATTTTATTATTATCATTTTATAGAAATCATCCCAATGAATAAAAAAACAAAAACAAAAAAAAGTTAAAAATGGCACATATTAATATAAAGTTTTAATTAAAGTAATTTAATGGCATTACCTGAAAAAATATTGAAATAGAGTTATTTGGTTTTTTTGGCATATTTTGTAGCAATTTCATAAAAAAAAAAAAAAATAAAAAAAAAATTGGTTTTATTCAATTGAAATCCCATATTTAATATTTCATGAATGTATGATTTTCACTTTGTGACTCACTTTGCCATTAATGCTGACTTTGAAAGTGGTTTAAATCCATTTGGGGTTATCAAAAGTATAAATTTCTTTTAACTAATACCTTTAAAACGATTGCATTATAAATTTAAATCAAATTAATATTTAAAAAATATAAAATGAGCATATTAACATGTACCAATATTTTTCAAACCATCCAAATACAAACCCTTAATTATCTCCATATAATATAAAATGGACTTAGACCACTTTCAAATGAAACAGTTCAATTGTAAAATGTGAATCTCAGGCAAGATTTAACTTTTTTCTATGATTACATCAGCATAATAACCTTTGTGAAAACAAACTATTTTGCACTTTCCCCACCGTTGCTACTGCTTGAATAATGAATCTTCCAGCTATTTTGAATGAATTTACCCCTTAAGGTAGGAGTAAAAGCGTAACATCTACTAATAAATTGGAATGTCGAACTTATAAACCTGGACGTGAGCTTGAAATGTAATATTTAAACATAACTATCTAAGGAAGTTTTTAAAAAGCGATGAAAAATCTTGCTTCAAAAATAAAGAGTTCACATTCATTTAAAGTTGAACTTAGTGAAAACTAGTGCACACTTACCCCATATTACCTTTAACAAAATCAGCTTTATATAGTTATGCTTTGTCCCTATACCTATATATGATTGCTTTGATACGTATTTTGAGATTAATGAAATTTACTTGTTTTGTAGGTGCTGTTTTCTTTTATTCCCCCTCCTACAATTTTTGGTGGTTGGCTGTGCTTCTTTATTTCTCTGGTCGGGATTGGATTTATGACAGCTATAATTGCAGATCTTGCTACTATTTTTGGATGCTTAGTTGGTCTGGAGGACACAATGACTGGTAAAATTATATTAAATTACTATATTATAGTAAAATTATATATTGGATATTGATTGACAATAATATATGTTTATAAACTCGTATGAAATAAAATCTAATTTTATTTTACTTTGGTGCTTGTATACACACTATTCTAAGAAGTGCTTAAAATAACATCAGGATCGGTAAAAAACCAAAACCATTTTTCTAACCTTGTTAACCTAGCCCTATGGAACTGCTGGTAGCCTTCGCTTATTAGAGGGGGCTGTTTCTTTTTTTCATCTAACCAAAGCCTCATGATCACCTCACATAACTCTGTAAATCTAAAAAAAAATAAAATAACTGCAGACAATCTCTATTCTGCTACCTAATTCTTTGGCTTAATTTTTAATTTTCATTTCTTCAGCTCAGGAGATCCAAGTGCAGATCCATCACTGCTGAGATAATGTTCCTAAACATAAGTGACCTTTCAAATTGTTGTTTAGTCTACTGAGCAAAGTAGGATCCTATCTCTGACTTCGTCAGTGGTCCATATATTATAATGCAGCTATTTCCGTAATCCTTAGAGTATTCAGGATTTCAGCATATCCTTCAACTAATGAGATTATGACACAAATCCTCTTCAAACTTCTCCTCCATATCGGTCATACAATTGAAGTACAAGCAGTATTCACTGCTAAGTTGATGGCATCTACCAGCTATAGAGAGAGCTTACCTATGTCTTGCTGCTCCTTGAAGAGACTTCTGGAATTTAAATGATTAATATTTCAATGGTATTAAGGTAAAATAATATAATACTCAATTTTTTTAAAATAGAATTTTAAAAAAATTAGGGTTATGTTGTTTTACCCTAACACTCTCTATATATAGTTTGTTCAAATGCCTTTGCTGTTGTTTATGTTTTTATAAAATTTTGTTTTTACAAAAAGTAATATGATTCAGTTTCTTTATACAAGGGCTGTTCTATTCTTTTATTTCTAAAAGTACACTCCTTAGTTTAATAGTCATTAATAGTAAGCCCTATTTAATTTAAGAAATATATATTTACAATTACATTGCATTGCATCATAATACCATAAAACATTAAAATTGTCTTATATTTTATAATAACTTTGAAATTAATTGTTTTCAAATAATATTTAAAAAGGAAGTTATTTTTCTCAAAATTTATATAAATAATTTTTATTTTTTCTCTTTGTAGTTATCTTTCATTGAGATAACAAAATTAAAATTAATGACAGTAAATTCTTCATTTATAAAAAAATATTTAATTTATCCTATTAGTAAATAAGAACTTACATTAATTTTCAATCTAATTAGTTGAAAATAATAAATTATATTCATAAAACAAATAGATTTAGGTTAATGCTATATTTGAATATTTCTTACTTACTTCTGTGGCTCTACAGTCCTATGTGGACCTTGGCCTCCTCGATGAGCCTTCGCCAGCCAGCTCTGTCCTGTGCTGCTTCCCTCCAGTTGCCTATATTTAGTCAAGTCCGGGCGTCCTTGGCTACCAAATCTTCCCAACGGAATCGGGGTCTTCCTCTGCTCCTGAAGTGATCCAACACTTCCACAAGAAACTTTTTTGGCATCTCATCTTCATTCATCCGTGTTACATGTCCAGCTCATCTTAATCACCCTAATTTTATTAATCGGATGACATCTGTCAAATAGCTCATACACTTCATGGTTACTTCACCATCTCCAATGTTTTCTTTGTCTGATGGGTCCAATGATATGGTGTAAGATCTTTCTTTCAAAGATGGCTATATCTTTTTCATCTGAGCTGATAAGGTTCTATGCTTCCGATCTGTAAGTCAGAACGGGCCTATTAAGTGTCTTGTATAAAAGGCATTTTGTTTTTCTGTTGGGGAAAGGACTCCTAAGATGCTTCCACAGTCCACAGTAGCAGCGGTTGGCTTTCATAATATGGTGGCTGACTTCAAGGGAAATCATGTTATTATGATCGACCTCCTATATGTAAATTGGTTGACGTTCTCAAAGGTATAAGGGCCCAAAATAATTGGTGTTCCAACATCGTTACCTACTGCCTTACATACTTTCAAATATTTCGTTTTATCTTCATTAATAGTAAGCCCTATTTCAGCAGCAGCCTCCATTAGTTGAAGGAATGCTTTACTCAAGGTATTAAAGGATTGAGAGGCTATATCTATGTCATCGGCAAAATCAAATATTTCCACAAGTTTGTTGTATATGGTTCAAGTGGTCTGTATACCTGAGTTTCTAACAACCTTTTCCGGGGCCAAAAATAAAAAGCAGGCATGCCAAAGCTTCACCATTGAATATTTCTATGCATTGATAATTTTGACATTTATTAATACAGATCAATCTAAACCGAGTTAGGGATGGTTAGAGATTTATCTATCCAATTCTATTAAATATGTATAGGTACGTTCAAATTTATAATTTCTCTAACCATTAATGTGGATGTAATTACCGGTATTTGAACCCAATAACATAATTAATCCAATCAAAATATATGTGGATGCCTGTTATTAGTAACTAAATGTTAGAATAGTCAGTCGATGTAATTTGCAGCCATAACCTTGGTTGCTCTGGGAACATCTTTGCCTGATACATTAGCAAGTAGCACTGCTGTTACGGGAGGGAAGTTCGCCGATGATGCTATTGGGAATATTAATGGAAGCAATGCAGTCAATGTTTTTCTTGGTCTTGGATTACCATGGATTCTCGCAAGTTTTTATCATAGCTGGAAGGTTAGTTTTATATATATTTTTCTATATTATTTTTAGCTTTAACATTTGTCGCCCTGGGAACTTCACTGCCAGACACACTTGGTGCTAGAACTGTAACGAGAATGGAACGTTATGCAGATGGAGCACTTATTCACATCACTGGTAGTACTGCAGTGAATGTTCTAATGGGTGTCGGCCTACCTTGGTTTGTTGCTGCTCTTTATCACCATATAAAGGTCAGACAAATCTGACATAATTCTTTATAATTTTATCTAAGTTAATTTTTTCCTTTGAATTCATTCCTAAAAAAATTATCCTCTTATATGTTTATTTTCAATACTAAGTCTTGATACCTTTCATGTTTTTTTTTTTTTTACTGTTTTCATAATATAAACCAAATTTTGGTGAGGAAATTAAAAAAAAACAGTTATAGTAATATTGGTATAATTTATGTAAGTTTGAGACTAGACAAGCATTTAGAGCCAATCATCCTGGACTATCTAATTCAAAGCAGTGTAGTTTTAAATCTGTGATCAAAGATTTTTCTGTTTAAAACGGCCCAAAAACTTGGGTTTGAGAAGATCTGTGGTTGTACACAGGGCCGGATTTACCACTTGGCCTTATTTGTGCCTGGTTGTGCATTAACTAAAACCAGTTGAATATGACATTGTGAATTAAATGTTTCTTTTGTTATGAATTTGTCCATATCTATTATTATATCTGAATAAATATCCTTGTTTATATTACAAAAAATTATTACTTAATATATTCATAGAGAAATTAGACTTCTATAACTCCCTCATTTGATCAGCCTTTAAAGACATTATAATTAGAATTTACAGTAGCAAGACAGGATATAACAGAATAAGTCTTTCAAAATTCAACTTGTTGACTAAATTATTATTAATGTTTATAATAATTGATAAATATGACCAAAAAATCGACCGCCTTGTTATGAGGAAGATTTCTCCATCCGGTTGGATGCTTAATTTTCCATAATAACCAAGGAGTAAACGAACTTTGTGCATTTTTACTCTTAAATTAAAAAAAATATATAATTTTCTTATCTATTAAGCTTACACATCAAAATAAAGATCATCATTTATCATCAATAGAGCTAATTGATACCTCTCCTCAATTTGATGTTGAGGGGGACTTGAAAAAGGCTCACTTTTGAGTCTGATGTCCCCCTCTTTATACCTGTCAAGGTTATGTTGAAGGATGTACCAGAAGGCCTCGAACAATGCATATTCAGGTTGGATTAGGAGTAGGTGTACAGGTGTAGAAGATGTTTAAATAGGATGATCCAAGTATTGAAGGGCCACCAACCAAGACATCGCAGGAAGGTAGCCACTAACAGAAGATGTTTGCTTCCAGACTTAGTGGAGGGAAGAGGTACAGCCTGAGGGGTATTTGCCCTTAGATTTGCACATAGGAAGCCATAAACAGAAGGTATCAGCTACTGAACTTTGCGGAGGTTATTGTTTCAGCCGAGGGGTATTTGCCCTCAGATCTGAATATAGGAAGATTCGTAATGAGGAAGGTTCATGGAGACATCAGAGAATTAACAGACTCACATATCCAAAAAAGCAAGAAATAGAAATACTGATCCACATGCTAAATCTGGTGTAATGCTCTGTCTCCAGAACTAGACTTGATTGACTTCAGCAGAGAGCTCCTGAGGTACTGAAGGCATATGTAATATTATTTATGTATTTTATTTATATATGTAAGATATACAACTTTTTTTTTTTTTTGTGGATCTTTTCTCTTTATTTCATTTGGTAATATAAAATATTTACAATGTTCTATTTACAAAAAAATGTGAATTTATACAATTAAAATTATATTATTTGCAATATAAAGTGTGTGGCCTGTTTTTTTTCACTATCTCAGTAGTACTGTATGGTGACGGTCAGATGAAGTAGCTTGAACTTGCAACGGTAGGTGGTAATTTGATCTGGCGGTCAGTGGCTGTGGCTACTACCTACCAACCTATATAGAAACTGTGAATTCCATCTCTACTATATTGAATATTCACACAGTATTTGGGGATGTTATAGCCTATTTAAATAATAAAGATACAAAATTGCACAAAATTTCAAGACAGCTCCAGCCATTTTGTAAATTTTACAGATACCCTTACAGAGACCTTTCATTATATGGATATATGCAGAAACTGAACTTAAATTATAAATGTAATTCATAGAGATAGAAATGGAAAGATTAAATTGGAAGATTTAATAAACTCAAATGTTTTTTGTTTACAAAGTACTTTTAGAGATTAAAAGGAAAAAAAACAAACAGAATTGGTTTACTCTAAAGCATTATTTCACTTATAAAAAAATTTACGGTCTCTTACTTTGACTTGATTGATTTTGATTTTCATGAATACAAAAACTAATTAGTCTTTAATTATTTCTTAAGACTATAATTTATTTTATTAATTGTTATAATTTTTTTAGGGAACTTCATTCATAGTGCCATCAACAGGACTAGGATTCAGCGTTCTCCTTTATTCTATCTGTGCGATAATAGCAACTATACTCCTGCTTGCTAGAAGAAATCTTGCAGTATTTGGTAAAGCTGAAATTGGAGGACCACCTGCAGGGAAGTACATCACCGTTGCTATTCTCCTTGTGTTATGGGTGTTATATCTTGTTTTCTCCTATTTCCAGATTCATGGAATCATTAATGTCAACTTTTAAACTTTTAGCAAAACCTTTGAAAATATGCTAAGTAAGCAATGTTTCTGTTTGAGTTATGCAAGATTCCATAAATATTTTTCTTGTCTACTTCAGTTGAAGCTTAGTTATTTTGTGAAATCTCTAATCTCAAACATCTATTCATTTATAGAATGTAATTTTTAGTGATTTTATTTTTTGTAATATTAAAAGAACTAAGTTTTTAACAACAAAATTGTTCAATATTTTGGATTTGGATACTTTACATAATAATTCTTCACATGCAATTTTTTTTTTTTTTATTAGATTTAAGTTGAAGTTCAATTGAGAAGTTTTCAATAAAAAATTATCCACTTCTCAAAAATAAAGATTTTTCTGATGAATTAATATTCTACACCCAAAAATTATTCAGTTTATTTTAAATATTAATTTTTTTTTCCTGTCAAATATGTGTTGTGCTACAAATCAACATTTCCAATGAAATTTGCCTTATCCCCATGAGAAGCCCCCTAATAATTTTTGGTAATAATTTTCCAAAAGTGGATTTATTAACTTTTGATGGAAAACTCCTCAAGTACACTTCTTTTAAATGTTAAACTCAAGTTTTTATTTCGAGAGTATGTTTAAAAACCATTTTCATTTTATTGGTTTTATTTTTCCTATCAAGTAAGGAGAGTTTAAATTTATTGTTATTGACTGCTTAGAAATAATGTTGTAAATAAACTTATGTAAATATTTCTTTTAAATATAACCTAGACGTAATGTATTGATTTATGTTGTTTATTGTACAATCAATAAATTATTAAATTATCTCATAAATAATCGAATATCTTATTTTATTTTTAATTTAGTGCTTGAGAAGAGTATTTAATTTTTTATACATCAAAATTCTATATAATAACCTAAACTAAAGCATAAGTGTGTTTTTATAAATGTTTGTGATTTTTATTAATTATATATCTTATAAATGGTGTTAACATTGAAATTAGTTGACTTGTTCTGATATATAACTATGGTCATTAGTTGTATCCAGTTTGAAGTATAAATGTACCCTTTTAAGGAAAAATGGGTTGTGAGATTGATAACAAATAATGTATTTTTCTAAGGTGCTTTTAATCATAAGAATTTTATTTAAAAATAGGAAAACCATTTTTTTTGTTAATAACAGCAATTATGTTTAATTAATTCTGATATTAAAATTCAATTTAAAAAAAAAAAAAGTAATAAGGCTGAAGTTGTATTAGTAATAAGTACAAATAAATATTGTTTAAAAATAGGATAATAAATTATTTCTTGTTTTATATATGTTGTTATTTATATTTTCTACATTTTGGATAGTAAGAATTTTTCATTATTCTATCTTGACACCATTTGATTTTAAATCAAAGAGGAAAAAATCATATTTTTGGATTTACCCAATTGTTTTTGACTATCCTAACGTAACAAGGTAGCCTAGAAGGTGGGGTAATATACTAAAATATACTGGATTCAAATCCAGGTTTCGTAAACAAAACTTTCTCTTGACCAAAAATTAGCATACCCTGTCAGAAACGGAACCGTGATTTGACAGATTCATCCTTGGTCCACTGAAACATAGGAAAATGATTACCTACCTGGCAATAGCCAGGGGATATCAAAATAGTTTGAGAATAGCATTTACCATCCTGACTTCCAATACCGTAAAGTTGAAAATAAGGCATCTCTACAAGTTTCTGTAGGAGTCTGATTTATTTTATTTTCATTATCATTACCCTTGCATTCAGATAAAAAAATATTTGATATTTGGTGGTGTGTAGTGATCAGCATAATTACGTAATTATTGACAACCTCGGTATCATTTTTTTAAAAAAATGAATCACTATTTTTGTATTTGAAAAACTATCCAGTTATTCTGGTGGCTGGCTGGACCCTGTTTCAGATTTAACACCTTTGGTAAACTTAGTGATCTCAGAAATACATACCACCATGGTTTGTTCATACTCAAGCTACAACTATGCCATAAAGATAGGGTTACGCTCCAGTTAATATATAGACATTTCTTTTCCATTTTCCATTTATACTAATATAAAAATAAAAAAGCATTTCATCATTCAAGAGCTTTAGTTTATGATAATAATAATCTCAGACATCCTTCTTATTGAATTCTGTCCCATTATATATCTCCAATATCCCATGACATTTCTTTAAAGCACAACTAATGAAACATTTGTAGAAATGTAAAAGGAGAACAATAATTCCTCATCATTATTGTTTGAGATTTATTAAAATTAATCCTATAAAATTTGTAAATTATTAAAGTACTTTTATAAATAATTAACATGCCTGTGTTTTTTTAAATATTAACAATCTTTTTAAATAAAAGAAGTTTATTGTTTTTTTTTTCCTTCCTTCCCTCTAACTTTATTTAACTATCAATTACAATATATAATAATAATAATAAAAATATATATACTAGGCTGTTTCAAAAGTCCTTGTGCATTAGTATAGCTTTTCTTCAAATTACATATTTTAAACATTATTTAATACTACTCTTCAAAGTAAAGTCCATTGTCTTCAACTACTTTCACCTATCTTTCTGCTAGTAATTGTACCACTCCTTTGGTTTTGACGCTAAGAACTCTAAGAAGAAAGTCATCATCATCGAAGGATGGGCGACCTGATCTGAGTTGTGCAGCAGTATTTCGATGGATAATTTACTCTCCTTCTATGGCACAAGTTTTTTCAATGGCTGCCTTTGCGCTTAAACCTTTGTCCCAGTAAAAGTCTCAAAAGACCGCAAATCACAATTTTTTCTTCTGACATTGCACGTTCGTTTTAAAAATGTAAATGATCCCATAAAGCTAACTCGAGTCACAAGGAATTAAAGGATTAGTCAAAGTAAACATTGACATAAATAGGAGGAACAAAAACAATCTAATAGGATAATTATGAGAGTTGGAATTCAAGGGTTGTGTTCATGCACAAGGACTTTTGTAACAACCTAGTACATGCTAAATACAATTCCTTTTATTACCCAAGAGTAGTTTAAGATTGGTATTTTATTTACAAAGTCTGCTTGTGCGGGAGCAGTATTTTATTGTGACATTTACCTTTGTTTATTTTAACATTGAACGAGAAGGAACTATAATAAAATAAAATAAAAATATAAATACAAAATAAAAGAAGTGCACTGAGAATACTTTATAAACTTGAAATGTTGCAAGAGCTGCACTTTGATTTTACAAAAAGAGTAAAAAGTAAGTTTAATTATATACATTCTACATAATTAGTGAATTTCAGAACTCATAACAAATATATGTGTATAATATCATAGATAAGATTCTGTTTTTATTTCATATACTTTTAATTTTAAACATTTACTTATAATACAATTAATAATTAAATAACCAAATCAAAAATATTTAAATTTTGGGCTAATAGTGTGATCTACATTAGCGCACTACCTTAAAAGTTCTAACTGTTACCAAGAGAAAGCGTAGTAGTACTATGTAGTACTAAAAGGCGCTGAGCCCAAAGCCTTTGAGCTGAAATTCTTACTTTAGTAATAGGAAAACATCATCCTAAAGGAGCTCAACAGTTTGGGGCGTTATTTCTGTTTAGTGCTGACATCTAGTGGCTGTTTTAAGAGTTATTAACATTTTAGTTAACTATTTTGCCAACAGAGAAATTTTTAAGCAAAAAAAGTTAATGTTTCATGATTTTTCCGTTTTAATAGATCTTTTAAAGCACGCAGATTAAACTCTTTATTTAGTAATAGCACTAAATGTTATGAGTTATGTCATTTAGATAAATAAATAATAATTTGTACACATCAATTCTCTAAAAATAAATCTCAAGAGAAAAAATAATTAAATACTGACATTATTGTTTAGTTTTTTGTTTTATGGTATATTATCCTTTGAGTTCACCGCACTGTCCAATTCATGAATAAAAGGTAAAGTATAAGTATAAACTAAATTATTCAAAAACAAAAGGATTATATTCAAATTATCTGTTAATTTATACCTAAATTTTAAAGTAATTTGATTTTAATGTAAAAAAAAAATGTCTAAATCTCGATAAAATAAAGCATATTTTATTTTTTAAATATTTACCTTAATTAGTTTTGTGTTCATTGAAAAACACAGTTTTTAAAATATTGCAACAATTATGTAACTGATCTGTTTATTTATTTATCTTCTCAACAGGCAATGAAGCTACCCTTGACCCTCTCAGCTGCCTTTGTCCAATCTTCCTGGTCAGATGTTCTTATGCATGACATTTCAGTCACCCTCAGATCCTCAGTCACTGATTACTTCCGCCTTCCCTTCGGTTTTCCGCGAGATCTAACTCCATCTGTAGTTCTCTGGTACAATGCTTTGGCTGCTTGCCAAATTCATCCATCCTAATTATGGGCCCTAGCAATTTGTAACGTTGAATTTGCACGAAATGGGAAACTCAATCATCATATATGTCGTAGATCTCTGTGTTTCTCCTATGACAGTATGCCTCCCTGGTCCCATAATAAGTCTCAACACTTTCCTCTCAAACTATTTGAGATTCTTTAAGCAAAGCTTTTTCCTAAGGTCTAGGTTGCACAGGCATACGTTAAAATGGGTCGGATGATGGATTTATACAAATTTATCTTTGTACAGCAGCCTAGCAGCTTATTTTTGAGAAAACTTCTTAAGGCCCAATACACTTTGTTAGCCCTAAATATCTTTCTTTTTTTTTATTGTTTTTTAACATACTTTCCTATCCTATTAATGTAAACAGGACAGGTTATCCTACAGGTAACCAACCTATTTTAACCAGAGTGGGAAGATCGAGATTCATAATTTGGGACCTCTATGAAGTAAATTTCAACCTGCCCAGGCCATATTTGAACCAGCGCCGTAGCAGTCTCGAGGTTGCTACCTTAACACTCTCGGCTACCACGGCCTCAATTATTCGGCTTTGTATCTCTTCCTCTTCATCTATCCCCTATCATTGACAATTGAATCAAGATATTTAAAACTGAAGACACATTTAAATGTGACCTTTCCCATTACCTACTGTTTTGGTGGATTTGGAGGTCTTTTCTTCTTTAGTGCCATTATTTTTGTTTTTCTTTATTTATGGAAAGTCCTATTCTTCTTCTTTCACCAATCATTTACAAACCTCTTTTATATCCCTAATAGATGTTCTAATTATGGCCTAATCATCGGGATATATAGGTTGCTGAATCATTTTATTGAAAATGGTACCTGACTAATTAAGTTCAGCTCTTTTCATTTGGAGGTCATATATGAATAGAAGTGGAGAAAGGGAATCGCCTTACCTAACACCTTTTAATCCTGCTAACACTTTCTCTCAATGTGCATGCTATAAGTCGCATTAACTTTGATGGGATACCTAATTCTTTCATTGCCAGATAGAGCTCTTGTGATTAGGGAATCATAAGCTGATTTGAAATATATGAAAAAAATTCATACAATCTTGTTAAATTCTTTTGTAAATTACTTTTGCTCTTCCCATCTATTTTATATACCTGATTCAAGAAATTCATTTTTCCATCAGCTTCCTTTATTGCTGGGTAGTAATTTGTGAAGTCTGATTTTATTTTCAGTTGACATCTGCATGATGGTGTATTTAAATTGTAATGATTGTGCAGCCAAATACACAGGAAAAACTGGAAGATCCCTAAATCAGAGATTAAAGGAACATATGCGTGCATATAAAGGGCCGTTTTGACGGGCCATATTTTCTGGCAATGTGTGGCTACAATAGTGTTGCCGGCAATGTTGCTGCAATATACGGCCATATTACCTAAATATATTGCCGGCCACATTGGCTAGTTGCACATTGTTGCCAAGGGGTTGCCGATGTTGTCCAGAGGGGTTGGAGAATATTTCATGTTGTCTGGCCATACCTGCCCCTGTCTCTGTAAATCCTAACCTCTCACTCACTTTTTGCGTCTCCCCTTGCTTCGAAAGGCAATTATTTATTATTACAGATTATTTTTCAATTGATTTTTAATATTATTTTATATAAATGGTTATTTTAAAAATTATTTTACTTGAGAATTATTATTCGCTCACATAATTTCAAATAAAGCATAGGTTCTTTAATATAACTAAACAATAATTAATAATAATAATAATAATAATTAAAGTCAAACTTGAAATACATACTCAAAATAATTACCACCATCTTTGCTTCAATTTCCTTATTTTAAATAATTATCTGATTTAATTTTTAAAAAAAATTCTTCTGTTATTTTTGTGAAACAAAAAATGACAAATTTATGATCTCTTTTTTTGCTTCAAATCCAGATTTTATGTCTACTGCATTTCCATATTACCTCTTTTAATAAATATAAATTTTAATAGATATTAATGAAGCTCTTTAATACATATTAACTCTTTTAAAACATATTTATGAACCTCTTTTAATCCATATCTCTTCAATAGACATTAATTCTTATTAGTTTTTTCAATGCATGTTAATGAAGCTCTTTTAATGCACATTATTTCCTATCACCTCTTTTAGTGCATATAAATTTTGAAAACTTAGCATAACATATAAATGCAGATAATATTATGTTAACAACAAATGCAGTCAAATATAGAAATATGAATTATTTTATCTTACTCTATTCTATATTCTATATTATCTTATCTTACTCAAATTATTTTATGGAGTTAATTGGTTCATATATTAATGTTCAGTTGAGGCTACAGCTGCAATAAGTTCTTATAACGTTTCATTTCCATCTCTTTTATTATGTTAACTGGACCGATGAATAAATGGACAAATGAAAAGACAATGAGCATAAACAAATCTCGCCTCAGCCAATAGAAACGAAGATCGTCATTATCTCTATGCATGGCCCATCTAAACACAATTTTCTGACAATCTATTGCTGAGCAATGTTTCCAGTAATATAGCCAGCAATATAGCAATGTTGCCCAACACATGGCTGGACACTTTAAGGTCTGCAACATTGCCGGGCTATATTTTTGGAAATGGTGCAGGGCAATATGCAATTTTTATTGCCCGTGTAAACCTCCCTTAACAATAAGACAGAGAATTCCAACTTTGCAATTCATTTAAATGAAAAAAAAATATAAATTCATCAAAGACTCAGGAGTTAAATTAATATATCACATTGAAAACAGCCCCAAATTAAATATATATGAAGCACTTGAAATAATAAAATCCTTCAAATCCAATCCATATTTTTGCTTAAATGACCAAATAAATATCTCAAATAGTCCAATCTTAAATTTATTTCAACCAAGTTCTAAATAGATATTAAATTTGTAAGGGTGAAAATAAAACAATTTTTCTTTCAATTTTTTTAATCAAATATATCAAATTCCATATTATAACATATTGAATTTCAAAATATTTAATGAAATATAACATAACAATAAACAAGAAAACTCATTATAAACTCGCTCGTACAAACATATGGAAGACATATAAACACACTAATAAGGAAATAAATTTTTTCGAAGTCTTTAATAAATATTTTTAATTTTCACTCTACTTAAAATATTATACATGCATAGTTTAATGATATGTTAGCAGTACAATATTTTTAACTATTTAAAAATTTAATTTTTATTCACAATTAGAAATATTTAATACAATTCTTCTAAAATAAAATGGGACATTTTTATTACCAGTGTCAAAGTATTTCATGCAACATAAATAGTCTTCTATGTCCGTTTTCTGAGAAAACCAAGCTACTTGCTTTTATTGATATGCCATTAGAACTTCTATTATGCTTATTTATATCTAACTTAGTACTATTATTGGGAATAAACTTTGGTAGTTTTCAAATAAAGAATATAAGAATTAATATATTCATGGAAATTTTATATATATATTCCAGAGTCGGAACTAAGGAGGACAAAGGGGGCACTTGCCCTCGGCAGCAAAATTTAGAGAATGGAAAATTTTGAGCAAAATTTTATTTTTAGGTAAGCCAAAAAATATTTATTTCTGCTTTTTGATTGTTTTCACCTTAATTTATTCAATAAAATGAGTTTCGAAATATATCACCTAAAATATTGTTAAAAAATAGCCGACTTTTATTGATGGAAAGGGAGGGAATAAAAAAAATGGGCGACAAAATTAAGCATCCTTCTCAGTTGCAAAAATCCTTGTCCCTGATATATGCTTTATGACACCAAAAGAAAATTTATGCTGGCAATAGTCCTCGACAATGAGTATAAATTAGGCTTGATATTTCTTTTTTATTAATATTTGTATATAACTTATTAACCTAATTAAAAAGTTAAATTAGGTCATTTATTTTTTATATGTTTAATGATTTGTTTAAATATTATTAATATAATATTTAAACAAATATAATATGTAAAGTCTGAATACATATATAAAAATGCATGAATGTCTTATTTTCAACGGCAATTCATTTCAACTATGAAAACCATGAAATATTACAATAAAGATTCTAAAATGAAATATGGTAATTAAAATTATAATTCATAAAATTCACGTAAATTGAATTTATTGGTCAAATTTCAGTTGCATATATTCATAGCTATGATCCTTAAGATACAAACATTATTTACCCTGAACTCATTAGTCAAGAAATGATAAGGAGAAATATTATTACATTATATCATATTGGATATTTAAAAAAAATGTTGATCAAACTTTTTACAGTTATTGCTATCAGAATAAATACTGAGAAGCAAATACCAAATATTTATTATTTAAAAATCTCAATGGACAAAAGTCAAAAAATGTTTGATTATGAAAAGGGTCCAAAATTTAGTAGTTTATGCAGCATTTTTTAAAAATTTCGCAATAAAGATGGCTCATACAGATTTATAAAACTTGGATCCCATTTTAAGTATTGTAATATAATTTTATTAAGCAAATTGTTAATTAAGTAACTGGTCCGAATTTGCCTGCTGCTTCAAGATAAATGTGAGGACCATGGCATTCAGCGATTGTTTCAATTTTCATGAAATTCACCATTTTCGCAAGTGCTATTTCTGGAGCATGGCGCCATAAGTTGGCCATAGTCATTACTTCAACTTTGTTTCGAAATATTATTAGGAATAACTAAGTATGGAGCATTGCCACATCAAAACAAACAATCAATCAATGTTTTATTTAGTGAATTAAATTTACTTTTTTTATATAATGGAATTAATTCTATATATTCAGTTCTTCTAGGAAAAAGGACTTATCTTTTGTAGCCTTCTTAATAATATTTTTAAAACAAATTATAATAACAACATTCAATTTTTTAATTATAAATTTGTCTTAAATGTAAAAAAAAAAAAAAAAAAAATAATAACATTCTTACAGCCTTAAAGTTTGTATTCATTGTAACAAGAAACATGCCGAGACATATACATTAAACATTTATAACCATAATGTTATCGTAGCATGAGATTTTATTCCATTATGACTACTTAAGGATCAAAACCTATTATTTTCATGACCTTTTTATTTGATTTTCAATGATTCTAAAAGTGGAACCTTTTGGTATTACTATCTGTCTGAAAATGGCATATCCAGCTTCGTACAGAGGCAAAATGTTTAATATTATCAGATATAATTTATTTCATTTTCAAACATTTTTGAATTTATTCATAAAATTAAAATGACTAAGTTTTGGCAATCATGAGACTTTTTATAGCTAGAAATATTTTATATTGATTTAAGACGAGTTGAAAATTCTCTTCAGAATTTTCAAAAAACAGTCAGAAACATCTTCATGTTTGCATTAAATTACCACTTTCTATTGGTCAAATTTTGTAGGTTATCATAAAAAATGAGGCATTAATTTTTGCATTTACACTGTCAACTAATTACTCCAACTAAATTAAAAGTAGTTTAATGACTATATTGGTCCTAATGATTATATTAGCCATTAATATAAAAGTATAAGATTCTTTATATCTATTAATGAAAAATACAAATGATTACTTAGGCAGAGATTATCATGATTTTCTTTCATGTTTTTTTTTTTTAATTTAAAGGAAACTATTAAAAGATATAATGATTAAGTAATATATTAATAAAGCTATAATTCTATCTTTTATTTAATTAAGGATAAAATTTTATTTATTCAATAAAACTAATTTTGCTGAATAAAAGAGAAGACTAGAAATCCTAGAAAAAAATAAAATAAAGGAGAAATATAGTATATTATATTTAGCTCAGGAAATGGAATATTTACACAACCAATAACAAAATTTATTACTAAAAAATTAAAAACATACAACATTGACTAGTTTACATCTTTTCATTATGATTATACTTTTCACAAGAAAACTTCTCAGCAAGTTTCTTTATAAATACATAGATACAAACATGTAACCTCGCTCTGAATAGATAACATTTTTCAATAAAAAAAACAGCAGTTTAAAATACTGATCGGGCATTTACTTCTTGTAAATGCCATTAAGGAAGGTTTTTACATATGTTTATCCAATGTAAATAGCCTTCGCTTCCTATCACAGGCAATATAAATAGTACCTAGTGACAATAGGGAACAAAAATGGCAAAGTGCCACTTCACCAATAGACGGATAAAGACTTCACATTCCTAAGATTAAATAGGAAAACCCAAAGCACTCATCTCTTGAGTGCTTAGCTCCTGATTAGCTTTAATTAGCTTTTGTGCTTAGCTTTAAACCTGGAATGGGGATGAAGCAATTGCATTCAGTAATTTCATGCACTCAAGCCTTGGCTCCCAGCCGTCGAAGAAGTGCCTTCGTCCATCTTTTCTTCATCCTCTTCTTCAATGACACTGCTTTGTATCCATTCCCTTATCCTGTCTTTCTTTGCTGTACGATCCACCGTTGTCTCGATTCCGTATTGTGTTAATGTGTATAATAATCTGTTTTTTTCTTCTGGACTACTATGATAGCTGTACATTGATGGGCAGAGCGTTTCATCTTCTCTCTCCTCTTCTGTAATTAAAAATAAATTTTAACATTCTAATGTAAAAATTAAATAATATTATTACATCAGTTTGTTAGTGTGGATTAATTTAATTAATTTATTGTTTTTTTTCTAAAACGGGTTTTAACTCAACTAAAAATAAAATGTCACAATGATATACAGTAAGAAATCTTGGGAACAGTTAAAAATGAGGAATGTCATGTCAAAAGATAGACAAAAGCTGAATTAAAAGTTTAAACTAGATTGTAAAAATAATCATTTTTCAAGGGCTGTAATTTATTCAGAACAACAAATATTCACTAAGCAACTTTGAAGACATTTTTTTTTTCATGTAAACTAATATTTAAATATGTATAGTTTAAAGATATTTAAACAATTAAAAACAGTAATAAGATTTACAAATTAGTTGAAAATTAAAGAATAATAGCATGAAAATTAAAAAGATAAATAGATTTTTTTCATGAAGCTTTAATAATAACCAGATTTGAAATAATTTGTTTTAAGATATTTTTTTGAACGTTCAACAATGCTCTAGTCTCAATTACATTTTAGAGTATAAATGATTGAGCTGTTTTGGCACTATTAACAATCACAATTAATAAAAAACAGAATTGTGAATTACTTAAATTTCATTCTAATCATAAAAAATATAAAGTTTCCAATACCTAATTAAAAACATGTATGCTATTGATTGCAGCAATATATGGACCACAAATAAATTAAGTCATCTTTTAAAGTAAAATAAAAGAAAAATTAAAAGAAAAAAAATACCTGGTCTTTCAGATCTGGCCAACCATCTGTCTTCCAAGTAGCGTGGTATGTCACTCAATGAAGTTGGCCTTTTTTCACCTCGAGGTTCTAAATACTTCCTAAACCACCGCTGTGCTTTATTAGAGATCAGCTAAAACATAAAAATAGTATTTTCAACACCTTTCTATACAAATTATTTTGTTTTAATTTTTTTTTTGAATATGTAATGAAAGAAATTTGCCTATGTATGGTAAATATTCCATAAGCTAGTTATTGCAGTTTATTTCGGAGGCACAGTATTATCAAAGCACTGAGACTAATATCCCAATTTGATTTCTGATTTTATACAGATATATTTATTATTAATAAATACTTTTATTTTTATTTTACATAAATTATTTTGAAGATTAACAGACTCATTTCCAATCAAAAACCCACTGACTTATTGATAAAAATATGAGCTTACGAGACAAGATGAAATAGACACATGACTATCTACTTAAGAATGTGGGCTATTGAACAGACCATTGTTAAATGTAATAAAACCGGATAATTATTATTGAAGTTTATAATATTAACTTTTTTGAGAGATGACCATGAAAAATCTCCATGACTTAAAAAAAAAAATTTAAGTTCTTCCATACTCACAAGCCAATTACTAATTTCATCTTTTCAAAAATTGTGAATATATTCTTAAAATCCAATTGTTTAAATTTAGCTATACAATAAATAAATAAAAGACTTACATTAGAATTAAAAATGAGCGATTTTGTGAAGAGGGAATAAAAAACTAATTTTGTATATGCATTATATATGTAGTACGTAGGTACCAATGAATGCAGTACTGTAAAATATAATTTATGACGCCTTTAGAATCAAAATATAATAAATCCATAAATTTTGAGTTTTCATTATTTTTTTGCGAAGTTTAAAGTTCAGTCTTCCATCAATGGGCCATATGATTTAAATCAAAACCCCTTAAATTCACTTCCAAATAACATTAACTAATAGGGAAATATTATACTCTACCTCTAAAATTTTAAATGTTTGTGTTTTTTTTTTTATTTCATGGGAAAAAATTCCAATTGGGTATAACGTATTTTGATTCTAAAGGTCTCATTTAGTTAATAGGTAAAACTCTTGCTGAAGTTACCTTAAATAGTTTAGGCCTCCTTACTGGAAGTAAAACATTAGATCCTTGCTGCCATAGAAGATACCTGCCGAACCTGGGATCATCAGGAGCGGCTTTCTGCCATGGAAGACATCCTGTCAGACAAATGAAAATGGCTATGCCAAACTGCCAAACGTCATGGGAAGTGTTGCACCTAAAAAAACAAAAAACATTTTACATAGTCACCAGCAAATATATTTATTTTATATTTTTTAAATTTAAAATAAAAATAAACAAAATTCATGGGATGCATTTTGTATGTTTCTTAAGAGAAACATTAAATAATTTGATACTAGTACTCATTCTATATTATCTATTGTGCAAATAAATAATTCAAATTCTCGGCATTGGACATGAGTTTTCTGCTTTTCTTATAAATAATTTTTATTCTGGAATCAAAATAAAAATCCTGCAATTAAAAAAAAATATAAAGTCCTTATGAATTTATTAATTTTAATTATCTAGTAAATTAAAATAACGTCTAATAAAAAATAATGTCAGTTGTGTAAGTGCTATTTTAACTACTAATCAACTTGTTTATTTACTTCTTTTTTCTTAGTTTTTTCTCTTTTTTATTTTAAAAAATTTTGAATTGTTTTTCAGGGACTAAACATTTATAATAAATATGAGTCAAATTTCTCTAAAACATTTACCAAACATGAAAATAAAAAAAAAATACTATAAAAGAATCATTTGACAAAAAAGTAGAGAACTGTCTCGCCATTGGCCCCCGACCCCAATACTGACAAACATCTTGTCGAGGATTGGACCAGAGCCAACCAGCAGCTAATCTAGTCTGCACTTGTCTTAAAAAATTACTGAAATCATCAGCTCAAATGATATTTCTTATACTTATTTTTCAATTTTGTCCTCAATACTAGTTAGTACATTTTTATCTTAATGCGACCTAACACTAAATTAGGTAGATTATATATTATATTATTACTATTGTAATACTTCACATTTTGCAAGTAATGAAAATTGAATTGTGAGAACAATGAATCATTCAAAACACATGAGGAAGACAGACGAATATATTGAATGAAGCTCGGTTCATAGTTTTCAGTTTAAATATGAAAAATAGGGTATTAATATCAATCAACCGAATGGTTATCAGATTTCTTTATTTAAATTTTATTTTAAAGTAGAAAATATTTTAAATTGAAAAATTATTATTAAATGACACATGAGATATTCTTAAAAAATATGCCTGGAAGTATGCACAATGAAAGCTTAACAAATACCATTATTTATAAAAAACAATATCGGTACCACCAAGAAAACCATCATAAATGTTACATAAATAGACATCTTTACTTGGCTTTTTTCTTGAGGGAACAATGATGTTAATTTGCTACAGACATTTCATTATCATTTTATCCAGAATAGGCTATAATTTTCATCAAAATTAATATATCCCAAAACATTAATTTATTAAGTAGTTTTATGTCGATAGTTGAGAAGAAGGAGTGATGTGAAAACAGAGTATTATTTGGAACTAATTACCTTTCTTCCTCTAAATTGATTAGTTAAGAAAGCAAAAATGGGTTACTTCATATGACTGAACAGAATTTACACATTCAGAAAAAAAAAATTGTCATTTTAAAAAAAATTATTTTTTGTGAAGCAGACAATAAAAACAATGAAATAATGGAAGCTGTGAACTTTTCTATACTAAAAGCGGAAAGGAATCAATACAGGGTAGAAAACTTACTCATAGAGCTGGTCATTGGCAATAGCGAGGACTTCTGGTGGAGCGTAGTGCAGCCACTCGTTCCTTCTGGTGACCAGGGTACCAGCTTTTCGTGTCTCTCCGAAATCGCACAGTTTTATCCTGGAGAAGTCTGATCGGAAGACCAAGATGTTGTCCAGCTTCACGTCCCTATGAACTAATCCGTGGGCGTGTATGTATTCCAGTGCGGCCGCCAGCTGCACAAAAGTATAACCTAAGTTTTTGCTTAGAGTTTTAAAATAATCACTCAAATAAACATCTTGCATTCAAATTACCTGCTTGGCGACTTTCTTAGTGTGGAGTTCACCGATCCCAGTTTCTGAGATATTGGACATCAAGTCTCCCAGAGGAGCGTACTCTTGAGAGAAGACGTAAAAGCCTGCTGTCTCGAAGGCGACATCGTAAGTAGTGATGAGGTTCTTGTGGGCGGAAAGCTGAAGACCATAGTGGAATTCCCTGAAGCAATTGTACTCAAATATTATCTTTATAATGTAAATAAATTATTACTAACATCATATACAAAGAAAGCTGTATTACCTATAAAAGTCTTTTATGGATACATAAGGCTTTGGCAGAGCTTTGAGGACCATCTCAGTATCTGTCACTCGGTGTTCGACTAGAAGGACTTTCCCGAACCATCCCTCACCAACTATTTGAAGAATATCAAATTCCTCTGCTAAGTTAATCTGCAAACAGAAAATATTTTATGATAAAATAACAATTTAATTAGAATTATAACTATGATATATATGCATATATATATATATATATATATATATATATATATATATATATATATATATATATATATATATATCAAAGGAAATTTGACAAAGAATATGTATAAGGTTTTATGGTATTGATAAATAAAGAAAAAATCGAAAGTTTTATCACCTAAATTTCATTTGTATGCTCCCATCTGTATTTCGTTTAGCGAAATCAACATAAGCCCTGTTTAGTATAGGGAAAAATTGAGAATTTAAATACATCTTTTCATAGCGCGGTCCGACAGAACCTCTATCAATTTTTCCTCCTATTATTATGAAGAGGTTTTAATAATTTACTTAAAGTTATTAGCTTAAAACTACTGAGGTACATGTTAACCCGAAGTAAGAATAAGTGATAAGAATTTGTGATCCGAAAACAGAAAATTTTAATCATATTATATAATAAAATAATATTAAAGAAATAAGAAGAAGTTGTTTTCCACAAATAAATAAATCATAAGTGAATTTTGGAGTTATTAAAATTTTTATATTGGTCTATTCTTATATGTATACGGCCTTACTCAGAATGTCTTAGTAAATTCAAATTTAATTTGAAATTTTAAGGTCGGGTTTAAAGTTTTATATGTGTTTCAAAAACATAATTTGTGATCCATAAACAGTAAATTTTAGAGTTATCCATTTCTTTAAATGAAATAATTACATTTTACGCCGACCTCAAGTTTCTATTGAATTACATGTAATGAAAACACTATTTCTTTATGGTGTGTATTATATTAACAGAATTTTTTTTTGAAAATTGGCGTCAGATTTGGATTTAGCACTCTGAATAATCCCTATATTTAAATTTTCAGATGAATCTAAAAATAAACGCCGTGCCGGTACAGCTAGTGTGTAATAAAAACATATCATCAGATTTAATAAATATTCTGGTTTGAATTATCCCGTTTCCTTATATGTAAATGTAAATATTGTATCTGATTTTAAAAAAAGCTCTATTAGTTGAGATCTCCAATAAAATACCGAGGCGTGAAGGGATATTCCAATGTCCCCAGACCAACCGAATTGGTGGCAGAAAGCCAAGACGTCTCTTACCGGCCCCAGAGGTAAAAATTTATTATCCTCAGTGTTTACAAGATGCAATAGACATATAATCGATACTGTATATCTATCCTCTATGAAATATATGTTTATCTCAATGGCGAGCAGTAAGATATCGCCGTATTATATATAGATATATTTACAATATACTGATAAATCACTTTATCTATTATTTGAAAGGAAACATAGATTCGACCAGAAAACGTTGAAATGAAGCAATCGTCAGTTTCTGAGTATAAACTGAAATGAACGTAAAGTATGGGGTATTCGATTATTTGTAAATATTAGCAAATGAAGGTCGATGTATTCACTTTTATTTATCACTGTAATGACACTTTGTGTGTTATATATCCAGTTATAATAGTTTACTCTTTTTATAAATTTTAATTAAATTGTGATTGCCTTTTCATTATGGAAATGTTATCTGGAATAACATTAACATTTTAAAACATTTAACTACTTTCTACGCTTTTAATTAGTATTTTTCCTAAATACTCCAATATTTTTACTATATACCTACCGCTGCTAGGTAATGAAAGTATTGAACAGGTGAATCGAATTTGTTTTTGTTTTTTCGCTTTGTAGGATTTTGTCCACCGATGCTTTTGTACTAAATCGGGCACCAGCCGCTGTTGTGCTGTGGAACAGCCTAAAAATATGTTTTTTTTCATAGACTGTTTCTATTGAAAATTTTTTGAAACTTGCCTAAAATCTTTTCCTTACAGACCTTTTGATTTCTGTACGTAGTACATTCCCGAGAAAAAGCAGGAAAAAAAGTTCTGAAGAAAAGAAAATTCTATTTGCGGAAAACTCAAAAAGTGTGCATTTTAGGGTAAATTTTGTAAATAATTATTTGGAAGGTAATAGTCACATTCCATATAGAACGAAAAAATATCAAACTCGGTCCATTATTAGCAATGATACAGCGTATTGAACTTTGTAGCCACGTTTATAAAGTATTCTGTGTATGGTTTCTACGGAAACCCGTTTACATTTTTTATTTTTTCGAATAACTTGAAAACTACACATCTTCCGAATTATACTGATGCTCGTATATAAATAATCTTAAATAAATAAAATAAGTATGTCTAATTGTGCTTTAAAGGAGGAAAAAATGTATGAAAATAAATTTTGTATTTTAAAATGAAAGCAAAACTTTTTCTGGTTAGAATGATTTATAATATGAGTATTTCGTTGTAAAAAAATATAATATAAGCAACTGAGCACTAACATTCTCCATATAATTTACGAGTGCAGTAGTAGTATTTTTACATACTAATAGTGTAGTAGAAATATTTTTATATAATAATAGTATTCTCGAAACTATAATAAATATTATTAAAACAATTCAAGGTATTTCTTACCCATATTTACTTTAAAATATGTCTAATCTGTGAGTTGTAAATGTGTTTTTTGTTTATTTGTTTGCGTTTTTCCGAAAGTTTTAATTTTTAGTTTTAACTTTCTCAGAAAGTTATTCTCTGAATTTATTTGAATTTTTAAATAGTCGTATAAGGTAATATGGGGTAAATTTGCACCAGATTTTACAAAGTACCTTAAAACCCAAAATGCACTTGTCCCATATTACCTTAACTTTATTAACTCATATACTGAATTTTTATTATCGAAAAATAATAATATGTATTTACATACTTAAAAAAATTAAATACGTTCAATATTCTAAACTTTAAAGATCACATAGTAAAAAAAAAATTGACTACAGATCTATTAGAAATAGATGATAAAAAAGTCAAGAGTCATTATTATTCCAAAAAAAAATTTGAAAGTGAGAGATCAAACAGATTTTGAGAAAATGTTCGTGTTTGCATGTTTGTGCCACCCGTTAAGATGAATTATTCGCTATTATTTTGTTTCTATCAAAAGATAATTTTTTTTTTAATTTGGTATAAGTTCATGGTAGGAATATGAGCCTATTAGTATTACTAATGATTGCTCTTAAGTATAAAACATAAAACATTCCAAATAAATAATTATTTGCGAGCATATATTGATAATTAAATATTATAGGCAGAAATTCAAGATGAGTTAATTTAGAAGGAAGAAATGCTAAAATTGATTTATTTTACTGATATTTATGCGATAGGATTAGTATACATTTTATAGATTGACGTCATGTTATGGCAGAGTTCCAGGATGGGTAGACCACCACACTTACATCTCAGCCTTGATGAGAACGAAATAGAGATGCATTTGCCTATTCAAATAATATTACTTTATTTTTTTAATTGTTTTTAATAAGAATTTAAACATTCAATGCAACAAATTTCAGGTATCTGCATGAAATCACTTTGTCTAAGTAATTCTGTGTCTTTATAATCCCGCTGATACCCCGTTGACACAGCCTCTGATCGATTTTTATTTTAACTTCAATAATAAAATCAATTTTTAACCTTTTGCTATCTCTTTTATCCATCAATATTTACTTATTATGCTGTATTTACTTATCATGTACAATATTATAGTATAATGCTAACATAGACTAAAGCTTCATTCATTAATAATTGCATTTATGATGAATAAAAATTGTTATTATTTTTTACTGTTTTTTAAAATGTGTAAGGACAATAGCTTATTATTTTTTGGTGCGAACAGGCCTGCTAGAAACCATGCTAATGTAAAAGATTATTTATTATTGGTATTTATAAGTATTATTATTTGTTATTTATTATCAGTCCTCATGATGCCTGAATTTTCGAAACTTTGATAGACTAGTTATTTACTGCTGGTAGTGAATATATATATATATATATATATATATATATATATATATATATATATATACACAC
Organism: Rhaphigaster nebulosa; assembly: GCA_948150685.1. NCBI lineage: Eukaryota > Metazoa > Arthropoda > Insecta > Hemiptera > Pentatomidae > Rhaphigaster > Rhaphigaster nebulosa. The sequence goes on from OX411309.1 coordinate 38,835,711, forward strand.
ACATATATATATATATATATATATATATATATATATATATATACACACACATATATATATATATATATATATATATATATATATATATATATATATATATATATATTTATATATATATATATATATTTATATATATGTATATATACATGCACACATATATATACATGTATATATACATATTACAGAATTATTCAATTCATAAACTATTTAAGTCCATAAATATTTTCAGGAATCAAAATTCCGCCAAAATAAGGGTTGAAAAATGATAATTTTATTATTTAAATGATAATTTATAATAATTAAAAAAAATTTTTGAGGGAAACTTTATTGGAAAACTAGAATTAATTTATAACCGTTTAACCGTTAACAGTTAACATTTTATATTTATATATATATATATATATATATATATATATATATATGTGTGTGTGTGTGTGTGTGTGTGTATGTGTGTACAGATATACATATATATAAAAGAGGTATTAACAAATGAGAAATATTTTTTATGAGAGAATTGGTAGTTATTTATCGACTGCCAATCATACCATTTTCAATTTAATTAATTATAAGGATGGTAGACACAAAATATATTCAATTTTTTTATTTATTTTTTTCGAGATTTTTATTTAAGTTTTCAAAAGGTTAAAAGATACTGAAAGTTGTTTTGGGTTCAGTCCAGTCAGAAACGTACAATAACACCTTCAATGTTAAAAGAAAAAATTTAATTTTATACAAATGTTTAATTTGATAAATTGAAAAACCCCAAAGACTCAACAATTTTGATTCCTAGTTAAAGATTGTTAACAGCCAATTTTTAAATTTTGAAAACTATCACAATTTGAAGTTAAGAAAAATTAGACAAGGAGTCATGTCGAAAGGAATATTTAAAATATTCTTCCAAGCAAAAATCCCTATTTTTCCTAAAATGTCACATTTTCTTCCACGTAGTTCCAACATAACTTAATTAATAAAATAAGTATATAAATATTTAAAATCAATAATTTACAAGTAAGTGAATTTTTTTGGAATGTTTACAAATTTTATTTTTCAGAATTTTTAAACAAATTGCTATAAAAATAATCTATTAAAAATTCTGTGAAATTGTTTGGTTATGAAAAAACTTCATTTTTGAGAAAAACCTCTCAGTCAGTGATGTTTTTTTTTTTTCCTCTAATAAATAACAGTAAATTATGTTTATAAACCCTTCCCAGGGAATAATGATTATGTACTCATAAAAGCCATGAAATTATTTTATTTAAAAAAATGAAAGAGTGTGGCCCAATATATTTGTATTGAATAATAGTTATCGATTGTAACCCCGGACTGAAATATCGTTAATTGAAAAACTAGTTTATTTCATCACACACATTCATCACAACTGTCATATAAAATCACTCACCACTTTCCTCATTTCGAAAGATGCGCTCAAAGGTAACACTGTTGGATGTGGCTCACAAGATACAGGACTCTATGAGACTACTGACATAACAGGGGCCGGGGACTGAGGTATATAGCAAGGCGAGGGTCGCTGGAGGGGGCTACTGGGAAACAGCATCACGTCAGCCCCTCTTCTTCAGACTAACAACCGGTCACTATTTCTGGTCTAGTAGTCACACTTTTCAGTCTATACAACCGTTTGTTTTGAAAATAATAATAGCATACCTCTATCAACAGCTATTAACTACCAGAAGATTCAAAGCTCCAGGATTATGTCTGACAATATACACCAAAATAAATAATATTGGGTTCAATGAACCTGTTTTTATGCTCACTATTAGTAGTATTTAAAAAACTTTGAAAAAAAAAAGTTGTTGATTCCGTAACTATTTTTTACTCCAGCATTGAGTAATTTTAAAGTTTTTGAAGAGAAATGTCAAAGAGAAGGTGCACAATACTACTTTAATCATCACACTACGGTGTACATAATTTTTATCAGGTATTTTCTCAACTCATTAATTTTTTCTTGATAAAAAATAAGTAGGTAAACAAACAAAACAACAACAATATGTTACTCCAATGATGTTTAATAATTTTTTTTCTATTTAAAAAAAGGCATCTAAATTTTCAAAAAACATGTATCAATTCATTTATAAATATTCAATAAGTATCATTTCAAACATGCAGTATACATTTTTAAACTTCAAATTTTTATCATTAATATTATGCTTTATTTTGTACACAAGCTTTTAATAATTCTGATATAAAAAACGTTTTATTCATAATGAGCACATGAATTTTAATCGTTATTAAAAACTATGTATTACAAGATGTTTTTTTAGTCAAATCCTACAAAAGTCACCTTTATTCGTAAGGAAACATCTGCTAAAACTGCTTTTCTGTAAAACTAGAAATGTGACATTTGGCGATTTTGAGATTAGCAGCACAGTGCCCTACCCACTGGGCTACTCCACTCTCTAAGAATTCTGATTTACTTTCATTTACGTTACTTAACTACCTCTAGCGTTTCATCGATTTCGGTATTGTCATCAAAGTTTATTAATTTAGGAGAACCAGAGATCTCAAAAGCGACGACTACTTTACTAAGTAGTTACTTAGTACTAAAATTACGGCATTATTCAATCAGCCAAATATAAAAATCATTAGAATAAAAACTTAACAAGAGTACATTACCTATAATTTTAAATCTAAGATTTTTTTGTTTAGTCGCACCATTTTGAAGCAAATATGATTCAAATTATAGAGTACAAAATTTTAAGGAATTTACTCTTTTTTGATCAAAAGTAGGTTAATGTTGCATACAAATGCAGGATTTTCATGTTATGGTACGAAAAATTAAAAAAAAAAATTGTTAAAGGATTAACTTAAAAATATTAAGTTTCTTTTATATATTCCCGGGGAAAATTTATGGTAACAGAGTTCGTAATCAGTACCTCATAAAACATAAAGAAGCAAATTTTCAGAACTTCTCCAAAACTTTCCACCGAGACCCCTTTTGGTCTCTGCTTGTCTGGTCTATTTCAGCTGTTGCTTTTTTTTTTTCTATATTTTCTGATCTCCTAAAGTTGTTTCGATATTTGAAAATATAAGATAGAATTAATAATCGTATTTTTAGACAATGACTTTACGTATAAAATCGATTTTTTAAATTTATTTATTTTTTTAACGAAAAAGTTCCAATACTTTGCCAAAAACAAACTCGACAAAACTAATATCATAATAATCATAAAAGTTATAGAATAGCCATTGAGAAGAATAACTCCAGCCGCTTCAGTCCCAATATGGCACGCTACCCCTACAGTAATTACTTAAGGTAATATCAGGTTTGTGTCGACCAATAATGTCACTGAAACATGCAGACTCTGTAGGGCACATGACCTACCTGAACGGGAAAAACAAATTTTTGCTCGAATCTAATCGTGTATATACTATTTTCTCTCTGAAATAAGACAATGAAACTAAATCTAGTTTTCCAGAGAAAAATACAGATTCAGGTCTATCTTCTTGATGGCTTGCTTCTGGATCATCCTGATGTATAACTTTTGACGTCACAAGTGAAGAGGAGGTACATTTAAATAACAATGGGATGGTCTTTCCTCGACTTATGTCATTCCTCTTGTACTAAGAGTATTGTTCTTGCTTATGACCATTCGTGGCATGAGGTTTTACCAGATACTATTCATGTCCAGGAGTGACATATTTATTTATTTATTAATTCACATATTTATTTTTATGATTGCTAAACATGCTATTAGGTATTTGTACTTTATAATTCAACAGAACAGCCATAATTTTTTTTTTATTTTAAAGAGAATTACGTTCGGTACATAGAGTGTTAGGACAGAAAAAGTTTAAGACCCTTTTGGTGACATTGTTAAACGCTCATTGCTCTGCTTTCACAAATGCTAGAAAGCCAGAAATTATATCATTTAACAGAGATAATGTGCCATTAGATGTTGCAAAAATGATTTTAAGGACTTAAAACGAAAGTACAGTACACGAGTAAAGTTGACCAATTTTGAGTGTTTATTTGATGACGACACCGCTTACAACTATATAATATGCAACATATGACTGTATCATTATTCACAAGATTTCAATTTTATAATTAAATATTCTCCTTTACAAGTCTCAATTACTTGCAGTCTAAGTAATTCTGTGCCTTTATAACCCCGCTGATATCCCGTTCACACAGCCTCTGATCGATTTTTATTTTAACTTCAATAATAAAATAAATTTTTAACCTTTTGCTATCTCTTTTATCCATGAATATTTACTTATTATGCTGTATTTACTTATCATCTACAATATTATAATATAATGCTATCATAGACTGAAGCTTCATTCATTAATAGTTGCATTTATGATGAATAAAAATTGCTATTACTTTTTACTGTTTTTTAAAATGTGTAAGGACAGACAATAGCTAATTATTTTTTGGTGTGAACAGGCCTGCTAGAGACCACGCTATCATAAAAGATTATTCATTATTTGTATTAATAATTATTATTATTTGTTATTTATTATCAGTCCTCATGATGCCTGAATTTGCGAAACTTTGATAGGCTAGTTATTTACTGCTGTTTGTGATGCTTTGTGCTGGAATCGTCTAGTAATATCGAATCTGTATTTATCTGAGGTCATTCGGTAATATTCCAAAACAAAAGTTTACCAAATTTAGGGATCAATACTAATGCATAGATTTTTTATTACTTTTTGTTGTTTACCTACAGGAATAATTTTAGAAAAACAAACAAATATTTAATACTTTTCTAATTGATGAAATCGAATTTTTGGATGATTACAATACTAAGTTTCTTTGGAACACGTAAGAGCAAAGAAAATAGCCATCACCTCAATAATCAAATCATATGACAAAATAAAATCCGCGAAAAGTAGGTTTCCGATGATGATTTAAATAGACATTACTACTCGATGTCATGTTTTAATCTAACTAGGTCACAGTACAACATCTGTTACGGTTTTGAATTTCAATAGTAAAAGGAGGTGGGACTGTGTTTAGCTTGGTCCGAGTAAAGGGAACTCACTAGCCAAGTAGGACAGAGGAGGGATGCTCTTCTAGCAGCCACCTCTTCCAAGATTTTAACCGCTATTATTAAACCTTTTATTTAAATGCATTAGTCACAAAAATTAAATTTTAATTGAATAAAATAGAACATTTATATTCAATAGGTAAAATATTAGTCCAGGTGCGATAGTTTATTTTTTGGAATAAATCCTGGATGGACTTTTTCAACGTAATTATCAGGTAATAATTTTAAACTATTAAGACAATATAATTAAAAATTAATATTATAATCTAACAATTTTTTTCCATTACCTTTAATTTATGTCATATGACCGAAACCCCGAGACAATGTCAGTACTAATTAAATCAAAATTAAAATTGTCAGTTAATTGAATTTAAAAAATAACAGATTATACTGCTATTACGCTTTCGCAATTTCCGTGAAAAGTTATATGTCTATATGAAATTTTTATTGCATACAGGCACTACTAAAAGTCACAATTTAATTCCACAAACATTCTCCAGCAGCAATTAAACAGCAGAAATTTAATTAAATGGCCATATTTCGCAGTTTTTAATTTTTTTTTTGTTATAAGTTATCGGCCGAACCTAAAGCTCATTTTTTCGTCATATTTTTTGTTATTATAAAAATTCATATATTAATCGTAAAAAAAAAAAATTCAGTACGCTTATGATTTTTTTCACCAGGTTGCTACATGCCAATTTTTTCTGAAACATGTACAATTTTTTTCTACTATTTTTCTCCTAATTATAACATTGAAAAAGTCCATTCAGGATTAATTTAAGAAAATAAACAATCACACCTGGACTAGGTCTATTCTTCAGGTAAAAACTTCACATTTCTCCATTTTTTATTACAATACATTCATAATATTCCCAATATTTAAAAAAATCAGTTAATTTATTCTTTGTTTGCGGCCTAATAATAAATCCAAACATGCTCTGCGGCGACAATATCTGAAATTAGATGTGGATGTTGTATAATTGGCAAGGCAGGCTTGATGGAAGTCAGTATTCATTGGTCTCTGCTCGTCTTAAAAAATCAGCGACTACCTCGGTATCTTATTCAGTTTTTTTTCAGCCGTGTTTTCAGGTATGTGTTTAAGTCATGTCCTGAATATATTTGTTGTAATTTTCGTGGAATGTATTTTCACTTTATTATAAGTTTGAAATGCAATATTTTTTAAAAATATAATTAGTAGTTACTACTATGAACGTATATGTATGTATGCATCATTAATGTTAGGCACAAAACAAAAATTAAACCAAAACTAGAAAATTAAATTAAAATTTGTTTTTAGTCTATTGATCCTAAACTATATCATATTATATTCATAGCAAATACACTTTAAAAAAGTATTCACAGTTCTGAAGTTTCAATAGTCATAGATTCTCGCGGTATTAAACAAGTCAGTTCCCTTATTTATTTTATTTTTTTAACTTTCTTTAAATAAGACTACATAACATCTTACAATAAGTAGCTCTTATAAAATGGAGTCTAAAAATAGAAGAAAATTCATGCCTCGTTTGCGTGTATCCCATTTAATCACAAGCGGGTAGGGTCCTAAAAATAGCGTTATCAAAGTCATTAGGCCCATGTCATATATGTGACGCATGGCAGAAAAAATAACAATAATTCATGGTTTATGATAAATTTCCATAACAGAAACAGTAGATAAGTCCTCACGTAACAATGAATAATATATATATATATATATATATATATATATATATATATATATATATATATATATATATAATTTCTTTAAATAGGCCTTATATCATATTTAAAGAAATTAAAAGAATAAGGAAGAGAACGAGGTAATTACCCCCGAGATTTCTCAGCACATTCCTGGAAGGAAAGTATTTTAGTTAAATAAGGCGCATGATACTAAACCGCCAAGGCCATGCGGTAACGCGTTACTGTATCAATTAGTATTTTAAGAAGACTGTGAATGTGACTGTTTTATTACATATTTGGTAATGAAATATCTTTAAAATTATTTTAATTTAATAACCAATTTGCTGATTTATTTAGATCATTTTTTAAAATTAGCAAGTTCTATACTTAAATATTTTATTTTAAACGAATATATTGACTATTCTCAAAAAACGGTCAAATCTAGTTTCCAAGGATTTTTAAGGCATTTTCTCAATTCTATTGACCGTGGAAAAAAAAATCAGCTGTTATATAATACTCTTTTCGTCCCATTTCATTTGATTTTGAAACTGTTGGTAATATTATTTTATATGAAAAAATTGTCTTAAGCTTCAAAATGTAATTCCCACACGGTGTCCAAAGCCGACTTTATAATACCTTATGTAGAATCACTACTATATATATTATTACGGTAGTATAGATCCCTTTTCCGGCTCTCAGGAGCGATGGATTTTGACGAATGAGGTATCAAAAGAAAGGAAATTTCACGGAGAAGTGACGAATTCCAATTTTGTTTCTTAAAATCTTACAAGGGCTTAAATAAAAGTGATGAAAAAACTGGAAGATTTCAAAACTTTGACGACTGAGAGCCGGCGGATCGAGACGGGATAAGTTGGGTTTTAAAGATTTTGACGCGGGCATCAAGATCATATATGCTCCAGAGGAGCATATATCAGCGTTTTTAAGCTTAAAAACCTACCGTTTTCGAGATAATGCACGATATAGGTCCGCACGGGTCTCATGCCATCTTGCGTACATGCCGTTGTCATGGCAACTTTATACCTTTTAAAGCCAGTTGAGACTGTTAACAAAAACGTATTAATAACTGTGAAAACGTTTTGTAAATAAAATATTATTTTTATGTTTCCATGAATGAAAGAATACTACAAACAGAAAGTGATATAGTAGAGTCTTATTGCTTAAATGTTAAACTGAGGGGGTACTTTCCAGTAGGGCAAGTTAATTACTTAGTAAGTATTAACTATTACTTGAACATAATCATTATAAACTATTATAAAGCTTCATTAAATGTGTGTGTTAAATAAACTTTCTTTATAATATTATATTGTTAATCGCTTATACTTCGATTTCATTAAGGATTCATTAAGATATGTAATGCGAGAGTTCTCGCTCGGATATACTAGTATAAATGGAGTTTTGAATATAAATATAGTTATATTCTAGTATTTGACATCCATCAAGAGTCACCAAATAATCGCTTTAATGTTTCAATAACTCTGTAAAATTATGGCAGGTGTTGATATTTAGTTCATTTTTTGAAATTTTCGTCAAAGTATTTTTTTTTAAATTTATTTATTTTAGATCGATTTATTTTCTACCTAAAAGCTTAATTCATTTTCATCTAAGAATTATACTAACAACCGACCATGAAAGGTGAAAGCATAGGTGAGCCAAAAATGTTATAATTTTCCCTCATCCATATAAAATAAATTTTAAAATAAAAACATGATAAATTTGACACCAATGATTAAGGCAGATGTGTAAATATTTTTCTCAAGAGTTTAATGCTATATAAATCTAGTCGCTCTATAACTCTTTACTTATTTGTTACCGTTTAATTGTATAACAAATCGGAATAGTTATGACGATTCATGACAAAGCTGAAAAGCAGACAAGATCAAATCTTTGCCAGAAACCTCAGAGGACCTTTTAATTAAATGACACACCGTCCAATTGGGACTTAGCCAGCAATTGTCCGTTTTATGAATCAGCTATTTAAAAGGAATCAACTCTAGGGGGATTCCAGCCTCTCACTTCTTTTATTTGCTTTGGTTTTCACACGGAAATATTATTTAATCAGAAGTTAAAAATATTGATTACATGGTAATAAGAGGAACTAAAGACTTTTCCTTTGTTAATTTAGAACTGGAAACCTGAGAAATTTCGGAGAATCACGAATTTAATGGCCTGGAGATCACAATTAGAGAAGATGAATTTGAACATTGTCTCGGCTTGTCTTGAGAATCAAATTGAATTAACAACATTTATATTTATATTCGTTTTGCTCTAAAAAATTTAGCTTTCAGATTCCCCGCAATGATAGCCACGATTTTTGTTTGAATGATTTTGTTTGTTTTTCTAATTAGTTGTTCCCATTGTGATTATTTTTTGCAACATCCCGGCTACATAACAATTCGAAATCTGATCTTCAGCAATAAACCATCTATCTAATCTAATAAAGCCTGTTGAAACGGAAAATTACCTCTCTGACTGTTGCTGATAATTCTCCAAGTGACGTGGAATGGAAAATGTCGTTGGTACCAGTTTTACCTTTTAAATAGCATAGTATGGCCATTTTCTTGTCGAATCAAATTTGCTCAGCATTAATTATTTCCAAAGGATCCTCTCGGAGATAATATTATTTTTATCTCTTCTTAAGCAGCGTTTGAAGTTTCTTCCCGAAGAGTTTGTTGTTGAAGTCTAATTTTTCAATTTTAAATAATAAACATATTTTAAAAACGGGTCAAAAACGCTGAATGAAAACTACCAGGTCGTTTTTAGTCGTATTTTCTCCGAAAATAGTGTACTTTTAAGTTATATCAAAGGTCATCGTTGGGGTGAGCTTGCATTTTATATCCGTTTCATTACCACTAGAATACAATTATGGGAGTTTCGGAGATGTCTGATATACATGATATGTACATATAATATATATCCCCGCTACATTTGAGCACTACCAGCAGCCCTCTTGAGATCAAATGAGCTGAAATTCGATATGAAGGGCTGTTTTCCATGCAGAACAATACCATAAAAGTGGAGGTAAATATAAGTCAAAATTTCGGTATGTATAACTGTTTATTCGCGGTTTTAAAGGTTTTGCGCACCTCTACAGTCCTTCCAAATTGAGTTAGAGGATTGAAAATTTTTTATATGAATTGAGTTGGTATTAGAGAAGTGCCTTTTTGGGGTCTTTCCCCACCCCTTCTGCTGCACACACTATTTTTTTTGTTATCTAAAATCTGAGGATTAGATAATTGTAATTGGTAGGAAATAGGTTTGAAAAATATTTAAGAAGTTTCATTAATTCCTCCAGTATTCTACTTAATTATCTATCTGAAATTCTGATGCTTCATATTACATCAGCATCATTATACAAAATAAATATTATTCAATAGAATTAACAAAATATCTATCTTATTTAAGTTTTATACCCACATAAATCGACTAGCTCGTAAACTTAGTTCCTAATCAACGTCTAACAAGTCTTTTTAAAAGATACGACTGCATGACTTGCTTACTTCGAAAAGTTATTTTCACGATACGTAATATATATATATATATATATATATATATATATATATATATATATATATATATACATATATAAATATATATAGATAAATTCAAGACAGACTTGCTTAAATTTATTAAAAATATAGACTTCGACTCACTGACCAAAGATTGGCAGCGTTGGTGATTTCTTGTTGGCTTTACTTAAATTTCATTTTTTTTTTTGTTTGATTTAGTTTTGTTTTTATTTTGTTTTCGTTATATATTTTCTGTTTTATTACTTATTTATTTTCAATTGAACACTTGAATTGTATTAAACCACGGAATATGTAAATTTGATTATTCGTGCCATTCATGTAGTATGCCTCTAAGGCATGGAGCATGTATAAAATAATAAACGGTCCTTATGAGGGGTTACCATGTAAAAAAAAAAAAAAAAGATATATACATATATATATTTATATTTATATTATACGTAATATAATATAAATTATATTACGGATATTAAACTCAATTTCCTGCCCAATTGGAATCTATATTACAGACGACGTGAGCTCGATACTTATCCACCAATAAGAAAATCCTTACACAAGCTCACAAGTTCATGATGCTTCCATATCAGTTGTTGATAATCCTTTGAAACCTTTGAAACAGTTTAGTTTTGTCATTTTCTTGTCGAATCACTATTACGCAGCATTAATTATTTCCATAGAACATATAATTATTTCCAAAAAAAAAAAAATATAAATAAGATTCTTTTCTCGATGAAAGCTTATAGTAAGTTATTAAAACGTATCAAGGTAGGAGTTTGAAGACAAATTATCAATCTTCCTACCTTGATACATTTGATAATTTATTATGTATTTTCTTTTTGAAGATCTAAAATTTTAAAGAGCTACTTTTATGCAGAAATCAGACCCCGGTAAGTTAAAAGGGTTTCGACCCGGAAAAGAGAAAGTAGAACGAACATTCGAAAAAGGATCCGGGAAGTTGTAAAGATGACAGTAGTGATCCGCTCAAGGCTGCCACCTGCCTCTTAGTGGAGCACCGTGCAAACCAAAATAGCCAATAATTACAAGTCATTTACTGGGTCAACGCTGTTCTTGTCATCGAGATTAATTATAGTTCTCTTGGAAGGATCTGAAGTTCACAAAGTGATCCGGTCGTTTGAAGTTGAATCTTCTCTGAAACAATACAAACAACGTCCGAAAGAGGACCGTATGGACTACTGAGAGAGATGGCACCATAGGATCGGGGACATGTAAACATTTCAGTGGATGTTTTCTTTTAAGAAACCAGGCTATTTCGAGCAGAACGTAAGTAGTTAACATCATGAGTTAATCAATGAAACTGTAGTTTAGAGGGAGAAATTTTTTAAATTCCTATTTATCAATTTTCAATTTATCAAGACTCTTTACGTTATTAACAACCTGAATATTGATAATTAAACTTAACCTCTTAAGTTATAGCTAATAAAATTCCTCCCACATGAGGCATTTCAGACTACTTAAAACAATTTACCCTGACCGAGCATAGTGTCCCGTAGTAAGTTGGGATTAGGTATTCAAAATGGATTCCAGAGTTGCTAGATATCTCTTCATCTCTTTCCCTCCGCACAGTAAATTCTTTGACGGAGACGCAGGTTCCATCCTTGCCACATGTCTGTACAGCAGGGTTTTCAATTCGTATGTCTAGATCGCTATTCAGGTCATAAACTTGCTTATTGTCGCTTCTCCATTTAGCCACTATTGCCACCCTCGCGTATTGGCCTATACCTCCTTCGAAGTATCTTCCATTCAAAGACGTGAAATAGTTAAGCGTCTTGTTTGTTGATGGTATAAGAAGGGACCGGCTGATTTAGGGCCTTTTAAGTAAGTGTTTTCGTTTTCCGCGAGAACAAACATTCTTTTATGATGTTGATTAGACCGGGTAGAGCTTAAATAAATTAGGATTTTCTACACTGTTTTAGGCTCTTTACAAGTCATAACCTCCGAAACTGACATTTGTGAAGGTAACATGTGCTGGATATTTGTCTGGTTAATCATTAGACCCATCACTCTTGCAGAGATCTGAAGAGACTTATATGGTTCTTTTAATTCTTGTAAAGATTTTTTCCTCGTGTCCATATCAGGTAATCTAGTATCTTTTACCATTAAAATATTAGTTACTCGTCATAACTCGAAGTTATTCCTGGGAATTCTCCTTTTGTATATTTTTCATACCCGGTCCATTACAATATTAAAAAGGAGGGGACTAAGACTGTCACCTTGCTTCGCTCCCTCATAGAATCTAAAGAGTGCTGATTGAGGCAAATTATACTTTTTGGGTTCTGATATATTGACTTCGCTACGTTAATCAAACTTGGTGGTTTATTCTTCTCTTCCAAGGCATTCCAGATTTCCTGATGTGGAAGTGAAAATGTACGGTCCTCGATACCATGCCTTCTCTGCCACCATCCTTAGGGAGAATAAATGAGCTAGCGTTTGTCTTCCAGAACGAAAGGCAGCCTGTTCTTCCTCTATATATTTTTCGACATACTTTCGAAGATGTCGTTGCAATATTTGAGCGTATAGGTTATATACAACCAAGGATATATAGGTCTGCAATTTTCTCTTATTTTATTACACATCTTATCGTCTCTATATATTATATATATTTATATATATATATATATATATATATATATATATATATATATATATATACTATATATATATATATATATATTTATAAAGTCTTTCCATGGCTCTCAGGGACGATGGATTTTAATGAGTAAGGTATAAAAAAAAAAAAAAAAAAAAAAAAAAAAACGGAATTTCAAGGAGAAGAAATTCCAATTTTGTTTCTTAAATTCTTCTTACTAAAGCTTAAATAAAAGTGATGTAAAAACAAAATGTGAATAAATAATACATTCCCGTGGAACGTATTGTTCCAGCGTTTTAAAGCCCAACAACCTATCGTTTTCGAGGTGACGCACGATATAAGGCTGTGCCGTCCTATGCCATCTTGCGTACATGCCGTTGTCATGGCAACTTTATACCTGCAAAAGCAAGTTGAGACTGTATACAAAAACTTTTTAATAAGTGGGAAATTATATATCCCTTTCCATGTGAAACCCTAAATGACACTGCTAAATATTAATGCTAAACATAGAAAATGATATAGAAGAGTCTCCTTCCTCAACTCTTAAACTGAAAGGATATTTTCCAGTGGGGCAAGCTAATTACTTGTTAAGTATAAACTGTTACTTTAACAAAGCCATTATAGACTATTACGCTTCACCGAATGTGTGTGTTAAATAAACTTTCTTGGTAATATTATGTTGTTTATTCGATTAAACATGTTTCCCTAATATCGCTTACGCTTCGAATGTATTAGGAATTAGAAGAAGGATAGATATCAAATATGAGAGTTCTCGCTCGGGTACACTAGTTATATATATTATTTAAAAATAAGACGTTTTCTAAATTGGTTGTGGCCTCCAGCTGTGCACTTCGGGTCTGGTCCTCACGCTCATTCTATCTATTTTCATCTCGATGTGAAATTTAATGAAATTTAACCGATCCTGGGCATAAGCAACATAAGAAACTATATTTCAAACATAAATGTCTTTAGAAACCATTCTGTGGAAAATTAAAAAAAACATAATTCCCTGACTGTATTGTGGAATATTAACGAGAATTTTATGATAAAAAATAGATGAAGGACAGACCGTAGATGAATTGTTTCATTATGTAATGACAATAAATACACTAAAATAAAATATTGCTTAAAATTCATTGATACAGAAAAATGATAATATCAATATGGCAATGTAAAGAAAGACAAAATTATGTTCTTAATCCATTTTCAAATCTAAATTTTTAATAAGTAATTGTTCTATCGATAAATATAATAAAATGTAATGACAATAAATTCTTAATATATATATATATATATATATATATATATATATATATATTCAAACTGTTAATATATATTCAAACTGTGATTATATTCAAACTGTGATTAGAGAGTAACTTTATAAAGACAATAATAAATTATTTTGAATGTTGTAGTAAGATTATCTCATGCTAGTTAGGTGACCAAAAGGTATGCTTCTTAATGATTGGTCATTGAAAACACCATTTTTAAGTTTAAAATATAATAGTGTATAATCTATTAATTAGTATAATTATTTTGTACTTTAAAACAAACATTCGATCAAATATTTTGAGTTGATTTTTATTTTTAAATATAACTTGACTAGTGTTTAAAATTCAAATTTTTTTGTTTTCAAAAATGTTTCTTTACTGTGAAGAAGTTTACTCTGTTTTTTAAACGAAAAATCGCCCCAACTGAATTCATGAACCATGATTAAATGGTCAGCAAATTAAAATTAACTTTTTTTTTTTAAACACAAAAAAGGTAAGCAGTATTGACTAAGAAACTGTCCTACTTGATTTTTCATCAGTGAGTTTTATGCTTCTTCTGTAAAATTCAATTTTTTTCGGATTATAGCATTCTTCTTTCAAATGAACGATATGCTTATATGAATTAAATAAAGTACATATTAAAGTACAGATAAAATGAGTGTATTGAGCCGTTTTTAAAATCAATCGCCTCAAATATCTCTTTCATTCATGAAATTCAATTTAAAAAACTAGAGAGAATTAACATTGTCATAAAAAACGGAGCTTAACTATTCATTTGTAAAAATATTCACAAATTATGTTACTTATCTTTATAATTGTTGGTATTCCATGGTTTTAAGTAGAAGTAAATACCGGTCCATTTTATAAGAAATATATTAATGGTTTGGAGTATAGAGCATTTTTCCAAGTTTTAAAATAGATAATTGAAATCTAGAATGAAGGAATCGAAAGTTAACAAATACCCATAATTTTTGTTAACATTGAGAAATATTAAACTATTTTGAACTTATCCAAACGAATTGTAATACCAGTGTTGTTGTTTTTTCTAAATAGTGTTTTATTTTTCTTGTTTCTTTTCGTTACTAGGATTATTTTTAAATTTCTCCCTTTTAAAGTTTAAAATTAAAACAGTTGAAAAAGCAATAACTCTTTTGAAAAGGTTATTAAAGTTTGGTATTCTAACTGTTATTTCCATGTGTGAGGTATATGTTTTGAGTTGGTAAGCTTCGTCAATTATAATTTTTTCTAAGAATAGATTTTTTTTTTTTTTTTTTTGGTGCTGGTGCTGTCTTTAGAACGGTTTATTTGTTTCCAAGCGCCATTTTCTTCCAGATCTTAATCTGCCTTTCCTAGAATTTAGCAGAATTTAAACCTAAACGAAAGAGTGCTTGTGTTAAGAAACAGACGTAAAGAGCTTTAAGCAGAAGAAGATGATCTCAGCTCTCATTGTGAACCGACTATCGTAACCGGTTTCGTAACAGAACCAGATGGGACTAAAAGAGTCTCCCAAAATAACCAGAGAACCGCTCTTTTTTCCTTGTTCTAAAATTAATAATTCATTAAATTTAGAAACTTTGAATTTTATTGCCACAAATCTCATCATGTGCACAATCCTATTGAAAATACCTGGTGCCGTTATACTAGTATTTTCAATGTATTAAAGGTGCAATGAAATTAAAGGCGCATATTAATATATTAGCTTTTATTCATATCCATATGGAAAAAATGTTTCATAAAAAATTATTTTTAACTGGATGACAGCGGGTAAAAACGTAGTTAGCAGCTGTCCTACAGGTTGAAAAATGTACCTCAAGAAGTTTATACCTCCAAAATAATGTTTTAGGGCTCTCTTAAACCAATTATACCATAATTTAAAAAAAATATAAATAATATCTTTATAAGTGCGTTGCCCTTTATTGCCGATAATTCGATAATTTCGAAGCACAAAGAACTACAATTAGCTGAAATCACTGCGATCCTTATAAAATCTTACATTTCTTTTTCAATTAAATCAGCCAAACGAAAAAGGTTTGTTCCCTACTTATCGTCAATTCATTTTGGTATAAAACATAATTTAAAAATATATATATACGAAACTATTTATTTAAACTATTTAATTATAGATAGATAGATTTTTAATGCAATCTTTCTCATGTAATGATCAATAATAGATGAATGAGATTTCATATCTACAATAAATAAATAAATTAATAAAGCGTGAGCAGCTGAACTAAAATAAAAAATTGAAAATGGGGTGTGGGAGAAAAAAGTCGAGACCCCCAAAAGGCGTTTCTCACCAACTCAATTAACATACAGATATTCAACCCTCTGACTCAATGAGAAAGGGCTGAGGCCATAGTGGCCGAGAGCGTTAAGGAGAGCGATTAGCAACCTCGAGTCTGCTGCAGCTCCTGTTCGTATCCGGTCTGGGCGGGTTGAAATTTATTTCGTGGCCGGTCCACGGAATGTTTCTCGGCCTTCCATATCTGATTAGAGCAGGCTGGTAACCTGTAGGAATAAGCCGTCCTGTTTGCCTTAATAGGAATAGGAAAGGACATTAAACATCAATAAAAAATGCGGAGGGAAATGTAGAACGGTAGCATGGAAAAAAACAACTAAATATTAGATATATCGCTGGCTTGCAAGAAGAGTGTCATAATACGAAAATTTTTGTTTTTACTTTTTCAAACGGATTCAAAATATATTTGAAACGAATTTAAAATGTGCTCCACTCCCCTCCGATGACCTTAAATATGGTACAAAAGTCTATTATTTTCGGCGAAAATACAATTAAAAAAAATGAGATATCTTATAAAAATATTTCCTTTAAGAATTGTTTTTATTTATTTATCTTCTTTTTATAAAAATTTTAATTAATGCGCAGATTATTGGAAGTATTACGTGATGTTTTCTTGAGTTCCTACAATAGTATCAACCGTATCCCTATTTGTGTTCAGGTCATAAAACGTTTATACAGCTTTGTTTTTATAAACAACCTTCTAAAAAAAAGGTAACTTATTGCGCCAGCAAGTTTAGGTCTGTGGCAATTTCCTCGTTCACCGGAGGATTCCTGTCTCCCGTGACGTTAGCAACTACTGCCCTGATATCTCGGAAGATTATGATGCCCATTCATTAAGATTCAAGAATAGAAGGGAAAATTTATACATATTTACAGTAAAATATTATTTTATGCCAAAGAGTAACACCTGAACAGTGTGACCTTTGTCAATGTCTGCTGTGGCACTCCTTGCCAATTTTACGATTGTCTTTCAAAATTTCTCTTTTGTTTTATAGTAGAGGAAAGACATAAAACCCCCAAAATTGTTCTTTTTTTTTTTATGACTTGGCATATCTGAACGAAAGATATTATTAGACTGATATATGATGTAACATTTTAGCTTTTAAAAATGTTTAAAATAAAATTGTATGGTTTATTTTTGTTTTAAATAAAAGGATTTGTATTTTTACTAAATTTTTTTAAGGCTAGGAGTTTATAATATAAATGGTTTTATTGGTTGGATGTATATACACGTACATACTTTAAATCAATCTTTATTTTATTTTATTTTTTTGTGAGGTAGGATTAGATAGCAGTACGAGTTATCGAGATTCCACTGTAATTGAAATATAAATAGTATTTATTCCAATAGGTCAATGCGCTACTACAGTTTCAAGGTTTAATCAGTTTCAAGGCCCCTGGTTCGAGACCAACTGTAACAGATAATTATTTAATCAGTTTTCAGCCGTGGATCGGCCCTGTGGGATCGAGAGACCCTCCACGGGCTCACACAGCCTCTATACCCTTAATTGGGGGAAAAATTGGCGGTTGAGCGTGATCTCGGCAGAAACGCCTCCTTGCACAACTGTTGGTCTCGAAACAGTGCATTTCTTACAAAGTACTGAACCCGAAATCCTTCACGGGTTGTAGTGGTACAGGTTTTATTTGTTTTATTGTTTTTTTTTTTTATTCAAAACTTTGGAATAAAGCTTATCAAGTAGAACTTGTTGGACATAATTAATTTAAAAAAATTAAAATAACTTGATTAGAATGTAAAGTAAATAAAAGAAACTAAAGATTTTTTTTTTGTACACAATGCAGTTACAACATATAAAACAACGTACAAAAATAAAAACAAAAAAAAATATATAATCATCACATAATAAAACATAAACATAATAAAATCTACAATAATAATTTTTAGAATCGTCTCATATCATAAACTTAAAGCCTAAATAATATTGTTTAGCCTTTAAACTTGCCATTGATCTGAGGAGGAGGGAGGGAGGTATCACTTATATAATTTTTTTTACAAAGATATATAATACAAACATTTTGAAGCTCTACATGAAATTTGTTGTGAAAGGATGGAAATCCTAAGTATATAAATATTTGCCTTTCAACTCTAGATATAACGCAAGAAACATTATTAAATAGTGATAATTTAAGATGAACGACAAATGCATACACTAATTTCTATCAGTGATATGATCGGCTTAGATGGGTACCTTTTGAATCGATTCAATTTTTAATTATCGAAGACAAAACTTGTGACTTTGGAAAGGGTCCAAACGCTCTGGCCGCGGCCCCAGAATTAGTTAATGTACGAACCGAAATACAATAAGAGCACGTTTGCAGGAAAACATCCCAAAGTCCCTTCTAACTAGACTAACAATGGTTTTTGTGTAAACTTATTAGTGCTCAATTTTTTAAACATGAAAATCATAATTTTCAGAAACATTGTACAAAATAATTTTCTTTATGCGCATACCGAATCTTACGTAATGAGTTCTAGTAAATAAATGAAAAAATCGTACATTTCAATAAAAGTTTTCAAATTTTGAATATTTTTCTAAAATCAGATATTTTAGAAACAAGCCTGTAATTTCACATTTTGATACTTTCCCATCACTTCTGCTTCTGATTCGATCATTAATAAACGATGCAAAATTCAACTTTTTTAATTCAGAAGTGACCCACATTTCTTTTTCTTATAAATCAAATCAATTACTTATTTTTTTTTATCCGTGTATCGAATTGAACAATCTTATATCGTTAATTTGGAAGAATGGAGCCACAATACGAAAAAGTGAAATTTTAAAGATGAAACGTTTGAAGTTTGCCTATTTAGGTTTATCTCACTGATAAAACATCTACAACTTATCTTTCTTGTTTATAAAAGAAAATTAATCTTCATTATTTGATGGTTTAATCATGATGAAATTAAGGCAATTTTCTATAATAACATAAATAGTGCAAGCTCCTTTAGAGTTTGTGTATAATAAAGATACATTTAAAAAAAAATCTTTTTAACTAAACAATAAATTGAATTAAAAAAAATAAACTCCAAATTTTTTTCTTGAATTTGTTATAAAGTGCAAAATAATATTTTTAATAAAAATAATGATATGAATTATTCACACAGGAGAAAAATATTGATACTATTTTATTAACTGGCCAAAGAATAAATCTTTATCAAGAAAATCTTTATAAAGTTACTCTCTAACCACAGTTTGAAGGAAGTCATTACTTTTGGTTAGTAAGCTTATACTTAATTCCTACACTAACAGTAACCTTGGTTCCTCGCTACCGAAGATTCGAAAGCTTTGTATTCATGCAGGAAATGAAAAAAAAAATTGTCATCCGAATCGAAAATTTCCACTCTCCTTTTACGTTTTAGACATCGAGGAACGAATTGGTTCCGTGTCTGTCTGTCTGTAGTCAGATCCATCCGATTTCGATAAAATTTTATTCCGTATCAATTTTATCAAATTCCATCCACTGCTTTCGCTTACGCATTTTATTGACACACCTATATTCCAATAAAGCTCGTTAGATTTGGCCTAAAGTTGAAGTGAAGATGAAGATTAATATGAAAATGATTTATTGTCAATCCCATAAGATTCCATCCACTACTTTCGCGTACGCATGCGCAAACATATTTTCCTTGACACGCCTATATTTCGAAAACGGCTCGTCCCCTAGATTTTATTTTCAAACGACAAATCATTGACCTTGAAATATATGTAATTTTGTACCTAATAGAAATGATGTGGAAGCTATTCTGATCTATTTAGAAGACATTTTTTAGTACGGTCAATATTGGGACTATAAATCTGGCATGAACTATATTCTCAACGAAATCTACGTCACCACAAATATTCCAAGCAAAAACTTTCGGGTTGTGGTACTCCTCTTCGAAGTGAAGGATATGTAATTTATAAAGCCTATAGATTTACTCTACACTACCTTGGTTTGTCAAGGTTGTAAGTGAAAATTTTGGTTAAAATGTGATTATTGGTGAATCTGTCTCAACGTGTCTACTATAAACTAGATAGAATTATCTATCTACGATCTGTTATGAAATAGCCGTCTTACTAATGTAACAAAGTTCTAACTGAAGGAATTTATTTATTTTGTGCAGTATATACATTTTATATATGATCACAGGTATGGTATTTTTTAATATGTAAACAAATTAAAAAATTCATTAAAACCATATAAAGTAATGAGGTTAATGATAAATTTTATTGATAACGAACATGAGTTAGCACTTCAAATTTGCAAACTTGTTTTTCTTAAAATTGATGATGTTGAGAACCTTGTCAAACCGCGGTAGCGTTTAGCCAGAGTCAGAGGGGCAAAAAATATTGTTTTGGTATTTCACAAAATAAAAGTCAAAACCTCTGGTCGTAATCAAACATGGCACCACTTCTGACTCATACCTGAGTGCTGTCCCAACACGCTTGGCCATTATCCTACAAGTACGGTCTTACTTACCGGGAATAGAAATATATCTTTATACTTTAATCATAATTAATATTTAATAATACAGTTTCAATGCACTATTGAATTCAATAATACAGTTAAGAAATGATCAAGAATCGGCATTAACTAAAGCACTAATGAATTTAGAGCAATTTGGATCCACTTCTGTAAGGACCTACGTTCTCGAAAAAGTAATGAAAATTTTGCAGACACTAAAAAACATAATCTATGAAAAAGGGGGTCCTAAATAATAAGGGCAAACGAACTTTCTCCAAATCTCCCATGTGTTCAGACAGCAGTTGTAAATTTGCATATCCAATTAAGAATTTAACACAGATTCCGTAGCTATTTTGTAGGAGGATACAATGAAACACAAACTTCTCTTGTAAATAATTTATAAATACCAGTGTTGTTTACGTTCCGGTCAATGGTTCGAAAACCCCAATTCCATTTGTACAGGAAAATAGCTTTACCAGTTTCAGAGGTATACACAAAAATAGAATAAGAAGATTTTATTTAAACGGTTAGAAAATGATTTAATAAAGGCATATTTAAGATAATATTTCAGATATTGATAGCAGTCGAAATAGAGTCGCATCCGTCAGTCATGGATTGAATTTTATATTAGTACAAATATTTTTTTAAAAACTTGAGGAGTAGAGCTCCGTCACTAAATTAACTTTAATTGTAATTAAAATGCAAAATTGAAAATATCCAAATGGCGGGGAGCGGGATAAAAAGTTAGAACCCCCCAAAAAGCACTTCTCTAACATCAAATCAATTCACAAAAAGATTTCCACGCCTCGAACTCAATTTTGAGAGGCTTAAGAAATCTTAAAAATCTTGAAAAAAGATTTAGACGTGCCGAAATTTTAACTACATTTATCCCCACTTCTATGGTATTGTTCTGCCGAGAAAACAATTATAAATGCCGACTTTCGGCTCATTTGATTCAAAGGGAGGCCGCTGGAAGTGCCCAAATGAAGCGAGAAAGAAAAAAAAATATCCCCGATACCTCCAAAACCGTGTTCTGGGGGTTATGATAGGATTTAAAATGCACACCCAGTCCCTCCTCCAATGACCTTGGACATGGATGGATGAGATACATACTATGTATACTGGAAATATATATTGGATGAAATATAGTACAAAAGTAAATACGGCTAAAAAAAAGTTGTAATTTTTTTTTTTTATACCTTTACACTGTATCTATTAAGTGAGGGCCAATATTATGAGGCAGGAAAACGAAGAAAAATTATTTATCGTCAATTCTACATATCATTTAAGATATTCGTAGGGCTGTTTCAATGTGCTCTTCACTATGAACGCATTTATGTCATAATTAAATTTGATGATATATCCACCATGGTCTTTAGCATGTAAGTCATTCCATGACTTACATATTGACCAGGCTGTTGCATGATTCTTCCTACTGAATTAGATCGGCCAATTCTATCGAAGATCATATGAGCATTCGCTAGCATATGCCATACTCCCAATGATGAATAAGATACAATTTCCAACTACTTCTGATTAAGTATATAATAAACCTCAAACGTGGATTTTTGTCTTACGTACCCCCATGGATTCTTTAGTGTCAATGTGTACTTTCTTCATGGTCATATATCGCATTTGGGTCAAAGGCACAGTGAGATAGGATTTTCGTGTTGCTAAGCCCAAATAAATGTAATAACTATTGTCAAAGAGTAAAGGAGATTTGTAGTAATTTTGAAAAAAATTCTAGAATTTATTTGTTTGAATTTCTAGTTGCATTACCCAACAAAACCTTTCGAAATCTCTTATCAGGTACCTTATTTAACAGCAGTCAGTGACTTCTCTACTAAAAACCATCTCCCTTACACAGGTTAAACAGTAACTGTATATAGTTCCAAATTTTTTAATAAAACAACTCTTAATAAAGACGATTCCAGGCTGAAGGTGTAGAAGAGATAAGAGCTAGGAGACGTTGCTTAGGTTGGCCCATATCCAAAATATAATCGTTTTGACGCGAGTTTAAGTAAGGCAAACCACGTTTATTAATAGATTACCCTGTTTTCAAACGATTAGATCTTATAACAGACTTTTGATGTGATGAAATATTAATTCTGCCTAAGGCAACACTGACTTGAAGAAATATATTTCAACGTTACAAATTATTATTGAACTAATGTGTTATTTGATTTTAAAATATATTATTTTTTTTTTTACTTTCTCGCACAGAAACTGTTAGGTATAGCCAAAAATTCTACCTTCATCTGCATGGGATCAAGGTACCTCTAGCAATTAAGGTTTCAGTTGTCCGATGGCCAAAACTGCAGCATCCATGATTAAACCAAATATTTAAAATTAAATTTTAGCTCCGTTCATAATGAGCAAAGATGTTTAAAAACAAATATACGTAGTTTAATAACATTCGTTCTAATGAAAAACCAAACAACATACCAAATTTCAGCCAAACTACATATACCGACTCAGCCAATTTGCATAGATAGCATATCTATTTAACAAGTATCAAATAGCTTTTGAAATAAAGATAAACGGTTGGAATTTCATTGAGCCCTTTATGATTCCTAAATTGGGATTAAAACTGATACTACTTCAGTACTAATTCTCTTGATAATAACGTTAAGGATTTTAATTTAAAACGATAGGTACTATCAACTACCACTTCAGGGTTATCACTACAATATACTTTAAAATTTTCAGTGTAAGAAACAAATTTGACAATTCATTGCGTCGTTAAAATTTTATTAGGTGACGGAGTACCTAAGTGATTAAAGGTGCTCAAATAATTAAGGTAAATGTAATAGTAGTGGACACTGGTCCAGCAGAGGCCGCTTGGACAACTAAATTGTTAAAATAAGTCAGCAATATTTTGATTTAGCTTCAAACTCGTAGTAAATATAGCTGATACCACATAGTAATGGTTTAAGTACCTTTATAAATATAAGTTTTTATGTTCTGAAGTTACAACTTTTAATTTGACGCAGTCTTCCTTGTTTTTCCCTTCATTCTTCATTTGTGCATTGTATAACAAGGAAACACTAATGCGTTTCAAGTGATACAAGATTAGACTTCAATTCAAGAGAAAGTTATTAAAATTTAAGTCAACCTCTAATCCTATGAAGCGATTTCCAAGAGTCCACTACTGGTGCAAATTTGATGTTCAGGAAAAGTATATCTACCAAGAAAAAATATACTAATTACCGTCAATTAAAATTTAATTTGTCATGAATTCAAAGATGAATAGCTGATGCAACCATTAGATATTAACTATTAAATTCGATTCAAATCTCTTGGTTCAACTTAATTCGCCGTGATGAATTTAATTCGAGTCGTCATGAAAAATATCCTACGTGTCCATGGGATTCGTCTATCGCAGTTCTTTATCAAATTCATTGATTTTTGACATTTTTTACAGCTGTGAATACAAAATTAAAGCTTTTGTAGTGCATTGAGGATGAAGTAAAACTAAATATACTACTCAGACAACTAAAAAATTGAGATAGTTATTTGAAAACTTGAAAATTATCAATAGATTCAACTGTTTATTTGAGTCTACTGAAAAGTAAGATTATAGCACATAGGATATTTTCTCATGAGAACGATGATATTCTTTATTACAGTTGAATCCTATCTTCTATTATTCTAATATAAGTCTCAACTTCCTAATTTATTTAATTCAATCAGTAGCATATTTCCGTGTAAATCATGATATTATTCTTTTGAGGGTACTCAATAAGTTGATAATTTAGTGGCGCAGATGCTTATACTTCGCGAAATGGAATCGATTTCATCGATTCGAGAAATCTGCTCTCCTCAAGTTTACGAATGAACATTTCAGGTCTCTCAAATAGATCATGAATAGTTTTGTAAATACAGTCACAAAATGTTGGGTGGGGATCCCTCCTTTTTCTTGCACGTAATACATTAAATTTACCGTATTTCTTTTTTGTATTAAAAAAATTAAAGTTTTTAACATGTCTTGTTTTCATTAAAAAGCTATTTTATGAGTTCGGTCAAGGTTTTGAAAGTGAAAGAATTTTCGATTCGTTGATTATAAAAAGTATGATTTGTTAAAGATATCTGTTATAAAAAAAATTATATAACGAGTATTCATTATACAAACAATTTTACTCCGCTCTCTGATTATACAGTTCATTTTAACATCAATGGAATTTGTAAAGTATAAATACCTAGTTACGATTTAAATAAAAACGTAAATAAAATAATAAACATAAAATTGTACACGAAACATAATTATTATAAATGCACATTACATTTTTTAGTTCTTCATAAAATTTAATTTCGACTACAGGATAAGGGTCAGAACGCTGACTTCGTTTTCTTCCTCTTCAGAAAAAACTGTCTAAAAAAAGAAAGAAATATTTGGATTTCTAAGGCAACGGTTGACCCTGAAAACTGATTTGTTAGTCGATCTTTTCACTCCTGAATACACAAGTTCGTCAATGCTATTGTTGTTGATACAAAAGAACAACAAAAAAAAGACAAAGTTGTAAAGTTTGACCTCAGATAATAATAATAAGCTGGAATAATGTATATATTACAACGAATAGAGTTGCTTCAACCTTGGAATTTTAATGCTGCCGATAATAAAAATGTTAACGTTTATTTAGTGCCAAGTCCTTTAGGTGATTTCCAATAATTCTCTGAGGGGCAGCAGTTACTCCAGGAATATGTATGTATATTATAGAAGAATATTAATATTATGAATAGATATATATCAAATCGAATTTATTAGTACATAATATTTTTTTTCTACCTTAAGGTAGACTTTCGCTGGTACTGCCCGCGGTTGCGGCCGGCAAAGTTTGCGGGCATTTGACTACGTTGACTGAATAGGTAGGGACATATTTCGCTAGTACTTCCCGGCAGTCTAGATAAGACTTAATACGATTGGCAAACTCTGCCAGTCGCAACCGTGGGTGGTACCAGCGAAAGTCTACCTTTATACAGCCTTTTGTTCCTACACCCTTTTATACACTTTTTATTTTGGAGTTTTTTTTTCATCTCCTTGCCTTCTCTGTAAAAATTCATCATTAAAATTTATTTTAAATATTTTTTGTCTTAAAGTGAAAATGATCCGGAACTCTCAATTTCTTCTCCGTCGTCATTAAAAATATTTGCAGCAGTTATAATTTTTGTATATTGCATGATTACTACATTTCAATTATTAAAATAAATGAAAATTCAACATACAGGATCCGGGATTGAAACGTTATGATTTCAAAATTGTCATTTATTAAAGCATTATTTTTTATTAAGATTTCGTAAATGAATATAAAGTACAATAATATCTATTTGATTAAATAAAAAATGAAAAAATCCTAAAAACTTCGTTCGTGTAAACTTTAACAACAATAATTTTTCGAAACCAAGATATTCCTTTCCTCCTGGCTCTCTTGATTTAACGGCTTGCGATGTTTTTTTTTTTTTATTTTTTTTGTGGATTACTTAAATGTTTGAGGTCGATAAACACATAACTACTTCAAACAAGGCATTCGGGACGAAAATGAAGCAATACCCGCCAATATGCTCCAAGAGGTCATGCTAAACTTCCAAGTATCCCCCTAATGAAATAAATTCAATGGAGGATATTTGGTAAACGCAGTTTTTAAAAAGTAAATTTTTTTTCTTTGAATTGTAGACCAAATGACTGTTCTCTTACTTTATGCTATTCTATTACTTTCCATAATTTAAATATCAACTTTTATGAACAATTGAATAAACCGATAACATCTATCGAAAATATCACGCCTAATGTGCTATAAAAAGTCCAAAATAAAACAAATTACGATAATGTTGTCGGACATTATCGGAGAACTAGTGGCTCCAGAAATGAACCCGTCACTCTAAACTCTACACTCTACACGCCTATCAATATATTTTAAGAGGCAGCTCGGAGAAATGTAAATACAACGCTGCTCCACTTCTCAGAACCCAGTGCGACGTCCCTCCCTCCTTTCTTCTTTCTCATATTCTTCTCATTCTTTCTCTCTTGGCTGCTTCACTGGTCTGTTTGAATGGTTTGTGGACATTTTAACGGTAAGTAAAACCATAGCCTTTACGCTTAATATCAATATTCTTAACAAGTCCAGAGACTATAACGATAACTATAACCGTTCAAACATGGCGATGTTTTAGGCTGATGAACAAAATGAGTATTTTAAGATAGCTATTAGTAATATTAAAACTTTTTGAAATATTTCACAGTTAACAGGAAATAGGCATAATGAACAAGAAATCTTTGACATGGAGATTTAATGACTTTCCCATAATAAAGCTTTAATGACTATCCCATCGAACTGAGGTCTCCAAACAACCACCCACGACCCGCCACCAATGCGGCACGCCATACTTTATTTGGGTCATTATCATGTAGAAAATCGCAAACCGAGTCAGATTTTGAACTCTTTGACATTGGTATAACACTTAGATAGTGTCTAAGACTACCTTTTTCATGAGCATGAATATTTTTTTTTTTTTTTTCAGATTTCGAAGGTCACAGTTTATTTTATAATGGTACATTTTGATTACACATTTAAATTTGCAATAGAAGTCAAATAAATAATAAGATGTTTTTATTTAACGACCAATCAAGATACAAAATAACTGACATACATAATGAAACTGAACATTTTAGTTGTATTAATGATATGAATATTGGCCATTGAGAATTTATGAAGGAGTCAGTGTGGTCCTTAGGCTAAAAAGTTTGGAGACCCAGTTCTTCAAGAAAGTAAACAGGCATTCTCTAACTAAAAAATTAACTCTTTCCATTTACCGGATTAAGATTTTAAAAAATAAATAGTCAAATAGCAAAAACAAATATTTTTTACTTAAACTAAAAGTAAAATTTCAGCTGAAATCTTTGCCCTTCGTTGTTCCAGTCCTTTATACCCATTCCGATTACAGAATGGCCATTTTGATGTGTTGCGGACCATAAGCAGTTATTCTGAACAATTCCCAAAAACGCTTAAAATTATTACACTATGGTTTATTATTTCCAATTATAGTTGAATACACAAAACAAAATTGAAAAATTATTGGTTTATTATTTTATTGCCTTTGGTGTAATGATTCCAAAATACATTATATTTTTCCCATTCTTCATAAATGGCTAAGATATGAAACATCTAATCGGTCACCTTTTCGGGACAAAACGGCTGATGGTAATGTCAAGTTCCGAGGATCTTTCCGGTGTGACCTGTGATTTTGGTGCCAAGTTTTAAAAAAATCGGCCCAGTAGTCTCGGAGAAAAGACGCGGACTGATTTTTTCTTATCCGATTTTTGGATTCTACCTATCTTGAAACCTAAAACTTAAAATTTTGAGGGGGAGGGGGATTTTTCTTTGTCGATTACTAAAGTTCTTGATTGAAAATAATCAGCCAAAAATAGGTTTTAAATATATATTCAACTATTTTTTGAATTAGAATTAAAAAAGTAATTCTAAATACTTACTAATCATGAAAATTAGAAATTAGAAATAGTGTATGCAGAGAAGGAGATTGGGGGAATATATCTCCCACTCCCTCTCCCCTCGGAATGTAATTTTTAACAATAATTTTTTATTCAATTTTCAAGCTTATCCTTAAAACTTATTCCCAATTTGGCAATTATAGATATTTAGATAATTGCTTTAAAAAAATTTAAATCCCCTCCTAAAATAAAATTCTGCGTACAACCCTGGAAATCAGAACTAATAGTAACTTCTATTTTTCGAGTGAGTTTATTTTAGAAGGGAGTCTATTTGACACCCCTGATCTTAAGATATTTGTAGATAATTTATTTCAGATGTAATACGGAACGCTGGCGATTTTAAGGATTTCTCATTTGTGTAACTGAATGAAGATAATTTTTATTAAGTATATTTTAATCCTTAATCCAATTAATAATTAAATTAGTTTCTGTTTTGTATCCAGACTTTAAAATTGTCAGATCTAGAATCAAACGTCGAGTAGTGATTTCTCTCAATGTGGTCTCATTCGTATTCAAACTTCGTGAAAATGTAGAAATACTATTAATTTCGGAATTAAATATATTTATGCCATTGCTTCTCAGAATTCATAGCGTTTCATCGTGTTTTTGTTATTTGGTTGTGTTTCGTTATTATTAGGGAATTTGTTAAATGATAAAAGAAAAGGCTGAAATAAAGAGTCGTTTTAATGTTCAAATCTAAGCTTCTCTATTTCTTAACATTCCGTACTTTTGATTTATATATTTTTATTACTTATTCATTCCAGTTTTTTATTAATTTTTTCTGC
Organism: Rhaphigaster nebulosa; assembly: GCA_948150685.1. Classification (NCBI taxonomy): domain Eukaryota; kingdom Metazoa; phylum Arthropoda; class Insecta; order Hemiptera; family Pentatomidae; genus Rhaphigaster; species Rhaphigaster nebulosa. Next base: position 38,864,876 of record OX411309.1, read on the forward strand.
TACAAATTCAGTATGATAAATACAGTGTATGATACAAACGTTGGTTTTTGTGAATTTCTGATAAGGCAATGAGGAATGAACTAGTGTTCATAAATTAATGCTGCATCCTGTATCATATTATTTTATCCAAACAACGGATAGTGTAATCTACAATAAACTTGTGACAACGCAGTGGTCCAAAGTTGACAACTATACGTATTTCATGCTAATGACAGCGTGACTGATCATCGTTCCGCAAATCCATGGCACCACTCCTAAGTTCTATCACATCGCTTTTTTCATATTCGCTGTCAGTTGGAGTGATGGAGTTAGAAATAGATTAACTACCGCCTAGTCTTAAGATGGATTTTTAGAAAGATGCGAGTTCATTCCTCATCAACGTTCCATCAAATGAACCTGAGATTCATCACTCGGGTTCAGATTTGATGGTTCAAATGTTTCTATATATAATTTCTATATATAGCTATTCGGCAGTTCCTCTCATACAAGCAAATTCCCGCTTCTGCTTTAATTTGCTTAGCATAATAATATTAACATGTCAGAAAAAATACAATATAAATAATGCTGAGAAAACTTCATCAGGTCAAATTAAACATTCTATTAAAATCTTCTATCAACATTTTCTCTCTTCTGTTTTGAGGAAACCACTCTTCAAACAGACAAGCGATTTCATAAGAAATAAGTTTAGAGAGCTTCACTCTAAGATAATTGTCGAATTAAAACTCACGAGTTATAAAAATGAAAAAATTGCAAGAAGCTAGTTCAATCCATTTCCTTACAAGGGACAGAGCTAATTTTAAAACGAGCCAAACGTTTACATGACATTGCCAAGAAAGATTTAAAAAGTTGTGCTTCAAGTTCAAGTTGATGCGACACAGTCGTTGCAACTGGAAATTTTGCATCTAAGGCAAAATTTAAAGTTTGTAAAGCATCGGAGGAAGGACTGTCGGTTCGGCCATTTTCTTCAAGAAAATAATCTGTCTGGTGACAATTTAATTTTATCGCATAACAGCATTATGAAAATAATTTGATGATGAAGGTATTGAAAAAAAAGTTCAATCTCTTATTACACTGAGCACAGGCCTTCGATTGACCTGAGACACAACTTCTACGCCATTGTCTACGTGTCTACACTGTCTACTATACTTCATTGCAAAACTACACGATACTTCAAACAATAATTATGCATACCAATAAACTTTATAAAATAAAATTAAATGAAATCTTTTCTAAACTCATCAAAAACAATTTATATTTATTATTTAAACAATATTCTTTTTAGCGAGAGCTCCATGGCAATGTGCCCACCCAAGTCGGGGACTAGTGGGCCTACTGGTAAATCCGGTCTTGTTTGCATCCAAATCCCTTTGCAAGTAAAATTTATTAGTTCCGCAACAGAATATCGTATAACCAACACAGCATACAACTTCAATCTCAATTTACTACACCCTACAGGTGATTTCCGGGTAAATCAATATTAAAAAAAAAAATGAAGTGGCTTAATATTCGTGCGAAAGGAATTATGCTTGGGCTGCCGCCATGCTAATAGCTTGGCACTATTCAGAACTAGATGAGAAACGCATATCACTATACAAGAGAGTTTTTTTTTTTTAAATCTACAAAATAAGAACGTATATATATATATATATATATATATATATATATATATATATATACATTATAAAATTTCCTCAAAGTAGTTGGCTAATACTTTATTAAACTTAATGCATCATTATATTTTGGAATTACAGAAAACTTTACAAAAGATCAATAGCATTTATATAGATGTTTATAGCTTAGTTTATTATCTTAATTATAAATTGTGAGGAGGTCACTATTTGGATAAATTTGACAAGATATCGGCCAGATGGACATCTCTCATAACTCTATATAAACGCTTCTATACGCAATTATTCTATCTATCTACCTGGGCTTCTTAAGTTTACTTAATATCTTCTTGGCAATATGAAGTAAAAATTTGGGTTGTATTAAAAGAAATTCTGTCTCTTCTGAAGAAACGGAGGAAATACATACCTGATCCTATGATTTTTGTGGAATCTAATTCAATACTTATCTAACTCTAACTTGTATTAACTCACATGTGGGTGCAATGCTTTGTTCGGAGATCTCCAAGCAGAATATAAATATTGTATATAGATATGAATGGGTGCCAAATAATTTATTTAATGTTCATTTTTATTTTCTTTATTTGGTTGTTTACTTTGTTTGCTATTATTTTATTTATCTATCTATTCATTTTTATTTACGATGTACATATATTATTTGTACTTATTTTCATTTTTATTTTATTTTTTTTATTATTTTTTCTTTATTCTGTATATTTGGTGTGAATGGAGACTTCAGCCCCAATGCGTATCACTCATGAGTGGCAGCTTGTATTATTTTTCAATAATGTAACCTCAAAAAAAAAAATTGTTTTAACGGATTTCTTTCGATAGGTCTGTGGAATCGCTTATTGATACTTGTTTATTGATTACTCCTAATAAACAGAGCAAACGTTAATAAAAGTAAATGACAGAGATTACCCATTATCTTTATGATTGAAATTCACATCACCCATAATACACATAGGTCCATCAAAAAGACAATTTTTGTTGAATTAAAACAAAATATCTGAAAAACATTACAAATTATGTGAGAAAGGCTATTTAAAAAAAAATAATATTGCCGAAATTACGTTTCTTACGTTACAAAAACGACAAATGTTATTCCTGGAAGACCAATTCCATTTCACTAACGGGAATGATGGCAATTAACCCTTGTGCTATTTATCAATCCGTCTTCTCTGTTCCAAAGGCTTTAAATAAACTTCACAGAAAGGTGTGTTTGGAAAGGACAAGTATAATATGTAAATCTTGGATATTGTGTAAATCTTCCGAAGAAATAGAATTTTCCCTTGAAGAGGGGGATTAGTTATAAGTGATTGTACCATTCCTTAAGAAAAATTATAGTAATAGCGAAAGGAAAGAATATTAAATTTCAGGGATTTCGGCTGTATTCTGAAGTCGCCACTAACAACATTTTTAGAGTAACAAATCTGTAATTCAATACTGTGTGACATTATTTATTACGTTTATCGTTGCATTAAAAAAAACTGTCACCACTGTGATCACAGCAGGGAAAAATCTGGAACACCAACTCCTCATTACCCCCTCAAATCCATTCCTCTTTGCCGTAGTGTTCTGCAGTGTACATACCTTTCTCCTTACACTTTTCAACATGTAATGAAATTAGCTGAATTCTGAAATAGTTGTTTATTGGATGTAATATTTGACTTATATCTACTGTCATCAACTGCTTTTATCTAACAATATTAATCTAAAAAAGAATTGAATTAGTATAATCATTCTTATACTCTAATGATTCGGAGTTGTACAAAACAGGTGAAATGTTGATGAATAATTATTAAGGATATTAATACAAATATATTCAAAGCCAACTAACATCTTCTTGAAGAGGATCATCTTGAAATCCGGCATCTGATTCGTCTAACTTTATATATGCAATAAAAAAATAGCGTAAGTAGGAGTCCGTAGTCGTTGTCATGACAACTCCTTACCCGTGAAAGTTCACAACACTCACTTTGTTAAGTTAACGTTTATTAATTCTTGCTACTTATTTCTCATTTTGGAGGAGTGTGAGGGAGTTTATTATTTCATTCATTTTATATTTTATGGGGTTAATAATGTTTATAACCTTAAAAAATATGGATTATTATTATCACAACGAGCCGACTGCTAAATGTCCGAAGGGTAATTTGTGTTAAGGATGATCTTAAGGATTTGGGTTTGGACGTGTAAGTGGGGTGGTCGGTGGATGGAGGTTCGTAAACAGCGATTGGTGGTATTGGCATCGAACCTTCGGTCTGGCTAAACCTTTTTTTTAATATGTTGAATAATTATGCCTTCTTTTTTTTATATATTTTGAGTAGTAATGTATTTTGCTCTATTCTGAAACTTATTTCAAATTAATTTAGAAACTAAAAAATATAAAAGCCAGAATGTAAAAATCGCATAAGATATTTGATTTGAGAGCGCATAAGATATTTTCTCCTGACATGACGAGATGCATATTAAATAAATAATTTGGAGATCAGTTGAGCGAAGCCCCATCTAATCTCCAAATCTAATAAAATCTTTTTTCATGTAATTTAAAGTTTAAAAAATTATGTTTCTTTAAACGAATTTTCGATTTTGTATTTAGGAAGAGGGTTCAGCACCATGATTTTTTTAATTTCATATTAGATATTAGTGTTTTATTTTACTTAATTTCGTATCTTGTCTAGGGTTTTTTTCCTCAGGCAATTTTCCCATTGTTCCCATAAAATGTATGTATGAATGGGGATTGTATGGAAGATTAAAATTTACTGTATGCCTCTCAAAACCATTTATTTATTACAAAAAAGACTTTTAGCCAATTCTGGCTTCTTCAGGAAAAATTACTGTCAATCCTTACTACTATATTAAAGCGCAAAGCAATTTTTTTAAGGAAATACTTCACAATGACAATATCTGAAAGAACCTAACTCATCGCACGCCACAAAATTAAGAAGGCTTACTGGTACCTGGCGTGGATACTATAGGCATCATTCAGCGAAGGCTGAAGAGGAATTGGATGAAGGATCTCCTAGTCAAACCAGTAAGATATAAGCAGATCTTGAAATTGTGATGCTGTGTGCTGGTGGCTCTCTCGTGTTTTATCATATCAATTATAATTTAATTATTAGAATTACAATGATAGTTATACTAATTGCAATTGTAATATCACATTCGCTAATTGTATTGTAATTTACAGGTGCAAATAAAATTCTGAAGTTAAAATATATATTATACACACACACACACACACACACACACACACACACACACACATATATATATATATATATATATATATATATATATACACACACACGCATTTGTAGTGAACCCAAATGCGTTTAAATATTACACAGTTTTGTGAAATCAGAAAGCCCTAATCCAATGGTTGGAAACAAATCTTTGGTTTTAGGGCTTTCTAATGCCTTAAAAATATGTATATATATATTTTTTTTTTTACCAATTCGAGTACAGTACAAAAATGTATTTACAAAAATCACTTGGAGTTAGGGTCTTTTAACCTTATCACGGCAGTAAAGATATACATTTTCAATATATCATCTCAATAAAATAAAAAGATATGCATTTTATTTTTTATTTTACGGTTTGATTAATAAAAATGGAAATTCTTTGTGCCCACTTCATTCACTAGAAATGGATAACAAAATATATCCATTGTGGTTTTTATGATTGTTAACCCATTAACTTATGTTCCATGTGATATAAACCTATAAAAGTCGTAGCTGATATTGATCTATATTTTAAAAGTTAAGCAACCATATCAGTTTATTATTCAAAACGTAGTAAGAATTAAACAAAACAAAGAGAAACAGAGTGTTGTCTACATATACAGGCATCAGAGACCTGTGCTCAGTTCAAATTTAGGTTGCGCATACAATGCACATGTACTTTTTGTTTTAATTTTTTTATTTAGTATTCCAATACAATTTTTATTTAGTATTCCAATACAATATTTTTACAGATCGTTTAATATACAAGAACAGAAATAAAGGTTACTCAATGGATTATTGTATATCTAAATTACACGTGGCTAGACGGTCCTAATTTATCACAGAGAACATACTAAAAGAGCGGTTTAAAAACGGGTTGATCACGTTTGTTTAAAAAAAAAAAAAAAAAAATGAACTCCAAATTTGAATTATGTATAGAAGACACTCATATTTATAAGATAGCCAATATACACTGCCTGAAAAAGAGAAAGAAGTTTATTAAACGGCACAGGCAATGACGGGGATTTTCTCAATTACTCTTGCTGACATACATACACATGATTCAGATCAATTCAATGAAAACCATTTAATATTCATGTATACATAAAACGCAGAGTATAAAAGCACAAGAAAATATAAATACGAATCCCAGCTTTCTATTGATATTCAGAACCAACTTTTTAAATAGTACCAAAGTAATTTTAAAACGTAAATGACCAGAATAATTGGTGAAAGTGCTCATAAAAATAATAGGAAAGAAAAAAATTTTCAGTTATATTTATAAATCACCCGAGTAAACAACTTCACAAACGACTGATGTCATCACTCACTAATAGCTTACTAATAGTTTGTTAATAATTATAATATATAAATGAATTATATATTTAGCTTATATTGTAATTTCTATTATTAATTTTAACAATCAAATATAATTATATTAAATAACGAATTATTCGCCTTACAGTTAATACAGAGAGCATTTAAATATTCTTTGAATTTTGGATTAGTGATGGTTTATATATTGCACTTTTGTAATAGCTCAAAACGTGTTGAAGCTCCCGATGAAGAATAGGGTATTACCGAAACAAGACGAATACAACTAAAGGATTATGAAACATTAAATTGAGCTCAAGAAAAGAATGGATGAAGACAAGCTATGAAATGCAGACACGCAGCCTTGAGGTGCAATATATACATTTTAAGAGTGGCGGAATGGAATCCCATTGTTCGTAGCCGCCAGGAAGGGGTTGTGTATAAATAGACTTACCTTTTCCAGTTCGAATTCCCTGATCTTGTGGATGTTGGGGTTGATCCTCTTGCGGTCGTAAGACATTTCCCGTGCTAATAATCAATCCATCATGACAAGAGAAGAGGCAGCACACACACAACTATTCCTGGCTATACTCGACAAACCTGCCAGCGGTGGACTGGCTCCCTTGCCAGAATAGACTACATAACCTGCCTTCCTTCTACCCCATCCTTGTCAAACCCAGCGATAACCGGGCGGGATTTCTCCTACAATCGGAACGTTATTTTCGATATTTAGAATCGATAACTAATTATCGATACGAAAGCAGTGTCTGTTTCTAAATTAGAGTTCCGTATTTAGGGATTTACCCTTTATGAAATAGCGCAACTAAATTTGAGTAAATGAATTAAAGATTAATTACAACAAATCACATTATTACGCCAAACTATTTGCTCGAAAACTTTACTGTTGTTTTTTTTTATTTTGCAAATTAACAAGTCACACAGCTTGTTTTGTACTACTCCAGTTTTGATACCCCAATATGGCGGATGGTCTCGGGTTTTTAGCACTGATGTAACATCATTGTTAAAACATTTTTCGACAATGGATGTAACATCCATTGTCGAAAAATGTTATTTCGAAGTAAGATTATTTGATGCTTATGATAGAAAAAAAAATAACAATGTCACTATATATACTAAACAAAAATATATTCTAATAAAATTAGTTGCAATAGTTTAATAAAAAAAAAAAAAAAATGTTTTTATAATTCATAATTAGGAATTTGCCTTTAAAACTTCAGTACAAAGCAAAGCTTACCTTTAGTCTCCAAAATTAATATTTTGCATAAACTACTTGCTGAATTGAATTTGTCATTATCTATAACGATTGCACTATCACTAATGTTATTAACATAACATACCAAGAGCTCAAAATGAGACATAAATAATTGCTAGGACATAAAGAGAAAGTTCCAAACAAGAAGCCAAGAGTCTCAAAAATAACAGAAAACAAATTACATTAACATTAATTAATCCTTAAGTACAAGGTTAATCTTAATTATCTAGACATTTATCACAGCAACTATTGTTGAAATAATAATAAGATCTTTTTTTCTTATATTATAATTATTACATTAAGAGGTGCATTAGTATTATTTATTTATACAGCAAGAGTTGCCCCAAATGAAAAATTTAATTTACTAATTCAAATATTTTTTATTACATTATTTTTTATAACTTTCATTAATAGTAATAATTTAAAAATAAATGAATAAATTACATCAATTACAATTCTCAATATAATAATTATAAGCCCAATTGGCTTTAATAATAAGATAGACACGGTAGCCGGAATTCAGTGTATAGTCAGGTCTAATAACCCGAGGCAAACCGCCATGTAAGGGAAGCGAAACTGGAGTAGTACCGCTTATTTTGCTTCAGGAAATAATGTTTATCTGGGGATTGGGTGTGTGAATGAAGAGAGGGGGTGAAGAGGGTCTGACTTATATGCAGGCCCGACGAGAAGGGTGGTACCCGAGGTTGGAGCCATAGAGCCCGGGCGTCGAAGGGGGCCCAACCCGACTCATCAGGTTTTATTTTTTACCTTCTAAATTTAATATAGACACAAATTGTAGAGTGATTAGTTTCTATGATTATTGATAGCATTTCGCGAAAACACGCATTGTTATTACATCTTAAGCCTCGTACACAGCAAGCAGCAAACGTATGGGACACCTGTATGTCTATATGTCACAGAACTTGTAAGTAACTGTATGGAACAGGTCGCAGGATCCCCGATGGAAATGAGTTACATAATACACGTCGCGGAATAGGATGGAGAGAGGCCCCTGCAGTTTAAAAAGTGTTGGTATCCTAAAGTTAGTTTCATAAGAGCCTCTTTTACAGTTTTAAAGATATGAAGTATAAAAAGTAGAAAGTAGAAACATAAATAACTCAGAATTGTGATAAGAAACCAATATTAATTTTTAAGCATTGTGTTAATTATTTATTAATTTTAATTCGATACTTTAACTTCAATTATTTAAAAATTTCGCCTCATCCTAAGGTGCCGAGGCACCCACTTAGAGAACCACTGATTTAAAGGACAAAGATAATCCTCTATGAAAGTACCGAGAATTTTTTTCATTCTTTTCTGTAACCGAACTAGAACTTATTTAAGCATGACGTATAAATAATTATGTAAAGTGTAAACGACCTTTCCTAAGAACATATTTTAAAGCTTGCCATTAATCATTTTGAAGTAAGCGGAATATGGGACCAATAAAAGTATCGTATCTGGACAGTCTCATAAATTGAAGTTATCAGAGATGTATTGAAGTAGATCAGTTGTTACAACAATTTATTAGAGGGGACAAAATCTAAAATTTACCAATAATTTTTGACCGAATTTCCCTACTGTATTAAATAATTTAATTTCTCCAACTATATCGTAAAATTTTGTAATTTTCCCCAACTATTTTGGATTTGAACATTTCACATTTCTATTGTGAATGTTGAAAATTTGTTTTCTATTAAAATACAACGTTGTATGGATAAAATCCCAATTTCTTAACACAAAAGGTATTGTTATTGATTTTAATTTAAGTAACTCTTTGAGTAAAATGCTTTACCAAAATTTTCGTAGTTTGAAGCGGGTTCTCAAATCTCAGATTTCGTACAATTTTGGGTTTTCAAATTATGGAAGGAGTAACTCCCCTTTTACTTAACTCTCTCAAAATTTGAAGAAATATGTTTCAAGATAAGTATCCGAAATTACAGCCGATTAAAGATTTCATATTTCCATAAGTGCACATGGCACCAGCCAACAAGGAACCTTTACTCAATCCTAGATTATGTGATAACAAGGCAAAGTACCTCGATGATGGTACATGACATAAGAGCTTACAGAGGTATTGAATGTGGCACAGATCACCACTTCCTAAACGCGAAAATAGATTTTCACTGGAAAAAGATAAATGCATCAAAGATTAGAGAACCAAAAGAAAAGATGGAGGCTGAACCGGTGAAAATCCAGCTATTGCAGGATGAAAGAATAAGAGGAATATGCCAAAGAAGATAAAACCATGTAGGGGAATGCGGTGGGGGTGTGCAAATACTTAAAAGGTACAGTAAGGAAGAATGGTGCAGAAGTATTAGGACCCCAAACAGACAGATGTAGGAAAAGCAGCAAATGGATGACCAATAACCTTCTAGAACTGATAAGAAAGAAGCATATCTCTCCTGGTTAAATAAGAAGGAAAGTAACACATTGGCCACTCATAAATATTTTTAAAAATCAGTGTTTAAAGAACTAAGGCAAGCTCGAAATGAAGAATGGAACAAACTTTGTGCAAATATAAATAATCAATTAGGCTATAAAAGATCAGCAGGTGCATGGGCTGCACTAACGAGTATAAGGACTCAGGTAATACGTAAGTCACACCTCAATCTTATCAACTTGCCCTAAATGGAAAAATGATTTGATGAATGAAGACAGAGAGCCATTCATGGAAGCTAATAGTTGGTTATATGAAGGGACCAAAATGACAGTAGATCAGGAACAGGTAGAAAAAGAACTGAAGCTAGGGAAAAATAATAAAGCACCAGGCCCAGATTGAATTAATTTCGAGCTGCTAAAATATGGAGGAAAAAAAGTGGCGACACTTTTAACAAGACTGTATAATGGAATACTAGGTGGTAGCCCAATACCAAAATAAATGAAGCTCCGATATCTCAGCACAATTTATAAAAAAGGGGACAGACAGTATTGCAAAAATTACAGAGGAATCTGTGTTGCAAATCTCTTCGTAAAAATCTTTAGCGAAATCATCAGAAACCAATTATAATACGAGTTTAAAGGTTCAGATGATTAATGTGGATTTACTTCGGGAAGCTCATGCATCGACCATATAATTACCTTAAGGCAACTAACTACTGGAGAAGCATCAAGCCGTATCCCGGAATATTGAATTAATATTTATAGACCTGGAGAAAGCGTATGACAGTGTTCCTCGAAGACTGTCATGGCAAGCCCTAGCCCTACAAAATGCAGGCATTAATACCGACCTGATTGAAATAATAAGAGAAGTGTATGAAGGGGTGTTCCTGCTAACTTAAAATTGGACATTGCCTTTCGGAGCTTTTCCCAACTAGTAAAGGATTATTCCAGGAGTGCAATGTATCTCCCTCCCTATCCAAGATTTTTCTTGAAATATGCCTGAACGAGTGGAGAAAAAAGTGTAAACCCATGTGGATTCGTTTGAAAGAAGATGTATTCCTCTATAACTTATCATTTGCAGACGAACAAGTCATCATCGCCCAGGATACAGAAGATGCTGAGAAAGTTTAAGGTGGAATATCAACAAAGGGGTTTACTTATAAATGCCGAGAAGATGGAATTTGTCATCCAGTAATGATGGCATAGAAATGAATCCAGGAAAGGATCTGAAAAGAGTTCAACACTTTAAATATCTTGGATCCATAATAGAATTGGGGGAAAAAGGTAATCCTTGCTCAATTCAGTACAATGGAGTAGGGATGTCATCCCTAGTACCAAAAGAAATATCTATAAAAGTATAATACTCAGCATTATGACGTATAAAGCAGAATCATAAAGCAGGGCCATAAAGGGCGATCTTAGGAAGAAACTCCTGACCACGAAAATGGACTACTGGCGACGAGCGGCAGGTATATCCAGAATGGATAAGGTCAAAAACGATGCAAGGAGAAAATATAGAAGTGGAAAAAAACATTCTGGAAGAAATTGAGAAAAGTGCGTAAAGTGGTATGAACAAAAGAATGCCTGAAAGAAGACTGCCATGAGACGTACACTCGTGGAAAATAGGTGGAACAAGAAGGAGAGGTAGACCAAGGAAAACCAGGAATAATGAAGTGGAGGAATCCTTGATGGGACATGGTCTGCGAGAGGAATAGGCCTTGGATAGAATAGCCTATAAGGAGACCATACAGCGTCTAGGTTAAGAAAACCCACCGTTTTAGTGGAAAATCCTTTTAAAAAATATATATATATTTCCAATATTTAAATTAATATTTCCATATCTCAGCCATTTATGAAGATAGAGGAAACATATGAAGAATTTTAGAATTATTACAGCAACCCCTTTCTAGTTTTTAATAGTTTCTATAATGATTTTTAACGAAGTAAATTTAATTATGTATAATATGATGAATACAGTGTATCTCCATTTGTATGAAAAAACAAATCTTGGCCTAAAAATACAAGATTTTATTTTTTTTATAATAGAGCCCACTAAAGCCCATCTTGAAATTCTGCCCATATATTTTTATAATATTTTGAGTTTTTGAAAAAAATAATTTTTTGGAGATTTTAAACATTATAATATTGTTTCACTCATTTTAAAAGGCCTTGAGTCTGAAATTATTTTGCATTTGTCATTCCATGTCAAATCACCCAATAAAAAATTAATTGACACCCACTTCTTCAGATTTTGATGAAACTTTCTGATGACACCTGCCAAAAGTAAAAAAAAAAAAAATAATTTTTTATTGGAGGAATTAACATGGAATGGCCCTATTTGAAAATAATAAACCATAGTGTAAAACTGCAGCGTTTTTGGGATTTGTTCAGAATACCTGCTTCTGGCCCATAACACATAACATTTGGCCATTCTGTAATTAGAACGGACCCTCGTTGCTGAAACGTTATTCAATATTTCGCTGGTTTACAAAGGGGGAGGGGAGGCAAAGGGGAACATATCTCGGCGCCAGTATGTAGAGAGCGGCAAATTTCGAGCAAAATTTTAGTTTTAGGTTACATAAAAAATATATGTTTCTGCTTTTGGTCTGTTTTCGTTTGTTTTGGCCCTAGTCCAGTCAATAAAATGTGTTAAAGTCATAAGATGACGATATTTATTTCGAAATGTATTACCTAAAATACCAAGAATCCTCAGCTAAAAGCTGTCTTTGCGTAGTTTTGCATGTGATTTGGTATAAAGATGCAAATAACGGATTATCATTATATATTACCTAAAATACTATGAATTTTATTGCTGGGAAACTGAAAGCAGAGACAGCAAAACTCTAGTTCTTACTCTGCGTTTACACACATATGCACATAGTATTTTTTCATTGTCTTTTTTTTACTACAAGAATTATTTCAAAGATCATTTTTTATGAGCATTGTTTTCATTAAAAAATGAAATAAATGTGTCTGTTATGAAAAGGACTCCGTCGTATGTTTCTTTAAATTTCAAGCGAGTGTAAGCCGGCTCCCGTGAAATGCATTATGTAGCTAAATTAGGATGCATTTTTTTTTTTTTTTTTTTTTTTGCGTTATTACAATCTTAGTTCATTTTTAAGTTTTTCGCAAGGTATCATAATGATAGGAACTAGAACCTGTTCCAGTCAGTAGCGGTAAATTCCATTTGTGTATATGAGCACGTTATTTATAAAAGACAAATACAATTACTTTATGATATTAAAAAAGAAATAGAATATATTTATTTAAGATTAAGCAAATCAACGGAAACGGAACGCCTTCATTCTGACAGAAGTAATAACAGCTTGAATTCTAACAAGCACAGCTTGAACAGTGAGCCCTCTGGAGATGGTCCAAAAGGTTGAGAGGAGGCTGGTTGCACGTGTTAGAGGGGCTAACTGTTTGCCTATATTCGCCTCGTGAGAACACATTTTCCGTGCCTCAGATCGTCGCTTGGGTTTAAAAAAAAAGTACTTTTTAGAAGTTGTTCTAACATAACATCTAACATTCAGTGTACGAATGTTAAATTATTTTCTAATTCATGTATAAGTTATTTATTTTCACAATACCAGTAATATTGTAAAAAAAAAAAAAAAAAAAAAAAAAAAATTACTCTTTATTTTTCAAAGAAAAATGATGCTGTACACAATTAGGACTTTTAACGCCCACAAGCTGTTAGGAAACTGCCAGCTTTACACTGACAGCCCTTGTAATATAACCACAAAAACGTAAGATTCTCTACTTGGGTATTCTATATCGTATTTTTGAGTTGGTAGCTGTAAAAGATGCTATATTCTATATTGGTTGCTATATCTTGTTATATCAGTGTATCGACCCTATCTATGGGTTCTATGCGTTTGAGGTATGCTCTTGGGGCTCTCCCAGCCTCTATAAAGTGAATAGCCTTATTGGAGGAAAAACCTGGCAATTGAGCGTGATTCTGTCTTAATCACATTTTTTTTTATTCTCTAAAAAATGCTTTGTTTACATAAAACATTACTGACTTGGTAAAATTTTTTGAGAGATGCTGCTTCCAGATATTTTAAAACTTAAATGCACAGAGATTGGTAGGTACATAGAGAGTGACAATACACACTGATTAACTGGCAATCTCACTAGCCCATTAACTTTCATTACTATTTTTTTAATAAATAAAACTACGGTATTCATTAATAACTACACACTTCTTCATGTGCAATCCATTTCATTCCAGCAAATATTTTTGTCATCCTGATTGTTGAATATAAATTAGGAATACAAACCATAATATTCGCTTTTAACAAGTTATAAAGAAAATTTACTAGGTTTAATTCATTATTACTGGGTGTTAGTATGAATCCTAATATTATCACTATCATATATCATTATATTTTTATACTAATGCTCATACCAGTCGCATGTCCCATTATTTGAAATTTTAACATTGACTTTGTTTAGCTGCCAGAAAAGCTAATCTATTGCAATTAAAATAAATTAGGTATGAAAACAAGCTCAGTATTTTTAGAAAAGAAAAACAAATTTATCACGGTATAATTACATTGGCAATTATTTAAACTGTCACATCCTCTGGTTAAATTGGTTGTCCCCTGGTCAGGTATCTCACTCCCTCACTTTTTTCATAAATGAACTCTAAGTAAACTTCTACATCTGAGGAAAACAGTTATCAAGTCTTATCAGTTTCCTCTAAACCAAATTGTAACAAATGTTGGATGAAACATCCATTAATATGCTGTGACTGAGATGCTAAGTTAGAAAATGTGCTGTGCGTTTGGTGATCCTCACTCCCTCACCTCCTCATATAACAGAGAAGGCAAGTTAAAATTTGATGAATTTCTATTGGAGTTTTGTATTTATGGAGGTTTTATGGAGTTAGGTGTGGTGTAAATAAGGAGGTTCTAAAGTTAATGTCTGATCAGTAAACAATGGAAAAGCACAAAAACCTCACTCCCTCACTTTTTATTTATTATAAAATTGTATTTCATTCAATATGTCTCTAATTTAGTTGCTTTCTAAAAATAGACTAAAATTAATTTATCTTATACATTCTGTAATAATTTAATAATAATAAAAATAATAACGTTATAATTTAACTAAAAATTAATGAAATTAAATATATTTTTATAAAAATATAATTTTTTTACTTTATTGTAATTATTTCCTTGTAATATTATCTCGTCCTCACTCCCCTACTTTACTATGCTCACTTCCTCATACACCTCCACCTCCTCACTTTTGAAAATTGGAGTATTTAAATTTATCTTCCGTTCTAGAAACAATTACAATGTGATACTTTGACAACACTATCTGAGATGCAAGCAAAATCAATAATTTTTTTTTACAAAAATTACAGTGCTATCTGAAGTAATAAGAAAATTACTATAAAATCTCCTGGTACAACTTTACAATCGAGTTGCATCATCAGTGCATGCACCCGAAGGTCGGGCCTGTCTTTTTAACATCAGAATGCTTACCCGTAGCTTATACTTAAGTATATATTCACTTCAAGATTCATTTGGATGATTGACTTTTGTTAAATAATTTATTAGCCAAGGAATAGAAACTGATGCATGAAAGGCAAGAATTGAGGCTGTACTACAGCTGGGAAGAAGACTACCGAGACAGCAACCTCCAAGGTCCCCAGGGCATGCCTAATAGATTGATCTGTCGCTGGCTGCGAACCAAGGATGGGTGGATCAGCTATATAACAAAACAAATAAATGTATTCTATATGTATTGTTTAAAAAGAAAACTACGATTATTTTTCTTTTTTCCATTTCTAGACAACGCTAAAAGTAATTACTTAATTTAATAAAAATTATAGTCTTATCCAGAACAGTATTGGTTTAGCTTCTAAGTACTGAGTGAAATTAGACTGAATAAGTTAGTTCCTTTTATTACTAATTGGGAAGTGATATGATAACTGCAATTCATTACACAAATACATATACTTGAAATATGAACAATAATCAAGATCCTATATGCAATAGAGAAAACAATTATATCAAAAGAAATAATCTTTATTTCATAACTAAGAAGAGAAAACTTATCATTAATACAAAAAAGGAAACTTTATAACCTAAATACAAATTATTATTACAAGTATGAAGTTAAAAGAAAAGAAGTACTGTAACCCTATGAGCATTTATCAACTATTTTGGGTGCTGTTTCACTACAATCATTCACAGGGTCGATAAGGCTCCACTTTCTGGTACAGCCGAGAGTCCATTGAATCATTTAATTAAATACTGGAGACATTCTTTAATATCACAATTATAAGAGAGAGGCCAAAGGTGAGATAGTTGAGAGTATTTCTTTTAATAAGTGCTGGTGCAGCTAATTCTGGCCCAGGTAAAGTTCAGCAGGAAGATAAAATAAGATTTCTTACCTGTAGATTGAATCATTTCTACCATTGTCTTTCTACTATTAAAGGGCTGGAACCGGCAGAACCATAAAACCGACGCTACCTGTTAAGTTGGAGACAAGCATAAGATGACCAGCTTCTATGACCTCAGAACACAGGGCCAGGCACAACCGATCAGAGGCCGAGCAAAGTAGGTCAGACTTACGCAGATTCTTCTAAGCGTTTTTAAATGAATTATCTGGATCAAAAAGGTCCATCTATTATGGTTATGAACAGAAACAATACAAATGGTAGTTAAAATGTACAATTACATACTTCAAACGAATATACTAACTGTGGATCGGCTTCAAAACAATTACCTGTGCCAAAGGAGGAGGGTTATTGCTTTCTAGGTATTCTGATAAATAATACAAGTTAGTGAGCGGCCAAACAGTATTTTTTTTTTTTTAGAATTATGAATTTTATAAATATTTTACAAGTTTTCACATTTTAATGGTTTATATTCTGTATTATGTATATCATTGCTTAGGAGTTCATAGATCCATTTTTATCAATTTTCTAAATTGATAAAGGTTATATAAACTTTTCCTAGGACAATTGCGTTTTGGAGCAGAAAAATTATTATAAGAATCTGCACTTTAAAAAAAAAAAAAAAAATCACTAATAGATGAAAAATAATGACTAAAAAAAAAAAGGTTTTCAAGACCAATGAAAAGACTCAGTTTTTTTTTTAAATTGACTAATATTTTTTTGTAACAAATCACTTTAAAGCAAACTAAATCACCAGTAATCATTTCATAAGAAAAATGATTATTTTAGAAACATTTTTTGTTTAATCTTTACCAAATTTTATGCTCACTTTGTCTACATCAGATAAAAACAAGAACTGAAGAAAAAAGCAGAAAAACCGTATCTGTCCTCGTGGAGAGTCAAAAATTGAACAATAAAATCATGAAAATGCTAGTTAGTCATCAATCATAAAATTGATAGCCGTTTGCCTTGCTATCAATACCCTCAATATACTAACTACTTCAAGGAGGAAAAAAAAAAAAAAGATATATATACTTATACTTCCTCTTTCAGAAGATATTATGGCTAAGAATTTTAAAAATAGAACATAGGTTTCTTTGAGTTATGAAACCACACCATGTAAACATTAAACAATACTTGCTAAGAGGCTACATACACCACTATAATGCTGTAGGCACGGATACAAAATAATTAATTACCATGTTTATGTCAACTAAAGGATAGGAATATTTTAAAGAATATGTCATTGCAAGCATAAATAATAAACAACACTTCATTTACATATTCTCATTTCTCATTTATTTAATATTACATAATCTATCCATACAAATTTACAATATTTACATCAATTATAAATCCATGAAGTCACAGTACAAGAAAATCATATTTAAAATATCCGAATCTAACTAAAAAAAAATTTATACAGATTAAATTATAAGATTAACGAATTCATATTAATTTTAAAAAATAACAAGAGGAATTTGTTATTAATTTCATTATTGCAGGTAGCGAGGCTATAACAACACAAAGTAACATGGTTGGTAAAAATAAATTAATACAATGTTTTCGTACATGCAATATCGCACCTTGAAAATATTTAAATTTATCAGAGAGTCAAACATTCAAAATGCTCTTGGTTAATAACTACATATTTAAAATTAATAAAGATAAAAAATATTTTTACAACAATCTATGTCATAGCCACGTTTTTAACTTTGACTAATGACAACCGGTTACTAATCAATTCTTATGCAATAGAGGTTACAGACATAGTCATCGAATGGCTTTGTTTCTTAAAAAGATCAATAGTAAGGGTTGACAAAAACACAGGTATTGAGTGATGTTGAAGAAGAATGTCATCAACCAGCTCTGTGAGTGTTTTGCTATACTCAGTCTCTAGGAGTTCCATACCATTGCCAGTCATCTAAATAATAAATTTTAATATTGTTAAATATCAAAATCTCAAAACTCAAATAATTAAAAAAATTGTCTCTTTCCTTTTTTAAATTCCAATTCATCAGTTATTATGATGAAATATTAGCTTTTAAGAAAATGAAATAATAGTTCAATTATTACACAGAAAGCTTCTTGATTAACTATTCTTGGAATACAATTCTTTTCGAAAAATAAATTAAAAAGAACTCTTTCCAAAAACAAAATCTATCAGGATTTCATTCAAGACCCATACCCAGAAAAGAAACTGTTGCCAACTTTCGATTATTAAATGGGAACAATTGACTGCAGAGACATTTCTATAGACTAAGGCATCAAATTCAGCAGTGAGGACTGAGACCATCTGAACACATCTCCAACTTTTGCGACCATTATAAATGGCATTGGTGGAAAGGAAGTAATCAATATTGATTATATTATGTTCAACAATGCTTTAAGATTGTATCATATGAAATGCCAATTTTTGGGAAAACATGAATGGGTAAGATCTAAAAGATTGTATCATATGAAATGCCAATTTTTGGGAAAACATGAATGGGTAAGATCTAAAAGATTGTATCATATGAAACGCCAATTTTTGGGAAAACATGAATGGGTAAGATCTAATTTTACTAGTTCATCAAAATATTCTTTTGTAAAGTTCTTCTAATGAATAAGTTTTTTATTCCTTCTTTAAGTCGGAAGAAAATCATTTCCTAGAAGGCATTTTTTTTTTTTTTTTATCACATTTCAAGTTTGAAACACTCGGCTTTTGATAAAATAGTCCAAAGTCTTAGAAAGAGATTATCAGTTGGAAAGTGGGAACTGAAGAACTCAAATTTTTAAACCTCGAAAATCTTTCAGGATAAATCTCAAAATGGATTTTTGAGATTGACCAGTTAGAAGAATTAGTAAACAAAACATACTTCAACAAAATTAGAGTTTTGTTCAAATTATTAATTAACTAATCAATAAATAGTCATTGTACTCATATTTTATTAATTTCATCTTCAGAATAGACATTTCACGGGATAAAATCAGATAGGATAGCTTTGTGTACTATTTTTTTTCTTTACAAACAAATTAATTCTTAATAGATTTATGCACGACCAATCAACTCACCCTGACTTATAATTTAGCTGTTGAACGAAAAATTGCAATAAGACTTAACACACATTGCATAATAAGACCAAAAGATCAAATAAGAAAGGAATATAAATCTCATAAGCACACATTGGTTAGGTACACACTGAAATGAATTTGATACTTGGATACTAGTCAAATATAAACTGATGCTTTTAATCAATGAAAACTTACAGGAAAAAATATGGGTTCATATTTTATTAGTGCTATTTTATAAAAACTTGAATATTTTTTTAGAACCTAAACATGTTTCATAATTACCTTAAAAATAAGGTGATGTTCCTGTGACTCAGCATAGAGGCTCGACAGTCGATACAGGCTATTAGGGAGTCCATCAACTTTGTAGCCAAGCAAAGCATAAATAGCCTCACGGAACTCATGTCCTTTTGTCTTGAAAGCTTCTTTCAACCGTTGATTAACAGTTTCTTGACTTTTAATCTTCTCTCGAAGTTCTGTAAAGTGATAAACATAAAACAGAAAAAAAAACAACCTTATCTCATATAGTATTGAAGGACACAAGTATTCTATTCAAGAATCAATGAATATTAAATAATTATCAAACAATAAATGAATTAAAAACAACAATAAAATTCAATTCAGTAAGATTCATGGCTTAGAACATCTGTCCCTTCCATAAGATTTTAATTCATTGTATTTCATAGTAAAAAAATTGAGTGCCTTGTTTACAAGAGCTAATTAATTAAAATTGAAAATTAATAAGGCTGGCCTCTGAACTTTACAGCTATCCCTCTGAATCATACCACCACCTAAACCTTCTTTCTTGCTAGTTTTTTATCACTTTAGTAACCCCAAATCAAAGAAAACAAATATTCTTCTATGTCTGCATAGGATGGTCTTCCCTTTTCTTAAAAGCTCCTGCTGTTTTACCATTGAATTATTACACACAAGGAAAGAAGATGCAACTAATTTCACTGTTAATTAAAGACCAATAATCAAAGAGAAAATTTATTTCATAATATAAAATTAACATTTAATGAAAATTATGTACCTCCTTACATGGGTCACATTGTCACATAGGGTAGCAGTGGTTATGGTTGGTGAATTTCATTTAATGTTCTGTGATGAATCATGAACTAATAATCAATGAAATGAAACAGACGGTACGCTCTGGCCACAACCATAGCAACTAGTGCTCCCCAGAGGATAATCAGTGAAATCTCGCACCTCATTAGCTGCAGCGAGGAATTCCTTATATTATTTCTATTGTGTAACGAAATGTATTAATACTATCAGATTGTAAATATGAATCATATGTATATATTATCAATAAATTTGTATGGGCAGAGATGTACTGGAGGGATCTCAAATAAAGGAACAGTTAGGATGCCTCCTGACACTGATGTTTGCTATGATTTTACGATACTCGGGTCGAGACTAACTGTAGTAAACTTCCCTCTCTATCTTTCCAGGACTGTCCCAGGAAGATGAAAATTCTCACCTCTGGGATTCCTTAAGTATATCTTTGGCTATTATTTGTAACACTACTGGAATATTTTTTAATATCCTATATCTTTCCTTATTTTCTTGATTCAACAATTACTGAGGGCTGGTTCCCCTCAGTTTGTTACCTCTGAGGTTCGAATGCTGATGCCCTTTTCTCGATTTCCACAGGGTCTGGAAGCTTGTTCCCTTCATCTGCACTTCTTAAATCCTTTGAAATTTTTGAAGGCTGGTTCCCTTCAGGGTTGCGTTAACTTCAGAAGGCTTGTTCACTTGAGGTAACCCCTATCTCATCCTCATTGACACATCCTACCCTTTACTTTAAGAAGAACATGCAAGTATCGAGGACTTCGGAGGTCAAGTTCACCCCTTGTTACAAACTTTTCATAAATAAGCAAAAAGCAAACAGGTCTTCTTCCGAAAACTTTACGAAAAAACCTATAGTAGAAGAAAGTTTTGCATTAAAAGTTAAGAATGGATTTGAAGTTCTATAAATTTAAATGATTGGCGAATATAGACAAATTGTGGGAAGATATAAGGAATAATATTCAAGATTTCAGTAATTCTGTCCTGATTAAAAGGAAAAATAAGATGAAAAATGTTTGAAAATGTACAAAGGAAAACAGCAGAATCAGATCCTCTAACTAATCCAAATGAAAACTGTGTTGCATGCTTCCATAGCTTTACGAATGAAACGTTTTAATCATTTAAAAATAAAAAAAGGAATATCTTGAAAATAAAATCATAAAACTGGAAACCAATAAAATCAGAAATAACAATTTCCCTCCTTCTACAAACCAGAGTGTGGAACTTCTAATAAAAGAGTCCATTAAGGAGAAAGTCGGAATAGTAATTGAAAATTAAAATCATAACAAGCAGCCAGAATCGACAATATTCCTATCCTAATGAAAAATTCAAGGCATGCAAAGAAATTAAAATACCTAAAATACATTTGTCAGTAAAAAATATCTAGAAAAAAAACATTGTCTGAGTAACAGAAAGAATCTACACTGATTCCAATCGACAAAAAGGCGAGAAGAGATTGTAATATCTACTGGGGAATACCAGTCCTCCGAGCATTTTATAAAGTAATTATGCTAATTTTAACAGGCTAAATCATGGAGTATGAAGAAAAAATAATCTAAGGCAATCAATGTGTATTCAGGCGGAAACAATCAAGAATTAACCAAATATTTTCCTGACTACAGAAATAATGGAAAGGAGAATACAGTGATACATAAGAGAACAAAACAGCTCATAAAAGAGCATAAATCTCTATTGACCACCAGAAGGTGTCTAATATTGTAATAGACCAGCAACACCAAAGAAACTAGTTAATCCAGCATGAATATATATGTCATGTCTCAAACATTTAACAGAGTCCGAAAAGATAATTTAAACTCGGGGAAGTTTGATGTCAGTTCAGGTTTACAACAGGGCAATTTCCTTTCCCAAGTTTAATTTAATTTAGCACTGGAATACATCATGAGAAAGATAATTCATATCAAAATTCATACAGGCATATTCAGAAGTTTAACTATGGAGGGTAAAATGGCCATGTTCGGTTATGCCAATAATTTAGTCTTGTTGGGTAAAGATGCAGAAACAATAAAACCAAATACAACACTGACGGATGCTATTGCAGAACTAGACCTCGAAATAAATACAAATAAACAAAATGTATGGTTAGAAGCAAAAACGGAAATGATTTTTGGAATATAGACAGTAGGAGTGATACATTTGAATAAATAGAAAAGTTTCAGTACCTAGGTTCTACAATGTCTAAGAGAAATGAAATTTATGAGGAAATAACATCAAGGTTAACGGTGAGAAATGCTTGATATTTCCTGGTTGCAAAGATATTCAATTCATGTTAATTGTCCAGAAACCTCAAAGTATGGATTTCCAAAACTTATGTTTCCTACTGTTCCTTACATGAAATGTAGTGACACTGTCATCTTCCATATAGATTTGTAGGTATTGTTTGATCCTGCATTGCTAATAAAAATAGACAGCCATTAAGAATTCAATTAATAGACATTTCTAAATAAGTGGCAGAGATATTGTCTCAAACCTACATCTAGACCGGAAACTAGGAGGAAATATGGGGGCACTTGCCCTGGGTGGCTGAATTTAGAGGCTAGCAAATATTGAGAGAAAAATCCTAGTTCTGGCCTTGCTCTAGAATATAATGTCTACTCAATGAAGAGTTAAGATTTGTAAATTGTATTATTCACGTGGATCTCACCTAATATTTCTTTTGAAGGATCCTCCTTTTGTGCTATCTGCTGGGTAATGTCATTCACATTTCCTTCAAGATAAAGATTTAGTCGCTCTTTGGTTTCAAACAATTCTTTCCGAAGTGTAGCTAGTTCATCTTGTCTGCTATTGACAGCTTCATCAGTGGGATTCAACCTAGAAATTTAAAAAAAATAAATTAAAAAAAAGTGCTAATAATTATCAGATACTATTTTTATAGTATATGAGAAAATGAAGCTTATACAACATAATACAGATTTCCTAAAAAATTTTAAATTCTTATTTGTAAATAACTGCTTAATGAATAGCAAAAGTTATTGTTGTAGATAGCTTCTAGATGCATTAAATTTGTTCTTGTTTTAATGAACAACAGCACTTATAAACTTATTTATCCCCATATCTGATACATATAATAGAAAAATAATCAAAAATAAGGAAACAAATCAAATATGCAAATTGAAACACATAAAATGCTTACTTAAAATGAAGTATTTTAGTATTAAGTGTATTAAAATCCCCTTTCAAGGATCTATGATCAATTTCAAACTCCAATTTTTCAATCTTTTCTTTGTATTCTTGGTTTTCTTTTTTCAATTTCTCTATTTCTGCAGTAGAATGTTCTTTCTCAATAGTATACATGCTGTTGGATGCGACTATAACAAAAAAATAATAATGAGGCACATTGATTACAATTAATTTATGGTACACTAAGTTTACAAATGAATACAGTTGAAAACTTCTTTGAACTATAATATTTAACTTGATTATTTTCAGAATTCTATAAATATTCAAAGCAAAATAGAAATTATTTAAATCACAATATGGGCTAATAAGGATTAATTCAATATGACACTAGAGCTCAAATTTTCACCTCATAATTGCTATTCACAAAGCATATCAATTAATATTTAGGAGCATTGTTTGACGTTAATCAATTTAGGGAAGCCAATGAGGAAACAGCGATAAATCTTAAAATAATGTTAAAATCAAATGACCATTTAACAGCCAATAATCAAATGCCAAAATCATGATGGGATAAAACTCTAATGAGATTGTCAATCAAAACAAATAAAGCAAGAAAATAATTCCAGGAAACAATTGTCTACTATTCCTTGCTCATCATCAAGTACTCCCACTATCTCACTGGCAGATCTACTGTTTTTTGCCACTAGCAAAATACCTCTATGGCATAACAACATAAACGTTGTTACAAATTACTTGTTTAGAATATCAAGTGCTGGGCTGTATATTGCATTTAAAATTTCTGGATAGGCCTCATTTAATCCCCCATTTGGTCTCGCTGTCTTTCTTTAAATAAGCCAAATGAGATGTGTGGATAGTGGATGTGAGGAAACCCAATTAATATATCTATTAGGATGTAAGACTAATAACCTGCTTTGTTAGCTGACAGACCTCGAAGTCATAGAAATTGTAAATAATTTTAAAAAAAGAAAAGAAGAGAGAGTGAAGAGGGAGATAGGATTCAAAAATATAAAGAATAGGAGAGAGGTGGTATCAAGTTTGGGAGTTCCAGAAATTGAAAGTTAAGGCTAGGAAAGACCATTAGGGTGTTACTGGAAAAATTAAGATCAGGGAAAATGTCAGTATTAATAAAGCTGTACTGATTATATGGTTTTGATTTTTAATGAAAATTGAAAAAAAAAGAAAAAAAGTTCAATGCCTTGATTTGAAATTGAAATGGCTTCAATACTGACTGGCATATATAAAATATGGTGCATTCAATGAGATAGAAATTAATACTATATTAATTTACGATAATTTAAAGCAAATTATTAACAAGGAAAAAAAATGTATAAACAGTTATTAAAAGATTCTGCACTAACAGGAAAGTTCTGCAATAGCAATCTTTGAACAATAAAAGTTTCCTCAATAGAAGAAAATAAACTCATGATACAAAATATCTTTGTAACAAATACTAGTTCTCAGATATTTTTTTCCAAAATCAGATTAATACATTTCAATTTATGTAGTGCCATCCTATTAAGATAACAAGAATAGATTAGCAGACTCTGATAGAGCCCTGCCAACGAAATTTGTTTTTTTCCAGTTCATAATCAGACAAGGAGACTATAGACTAAAGAGACCTGAATCAATATAGTCTTCATGATATTCACTGGTTCATAATCAGAACTCAAGAGGCTATATTACAACCATTGTAAATAATACATTTATATATTCTTTTATGTATTTACACTATAAATACAGCATACTCTCCCGATACACTATAAAGGATCCAAAATGTTTTATTCTACTGCTAGCTTAGCTTAGTAGATATCTCAATCTAAGACAAGCATTGCAATGCATTGCAACTTTTAAAAAAGCACGGCAATAGATAATTAAAAAATATTAATGAAGGATAATGCCTAATAAGCAGAGATCACTTGACATGTACTAAAATTATAATAACATGACTATTGCTTACTTTTTGGAAGATTTTTTTATATAGATACATTTCATACAAATTTGACAAGGACATTTCATACAAATTTGATATGTAATACTCAGTTAAGCCCTAAAATTCTGATACCAAAAGAACACTTAAAATCACCTACGCAAAGAAATTAATAAACATCATTTCAAAATATTTTCCAGTCCTATATTTTCTTCTAATATAATTTGCCAAATGCTACCATAATTCTGTCATTCAAAAAATGGGATGAAGTTTTTATAAATTGCCAATTATTTATATCTGTTTTTATTTTGATTAAATTCAATAATAAAAATTGCAATTCATAGATATATGTACTTTATTATCTTAATAAATCGGTCTCAGATTTGATTTTCAGTATTTTTTGCTTCCGTCTCTTAGATGTAAATGTTTTTCCTAATAAGACAACTCCTGAAGAAGAAGTTTCCATTATTAATCAACCTTACTATCAAATAAATACATAATTTAAGCTTGTTCCAAAATTATAAATTTGTATTAAAATTCAGGCATTGAAAAATACATAAAAGTCAAACCTGGTGTAATAAGAGAAGGATCTGCTTCCATTTGTTTAATCCTTTCACGATACCCATCAACAAGTTTTTCCAAGAGTTCTATTCTTCCATCTCCAACTAAATGACTTCCACTAATAGTCACTTCTTTTTGACAGGAATCAATAAGACTTCGAAGATCATTACGCTCCTTTTAAACAAAAAAATTACTACAACTGTTTCTGTGATATTTACGTATCTTATAATCATACAAGGCTACCATAAAATGCAGTTATGAAATAAATATATTTGGATTAAAATAAAAAGATCAGTCAGTTATATCTTGTTACATATTTAACCACGTGAACAGAACCTATGGTAGGTGAGAATGTCAAATTATAATGAAAAAAAGAAAGTAAAAAATATGAAATTACCCAAGCAATGAGAGCATTTTGTTTCTTGAGCCTTTTAAGATTATTATTTGTGGTTGCAAGTTCTTCTGTTAACTTTTCAATATCCTGTTTCAATTTACTAATTTCACTAAGAGCCAATTTTTCAGCATCCTCCATACTCTTCAGCCTAAACATGATAATTATAATTAAACACTAGACTTTACCATAAGGCTGAAGAAGCATAGCAACCTACGCTGTTCAGAATCTCAAACATACATATATATATATATATATATATATATATATATATATATATATATATATATATATATATATATATATAAATAAATATATATACTCTACAAAACGATTCTGAAGTGAAGCTATTTTTGTTCTAAAATATATAGTGAAGAATGGTCCAAAATCAGCGCAGTCATTATTCTAGAAACTAAGGCCCTACTTAAAAACTATCTCAACCCAAAATAAAAGATTCCTTGTTATGTTTTGTATCTCTGTATTCCAAACATTATTATTTTATATGCCAACAACTTAAGGGAGAAGTTTGTGAACGGAGCCTATACCAGGAGGTTATGATGCTCAAGATGTGAAAAATGTTCTTCCTCTACATAACTTCAGACAGATAGCAAGCTACCTTGTCAAATACACCATCTTGAACTTATTTTTCAGCATTTTGATTTTACACTTTTTAACATTGAGTATTAAATAAGCAGTATAGAATAATTCATAAGTTGACTTTTATTTCAATAACAAAAAGTTATATTTAGTGTGCACTAAAAGATTCTCCCTCAAGTTGTTGGCCTGTAAAATATACTACCGATTCCTTCATTTTAGGAGTTCGAAAAAAAATGGCTTATGTTGCTCAAAATTTTGAAATTCTACACTATCTTAAGGAATTAATAAAAACGGATAAAACCAGTTAGGAGAACAGTAGAATAAAACTTGGGTTTGAATATTTTAATACCATTATTGTGAACAAAATTTGCCCCTAAGACAACAGAAATATATAGAAACAGATTTTTACTTGTTATTCAATTGGGATTGCTGAGACACTGTAAGGAGGCTGCTAGTCTGGAGTTGCCTTAGATAGACTGACAGCTGAACAGCACCCGAGCCAGCTCCTAATACGTCTGTTGCAAGATTCCTGGAAAGGAAAAAATATACATTAACGTCACACTCATATTTGAAAAATGAAGTTCTAAAATCAAACACCAAATTCTAATAGGCTTAACACCAATCAATTCAAAATAATGGGAAAATGAGATATATTGAAAAATAAACAAAAAGTATATATTTATCAAACCTGTATTCTGCAAGCTTTCCTTCAGCTATTCCAAGATCAACTCTAAGCTTGAGAAGTTCAGTTTCTCTTTCTTCCAGAGTTGTTAAACGTGCCTTCATTTCTTCTACAAGTGATTCAAGATGAACAGCATTTGAGCAGCTTTCCCTAAAATGAATTATACTGTCAATCATAATAATAATAAAATAATAATTTTCAAAACTAAAATTCTTGAACTGTTTAATCAAATCTAAAATAATCAGTATAAAACATCACTAGCTTATTCAAAAAATTAATTATAGGGTATGTAGTGGTAAAATTATGTGTGGAACAAAAGTATATAGTGGTGTTTTAAAAACATAAACCAAGTTTCATGAGCCTGCAACCGGTCTGTATTTGCGTTGGATCTAATGTCAGTTGTGAAACAGAATTCAATGGCGTTACTGTTGCACTGAGCCAAAAAAATTAGGCAAATCACTATTTAACAGTTTTGGTGTAATATATTCAAAAATTCATCTAACTATTTTATGAAACAGATTGCAGAGCTTTTGCTTTCATATTTTTTTCTATTAGACTTTTTAATTCATCAAAAAAACCTCCAATGTTTACATAGTTCAGGAACCTGTTCAGCCAGGAAAAACAAAATGGGCAGAAGGTAAAAGTTCGCAAGATCTGTAGGGCAAAATTACATATCTATAAGCATGCTTTGACCGGATGTACAGTGGTTTATCCTATTTCAAATTAATAGCTCTTATTCTATTCTAGGTTTTAAAACCTACAATGAATATACTCTACCGAGGTACCACAACAGCAGCTCTGACCTTAATATGGGCTTCTCTGAAGATAAAGGCAACTTTGTTGTCAAAGAGATACAAGGGAAAATCAAGGATTTTTTTTCTGTTTAAGTTTTCAATTAATTATTTTTATCATGATGGCTAGGATGGAGTGTTTTACAAATAAGTACCCAACACTTGCCGGTTCCAAGAGACAGAAGAAGACAGTTTAGAAAATTGTGATATCTCTGTTGATAATTCTCCAATGGAAGCGGCTCTTGGACAGGATTTAGTGAAGATCATAATGTATAAACTTCATGCAAAATATTGGTGAAATTGATGATCAATTGTTCTATAAATATCAATATCAATAAATAACAAAATTGAGTACTTTTAACCCCACCTACTCTAGCTAAACCACTAAAACTCATGAAGGGTCTCGTTTTCAGTATTTGTTAAAGAAGTACTGATTCTTGACTAATGGTTATTATACAAGGAAGTAATGTCATCAAATCCATGCTGAACCACAACAATTTTCCCCCAGGCTGTTGAACATTAGGGTATACATTTTAGAGCCCTCAGAGTGCCAGATTACTGGACGTGCTGGAATAGATAACGGTCTGATTATAGAGACTCCACTGTATATAGTAATTTCAAACAACCTAGATCCTAAGCTCAATATTTCAGATATCAGATTTTACATAAGTGCAGTTGTATGATTTTTGTTACATCACTGATATAATGGTGAGGATTTACAAACATTAAACATGAAAATCATCATAAACATATAACTCAAAGCCAATGGCACCCATGAGTATTAAAGCGGAATTTCATTAAATGCAAGCTTTTTGTTGGAGGAATTAATTATGGCCTAAGAGAATCAAAATTTATTTGTTGCATACGCTTAGAAAGAATTCAATCTTCCCACTAAATAAAGAACAGGTGGATAACCTGTAGATAAGCCACTCTTCCTCTCTTAGATGAAGTATTAGACCCAAATAAATATAACTCACTTTAATTTTGAATTCTGTTGAGCATATGATTTTAATTGCCTTTCTAATTCGGAATATCTCATAAGCTTATTCTGTTGAGATTTAACCATTAAATCCATTTCTTCATAGCTTTTTTTGGCACTTTGCAGTTCCTATAAAAAAAAAAAAATTAAAATTATGAACAAATAAATGAAAAATTAATCTTCATTCCAGGAAATTATTCATGACAAAATTTATAGCAATAAACTAACAAGCAGAATATTACCTTAATTGTTAAATGTGCATTTGCTAAAGCAGCTTTGGTAGTTTCAAGCTCAGATGCTGCTTGCCTAAACTTCAGCAATTCAGAATTGATAGTGTTACATTTCTCATCACACAATTCAATGTCAGACTTCAAACGCTGATTCTCAATATGAAGAGACTTGAAATGTTGATCTTTCTCTGACAACTGATCTTCTAACTAAAAGCCAAAAATAATGCTTATGTTATAGCTGCATAGGAGAAGGGGGATATTAATGATGTGAACAATATAACATCAACTTGATATTTTTCATATTTTTTATTAAAATTTCATACCATCTATCATCTTCAGAAATGAAAATAAAATAAAACATTTATTTATAATGAATTACTAGTAGTGTGAAGTAAACAAATATACAAATAAACATAATTCTACCCATTTCTCTCAACAATATAATATTATTACTGATATTTTTGAATACTAAGTACTACTGAGAAAATAGAGAAGTTTTTTAACAACTGTGATTTAGTTTCTTGAATGTTAAATCATTCATAACTAAAACAAATTGCGTTTTTTAAAAAATGATACCACTTTAATTTTAATAGCAATTTCCAAGTTATAAGATATGAGAAGAATAAAGTACAATTTGTAATTTAGCTATTTTGCTTAGCATGCAATTACAAGCAATATGATGGAGTGAGAGGTTGATCTTTGGTTTGTGAGGAGTGGAGAACTGGCTCAGATAGTGCCCGCACTTTGTTCTGTCCTCAGTACAACCATGACCAAGCAAGAGGTAGATTCGTCTGTTACAAAACGCATAAGCATTAGGTTTTTAGCCAATGGAAGGATTTTTGAGACGCATATGAACATATGATGAAACATGGGTCCCATATTATATACTTATAATTATACTCCCAACTCAAAAATGGTGAGAAAGGAATGGTGGGATGAAGGCTAGCCATTGAAGGAAAAAACTTTTCTCTCAGCCAGAAAAATTAGTGCAGCGATGCAACTCAATGAACAGTGAATATGGCTTACTATTGCCAGTTGTTACAATCGGCAAAAAACACCTACCGAAATAAAAGCTGCTACATATGCCCACTAGAGATGTCATCCTTCTCCATAGCATTAGGCCTCACACCGAGATCTTGACTATAGATAAATTAGGGAAATGGCCCTTAAGCACCCTCCTCATAGTCCAGACTTGACCCCCTGTGACTATATTTAATTCGTAACCCATAAAGAATCACTTGGAAAAGAATGATACAAAAGCAAGGCAAAAACAGAGGAACACGTGTGCAACAGGCGGACAACTCGCCCTCAAACTTTGTATGAACAAGAAATATCCAAGCTTTCAATTCGGTGGCAAAAGTGAGGAGACTACATTGAGAAATGCTATGAGTATGGTTTATATATTACATTAACCAATAAATATACTCATAAAAAATAGTTACTGTTTATATTTGATTCATCCTCGTACTAAGCCATATATTTATCTAAATTGATTCAGATTTAAAGAATTCATAACTGTTGTAATCATCTAAATATTCCTGCGCTTTAGAGAATATGGAAGTTAGAAAAAAGTAATTATTGAACTCTGATTATTTTTGTGCTTAAAATTAAATTATTTTACAGAATCACTTAGCTGAAACTATGAATATTTAGTGATCATACCTGGGATAGTTTATGTTTCAATTCAGTGTTTTCATCATAAAGAATTATATTTTTTGTTTCCTTTTCACTTCGATCAGAATTCATTTTTTCTGTAAGACTAGCAATTTCATCTTTCAGTTTTTCTTCTCTTCTTTTCAAAATAGTAACTCTTCGTTCCAATTGCTGAATCTTAAACATAAACATAATAATTAAAATTTACAAAAGGATACATAGGCACTTCTTTCTGTTCTTTACATATGCAAAGCGTTGCTGCTTACTCTAACAGAAGTACAGCATCTTAAGGTTATTGAAAAGAAATCAATAATCTTTGGGCCAAACAAAGATCAAAGAACTGCAAAACGAGATGAAACAACTTTGTTATTACACAAAAGAGTATTGTGTAACCCATACCCAGTAAATATAATTTAAGTAACATAATAAATAGTAAAGATAACTTCAGTAAAATCCTGGTGATTGAAATGAGTATATAAAGTAGTTGGGCTGGGTTAAGAATAAAATCCTAAAAAGGTATTTGGCAATTAAGGTCAATGTGCACAGACCATAAATGGAAGGATCATGTTAGTTCTGATATTTTGATGGTTTTTAAAGCATGGATATGTAAATGGTTAAAAAAAATAAATAAATGTAAGGATTTATTTTTATAATAGATGCATGTCATGATAAACAGAAAAAATATATATATATATATATATATTGTAGGTAGAAAAAAACAAACTAAGTTTTTTTTTGGATATAATAAACAAACATCTTCACTAATAAAATTAAAAAAAAAAAAATATATCTGATGTGGGCAACACATGACTTCTTTGTACGCCTATTAAATCATAAATCTATGGCTCAAAAAGTGATACTGAATTTGGTTATTAGTTCCCGAAGATTGCAGTAAAAACGACACTCGGCGTCCCGACATCCATCTATTGACACACACACTCTTACACACACACACGCAAACACACACTCTTGTTACTGGAGGTCTCATTCCGTTATTATATGTCGTTTTCCTTCAGTAGGTAACTAGTTTCCAAGATATTTCTTCATGTTCCGTGACAACAATAAAACTGTCAATATTACTTGATAAAACATTAGAAATCGACAGTTTCGACATTTTAAGTGGAAAAACCCACATAACTAATGTTATTCTCATGATGAAGACTTGTTGATATCACAAATGGGGAGGAAAACTAGTATTTTATACTCAATTTTAACACTTAAAACAACTAATAAAAATGTTTAATTGTATTGGAAACCAAACTGCATTTGTAACCTTTATTACCGAAACATATGATTTCTCTTTTAATTTAAATATAATTTTTGATGTAAGCTTATTATGACCTTCAAGTGAAGTACCCTTTTGGGCTCAAGAATCTTAACCAAAATCTAGTAAATACATTTATATCGATATAAAAGTTCTATTTACCAAATTTTAGATGTTTTACATTATATTTTAATACAATTTTTGATGAAAGTCTAATATGACCTTCAAGTAAAGTACCGCCTCCGGTTTTCCAATTTAGACCAAAATCTAGTGTGTTAATTAAATCAATATATAAATTATAAATACTAAATTTGAGAAGTTTCTCATAGTATTTTAATATAATTTTTTATGGAAATCAATTATGACCTTCAAGTAAAGTACAACTTCTGGTGATCAAGCAGTTACCAAAAAGGGAGGTTCACAACTAGATTTTAGGACAATCCTAAATACAAAATTTCAACATTCTACGGTTAACTGTTTTTGAGTTATGCGAGATACGAAGGTACAGATGCCACGACGAAACTAGTCAAAATGGATTCAGGGATGGTCAAAATGGATATTTCCGTCGAAATCTGAAAACCGAAAATTTTCGTGATTACAATACTTCCTTTACTTCATACAAGGAAGTAACAATATTAATTTGAAAATAATAAGCTTCATTATATGAATTAAAATTTACAATTAAGAACTATCAAATTTCAGTCAGATCAAGCACAAGATATGTTTTAATTGGAAAAAGAATGTCTCTGCCTCTTCTAAAATAATCTCTAATTAATAATAAGAGTATTTTCCAAATTTGGCAATTTTTAGTTTATCTCATAAGTAGTTTAATTTATAATATTATATTTATATAATAATTCCTCAAATTTTTTTAATTTAAAAATTTAAAATTTTTTAAAACTCTAAATATAATTCAATGTAAATTGTAATGAAAAGTCAGACAAAATTGAAGATATATAATATATGATCATGCCTTGTCATGAATGATTCCAAATTTCGTTAAATTACAACTTCAAAATGAAAGTTGACAAGTCATTACTTAAAGGTTAATGTGATGTGATATTTTTGATACATTTTCATATCATTGTTAACCAATTTTTACAACGTTTTTCTGCATTTCTATTCTTATAGCCCATGGGAGATATGTATTATTTAGTAAAGTATATTCAAATATTTCTCATTTTCACAATATTGGCGATTGTCAGTTTTAAATAGAAAAATTTATTTGTGAAAAATCAGGTATGAGAAACGATTAACAAAACTGCAATTTTTATTTTTATAAGTTTTATTGTCTTAAACAATTCGCAATACCTAAATACTCACAGTGGGCAGAAACAGAGCCCGAAGCTTAGGGTGACACCGAACTAGAACGGGTAGTGTTACTTATTAATTAAACTGTAAAAATGTTGATTTTTAAGTAGCATCAAATGGCTTTCTTATTTATACAATACTGATGAAATGTTTAATCCAATCAAGTAAATTAATTTTCTGGGTATAACTTTACGATCGGGACGCAATATCAGTGGCTCCTGCCGAAGTTACCCGAAGGTCGCTGTACTACCATTCTCTAGCACCATTTGTGCTAACTAACTGCTTTTTATTTAATTCTAACATTCGTTTTCATTGGAGTTATTAAAATAGTTACTGCTTTAATTGGATATTATTTAAAATTATTAGTGCTGTTGACTTCTGCTCACAACATTCGATCAAGAGATGAATAAAACACCAATGAATCCTTTTTGGTTGAGGTCAGGGCCTTACCGTAATTTTAATTACTACTGCTTTAATTAGATCAAAGCTATAGACTTCCGCTCGCTACGCTTGCTCAGGAAACAAACAAACCCACAAAAGTTCCTTTTCAGTTGAGGTCAGGCCCTTACCGTAATTTAAATTATTACTGCTTTAAGTTATGAATACAACTTCCACAGACCAATGGAAGTCTACAGCACTAATGCATGATTTTAAATAATATCTAATTAAAACAGTAATAATTTTAATAATAACAACGAATATAATTAGAATCGAATAGAAAGTGTAAAACAGCCTTGAGCTGAAAAATCCCATAACTTCACTAACAGGTATCTTAAAAAGTATCAGCCTTTATACTACAAGCATTTTGTGAGTATCATACTATATTACAAATAATATAGACCAACAGAACAGATAAAATGCTTTTGAAACTGAAAATGTTAAGAAAATAACATTTAAAAACTAGAGAATAGGTAAGATATTGTTAACATAAGACAAAATTGACTTACAAACATCTTTTTCAAAGTTCAATACCCTAATACAATTACAACACCAAATATTATCATTTTCATACCTCTTTCATACATCAAAACAAAGCAATTTAAATTCATAAAACCTTGAATTTAGATAATTTCTGGAGCAAACTCCAAAGCATGCAATATTGTGCAGAATAGAACAATGAAAACATTCTTCATTATACAACCTGAATTGCATATTTATAATATATCCTACGAATCCAAAACAAAATGTGGTTGAACAAAAACCAATCCTACTGATAATAAAGTAACATCACTAAGGATTGTTAATTTTTGAAACACCAAAATAGTTTAAAATTAAACCGATAACATTGTGACACAACTAATACCCACATATAGTACACATACTTACATTATTCCTGTTTTGTTCTATAGTGGATTTCAAGGCATTCTTCTCTTTCTCAAAAAGCTGTTCGGTCTCCTTTCGGTGCCCATGTAACTGAGCAATTCGA
This sequence comes from Rhaphigaster nebulosa, assembly GCA_948150685.1. Classification (NCBI taxonomy): domain Eukaryota; kingdom Metazoa; phylum Arthropoda; class Insecta; order Hemiptera; family Pentatomidae; genus Rhaphigaster; species Rhaphigaster nebulosa. Next base: position 38,900,199 of record OX411309.1, read on the forward strand.
TTTTCTAGGGTTTTTATTTCAGCTCTTGCTTGGGTCAACTGTGACTTCACATGATTAAATTCCCAAGAACCTAAATACAGAGATTAATAGTTCATACATGAAAAGTAAATATGTAATAATGTAACACATACTCACTGATAGAATCATTGAGGGAGCTATCTGACAGAATTGAATCAGACTGTTTACACTTTTTTATCAGCATATCTTTTTCATTTAATACTGTATCATCAAATGGGCGTTTTACACTATTCTGTGTTCTTGGCGTAAGGGGAGTGGGCAAAGGGAGAGGATAGCCTAGATTCGTTGAACTTGATCTTCTATATTGAAGATTAGTACCAGATCTAAAATCGTCAAGCATCCTCGTCAAACCCGAGGGTTCGTTTTGATTCATTTCGTTAAACAGATTCATAGAGCTCCAATTCCCCCCTCAATAACAAACAATATAACCTACCAATAACCAATACTTAACCGCCAAAGCACTTCAAGAAATTTGAAAATTTGCAATCTGTCACATGTCAAAATTGCACTATTTTAGAAATTAAAAAAATATATTATAGTCTTATAAATCTATTTTTACTTATAAAAGTCCTTTTAAACTGAAAAAAAAATTTATATGCTTAAGATTTTTATTATTTAAAAAACTTCTCCAGACAAATATAAAAAACTTATTGTTTTTAAAAATATTATTTAAAATATGCTATAGAATTATTTTTTATTAATAATTTCCAATCCTTCTCCATCAAGGATAAGAAAATTATGATATTTTTATAAAATAACTTCTAAACATTTGAAAAATCTCATTTGTTAAATTTGAATAAAATATATTTGGAAACTGAATAGTATTTTATTAATTGAGAATTAAGTAATTTATAAATAAATAAAAATATTCGATGTGACAAATTAACAGTACAGTACGATCAGCTGATCAAAGATGGCGCCATGTAAGGAGGCCGTTGCAGGGAAGAGCTCCGATTTAAAGGAACATTTCCTTTTTGAGCGCTTTATTAATATAAATGCGTATGCCTTAAGTAAAGGCCTATGCCTCCACGAACTAAGAAATTTATGTTATTCAAAGAAAAGCTCTTTTTCAATGAAAAATATTTGTTGGTGTAGCTATGTTAAAATAGCTAATGATAATAAGTTTTTATTTTTTATTTTAACTCTTTTAATTTCGTTTCTTTATTTTAAATTACCATTTATAGATGGTATGATGAAAACTGCGTTCGGTATTAAATGTATTTTACCGAATAATTATATAGTCTGGGAAGCAACTAGACCTATAGCTGATTGTAGCATTTGCTCTAATCTTAATAGCGCTGTAATACTCCCTAATATAACTAGGGAAGAATTTTCTAGATATGCTTATTCTTATAAGCCTATTATAATCAAAGGAGCTGCAAAACATTGGTCTGCTGTTAGAACCTTTGATTATCATTTTTTCAAAGATCTCTTTCTAAACACTGCTGGTGCATTTGAAAGTGTTGAAGAAGAGTGTCAATTTTTAAACTTCAAGTCCGACTTTAAGAATTTAGAAGATGTATTTAATATGCCATTGAAAAGGATTTACAATGAAAAAGGAACAAAACCGTGGTATATTGGATGGTAAGTTCATTCCACTTTTATTTAATTCATGTAATTTGTTGTTAATTAAATAATTTTTATTTACATGAGCAGTCTAGGTATTTTACTGAAAAAATCTTCTGCATAATTTTCCAAGTAAGCCTCTGCCACCCTTTCCTCTTTTGCCAGGACACTTGACAAATTCTATTACGGGTTTTTTATTCTTTTCTAAAGCTTGTATGTCCCTTGTTGGTTCTCTGAGTTGGGCGGTGACAGTGAATAGTTTTTGATTGTCATCACTCCATAAATTTACTATACATGTACCATTTCTCCCACTTAAGAAATTAACTAAGTCATCTTCATCACATAGTTCAAGCTGTAGCTTTCCGAGTTCTACTAACCTTTCTGTTAAATAATTTACAAAATTTTTTGGATTTTTTTCATAATCCCTTGGAATGAAGCACAAAAATTCTTTGTATCCAATTGGAAGAACAATATTTATTGTTGGTTGTTTAAACATATCCGCCAAATTACCTTTTACTTTTTCATTTCTTTCACAAAAGTAGTATCATTTAGACGCTTCACAATTATCATTTCTACTGTGTCTTGTAAGCAATTTTTTGGTTTATTCGTTTTTCCTTCATTTTGATTTTAGTTTAATAAAATAAATTAAAAAAAAAAAACATATGGTATATAATATGTCTTTGATACTGCTAAATAATTATTATGTCAACTTTAGTTGATTGTTAATTTATTATTAGTATATATATTATTTATTTTATTTTTTGTAAAAGCTGTTAATTTTTTTTAATGAGCATATTTCATGAAACTAACATAATGCAAACATAAAATTTTATCCTATATTTTTAAATTCTATTTTATAATTCTAAATTTGAATTAAAATGTTGGAAACAATGCAGTTAATATTATTATATTTTTTTTAAATATATTTTTGTACATGAAGTTATTTTATTTCAAAGGAGCAACTGTAATAGAGAAATGCTGAAGAAGATGCGGCAACACTATACAAAACCACATTTTCTTCCTATTGATGCTGAACATTCCCACGTTGATTTTATTTTCATGGGTTTCGAAGAAGGAGCATTTATGCATGTAAGTATGATTTTTTTGTTGTTAGAAATATAATGATTATTGAATTAAGGATTTCTTAGAATTTTGTTTTATTTAAAAAAATTCAGATAATCTGATTAATATTTTGGTGTTCCTTAAGCAAAGACATTTTATCTTTAAAGGTTTTTATTTTTTGTTCGTGGTTCATGGATGTATCATAATAATTGTTTATAACAGCAATATTTTTTCTATTTATTTGCATGACAAATAAATTAATGAGTTCAAGATTAGTTACCAACATCATGGGTACTTTTTATTTATAAGATATCAATGCAAACCTTAGACATGACATTATTAGTAATTTCCTTTAAATAAGAAAGATAACAATAACTACAAATAAGACAGTGTTTAAACAAAAACCTATTCTTTGTCAGCTATTTATAATTTTTTTTTTTATTATTAATTAAGGAGTTCCAGTTTTGAACTGTATGACTTAAAGATTCCAAGTTTTAAAGATAATTGATTTGATACATTTTTTTGCAGCTCGACTACATTAGTCGTTTGATGTGGCAGGCACAGTTAAGAGGTCATAAAACTTGGCATCTGCATCCTCCGCCGGAATGTGAAAATGACTGTTCTCCGATTTCCTTCACTGTCAATCCTGGAGACATTCGTAAGTGATATTTTTGTTCTCAAATTTTTCAACGAATTTCTTATCTGATATACTTATTTGAAATTTTCTTTTTTTTTTTTAATTTACCATAAATATGTATATTATTACAGTTCTTTTGGATACACGCCAGTGGTATCACAAGACATATGTATCACCTGGTGAGTTCTCTCTGACCGTTAGTTCAGAATATGGATAAAAGCATGTTCTCAAGATCCTGAGGCGTAATGAAGTTCCTTTGTAGGATATTTTTCTATCTTAAGTATTATGTATTTTTAAATTAATTTCTAATAGCTTCCATTTTATAATTATTTAGTTTTATCTTGTTTCTTTTTAATGTATTCCATCTTTTTAGAATCATTGTTAATTTTAAAATAAATTATAATAGGTTTTAACTGATTTTTTTTATTAATATTCTGAATAACACAGAATGTTAAAAAACTTGTTATATATTTATTTATGAGATATGTGCCATTTATAATTGTAAATATGTACATAGAGAAAATCATATTTATTTTTAATTGTATTTTTAATATATGTATTTTTTTAAATTCTTTGTTTTGCTCTATTTTCTCAGCCCATCGTCCATTACTACTTGAGTGGCCTCATATCAAAGGCGGACATTTGTCATTTTCAGAAAGTTGTAAAAATGCCAATTTTTGTTGAAAAGCTTTAATTTGAACCAATTCTGATTTTAAAAAAATTCATAATTCAACTTAAACATCTTTATTAATTTACTATCAATATAATTTAAAATTTTAGTCAAATTCAGCTTTGAAAATACAGATGTCCGGTTTTGAAATGAAAACTGGCAGTTGTCCGTTTTTTATGCAAATATAATTGTAGAAAACTGTTTTTGATGCAAATGACTCCTAATCATTCGTTTCATAAACTAACTCACTCTCCTATGATATCTAAAATACAATTTAACTAATGTACTTTCATATATTGTAAAAATTGAGACTATAAAAAATATATAAAATAGACTTGCAAATTTTGATTTAAACAGTTTTGAAAATCAAACCAAACACAAAACCACTGTAAAAATTCTCTTCTGATTGAAAATTTTGTAAGAATTGTCTTCTTTCTTTATCTTTTATTTTCTTCCTTTGTTACCTCTCGGCAATTTTTGGCAAAGTTTTGACAGAAATAGCATAAAGCCTCTACCTATAAGTTATATATTCTTCCATTTTTCTTGAAAATCATCTTTATTGCCATTGCACTAAAGGAGGTTGAAATGGGTTGATCCCATTGCATCCTTCCATCCATACACGGAGGCTTCTTAGTATGGAAAATTTATCTTTGTGATTAGCTGAGGGAAATTGTTCTCTGTGATGATGTATAATCCGGTTTCGTTCTGCAGTATAACCCTTATTGCCTTAAACGCGGTGCAGGTCATGATGACATGCTAGGCAGTATCTGGAAGAGAAGAAAATATTATAATTTGTAGAAAATATTTTCCTAAACAACCCTGAGTAACTTTTTCGGATTCGGCTTTTTCCATCATTACCCTTTTCCACAGTTTAGCGAAGTGTTAGTTCTGATGGATGATGAATGAAACCTCAAATGATATGACTCAATAGCTTTAAACCTGCTTATGAAGTTTTTTACTGTTTCCCTTTATGTATAAAACTAAGCTTCTTTGTGGTTTCCTCCTCTAGTTTTTACTGAAGCATGAGGGACACCGTTTTTGAATTTCTTAAAGACTCATATGATCCTCTGTTTAGCGACTGATTGTAAAACACATCTCTACGAACCTTGATATTGTTACCTGCCTGACTAACAATCGAGTAAGGGAAGGTTGTGGTATTTTCTTTTAGTGGAGCTAGCTTCGTCTTTTTGGGGTTGGGTGGTTTTAAAATAAACCATTTGCTTAATTTTTTCTGGGATAGAGTAAAATGCTGTGTGAGTCCTTGACATCCTGCATTGTTAGAACTGAACACTGATACACAATTCTGTGATAGCATGTGGTGCATTCAGAAAGGTCTTTAGCAGAGTATCTGGACATAAAGGATAAAAACAAATCATTACTAAACAATGTATTTCAATGATGAGCGTTTCTTTTTTTAATAACAATCTCAGAAGGTACTTTTCGTCTCCACAGAGCATAATACACAGCATACTTTCAGATTTGTTTTAGATTTGCAGTTAAAATTTATATTAAATTATTAACAGTTAATAGCTCTAGCATATCTGACATCAAAATTTGACCATACAATTGATAATTTTGGTCTAAAAATAAATTAAACTTGCAAATTCAGCTTCTTAGCTTTGCCTCTGTTCTTCTTCCAGCTTTGTGGATTGCTTTTCCTTTTTCTTGAGCTTCCATCAGTTATCGAGATGTTCTTCTTTATGGTGCTATTTTTTTTCATGTTAGAGAATTTTAAAATACTTCTAAAAACTAAGAAATAATGAACAAATATATCAAACAAACACCAACACCTATTGTTGATAACCTAGGCAACCATTACAACAAATTGAGTTATGTGATCAAAATCTTAATTAATGTTCACTTTTGAAATGAAGCTTCAGGAGTCAGTTTTTCAAATTAACCTGCACCTTTGAAGCTAAATTTAACACATTTACATTTGTTTTTTATAGAAACTTATTGCACCATTGAAAATAGCACGAAAAATGCTATGAATCAATTAGTTACTCAATTTCGATTTTGGTAACTTATAATAAATGATTTGGGGTAGTTTTTTATGAAGTAAAGTTCTTCCTTGAATTTTTTTAAATAAACTTAAAATTCGAGGAAGAAATTTACTTCATAAAAAACAGCCCAAAATTAAATTAAAAATTCTTTCAAAAATATTTTTTAAAAATACTAAAATAATAATTAAATTAGATTGCTTTAATATATTTATAATATTCACTCCTTATAAGGTCTGTTTACTTGCCATGAGTCCCAAAGATCTACAAACACTTCACTATCAATCAAAATACTCTATATACTGCGCAGGCCAATCCATAAACCCCATGCCATACAACGCTTGAGCTTGTGGGTCCTCGCTATTGTATGGCAAATGTGAAAAGAGGCCTTTATATTGGATATTATAAAGATTATTCTTTTCTTCTTTTTTTAAAATACAATTTGGGTGCTTCATTTTTAACAAAGAACATGTAATATTCTTGCTTTTGGTCAATTGTTAGGATAAGAAATATAAGTTATGATAAAAATTAAATATGGTCAAATACATATAAATTTTAATTTTAGTTTACATTGTTAGATATCATGATTATACAGGCTTTTTATTCTTTTTTTTTGTTCCTTTTATTCATTTGTTTATATATTCTAATGTATTTAAACAATTGAAGGGTGCAAAAAGAATAACTCCTTTAAGTATTAGTTAAGTGACACACCCAACATTTTGGGATATTATTTAGATGCTGAAGATGGGGACAAAGTATCCCCGAAACGTCTAAAAATAAATAGAAAAACCACTGAGTTTTTAATTGACCTCAAGGCAAATTGATTGAAGATAAAAATATAATATGGAAGGTCAAAAATTGAAAATAATTAAGAGAATAAAAATATTCTTTTCTCTTCAAGTAAAAGAAAATCACTTGATATTTATAATTTCTTAAAATGTAACATTTTTTTAACAATGTATTTTTTTATCAGTAAATTTTTTCAACCCATTATTTTTGTAAAAAGCTCTAACATTAAAAGTATTTAATTCAATCAGACAAATAAATCCTTTAGTTTGTGATTAGTCCTTTCTGAAATGAAACAAAATACTACCAAAATGGTCAAATCTAACAATTGACTATAGCATCCTAACAATTGACTACCAGCAGTAGGAGATGGCTCGTCTTGGCGTTATCAACTGCCTGATTGACGAAATGTTGGCATACAATAAAAAATAAGATTTACTTATTAGTGTGTTCTTCTTTATTGATAGCACCTCCCAATCAACTTCTATTCAAATACAAAAAATAAAGTAAGTGATTTGTGCAATTAAAAAAGGTTTACTGTTCTATTTCCTTAAAAAAATTTCTAAAAGTGGCAAGGTGTGAATTGGGGTCCACTCACTCAGCCGTGTTAGGTAAACAAAGTAGCTACTTAAGAAAAGAAATAGTGTACCAAAACCATTCTGTATGAGATGCACACCCAATTGTAAAATAGGTCATCTAGACAATAGAGTTTGAGATGTTTCAAATGATTCATGGCCCATTACTTATAATTGGAGAAGGGCAGCACAATCAAGAGGTTATTGATAGGCACAATGTATCCGACACAGTGAAAGTGATCAAAGACTGAGACGGATAGGCCATGTTGCCAGAATAATAAACAGTACGATCCTGAGGATCCTCAAGAAAGATGACATTTACCTTTTATTTTTAAAACAAAGAAAAGATGGATAAAAGAAGCAGACACTCCTATAAAAATGTAAAGTGAACATTATAATTTCATTTATCAATTAATGACGATATTTTAAGATTGAAATTTATGACAAATAGGAGTAAAGAAAAATTTGATGTTCTAATGATGGGCTCCTATGATATGATAAGTCCATTATACCTCATAAATGAAATAATATATAAGCGAGTGAAAAATAAATCAATTAAAGTAAGTCCTGTTCACTAATAAATATTGGTGACATTTAGGAAGATGACCTCTCCCTGCCAACTGCATTTGCAATGAATCGAGGAAGCTAAGAGTAAAAAATTGGATAGCTGCAGAATAAAACAGGATAGGGATGTCTAATGGAAAGCCATTGCTTGGTAATGGATAGTAATGCCATGAAAGATGATCAGATATTCCAGTCGACAATACTGAAATTGAAGTTGTAAGGAATTATATAGCTGCACTATACATCAACTAACGATTCTGTCGGTCTCTCTTTCAAGAGATGAGCCACTGGTTTTTTAAAACCTACAGCCTAATCTTAGCTATGGAATTGTGGGTTTATAAGTCAAATCGAAGGTGAGGTTTATAACGCCTGAAATGTGAAATACAATCTTTTTGGATATTGTTAAAGATTAATAAATAATTGTGATAGATACCAAATTTTCCTTGAGATTCAAAGATTAGTTCATGAAAAAGATTGTCAGCTGCACTGTTATTTATGACTATTTGAATATTTTAATCATCACATAAAACCTTACTGGAACCTTTTAAATAAAACAGGCATTCTCAAAGTAAGCGATAAGCTACCATATCTAGTTAGTAATTGCAATAAAATTCTTTTTTTTTGGAACATTTCTACAGTGTCACTTCTTTTGAACTGGACAGCACAGGTTAATACTTAGGTCCCTTAGAATTTTTGTCAAAAGTGTTATCAGAAATCCACAGATTCATGTAGATAACTAGTAGCTACTTGAAGTAGTTGCCAGGCATAGATCTTTTGTATTCTCATTAGCAGCCTATCCCTATTTGAAACAGTAAGTCTCTTTCAAGATATAAAGAGCCACAGGTTTCTTTTTCTTTAAATTTAAACCCTACAATATGCCAGGATAACTTTTAAAGTTATATAGAAGTATGACAAAAAATATTGCATATGATTATTTGTTTGAAAGATCTTATCACTGTAAGATAAAAATGTTAAGGCTTCATTGATTAATGATAACTCCTATGATACAAACTACAGCCATCAGCTATAAGAACTGTAATCAAAGGCTGAATTTTTAGTTTTGTTTTTTATTATTTAATTCTATTATATCTATCTGAATTAGTGTATTTGCATGCTATTAAACCCATTTTTAATGTGCAAATTAATCAATAAATGCATACATTTGATTTTTTTTTAATTATTGTTTTTCTTTTAATTAAAATATATTTTAATTTAAGAATGTGCTTGAGGGGGAAGAGAGGGGAATAAAGTTCAAAAATATCTTTTTCAACTACCAAAACATTACTGACAGGTTTAATTTAACTTAAATGAAAATAGTGATTACATTTATTTTTTAATTTTTCTATTTTTTATGCATGAAGCATTGACAAATAGACAGGCTGGTATAAATTAAATAGTCTTGCGCTATTTTTTGTTTAATTTTTACTTCCATCGGATCATCATCTCCGATTCTACTTTTTAAATTGTTTTTATTCCATTGGCTTCCTCGAACTAAAGCTTTCTATTCTTTTTTTTTTTTATTTACGTGAAAACAACTTTTTTTATCTAATTAATTATACTTGTTTAATACACAAAATTGATTTCATGATTTCTACCTCATAATTATTTTTTATCTTACTGTTAAGCATTGAGATCATAATGTAACAAAAAAATAATTGTATGTTGGGTCTATTTCATAGCCTTCATATTTTAAAACTTTTTTTCTGCATATTTTTAGGCTTTTGACTAACTGCATAAAAATCTGGTCTCTAGTCATAAAAAACGTCACTAGATAGCAATGAAAAATTAAACAGTTACTGAATGATATGATAATGTGGCACAATTTTAATAATAAGATAATTTCAATAACAATTCTTAATCTACCTTAGCACAAAAATTAAAAAGAAGAATTATGCAATACAATTACTTTTTTTTATGTATAGTAACCATTATTCAATTTAATACAATTAATTTCTTTAAATGATACCTTTTCCTTTTTAAAATAAAAAAAACTCCACTGCCGCTGTATTCCTCATTGGTAGTAGACAGCAGCACACCAATATTTAGAACTGTCCTTTCCAAACACCTTTCCATCCCAAATCTTCTCAACTTAAAGTGGGTTGGCTATAAATTATGAGGAATTTTCCACTTAATACAAATGGATGCACGAAATAAAACAATGAACTAAGCAAGTTGGCAGAGCATAATACTGAATCCAATTGATTTCCTTTATTTACTTCCCAAGAACATATTAGGTATTAGCTCTCTAATACCTAGATAAGACTAATACTGTCCCAATGTAAACCAATAATATTTGTGTTCATTAAATCTACCAGATTCTGTTAATAAGAAAAATATTTGTTAAATATATTTAATAGAATGAAACATATATTTAAAATTTGACCTTAAATGGTAATCCAATTTAAAAATTTGGATCTAGTTAATAAAATAGAAAAAAGAACTGTTAATTTTTTGCTTTATTATATATTCACCTTGACTGATCCCCATCTAAATAGTTATTTCAATATAGAGACAAAAAAATTAATTCAGGGACACTATGTCCAAGGTGAATAACATTATAATTGAGTACAGAATAAAATACATCTAGCCAACATTATATAAATAAACTAAATAAAAATCATTACAGAACCAATTAATGCATATCATATAGTATAAATAAGTCCATGACAGATAATTCCTTTGTTAGCAAGAGTTTCATAGTGTTATGAGCAAGTGTTGGAATAGATAGGTTTAGAATGCGCTTGAGAAAGAAACATGACAGATTTCAGGAAGGGAAAGGTATAAAGGTCAGAGACAAGATCTTGTAAGTTGGGAGTAGGCTGAGAATTTAAATTGGAGATTAAAGATATGGTAAGAGGAATGGCTGTTAATTGTAAGATAATGGAATGTGCCTAGGAATTATAATCTACAGATGTACAGGAAAAGCCAGCCAAAATCAGTATAAAGATAGAAAAGACTGGAACACCTCAGGGTCCCAACAAAAAATCTTATGTAAGGAAGAAGTTGGTCAGGAGGAGGGGGAGGGACGGTCAAAGATTAACACATTAATAAGTGAGACTTATTTATTTTGTGCCAAAGTTTCGGCCTGAGTTTTAGACCATCATCAGGACTAATAAGAGAAATAAAATAAGTCTCACTTATTAAAATAAGTGAGAAAAATAAATTATTTATTACTTATTTATTTTTATAAAATAAATAAGTCTCACTTATTAATGTTAGTCTTTGACCGCACCTCCCGACCAACTTCTTCCTTATGTATATCTACAGTCAACCAAACTCACTCCAATAAAAAATCTTATGAAGGAGTTCAGGATTACCCTCAGTCTGTCTCCAACAGAATACATTAAATTAATAAAAGTAACAACAAAAAAAGTGACTTTGTCTTGGATCATTAGTTGGTGTTTAGTTGTTAAACTTATACTACAACTAATGATCCAAGAAAAGTAACAGATCACTATTTACTATTTTTTTTTTTTGTTTGTTAGTAAAACGACAGAGCAAAATTGATAATTATTAATTTTATTCTTTCTCTAGCTGTTTAACTTCTTTCAGTAATACATTTCATATTAGGTTGTCTTTATTGGACAAACAGTTTACACTCAAAACGTATAATTTTAAAGTGCTTACTGTGTCCATCTTCACATACATGTATCAATCAGTGGAATTTTGTTTTTGATATAGTATTTAGTGTTATCCTGTTTGAATCAAGTAACTTTGTCATTTCTTTTTAGATTTTGTTGTAGACGTGTTAATTCTTGGACTTAGTCTCTCCTAATTAATTCAGTTAAGCGGATTTGACAAATAACTTACCTGGCTATGTTAAAGATGATGAAGCTTAGCCTACAAATAATGTAGGTTAAAATTTATTACATGAGCCCATCACAAAATAAAAGTTAAGAGCTACCTACCTCTGTGAAGCTATAACCCAGGGTAGGTCTTGGCCTCTTCAATGAGCTACTGACATTTGCCTCTATCTTGGCAATCGCCATCCAGTTCAAAAGTCAAGCCCCAAAGACCAAATTCGAATCAATACTTCTTCGACTCAAGTGCACAAAGATGCTAAACCACTTTCACCCACAAATGCCTTGTAGACTCCATTCTTCAAATTTCATCGAAGTAATTAGGAATTAGGGAGATTATTTTTCATAACAATATTATGTTTTATATGAATGAATATATTAAGTAATCTATATCCATAAAATAAAGATACAAACAGTCACTCACTGACTTAGTTATCACTCAAAAATGACAATGAAGCTGAAATTTTTAATGGTGGTTCCTCCTATGCTGCAGATAAGCGATTAGGTTATTTTTAAAACCTAAAAAAGAATTTTTATAATTCTAAGGCCATATATTTTGACTGGTTAAAATGGTCTGAAATTGGAATTGCCTTAAAAGATAGACAATTAAAATATTAAATATTATATATAAAAATATATAAAAATATTTAGTTGCTTTAACTAAAGATTCCATTTTCGATCCAAGTAGGCGTTAAATGTATACTGCGAAGTGGCAGAAGCGGAGCTTGCCTCAAGCACACACAATGTGTAAAACAAATTATTGTATATATGTATTATAGTTATCCTTACCACAAATATATATTTTTAGAACAAAATGGCAGAAATGAAATAATCGCAAGTGAAGCTGCAGGTAACAGCTAATGCATGGAATAAAATTGGATTTTACATATTACAAAATCTTACTAAAAACTTTTATTGAATACTTACATTAAATTAAAAATGAAAAAAAACAGTAATCTAAATATTAAAATATATTATACTTGCTACAACACATCAACAAAAGTGGAATTTATATGATTATTGCCTATAAAGGGAAGGGAGACTGATAGGTAAAATAATCATACAAAAACACTTCTTCTAAAAAATTAAAACTATATATAGTACATCCAATAAAATATTTTATGATAAAGCATGTTACTATTTTTAAAATAAGCTCTCAATGTTAAATAAACAATTAATCTAGGTTAGTACCATGACAAAAATTTATATCAAACTGAAGTGTCTTTATAGTTTAACTATAAATAAATAAATCTCAAAAAAGTTCTTATATAATGGTCAACTTAAAATATAAGAGCAATGGTACTTGAATACAAAATCAATAAAATATGCTATTTTTTGTAGCATTTTTGTTTCTAAACCTTTGAATAATTGACTAAGTAAAAGAAAATAATAACTTAGCAAATAATACAAACAGAAAAACTAAATAAAAAACAAAATATAAAATAAACAAAAAAAAATATTGATGTTGAAAAATCTGTCTGGTTAACATCAAATCCAAATGAACATTTCAAGAAACAGACATGTGGCCATGCATTACAAGATAAGTTTAATACATAGGAGATGGGAGAAAATAAAAATGGATACAATTGAAATTCCTCAAAGTCTTAAGATTTTATAACAGCCACTAGATTTTTTTCTTAATACATCTTCATCACATCAATCATTTAGTCAGATGAAGAAAATTCAAGCAGACACATTAAAATACACTGGTTGTGTATTTACATGGGAAGCAAAAGTACAGATAATAATGTTTCATATCAGTCTTCTCTCCATAAATACTTGATTCTACATCTGGGTCTTCCGCAATATTCTTTGCCAGTCAGTTCTGTCTTACGGTGCAGCAGCTTTCCAGTTGCTGGTGTCACACAAAAACTTCTAGCTGACCTCAGTCATCCAACTCTTCTCATCTTCTGCAGCTACTCACTTACAGTGAAAAGCATCATGATGATTTAATTTTCATCCATCTTGGCAAGATAAACAGCCCAACAAAGCCTACCAAATAACGTGGAGAGCCTTTTCTTAATAATATTTGAATTCAAAAAGGATTCCATCTACCCAACTAAAACTTTTTAATTTTTACAAGTTTTTGTCTCAAAATTGATGATTTCCACAATGAGCACAATTTTGTTTAGATGAACATTGTGAAAAAGAAGTCAAACTTATGAACTTCCAAAACCCTAATCTAAAAAAAACATATATATACTAATAATGATAAACAATATTCCATCCATCTTAGTACAAGTAAAAATCCAGCATTTGAAATAATTGGAACAAATCAAAGAAGTGAAATATCAAAAGCACCAAGGAGGCAGCATTATGGAAAGCCTGATGGAGCTAGTTGAGAGGAGTAATTAAGTAATAAAGGGAGGGGGGCAGAGATTATGTAACAAAGGGCTCTAGGAAAGTTGAAATATCTTTACCAACTGAGTAGACTAAGTGAAACTTAGAATCACAATGTGCCATTAAAAAGATTCATTTTTAAATCAGCTATGTAGAATATTTAGAAGAGGGAGGGTAATGGTGAACATTAATGAGCAAGAACTTGTTTAAGGGTTTTACTTTTATGTGAAAGATCAACAACTGAGTCGACCATATATTGGACAGCAGAAACACTAGGGAAATGTGATGCTGCTGATTTTGTCTTGTGGACTACATTAGAAGTAGCCTCCACTATTAGATTAATAGAAGTCCCAACTTCCTTCTTAAACGGGCCATAAATAAGATTTCTTTCAATGGCTTCTCCAACACTGATGAGCTTATGTGCCCAAGAAATTACAGCTTTTGCATGTGACAGGAATGCTTTAGGAGGTTGGTTTTGTGTAACTGTGTTAAGAAGTGTATCAATAGCTGATGATAAGTATCCAAAATTTACCCAATATTCGCCATTGAAGTAATCTAAAATCTGTAACAAAAATAATTAAAATCAATTATCAATTATCAAGTAAAATCAATAGGACAGTTCTAATCGATAAAAATAAAATAAAAAAAAGTGTAATGATGATGTAGAAGAAGAGAAAAATACAAAAATTAGTATGACCTTTTTCGAAACATTTTTCCAGATCTTAGTCTCAAACAAATTTCTAATATACAATTGACTCTAAATAACTAAATTTACTTGAAATTTTGAATATATTCCTAATCCCAAGCAACAATCTCATTAGTTTAAAAAAAAAAAGAAGATAACTTGAAAAAAAAGTTTAGAACATTTTTACCCATTTAGCTCGAAGAATTTAATGGACAACCAAAGTATTTTTTTTTATTTTCCTAATATCCAGGGCAGACTCAGTTATAGGAATATGAGAGGGAAAGCAAAATTCTTCGTATAAGTGAATAGGTGCAAATTTTTTTTTTTTTTTTTTTTAATAAAGAAACACTTAGTAAAAAAAGACAAGTGATAATTATTAGAGATTGATCCTTCTATACCATCATGCGGATGTCAACTGATAAGTATTCACTTTTCCACCAAACAATTTAAAAACTAACAAAAAAAAATTGTAAAATATTATGCAGGCATGTATTAAAAATATTTCTTGTAAATACTTAAAAGAAACAGAAGTTGAAATTTTCAAATAAAAAATAAGAAAATTACATAAAATAATGTAACAATAAAGCAAGTACGTTAATTGTGCTTCAATAATTCTGTATTATTATTTTATTTACAAACTACATTGTCTAGAACCCGTTTACAATCAACAAACATTTTTAATCTTTTTCATTTACGTCTTAAGAACAGACAAAACGCATCACTACCTCGATTGAAGCTACCGTTTACGTAAATGTTGGTTGTGCCGCTGACTCTTTGCAGTCTGAACATTAGACATCGGAATCGTCAAAGATCATTCGTACCATTAAATGAAAATAATTATAATAAAGAAATTGAAATAATATATTCCATAGTAAAAAATAACGGGTACAATAAAACCACTATCAATCACATTTTAAAAAAACAAATACAATAAATGATATATCTATTCAACAACCCCCAAAAACCAGCTCATCCCGAGACATTATATCTTGATTCCATATTATGGCCCTATATTCACCAAAATCAGAAATGAATTGAAAAAACTAGGATTTAACCCTGCATTTAAAATAGAAAAAACCCTATCCTCATATTTCCCTTCTCCTAAAGACAAAGCAGACCCTTTCCAAAAAAGAGGAGTATACGAACTAAATTGTAATGATTGTGCAAATAATAATAAGACAGAGAATTCCAACTTTGCAATTCATTTAAATGAAAAAACCCATAAATTCATCAAAGACTCAAGAGTCAAATTAATACATCACGTTGTAAACAATCTCAAATTAAATATATATGAAGCACTTGAAACAATAAAATCCTTCAAATCCAATCCAGATTTTTGCTTAAATGACCAAATAAATATCTCCAATAGTCTAATCTTAAATTTATTCCAATTTATAACAGAAAAAACAATTACTCACCAGAATTACTGGAAAAACCCCGACCCTTAGACCATTTACCTATAAACACCTCAACTTTCTTCCATTGCTAGTTCAGTGCGAGAACAAACCAATACAAACTTTTCTGATTGATATAGAACAAACCAATACAAACTTTTCTGATTGATATAATCAACTTAAATCTTGGTGAGTACCAACATGTATTTGATTTCTTGTATTAATTAAATTCATCATTCATAAATGCTTTATAATACTAATTTATATTACACAATCTAATATGTATAATAATACCAAACTGTATTTTGAATTGCTTATTTTTGAATTTTTGTGTGTTTTAGAACTGAAGATGAATGTATATAACATTTGGAACTAGTTTTCAATAAAAACAAAATTATAGAAGTGGCAAATAATTTATCAATTCCTAATTAGATTGATCCTTCTATACCATCATGTGGATGTCAACTGATTAATATCAATGTTTTCTTTTTATGTTTGTTTTTTATATCCAGTTACAATATATGTATATGTTACACTCAATCGTCGAATTCTGCCACTGGCCGAAATTTTTACCCACAACGCGACGTGGACAAACCAAAATGTCCACAACGCGTTTTGGATGTTCCAATTCAGTCACTGTCCGAAATGAAATGCCCACAACGCATTGTAGGTAAATATGTTTGTTCAATCGCCAAAATAATCTTTCACTTTAGTTTTGAGCAAATGCAAAATACCCACAACGCGTTGTGGGCATTATGCATTTGCTCAAAGACCGGGCGGTGTAACTTATCAAATTTTTGTCTCAAAATCGCTCCTTTAAATACTTTCTCACAACACGAGAATCTTGGACTTTATAAAATTAAAAAAATATTAATAAAATAAATAATTAAATAAATAAAAAGTGAATAATACAAGTTAAATAATAAATTGGTTTGTTTTGTTAATTTTCCTCTAGTTAAAAAATTATTCTCTGATTCTCGGGATTTATAATAATTATAAACATCGAACAACCTAATAATCGAATAAATCTAACAGTTCTGATATAACTTCTGTAACAATTTTTTTATTACTCTCCCACATCGCATAAAATCGCATATTAGCTTTCATCCACCAGGAACCTAGAAAGGATTCCCAGCTGGGCAGGAGGCCCTGAGAATTCTCTAGAAGGGTTAGGCACAGGAGCAAGTAGAGGGAAAACTCTTGCTCAAATGAAGAGGATGTGGCTCCATTGGATTGAGGTCCCTGTATGCTAGAAATGGCAGCAAGAGGAAGAGAAAGAAGAATAAGTATCTAGAAACGTAAAACCTCAAATTTTGAGGGTGGTTAAATATTTTTCTTACTCAGTTAAAAAGGTTCATAATAAAAAATAATAAACCTAAAAAACAATATATTGGCATATTTGCAATACTTTTCAGATATCCATGCATAGGCCAAATGTTACAAGGCCTGTTTTATTTTCCTTATTTTCTTTCTTAACATTTCTGCTTGTTCAAAGGCATCTTTTAATAGATTAGTATTTTTCTCTTCCAACTGTATTATTTGTAAGTGGCATTTTCTTTTTTCTGTTGCTCTTAATATATAAATATGCTTATCCCGACTTCTTCTCAAATTCAGGTACTGAAGTTGCAACGCCATTAACATGTCAAAGTCATCATTTGTTATCCGTTTCCAATGGCTAAATATTGTAGCTTTAAAGTTCGATGTCGTGTACGACCTATATGTCAAGAAACTGCAGATTATGTCCATTTTTGAGATTTACTGTAAATTTTTTTACCACGGCTGTTTTTCCGTTTTTTTTTCTTGGATTTTCAAACTCTACAAGAATTAAAAAGAACCTGATTTTTACCGGTTTTCCAGGTCCTAGACTAAGTAAAATGGATTACAGACAAAAAAAAAAATATTACCTAAATAAAATTTACAAATATAACAAATTAACAGTTAAAGACTAAAATTACAGTAAGATAAAAAATTACCATTCTATCTCTTGGATCAAGTGGTGGAGGAAGTATAGACTTCAATTTTTCCTCATTTTCTATTTCTTTTTTTTCTAAATTCATGTAAGATAAATCTTCTCCAACACTGCAGCTAACTGGTGTACTTTTCTTAAACAATAATGTCGAATTCCCCTATTAAAAAAAAAAAAAAATGAATTATCCATCATACTTAAAATCTGTAAATCAACCCTATCTGTAAAATCTGTAAAATCAACCCTGTGCTCCATTTTTTCTTTTATTTAAAATTATTATTATTGAAATTTAATTGAAGTTTTTTTCACAAAAACCAACAAGTGAATATGTTTTTCAAGACATGAATTCTACACAATAAAATAAAATACAAACTGGTCAGTTATGTTTTTATAAAAATGTCATATTGGAAAGGGATTTTTAGTTAAAAATAGTTGCACTAGCAACGTTTATAGTAAAAATAACATTAGAAGCTTAATAACTAAACAAATTATTTTTTAAATTAGCTGTTATATTTTTTAATAAATCATCATCATATATGGCAAACCACATGGAATATAGCATTTCAAACAGCCACCATGAATGAGAAATCTCAAAAGATATTTGAAAGGATTTCTATTGGTAGAAAATCCATCTCATAATCCCAACACCACTTGATTATTAATGAGAAAAATTGGTGGGATGGAATTATATTAAGGCTTAACGAAATATTAAGTGCATTACTATACACTGCCAGAGAACAGAAGTCGTGATAATAGACTCTCACTGATCGGGGTGTAGTTGCTAGAACCAAACTGGTGGTTAATAGAGATCATCAATTTATTAATCAGAAAAATACAATACTATTTCTTTTTCATTGTAAAGGACATCAAAATATGTGACAAATCATTTGCTAGAAATTTTTGAGAAATTAAAAGACTAAAAAAAAAAATTGAATTAATTTTCGGTCATTTTCAGTATTAATAAAATTATAGGTGGGCATGTTTGTTTCTTCTTATCTCAAACATGAATGATTAAATTTTGATAAGATTTGGCGCAATAAGTTCGTTTCCTCAGCAGCTACTCCAAAATTTTTAAATTGTACAATAATCAGGAGAAATTCCAATAATTAAGTAGGCATAAAAAGGTTACTTAAGACTGACAAAATAATGAAAATTTTACTTTCAGATAATTGAATTATAAAAATATATACTTGTATAAAAGAAGCTATCTGCCGAATGTCATCAGTCAGCAAAGCTGCAGTTGAAACTAGGTCATCAAGAGCATCTGATTGGTGTGTTTCTTCGTCTTCAACGCCAAGAGTAAGTACAGACCATCCATGTGCATCTACAGTAGTGGAAGCTTCTCTTACAATAACATCAGCTTTTGCCAAATTGTCAAATAGTAAACTTAATTTATTTCCAAGAACTGTAAAATATATACAAACAATTTTTAAAAGTAAAGAATGTGCTACATCACATTACATTAAAATAAAGTTGTTATTAGTTTGTTCAGTATAAAAATTTGGGGCATTAAAATATTTACAATAATTAGTCAATCGTAGATTAAAAAAGAAA
Organism: Rhaphigaster nebulosa; assembly: GCA_948150685.1. Taxonomy (NCBI): domain Eukaryota; kingdom Metazoa; phylum Arthropoda; class Insecta; order Hemiptera; family Pentatomidae; genus Rhaphigaster; species Rhaphigaster nebulosa. Next base: position 38,919,816 of record OX411309.1, read on the forward strand.
CAATTTTATTAAAAAAATTCCAACAAATTTTATTAAATTACAAGATAAAAAACAATGTAACGTTTTGGCCATTTTCAAACTTATATTATGTGTGAATATCGCAGTCTACAAATAACTTAATACTCTTGGAAGCATCTGTTGAACATTCAAAATTTTCTTCAAAAAGTTGTTGTTATTTGACCTGTATGGTGAGACAGTAAAATTGGTGAAAACATTCTAAAACTTCATAAAAGAGAATTTATTAAAAACAGTATCAAATATTAAGATAAACAAAAATGAGATTATAAGTAGGCAAAATTGATTTTTTTTTTTTAAGTATATTACAGTAAAATTGTAGGTTATAATTCAATATAATTACCTTATTCAAAATATATATCACTTTATGTCACATTATTCATTATGAAACAAATGTCACATCTCACTTCAATGGACCATACAGAAATGAAAAAAAAGACTATTTCATTGCACTCTATGGAGAAGATTGTCTATTATCTGGCAAGCCACAAAACGGCATGTACAGAAGTCGCCTCGCCGGCCTTGCATGATGGGGAAGGCACGCTCCTTTCCTTATTACTCGTCCTCCCCTCTCTTGTCCTGGGTCCTCATTGTGGCTATTGCTTTTGTTGTGATATCCATGCTTTCTGTTAAAAGTTGCAATTGCTACTTTGTGCTACTCTTGAACTTCATTTTTGATTTTCTATTGTCATTGTGTTTGTGGGCCGACTTCCCTTAGACTTAATATTGGATTTACTATCGTCACTTGTGTTTTCGAACAGGCTTTCCTTGGACTCTATTTCGGATTTTCGAGATTAATTTGTGTTTTACCCGGCAATGGCTAGCTCTAGTAAATCTGGATGACCTCTTCGTGGACAGGCAAGAGAAATTTTTTATAATGTGACAAAATCTTTTGCATGAAAAGAAGAAAGAACTAAAGTTGAAGTACAATGTGAATATAAGTGTTCAAACTGCTACTGGTGTTGGTCGCTACCTCTTAGGTGGTGTGGAAATGAGACAATATCCACAAGAAATGTTCTTTTGAAACACAGAGAGAGATTGCAAGCAAATACGTGACTCATGGGCCAGCCTAAGGCCTTCACTCAGGAGGTGGGAGAGCTCTCTTCCCCTCCTCCTCACCACTCAGCCCCGCCTCCGAATTTGCAAAAGGTTGTTTTGTAACTTGCCGGACTCTAATAACTAATAAATTTGCAATTAGAAGAATGTAAGATGTTATTTAGTAATTCTTCATATGATCGGCTGATGTTACCTGAGTCTGTTTCAAAATAAATTGCTTTGTTCAAATTATCTGTAATAAGTTAAATAAGTTCTGTCTTAATTAAATTCATAATTCATAAATGTTTTATAATATTGATTTATATTAAATCTAATTTAATATGTATAATAATACCAAATCATATTTTGAATTGCTTATATTTGAAGTTTTTGTTTGTTTTTAGAACTGAGGATGAATGTATAACATTTGAAACTAGTTTTCAATAAAACAAATTTATAGAAGTGGCAAATAATTTATCAATCCCTAAGTAGATTGATCCTTCTATATCATCATGCGAATGTCAACTGATTATTTTTGAATTTTTTATGTGTTTTTAGAACTGAGGATGTATGCATAACATTCGAAACTAGTTTTCAATAAAACAAATTTATAGAAGTGGCAAATAATTTATCAATCCCTAATTATCTGTAAAAGTTATTGTTTCTAATTTGTTTTTCCTTTGTGCAGAATTTAAAAATCTTGATAATCAATTATAATAGTCCTTTTTAATCAATGATTGACTAATTATTATAAATTAAGTTGTTAGTTCAATACAAGAATAATTAACATATTTACTTTAATTTAAAAGCCCCCTAAATGAATTAGGTAACATGAGAGCTAAAGAGAAGGATAAGTTTGGGATTGACCTCTTGTCAATATATCCATGTTTTTAGTCATGCATTATTAAATAAATTAGTTAAAATAAAAACAATTGAGGAGTAGTGTTCTTTCCTTTGTCACAGCTGACTAAGATAACCTTATTTATACTTTGTCCCATTTATCTTATATTTGTTGTAGTCCACTTATTTATCTTCAAAGGAAAGTTAGAGGACACAACCCCTCTTCAATTATTTTTATATTATATTATATTATTTTTAAAAGACACCAAACATAAGAAAAATGATTGTACAGTATTTCTTGATGTGGTTGGCGCTTTTGGCAATGTTGGACATGAGCACACTGTTAGCTCACTCGAGGCAAGAGGGGTATCACAGGCCACAAAAAAAATTAAGACAATGCAGGAACCCTCTCGACAAGCCAGATCAATGTGCTGCAAAGAGTACCCCAAGGTCCTTATTGCCTTTGCTATTCAACCTAGCCATAGATCATTTGTACCATGACCTGAGTGAATAAGATTTCTCTAAGCGATTTGGATATAACTTAAGTAACAATCAAGAATGAGCGGCCATCACAGGGTGCTACAGAGAAAATTATTTACAGCACTCAAAAGGAAACTCACGGAGATTGGTCAGGCTATAAATCCATAAAAAAGTGTGGGAATAGTACTGAATAAAGGAGAGCAGCAATCAATTATGCTATCCCTTGAGAAAGGGGATGTCATCCGAACAGCACAAGGAGATGATACCATCAAGTATTTAGATGTACATTCTTGGGAGAGCTTTAATGACAATATGGTGACAAAATTAAACAGTAACTTTGATAAATTAGTGAGCTCTTACTTTCTCAAGCCAGAGCAGAAGATCAAAGCTGTCAACCAATATCTGTTTCTGGGACTCATCGATCATCTCCAGACTGCACTCCTTACAAAGATACATCCCACGAGAATATTAGAGAAAATTTATATAAATGTCCGCAGGAGAATTAAGACCATCATCTGACTTCCTGCTAACACCTATACATCGATATTATACGCACCGAGGAGGTATCAAAGACTAGGAGTGATCAGCTGTAAATAGGAGGCTCCTTTACAGCATTGGCCCATTGCTCAGCAACTGTCTACTCTGTCGGATGCTCAGTACCAGTTCACATTTAATTACGAAGCAGAAATCCCGCAATTTGCCAAAAGACTTGGTGTCGATCAGAACTACTATAGTGTGAGAAGTCTACGAGAGTCGCTGTGGGAAAATGCGTTCTAAGAATGGGCTAATTGTAGGTGGCAGGACATTGGTGTTCACCATTTCAAAGAAAATCCAAAAGCTAACAGATTTACGTAGTTAGGGCCATAAGTTTCCGGCATGAGGAAGAAGGAAAGGTGTAAGAAAAAAAATGGTGTTATTGTTTTTCAATATATTCTCCTCTAAGTTCTACACACGTAATACAACGCTTAGGCAACATTTCTATACCATGAAAAAAATAATTTTCTTCATTGTTAGAAAATGTTCTTCCACCGCTGCTTGGACATCTTCGTCGGTGTTAAATCTCCTGCCACGAAGGTCAGATTTTAACTTTTAGAAAGGGTAGAAATCGCAAGGGGTCAAGGCTTGGCTGTAGGATGGATGGGAGGTTTCTTGGTATCCGCAGTCCTTCACAGCGGCTTTTGTTATCAATGCTATGTGGACAGGGGTATTTTAGTGAAGAAGTCGAACACCTCTGCTCAACTTCTCCCGCCTTTTCTCCTTGATGGTGTTTCGTAAGCGATGAAGTAGGGTTGCATAATACACGGCATTAACTGTGGTGTTCCTTTCCTTAAATTTAATCAGCAGTATTCTTCTACAGTCCCAAAAAATGGTATCATTACCTTTATTGTCGACTGCGTGACTTATGCCTTTCACGGAATTGCTTCTCCTGGCCTTCTCCATTCCACGGACTCCCTTATGCTGAGTGGGTCACAGTACAGAACCATTATCTCATTCACAGTTACAATTGAACCCAAGAAATTTTTTGGGTCGGCATTATACCCACATAAAAATTCATTGCAGCACCGAACACGTTCCTCTTACTGAGCAGAGGGGGAAGACTCCCCATACACACCATTCAAGCGCTCTTCAATTTGCGCAGGAGTAAGGCCCTCTTTACACAAGAATTTAATAAGTGCACGGTATTCGATCTTGAACATTGTTAAAATGCACAGATTCCTTCAAGGTTAGTTATAGACAGACAGGACTGAGGAAGTGTGGGTGATGGGTATGGAGAGTGCAGGCATAGATGTGCACAGCAGGCAAGTCTCAACCTGCTTGAAGTAGGGTAACGATGGTAGGTCAGAAACTTATAGATCTTACTACGCACATGCGAGAAGCAAGTTCTTTCAGAGTCAGAATGATCCAATAGCTTGAAACTAAATATTAATTACATACTCCTGTGAGATCTAGGAGCCAGCAGACAGCAGAGAAAAGTTGGGTCCCGCAGTCGCAAATGCGGCAGAGTCTGAAACACCAGCTTATGTGCCGGGAAAATGCCCCAATAGCTCTCTCCTCATAACACACTGGCACCATAGGGTCAAGCATGAATTTATAAGGCTCCTTGAGGAAATGACTTCACCTTGAGAGGTCTATTGTCTTGACATAGACAGATCCGCGAGACATGCAGATATTGTCAAATTCTCTTGGACCGGAAGGATAACCATGGTCCTGGATCCGACCGTGCGATTTGGGGGAAATGACCCTGATCAGGCAAGTGGAGAGGAAAGGGGGAAAAAAAAACATAAATATGAGAAATGCATCCCTTTCCTAAAAGAGAAATTCCACGAGACCTTCGGAGAGAGAGAGAGAGAGAGCTCACGGAATATACTGAATCGGACAAGGAGCTTGTTAGGAGACCTAGGGGCTAATGTTGGGGATGTTACAGTGCTTGCCGAGAATATTATTCTGGACTCCCTAAGGAATTTCAACCATCACCTGTATAGTAATTAGCTAAGGGGATAATGTTTTTTTTAAAATTAATATATTAGTCTTTTTATCTTTATCTTTTTGGATCTTTATTAGTCTTTATTTTTTTATTTGAATATATATATATATATATATATATATATATATATATATATATATATATATATATATATATATATTGTCTTTTATGAAGGCTTTTGATCTGTATATGTGTGCACTCAAATTTTAATATTAGATTAGCTCTATAAGTTTTCAATTATGTAGAAATTGTATACTAAGTTAAGAAGTTGTTAATTGATAACTGGAAAAGAAAATTATGGAAGAAATGAGAAGGTTCTCTTTAATGTATGGCCAAAAAATACTGATATATTGACCAATGGAGTAATGTTGTAAACTATTTTTAGTTATTCTTATTGTATTGTCAGCGAAAGTGTGAAACCACATGATTCAAAAAGTTTTGATTATTAGGATTACTTAACTTATTATTTTATCTTTTCATAAATTTTATGCAAAACAATTAAATGTTTCTACTCTTTAGTACATCATCATTTGCTAGTATATACTATTTTTTTAAAAAACAAAACAAACCTCAGCATAATACAAATTTAATAAGATCTGGCATTTACATGGTTTCATGGTTTTTCATTTACTATGATATAGTTTATAAACAAATTAAAATCGGTTTATATGATTGACATACATTAATATGTAATAAAAACAGCAGGATTCCTAGTTGTGAAAATGGAAGAGAAAGTCTCCAAAATTAAAAAGGCTGATGATTAGTTTGTTTATGAGTATTAGTTTTTAACTAATAAATTGATAATGAAAAGCAGAAGTCTAGTCGCCATCATCTTTATTTATAATTAAAAAGACCACCTACAAAATTTGTAAAATATAAATGCTTTGTACCTTTATCTTGCTGTGATAATACAATTGGATGTATGAATACAGTAAGCTGATGAAGTGAAGTGGCAAGAGACATAACTGCGCCTCTGATCTCAGCTAATCTAGGTTCTAGTCTTTGTGGAGAACGCCAATGGGGGCCAGCACACCCAAGTAATCTAGAAGTAGCTGTAGTAATCTGAGATTCCAGTCGTCCCAACCAATCTAATGCTGAATCAAGATCCATAGGAACCTCTGCCCCAGATCTTGGAACATCATAAGCAGCACATGTTTCCTCCTCCTAAAATATTTCTTATACTATACATACATGTATTTTTTAACAGTTTATCAAGATAAAAGTGAACTAGTTCTTCCTTGTAATTTTATTCAGCTATTACAGGATTATGAACCAAAGTTTTGTGACAATCACCACACCCTCAGGGCTTACATCTAAACATTAAATAATACATAAATAAATAAAAATAAAATTAAAAATATTGCACCATTTTCACAACAAATAGTAATATCAATCAATCATCAAATTCCAGCAAGTAACTAAACCTTAAAAATCCAGGCTCAACATTTTACAGACACTTGCAAATATTGTTCCTTTGAAACATTCTTTTATTATCCATATAAAGTTATATTTTGTCATATTTTTTTATCTTGTCAAAAACTTAGAACTTCAAGGAACAATTTACAGCCAGCATTTTGTTTTCCACCATAACATAAACTGAATAAATATATCTTCCAATGTAGGTGTAATTGTTAAGTAATTTTTAACTTAATTTTTTTTTTTTTTTTTACACTTTAAATTACAATCTTTCCTATAAAAAAACAAAGTTAAATTTTATGTAGTACAATACAGACTATTCTAACAGAACATTATAATATGGTGGACACAGGCTCCATTTTTTTTATCCTTAAAAAATAAAAAATAGTTTTAGGTCCTCAAGGGAGCCCAACTTGACTCACAAAGAAAACTAAAAATTCAAAAACAGAAGCACTCAGGTGTTAATCATACAATTCATTATGTTATTACTTCCTTGTACGAAGTAAATTCTCACTTGCACTTGTACTTTATTATGAAATAGAGCCTAGGTCACACATTGTCCCATCACCAACAGTTTAAATATTTCCTATAAGCTTCCTGACTTGATATAGGTATTAGTAATACTCTTATAAAACAAATTATAATTTTTTTAAACACAAATGCAAACCTGTGTTGGCTGTAGTCTAGTTGGTCTTGGAATGTCATAATCCTGTTGTATTAGCGATGATCTATTAGAATCAGTGGTAAGAGAACTGATAGATGAGCTAGGTGTGAGACTACCACCTCCAACTGGCTTTGGAACATCATAACTTTCTTCAGCTGAAATATAGAAATAGAATTGAATCTCTTAACGATTTAGAACAGAAGAATAGTGAAAACTTTAATAAATTATAATACATAAACTAAGATTTTTAGTTTCTGGATGATCCAATTAAATTAACTAGTCCATGCAAATTAGAACACAGTACTAATATTTAATTTTCATATGTCACCACCATGTTTTAGTAAAGTATTCTTAAATAAAGAATAAGAAAAATAAAATTTCTCAAATCCTTAGTTATATTAACTTCAATTTGGAAAATAAAATCTTACAAACACAAATTTGGGGTTTAGAGAAGTAAAAAGGTCTAGAGATAAAAACATTATAAGCAATGGGGGAGTAAAAGGAAAAGTTCTCATTTGGTTTTCTGAAAAGTAGCTTTATTCACATTTGTTAGTTAAACCTGGTGGCATGATACACTAAAAGCAAACAAATCTACAGGATTAATATACTTTTAAGGTAGAAGCAAAACATAAATAACAGGCCATAAAATTACCAGGTAAGTGCTGAGAATTCAAAGGTACATCATACTGCATGTTAGGTCCTTCAGTGCCAACAGGAATTTGAGGTATATCATACATATAACCTTCACTGAATTTTTGAGGAGTAACCACCTGGAAAAATGTAAATAAGTATACAATGATATCAATTCAATACTTTGAAATATAATAAAATAACTACAAAATTAAGGGAGAGATTTGAAAACCTTGTTCAATGGAGTATTCCAACTTCTTCTTCGTCTTTCTCTAAGAAGAGTCAATTCCGCTTCAGTTAATGGTCTTAAACGATTGCTGGGACAAATACCCTAAAAAAATCAAATGTAAATAATTTAAAATAAATCTAAAACGAAAAATGCTACAAAATAATAAGTCTAAAAAAATACCTGTTTTCCTCGTAGAGAACATATCCACCATCCTTCTAAGCCTTGAGAGTCTAGTTGAACTATATTTAAGATGTCTCCACTCTTAAATGACAGTTCATCTGCGGAATCAGCAGCATTATCATACAGAGCAACAGCAGCCTAAAAAAATCAGAGAAAAGCAACATTGAACAGTCGTTATTCTACAATTGAAAATGTCTTTAACAACATGAATTTTTAAAAAATAAATACTTGAACAATAGTGATGTCCTGCGGTTGAGGCATTTCTAAAATGTTTTTCAGCTATACTGACAATTTTGACAAACAACGTAAACAACAACAGACGGATAACCTTACTAAAACCTTACAATTAGATTAAGATGATAGATGGCTGCATGGAGGAAGGAATATACTTTTTTACCTTCATTCCTCCATATATAGCTGCCTTCAGGTTTCTGGACTTTGTTTCCTGTTTTTTGTTTTTTTAATTTAGGAATTATATGTTAAAATTTTGTATACTTAATTAGATTTTTTTAATGCAATCTTTATTATTGATTAGGATAATTTTTACAATAATTAACTCAATTTTAAATAAACAGGGCCATAAAAGCATTAAACAATAATAAAGGGTATAACGATTATTTTTCGGATACAGCGTGGTCAGCTACTATGTTCCAAACCCCGTCGTTCCTTTGATTAAGGCAAGCGTGAGTTGAACCCCGATGCGTAAGCCAAATCATAGTTTCCACCCTAATAATCCCAACTAATTTTCAGTGAAATAAAAACTATTATGCCAAGCTGGTGGTCAGAAAAGGAATCCAGAGCTCTTAACTCCGCCCACTTGGCTATTTTGGTATCCATATTTCAAAAAAAGATTACAGGTTACTTAAAACGATTAAAGATTACTTATTACTGGCTGCATGAAACCTAACACACATTGACGGTTTTAGGGAGTGGCTATAAGGGTTGCAAATTTTCAATAAACTGAAGAAGTTCGATTCCAAAAAAAACTGCAATAAATAGAAATCAGGTGCTGCGCTGCTTTCGCCAACATAAACTTACCCATTAGGTTCTTTCTGACTGAAGCTGAAATTTTTACGTAAACATTTTTCTCAGTGAAGGGGTGGAAGGTTGCTACTAGTACATGTGCGGGAATAGTATAAATCCACCTCTGCTAACACTCATACAACGGATCTAACAACGATTAACTGGCTACAAATTTGAAATTTTATTCTAGAATTCTAAGGTATTTTCTTCTTCCTAGCCAGGCTTCATAGAGGACCGCTCCCAAAATCAACAAATGGTTATATCGGACCTAGCCGGGAAGAACTTGAAAAGTTTTTCTGCTAATGTGGAAAGTTTGAAGACATTTCAGATCTAAATATATGTAGCCTGAGCACAGCTATCGACGTATATACTAGGTACTTTCCACGATCGACGTCTGTTTTCAGCTTGTTGTTTATTGTTTCAGGCGTGTTTAGTTTTTTAAGGATGTTAAATCAAATGACAAGACGGGGATACGATTTAATAAGATGCTAGAGTATAATATGATAGTGAGATTCCAAGCCTAAGGACAATAATTTAGCAAATAGCTTCAGATAAGAAAAACTGTGAAATATTTTGGTTGCCTGGCTTATTTAATTTCTGAATATTTTATAAATATGTTGTAAGTCAAGCCTCAAATGCTAAGTAGGCACTACCAATGCTCTGCTTTATTTATCCAATATAAAACAAATGGATGAGGTCTCTCCTTTACTGGTGGTGATGGACTACACTGCTACATTTTTTGTTATTGGTTACTTATATTCCAGCTTCCTATCGATCATTAATAGATGATAATAATAAAAAAACCTGATAGGCGAAATAGGTTATAAAAACAAGTAGTTAATTTTAGAATGTCTATTATTTTATTCAAATTAAGTTATTCTACGTAAAATGAAATTAAATTTTATTAATCCAGATATTTAGTAAGTATAAAAAGTCTAAAGTCTTAAGTATAAGTCTGAAAATTGGTATAAAATGCAGTATTTATTAAGAAATGAACGACATCTTGTAGCTAAGTGATGAATTATTCTCCCTTCAAACTTGTACCAGTTACAGACTGATACAAATTTTAATTTTGTCAAACAACTGCTGTTATTCTAGTTTATTTAATTTAGTTGTAAAGCTTATTCATATTATAATTACTAGCATTGGAAATGCAGAGGAGTAAGTTCTAACTTAATAAATAATAGAGTATTTCATTTAATTACGTATTTTTTAATCTTTTCTTTTTTACTTAAAAGTTTCTGAGGAATTGGTTAGAAAAAGAGCAGAACATAACAACTGTGAAATTGGGACTCTTGAAGAGCTGTCTCTCCACCAAGACAATCTTGATAAACTAGAGCATTTACAACACTGGTGCAAAGATTTAAAAATTCTTTTGCTGCATAGTAATATCATAAACAAAATAGGTAGATGCAGTTTAATATATAATTTCACCCTTGAAACCATTTAATATATTTACAGTTTTTTTTTTTTTTTCACAAAAGAAAATATTGGAAAATTAAAAAAACTTGAGTACTTGAACTTATCAATCAATAATATTGAAATAATTGAAAACTTAGAAGGATGTGAATCATTAAAAAAACTGGATTTAACATTAAATTTTATAGGAGACATATTATCAGTTGAAAATCTTAAAAAGAATATTTTTTTGGAAGAGCTGTAAGTGTGAAATTTATACTCTTTTTTTTTTTTTTTTTGCTATTACACTTATCTTTAATTGTTAAAAGAATCTCCTTTATAGATTATTATGTGGAAATCCTTGTACAGATTTTACTGGCTATAGAGACTTTGTAATTGCAACCTTGCCCCAGTTAAATGAACTTGATGGAAAAGAAATATTGAAGTCTGATAGAATATTAGCATTACAAAAATATTATGAAATCCGACAAAAAATCATCATTGAACAAAATAATTATTTAGGTTATTTATTTATTTAGTTATTTATGGAGTTTTTAAGTTATGACAAACAAGGCATATTCATTTTTTGTTTTTAATTCTAGAAAAGCGTAAAATTCAAAAAAAAGAAAAAGAGGGAAGTCTCATATTATCAGAAGACATGATTAAAGGAGAACTAACCGATGAACAACGAAAAAAGTAAATAATCTTTTAAGTTTATTAAGATCTTTTGTCGCACTATCCACGAAGGGTATTAGGTTATAAATTGTATTTATCATTCCGACATTTAATATAGAAGCCATTAGTTGGACTTAAAATAATATAATTTTTATATATTTATAGAGGTGAGTTATACATGAAGCATTTTAATTTATTTTTAACTTCTCAAGTATTTTATATTAATTATATAATTTAATTTGCCAATGAATTTTTAACCCTTAATTTTTAACTTCATATCTTATATTTTTCTTTCACAAACAACTTTCTTTTTTTCTATAAAATATAGGAACTTTCATATTAAGTTCCTATTTTTGTTTACCAGTTTTTATGTTTCTATTATTTATTTTTTCATTTGCTAAAATATAATAATTAACACCATTCCTTATTTTAAGTATAAAAAATAATATAATTAGAAAATTTTCAGTTGATTATTGAAACAAATATATCTGATGTGAAATCTATGAAACATCAAAATTTATGACATTTATTCATTAAGGAAATTCTCCCTCTTAACTTGAACAATTTTCTTGCCGCTATATTCACTGTTTCTTTTCTATTCTACTTACTCATTTTTATGGATATTATCTCATGTATAGTAATAGTATAGGATGTGTTTGGATGGTGAAGTCTTAGGACTCGCGTGATTTTCCTTCTGATCTTCAAGAATTTATAAATAATAAATTATGAATTTTAATGACTGTGCTGCAAAGTTCTGTTAAACTAAACATGTTGGTTATTATCATTTTGTTCCTGAATGCTTGAAGCTTTTTAGAGGATCCATCTCATTTTGTGCTCAAAATACACTACTTTATACACTAGTATGAAGAGAAGTGAACAGTACTAATTTTTATATCTAATTTCTAGAACTGGACAATTGAGAAGCACCATTTATATTTTTGTTGGTCCTGGTCTAATTGTATTAATATGTTTAAGAACAAAAAACACATTTTAAATGGGTTACCGATTATTTCCTTTTTTTTTTTAGATAGTTAAATTTATTTTATTTTAAATGATTGGGAAGATCAAATTTTAATTTTTGAAAATAATCAAACCACTGTAATATGATAGTTAACATTCCTGATAAGAGGGTAAGAGTCATTCAACTTTTTTATTTTTCAATAATTAAATTAAAATTTTAACTTCATAATTGATTTTTATTATGATAAGTTAATATTTATTTTTTATTTCATCCTGATCTTGTGTAAGAAGAAGATTGAATTTTTTTTTTTGACATGATACGGCCTTACAGACCATGCAAATATCATTTCTTCCTAACTTTCCCCACACACTCCCCTCTCCCTCTCTTCTTTCTTCCTCGTTCCATATTCTCCCCTTTGTCACCTCTTTGGCGCTCACAAGGACCTTTATTTTCATTAATTTTTCCCTATACTCATCCCTATCGAAACAGTCTTGACTTAAGATCTCCAATTTCCCCGTATTTTCCTTTATCTGCTTGATGTACCCCCCAACCCCTTTATATCTCCACATTTTCCCAAAGATCTCCCTATTTATTCTGCTCGGGTTCATCCTGACCATGTGATCGTAGAAACGCAGCTTCCTTAACCTAATGTCCGTTTCCAGGTCATCCATTTCTCTGCTAGGCCTCAGCCTATATCCTTCCGGTAATTTTATTGGCCCATAAATTTTCCTCAAGATCTTCCTCTCTATTCCCAAAAGTTTCTTTAAGCTAGGAAGAGAAGCGGTCTCCATTCCATACAGAATAACCGGTTTGACAACCGTATTGTAGTGTCTTATTTTTGCTTTTATTGAAAGACCCTTTTTACAGTATAGGCTACTGGTGGCAAAGCTGAGTCTTTCCATCTTGACCAACCTCTCCTCCATACCCTTTCTCTCGGACCCATTACTACAAATAATTTCCCCTAAATACTTGAAATTATTTGTGACCCTGATTTCCCCATACTTTGTTATAACTGCTTTTTGTTATAACTGCTGAAAGTTTCGATCCGTAGTCATCAATTCCATTTTTTCGAACGATATTTGCAAACCCACTCTTTCTGCTACTTCTTTTAGGGTGTTCAATTGCCCTATTGCTTCATCCACAGATTCCGCCAGGAGGGCCAGATCATCAGCATACGCCAGACAACTTACTCTGACGTTATTCTTTTTGGTTCCTAATTTTGACCCCGTGCTATTTTTTACCCATAACTCCTTCATTACTCTATCTAGCACTATATTGAAGAGTACCGGAGACAGACAATCCCCCTGCCTGTGTCCCATCCTGACCAGAAAGGGCCCACTGATGACTCCTTGGAATTTCACCTTCGAGGTCGTGTTGGTCAGCATTTGCTCAACCAACCTCCTTGTCTTTCCATCTACTCTATATTTTTCCAGAATCCCCAGTAAAGCCCTCCTAGCCACAGAATCGTAGACCTTCTTTAAGTCCACAAAGGAGATATAAAGATTCTTGTTCGCCCTAGAGTTGTAGTAATTTATTAGTAGTTTCAGACTCAGAATTTGTTCCTGGCATGACCTTCCTTTCCTGAAACTCCCCTGATATTCCCCAATCATCGGATCCACTTGCGGCTTTAACCTACTCAAGAGCACCTTAGAAAAGATCTTGTAACTTACGGACAACAGAGAGATCCCCTGTAGTTGTTGACCTCCGTTCTTGGACCTTTCTTGTGCAAAGGGTGTATAATTGCAGTCCTCCACTCATCCGGAATTCTCTCCTCCAGCCAAATATCCATCATCAGCTCCGTGACCCTCTTCCTAAAGTCCTCCCCAGTCAACTTCCACATCTCCGCTAGCACTCCATCTTCACCTGATGCTTTGTTGTTCTTGAGGGCCGCTATGATATCATCTATTTCTTCGTCATCTGGGGGATGTCAGTTAACATTCCTGATAAGAGGGTAAGAGTCATTCAACTTTTTTATTTTTCAATAATTAAATTAAAATTTTAACTTCATAATTGATTTTTATTATGATAAGTTAATATTTATTTTCTATTTCATCCTGATCTTGTGTAAGAAGAAGATTGATTTTTAATAAGGCCTGTAATATCTTTATTTTCAGTTTTTGGGAGTCCCCTAGTGAAAATACACCTGAAGATAGGATTCAAATGGCAATCATGTCTAAGAAATCAAAAGAAACACCCAAATCTTCAAATGAAATGGAAGATCCAAGATATGTTAAAAAAAGAGTACTAAAGCTTTTTGATGAAAATGGAAGGCCATATAATATCAATGAAGGAAACATTCCCTTCAGATTGGAAGATGATTATTATGGGCATTGTTATAAACTTGATTTAGCAGTTTATAGGTATCTAATTTTTTTTTTTATATTTTTTCAATTAAATTTTTTAATGATTATTTTGAAAACATTTCTTTGATATTCCCAAATATTGTGAATTAGTTTTCTTAGAATTAGTAGTCAACTAGATCTTGCTCAATCAATATTGATTTGTAATTTACATGAAAAAAATATTTAAGTTTAATAAGATAAAAAATATATAAATGCATAGCCTGCACCACTGCAACCCATAAAGTGATTTGGATTCAGTACTTGATAAGGAAGCACTGTTCCTAACCAATGGCTATACAAGGTGATGTGGTCAGCATCTGCTCACTTAAATTCTAAGTTTTTCCCCTAACCATTTGAAGAATTAGGCACTTACTTGCCATAGGAGGAATGACTCCTGACACAAACTCAATTCACTACAAAAAGATCATAAACTAAATGTTTTACCACAGCTAAGTTAATTCTGGGCCTGAAGGTCACGAATCCAGTTACTTATTCATTGAGCTACATCACTCCTAATAAAATTAAAACTTTGGCTCTATTTCATACAAGACACTCTCGATTCGTCTGTTGTGTTAATTTACTAGAGGATATATGCTAAAATTACTAACCTGGTAGTTTGCCATTTTTCCAATTTTTGTTTTTCAAAATTGGACAGAAAGGGATAGAAGAAGTTTATTTTATAATGAGAACACTGATTTAGGATGACTGATTTCTAAGTAAATTAAAACAAAAATTATTGCTGGGTCAATTATTTTTGCTTAATCATTCACTTAAGAATTTGCTTAAATTTAGGTATCTAGATTCAAGTCTGATTGATATTGATGTTCAACCAAAGTATATAAAAATAATCATAAAGAAAAAGGTTTTTCAATTGCGTTTAGATGAAGAAGTTGCACCAGATCAGTCTAAAGCCACACGCTCTCAAACTACAGGCCACCTTCTAATCACAATGCCAAAGGTATTTTTAGTGAATTGTTAATATTTTATAATTATGGAAAAATAATGTTACCAATTGAACGGACTTTTGATTATTGTTTTAATAATGTTCCTATAATAATAACTATTTGCACTTTTGTCAAATGGTCCATATCCTCTGACCAACTCATTGGTCTGCATTTGAACAGTTAATGAGCATAAGGTCTAGTATTGTGGTAAAGAGAATGGAACATATAAATATGTAAATAAAATCTCATTTCAATAGGTTACTAAGAAAGAAAGAAAAAAAAAAGTTGATATACATATTTTTACATTTAGGAATTGTTTGTAAATTGTAAAATAAGATTTTTACTTTTACTTTTATCTTTCAGAGATTATTTCAAATATATATTTGCTATAAATTTTATTATATTAATATTATGCTTTGCAATTTGATAGCAAAATTTTTGAAATCAAGAATTTTTTCCCAATCTCCTCATCAAATAAAATATGTGGATTACTGAAAAATAAATTCAAGGCGATTTTATGCTTATACAAACCAAATGAACAAACTATCACTACTATATATTATTACGGTAGTATAGATCCCTTTTCCGGCTCTCAGGAGCGATGGATTTTGACGTGTGAGGTATCAAAAGAAATAGAATTTCACGGAGAAGTGACGAATTCTGATTTTGTTTCTTAAAATCTTACTAGGGCTTAAATAAAAGTGATGAAAAAACTGGAAGGTTTCAAAAATTTGACGACTGAGAGTCGACGGATCGAGACGGGACAAGTTGGGTTTTAAAGATTTTGACGCGGGCATCAAGATCATATGTGATCTGTTGGATCATATTGGTCCAGCCTTTTAAGGCCCTAAAACTTACCGTTTTCGAGATAATGCACGATATTGGTCCGCACGGGCCTCATGCCATCTTGCGTACGTGTCGTTGTCCTGGCAACTTTATATCAATTTGAGTCTGTTTACAAAAACTTTTAATAAGAGGGAAATTAATTATTGTTTCCCATGTCCAACCTTAAGGGGCACTGATAAATATGAATACTACACATAGAAAATAGTATAGCTGAATCTAATTGCCTAACTGCTAAATTGAAGAGATGTTTTCCAGTGGGGTAAGCTAATTACTTATTAAGTATGAACTGTAACTTCAACATAGTTATTACAAACTATGTAGCTTCACCAAATGCGTGTGTTGAATATACTTTTTTATTAATCTTATTTTGTGTACACGAATAAATATGTTTCTCTAATATCCCTTATACTTGGAATTTGGAATTAAAAGATATCTAATGCGAGAGTTCTCGCTCCGGTATACTAGTTTACCTTTAATACTCGAATCTACTTGTTACTCCCTTGACGCAGTAAAGAAAGTATTGTATTCGCGAAAATTTTTGGTTTTCAGATTTCAACAGAAATATCCATTTTGACCATCTCTGAATCCATTTTGACTAGTTTCGTCATGACTTCTGTACGTGCGTTCGTTCGTACGTATCTCGCATAACTCAAAAATGGTTAGCCGTAGAAAGTTAAAATTTTGTATTTAGGATTATTGTAAAATTTAGTTGTGAACCTCCCTTTTTGGTCACTGCTTGATAACTGGAAGTGGTATTTTACTTGAAGGCCATTATTGATTTTCATAAAAAATTATATTAAAATATGATGCAAAACTTCTCAAATTTAGTATTTAAGATTTTCATATTAATTCAAATAACATAATAAATCTTGGTAAAAATTTGCAAATGGAAGTGGTACTTTTCTTGAAGGTCATATTAGATTTTCATCAAAAATTATATTAAAATATAATATAAAACATCTCAGATTTGGTAAATTAGACTTTTATATCAATTTAAATAATACAATAGATTTTGGTTGAAATTGAAGAGCCGAAAGGGATACTCTACTTGTAGGTCATAATAAACTTATATCAAAAGGTATATCAACATTTAATACAGAGATCATATGGTTCAGTGATAAAGGTTATAAACATGATTTCCCCCCTCCCCTCTAATTAAACAATTTTATTACTTGTTTTAAGTGTTTAAATTGAAAGTAAAATATTTGTTTTCCCTCTCCATTTGCGAACTGAATAAGTCTGTAGGAGGAGAATAAGATATAAGTTAAGTGGGTTCTTTCACTTAAAATGTTGAAACTGTTGATTTCCAATGCCTTATATAGTGGCATAGATAGTTCTAATTTTGTCAAAGAATAATAAGAAATCTCTTGAGAACTTGTTACCAAATGAAAGAAAACGACATATAATAACGGAATAAGACCTCCAGAAAAAAGACTTCGTGTGTTTGTGTGTGTGTCAATAGATGGACATTGCGATGCCGAGTGTCATTTTTGAGATACTGCTATCTGCTGAAACTAGTAATCAAATT
This sequence comes from Rhaphigaster nebulosa, assembly GCA_948150685.1. Taxonomy (NCBI): domain Eukaryota; kingdom Metazoa; phylum Arthropoda; class Insecta; order Hemiptera; family Pentatomidae; genus Rhaphigaster; species Rhaphigaster nebulosa. Next base: position 38,937,507 of record OX411309.1, read on the forward strand.
CAGGGTCATTTTTTGAGCCACTGATTTATAGCTTAATATGCATGTAAGAAAGTCATGGGTTATCCACATCAGATATTTTTTATTTTAGAATAATTAGTGGTACAATTTTATGGTTTATATAATTATATAACTATGTTTTTAGATTGTAAAATTCAGAAAATTTAGGAAATCATTATATTTATAAGCACCACCATAAACACTCATAAATTGAAATTCCTCCATCTCGAAGAAAAATATTACCTCTATTATAACTTGTGATTGTCAAGAAGCTCAATTCTATTTCTCAAACTATGCATAAATCGAAGTGTTTTCACATTCTCTTAAATTCTGAAAGTTTTTTTTCTTTCATTTTTTATGAGAAATACTTATTAGTCGTATTTATAAAGTTGAACAATGCATTTTTAATATAGAAACTGGTCTGTTGTGGTAAAGCATCAAACTTATGTTCATTATAATTAAATTATTGAATAAAAAAAAAAAAAAAAAAAAAATAATAATAAAATTAAATTTTGGGTTATGCAGAGTTTACTGTATTTATTTACCACAAATTTTGCTGATATTTAAAATCTATTTACAGGCCAAAGAACATATATTGCCAACAAATGTGAGAGAAAAGATTTTTAAGGAGGCCGAACAGAAAAAAGAAGAAAAGCAAAGTAAAAGTAAACAAATAAACCGGTAATAGTACTTAATAACATGCATTTTTATAAAATGTCTAACTAATTTAATTTTTAGATATTATACTTAAAATATATAATTACTTAATTATTAAGGAATATACTTAAGAGTACATTAAATAACACTTAAGAACACCGCAGTGAGATGTCAAATTTCATGTCAGCATAACTACTTTGTATAATTTATCGACAATAAATTCAATTATATCACGGTTTCTTCCCTTAAGTATCGGGTGAAATCATTAATTAAAATGACTTCAATGAGGATTTGTTAAATTGCAGTCGAATAATCTTCCGAGAATAGACACGAATATGATGTCATTTTTTCTTTCTTCAAATCAGGATTTTATACCTACTGAATTTAAAGGATTAAAAGCTATAAGATAATTTTGTGATGTTTAATTCAGTTTTGAAGCTCTTTTAGTACATAAGTTCACATATTAATTTGGAAAACTAAACATAACCTATAAATGCAGAAAAAATAATTTTATCAACAAATGCAGTCAAGTATACAATACGAATTATATTATCCACTAAATAGGTGCATATGTTTCAGTTGTTAGAATATAATACAGTTAGAACTATTATATCTAATATTTTTGTTATTAATCTCAACGGGAATTGCATGAGGACTAATCATTTTGTATTGCATATAATTTTCTGTATTCTTTTCTAACTAAAACAAAGAAAAAATACTAATTATATTCACATAAAACATTATTTTGCAAATGAATATCCCACAAATAAAAACCATAAAGTGATAAAAATTTATCAAATGTCCAATCAAAACTTTTGAGAATGTGATTTTTTTTTTTTTTATCATAAAGTAACAAAATTGTAATTTTGATTGTAACGGAAACAACATATTCATTATAATCTCTTAAAAATGATCTTCAAAACAATGCAAACTAGTTATTGGAGATACTTTATCTCTTCTCATGGCTTTACTCCACTTTGTTCATATTGTTGAGTCTTTTGGAATATGGAAAAATACTTGATCTGGTGCAGTTTTCGTTGGATTCTTGCACATAGGCACAAGACAATACATACACAAAGGTTTTCGCTCTTCTTCCATGGTTCTACTAATCACAGAATTAGATAAAATTTAGCAAGTTTCACCAGCACCAATAAAAAGTCATTTAAATGGCTTTGTTGGCATGAAAAGTTACGTCACATAAACCCATAAAAAATGGTGTATTTGAATAGTCAAAATATCTTGCCAAAAGGAAATATATTTTTCTAAATTTAATAAAAATGTTTTTATGATTGATTTAATGTTTTACATAACTTTTGAGGCAAAAATAATTAAAATAAATTTGATAATAAAGTAAATAAATAAAAGGTAATAAAGTAATAAATAAGGTATTTAAAAAATCATGCATATACCCTGCATATTGATAGAGCAATATAATTTTTAATATTTATCCAACAGAAAAGGAAAATCTATTTACTTAGATTATCTCAGAACTTTTAGTTTCGGTAGAGTATGTTTCATTCAGTCTCTTGATGTGAAGGAAGTTTAACAAAATTTTTTTTATTTCGAATGTTAAAAGCAAATACTATCAGAAACAATATTTTTGCAAAATAGTTACGATAAAGTAAGTGCCAATAAGCGAATCTTACAGAGGCAATACAAAAATTGTACCACACCCTATGCAAATATATAAAAGATTGATTAATAATGTAAAGCATTTTATAAAAATTTGTTAATCTGAAAATATTGAATGAATTTCGAAGGGCGAATTATAAATATGGTATAATAAGAGAAATCATATAATTTATAAAAAATTATGAGCCTTAATAAAAATATTTTTGAACATTATAAAGTTCGCAAAGATTATTTAGTAAATAATTCAAAGTAAAAAAATTATGGTATGATGGATTTAGTAATAATTATTATTATATTTCATGTCATACTCCATCCGTAAATTAATATTAAATTATTGTAATTGCTAATGCCCCAGCCTAGAGGATATGTAGTGGTCATATTTCAGAGAATATTACCCTGCAAAGGAATTTCAGTGATTTGGTTTGTCACTGGTGCTGTCTTTGTAGGTTTGGCAAAATAATAGCACCAAGAAAATAATTCTCCTCACTATCTGGAACTGATATTTCTGATTTCTGAAGACTAGAAATGGCCAAGTCTGTTTAAAATCCCAGGGCCAGAAAATATAGATAGCTGCTGTTTTTAAAAGCCTGTCGCTTCTAGCAACACTTACGGTCGTCACTTGGACAGTACCAGAATTGAGCCGACTCAATCACCCCTTTTCCCTCCCTCTGATGAAAAATAGGAAGGCATGCACCCTTATCTTTGGCATCATCAGTATAGATTGTTTTATATTTTTATTTATTATTTATTTTTAAGTTTTTGCTAAGCTAAGTTTTATATAACATCTGTAAAATATAAAATAATCTATATTAATTATTTTTCTTCAGAGAATATCTAGAAGTGGATGAAACCAAGTTAATAAACATTTCAAAAATGCTAAATATTGTGAAAGAAGATAAGAAAGAGGATTTCATTGATGATCCAGAAGTTCCACCACTTGAATAAAATGAAATGTCATTAACACAAAATATAAATATTGCAGATAAAAATACAGATTGAAATAACTTCTCCAACTTATAAGAATTTTTCTAACATGAAAAACCCTATAAATAGTTTATTAAATAGCAGAGATAACTTTTTAATTTAATTTTTATTTTGGTTTATGGTAAAAAACTATTTAATGAAAAAAAAATTATTTTTTACATATAGAGTACAATATATTTAAAATATTTCAGATTATTCATATGTTTAATTTTCAGGAAGAAGAAACAAACCATCAGATAACATTTAGGACATATCTTGTTCATTTTAAAGTCCAATAAATAAAATATTACATTAAAATTTATTCATGTTATCAACATGTTATATAAAAAAAAGCTTGCTTGCGTAGGTAGGTGTCCGTAGTCATTATCATGACAACTTCATACCCGTGGAAGCCAAGTCTCTGGTGTTTGGGTAAAGCGGTATAAGACATTTTTTGTGGCAATAGGTTCATCATATTTTGTTGATTTCTAATGAACTTTGAGAAAAGGTACATAAGTTAATGAATGAAAGAGTCTTCAACTGGAATTTTTAAAATGTTTCATTTACTTCAATCCTTTTTATCAAAGGTAAAGTTCATTAAATACAAACAGAATATGACGAACTCATTGTTGCAAAAAAATGACTTGTACCCCATTACCCTTACATCGTAGAATTTACAACACTTACTTTATTAAATTAAATCTTGCTACTTATTTCTCCTTTCTTTGGGAGGGTGTGATAAAAAATATGGTTTGTTACTATCTTTATTGTCATTGTATTTAACTATTGTATTTAACTTTAACCATTGTTTGCTGCTATCTGTTTCCCATGTTTTTTCTGAAATGAAGTTTCATTTCTTTTATAAATAAATAAATATTATGTTTTGTATTTTTTCAACCGTCATTGAAGACAGAAGCACTAAAAATTATTTACGAAGAAACTATTATTCCAAAATTCCTCTGCGCCATACCTGTTTAGGAATCAGGTAGCGGCAATTAAACCATATAACCTGAAAAAGTTAAAACAGGGCCAGAGAAGAAAACAACAGAGCAAACTTAATTAAGACTATTATGATGCAGGAGGACACTTGGCCTGCTCCTGAAAAATTTCTGTATAGCTAATACTGGAAGGAGTTGCTTAAATTAGCCACTTCAATCAACCTGCAATAACAATACATACTTAAATATTAACACTCACCATCTTTAGTTTGTGATGATTTAGATTTTCTATCTTTATATATTCTATTTACATTTTATTTAAGTACCTTTTGATTTACTATTTATCTATCGCTTGCGGGAGCTCAGACAGCCTGGAGGGGTTCACCCAACCTCATGTTGCTGCGAACCCTGGTTTCCATGGTGCAGCAGCAAGTTGCCCATTGCTCCATAGCCAGTCCCTTTGGGGCCAATTGTGCAGTATCCTTTCCCACCGACTTGGGTTCAAGGGCAGTGAAAAATTGGTCTAGACCCATGGAATATGGCTGTCTGTGGTCAGCAGGCGCATGAGGACCTATATTTCTTTCACCGTAGCAGACCGTCCATGGACCAAACCTCCAGACGGCTATTTAACATTCTGGAAGACCACAAAGCAATTCACAATTTAGGTACACGGGATAGGGTCATTACTCCTACGCCCGGTTCGTGTGAGTTGCCTCCAGTAGGCTGACGGTCATCATATACCCGGGAGAGGGGGATAGTCACAGGCTGCGTGGATTTTCCGGTAGACGGTCACCCATCCAAGTACTAAACACGCTCAACGTTGCTTAACTTTGATTGCCTATTGCAAGCGCTTTAGCCTGCTCGGCCACCCCGAGATATATGTATTATACATACATATATATATAATTGTATTTTATTATATAAGGTAACTAAATGACTACTATACAGGTAGTGTGCCTATTGCAGCATGGAATCTGTAAGTTTTATAAATACATGACTCTCCCACAGGGTTACTATATAAGGAGGAAAAAAAAACAACTTATTTTTGTAAAAATTAAGAAAAAGCCAAACCAATTATTATTTTATTTATTGCACAATTGACACTGCGGTAGTCAACTAAAGGTGCTGTCATACTGTAAATTTTTACTTTGGATTTTCAACATTTAATATAAAACTTTTTTCCATTTTAATGAATAAATATAATTTTATTAATATAACTTAAGATGAAAGAATATTTCATTCAAATGGAATTATTCATTCATTAATTGGAAAAACTCAAATAATTTTCTTTATCTCTGTGGGCTGTTTATTACTTTCTAACCTATATATACAAAGTATATAGTAAGGGGAAATATTGCAATCGTGAAAATTTTCGAATTTGACGGAAATACACGTTTTAAGGTCTCCTGAGTCCAAATGACCAAGTCTCGCTAAATGGTCTGTGTGTATGTGATCAGTCTAGTTCAAAAACAAAAAGTTGTTTGATACTGAAATTATGTATTTAAGGTTGGTACATGCATGTGATGGTACAGCAACATTTTCGTCAAAATCGACTAACTGGAAGTGCCACTTTATATAATCGATTTTACACTTTTTTACAATTTTCTCGAAAACGGCTCTAACGATTTTGATGAAACTTGCCTAAATTATTCTTAATAAAGGCCTTTAATTTTTCATTTATGTAGTAAATCACCGAGGAATCGCAGAGAAAAAAGTTATGATGAAAAGAATATTTTATTTGCGTATAGCTTAAAAAGTGTGCATTTTACGGTAAATTATGTGTAGAATTGTATGAAAGATAATTAAATTATCTAAAAAAGAATAAAAGAATCATAAAATCGGACCAGTATTAGCAAAGATACAGCGCATCAGACTAACCGGAATTAGCTATTATATCATGGATTTTACACTTTTTTTACAATTTTCTCGAAAACGGCTCCAACGTTTTTGATGAAACTTGCCTAAATTATTCTTCATAAAGGCCTTTAATTTTTCATTTATGTAGTAAATCACCGAGGAATTGCAGAGAAAAAAGTTATGATGAAAAGAATACTTTATTTGCTTATAGCTTAAAAAGTATGCATTCTACGGTAAATTATGTGTAGTATTGTATGAAAGGTAATTAAATTATCTAAAAAATAATAAAAGAATCATCAAAATCGGACCAGTATTAGCAAAGATACAGTGTATTTTATGAGGAGCACATGACCCTAGATGGATAACCAAGCGCATCCGAAAGGAGACGGATGCGACCGAACCTCCTCCCACCAATCTGTTGTAAACAATACGCTCTGTAATAAAGTAATTTAAGAATACAAAAGCGGAAATTCACTTAATAATTTCTACTTTCACATTATTTAATGGAAAGAAAATGTTTCCTTGGAAACTAAACCAGAAACTTTTAAAATATATTTGCAACTGTACAAAGTTAAAATATATAGGTTGTGTACAGGATTGTTGTACTAAAATTGCTTAAAAAACTTTTTTATTGTACTTAAGTGGGAGAAGATGTGTATGCTGCTGAGCTTATTAGAAGCAGTGTTTATGTGAACTCTTTAAAATTGTATTAAAAAGATAATTATTACAGGACGGTAAGGGAAAGTTGTGTGACGAGCGCACCGCACCAGATTTTTTTGGATATAGGATTGTGATTCATTACACTAAAAAGGTGCATTATCGTCCAAAACATACCCATATAAATATCTGTCATGGGGACCTATAATTAGATAGAATACAGCTGCTTAGGATTTTCTAGTGCAAAATCTTAATAATTCGGGAAACTTAAAAATGCTTTACAACATCTGATCACCAATCAGAAGTTATAAGCACAATTCCAATGTACACAACACTAGTTCACAGTGAACTGATTCCTTTGTACAAAACTTGCATAGAGTATGTTTATACTTTTTCAGTTGGTAAAAAAAAATGTGTACCAGGTTTTATCAAACCAAAAATTCTAAATAAGCATATTTGAAACCTAGTTATCGATACAACATATTCTTCAGAAAGCTAAGCAGCTCAAGTGGTGCAACTTCTATCACACTGAAGGAGGGGATTTACTCAAAGCAGTATTAATAGACCGGTAAGAAACATCTTTACCAAGTTTCATGTCAATCAGTCCAAAAAATTTTTGGACAAACTTTTTTAACTTTAATAGTTGATCTTTATAGATTTTTATGTGCTGAATCTAAATCTGGCCTTAGTTTTTTGTATCACCCATAGTTTTCCAGCAATATGCTTTGTATTATATAGTATAAATTCCCTATACGATATACGGGGGAATTAATGAAACACTATGTTACATCATAAGCATGGTTTGTATTTACAGGATCTACGAGGTTTTTGTGTAGAATGTTTGATGATTCTCACCAGGTTTTAAAGACTTCCTCACAGGCCAGTTCTTTCTGCACCAATGTTGATCCCTAGCCCTACTGTCCCATTCACACAAGAAAGGAAATTTGGTATAATCACCTTGCTGACCAAGGAGCATGCATGTTATTTTTAAATCACCATATATCATCCAGCCATGAGCAGAATAGCCTATTCGATTTAACACTTTCTAGGTTTTCATAGTTTTCTTTATAATCAAAATTCTTAAATTGTGGGTGATACAGCTTTTTTAATATCATATTTGGATTCAGCACCCTATCAACTACAGGAATAAGGTATTTCCAGTACAAAAGTTTTTTCATCGGCCTGTGTTATTTCTTTGACAATTAATTAAAGTAACAAAGCATTGAAATTAATCATAAAACATGTTTGTATTATTGTTTTGGTGTAATTATAATCTAAATCATTAGGCAGTTTCTATTTCATCATAACAGACAAAGTCGATATATAGTTTTTTTGCAATTCCATATCTGTAAATAGTAATCTTTTAAGTTAGATGCATTTTCTGCCAACAACTAATTAAATTTGTTTGTAATAAGTTATAGTTCTTTGTTAGGTAAATTTATAACTTACCCAGTTAATTATTTCTTTGCAAAGTTGTATTTGTAACTGTATAATACTTTGAAAACCTTTTGGTGTATAAGTAAACTAGTGAAAGAGGACAAAAATATATCATTTTGGCCAAAGGATCTTAAAATTATTCAATTAGAAAATCCTCAAATTTATATGTTATTAAACTGATGTATTTAATATTAACAATAATAATGGTAATGATATATCATCATTATTGATATTAATAATAGTAATTGAGTAATGATTAGATCAGTCAGAAATCTTTAAACATATCATTTACCTCTTTATATGAAATAATTGTAATAATAATGATAGTAAATAGAAAATAAACATTTAATCATCAAATATAAGTTTTCAAAAAACAACTACTATTGGTTTAACTATTTATTTTATTAATAATAATTAATCAGATAAAAAAATATTACAGTTAAAAAGAAAATTGTAATTTATACAATTTAGCATGATAATTTGTGCTTATACAGTGTTATACGTTGCAAATAAATCATTTCCACTAAAAAAAAAAGAATAATCGTGACTAGAGATAAATGAAATAATATAATGAATTAAAAATTAACTAGAGGTGTTAAAAGGAGATGACTATGATATATAAATATATATAATTTTCAGCAACAAAACAGAAAAAAACATCAATCTATTTACAATGCTATTAAAATCAATATTAATTTTATGGCTAATAAAACAATTTAATTTTAAGTTGAGAAGTTAATGATTATGCCCTTATGTATATAAAATTTTGATAAAGCAGTATTTTTAATAATTATTTATTCTATTATATACATAATAAAACATGCAACTTTATAACTGCAAGGATATAATATATATTTCTATAGTATATTAATTTGTTCTAAGATGATAATAAAAAAAAATCTGGTTATATGTATATGACCTTTAATGAAAAGATAAGCAGAAGCATAATAAAATCATGCTCAAGGCACAGATTATATACAAAAAGCAATAATAAACCAGTTTACTAAAATGGTTACAAGCTAAAAATAACTTTAAACAATAATTTTAATAGAAATCCGACAACAATGAACAAAGTTTTTGGAGGCCGTTTTAGAAATAATAACCACAAAATTTAAACATTCCATTTTATAAAACTCTAGTTTAATATCATTTACATTTTATAGAAGTGAAATTAACGTAGGAACGACATATGTATATACAATTTCCTTACATCAAAATTTCAAAAATATTATACACATATTAAGCAGGAATCCTAGTAACATTAATGGATTACAATTTGAGACATATTGTCACAAAAGAAACAAATCATTAACGAAGAATAATAATTTAGCAGATAAAAATACTAAGGTAAAACACTCCACGATATAAGAGCTGAAAAATGCTGGCATAGTTATAACAATAATCCATACATTAAAAAATAAGTTTGTTCGTTACTCGATGTCAATATTTAAAATTGTCATGTTTTCTAAAATTAATGTCATCAATCTCCTTTCAACATAAAACAAGAGGTCTTTAGATACCAAATCCAGCAACACCCGACTATCCAAAAATAATGATCTTATTGTAAGAATCTAAGGCATCTAACTTTTAAAAAAAAAATACCTTGACCAAATCATTTTTACAGCAATATGTAATCGTATTAGAAAAACATTTAAAAAAATATATGTTGTATTAAGAAATATTTTTAAAACCGATAACTTCAAAGTTGTGCATATTGACAAGTAGTGTTTATCTTAAGCATGTTTATCATGTCAATATACAGTCATTATCACAATAATCTATGGCCGTAACATACCATTTCAGAGTAGAAACTCTTAGTCGAATTAAAACCTCCAATAATTACATCTTTCATTCTAATCCAAATAATGATATTTAAAAATAAAATGGGTAGTTGATTTTCACCGAGTGAAAATTAAAGCTGAATATGACTACAAAACTAATGAGTATTATTCACTATGAATAAAATAAATCACTGCCATTTTAATTATAATGCAATATTAATGAAGGAGGTTAAAAATAAAAACTTTCATTTGTAAATAATTGGAGAATCAGTATAAAAAAATATGTAATTACTAACCATTATCTAAATGTTAATAAATATACACTTAACTGAGTTAATTATTAAAATCACTTTCCTTCACTACTGACATATTATGAAGGAAGAATCATTTATTGCCACCAGCATTTTTCGGAAATCATTAGTATTTTTTTTTGTGTTAATATATTATTTTTTTAAATAACAAAGTCGTATTTATCTTGAAGCGAGAGGACTAGTTTTATACGAAAGCATCGAGATAAATAAAACAAAACTTGGGGAAAAAGCATCAAGCCTCTCATACAAGTTCTGGAATGAAAACTTACATTAATGAACACATATGCACAAAACATTCATATCACATACACAGACACATATACACAAGAGTGGCACAATTGTCTCCTCCCCGAGCTGTTTTGCATTGGTGGCAAAGATGCAACGCATTTCATTTTTTTTTTAATTAGTCTTCTCTTTGGTAGTGCACACAGAACTGAAAACAAAAACACTGCATTAATGTCATGATAGGAATAAAAATTATAATTTTCAGCAATAATATAACTAAGCATCAAATCTGTTATGAAAAAATAGAACTACTAAGAAGAAAACAGTAGAAAGCAAATACGGACCAATAAAAGTAATACAAAAATTTAAGTACCTGGACGAGACTATATGTACCAACGGTTCGGAAAAAGAAAGTATGAAAGGAAGAGATTAAGTTATGCAACCAGTAACATATAACAAGAAAAGTCTGTCCACAAAAGCAAAAATACGACACTACAATACAGTCATTAAACCGTTAATACTATACGGGATGGAAACCACATGCCTCCCCAATCTGTAAAAATTACTGAGAATAGAACGAAGAATCCTAAGAAGGATCTACGGCCCTAAAAAGACACAAGAAGGATACAGGCTAAGATCCAACCAAGAAATCTACAAAGACACAAAAGACCTGGAAACAAGGATCAGGAGACTGAAAATTCACGGAGATATGGTAAGAATGAACCTGAAAAGACTAAACAAGGAAATATTCCAGAAAATCCGAGAATACACCATGACGGAGGAAACAGAGAAGCTAGGAATAACGGACCAGGACTATCTGGACGGAGGAGGATATAGGAAAAGACTGAAGTAAATCAGTTCTTGTAGGAAAGAAAAATTCGAAAAAGGGAGTCGAAAAAGAGCGTGGACAGAAGAAAGAAAACAAAAGCATGCAGAGTTAATGAGGGAAAAATGGAAGGAAAGAAAAAACAAAAACAGGAGAAGAACCAAAAGTTTCGTGAGGTCTCTAAGACCGTTCCATGAAAAAAAATGAGCATTCTTATTTATAATTTAATGAAACTTTATTCATTTTTACTTTAAATAATCATCATGACCTTGAAATAATCAAGAACATCTCAGTAATATAGTGGTTAATATCTTCAAATCTCACACCATAAAGACATATGGAGGGTTCAGAATCCAATCAATGTGCCATCGTTTTGCTGAAAATGACTTATATGCTGTACGTGCTTCCTTATTATTCAAACTTTCAGATGGCAAAACGCTTAATTCAGTATTATACTTTTCCAACTTACAAGGAGACGGCACCGATGAGTTCAATGAGTCACCGATTTCAACCAAATTTTTTATAGTGATTCTACATCCAAAAATACTGGAAACGTGTAGAAGCCGAGAAAAAAATAAAAAACGCTAAAACTGCTTTATTTTTTATCTCGAATTTGGAAAATGATATTGATATGCTTTTGCCACCAAACTTTAAAAAATGATTGCTTTTTGGTCAAATAAATTGAAAAAAATGTTTGATTATTGGGTAAACTAGCCTTATAGATTTTTTTAAACCAAAAATTATGACAGATTTTGATGTTGAAAATATCATTGAAACCAAAAAATATTTTTTTTTTTCAGTTTCATGCGTGTTCAAAATTTGCAAGCCACGAAATTATGTTTTGATTTGAAGCTCTGTATCTTGTCCCCAGTTTCGATTTTTTTGGACTCGTTGGAAAGAGAAAAGTTTCTCTTTTAACAGTTATTGCATTATCTAGGTCTGTGTAAAAAGATGTGATTACAAAATAAAAACAAAATTGAGGTTTTTAGCGGATAACGTTGGTTCTAAAACACTTAGGAATACCATAGTAAAAATAAACCCCGTAAATTAAGAACCTCTACCAAATTGATCAAAGGGTTCCTGAATTATGCACATTTTTTTAAATCTTTAAAAAAATTTGAAGGGTAGATCCTTGACAACATTTTAGTTTTTAGATTCACCCGCAAATTTGAATATACAGGTTTTCCAGAGAGCTAAAACCAATTCTTAATGGAGGGAGTTATTATTGACCGTATATTTATATTTAAAGGGAGAAGTTGATCGGGGGTGCGGTCAAAGAAATAGACTTAATAAGTGTGGTCTTATATAATTGTGCCTACGTTTCGGCCTAAATTTTAAGCCATCTTCAGGGCTAAAATGAAAACAAAATAACAACAATGAAAGTCCCAACAACAATGAAAGTCCACAGTCCCTAACCATGACAAACGACTCCTCTCAGAAAGCATCTTCATCCAATTAGAATCCCTTCCCGTCAATCAAAAAACTGATATACAAAACCTTTCTCTAACCTACTCCCAAGTATTCAATTTATTAAAAAAAACATAACTTTTCATTACCCCCCCTTTTTTTTTTTTTTTTCCCCTCCCCGTGACAACTTATACAAAGTATTTATTTAAAATTTTTCCGTAGTAAATTAAACCCCTATTGTTATTATTTAACTTATACTTATTGTTTACTTAACTTTACTTATTATTTAACTTATACTTATTGTTTACTTAACTTTAATTTTATTATTATATTATTTTTTTAACTCGTCACCCGCAACGACTCCTTATACAAAGTATTTATTTATTTTTTTTATATTTTTTTATTTATTTTATTTATTTATTTTTTTCCTTAGTAAATTTAACCCGTAATATTATTTAACTTATACTTACATTTAACTTAACTTTAATTTTTTTCAAATTTAATTTTTTAACATTAATTTTTTTATATATATAGTTTTCTAAATATACTTATATCAATACGTTTTTACAGTTTTCAAATCAATTGTTATGTCTTTTGATCACACCGCATTTAAATTTAGTGTTAGTTTTATTTCAAATCAGTGAGTTGGTAACATTGTTTTAACGGTTTTCCTAATTCCCGGTAATCCATTATTAATATTCAGTTGGCGCTAAACCACACGCCTCGCTGGTATGTAATTATCACGTCTTCTTTACATTTCCTCCTCATTCTTTTCTATCCTTCTTCTTTCTTCACCACATAGGATTTTTATCTATTTTTGTTTTTGGGGCTTACATTATTTTATATTTCACTCCTTCATCTCATAATTACAAAAATCAATTACAACAATGTCAACTTCTTTAACATCATAGTCATCTTTTGCATAACTTACAACTATCTCTGTATGCTTTTATATACTGTATGCATTTATGCTTTATGCTTTGCTATGCATGTATGCTTTACACATTACCAAACCTTCATATTATGTGTCTTTTTAATTAATAGATTTCATATATTTCACTATTCCCTGTGTAAATATACTGGTACTGCCTCTTTTCTCTTTTTTCATTGTTGTTATTTTGTTTTCATTTTAGCCCTGAAGATGGCCTAAAATTTAGGCTGAAACGTAGGCACAATTATATAAGACCACACTTATTAAGTCTATTTCTTTGACCGCACCCCCGATCAGCTTCTCCCTTTAAATAAAACCAATTCTGATGACAGATTTGAAAAAAAACTTCTGTTAATATGCTTTGGCAATAATATGTACAAATTTTACCACTAATACTTTAAGAACTTCTGAGAACAAATCTTTCAAATATTTCAAATGGTTAGCAGGAGGGCAGACTTAAATCGGGAGAAAACTAAAGTATCAACTGCTGAAACAAGTTTTTTGTAGCGAGTTGAGATGTCTCCCTGAAAATAGAATTGCAGGACACTGACGGAGTCTGAAGATACAGTTTAAGACATTTGATGCAGTCTACATCGAATGCACAAATTTGAATCACATAAATGTGATAAATATTAGACTAATTAATTTCTCTTGGATAATAGATAATACGTAAATCAGTCAGTAATTTTGTATTATACAAGCCAATGTTTTGATCGAAATGTAGGCAAATCTTCAGGACATATGAGCCCGATGAGTTTTTGCTAAAGACTAAAATTTCATTTGCTAAAGACTAAAGATTACTGTAAACAATCTTTAATAATAAATTATGAAGCCTGCCTTTCAACACAATAATAAATTTAAAAAACTCAGATGAGCCAAATGTGAATGAAAGGAACAAATGTTAAGAGCATATCAAAAACTTTTGTTTATCAGGATCAAAATGTAAGACAATAATAATTATTCTAATTAAAAACTGGATGTTCAACAATTTCTATTGAATAATTATGGAATAAAATAAAGCTCACTTACTAAAATATATTGGAAATCAGACTAACAGCACTTTATTGTTTGTCGATCCGTCCGTCTATCGACTGTAACCCTGTCCACAGGCTCCACACTCACTCCTGATGTTTTTTCCAGAATAGCTTCAGCCAGTTCATTAAAAGCTTTGTCAATATTTATATTTGCCTTTGCTGATGTTTCCATAAACCTAATTCCATGTTCTCGAGCAATCTACAAAAAAAGAAAATATAGAAGGATCTATTAAATATTTATTAAATAAATTATAGCTATAAACTCTTCAAAGGTATAGACATAGTAGCGATATCAACTGCAAAACTTCATAATTTATTGATACTTCAGGAAAATCTAAGTTTATTATACTTATAAGATACTTGTAAATTATAACTAATATAATTACATAAACAACAATATCAATATCAGAATCAGAAGGCTAAGAATATACAACATCCCCAAACAAATCAGATAAAAGTAGAAAAAAAAAACACACTACAACCCAGTTGGGTAATAGGTTCAGTACTTGATAAGGAAAGCGACTGATAAATGGTTATACAGGGAGATAATCTGGTCAAAATCACACAACCGCCAGGTTTTAACCCTAATTTCATCTTCTCCTTATAGCTAATAGAACGGAAAATAAATTTTGTGCCACAGTACGTTTGAATCCGGAACCAGGAGTTTAGAATCCTGTTTCATGGTTAAAAAAATAAATAACTAAGAACAGAACCATTTTTAATTTATAAAAAAAAATGTATGCAGAGTTGTTTAACCATTTAACGACAGCGGGTCGGGAGGGGATAGCGGGCCCTTAGGACGGTGACCTTGAAGTGACTATAGGGCTCCCCGGATGGAATGCTTTTTATTGAAAAATGATTACCCCAAAATCGCATAATTGAATGAATGTTTCAGCATTTAATTTTTTTTTTAGGATTAAAAAATAAATGTATCAGTATATTTTTTTTTTTATCACAATAATATTTTGGGAATAAATCTATAATTTTTGTTATATACAGAGCTGAGAAAAAAATCTTTGAAAAAAGAGTATTTGTGAAAATAATTTTCTTTTAGTACTTCATTTTCTACTAATTATGCTATTTTTCCAAATGTAATATGCATATTTATTTGTAATGTATAAGAACAAAATGATTTATGGTTACTTGACACTATTGACTCGAGTCTTAATATTTAAATAATATTATCTCTATCCCATCAAATCACTTTTAAAGGTTCAGTAGGAAGGTAGAACTGAGTTGTGTTAATACAAAAAGTTTTTATTCATACAGAATTCCACTGTTTTTTTAGACCAGGAGTTAATTTTACATTATACAATTTGTTTTACTCCACTTATTTTGTCTATACCTTAAGTAACCTACTTTCCTAAAATTAATCTTCTAAATAGACAGATTGTGATTATTTTGCATTAGAAGGACCTTACTAATCATGAAATTCAAAATGAAGTGAAAGTTTCAATTTCAGGAATATAATTAAAAAAATCAAAAAAAGTAAAAGTAATGCAGACTTGAAATCTTCTGTCAGGTCCAGAAAAAACATTTGAAATTGTAATTATTGCGCAAAAAGAAGAGCATACAACGACTTGTTCAAGAAATTGATGAAGCCACAGACACATAAGTTTTTTCTTATTCAGTTAAATGAAAAAGGATTGGTTTCCGACTCAGGGACTGTGTTTCCAAGAAAAAACAATACAAAAATTGGATTGAAGAGTGCTGAAAGAGTCTTATGGACTGACGAATCTAAATTTGAAATGTTTTGCTCTAGAAGAAGGAAGTTTGTAAGGGAGCAGCCTGGAAAGGAGAACTTGGATGATGGTGGCTTACGCCCAACCATGAGGCAAGGTGGAGTATCAATAATGGTTTGGGGTTGTTTTTCTGGTTTTGGAATGAGAGAATTTATAAGAATAGAAGGGAAAATGAATGGTAAAGAATATCTGTCTCACAGTTCTGGCTTTAATCTTATAGAAATTTTTTGGTAATTGTTTCATAGAAAAAGAATTGAAAGGCAACCAAATTCTCTAGATGGTCTGTGGAGAAGTCCTAAAAGAAGAATGGGAAACAAAATTTCCGCATCACATAGTCTCTTTAATTTCTAGTGAAGAGAGATTGCTGAGCACCAAAGGAAACAAAGGAGGACATACTAGATATGAATTTTTCTTTTATGATATATAGTTATAAAATATCTTCTAACTATGATAATATTTTAGGAATATTTATAACTAAATACAGTATTTGTTTCACGAAAATCTTGATATTTTTCTTCTTCCAATTTAAATGATTTAAATATGACTTTGTTCAAAGACTTTTTCACAGCAGTGCATATATATATATATATATATATATATATATATATATATATATATATATATATATATATATATATATATATATATATATATATTTGTATGCAGATACGTACGGACGTCACGACGAAACTAATCAAAATGGATTCAGGGATGGTCAAAATGGATATTTCCGTTGAAATCTGAAAACCGAAAATTTTCGCGATTACAGTATTTCCTTTTTTCCGTACAAGGAAGTAAAAAATAATGTAATCAAACTTTTGGGATACATAACCCATATTCAGGATATATTAGTTAAAATTTATTTTTAACTATTCATTTAGATATACATCGTTTCCTCCTGTTTCATCCATATAATTGTTTTTTCATAATTTAAATAATTATTTCATTAAATTTAACATGCAACTTTAATTAAACTTGTTTAAGTAGAAGTGTCTTTCTCTATATCCTTACATTGTCACACTGGACACAGGTAAAGACACTCCTATTTCAACAAGTTTAATCAAATTTAACATTTAAATAATTATAACAGACTAATAGGAGAAACATCTATATATATATATATATATATATATATATATATATATATATATATATATATATATATATATAAATTTAAAATAAATGTTGACTAATATGTCCTGAAGATGGAGTATATATATATATATATATATATATATATATAAATTTAAAATAAATGTTGACTAATATGTCCTGAAGATGGAGTATATATATATATATATATATATATATATATATATATATATATATATATATATATATCAATAATTTCAATCACATGAAAGTGCTAGTCATTTAGCATTTAAAATTGAGTGCTCTTCTTTAGATTGGAAATAATTCCTGGGCGTTCATTGCTATCAGTGATGAGGTAAGTGCACACCAATGATGAATTCATAAAAAAGGAAACAAGTAGGAGAATCCCACTAATTAGCTTCCAGGATCATAAAAAGATCCTAAATAATAAATTCCATGAGGTAGAAATTTCTTAAAATTGTCAAAAAGAATAGCATATGATTTAACTATGTACTTATTGGGAAGCAGTCAAAGGAATTCAAAATAAAAACATAGTATAACATATGAACGTCAACTTTTTAAAAACTATTTATTTTTTTAGTACCAATAGTTAAAATCCTCATTTTCCTATGATATGAGATTCTATTATAACTGATTTGATGTGATAGCAGTGTGCTCCTACCTTTGCCTAATATTCTGAAATATTACCTTAAAATATAAATTCATGAAATCCTATAATTAGAGTAAACAAAAAAAAAAAAAACAAATATGCAGGAAGATAAAGATGATTATAATAATCTTTGTAGTAAAAAATGTCACCTATATCATTAAACCAACGTGATTTTAAGTAATACTATTAGATAATGATGAATTCACTACTTCATTTGAATAAATAAGTCATCACTTACGGCTTCCCCTCGTTCTTTACTAACAACTCTTTTATCTTCCATATCACATTTATTTCCTAATATCATCTTTTCAACATCTTCATTGGCATGCTGAAATAGAGAAATTGATTTAATCATAAAATATCATGATCATCATGAAATGAAAAATTTCATGAATTAAATATCATGAGAAATAACATCCTAAACAACAGGATAGAACAATAAAAAAATATTATCAATCGATAATGATTCACTTACTTCATCTATGTTTCGTAACCATTTAACTATATTTTCAAAACTTTTTTCTGTTGTTATGTCATACACTAACATTATCCCCATGGCTCCCCTATAATAAGATGTAGTTATTGTATGAAATCTTTCTTGTCCAGCAGTATCCCTAAAAAATATTAGGGATTAATATTTTTAAAAAAAGTAATGAAATTTATTAAAATAAAACTTTGAATTAACACTTGTACATACCATATCTGTAATTTAATTTTCTTTCCACGCAATTCTACTGTTTTAATTTTGAAATCAATACCTGGAAATGATATGAAAATATTTAAAACATGAAACGAAATGTAATTAGTCACTTGCCACTTCCCTTTAATTACACTGAACATGGGTGTCAAAGGCCAAGGCTTATTTACATTAACTTAGTTGCTCAGAACTTACATCCCACGATTTTCAAGAACCTAATTTTTAGTTTTAAAACTAGCCAATCACTAATAAAAATCAAAATTAATTAAAAAAAATATCAGGTACATAGTTGTTACACAATAATATAAGCTTACCTATAGTTGAAATAAATGTCGTGGTAAAGGCATCGTCAGAAAACCTAAACAAAACACAAGTTTTGCCAACTCCAGAATCTCCAATGAGTAACAACTTGAATAAAAGATCGTAAGTTTTCTTAGCCATTATGTGTCTACAATTAACGTAGTGTACAAATGATCAAAACGTCAGAGCAAAAATGTCTCCGAAGTCAGTGTTGCCATTTAGTTGATACACCTGATGTCACTTAAAAATAAAATAAAATTATAATCCATAAAAAGCTATATTTAAATTTAATAAATTAAGCACTGAAATTAAAACATAACATTTACATTGAGAAAATGATTAATATCTGTTTATAAAAATCTAAATTATGTATTTTTTATTTTGGGAAACATTTTGCTATGTTTAAATCTTTAAAAAGCAAACAGTTATTGTAAAATATTTCTGAATATCATTAGAAATAATTAATATTGTAACGAAATGTATCTTACACATGAAACTATGATAGAGTGACAATATATATTAAATTACCTTATTTTTTTTTATTAAAGTGTCAGTCATCTTTAATAAAGATAAAGTGTCAATTTGGAAATTAATTGTTAATTTACTTTGAAAAGTTTAAATGTTCAAGTTTATTGAATTAATATGTGATAGTTGAACAGCCTGCGTCAACACAGCAATACAGGACTTATGGGATTGTTCTGAATGGTGTAATAGCTCTATAGAAGATTCTGGAACAGTCTGAATCAGTTCTGAGTTGATTGTTCTGGTGGTTGTTTTGTATTTATCTCCTGCGAGTTGTATTTTGGATTATTATTTTAAGATAACTAGAGGTAAATATTTAAGTAGTATCGATTGAAATTATTATTTTTATACTACTTTACTATGTTGATTAAATAAATTTGTGATTGATTTTAATGTAATAGTAGTTGGCTTTTTTAAAATCTAATAACTAACATTCTTTATTTTTATTCTATTATTTTACTAAGTTTTGATTTGCAACAGAATGTGATTCCCATTGATATAATCTTATTCCAAAAAGTCCGTAACTAAAACACATTATCCAATTTTGATTTTAACTAAATAAAAGTCTTACTGTATGATTTTTAATCAATTTTTATGGTTTTGGTGATAGCATTCTAAGATGACAACTTGGAAAGAAGATGGTTACTACGGCACTCCACAAGGTTTATTTTTTCTAAATATTATCAAATTTATTTTTGTTTTGTAAGAATAAAATTTACACTTCTACAGTATTAAGAATCTCAATAACATAATGTTCATGTATTTTAATATATCTTCATATTAATTGTCTTTCATTTTCAATTTTATGTCAAATTTCGTTAACACTTTTTAAGTTTTCAATTTTCAATTGCTAATATTATTAATATACTCTTGTGCACTCTTCTTCCTAATTTTCTTGATTATTCTATGAGCTTGTGTGGTTCTGTAATATATTTAAATTTTATTTTTCTTCTGTTAGATTCTTAATCAATTACCTGGTTAATTACTTTTTTTAAGTTCTTTTTCCTCCCATTTCTTAGTACAGTGCTTTGTTTTCAATTTGTTGTCTATTTTTGTGATGTTCAGCTCTAGTTTAAACTTAAACATTGTGTAATAAGTTTTACCTATTCCTACATGGTTTATTCTGTTTGGCTACTAATTTAATGCACGCTGTTACATGATTTTTTAAATTATTCTTTTAATTTTTATTTCTTTCACCAGTTTCTTTGGCTAATTAGAAACATTCTTACCAGTAGGTAATGACAGCAAGTTTATAATTTTGCACATTACTTAAAATGTTCTCAAGCTATTAGTAAATTATTTATTTATGTTACTTTATATTTTTTGTTCTTTTTTTTTTCCTTGAATACAATGTTTCTTATTGCTTGAAATACTGAAATATCTTAAATTATCTAGAAATTTAGAAATGTACAGATTCAAGCAAATGCTGATAACTGCATAACAGGTCATAACTGATAACATGAAATAATAGGTCTGTTCCAACACTATCATCAAACTCTGCCGGGTGCACGTGCGGTATGGTTTTGTAACCGATGCTATAATCTAAACATTAATTTTGATTTTTTAAAAGTATTCTCTTCCTATTATTTCGTCCCTGCAGGTTTCTATATTGATCTGGTTTATTATAATATAAATAGCCGTTTCAATATTCTTGTATTCATGTAAACCAGTCTATTTCAATTAAAGGTGTTTGTCATTATTTAATCATCATATTGATTTATTTTTTATATTAATGTTTTTTCCAGTTATCAGATAATAGTCTTATGCAAAGGTTATTCTCGTTTTAATTGATGTGTAAGATTGGTGGGGGCAAATATTGTTACATAACATTAAAAGCAGACTTTCAGAAAACTAATAAAATGTTATATTGTCTTTCTTTATGGTGTTATTATACTGGAAATTAAGTATTTATAATATTCCTAAATAGAAATTGTTAGGTATCTATTTTGCTTTGTATAACTTCCTAACTTTTATAATAAAAAAAGTTATTTGATCTTAAAACTAAAACCTTTATTGCATTGAATTATGTCTGGTAGGTAATTGTTCATATTGTTTCTACTAGTACCTGCAATCAATATGAAGGAGACAGTTTCACATTCATTCCAAATATTCATTAATGAAATACACGAATATGTAACTGGTTTTAGGGAATATAAGAGTTTTGAAAATATAAGTAAATTGATATTTCCTTTATTAATCTTGTACAAGCAAGTTCATTTGATATAACTGCGAAATGTGACTTAATTTTTTCATTGAATCTATAGAATAATTGAAAATTGTTTGTGATTTACTTCATGTATCCTCACCATTGAAGTAATTTATTTTTTGTTTTCAATTTTCATAATTTATGAATTGGTTTGGTAGCCAGTTTTCGACTGCCAGACTATATAATTCGTTTTTAGGAAGGAAAATTATAAAAAATGAAACAAAAATCAAATATATACCCTTCCAATTATTTTTTTCAATGCCTATAATACTAATATTTCCCACAACATTAAAACTGGTCTGGTGGCCAGTTTCGACGGCTTTCAACTGCCAAACCACATAATTTGTGTTCAGGAAGGGAAACATTAAGAAATGTGATACAACAAATTAATGATTCAAAGGAATGAGATGAAAACTAAAAAATAGTAGATTTGGGGCCCTTTGGTCTAAGTAGAATTTCCAGTTTAAATTATTTAAATTCCCGAAGTAGAAAATTCTCTCTTTTTTTTTTTTTTTTGTCTGGTGTCTCATAATTATTAACAGTCGGCAAAGGAATGAGGATTTCAAATTTCTAGGTGCCTGGATCAACGAAAGCGGTTATATCGATGGAGAGGTGTCGTAAAGGCTGGGAGCAGCTGGTAGATTGTTCAACGCAGTCCGGAAAGGTTTCCTTAAATAAAGAGAGGTGACGAAGATGTCCGTCTACAAGTCTATGCTCCTGCCCATCCTATCTTGCTCCTCCGAATCATGGACCCTTACCTCAAAACACAAAGGGCAGATCCAGACAATGGAAATGAGATACCTAAGAAAGGTTGAAGGAAGGACCAGAAGAGATAGGATCCGCAACACTTCAATAAAATCGAATCTAGAGGTACAGCCGGTAGAAACCACTCTTGAAGAAAATAAACTAAGATTGTTTGGGCACCTCCTGAGGATGAGCACGAAGAGAACGGCCAGGATAACGTATGAGACGAGAGTAGATGGAAGAAGACCAAGAGGAAGACCACGGATCACCTGGGAAGAAGGCGTTCAGGAAGCGAGGGCTGGACTGGAGCAGGAGGAGAGAATTGGTTCAAGAAAGGGACACTTGGGTCAAGCTCTATAGAGGGCATCCCTACACTGCGTAGCGGTATAGAGGGAAAAAATATGAGGATAAATTCCCAAAGTAGAAAATCCCCCTTTTTTTCTTTTGTCTGGTGTCTCATTATAATTATTAACAGTCGGCAAAGGAATGAGGATTTCAGCTGCTACAGGTCGATAATCTTTTATTTAATTAATATTCTTTTATTTATTTAATATCTTTTACTTGAAAAAAAAAACTTTTGTCTACAGATTATTATGCTATCCATTAGAAAACGATAAAATAATAAATATAGAAGAAGCTTGGTTTGGGATGCGGTCAATGAACAAACACTCAAATAAGAAATAACTTATTATATTGTGTGCCAAGGTTTTGGCTTAAGTTTTAGGCCATCAGGGCTAAGAAGAAAAAAGAAAAGAAATTTGAAAGGTATATACTTGATTTTCGTCTCATTGTTTTTCATTCCATTTTCATTCCATAATGTCGTATTTCCATGCAGTTGACAAATTTGGTGAAGGTTGTGGACTTACATACTTATAATGATGGATGCATATGTATTAGCAAGCGGATTGCTAGACAGTTTTTTTTCAGGGTAATATTTCAATGTATGCAGTGCCTTCACCCTATTGTGGGTTAGCACTGTAGATATTAAGTTTCCGAATTTTCTATAAGTCTACTGATTAATTAGTCCCGCCAGATATCATAAATCACAGAAATGGAATTTTCATCAGATCTGAAAGATCTTGCAGAGAAATACATGGTATAATCTAGGGGTAGAGTAGCTTGAAAAAACTGCAAAATTTTTCTTCAGCTATACCATGTTTGTAGGATATTTATCTGAAGCAGATGTGCATGAGAAGGCAATTATGAACTTTACACTTACATTATCGAATTTTAACACTTCACACTTACCGAAGATAACTAATCTTTTCTTTGCTTTCAATCAGCCTACCTGTGTTCGTTGTTTTGCTTTCAATCAACTTAACTGTGTTCAATGTTTGGTCAAATATGTTAAAACATTCTTAAGGGGAAAAGCACATACCCTGTCTTGAACTAGCTCTGAAGTCAGTTAACGTTCGCATGATGGTATAGAAGGATCAATCTAATTAGGGATTGATAAATTATTTGCCACTTTTTTAATTTTGTTTTTATTGAAAACTAGTTTCGAATACAGTGCGAGAACAAACCAATGCAGCCTTTTCTGTTTCATATAATCTACTTAAACCTTGGTTTATAATCTACTCACCAGTACCTACAAATTTTTGATTTCTCGTCTTAATTAAATCCTTACTTCATAAATGTTTTATAATACTCATTATATTTTAAGTTTTATATTACATTTAATTAAATAAACTACAAAAAAAGACAATTAATGATATCTATTCAACAACTCCCGAAACATTATGTCTTGTTAGGGATTGATAAATCAATATGTATCCACCAAAGTCGGAAATGAATTGAAAAAACTAGGATTAAACCCTGCATTTCAAATATAAAATAACCTATCCTCATATTTCCCTTCTCCTAAAGACAAAATAGATCCTTTCCAAAAAAGCGGAATATATGGACTAAATTGTAATGTTTGTGTAGCCTAATATACGGGAAAAACTGGGAGATCACTAAATCAAATATTAAGGAATATATACGTGTGATGGCCAGTTTCTGACGGCTTTCGACTGCCAGGCCAAGATATTCATGTTTAGGGATAAAAACTAAAAAATGAGACCAAAATCAAGTATATGTCTTTTCAATTATTTTTTGGACAATTTTGAGCTTGCGCCACAACCCATTCCGACGGATAAAGGCTGCTGGACCATGATATGTTATTTTGTGGTAGATGATACTACAAAATGATTTATGTCTTTCCAATGAAATTGGCATATCGCGGACTCTTGGTCTATTGAACATATATTTCCGTTGAAAACTCGGATTCGAAATTCTTTCATCACAATACTTTTCCTTACTATATATTTCAGATATAGATAAGTTATAGTAAAAATGACCTCACTGACACTATAATATAAGCGGTGTGATAATCACAAGGGATACAGTGAAGATGATGAGTAACACTCAGGTGTTTGGAATCATTGATCGCTCTCAGTAATAAGAACTCCTTTGAATCATTTTAGCCTCTATTTTTACTTTTCTTTACCTATATATGAAATAAATAATTAGAAGTATTGCGATCGTGAAAAATTTCGAATTCGAGTTTTCAATGGAAATGCACGTTTTAAGGTCCCCTGAGTCTAATAACCAAAGTTCGCAAAATGATCTGTCTGTCTTTGTGTATGTGAACAGACTAGCTC
Source organism: Rhaphigaster nebulosa (assembly GCA_948150685.1). Lineage (NCBI taxonomy): Eukaryota > Metazoa > Arthropoda > Insecta > Hemiptera > Pentatomidae > Rhaphigaster > Rhaphigaster nebulosa. The sequence goes on from OX411309.1 coordinate 38,962,775, forward strand.
CCTCTGAGTTGAGGATTGAGAGAGTCCTCCAAGGATAGGTGGTTCGAATATATTGAATAAGGGCCCGTGGACAAACAGGTACCCAGTTCTGGAGAGTATAGCCCGGCCAACCTTCCTTCCAAGGGGCATAAATATTCGGAAGGCCAGTTGTTCCGAAGATATGGAGCCTCCATTGCTGGGCCAATCACCCGAATAGAGGGAGTATTATAAAATAAATTCATAGAGCACAATTTAGCCTCGGAAATAGGATTGGAATACGGCAACGACACGGCAGAGAAAAGGACCTAAGATTTGGCACGTGGAACATATGATCACTGACGGGTAAGGAAGTCGAACTGACTGAAGAGATAAAGAAGTATAAGGTACAAATTCTGGGTTAGGAGTGAGTTAAGGAGAAGGAAAAGTGGAATAAGTCCGCTTAATGCCGGATATACCGTGATAGTGTTAGTGAAGGTAGAGCCACAGAGAACGTGGCTCTGATAATTAAAGATGAATTCTTCATAGGAGTGGAAAGTTGGGATGCAGTGAATTCCAGAATCGTAATAGCAGACATAAATCTCGCAATTGGAAAGTCTTCCATCGTTCAAATATACGCTCCAGCCGAAAATGTTTTAACCAATGATAAAAATCAATTCTGCGAAGGGCTCTAGAAGACAATAGATCATATAAGAAATAAAAACAGAAAAAGAATAATCATGGGAGATTGGAATGCGCGAGCTGGAAACGAACATACTACTTCCTTTGGAGTCATGGGATTGTGGGGAGGAGAAACGATAGTGGATGCAGTCTCGAAGAGTTTTTACCCAGAATGATATGATTATAGGAACATCCCACTACAATCGTAATAACACACAAATATTGTATTTGAAGCTCAGAAAAGAAACGTGAGTGATGTGATTGATTACTTTGTATACAACAATGATAAAATGGTAGCGGAACTTGGCACAGATCATTACCTCTTTGTAGCAGACACAAAGGTTCCGGTACCACGAGCTTACGAAAAGATAGATTTTAGGGTGCTAACGGATGAAGAAAAAAAAAAAAACGAGCGATGGAGGACCCGTCTAATGAGTCAGTTCAAACTAAACTAAATGAGCCAGTTCAAACATGCCTGGTTACTGGAGGTGAGACTATATTACAATTTATCCAAATCTGAAGGAGAATTTTTTCTCCTTTAGATTGCAGTGATGGTCTGTGCGCCGAGGCCAAAATGTTGGCCTCGGCGATATTTTCCAACGCCGGGTTCGCCAGTACGATTCATACTACCGTTTTTTATTACAGTACATAGCCTCATCATTACATAAAACTATCCCCACACTGTTCGACTTTCGATTCGGCATCGCATGCTATATGTTTCCTTCCCTGTTCGCCATTTTGGATCGGAAACCGAACAGTGTGAACATAGCTTAATATTAAATACATGAATTGAAATTTAATTAAATTATATGATTACTTATTAAGTAAAATAAATACCATTAAGTAAATGCGTATTTAAGATAATATAATCAAGGTAAATAAAATACTAAATAATCATTTCAAACGGATTTAAATTTTCAGTCAGAGCGGAGCCGCACTAAACGGAGATTTGCCCATCGTTTTACTGTATTCTAAATACTAAGGGAGGATATTCCTCTTTTCTTTTATTGTTCCAAACTGCCAGTCGATTGTGAGTATTTTTTTTATTTTCTGTCATTGCCGGATTAACCACATTGGCAATTGCCTATGAGCCCCGCGCCTTGCGAGGGTCTGTGGTCGTGAAAAAATAAGTTGAAGTAGTCTTAATTTGCTTTACAACGCTTTTAGGTTTTTTTTTTTAAAGAGTAAACAATTTCACAAAATATTATATAATGTATATATAAGGTACATACTTTTATTGATGTGCTGTGCAGATATGTGTTTTGAGCAAATCGACGAAACTATGTAGTAAAAACATTCATATTAATATAGAAAAGTGAAGAGAAATCTGAATTATAGGAAAGTTAATCTTTTGAAAACTTCTTCTTCTTCCATAGCACTACAGCCCATTGTGGGCTCTGGCCTCCTCCCTGAGTTTTCGCCAGGTCGTTCGGTCCTGTGCAACTGCTCTCCAGTTGTTTGTAACTTTTAGGATGGCTTTAGCGTCTTCCCGTTTTAGGCTGGGTCGCCCTCTTCCTCTAGTTCAGTTAAGTTTTCCGTCCAGAAGACTTTTTGGGATGTTACCGTTCTTCATTCGGGCAACGTGTCCGGCCCATCGGAGTCGTCCGAGTTTGATCAATTTAACCAAATTCACTTTCCCGAATAGCTCATTCAGTTGTATATTTTTTATTCTCCACTTGTTACCAGCCTTGACTGGACCTAATATTCTTACAAGAATTTTCCTTTTGAAGATGAGGATCTCATTCTCTCTTGCCTTCGTTAGAGTTGACGTCTATGAGGCGTATATCAAAACTAGACGAATCAGAGTCTTGTAGAGCATCAGTTTCGTCCTCCTTGTTATATACTTGCTGTTGAGGTGTTTCCGTAATCAGAAATAACTCTTGTTAGCATTCAGAATTCTCCTACTGCACCTCCAGAGAAATATTGTTATGAGAACTAACTATAGAACCAAGATAATTGAACTGGTCTATCTTCTGGAACTTAAATCGTCCAAACTCCACGAATTCCCCAGCGAGATGAGCTGCATGAGGGCCACCAGTACGCTTCGTCCATTACTTCGTCTTATCCTCATTTATTGCGAGCCCCATCTCTTGAGCAGCCCGCATAAGGTCTAAGAATGCTTTTTCCAGTGCGCAGAGAGACCTTGCGACGATATCGGTGCCATCCGCATATGACAGTAATTAGACTAATTTGCTGTTTATCGTACCACTGGTTTGGATGCCAGAATTTCTACCTTCTTAAGAGCTAGATTAAATAGCAGGCATACCAAAGCGTCCCCTTGTCTAAGCTCTTTTGAGGAGAACTCCATGGAAAGCTCTGTCTGAATTTTTACGGAGCATTTAACTTCACCCATTATCATCTTTATAAGCCTGATCATCTTGGGTGGGATCCCGAGTTTAGGTTTCCTTATGCTATCATAGGCTGACTTGAAGTCAATGAATAGATGATCTGTCCTCATTCTTTATTCAGTTGCTTTTTCCAAAATAGTTCTGAGGCTGAAGATCTAGTCAGTGGTCAATTTGCCTTTCCTAAAACCAGCTTGGCAGTTTCCGATTTCTCGGTCGGCGAATGGTAGGAGTTTGGTGAACAGTATGCTGGACAGCAATTTATATGCACACTGAATTATTGAAGGAACATAATGCCTCTATAATTACGGCAATCAAGAATATCACCCTTCTAATGGAAAGGGCATATGACTCTCCTCTTCCATTCTTCAGGAATTCTTTCTTCAATCCATATGGAAAGAATTAAATCATATAACTATTTATGCAGAAGTTCATTACCCTTCTTCAGAAGTTCTGCAGGTATACAATCTTCTCCGGGAGCTTTATTATTCTTCATTTTTTCAATAGCCTCTACGATGTCCTCGAGTTCTGGAGGATCAATAACGTCCTCATCCGAGATAGAGGTATCCTCTCCTGTTAGGACCATCTCATTTTCTACAGCTCACATCTATCCAATATATAATTAGTTCCAGCAAGAAGGGTTCCGTCTTCATTCCTGCATGATTTAACTCTAGGCTTGAATGGGGCTCTACTATTATTCACCCGTCTATAGAAGCTCCTCATTTCATTCAGGCTTCTGAATTCTTCGAGTTGCTGTGCAATATTTTTTGGAGATTTTAGCTCCTTCCTTCCTTGCGTCTGAAATTCTTGCTCGTATTTTTGTGACTAATAGATAATGATCGCTGTCAACATTCGCTCCTCTGTAAGTACGCGAGCTTAACAAGTTTGACTTGTGTCGGCAGCTAATGAGAACATGGTCAATCTGGTTTATGGTTGCCCTATCCGGCGACCTCCATGTTCCTTTGTGATATCCTTATTAGGGAAGAATGTGCTTCCGATTACCAAGCCCTTGGAGGCTGCATAGTTGATAAGTTTTCTTCCGTTCTCATTAGTCTCATAGTGGAGTCTATATTTGCCGATGATTGGCTTGAAGATACCTTTCTTCCCAATTTTTCCATTAAGATCGCCAAGAATTATTTTAATGTCACTCCTCGGGCACTCGTCAAACGCTTTGTCAAGCCTATCATAAAATTCTTCTTTCTCCTCGTCCTGAGAAACTTAAGTTGGGGCATGGTAGCTGATTAGGCTGTAATTATAGAATTTCCCTCTGACTCTCAGTAATTCGGTGGTTGATCGGGATTAAGTCAATGACAAATTTCCTCATTCTTCCTTTCCCAACGAAACCAGTTCCGAACACGTGTTGTTTTGGATGGCAACTATAATATATTGTGTGGTTTCTCTTTTCAAGAACACCATTACCTAACCATCTTATTTCTTGGATAACAGCGATGTTTATTTTTCTAATGTCAAGCTGTTGTAGAAGGCACCGAAGCGCCCCCAGTCGGTAGAGAGTTAAAACATTCCATTGAGTCCTGAGTCGTTTCCTCGAATACAATCAGGCTCCTTGAGTTTTCATGATATATTTATTTAAGGGAAGTGGGTTATCAACCCATAGTCAGAGTCCATATTATAGATGACCTTAGACTAAAATGTAGGGTATTGTAGTGTGCTGTTTAAGTGTAAATGTATGGGCGTTAGTGTAAGTGTTCCCCCAACCTGGAGTACCACTGGCTATCTGCGGTACAATGACCGGGCGATGGGGCCGCCTCCTCCCTACGCCGAAACCTTTTGAAAACACGATCTCTAATTTTGTGTATTTTTTAATGCGATTTTCTGACTGATATTGATGTTATAATTTTAGTTTATTTTTATTATTTGCGTGCATTTCATACATTACAATCATTATCATTAGCTATAGTTAATTTGGTTTTGATAAATTACGTACATTAGTACCGATGTATTAACATTTGGTTTCGGCATAAAATGTAATTAAATGTTGCCTAACTAAACTACTTTCAAAATTTAATTTATTATTATAGTAGACGGACTCTATCACAAATTAGATATTTATTGTATACTTTACCTTGTTTAACCTCAGTTTTTTTTATGCAATAAAATGGATTGAATTGGCTTAATTTACATTTTTCACCTTGGTTTTAGTATTTAAAAGTATTTCGAGTAAACTTAATTAAGCTGATAAATTATAACTTAATATTGAGATGAGATTTTTTCTCCTTTCTGTTAAATAACTTAGATTAGATAACTCAGTTAAATAATTTATAGTTCTTAGCTTTGGCAATAAAAAGAGTAGTAAAACATGTTTCGTCACTAGAGGTTGCATGATGTTCTGTTTCGTCTTGGTGTAAAAAACAAAAAAATAATTGATGCTATTGTATATATTTGGATTGACACGACATCGATATCTACAGAATTATGCTGACGTCATAGGAGGTTGGTTACCTGTTGCGTAACTGCCTTGAAGAGATACCTAAACCATATGGTTAGATAACTGCCATGGTAATAAAGATATTGATATATTTATCTACCTCCAAGAAGATAATACCTTGCCTATTATTCTAAAAATTTCTAAATTGTTTACTGTTAAAAACATGAAAAGTATCTGATTAAATTACATATATATATTTCGATAACTGTTGTTGGTAAACTATACATCAATCGAAAGAAATGTTTTTTTTATTAAACAAAAAGTCTCAAATTGTTCTTAATAACTTTTTTTAATTGGCACTTAACATCTTTCTGTATTCCTATTAAGGCAAACAGGACGGAGAGGTAGTTCTTAATAACTAACCTGTCAATATTTCGCCAATTTAAACTTGGAACTCAAAACAATAAAATCACAAAAATGTAGAACAGAGATGGCACAGCGTGGTGGTCGAGACTGTTAAGCGGCCTTCACTCATAGTAACATTGGTTCGCGAATAACGATTCGGCGAATCGAAGGTCGCTTCGTGGCTCTCCACACACTATACGAACAAAGGAAAAACTTAAGAACTGATGTTCCTCAGATCTACACACATGAGAACTTGGTTCGCCGAACCGTTGTTGGCGAACCGATGTTCCCATGTGTATAGGCCGCTTTAAAGCTTGAATTATATTATAAACACGATCGGCTCATCTTAGACACGGCGCGTATCAAAGAAATATTCTTCAATGTATTTAATTACTTTATGAAGTACGTATATTTAGCGTGTCAGACAACATCAGAGACATCGCGATTTGGTCTAAGACGACCGACATTCTCTAAAAGAATATTTTATCTGACACGCTACGTGTCTGAGCGCCTCTGAACATGTCTTGGCACGGACGAGTCGTATAATGGGGGTTAGCGAAAGTGAAAGTGAAACCAATTTCAATGCCATAAGTTTGTACTTTAACATTTTTTAATGTTACCTATTTATTAATATTTCTGATGATTGTATAATACAATAAAATACTGTTACTGGCTAACAGCTTGAGACTTGGAAATATCCCCCTTTTTCACTCATAGATCTTTGTTTATTTTTTAATTGAAAAATACTTGTTTCACGTCCGACACTAAAACACAACTGAATCAGTGCATTGATATTAATATACAAATAGCGCATATTTTGTTTACTTTAGAGCAGAGATTCTCAAACTTTTTTGTCTGGCGGCAAACTGAAATTATTATAAAAAATCTGGTGCGATGCGCGCATCACACAACTTTCTCTTACCGTCCTATAATAATTATCTTTTTAATATAATTTAAAAAAAAAATCACATTAACAGCGCTTGAAATAAACTCGTCAGCATTCACTCTTCACATCTTCTTCCACTTAAAATAAAACAGTTTTTTAAACAATTTTAGAACAACAATTCTGTACACTACCTATACATTTTAGCTTCAAGCTGCAAATATATTTTAAAAGTTTCGGTTTAGTTTTCATGGAAACATTTTCTTTCCATTAATTAATATGAAAGTAGAAATTATTAAGTTAATTTCCGCTTTTGTATTCTTAAATTACTTTATTACAGAGCGTATTGTTTACAACAGATTAGCGGATTGGTGGGAGAAGGTTCGGTCGCATCCATCTCCTTTCGGATGCGCTCGGTTATCCATCTAGGGTCTTATGCTCCACATAACATACGCTGTATCTTTGTTAATACTGGTCCAATTTTGATAATTCTTTTTTTTTTATTTTTTAGATAATTTAATAATGTTTCCTACAATTCTATACATAATTTACTATAAATTGCATGCTTTTTAAGTTAAGCGCAAATAAAATATTCTTTTCGTCATAACTTTTTTCCCTACACTTTCTCGTTGTTATACTACCTGCATGAAAAGTTAAAGGTCTTTAAGGAGAAGACATTAGGCAAGTTTCATCCAATTCGTTTGAGCCGTTTACGAGAAAATTGTATAAAAATATAAAATCCATGATATAATAGCTAATTCCGGTTAGTCCGATGCGCTGCAACTTTGCTAATACTGGTCCGATTTTGATGATTCTTTTTTTGTTTTTTAGATAATTTAATTTTCTTTCATAAAATTCTATACATATTTATCATAAAATGCATACTTTTTAAGCTAAGCGCAAATAAAATATTCTTTTCATCAAAACTTTTTTCCCTGCATTTCCTCGGTGATGTACTAATTCAATGAAAAGTTAAAAGACCTTTATGAAGAATAATTTAACCAAGTTTCCTCAAAATCGTTAGAGCCTTTTTTAAGAAAATTATAAAATCGCTTATAAAAAGTGGCACTTCCGGTTAGTCGATTTCTTCCCCTTGCTATATACTTCGTATATAGGTAAGGGAAAGTAAAAATTCACGCTACCACTAATATATATGTAAGTTACCACTTACCAATCCATTTTCCTGTTTTATTATTCCAGGTACTAAGGTCTATATTAAAAATATGTATAGTTAATTTTTTATATAAATAGCCGAAGATTTGTAATATTTATTGTAGTTTGTTTTTCAAATGTCATTTTATCCAGTTTGAAGAAAAAGGCATGCATACGTTTTTTTTACTTTCCCTCACCTATATACGAAGTATATAGAAAGGGGAAGTATTGCGATCGTGAAAATTTTCGAATTCGAGTTTTCAACGGAAGTACAAGTTTTAAGGTCCAGTGAGTCCAAATGACCAAGCCTCGCAAAATGGTTGTGTGTCTGTGTGTAATGTGAACAGTAGCTCAAAAACGAAAAGTTGTACGTTACCGAAATTACGTATTTAAGGTAGGCAAATGCATGTTACAGCAACATTTTCGTCAAAATCGACCAACCGGAAGTGCAACTTTATATAATCGATTTTACACTTTTTTTTACAATTTTCTCGAAAACGGCTATAACGATTTTGATGATAATTGATGTCTTCTCCTTAAAGGTCTTTAACTTTTCAAGTATCTAGTATGCCAGCGAGAAAATGTAGGGAAAAAAGTTATGATGAAATGAATATTTTATTTGCTCATAACTTAAAAAACATGCATTTTATAGTAAATTAGGTATAGACTTGTGTGAAAGGTTTATTCAATTATCAAACGAAAAAAAGAATCATCAAAATCGGACCAGTAATAGCAAAGATACAGCTTATCAGACTAACCGGAAGTGGTAATTATTTCATGGATTTTACAATTTTTTCGTAAAGGCCGTAACGATTTTGACAAAACTTGCCTAATGTCTTCCCCTGAAAGCTCTTTAACTTCTCATGTATGTAGTGTATCAACGAGAAAATGCAGAGGAAAAAGTTATAGCGAAAAGAAAATTTTGTTTGCGTATAATTCAAAAAGTATTTTATGGTAAATCATGTATGAAATTACATGAAAAGTGATTAAACTCTCTAAAATACAAATGATCTAATTCGGACCGGAATTAGCAAAAATACAGATTATCTTATGAGGACTACAAGACCCCAGATGGATAACGGAGCGCATCCCAAAGGAGACGGATGCGACCGAACCTCCTACCAAATCCGCCAATCTGTTGTCAACAATATGCTCTGTAATAATGTAATGTAAGAATACAAAAGCGGAAATTAACTTAATATTTTCTACTTTTATATAATTAGATGAAAGTACACAGATGTGTACATGGTAGTACACATTATTGTGTAGTACACAGAATGGTTTAATGGTAGTACACAGAATTGTCTTACTAAAATTGTTGTACTTATGTGGGAGAAGATGTGGAGAAGTGAATGCTGCTGAGTTTATTTCAAGTATTGTTTATGTGAACTCTAAAATTATATTAAAAATAAAAGATAGGCAGAAAAAGGTACGAATATAATTAACAACCAAATTTTATCAAGTTATGAATCCTTGATTATTTCAATATCAGCTTTAAAGTAACAACAATTATAAAACCCAATATTTAGGTAAAAATGAGGAACCCGTTGGCCAAACAGTAAGTACGTCATTGGTGTGGATGGAACGCAATGACAATGGCAAATCCCTTTGATTTGTGAAAGAAAACCGCTCGAGAACGGCCAACGCAAACATCGGCCAGTACTTTCACCAATGCTCCAACATTCGCAAATGCTCCGATCCACACCAGTGACATACGATTTGGCACTGGTGTGGAGTCTGAGTAGTATGCTATGAATCAGGGTATTTCGCTCCAATTAGCGTTCAATACTGTGATTTCGGAAAGCTTATTATGTATGGTACCTTCACAGCGCCAGAAATTTATCCTCTGCTAATTGCCGATACCTTTGACATTTACCTAATAATTGTTCGTTGTGACCTGAATTCAGGCAAGTAAGTATAGATTTTTTAAGGCAGGTGGGTCGATGACTGACGACCGACTATCTCGATGCCTTAGTATTCAGGTATCTTATTTTCTCTAGAAGTTTAAATATCGAGGAAAAGTATCGGTATCTGTTGTAGAGATGTAATAAAAAAAAAGAAGTAATAATGAAAGGTTTTATTATTAATAAATTCTGTTTGTCAGAGCATGTAAATTGTCGTCAGTAACATTTTCAAATTTTAACAGGATAGCAACAAGAAGTTTCAGATCGGACTGCCATGCTAGTCATGGAAAGTAGTCAATCTTTCAATTAGAGGTGTTGCATACAGTAGCTTAAAAAAAACAAATAATTCAACCGATGTGACGATTTGGGGCGCAGTGTTTGCACGGATATACTCGAAAACATTTCAACTGAAAGAAAAAACAATATTTTAAAAGAATTCTTTATTTATTTAAGGTGCGCCTAACTTTGCTCTGTTTAATATATTTAGAAAAGTGAGTATGAAAAATGTTGCGATGTAAAGCAATACCTATAGTTGGGTTCTCAGAATTAGATAATCGGGATAAAAGCGTTATTTGGCGCGATGCTGCTAGATACAGGCGGGGGATGCCGTGAACCGACTCTCATCGAGGGAATCTCCACTGTTGACAGCTCTCCCTCCATAAGGTCTAGTATTGTGGTAAAGAGAATGGAACATCTACATATGTAAATAAAATCTCATTTCAATGGGTTAATAAGAAAGAAAGACAAAAAAAAGTTGATATACATATTTTTACATTTAGGAATTGTTTGTAAATTGTAAAATAAGATTTTTACTTTTACTTTTATCTTTCAGAGATTATTTCAAATATATATTTGCTATAAATTTTATTATATTAATATTATGCTTTGCAATTTGATAGCAAAATTTTTGAAATCAAGAATTTTTTCCCAATCCCCTCATCAAATAAAATATGTGGATTACTGGAAAATAAATTCAAGGCGATTTTATGCCTATACAAGCCAAATGAACAAACTATTTACCTTTAATACTCGAATCTACTGTACTTTTTTGTTACTCCCTTGACGCATTAAAGAAAGTATTGTATTCGCGAAAATTTTTGGTTTTCAGATTTCAACAGAAATATCCATTTTGACCATCCCTGAATCCATTTTGACTAGTTTCGTCATTACGTCTGTACGTACGTTCGTTCGTACTTCGAAGGTTAAAATTTTGTATTTAGGATTGCTGAAAAATAAGCTGTGAACCTCCCTTTTTACATAATTACCGGCAATGCCACTTTACTTGTAGGTCATTATTGATTTTCATCAAAAATTATATTCAAATATAATGAAAAACTTCTCAAATTAGGTTTATAAGACTTACATATTAATATAAATAATACAATAAATTTTGGTTAACATTTGGCTGACCGGAAGTGGTACTTTACTTGAACGTCATTTTATACTTTCATAAAAAAGTTATATTAAATTATAATGTAAAACATCTCAAATTTGGTAAATAGTACTTTTGTATCAACATGAATGTATTTACTAGATTTTGGTTGAAATTGGTGAGCCGAAAGGGGTACTTTACTTGAAGGTCACTATAAACTTACAAAAAAAGTTATATTAAAATTAATTACAGAGATCATATGTTTCGGTAATAAAGGTTACAAATGCGATTTTTTCCTACTTCAATTAAACATTTTATTACTTGTTTTAAGTGTTAAAATTATGAGTAAAATACTGGTTTTCCTCCCCATTTCTGAGATGAACAAATCTGCAGCAGGAGAATATGATTTAAGCTAAGTGGCCTCTTCCGCTTAAAATGTCGAAACTGTCGATTTTCAATGCTTTATCTAGTGACATTGACAGTTCTTATGTTGTCACAGAACACGAAGAAATCTCTTGGAAACTAGTTACCTACTGAAAGTAAACGACATATAATAAAGGAACGCCGAGTGTCGTTTTTGAGATACCGCAATCTCGTAACCAAATTCAGGATCACTTTTTGAGCCACCGATGTATAGTTTAATAGGCGTACGAGGAAGTCAGGTGTTTCCCACATCAGATATTTTTGGAAAATCATGGTATAGGCGCTAAGAAGTAAATTAACATATAATTGAAAATCTTTATTGACAAGAAAATAAATAGGTGTCCAAGCATATACATATACCTTAGAATATTTTTTTGAATTAGTTTTATTAACAAACTGTGCCTGCTTCAAATTTGGATTGATCGCAAAAATAATAAGCTATTATTCGCTATTCGTTCTCATTCGTTGCAGACATTTTCATCGAAAAGGGTCAAAACAATACATTTTTATAAAAGGAAATAAAGTTCCACTTTATTTATTTACAAAATAACGCTTTCTAATTGTAATTTCATATTTATTGAAATGATTGTGTAGTCAACTTATTACCACGGTTATGAAGTCATGGTAACGAAACTTGAAATGTTCTCAAGCTTGACCCTTTTTCTCTTAGCAATTTATTTACGGCTACTGTTCCGTTCCTATGAGTCGTAGCTTGATGCTATTTAAGCCTTCCTCAGTGCGCGATCTATGTACTGCAAGAAGACTTATTGTCTTAATCGAAACAACTACAGGTGTAAAATTATTTTTAAGAAAGTAATTTGAGATTAATTTGTCTCTAAGAAGGAGGGGTTCACACTTTCGATAAGCAATATAGTCCTATTGCTTACTCTAGTTAGTCCACTAGAGTGTGCTTAACAAAGTGATATTAAACAATAATTTTCTTGATGATTGACGTTCTCCAAGTATAGTGCTCAAGAGGCAAGAAGAGAAGTTGTGTACAGAGCGACAACAGCTCTTCCCATGTATTGCGGGTCTCATGTATCTAATTCTGTGAACCCAACTATAGGAGATATGGATAAAGTTGGTTATATTTTCTGGAGGGAGAGGGGGGGGGGGGGGAAGGAAGGGCTCATATAAGTTATGTCTGGTGCCGACAGAATTTGAATTCGTTAGTGTTCGTGTTAGTGTTAGTGTTAAACTTTTCCATTTGGACACTACGGGCGTTTTCACACTTGGCCCAGATATCCCTATCATAATGAGTCGGAGCTTTTCACCGCTAGTGCAAGGGCTGTTTTTATTGACTAAGCTTATGTATCTTCAAGGCGTAAATTACTTTTTCATTTTATTCCTTGGTTTATACCTAAAATGTTTTTATGAATTGTGGTGATATTTTCAGCTGATTGGAAAACCTTTTAGGTTTTTTCATGCTTCCACTCGAAGTACTCTTTATAAGTTTTCTGTACATAATTGATGATTAGTATAATTAATATTAGTACGCAGCATCTATCATTCGGAGAAGAAAACGTATAATTAATTCTTCATTTTATCGTAGTTTGAATAGGTTCTATAACTTTTTACTTCCTTGTACGAAGTAAAGGAAGTATTGTAATCGCGAAAATTTTCGGTTTTCAGATTTCGACGGAAATATCCATTTTGACCATCCCTGAATCCATTTTGACTAGTTTCGTCGTGGCGTCTGTACGTACGTTCGTACGTTCGTATTTCGCATAACTCAAAAACGGTTTGCCGTAGAAAGTTGAAATTTTGTATTTGGGATTGTTGTAAAATCTAGTTGTGAACCTCCCTTTTTGGTCACTGCTTGATCACCGGAAGTGGTACTTTACTTGAAGGTCATAATTGATTTCCATCAAAAATTATATTACAATACTATGCAAAACTTCTCAAATTTAGAATATATAACTTATATATTGATTTAAATAACATACTAGATTTTGGTCTAAATTGGAAAACCGGAAGAGGTACTTTATTTGAAGGTCATATTAGACTTTCATCAAAAATTATATTCAAATATAATGTAAAACACTTAAAATTTAGTAAATAGGACTTTTATATCAATATGAATGTATTTTCTAGATTTTGATTAAAATTGGTGAGCCGAAAAGGGTACTTTACTTGAAGGTCATAATAAACTTACATCAAAAATTATATTAAAATTAAATGGAGAAATCATATGTTTCGGTAATAAAGGTTACCAACGCAATTTTGTTTATACTCTAATTAAACATTTTTATTACTTATTTTAAGTGTTAATATTGGGCATATAATACTGGTTTTCCTCTCCATTTGTGCGATGAACAAGTCTGCAGCAGGAGAATAAGATATAAGTTAAGTGGGTTCTTCCGCTTAAAATGTCGAAACTCGATTTCTAATGCTTTATCTAGTGCTATTGACAGTTTTAATGTTGTCACGGAACACGAAGAAATCTCTTGGAAACTAGTTACCTACTGAAAAAAAAACGACATTTAATAACGGAATGAAACCTCCAGAAACAAGAGTATGTGTCAATAGATGGGTGTCCCGACGCCGAATTTCGTTTTCGAGATATTGCAATTTTCGGAAATTAGTAACCAAATTGAGGATCACTTTTTGAGCCAACGATTTATAGTTTAATAGGAGTACAAGGAAGTCATGTGTTGTCCACATCAGATATTTTTTTTCTATTTCCCATACTTCTCCAACGCATTAAAAATAACGGCTAAAGTTGATTGTTTGTAGAGCTAGATTGGAACATTAAGAACTGTTGCGGCCTCGATACCCATTGGATTATGCCCTCACCGTTTTCTGATAAACATATTTTGTTTTTCACATTCAGTTCGATTGAAGTACTGTTCCCTGTGTAATATTTAAAGTGCATTTTCCTGTACAACTTTACAATCGAGACGCGTTATTACTGGTTTCTGCCGAACTTATCCGAAGGTCGCCCGACCAGCACACTCTAGCGCCATTTGTGCTAACTAACTCCTTTGTATTACATTGTAACATTCGTATTCATTATAATTATTACTGCCTTAATTACATATTATTTAAAATTATTACTGTAAAGTTGCACCTTGATTTTTTCGATGACAAATGAAGAGACATCTAAACCATTATTTTATTCCATTAGCTTTTGTTCTGTATTTTGTCCATATCTGCAATTGTAAGAATGCTATTAGAACCACAGAACGCACTAGCAAATAGGCTAAGCTTGGAAGAATTTCTAAAACTTCAATTCGCCTGATCCTTACTCACTTTAATTAAACAGATATATTTATCTGGAGGAGGAAGAGCGATATGTACGAGGAATGAACATACTGTTCCGCCAACAATTATTGGCTCCTCGAATGTTTCGTTTTCATAGACTTCACAGATGGATGATTGAACAACAATTGAAACTATTTTGATTAAATAATTACAAATCTAATTAGAAAATTTTTGTAGGTAACGATTTTTTTAAATAGATTTGTAGTTTCAATGAAATGGAAGAAATTGGGCCTTTTCTTCAAAAAAGTATTTGAAAGGTTTGATGAACTACATTTTCTTTACAGGTGTAAAAATACAAAGCTCTTTTAATCCTTTAATTCTACGTTCCTAATTAATATACACTAGTGTCCAAAAAAGAGCGCTGCACCTTGAATTTCATTTAAAAATACAGTTTAAAGAAATATTGTTGGGTTTGAACCAGCACATAAATAAGACAGTTTAATAGGGTTTAGATTAAAATCATATAGGATTAGTGACTAATGTCCAAATATTGCAAATAAACTTAATTAAGTTAGCCTTTACTTCACTACAGTTGTGCTATACTTGACCTGTGCGATTTTTTTTTTTTTGTAATTTATTTATTGTTTTCATTTAATTGGTATTTTTACTTTCTGTCGAATCATCGCATTAATCGAGGAAGGGATAAACCAAAGATAAGCGCCTGGGCTCTCGGGCAATCGGAAACGACGGTTCGGATAGCGGCCTAGAGGTACCGGGAAAAGGCAGTTACTCCAGGAGCCGGGGTCAGGCCGACCAAGAGTTACAGGCCAAGCCGACTACCGCTTCATTGTGATGCAGACTCTCCGAAAGCGCTTCCTGACCTCAGAAGATACGTCTGGCCGGTGGCGTATTGCTCGTGGTGTGAATGTGAATGTACAAAATGTAAGCAGACGAATCGCTAACTGACCTGAGAACCAGTGTGTCTGCCACTGGTTCTCTCCTCGCCACAGCACACCGTGCGTTTCGCCTCAAGGTTGCCCAAAATCATACCCGCTGGACTACGGCTGATTAGGCTTATATTCTTTTCTCCTCTTATTCGTCACACTATAACGTCAGCATCTGTACCATTCAGGTAAAATCTGGACTCGTCTGAAAACAGAACAGGATCAAGGTCCAACCAGCCACTTTCCAGAAGGAATGATATTGGGCTAAACGGAGCCGAGCAGCTCGGTGTGCTGTGGTGAGAAGAGGACATGTGGCAGGCACACTGGGGTGCAGATCAGTTAGCGATTCGTCTGACTATTTTTTGTACACTGACATCCACATCACTAGAAACACGCAACCGGCCAGACGTCTCTTCTGAGGTCTGGAAGCTGTTTCGGAGACTGCTTCACAATGAAGCGATCGTCGGCTTGGCCTATCACTCTTGGTCGTCCTGACTCCGGTCTGCTGGAGTAGCTGTCTGTCTCCCGGTACGTCGTGGCAGCTCTCCGAACCGTTGATTCCGGTAGTCCGAGGGTCCTGGCCTTGTCTGGCTTCTCCCGTTCTCGATTAATGCGATGACTCGAGCGACCGTGGTATCCAACACCATTTTGAGAAAGTAAGTAAAATTACCCACAAAATGAAAACAATGAATAAATTAAAAGAAAAAAAACGCACTCGGGCAAGAATAGCACATCTCTAGTGAACTGAAGGCTAACTGAATTAAGTTTGTTTGCAATCATTGGACATTTGTCACTAATCTTACAAGGATTACTGCAAAAGATGATTCTAATATAAACCCTATTAATCTGGCTTATATATGTTTGTTTCAAACCCAACAATATTTCTTTAATCTGTGTTTTGGTTTATTATTTTCAATAATAGACCTTTGGAATCGACCAAGGAAAAAATGTTTGTAACCCTCCCTCAAAATTTGAGGTTTTACGTTTCAAGATACGTAGAAGCCAAATATCGAATAAAAAAAATCCGGCCGTCCGCCGTACGCCATCCTCGGCTTTTCTCCGAGGCTATTGGACCGATTGTCTTGAGATTCGGTACCAATGTCACAGGTCACCGCGGGATAATCCTCGGAACTCGACATTAACATCCGTCTGATTGTTTCAAAATGGCGGCCGATTAGAGATCTCATAAGCCCATAACTCAGCCATTTATAAAGATGGATAGGAAATGTAAGGTGTTTTAGAATCAGAATAAAGAGGCATTAAAAAAAAAAAAAAAAATATGAAAAACAAAAAATCTGTATAAATACCGATTAAAGATCTAATAAGCCCATAACTTGGTCATTTATAAAGATAGAGAGAAAATGTAAGGTGTTTTGGAATCAGCATAACAAGGCATTAAAAAAAATCTATAATAATTGCCGATTAAAGATCTTATATACCCATAACTCGGCTATTTATAAACATAGAGGAGAAATTTAAGGTGTTTTGGAATCAGCATAACAAGGCATTAAAATAAGAAAAAAACGAAAAATAAAAAAATCTCAATCTGTAAATTCTTTTGGTTTATTATTTTCAATAATAGACCTTTGGAATCGATCAAGGAAAACAATTTTGTAACCTCCCCTCAAAATTTGAGGTTTTACGTTTCAAGATACGTAGAATCCAAATATCGAATAAAAAAAAATCCGTCCGCAAAATATATTTTTGTTTGGTGCTTTTATTGTATTTAAACGAAAGCTAATGAAATTCCCTACATAGTGAAATAAAAATCATTTAAAACGGACCATTATGAGCTGAGATATTGCGTAAGGAACTTCGGAGACTGATTCTCCTGGCGGCTAGTCATCTGGCTTCCTGACTTATCTGTTGGGCTTCTGAATTCCTCGTATCTCTCTGTTTTATTCTTCCTTGGATTATTTCTTTACTTCCTTTAGCTTCCTTAGTCTTTCCTTTTTTTTTCCTCTAGAAGTGCACATCAAATATTTCCTCTGTATCATTTTACATCACAGCCTACTTGCATTGACAGAGTTTTTTAAATTAAC
The DNA here is from genome assembly GCA_948150685.1 of Rhaphigaster nebulosa. Classification (NCBI taxonomy): domain Eukaryota; kingdom Metazoa; phylum Arthropoda; class Insecta; order Hemiptera; family Pentatomidae; genus Rhaphigaster; species Rhaphigaster nebulosa. The sequence continues at coordinate 38,980,471 of OX411309.1, forward strand.
ACTCCCAGTTCGGCACTCTCACGGCGATCATCTTGTGAAAAGCTTCAAATTTCTTTCCCTTTTGTGCCTACTGCTTAATTTTTTTTACTTGGACAGAATAGATATTTTTGAAATATTACTAATTGGAAATAATAAACCATTGTGCAATAATTTGCAGCGTTTTTTAAATGAAATTCAAAGTACGCCGGGTTTTTTGGTCTGGAGTGTGTTCAAACCTAGCTAATTCAAAATAAAGCTATTTAATAGTTTAGCCTGTGAACAAGAGAAAAAGTGGAAGTTTCCAAAATCTAGTGAACTATCTTTAGAAGTAAACTCAAATTGTAGATCTCCATTAAAACTGCGAGAATTTTATAGAAATTTCCCAAATGTTGAAAATCAATTTATGTGCAAATATTTAATAGTAAAATATCATGAGAGTATGGATTAATTTCAAAATGAAATGCGTATTGGCGGCCAAAGTAGCTAACTATTGGAGAAGAGAAATGTATCACTGATAAGTTCAAAAATAATCCTTTTGTTAATGTGCAATTCATTGCGATCGATACTGCTTCATCAACAAGAACGTGTTAAGTGTACATAACTTAGAAATTAGCTTCATAAAAATGTTTATAAGGGCGGAACTTCGAGAAAAAGAAACCTTTATGAGTGAAGCCAACAGCAAAAATCCCTAAAATTTTTCAAAGTTATCTCGATATCTAAATCTAATGAGTATTGAGAGACTGTATTATTTAAATAATGATGATGAATGAAACTGTTTATTGACAATTTGTTTTTCTTCCGTTGAGGCCTACTAGAGGCCACGCAACAATTTAAATTTTACTTTTTCTTTGGCTCCTTCTAATATTCTCTCATCGTTTCACCATTTCTCATTTTCCTTTCCTCAGGCCTCTTTGGATCGAGTATCCGTATTATTTCTGCTTGGAGTCTCTCAATTTTTATAACCTTATTTTTGAAAACCTCTCTCTCTCCATAGTTTCCTCTTCTCTTATTTTATTTCGTTCTAGATCCTTCCTCACCTCTTGAATCCAGCATGTCGTCAACTTTTTCTTCCTATTGACTATTATAAGTACAAAAAAAATTATTTTTATAATATATAAATGAGGTTTTAATCCTTAAGAGCTTATTAGTCTAGGCGCGATAGAGTCAGTGTATACATTTTTTTAAATTAACTGCCACGGGACTTTCTCGGTGTGATAATTAAGAGAAAAATAGTAGAAACAAATTTTATGTTTTGGATAAAATCGGTATATAGCAACATGGTGAAAAAAATTCATAAAGGTGCCGAAAAATTTGTTTAAGAAAAATAAAAAATAGTACTTTATAGCGTTTAAAAAACGGGAAAATGAGTTTTTAAACAATTAAAGTTTTTTTCAATATATGATAAGATTATTTATCACATACATACTTCCATGTATTCTGCGTATTTAAAATTACCATGCAAGTGATTTAAATCTGACCATCAATCTGTATTGAATATTACTAAACGTAAAAGTCTTTATTAAATTTGTATTGTAATAGAGTAAACCAAGAATCAATTATAAATCCTATTTTAATGCCTTATAAATTAAAGATATAGGTATAAATAAATAATAAATAAAAATAAAATAAATAAATCATATACGTTTTTGCTCTCGACCTACGTATCAGTTTTAACTAGAACGGGTAAAGGTAAACAGAAATTAAAGTATATGTATAATAAATACTAATTAAAATAGATGACTTTTTATAAGGAAATCTTGAAATAATACTTATAATAAGTGATATGAATAATTCTGGCTTGTCTGTTGAAATAAAAGTTGAAATGATAAATGTTTTTTAGTTTATATCAAGTTAATAGTTCGGAAAAAATCCTGGCGTCAAAATTAAAATATTATATGCTCCTTAAGCCTCGATTACTCAGGGCGAATTTATTAGCAGCTCGTGAATTCGCCGGCTTGTAGCTTGTAAACTCATCCGGTGTCCATCCAGGCTTTACTTCTTTATTTATTTTTTCAAAATTTAATTCTTCGGCCTTGACAATTCATCAGTTGATCAACGAATAATTTGAGTCATTTTAAATAACCTAAAATTAAATGTAATACTAATTAAATTAAATTAGGACGTACAATTATTTAAAAAAATTTAAATTATATATTTGTATTTTTATATTATATATTAGTATATATTTTATAAAATTTTATGAGACATTTGCTGTAAACATGTCAAGATAAGGAAGATCACCGATTATTCTGAAAAGAAATGATTGTAGGTTGTTTTATTTGTCATTGTAAAGCCAGAAAAGGGCACTTTATTTATCATATTAATGAAATTGGCAAGTAGAATATTATTCAAGTTTATATTTAAAAAATAAACAAATAATGCCTACACATCGGATATGAATGTTAATGAAATTACAATAATTACTTAAAAGCATCTCGTGAGTAAATAAAGTTCAATGAATTAAAAATGAAGTAAAGCCAGAAAGATTGGACTTCTATTCAGAAAATGTTGATATGATACCAACAATTTTAGATATCAAATTATTTTTAGTTTTTGAAGAAAGTCCATGATTGAACACTAAAATTATGCTAAATTGGATGGCCTCTTCAAAAAAACTTTTTTAGCCGAAGTGGTACTTCGTTTTTTTTATTTTTTCCATGTTATAATTTAATTATTTTATAATTACTCAGCTCTTTCCTAGAAGTTATAGACGTCAATGAATGGGTTTATCCGGGATATGATTAATAACTAAGTTGATAACCATTTTAGTTGAGTTGTCGTTAGCGAATGACACGTAGCAGTGAAGGCCAGGTGAGTCAGTTGTTTCTCTTCAGCCAACCTGTTCTTTACGTGGGTTCTTCTCGCAATATTTCCTTGATATAGGACAGTTTTAGGTTTTGCAACATATTGCTTCATCTGTTACTGTATCGAGCTACCGGTGGGCTATTATCAGCCTCAGTTTTTGATTAATGGGTATGCTGTTTTGTTTTCCTTTTGTAATTGTTTTATCAAATTAAAACACGTTTAAAAGAAAATTAGGTCTTTTATGTATGTGTTCAAGTGTTCGTTTATAATATGCATTAATATCATGAGTTTCTGATACCATTATCAATTGAACTCAGTGATTTTTATTAACCTTTTTATGATTTACATTATTATCACTATTGAAATAATATTTTATTGTTTGTATTTTGTTTATAGAATCAAGGGTTTCTATTTAAGACAAATGAGATTCGTTTTGTGTTTTAATAATATTAACTGTCCCAGTTCCCTCTGATGACCTTGAGGTTATCTAATGACCTATCTACCATAGTTTGAAAATTTTAGTTGAATTTCATTTAAAAATAGTTTATACATTAACAAATTGAATGTTTTGTTATGTTGCTTTAGTTTATTTAAATTAATAGTGTGACATTTATTTCTACCTTTACTTTGTTTTGAGTTGGTGCCATATATGGAGCTAGCTATCTTATCATTAAGATGTAAATTATCCACAAAAATAATTTTTGTTTATGACTTATATTAATATTTGATGGTATATTAAGGTTACTGATGAATTTAATCTTACCTGTATTTTTAATTTGTATTTGTCAGTATTTTCCTTTGTTTGATAATAGAACCATTTAATAATAATAATAAAATTAATAATTTTTTGTGAATCTTTGTGATGCCTTAAAAGTGAATAGTCTTTAACAGTGGTATATTCTTATTTAAATATAAACTATATTTAACTTAAATAATGAATTTATGATTAAAATCATTTCTGTAAAAATGTGATGAATCGTTTTGTTCCCACTATTATTTTTATCAAAGTTATATAACACTATATTGACTTATTTATTTTAATCTCAGTCTTATTGGTCATTCTATTTCAAATAATCAGTTTAAAAAAAATCAAAAAAAAATCAGTGGAATTGGCTTTTTATTCTTTTTTTTTTATAATCTGAAATAATTAATTGTTTTATTTTTTACATTGTAATTGTTGCAAATGCAAATTGCAAATTTCCTTGGGTGTCATTACTTTTTCTTTCATAATTAGAATGCCTAAATACATTCCTTAATGTTGCTAAAGAAAATTGTGATCCTTACTTCAATATACTGGCCTATGTCAGCCAATAGATCAGTGGTTCTCAAACTTTTTTTGTCTGGCAGTATACTGAAAATATTTAATGAAATTCACGGCATCACTATTATTATGTTTACTTTTTTTATTTTATACTAAATTAACATAATAAACCATAGAAGTAAATAAAATAGAAACATAAAGAACACACTTGTCATAAAAAAAAAAATATTAATTCTTTATAATTATTTAAATTATTTATATTTATATATATATATATATATATATATATATATATATATATATATATATATATATATGTATATAAAATACTTAAATTTTTAATTTAACTATGTAAAAATTTGGTGGCATATTTAGAGTATCCTAAGGGGATGTGGTACCCACTTTGAGAACAAGATCATAATTTCCTGCTTTATAATTTTCTTACAGGTTCTTTTGTAATCATGATGATTAAATTTTTAATTATTCTTGGAAGAAAATGTGTTTTTATGGTTATTTTTAATTAGTTAAAAAATTCTAAATATTTACTATTCTTTAGGTACAGCTCCACCGCCACCAGGTTTTCTTCCAGGAGGCTATCCCCAACCAGGTTATCCACAGCCAGGTTACCCACAACCTGGTTACCCCCAGCCAGGTTACCCCCAAGGAGGTTTTCCACAACAACCAGGCTACCCACAAGGAGGCTATCCATCTGCGGGTTACCCTCAAGGAGGCTATCCATCGGCAGGCTACCCAGGTTCATTTGGTGGCAGTCCACCTCCCACAGCAGGGATGCAGGGCTACAATTCTACTAGCTATGGCGAAGATCCCCTGGGATCACATGCCTTCGACTTCAGTGACAAGTCAATACGGCTTGGATTCATTAGGTATAATATTTTCTTAAGATTCATTGATCTATTCTGAGCTATAATATTAATACACAATTGTTCAACAAAATGCAGTTATTCTTATTTTGTTTATCGAATTAGTATGGTACACAGACTGATTATAACTTTATTTATGAATGTTCTCTGTGTTTATTTATGAATGTTCTCTTTATTTATGAATGTTCAGCTTAAATAAGTATCAGGTCATCCCATAAGTAATGCAGATTTTTGGGAAATTTCAATTAAAATAGATCTGATGGAAAATGACAGTGGACAGTAGAAAGTGTCGATCCAAGTTTTTCTGCTAATTCTTCAACGGTTACAACAGTATTTCCTTTGGCATAAGTGGTTTTTGGAGAGATCCATTTTCATTGAAATTTCAGTACAGACTAACTAACTTTCTCAACACAACAAAAACATGATAAATAGAAGGATACGTAATGCTATAATAAACAAAATATGGAGACACAATTCAATTATACAGTAGGGATTAGTAATATCAGCCTAAACAGACAAAGTTTTAATAACCGACATTACTTACGGGATGACCTGATATTTAAGGTTGTACATAGTATTTAAATAGTATTTACATGTGCTTCTTTGAAACAAGTAAGGTGAGGTGGGGTAAGTGCTTGTACTGACTCCGTCTTAAAATGAAATTTTACTTTTAATATATGATAATTAAACAACATTCGCTGAGCATTTGAATACTGTTGGACTAATATTGTACTGTTCAGAGCTTGTGTGCATCCCAAAGACGCACTTATCCCACCTCACTTTATACTTATTAGAAACATATGTTGCATAGAAAAAACCTAAAACATTTGAAATGTTGATTGTATTGATTTAAAAAGTTGATTGTCTTGATTTAAAAAAATGCACATTACATAGATGAAATAATGTTTTCATCATGTGGGAATAAATAGATTCTCTAGAACTAGGTGGATTTGAAAAATTGACCAAAAGGGTCCATCGGGTTTTTTTTCTAATAACTTAATGATTATTTGAAAAAAAATTCAAGTTTTCTTATGTAGTCATCAATGAATTCTCTTTAATTATAACTCGAATTTTCTAATCTCAGGAGTTTAGAGTGAATTTTCGAAATTAATTTTATATTTATATTTTTGTTAATAATTTAAATCATTTTTTGTATTGGGCATGCTTTTTTCTATTACTTTTTCTTTCTCTTTCCCTAAAGAATCAAATGCTTTAGCTACTCTATCAACAATTTTCTGAATAGGAACTTAAATTTCTTTTTAGTTATTTTATTATTTATATTTTTAATTAATTAGAAATTATTTTTATTTTAGGAAAGTTTATGGAATATTGATGGTACAACTCACAGTAACTCTAGCTTTCATTGCCCTGTTTACATTCCATGAAGGTACAAAACAGTATGTTTTTGCGCATCCTTCTCTTTGGTAAGTTAAATTTGGCTCTTAGTTTAGAATAAATAATATTATTAAATATGTTTTGCCTTATTTTTTATCTGTTTACATTTTGGAGTTCAAGAAAGCTGAAATAATTTATTAGACCTATCATTGGACACTGAATTTTGACTTCTTCAAATGATTTATGGTGCCATTTGAAAAAATAGAACTAGATTTTTTTAGAGATTGTAAAGATCCTATAATATTATTTTTAAAAATCTAAGAATGTACTCCACCACATTCCTCATATTAAATCTAGGAAGGAAGGATATGTATATTGTTGGATAAATAGATAATAAAATCATAAATATTTTATATAGATGATAAAGAATATCATAAGCATCTTATCATGATTGACCAAACTTTTATCTTGAATACTGTTAGTACTGAACAAAATCTAAGAATTTTATTTTTTTATGTTATGACCAGAAGAAGAATAAAATAGCAATAATAAAAAATCTAGTTTGAATAATTTATTTTAGTATGGTCACATGTCCATAATTATAATATTGAAGTTATGACCTCACTAAAATAAATGATTCAATTATGTGCTTTGAGATATTAAGATAATGTGGCAATTAGGCTTCTCATTCAATTCAATGCTTTATTTCAATAATTTATTTTTTTGTACTGGTGATATTACAGTGCTAAAATATATGCTAAAAAAGCTAAAAAAAATATTGTCAACAAAATATCATACTACTTTTGCCCTTTATAATTAAAGTATGTTATTTTATAGTCTCCTTGTCGGAAAACGATGAAAATTTAATAAAGTTGGAATTTAATTGATTGAGTTTAGTAGATACATTTTTATAAGATTTATCAGTTATTAAGTTAATTTACTTAGTCAATTCATTAAATTATATCTTAATTGTCGTTTTAATTGGGCAAGTTTCTTGTGTTTTTTTTTGTCTGCTCCATTATTTTATATACTTTTAGGTGGATTTCTATGGCTGTGATGTTCGTTTGCCTTCTGTCTATGGCATGTTGTGGAGAAGTTAGACGAAAAGCACCCATGAACTTCATTTTTCTCTCTCTTTTTACATTCGCTGAAAGCTTCTTACTCGGTTGTGCAACTGCTACATTCAAGAAAGAAGAGGTAAAACTTTTACAACATTAACCTATTATTCATCATTATTTCCATCTTTTAATGTATAATCATTTTGTTTAGTTGTATTAAGTATGTATTCTATTTTTTATTTTATGGACTTTATTTTAAACTCTTCAGAGTTGTCCAGCAGCCTTCAATTCCTTGAAGATCGATAACTTTGCTTGAATTTTTAGCATCGAGAAAAATCAGGAATTATGTTTTAAAAAAAGCATTGGGAATTCATTTGAAATTTTTTGTTTTTATTTTGATAATTCCATTTTTCCATCAGTACTAAGCCATAAGTTTATAAAATATTGAGAAGAAGGTTGATGTAGTTGTCCCCCTTGCCATCTCTAACAACATGAAAGCTAGAAAAAGCCTCCTTCCACTAATTTTGTTCATCATTCCCTCTATCTCAAACTCGTACTCATGTTCTGTCTCTCCTTACTGGGTCGCTCTACCTATCCCTAAATGAACTAGAGATATTATGAAACGGTAAAATAATGTATTAGCTCCAAACCGCTCCGAGTTTCAATTTCTACTGATTTACCGATTTTGAGGCTGAGGGTGAAGTGACAAGGATAAGGGGTTGTCAGGATTCAATTTATTTCTATAATTATGATTATTTTGTTTTGTTATGTTAAATAAGTTTATGAATAAAATTGTGTTGAAATTTATTCCAATATGTGAATTTTATTTGTTTATACTTAAAATTATTTTTATACTGAATTTTATAGTTGTTTTTATTTTTGGCGATGCGCTGAGCCTTCAGTATAGGAAGTTAAATAATAATATTTCATCATAAAACTGAAGTACAACCTTAATAATTGTTCAAATTATTTTTAAGTCCGAATTTTACATTTTTTCATAAGCCTACGAAATACAACATTTTATGGTTCCAATTTTGTTTTAAATTTAATTCAATAAATTGACGAAAAGCGCCTTGGAATTTACAGTCAACAGCCTTGAAATCCTTGAATTATGCTTGCATTTTTTTTTGCTAAATCGCTGGACACCTTGCGATTTTCATTTTAGAACAGAGTCAGATTAATTTAAAAATGAAAAATTTAAATTGATACACTTGAGAATTAAGGTCAGGTGCATTCAATTGATTCTTCATTTGATTAAATAGTTTAGTTGCGAGAGGTGCATATATAAGTTGCTATGTGTGCTTATGCGTGCAAGATTCAATGACATATCGCTTGAATTTTAATTAGGAGCTTCATCTGATTAGGGAGATTGATACATTATTGAAAATATTGCAGCCAATTTATAGAAGAAAAACAGAGTGGCTAAGAATCGCTGATCAATTTCGTGAGAACAATAATTGTTCTCAAGTGGCAGGCACCAATGAAGGCAAGCTCATGTGGACAATACAACCATAACACTTTTGATCATAACTTTTTTACGAAAAGGTATATTTTTTTATGTTGATCGTGGGCTGATGCAGATTACTAATTTATATGCATCATTATTGATGCCTATGGAGACTTATGACTGAAAAACTCAAAAATGGGCATTTTGCTTTTAAAAGTTATTTCAAGAGTGGTGCCATATGGAAGATCTCCCATTGAAGATGCTGAGAAACAATCATTTCTCTTTTTTATTATTCTACTACAAACCAATTTAAAACTTTAGATTCACCAATGTTTTATCAATTAAAACATTGATTAATCTAACAAAATAAACAATTTTATTTTGAAACCTTTTGCATCCTCAAGATGATGGCAGATACAAGGCAAGCTAGTTTGCATTTTTCCTTTATCTTATATTGAATCTAGATCCCTTAGCATTTAGCCCTCCTGCACTCTACGCACCTCACAGGTGCATATTTTTCTTTTCGCTAATAATTGTAGGAGAAAGAGAGTTATTCCTTATTACTCCTGTTATTCCCTGAACTTCCATTAGCTCACATGACTTCGTGCTTGCCTCATCTTTATTCATGCGTTAATTGGCTACTGACCCGGAATCATCTCACAGATGCTGCACAACTATTAAACTTAAGCTTTATAATTTTCATATTTGTAGTAAATTTTATTATTAATTTGTTATTTTTAATATTTTCGTACATAACTGACCTGTTGACCTTACATAAGTGACCTTGCATGCATGACATAATGAATGACCTGTGTTCATCTGAACCAAATCCTCCAAAACTTACACCTATGAGAGCGACTATTTATGTTTTTTATTTGATTCAGAACTAATAAAATGCGATATAACTTATTATCGACATTTCATAAACTATTTTTTAACATTATTTAATTTCTAGATAGAATAAGTTAATTAGGAAGACATAAGAAACAACAAAAACATATTGTCACATTGTAGTTGTAGCATGAGTAAAAGTGTTCGAAATGGTTGTGAGTACTGGAGGATTAAGAAAATCTTGTTTTCCGAGTTGTGATGTTGCAAGTTATTCATAAAAAATGAATATAGATTTTTAAAAAAAAATTACATGTTTTATAATTAATACAAACGAATAAATGAAAATTTGATCATTTTTTTATGATAAGTTGTTCATAAAGGGTATTAAAACAAAAAATTATGAATCTGAAAGTTCAAGCTATCCAGTTGTATCACATGGTTTTTCAATTTTTGGGAGGGCGTCAATTAAAAAATGAGTGATCACTGTATCAATTTTTTAATTATTAAATTTATTATAAATTAGTAATTAGAGGAGATCTTACATTTAAAAGTGGAACCCAATTTTCTTACAAAATTAATCATCATAAATTTTGAGATGGACCAATCAAATTATCCAAGCCTTATTGAAAGATTAAAGTTGATCAGTATTCTCCATAGCTACCAGTGGCCTATATTGTTTTTCAAAACCTTGGACTATTTTCTAAAAAACTTTAAAACTGGCTATAGTATGATAAATTTCTTCCAGAGGTTTTCCTCCTTTCATATTCTGTATGACATTACATGTGATTTAATCAGATAGATTCCAATATTTGTTAATTTTATGTGCTAAGTTGTAAATTATCGATTAATATTTTATTTTATATTATTTAACAAAAATATTATTTGTTTATTCAGGTATTTCTGGCAGTTTTAATTTGCACAATTGTCACTCTTGGGCTCACCCTGTTTGCTTTTCAAACAAAAATAGACTTCACCATGATGGGAGGAGTCCTCTTTGTTGCTGCACTTATATTGATGGTATTTGGCATAATAACTATTTTCTGGCATGGGAAAATTATCACCCTAGTTTATGCATCTTTTGGAGCCTTGCTGTTTTCTATTTATATCATCTACGACACACAGATAATGCTAGGAGGAAAACATAAATATGCTATATCACCTGAAGAATACATTTTCGCCGCCCTGAACCTTTACCTTGATATTGTCAACTTGTTCCTGTATATACTTACTATTATTGGTGCAAGTCGTGATTAAACTGTTTGCTTTGTTACATTTGTTTTATTATGTATGTACATTTAATAAGAATCTCTAAAATGTCCATGTCTTTAGTAAAAGCAAACTGAATATAACTGGCAGCCATTATTTGTATGGCTTTTAAAAAGTGGATAGTTCTTTTAATGTTATGGTATTCTGTAATATTTGCCAAGAGCTGCCTTGATCTTCATTACAATTTAAAAAAGTTAACCTTTCACAGCATTCTAAATAATGCAGCTGCGGTCTGATAGTTACTTTTTTCTGTTATTTTGTTGTCAATGAGTATGTGTGTTAATGCACATATACCATATACATATACCAGCACAGTGTTAATAAAATCACTTAATACTAGTCATGATATTCCTTTTTAAACAAATTAAGTTTTTATTTTTTAGGATATAGTGGCTGCTTTAAATCAGTCCTTAATGTGTAATTTTATTTCTTTTGTTTCAAATAATCTCTTCAAATTTTTTTGTTTAGTTATTAAACAGTAAAAAAAAACTAACTAATGTTTGTTGAAAAATGCAGTTGTTTATGATTGTGATTTAGAACCCTGCAATAATTATGTATAATTTATTTTAAGTTTGGATTACAGTTGTTTTGAACTGGAATAACCAATATTGTATTAGAAGGGTTGAAAGCTTATGAGACTGTTTTACCTTCTATCATATTCTATGAAGTCCTGAAAAGTCTGAGTGTATGTGGTATTCTGATAATGATGAGTACAGATATTCTTAAGCTGGATGAAAGGTTATATTAATCTTAATATTTTGAAATTTATATATGGTACATGTTTAGAATAGATTATGTCATTATACAGGAGGAGGATATTTTTTCAATTTCTTTTAATTCTGTTATATAAGGAGGAAGACCATATGGCTTAGGATATTAATAGTATTTTACTAATGTGGTTTACAATAAGCAAGTAATAAAAGGGACAGATAAATCAATAATTTTCATACGTATATTTTATTTTAAAAAATATTCAGAAGCAAAACATTATTTGAAGTAGTAAATAAAGCCCATATTTATTTAGTTATTCTATAAAAATTGATATATATATATATATATATATATATATATATATATATATATTTATATATAATGTATAGTGTTGTATTGTATATGTGTGTTATAATTCCAGATTTTTAAGATTAAGTATATTACCTTTATTTTTTTTCCTACCAGCCGTTGTATTTATCGCTTCAATGATATATTTTGGCTGAGTGGTTTCGTTTTTGTATATATAGTTGTACATATATATATATCCTTGTATCGTTTGCTTCATGTTGTTGATACACATTATTCAATGTTTGTATAAAATATATTTAACTGTTTTCATTTAAAATTGGAAAATTTTATGTATAAAATTATGTTTACTTTGTAAGTTACTTGTGGGATATATTTTTTCATATGCTCACTTATTTAGCTTAAAATGATAAACATATTTGTATAAAAAAAAATTAAGAAACTATTAGTAAAAATTTATTAGAAGTTAGCTTTAATATTAACATCATTTGAGTTAGTAGTATTGTATTTATTTGTTAAAAAAAGTCTGACATTCCCGAAGCATATTTGTTTATGTACTTCATTAAATTTCCTATGTTTCTTATTACTTTTGCCTAAATTATTGATTTATCTTTTATGTGATTTTTTCCTTTTGAATTTATGTTTAGTAGTTAACTTTGATAAGAAAGTTCGATACAGAGACTACTTTTGATTCTTCATCTGTCAATTTTAATAAATGAGTAATAAAATTGCAGCTTGTGAATAAATGTTTTTTGTTCTCCTTATTATCTTCTCATATAGAAAATTTGCATAATCTTTGTTACTTAGTTCGACCATTGGATTTTGGTTTGACTTGCATTTTAACTCTAACTGCAGAAAAAACTTTTCTGAAATTATGTAGATTGATCAATATATATTTTAAGATGGTGGTTCATAACTGGCATGCATATCTTCAGAGTAATCAAGGGTATGACATTCAGTTGTTTTTTGGATTTATTCTTCACCCATCAACTTTGTCCACCTGATTCTGACGCACTTGATGACAGCTATAACAGGCTTTAGATTGGTTCTCTGGGGCCATCATATCCAAATATCTGGAGAAAATAGAAAAAGTTGTTGCTATTCCCGTATTAAAAAAATGATATATTTCTTCTCCCCTGAAACAATGAACTTTTCCAAGCCTCAGAGAATTCGCTAGATTGACTCCATTTTTAGATGCAAGGAGCTAAAGAATCAGTTTCTGGTAGTTGCTCTTAACAGAGACTTAGAGGCTGGTGATTGCAGATATCTGCACTAGTCAGCAATTGCCATCCTAAGCAACTAATTCCCTGGAAGGTGTAGGCGGACAGGTTATAGTAAAAGTGATAGCCCTGGAGACTGGCCCAAAAAAGAGTACTCATTCCAGGTAAGGTCTTACAAATTAATTACGAAAGTATAGTTAAGTCAAATAAACCTCATCAGCCATTCCAAAGCCGCTACTTTGAAAACTGGCAGCATTTTATTCTAGAAAAAAAACTAAAACTTTCGCTCATTTTTCATTCCATGCTCAATATCTTGAAAACACTAACCAGGCAAAAAACATTATGTGTACCTTTCTTAAAGAAAATTAAATTTGAGCCCTGATAGAACTTTTTGCGCTGAATAGTTCCCAAGATAACGTTTTTAAAAACAAATTTTTTTCAAAAAATGATAAATCATCATTTTGTTAATTTATTTTGGCAGATATCATGGAAACTGTTCTTTATATGAAGATAATCATAAACAATATGGTGTATTTAACTAGCTCCAATTTGAGTGGTAACAGACATCTGTACATCTAACAGTTTCTGAGAAATATAACATTTCTTAAGAAATTACTTAGTAAAAATCTGTACAATCTGTTTTTTGAAAAACTGTATCTCAGTAACTATTTGATGTACCGATGTCTATTATCCCTCAAATTAGAGCTTGTTAAATGCACCATGAAGCATTTTATGAATATTATCTTCGTAGAAAAAACAGTTTCCATATTCAGTAAAATAAAATTTTTTTTCCAATTAACAAGAAATCATTGTAACTACTTATGATGTATTTAACTATTTCTGATTTTGAGTAGTAATAGACATCTGTATGTCTAGTAGTTCCCAAGATGAAGTGTTTTTAAACAATAAACAATTTTTTTTTTCTAAAAACAAGAAATCACTATTTTGTGGATATCATGAAAACCACTTTTACTAAGAAGATAGTCATTATAGACTACTTTATGGTGCATTTAACTAGCTCTAATTTAAGTGGTAATAGACATCTGCAGTCAGATAGGTCTTCAGATTAAGTTTTAAAAAAATAAACAAGAAATCATTGTTTCGTAACTTTATTTTACTGAATATCATGGAAAGTGTTCTTTCAACGAAGATGATGATAGTAAACTGTAATAAAACTTAAATTTGGCAAAGCAACTACATGCAGGTGTTCTCAAGTATTGTTGTGACTTGCTAGTACTAGCTTGCTCAGATTTCAAAAGTGCTACTTTATTTGAAAATGGCCTATATACTAATATTTTGCATTACTTTTCATTTTAATTTTCACAATTGATATTTTTAGAAAATTAGTTTTTTTACTTAAGTTGTGTTTTTAATAATTGGTTACCTATTGTGAATCTTTCTCACCTCATGAAAAAATTAGGATGATAATTACCATCATATTATCTAAACTCTGTTTAAGATTATTTAACAAATAGGTTCTTAATTAATCCTTAATAAAAGTATAATTAATGAAATTTAGTAGGAATTTTCCCACTTTTATTGCTCCTTATGCCTGAAAAAAAGAAGGTCGTTAATCTCTTTAGTTTTATTTTGTATCATCTCCGTGAGTTAAATTTAAAAAAATGATTATCTTAAATAACCGACTTAATTATATCCATTATTAGAAATATTGACCATAATTATTCTTGAAGAAATTCATTATACGAGTTATTTTCAATGTCTTTGGTTGCATTTAAAAATCATTTTATATTTGAGTTTGCTAGCACAAAGACACAAACCAAGAAAGTATTTAAATAGATTCACCACAAAAAAAACAACAGATATATGGTATATTCTCACAGATAGTTAAATATATTTAATATTTTTATCTATCAACATATTTATATATTATATATATATATATATATATATATATATATATATATATATATATATATATATATATATATATATATATATATATATATATATATTATATAAATATGTTGATAGATAAAAATATTATATGTATTCAATATAATGAAGTAAATACGGTAATAAATAAACAATTTTTAATATCTGTAGAAATTATCAAATGTGATTCCACAATTTATAATAAATAAAAATTTAATAGTTATTAATAATTAATGATTAATAAACAACAAACTCTTAATTTTAATTTTAAAATATCAATTAGTAAAGGAGGATATTATTGATCTGCATTTAGTATTGGTAGCGCACAATACTTCTTAGGCAGTTGTGCTATCTTGCCAAAATAAAAAGTATGAGCAGATGGAGGTTGTTACCAATTTCCTTTTGGCTATCATTGGCTGTCATAGCAAATTCACCTTCTTTAAATGTTCTTTATCTTTCTAAGAAAATATTATCCACAGCTAAAAGTGACAAATAATCCAGTTGGTATGCTAGAGGTGGGTTTACTCTGTTTTCCAGCAGCAATGTGGTTTCTTTCTTTTCCAATTCTTTAGTGCAAAAAAGTCTCCCTATATTCTTAATTTTCTCACTCAGTATTCTTCTGTCCACTCTTTTGATTTCAGATTCCATTCCAACTTGTATATCCGTTTCCATAGAACTGCTTTCTTCAGCAATTTTTGCATTATTCATGCTACATATTATTGGAATTTCTCACCAATTTGTATATATAATTCCTCCACTATAGTTTCCTTTAAACACCACTTATTTCTTCACCTACTTCATCTTCAATGTCCAGTTCCAATGTAAACAATATTTTTTTATGCTCAAACTAATACTCATTGCATGTAACAATTATTTAAAATTAATATATAATTGATATAATATATTTTTAAATATAGTCCTATGAATCTACTTGTGGTCAATGAAGCTATGTTATTCTAAGAGGACAACATGATCCAAAATAAAAGTTATTTTTATTTATTTATGAAATACTATTATCATTATAAAGAAATACTAAGAAAAGAAATACATTAGAGGAAATATCCGAGCCCAGTTTTCAACATTTTTCAACTTATGAATTTCCTCATGAATGAATGAATGAAGAGATCCCTCAAAATTAGAATATTTTTACAATTAAATTAAATAATAAACCAAAAAAATGAACATTAGCATAAATAATGTTTAAAATCAATGAAATCTCATGAATTACAGCGTTGTTGTTGAAAAATTTAAAAGAGGACAAATTGGAAATTTTAATAAGAGTAATTCTAATCTTAAACATCACTTATATTAAAATAAACTATAATTTAAAAATAAAAAAAATTAAGTGCGATGGCCGGGAATCGAACCCGGATCAACTGCTTGGAAGGCAACTATGCTCACCATTACACCACCATCGCCTTATGCTTGCAAGATACATTTTTTGGTTAATTAAATAAGCTAATATAAAAGGTTAGGAATATATTGGTTTGCTGGTAAAAGTGATTTACTGCAATAATAATGTTTGAATTGAAGATAATATTTGTTGCTTTCTACACGTTCCTGAACCAAATTTACGCTTTATTATTGACAAAATTCTGGTATTATCAATATAAAACTAATAATTATTAATGTAATTAGGGATTGATAAATTATTTGCCATTTCTATAATTTATCAATAAAATATTTTATCAATCCCTAATTAGATTGATCCTTCAATACGATAATGCGGACGTCAACTGAATAATTATTAATAATTGATAATTAATTAATAAAATAGAAAGTATCAAACCTCATATTTGCAAAAATTGCAGTTGATCATTTTTACCTCCTAACCGACAATATATTGATGTTATACATTCAGCTATTCTTTATATAGTACCAAGACAAGCATTTTAAATAAATTTAAAGTTTGATTTGTTATTAGTTAATAAATACAATTTCACTCTTTTACCGAAGAAAATCCTGCAAACAGACCTTTTTATTTTAAAAAATCCAGTATTTATTCGGTCTCTTTCAGGTGGAAATTAACACAGTTTTGGCGGCGGAGTAAACCGTGTTAGATTAGCCTTATATCGCAAATGCTTCGGGCCCCGCGTTTCTGGGGGTCCAGCGCCTAGAGCAAAAAATGTAAAACCTTGCAACAGCTCCGACTGCCGTTATCGGATACTTTAGCTTCGAAGAAATGTTTTTCTAAAAATATTTCAAAAAGCAAAGTATCTTTGAAAATATTTCAGTGAAATATGTGTTGGACCAGTGGCGTACGTAGTGGGGTAGGATCAGGGTGATATATATCCCCGAATTTTTTGAAAACATATGACTTTCATTTTCAAGATTTGTATTTTGAGTAATAATTTTTTATCCAATTTTAATTCTTATCTTTAAAACTTACGCCCTATTTGGCGATTAAAGACACTTCAGGATTACTTGCCTTCTCATTAAATCCCTCTCCCGAAAGCAATTAAAATCCTTCCGAAAAAATTGAAATCCCCGAAAAAACATTAACCCTCCCTCCCCCCGAAAAAATTGAAATCTCCCGAAAAAAAATCTGGGTATGCGCCTGTGTTGGACTCTCAGGTAGCCGTTAAGGAATGGTAGGACATGTGGGGCAGGAGTCCTCTAAGCAAACTCAAACTTATAACGAGAGAAACGAAAGCTTGGAACTCCTCTAGTCGCAGCACCTGCGGGGAGGAAGGTGGCCTTACCTGGCTCAGGTTGGGCATTCAGGACTAACTGACCTCCACCTGATCACTAAAGACATACCACCCAGTTGTCAACATTGCAACAAAAGTCCACATTTTTCAGCAATGCCCGTTCTACAGTAATATATTAAATTTCTTGATCAAGTCGTTTAATGCTCTGGTTCCCTGATTATTATTATTATCAACATTATGAATTATTAAAACTTTTTTTACATGCAAATTCTTTGGAATACAACGAAGTATAAAATACAAAATATTAAGGTTAAACATCGCTTCAAAGGAACAAATTTTAAGTATATTCAATAGATTCCAATAATACTATCAGCAAAATATGAAGCAAACTTATTCTTTCTACACTTATATTTTAACTATAAACAAGTATAAAATGCAGATTACCTGAATCATGAACCTTTTTTGAAGATGAATTTTGTTGGAATATTCGAGTACATTTAATCCATCGTTTACTATCATATTTTGGAATTGTTGCATATACGCAGGCGCAGGCGTGGAAATTGGGGGTGCTACGGATGCAAAGGATGACTAAGTGTGTCATCATAAAGCAGCCCAAGAGTGCTAACTTTCTGATTTAATTTTGACAAAAAAATTGTTTAAAATAAGTTTTAGGCTGCATGTTATTTAAATAATTTTCCAGGAGTAAACGGGGAATATGAAATGACCCTCCTATACTATGTCTCGGCTATGTAATAGTTAAAAAATCCAGGAGACTAGTAACTGCTACAAAAATTTAAACTGACACCTCTTATTCCTACAGATCACGTCAATTCTTGGAAGTCAGTGTGAAGAATTTTTGTTACTTATATGTTTTACCGTCCGTGACACCAGCGCTCAGGTGTCACTTTTCTTAACTAATCTCATACTGTTACCGTAACCTTTCCTAAGTGTATTGTTATGAGTTATTGTATTGTTAAACTGATTGTTGATTGTTGATTTTGTTAAATTTCAATATGACTTCGAATTTGAAGAAGATTTTTCGCACGGTCACTGATGAAAAATCAGCTCTCTTTTTTTTTCAGGAGCGGAATGTCATTCCTAAGAAAATGTGTTTTGCAAACGGGCATAATATGAAACTTCAAGTGGGGACAGAAATTAGATGGAAATGCCATGCAATAGGATGCAACAAGAGCCTGGGTGTTCGAGTGAATACGTGGTTAAGGAAAAGTACTTTATCTTTGGAGACTATAGTGCATTTCATATATTGCTGGTCGGCGGAACTGACTTCCATAAAGTTCTGTGACGAACAGCTCAACATGTCTCGGTGTACAGTAATTGATTATTACAATTATATGAAAGAAGCGTGCGTTTTTAAATAAGAGAGAAGTTCATCAACCATTGGAGCCCCAGGGATGTTTGTAGAAATTGATGAAAGTCTATATACTAGAAGAAAAAACAACACAGGACGGATATTGTCTCAGCAGTGGATATTTGGAGGAATATGTAGAGAAACAAACCGGTGTTTCATAGTTAAAGTTACTGATAGATCTGCAAAAACATTATTAACATTGATTATTAAACACATTCTACCGGGTTCAATAATCGTATCCGACTCGTGGAAAGCATATAAAAACCTGGAGAATGAAGGCTATGCCCATTTAATAGTTAATCACAAATTAAACTTCATCGATCCCACAACTCTGGCTAACACCAAAAGAATGGAAAGATTATGGGGATCAGTGAAGTGGGGAAACAAGAGAAGAAGAGGCACTAATAGACAATATCTAGACTCTTACTTGGCGGAGTTCATGTGGAGAAAAAAGTTAGAGGGATGACACCCTTTTGATTCTATATGTAAGGAAAGGGTACATTAATCCAAGTGGATTTATTAAAGAGAAACTGGATGATGTTCATTGTAATGGAAGAAATAAAATATTTAGTACTCCTTCATTCTACGTTTCCTGTCTTAGTAATTTTACTAATTATTTGATTAAATCGATTATTTCACTATTTAAAAAATAATAATAATAAACATATGTTTATTAGTAAATATTTACTTCAATGACCTAATTTTCATTTTCAAATTCAATTAATAATGAATTCTTGAATAAATGAAAAATAAAATATATTAAAAAAATTAAATTAATTTGCATTATATCACATTTATTTATATTTATGAGTTCTACATGTACCTAAAACTTATTCTATGTATAAAACGTAAAAAGATCAGTTTAGTAAACTCTTGTATTATTATACTAACCTCAAGTGTACAGCCCGGCTAGCTCAGTCGGTAGAGCATGAGACTCTTAATCTCAGGGTCGTGGGTTCGAGCCCCACGTTGGGCGTTCATTTTTTTTCTCTATAATGTAATTTAATAATATTTTAATATACTTATTAGGTTCATGATAATCTATAATTATGGACATAATATTTTGGTGCTAATCAAGTTCATCATTACCCAAAAATTAAAAATATTACACATAAAGGTATTTTTCACATAAATTGCAATAGTGATGTCCCAGCAAGTTTGCTATAAAAATATAAATTATTTAAAAAGTTATTAAAAAAGAATTGTATGTACGTACTGATTATGTTAACACTACATACCACGTTTATATTACCTAAACATATATTTTTTTAAATAAACATAAAAATGTCAGTCCCCTGCTTGTCCCTCTAGTGACTTTACCTGAAAGACGGGTTTCCTATAAATTAGATGAACATATTTCTATCAATTTAATTGTTACTTCGAATTGATAATTGGTTTTAGTTTTTAAAAAATATTCACAACCACCTATTTGATTCAAACATACCAGATTTTTCGAGTAAATTAGTGTGTCCGTAGCAAAGTGCGCCAATCCCCTATGTTAATCGATCAACTTTTCAAAAGACATACAGCCCAAAAAACGTGGTCTTGGGAGAAAAGGGAGACCAGTAGCATAGCAACAACAAACAGTCGCCGGTCAATTCGCATCATGTTGGTGTTGATAAACTTCCTTAGAGAGGTCAGTTGGTGGTGTTTTTTACTGCTTCAATCCCATGCACTTATTAGTTTAATATCAAAACAACATTATCATTCAAAATAAATTTATTCATTTCAGATATGTTATTTATTATATAGATTGTTTGATTTTACATTAAACAGTGGTTGTTTGATTTTTTTTTACGTCATGAAAATTGCTGAAACCTTTATTTCGTAAATCTCCTGTCCTCAGTCAATTCCCTGCCCATTAATACCCGGTGCTAATCGACACAGGAGACTGATCTATCGTCACAGATATCCTGATACTTCGGCCTTACGAGATATCTCGATTTAATTAAACGACGATGTGTATACTATGCATTAGTCAGTTGACATCCGCATGATGGTATAGAAGGATCAATCTAACCGTTTACCTATAAACACCCCACCTTTCTTTCATTGTTAGTTCAGTGCCAGAAGAAACCAGTACAAACTTTTTTTTATATAATCCATTTAAACCCTGGTGAGTACCAACATGTATAATAATACCAAACTGTATTTTGAATTGCTTATTTTTGATTTTTTTTTTGTGTTTTTAGAACTGAAGATGAATGTATAACATTCGAAACTAGTTTTCAATAAAAACAAAATTATAAAAGTGGCAAATTATTTATTATTTACTATGCATTAGCCCTGTGGGGAGAGGAGAGGAGACCAGAAAGTGATCTGTGTGGAAATTGTTGAAGTATTATTGAAAATTGGCTCATTTAAATTTTTTGGGTTGCTAATTTATGAGCTGCTAATGCGTTTAAAACGAATTTAAACTTTGCCACCTCAACTATATCATAATATTTATTCCGATTGGCTATTTACGCATATAGATTTTTGTTATTACTTTTTACATCAATAATGTCTATTGTTCATTAAAAAAAAAGTTTTGTTGCTTAAAAGAAAGAATCAATTTTTTGGTGAACATATGATTTTAGCAAGTTATGTGAAAAATACCCATAACATAATGTGAATATCGACAGTATTCACCTGCAACCTCTTAGAGTCCGGGAGCCCGTGTCGAAAAAAGCAGTTCATTTCATATAAAGGTTTGGGCATATAAAATGAATATGCCCACAGGTCTGACATGAAAAATGCACGTCTGCCAAGTTATAGCCACTAGAATACAAAATGGTGTCCAAAAAAAAATAGATATTTTATTCGTAATAGGGGACCAGCCCCTAGGTTAGGATTATCAACTGCTTGAGATCGATCGGAAAGAAAAGATTGAAACCAGAGAACAGAGCTGTTGGAAAAGGATAGAGATTTTAGTTTGGAAAAGAGGATAGAATGGCACAGAGAATCAAAAGCTTTAGAGAAGTCAAAGAGAATTAGTACTGTTAACCTTTTTTTCGTCCATAGCACTATGTATGTCATTGGCGACTACACCAGGTTACCAAATTATTATGTTTTGGAACTCATTAGACCCAAAATTTGATGCTGTATAATTTAATAAACGATAACTTTTTCGACTGAATGCACCGTTTAGGAATTACATGTGAAAAACCAAAAAAAATCCTAAAATTTTCGGCCACTATTTTGAAAGCTACTCGTTCTTAATGTTGGTGTTTTAGTATTTGGGGAGTCTCTAATTTTATGTGTGCTTAAAATAAATTATACCTAATGCGAAACCACTGACATCCAACTTTTTGAATTGTTACGTCCTCGTAACTCGGTAGCTATTTCGAAAATTCAAAAATATTATATGGAAACTTGCAGGAAATTTAACTTTCCTTAAAATTGGTAGTGACGAATTCTTACAAAATGCCCTGGAGGCGAGTTATTTTGGAATAACTAAAAAAAATTCTTCTTTGCAGTTCTTCAAGATGGCGAAAAACGCACACGAAGGAGGAGATCGAAAACTTGGATTTCTTACAAGAGGTGCAATGCATACATGCCTCAAAATTAAAATTATTTCATTTTTTCATATATACCATATAAATCATATAATCCATTTAAACCTTGAACTGAGGATGAATGTATAACATTCGAAACTAGTTTTCAGTTAAACAAATTTATAGAAGTGGCAAATAATTTATCAATCCCTAATTACTTCATTTTTTGCTAACCAAATTGGGCTGAAATTCCAAATGCCGGAGATCGGAAGATTTGTAATTTCAGAGTTTTTGAAAATTGGTAATTTTCGAATATAAATTTTTTTGAGTTCAAAGAAAGCAGAATTTGATTCTCTACAGCTTTTATTTCATGAGTTTTCTCTTAGAGTACACATTTCCAAACTGCGGACTCATAAATAGTACCCTGTTTCTGTTTTTGACAAAATCGTCGTTTTTGAACATGATTTTTGATTACACAAGTTACTCAAAACATTATGTTGTGATACCCATTAGAAAAAGAATTTGATGTTCTTGATTTAGTATACCATAGCCTTTCCGACAGAGTACACCGTAAAGGTGCACTGTATAAGTGAAAAACCAAAAATTGTCCTAAAATATCGAATTTGTTTTGGCCGCCATTTTGTATTCCAGCGGCTATAACTAGGCAGACATGCATTTTTCATGTCAGATCTGTGGATATGTTAATTTTATATGTCCAAACCTTTGTATGAAATGAATCCCTTTTTACTTCCTTGTACGAAGTAAAGGAAGTATTATAATCGCGAAAATTTTCGGTTTTCAGATTTCAACGGAAATATCCATTTTGACCATCCCTGAATCCATTTTGACTAGTTTCGTCGTGGCGTCTGTACTTACGTACGTTCGTTCGTATTTCGCATAGCTCAAAAACGGTTAGCCGTAGAAAGTTGAAATTTTGTATTTAGGATTGTTGTAAAATCTAGTTGTGAACCTCCCTTTTTGGTCACTGCTTAATCACCGAAAGTGGTACTTTACTTGAAGGTCATAATTGATTTCCATCAAAAATTATATTAAAATACTTTGCAAAACTTCTCAAATTTGGTATTTATAACTTATATATTGATTTAAATAAGATACTAGATTTTGGTCTAAATTGGAAAACCGGAAGCGGTACTTTACTTGAAGGTCATATTAGACTTTCATCAAAAATTATATTAAAATATAATGTAAAACATCTCAAATTTGGTAAATTATATTGATGTGAATGTATTTAATATATTTTGGTTAAAATTGGTGAGCCGAAAACGGTACTTTACTTGAAGGCCATAAATACATAAATCATATGTTTCGGTAATAAAGGTTACAATCGCATTTTTGTTTCCAATCCAATTAAACATTTTTATTACTTGTTTTAAGTGTTAAAATTTAGTGTAAAATACTGGTTTTCCTCCCTATTTGTGTGTTTGTGTCAATAGATGGATGTCGCGACGCCGAGTGTTGTTTTTGAGATACTGCGATCTTCGGAAACTAGTAACCAAATTCAGGATCACTTTTTGAGCCACCGATTTATAGTTTAATAGGCGTACAAGTAAGTCATGTGTTGTCCACATCAGATATTTTTGTCATGGACTCCCGGACTAGTAGACTATAATGAAATAAATAGGAACTTGAGAGGTTTTACGGGTATACTGTTGATATATTAAATTCATTACTAAATTAACTCATTTGAACATTTATATAAATTTTTAAACTAAGATGTGTCGACATAAGTAATTTTAAAAATACTTTTAGATAGTAAGATTATTTTTTTTTTTTATGTTCGATCCTTAGCCAAGTCATAATATTTGTCATTTTCCTGATATTTTTTTGTTACTTCGAATCCAGTGGTGAAAATATGAACTATCTTGTCATAGATATAAAAAAAGAAAAATGTCATTTATCTTTTCGACGAATCCTTGTCCAATTCACTAAATCCGCACAATAGTTCCAAGTCCATTTTATTCAATTTAGACATTTTGATATGATTTTATTCCTTTTGAAGTTCTGCATCCAATCCATAATGTTCCAACTCCATTTATCAGCCCATTAACACCTGATGAGCCAATAACATCCGCACAAAATAGCTAAGTGATATAGAAACATGTATTTGAAACTTTATTTTTGGAGTTTCCCAATACTTTGAAAAACGGACTATTGTACATTAAAGTCTGGATATTATTTCAGCTGAGTACTAAGTATCAGCCTTGATATGGACAAGTGGTTTATTCTAGTAAGTGGCATTTTTGAACTATGCGTAGTACAGTGTATTCAAACTTTGGGTCAGCGCGACCCACCATTACCGTTAATGTGAAAAACCCTCAACAGTTTCAGCTATGAATCCTTTTTTGTCTCACAATGTACCAACAATACTTTATATACAATTCCTTACTACTGCTGAAGAGTTTTTTTTTTTTCGAGAAAAAAACTACTGTGAGGAGGAATCAGAAGATGAAGGGGATACTGGTTTTAAAGATTTGAGTTCAGTGTAAAGGTTGGGCCAATGCCAAATGATGACAATATGATAGGATTATTTGGTCTAGAAGATGGTATAATGGAAAAGATAGATCCACCAGTTAGCGACATAAATTTAGATTGGGCAAAATGTTGTGAAACTATTTGTGCAGATCAACATTTACAATCGAAATATACATAAACCCCAGCTTCCAATTTCTTCTAAGAGAGCTTAGGACCACCATAATGAAGCTGAAAAATACTGAATAGGTACTTCCTAAAGAATTGTCATAAGGAAAAAAACGAAGGAGGTGTGACATGTGTGTCTTTTTATGTTTTATTTCAATTTATATTTTCCTACTTTGTAATTTTTTTTTAACAAGAACTACAATTATTTCAGTAATAAATGTTCTTGAATATATTGGTTTATTGTTTTCAATAATAGACCGTTATAATCGACGAAGAAAAAAAGTTCGACATGCCTGAAGAAAAAAACTATTCAAATGAAGTGGTTCAATTATTTCAAAATGATCCGGGGGTCTCTCAAGGTCGATAACTTGGGTTTATCATAAGCCATCTATCATATACAAATCAAATGAAAACTTTTAAGAAAAAAAAAAAAAAACGTCTTTTTAACGGTACACATGAAACACTAAAAAGTATATTTTTCTTACAAAAGTATATTATTAAGTGATATAAGAAATTATTCCAAATCAATCTAAACATTACAATAATTTATTGATGTCGATGCCAAGCCACTCTTTCGTTTTAACTATTAAGCTGTTATAAGTTCTTCCATTAACTGTTCCAAGTGAGATATGTCTTTACACATTAACAAATAACTAATGACAAAAGAATATTCTTTGTAGAATATTGTAATGTAGAAAATTAATATTTGTTTTCACATTTTTGAGTAAATTGACTGCATTGAGTGGCATAGCTAGATCAACTAGCGCCCTGGGCAATCTCAAGATTTCCGCCCTCCAGGAAAACTGGCGGAGAGAAAAAGGGAAACTTGCTCCGAGCGGCAGAAATTAGAGTGCGTTTAATTTCGAGTTTATTTTTAAGTAAAGCAAAAAATATTTGTTTCTGGTTTGTGATAGTTTTGACCCTAACCCAGTCAATAAAACTACGTACTGTTATAAAATTGTTGACTTTTATTGGAAGGGCAATGAAAGAAGCGGTGGCCAAATTAAGCTTGTCCCCCTCTCCCTCTCCAGCAAAAAAATCCAAGTTATCGCTCCTTGCCACATTTCCAGTTTATCTCCTTCTAGGGAAATTTGATCTCGGGAAGGCATCGATCGATATCGGCATTCATTCAAATCAAATATCCAATACCACTTAGGTATCGAAAGTATAATGAATCAGTGGGATTGATGAGAAAACTCCATGGCATCGAAACGTAAGTATCGATTCCTTACTTGTATCGATCGGTATCGTACGCACCTATGTGCTTATTTAATATATCATTTTATTGTTACTAATTTAAACATGCATTCGACTTAAATCTGATAAACTAAATTTTGTTTTCAGAGCCTAAGAAAGAAGGAAAAAATATATTATTAAAAATTATTGTTGTTGCATTTTGGCACCCCTCTTGAAGCGGCTGCCCCTTGTCCTACTCTGTAATAAACGGCTGTATCGTTTCTTAAAAATACTATTTATTTAATCATTTCATTTCCATAACAAGATGTTGATTCGAAACTATAATTTTTTTTAGATATTGAATTTGAAAGCAGGGATAAATCATTTCTTTAATTAAAATGATTTGAAGTAAATTTAGTGTAACATACATAAATTACATACATACAAATACTTTTGACGTTTTCGAATCAACTTTGAAGGGAAGAACTTATATCACCTTATAAAGAGTTGTAACGCGGCTTATAACTGACATCAAATAATTATAAATTATTCTAATACTTAGGGTCTAATACTTACTTAGGGTGATTTGAAATAGTTGCTTAGGCTACTTTGTAAGAAAAATTGTTTTTTTTTTGCTTAGTGTTTTTTGTGTACCGTTCTGAAATCGTTTTTACTTCCTTATACGAAGTAAAGGAAGTATTGTAATCGCGAAAATTTTCGGTTTTCAGATTTCGACGGAAATATCCATTTTGACCATCCCTGAATCCATTTGACGTACGAACGTACGTTCGTATCTCGCATAGCTCAAAAACGGTTAGCCGTAGAAAGTTGAAATTTTGTATTTAGGATTGTCCTAAAATCTAGTTATGAACTTCCCTTTTTGGTCACTACTTGATCATTGGAAGTGGTACTTTACTTGAAGGTCATAATTGATTTCCATCAAAAATTATATTAAAATACCATGAGAAACTTCTCAAATTTAGTATTTATAATTTATATATTGATTTAAATAACTTACTAGATTTTGGTCTAAATTGGAAAACCGGAAGCGGTTTTTTTTTATTTGAAGGTCATATTAGACTTTCATCAAAAATTATAATGAAAAATAATAATTATAAAAAATATAATGAAAAACATCTCAAATTTGGTAAATAGGACTTTTATATCGATTTAAATGTATTTGCTAGATTTTGGTTAAGATTCGTGAGCCGAAAAGGGTACTTTACTTGAAGGCCATAATAAACTTACATCAAAAATTATATTTAAATTAAAAGAGAAATCATATGTTTCAGTAATAAAGGTTACTAACGCAATTTGGTTTCCAATCCAATTAAACATTTTTATTAGTTGTTTTAAGTGTTAAAATTGAGGGTAAAATACTGGTTTCCTCCCCATTTGTGTGGATGGATGGATTTCGCGACGCCGAGTGTCGTTTTTGACAGACTGCAATCTTCGGAAACTAGTAACCAAATTCAGGATCAGTTTTTGAGCCATTGATTTATAGTTTAATAGGCGTACAAGGAACTCATGTGCTGTCAACATCAGATATTTTAGTTTATATTTGTTTCTTTTTAGGGGTTGCTAGGCTCCATTTTAATTTTTTTTTTCTTCACATTTTTCAGTGGGTAAAATTTAACACGAAAAATACGGGTAGGCCTACTAAACACGCTGCTTGCGAGATAACAAAGATCAGTTTATTTATTTAGTATAAAATACAAATTTGATTCAATTGATGTTCCTGATCAAAGTATTTTTTGAACGAGCGACTAAACCAATTTTTAGGTTTGATTGCTTAAATTACTTAGTGAGATTTCCTGAATCTTTTAAAACAATTTACGCTCAAAGTAGGTATTGAAACAATATTGTATCAAATATATTTTAATCTTTCCTTTCGTTGATATAAAAACTTTTTTGAGCGAACGGCTCTAGCGGTTTTTAAGCTTGATGCCTCAATTTACTTCAGATACCGTGAATATTTTGAATTAATTTGTTCTGAAAATACTGAAAAAATATTTTATAATATTTTAAGTTTTATCGACTTGTTATTGCTTTTCCATATAATATCATGCGAAAGTACATGATCATATGTAAAATATAAATCGCCAATTTATGAAAAACTAAAATATGAATCTATCTCTTGAAGCTTTCGTCGGATCCCGGTCAAATTCATATGGAACCACCCCCAAGGTGGACCCTCTTGATTAAAAAAATAATCACAGTAATCGGTTCAAGAATGGTGAAGTTATCCGTGGACATACATAGAACATGAAATCAAACTGATAACCTCCATTTTTGAAGTCGATTACAAATCGTAACTACCTCATCTGATGCAAGGATTGCTCTTTTATTCATTTATACCATCTTACTGGACTAAAACCGTTTTGAATCTAATGGTTTCACCGTTTTAGATTTCATATTAGATCAGATTTATTAATTTATTTAATGACATCGGTTGTCCCCTCGAAACACTAAACATTAATTCAATACACCTTTCTAGTGCTCGAACCCGCTAAGCTACCACGGCTTTTAAAATGCATGTAATATTGTAAAATATGAAACGCGAGGATCATTGCTCAGGGTCATGGTAGATTTCGGGAGGAAGAAAAACTAAATTAAAAGTTACTGAAATAAAAAATAATACGATAGCTATATTTATGAATATTTAAATGTGATAAATTTAATGTACATATACATAAATGATTGAACTTTATTTGAAACTAATTTTTTTTAGGCAGGAAATTGTAATTAAGCTGGAGATGTGGTGGTTGAGGGTCGAACTAAGGACACTAAGCGCAGGTCCTGTTCCTATCAGTCGGTGGCCAGTGCTATCTGTGAGCGGCTCACTCACTCCCTACGCTACCAGAACACCTCGCGCCGTCTTCTGGACAGGGTAAGTCTGCCAATCTGCCTTCTGTTTATAATTATTCTAAAGACTTTTAATATCAATCCCCATGACAGAGGAGAGAAAAAAAAATCAATGCTTCCGAATATTACAATAAATTTTTAATCTCTCAATTGATACTGATATGAATTTTTAGTTCCTTTCATCGAGATCCTCTTGGAAACTTTCGGAGACCGAAACAAACATCAATAATAGGCTTATCAACAATGACTCACAATGAAATAAAAATAGAAGATGAAAGGACAGTTACAATAACAATGAATTATAGAAAAAAATATATGATAATTCCAAATGAAAAAATAAAAATGATAGTAAATATAATAATATGCACCGATTAAATTATGTTATACATATTAAAATTAGCATACTTCTACAAAAAGGAAAAATATATACATGTAGTGATATAAGAAGAAAAAACAATTTCTTCCATCTAAATTTAGTAGAAAGTGTTAAATTAAAAATATGAGCAATATTGACTTCCAACAAATTATTTATTATGTTGATATCATGATATTATAATCATATCGGCATTTCGAGAATGTGCCCCCATGATCAGAACATATTTGTTGTTTGCTAATAGATAAATTACTATTTTGTCACATAATTGAAAATGTTGCTACAACCAAGCCATCAGCTCTAAAAACATAACAGACAGGTATGAGCTGATTTAATTTACACTCAATTTCTAGGATGGTTAGAATAAACATTTTTATTTCTATGTCAGATTTCATCTTTTTATCGATAATGCTCACCCAGGAATTTCTTATACCTCCGAAGACTAGTTTGTGTGAAATTTACATTCCAACCTTATAACAGTTTTTCTTCTATCAAAATCATGCAAATTTGGAACCATTTTGTGGCAGAATCCTTCAGCATTTCAGCCACCTCGTTGATAAATCCGAGACATATATTTTTTGTTTAAAATAATATAGAAACATGTTCATTTTATGAGATAAACTCCCAGTCAATCCTTTTAAATTATTTGGAAAGAGTCATTTTTTACGATATTTTGTCCGGGTTAAGTGCCTCTAGCGAAAGATTTGAATCGAGACATTTCTTAATCTAGAAGATGGAAAATTATAAAATTCTTTTAGTTGTAATATTTCTATTTGTATTATTAATGTTATTAATTAATAAATAAACCATGACCTGGCCGATGACTGTTATTAAGTCTTGTGATGTATTGTAAAAAGGATTCGAAGAGAATTTTATTTTAGAAATATTTCTGCCAGGAAAATGAACAGCTGGTTGCCAGATGGCGCTTTACAATATACATTAGGTTGTACCTTAATTTTCAAATATTTAGTATTGAATTAGGTACAATATGCATATTGAATCAAGATACTGTTTTAAAAATTTAATCTTAATCTATTTTTTTCATTATGATTTTCCTCAGAATAAAATATAACTGTAGCTTTTACTATTTTTTTAATATGGTAATGAACAGGAAAATACATTGTAAACGGCATGAAAATTGGTGTCCAATAATTTTCATTCTATTAATTCTGGTGCCTCCAGGAAATAGAACAGAATATGGAAATAAAGTTGATTGCTTGATGGCATTTAACTTCCGAAAACAATAAACTGCACTTTGATTTATAACGCAGTTAATCGGGAAATTAACTTTAGTTTTACTTTTCCTGTCTCTAAATATATACATTTATGTATATATTTCCTCACGCGCATTTCGTAATAAAAGATCCCAAAATGAACAAATAGCAAAAATTGTGAGAAAAATAAAAGAAATTTTGGGTTATATTAGTCGTATACCGTTGGTAAAAGTGTGAAACCATGTTAGTGGGTTTGATTTTGAGTTATTTTATTTTTGCTTAAAATATATGCACAGAAATTAATTGTAAAAAAAAAACACCGCCTCAATATGATGAAAATTAAATTTTTTAAACGATTTGTCTCTCTTTGAAAAGTTGTGATTTGACAGTTGTTCGCTTTCACACTTTTGCGGACGATAATTTTAAGTTCCATTTTCAATTTTTATTTATCACGTATAGTGAGTGGTTTTTTAAAATTATATACAGCGAAAGTATATAAGATATGTACATTATAAAAATTTACAGTTAAAAAAATTCACGTAAAATTTAATTATATTTAAAATATTTAATAATGGTGACATTGCAGTGCATTAAAATCTCCTCAATCATTACATTTGATTTATTTTATTCAATAATGAATATTTGAATCAAGAAAAATGGAACCCCCTCAAATCCAAAAATCGAATAAAATAAATTCTTCCGCCTGTGGCTTTTCTTCGAAACTACTCAGCCGATTTTTTAGAGATTTTAAACTAAAATTAAAGGTCACCCCAGAATGATCCTCGGAATTCGGCATTATCTCCCACCATCGTTTCAAAACGACAGCCTATGAAAGGTCTCATACGCCCTGAAGAAAAAGAAATATATAATTGTTATCTTTATTTATAACAAGAACTAGGTACTCATTTCATTAAATGTACAGATAACAGAAAATAAAAAAGCTGATGCGGTGCGCGCTTCACACAACTTTCCCTTACCGTTCTATAATAATTATCTTTTGAATACAATTTTAAAGAGTTCGCATAAACACTGCTTCTAATAAACTCAGCAGCATACACATCTTCTCCCACTTAAGTACAATAAAAAAGTTTTTTAAACAATTTTAGTACGGCAATCATGTACACTGTCTATATATTTTAACTTTGTCAAGTTGCAAATGTATTATAAAATTTCCTGGTTTAGTTTCCATGGAAACATTTTCTTTCCGTTAAAGCATGTGAAAGTAGAAATTATTAAGTTAATTTCCGCTTTTGTATTCTTAATTTACTTCAATACAGAGCGTATTGTTTACAACAGATTGGCGGATTGGTGAGAGGAGGTTCGGTCGCATCCGTCTCCTTTCGGATGCGCTTGGTTACCCATATAGGGTCTTGTGATCCTCATAAAATACACTGTATCTTTGCTAATACTGGTACGATTTTGATGATTCTTCTATTTTTTTTTTATATTTTAATTACCTTTCATACAATTCTACAAATAATTTACCGTGGAATGCATACTTTTTAAGCTATGCGCAAATAAAATATTCTTTTCATCATGACTTTTTTTCCTGCAATTCCTCGGTTATTTACTACATAAATGAAAAGTTAAAGGCCTTTATGAAGAATAATTTAGGCAAATTTCATCGAAATCGTTAGAGCCGTTTTCGAGAAAATTGTAAAAAAGTTTAAAATCGATTATGTAAAGTGGCACTACCGGTTAGTCGATTTTGACGAAAATGTTGCTGTAATTTCAGTATCGTACAACTTTTCGTTTTTGAGCTAGACTGTTCACATACACAGAACATTTTGCGAGGCTTGGTCATTTGGACTCAGTGGACCTTAAAACGTGTATTTCCGTTGAAAACTCGAATTCGAAAATTTTCACGATCGCAATACTTCCCCTTTCTACTAGCTTCGTAAATATGTAAGGGAAAGTAAAAAATAGATAGCGATTACTTTCATGAGTTATTTGAGAACATAGGTTGTCAAGAAGATCAAATGTCAATTTCTGTTGTTTGTAACGCTTGAAAAAATCTTTCTTTTTTTTAAAATCACAAGCATAAAATAGATAAAATGTAGCAATGAAACAAATAGCCGGAAGCTTGTCCAATACACTCTTTTTTTTGACGTTGGACACTTTCTGTTCTTCTCTTATTTATCAATGCTATTCTAATACTTAGCATTATGAAAAGAAAATAGACTCATTTTAAAGTGTTTTTAATTCTCTTCAATGTTTACTTCAATAGTTTTCTAAAAAATTGTTCCTTCAGAAAAATTAATATAAAAACCGTGTTTTTTGCAAATTATCAACCGCGGGGCTCAACGGATCAAAAAATTGCCGATATGAATTCGCCTTAAAATTTTATTTCCAATCAGATTTAAAAAAAAAAAATATCCCATTTCATTTGAAAAACTGGAGAATGTCCTCCGTAATCTTTTTATAATTAGTAACAAAGACCCGTCGAGTGTCATCCCATTATTTCAAATACTCAGGAAACGACTGCGGGTGATCCCTGTCCGATGTGACACCTAATATTTTAACTATTTAGAAATAATTAATCCCAGTGTTTTTTGTTCACCGCGTCTTAATATAACGGTATTCAACGCAAAAAGAGCATCGGTTCTTAAAAACTGAAATAAATAATTAGTTTTATTTTCTTGCTTAGTCTAAAATAAAATGAATAGAATTTTTTTTAAAGTTTAATTTATCATTATTATGTTTTATAATATTCTGAAAACATTTTTAAAGGCACTTAGACTCTTTTTTATGTCATTTCTGTGCTTCAATTATTAGAGCTGTTGGGGAGGCTACCAGAACGTTCAACGAAACAACCGGTAACCTAAAAAAATTTTGACAGTAAATATTTCAAGGCCAAATGGGTGAAAATTGTTCTCGGTATTCGACTGCATTGTTTATAATTCGTCTCATTTCATTTTGATATTTTTTAGGAAGGAGGATCAAAATGATAATAAATTTGTCAAAATGACAATAAATATTCACGACATTTTAACACAAGAATTTCACTTGTTAAAATGTTTTCATTGTGAACTTGTTTTAACGTGTATCAAGTTGCCATCACAACGATTGCAAAATTACCTAATTTTTAAATAGCTTTTCTCATTTCTTTCGTTAAGAGGAGCATTTCGAAAAATTTAATGCATATAAACCTTCTTGAAGAAATTCTCTAAATGATAGTAAAAACCGCA
Organism: Rhaphigaster nebulosa; assembly: GCA_948150685.1. Lineage (NCBI taxonomy): Eukaryota > Metazoa > Arthropoda > Insecta > Hemiptera > Pentatomidae > Rhaphigaster > Rhaphigaster nebulosa. The sequence goes on from OX411309.1 coordinate 39,014,434, forward strand.
TCAAAATCGACTGACAACTTTTCGAATTTTGCGATCACAAACATACACATATGCAATCACAAACATATATATATATATATATATATATATATATATATATATATATATATATATATATATATATATATATATATATATATGTGTGTGTGTGTATGTATATATATATAGATGACGCTTTCACACAATAATTTCACTCTTATTAAAATGTTTTTGCAGCGAATTGGCTTCAGGATGTATGAAGTTGCCAGATCAATGGTTATAAAATTACCTATTTTTTAAATAGTTTTTCTCCATTTCTCCCATTAAGGAGGGGGGAGGAGCATTTCGAAAAAAATATGCATAGAAACCTTCCGGAAGAAATTCTTTAAATAACAGTGCAAACTGCATCGAAATCAATCCACTACTTTTCGAATTTTGCTATCACAAACATACGTAGGCTGAATTTTTATGTTTATAGATTGTACGTTTCAATGAATAAAATACAACGACGATATATTCAAGGTTTTAAAAATTCTAATGGGCTATTTTACATAGCCATTTTTCCAGCAGGACGAATTTTACACAGTTTTAAAAAATAGCATTTTAAGCTTGTAGTGAAATACAATCATTTATAAAGTCATTTGGACTACGTATATGAATTAATTAATTATGCATTGTATCTTTTAAATAAAAATTAACAAATAAATAAAAATCATTCTGGTAAGGGTTGTTGGAAGAGGCTGGTTAGTGGGGGAAGACAGAATCTAGGTCAGACCCCTCAGCGCGATCAATTTGTTTGTACACAGCGCAGTCAAGGAAGTGGCGCCCAGCATCTTTCAGTTTTTGCTATGGATTGTCGTACTGTAATAATATACTACAATTGCTTATTTATTTTTTATTCCTATTGCATTTATTCAATAATATAAAATTGATTATAAATGATGAACTATATTAGTAAAGATGATGTAAATTCCTTTACCTACTGGTGTCTATTGCCTTGCCAGGCGCTGTCTTATCTTTCACCGTTCAATATTTTATTAAAAAGTTCAGAATATGATCGCATAAAACTTGAAAATTATGAAATTTATGCTACTTATTTATATTTTAAATATGCCATAAAACTAAAAACATTGCCCAACACGAAATGTTTAGAAATTTCCATCTAAAATAGTAAATTTGATTAGAAATATTGAAAGAATATTATTATTATTTTTACTGCTGTAATCATCAGGGAATGTAATTTATATACTAACAAGGGGTGGCTACGGACGTAGGAAAATTCATCTTTATGGATTTTTTGAGGTGCGAAAAACGAATATCAACTTTGTTTCTTCCTAAAAAAAAATGTACTCCATTTTGATAGGGCGCACAGTGGCCTGAACTCTCCCATTATGGTGGGAAAAATCCTGCCGTGCTTTTTATTCAAAGTTGCAACACCGATTGTTAATTAATTATATTAGATTATAGTTTGCGCTTATTTACGATAATGAATGGGTAATTTTATGGATTTTAATAATGAATTTAATCGTTCATAATCATGATGGTTAATAACAATTGTATTTGATTAACTTATTTTTAAAGAAAATTAAATTTTTTATTTAAAAAATTCTAAAACAAAAAAATTTTCTTATGATGATTTATTTTCTAGAGCTGTTAATCGGAATTAAGTTAAAAATTTAGAAAATTATTATTATTATTTATTTTGAAATTTCAATTAAAATAGTAAATAGGTAAAACCACAATTTTCATAACAATCGTTAAATACATTTTTTTTGCTCTAAATTTTCACCAAAAATTGCAATAATTTCAACACAACTCCACTGATTCAAACGATACTTTGGAATGGTTTAGGGCTCTATAAACTACCGACAAACCCAACCGATATAAACAAAGAAGAATCGGAGATATATAAGAAAATGTTTGAGGAGTTATTTTTTTTATTTTACATTACTTTTTCTCTCTGATAAAGGCATAAAATCTAAAAGTTATTGGTATGGGCTAGAGATCAGAAACAGATTTCCAACGGTTATAGCAATGTTGGATTTGAATAAAATTCTGTGGAGTTATAAATATATAAGTAAACGGCGAATATCGGCAGGAAAAAATTCCTCTAGCAAAATTAAATCCAAATTTTTTTTTTTTTCATTTCCATGAAAATTCCTTATTTAAGGATTTTGAAGAACGCTAAGAAAGAACCTGACTTGCTTTTTCCTAAAATATTTTTTTTGGCCTACTTTACTCGAAGCTTTTTTGGTGTGCATTTAAACTCATTTAATACAATCGGCAATATGTGTTTCATTCATATGTGTATTCATCATATGTGTTTCATTTCAATTTTAGACAAAAAAACGAATCAATTGGTATATATGAATTTTGAAATATATTCAGAACAAAAGAAGAAAACAATAATATAAAAAATTGTTGAAATTATATAAAATATTTTTTTTTAAGCTCCTAGAGCGCAGTGACAAGAACCATCGAATATGTGTCTAATATTTTTCGACTTAGTATCACTAAAAAACGTTTCATTAAAATCGGTGATGTAGAAATTTCATGTAAAATCGGTCCGTAGCTCTTGTAAGTCTAATATTACAAATTAGGTAAAGTTTTCCAATATGAATCCTCAAGTAATATTCTTCGAAACGTTATATATACAAATCAATAAAAAAACCCTCATAACTAATTTCGGCATTCACACTCTGGCTAGAATAAGTTGGTGACATGCAGAATTACCCACTCTTTCTGCATTGGTTAAAACATGTGAGGGCGTTAAATCCAATCAGAAAATAATTACAATTGAGACCCAATTGTATTACAATTGAGAACGCTAAAGACTTCAAAAATGACGGGGATGAGATCTTTGTTTCGTTAATCTCTAATTAAATCAATACAAAAAATTCTTATGCCTGATATTATTACTTTGACGATATGACGGATAATCAGTTGATGATAAATAATATTTTATCAATAGTGGATGAATAAATAAAGTGAAAAGAATACTGCACTTCTGAACTATTCACCTGACAAATGTACTATCATGTAATGAACAATGTATGATGATAGTTTTCACTTAATTTGATTGTATATGTTTTATTGGTTTCCTATTTCGTGATAGTAACTTATCACAAGAGCTTGCGATAAGCACTATCATATTCGCTATTTCCGTATTACATCAGGTTCATTTTTGTCATGGAACAGCAGGCATACTACAACCTTACAAATGTTTCATAAAATGTTCTGAAACACATAGGAGTCATTTGAAATCACCCGACAGTTTTGATTTTTATAATTTGTTTACCAGTTATTCCCTTTCATTTGTTGAGTTCAAAACTATGATTAAATATTTTTCAGCCAATTTTTCTTTTTCTTTTTTTAATTTGTTTTGCAGCTGAAAACAAGTTTCGGGATAATGTCTCTTACTCTGCAACTTTGTAGATATCAAAACAAAATAAAGACTAAAATAATGATTTTTGCCCTCCTAACAGATTATCTAAGTAGTAAAGAAAGTGGCTAAAAAAATTCACAACTATAGATTGAAAATTATGGTAAAACGAGGTTTTAGCGCTGCAAAAGTGTATCAAGGAAATTATAAAATTATAAAAATCAAAAATGTCGAGGAATAAATCATAAAATTTAGTCGAATTGAATGATTTCCAATGGACTTCCTGGACCCCATTAAGATTTGAATACACGCTTAAGTTTTACATTGCTTTGTATAAAAAACATTTAAAAACACATGAATCTCAGTTCTGGTACGAACATAAATGTATTTTTTAAATGTCCACCTACTTACAATTTTTATCTAGTTTAATATTAAATAATAATAATTTATTGAATTTTTTACCAACATTTCCGTAATTTTAAAACATAAATATTATAAAATATAATGTATGAAGTTTCGATTTAAAGAAGAAAATAATTGTGTTTTTAACAATTGTAGTTAGATAGCACAATGAAATGTGGTACTTGGCTTGAGTTCTATTTTAAAACAGTTTTTTACAACAGGAACAAGGGCTTTAAATCCATATAGGTTGGGAAACTGGTTTTTTTTATTTTGTTTTTTTTTCAGTTTTCCTAATTCCTAATACTTTCTTCTAAAGAAAGATTTGAACTGTTCCAACTAGCCAAGCGAACACCGATGTAATGCCGGCGTAGTTCGAAGGCTGCCTTTCTTCGGTCTTCGCACTGAATATAAAATGCTTATTTACACACCCTTCCTTGCGTTATAAATGGAAATGAAACCATTTAGTCAACAATAATACTATTATATACACAGCGGCGGCATTTTTAATATTATAATGTGATGTAAAAATATCATGGATGTTATGAACAAATATTGGTCTATGCTACTAGTAATCAACTATGAAATCTAATCATCATTGGCTTTTATTTTTTCTCTAATTATTTTCTGTTTATAGAAATGTTTTTTAATGCCCAATAATACAAAATATACAAGTATTAAATTTCATAATATATTCAGTATAATATAATTTATTTTTGTATTTAATTTAAGTACATTCAGAAGAATACAAATATAAAAAAAATAGCGGCTTAGGAAAACCGTCAGCTGGGCTCTCAGCACAAATAATAAATATTATAATAAACTAAATAAATATATGTATTACGATTATGTACATTAAAAAATAAGGCATCATCTCTAAATTATCGTAATCTAAAATATTATCGTAATAATAATAACAATAACAATAAAACGAAATAAGTAAATCTGATAAAACTAAATAAATAACTAATCATATAAAATAAAATAAATATATTTCCCACAGATTCAAACAGAAATCACTCATTATAAACTCATGAGTAAATTGTCTCAAAACTTGACCTCGAAGTGACCAAACGCTAATAGTAAAATTGAATACTGATCGGTACGGGAAGTGTTGCTGAGAAGCGCAACAAGATGTGCGCCGTTTAGGGAGTTTATTCCAAAGTAAGAAAAACGAATTACAAGTCTGGAACAGACAGCCAAGAAATCGAACAAATTTTCGGCTATTCTAACATTACACAAAAGTCAAAAATCAACTTCGCTTTCCATCCAAGGCGTATGACTTAAATGCAACGATTCACCTCTTAATTTAAAATTCCACCTGGGATGATTCCCCTAGACTAGACCCTCTTAACGGTCCTCCATCAGACTGCACATTCCAAAGTGATGGGAATATAATGAAAAACGTAGTGATGCAGCGGCAGATCTCACAAATTCCACTCGAGTAGCAGTAAAGATATTCTACAATAAGGCATCTAGTTGCTCTTTCCAAACCAAAGTTTCTACAGTAAAACTGTCAAAAGGACAGTCTTATTTTTGGCAACGATTCAACCACTTACTAAACCAAGAAGCTTTTTTATTTATGAGCAGCCGAGAAAAAAAATTTTGTTTGTATAATTTAAACAATTTTTTATATAATTGTTTTCTGCGAATTTTAAATGCATTCAAATTTTAAAAAACAAAAGTTTTGAAAACAAAAGTGTTTCATGATTTATTTTCTAGAGCTTTTAACTATGCGCTTTAAATTTTGAAGAACATTTAAAAACAAGCATTTTTAATAATTAAAGGATTGCTTTAACTAGTCAGCGAAGAGCTGAGAACGCTTCGATTCAACCAATCACCCTCCTGAAGACCTCGACCAGCCATTTCTTCCTGGACACCTTCCATCTACCTAGTCCTGGGTCGTCCGCGTCCTCGCTCCCTAGCGGAATTCTAGAAAAAATTATAGCATTGCTTTAAACGAAAAAAAAGTACGTAGCAGAGCTCCGTCGCTAAAGTCGTATTTTCACCAAAATACAAAATTGAAAATATCAAGAATAAGTATAAGTTAGGGTCGTGAAACAGGCACCCTACTAGTATTAGTATCCAGCGCTCTTAATACGTTCATAGGTTTTGGAACATTACAAATTTTTCTTTTTTAAAATACAGGTTTTATTGATTCACTCTTTTTATCAAACTTTGAATATGCGTACATCGAAATTCGTTTTCACGCATTTACAATGATCTTATAGTGATCTATTTTTTAGAGAAAAAAATGTAGGAAATATTGCAATGGCCGTGAACATTTCGCTTTAAAAATCATTTATACAATCTAGTTTATGTTTCCAGGCTTGATTTCTAGGCCATCCACATTTTAAACGTAATAAATTTGACAACACGTATTTCTAGATCTGACTCATTTATATTAGAAAGGATATTTTCCCCAACTTCCTTATTAATCGATTCTAGGATCAAGTCCCGGTTCCACATAGACTCCAAATAATTTTCGACGATAACCAGAAAAAGGTTTTAAGACGCCTGCCTTTAATGTAGAAATTGTCCACTGTTTTTCTGTTATGAGACTCAGTTCAACAAGGTTCTGTGGGAAAAATACACCCTAAATAATAAAAAATATATTAAAATTTAAAGGGGTACTGCTCAATAACCTGCATGTAGCTCTCAGAGCTTTCAATTGTCCACCGTTTTGCTATTATATCTTAAAGCTTTACTGTTAGAGCTTGTTTAATCTTAGAAAATGAAATTACTTATACCAGGGGTTCCCAGACTGGGGGACGCAAGGACGTTCCAGGTGGTACGCGAAGAAGCAAACACAAGTCATGGATAAAATCAACTTTTTAACACGTAAAATAAGGGAAATAATTATTAAAAAAAATATAATTGATACATTCAATTATACGATGAATTAACACGATCTACAATTATTAAAAACAATTTAGCAGGTTACCATAGTAAAGGCGAAGGCACTGAGTGTGGACAAAACTACGGAACAAGTATAGAAGGGAAAATTAGGATTTTTCTGTTATTCATAATTTTGCTTTTAAAAGATTGTATAGAAATAGAAACTATTTTATGCGACCTACCAATAATAAAAGAAAGAAAAAAAAAGTTTCCATCACTTACCATGAACCCTGCTACGAGGGAATGACAAATTTTTTTTTTTTTTAGACAAACGCTTAATACAAATATTATAAGATCAGCTAGTGATACGTCCAATTATTCGAAAAGTAGAAATGGTACGGAATGATATTAAGTCAACAATTAATTAGGAAGTTTATAATTTCGTCAATTTGACCGAATATATCGTCGCCACCACGTATAACTGTCGAATGTGAAAATTACTACTTTTTAAGAGACCAAAAAAAGAGCTTTATATTTTACTTTTAACTTCCCAAATGCGAATAATTTTTATATCTCTCGGCCTTTTGACTTCTCTGAGCTCTTGAATTGTGTTTATAAGATTTTATTTTGATAAATAAATTAATATATCTAAGAAATTCCAAAAATAGGATTTTTCACATTTGTTAGTTATACGCGTTGGTGACGATATATTCCAAACTATATGTTTTAACCATCATTAATTAAACTTGAATATGGTTTATCGTCGGCTGTGAATAATTTCGCTTGCATCTTCATTACCCTCCGATGACTAGAACTCCAATCTCAACCGTTCACACGGGGACTGGTGGTCACTCAATGGAAGTTCCGAGAATTTGTCAAGCCATGACTGTACATGTCTTCAAATCAGCAGTATGGAGTAACCTGAGAATTCGATCTTAGCTTATCAAGAATAATATCAAGAAGGCTATTTGCCATCGCTTACGGCTACAACCATCGCCTTCTTGATCTTTCAATCTTTCATTGAATGGAACCTCAGATTTTAAATATTAATTTAATGTCTGCGGGAATAATTGAACAGTCGGGTAAAGCCCAACTTACTTGATTTTTCCTACTGCTCATGAAACGCTTACAGCTCCACCCAGTGAAAATTTTGCTAATTATATTTTCTTGAATACGATGTTCTAATAATAATAAAAAAAAGTTATGTTTATGTAAATATAAATGATGTATATAAATAGTTATATTAAGCAAGAACAACTGCACTCAACATGATTTGAAATTTAATGCGGTGACTAGCTGAATCGTACGTTTTTTGGCAAATATAAAGAAAGAGAATATCTATTAAGGTAAATAGGCATACCATTATGTTTACATTGCGATAAATACTTTATACTATGAGTACTTATTTTGATCTACATTGGTGATGATTCAAAATGTATGCAAAACCACAGTTCAAATTGGAAATATTTACTTATTCAAGATTACATTTCATCTTAAAATCTGTTTGTATTATTTTTTTCTTCAAAATTATGTATACATACAAAATATATATATGTAAAATATTTATATGTGTATTATATATTGTCATGCTTATAAAAGTTATTTGTCTTATTGACATATAAAATTTTTGTAACATATACAGGCAATTGGAAGTTCTGGATTGATTGGAATTAAGTAGAAATAATTATACTATTTATTGTAGTAATAAAGTGGCATTCATTCCTAATGAGATTTTTTTTTTTTTTTTTTATATTTCCTTCTTGATATTCTCTATTTACTAATCCTAATGCTGGTCTATGGTCTACGAACAAGGATAAGAAATACGCTTTCCGAAAATAATGAAAATATTTATTCTGGAGTGCTCTAAAGTCAACCATGAAACATATGCCACTTTCATTGCCTTCCTCAATTCTCTTTTTCAATGCCGTTTACCGCCTTTTTCCTTAAGTTATTGACTCGGCTACTTTAATTTAAATAAAAATTAGAAACCGGTTGTTCTCATTAAAAAAAAAAAAAATGCTGCAAATTATTACACAATGGTTTATTATTTCCAAATATCATAGTTATACCTTCATTCTAATTTTAAAACTTCATGACTCAATTTTTTTTATTTGTTTTTTAAAATTAACTAACGTAAATTACTTGATTGAATGCGTGGTATAATAAGAATTCGAATAAACATACCAGAATACAAAAATCAATGATTAGGCTCAAAACACAAACTTTGCATAGAATCGGTTTTGTTTTTTGTTTCTTCTTCACAAATTTACGTATTTGGAGTTAAGAGGTTTCATAACTGGGTTAACGGTATTTCAAGAATATCTCACTCAACTTTCCTTACACCATTGGGTGAAAGTCCAATACAAAAATTGTATAATATTTTCGTTGATATTAGTCCGATTAATATTTTTTTTATGTTTGCATTTTTAGACAATTAAACTATCTTTTAAATGAGCATTTGAAATGTTCCGGGAGAGGTGTACGGTTTTTGAGTCATCAAAAAACTAAAATAAGATAAACCGAATTCCATAGGAACACGTGCAGATTACTTTAAAAACGGTTAATACTGGTCCTGGGAATTTAATTGCCTTTCTTTTTGGCGCACAGGTTTCCCCATTCGGTACGCATGATTCGGGAGCCTAAATCCTATAAAAAAACAAAAGGAAACAAAATCAGTTCCTTGTTACTTTTTTCTCTAAATAGTCAATTTAAATTAATAAAAAGCTAATTAAATTTACATTTGCAAATTTATGCTACTGGACATGAATATACAGAGTGTGTAAGTTCCAGATGGGGAGTCTCTGGGAATCGACTGTCCAGCACAAAAATAATAAAAAAATTTGAACTCGGGTTTTAAAACTCAGTTATTTTTTATTCATATTACAGATTATTTTCAAATCCTGGAGTACCTATTGAAATTAAATGTTTCGTAGGATTTGAAGAGTTTTAAGGATTGCTTTAAAAAAAAAAAAAAAAAATCTGATGTGGACAACACATGACTTCCTCGCACGCCTATTAAACTATAAATCCGTTGCTCAAAAAGTAATCCTGAATTTGGTTACTAGTTTCCGAAGATTGCATTATCTCAAAGACGATTCTCGGCATCGCGACTATTGACACACACACATAAGCTCTTATTTCTTGAGTTCTCATTCCGTTATTATATAACGTTTTCTTTCAGTTGGTAACAAATCCCCAAGATATTTCCTCGTGTTCCTTGACAACATTCGAACTGTCTATTTCACTAGGTAAAGCATTGGAAATCGACAGTTTCGACATTTTAAACGAAAAAACTCACTTAATTTATATCTTATTCTCCTGCTGCAGAATTGTTCATCTCACAAATGGGTTGAAAACCAGTATTTTACAATAAATTTTAACACTTCAAACAAGTAATAAAATTATTTAATTATAGTGAAAAAAAATTGCGTTATAACCTTTATCACCGAAACATATGATCTCTGTAATAAATTTCAATATATCTTTTGATGTAAGTTTCTTATGATCTTCAATTTCAGCCAAAATCTATTAAATTACTGATATTGATATAAGAGTCTAATTTACCAAATTTGAGATGTTTTACATTATATTTTAATATACTTTTTGATGAAAGTCTATTTGACCTTCAAGTGAAGTACGACTTCCGGTTTGCCAATGTTTACCAAAATTTACTATGTTGTTTATATTAATATGTGAGTCTTAAATACCAAATTGAGAAGTTTCCCATAATATTTTAATATACTTTTTGATGAAAATCAGTAATGACCTTCAAGTAAAGTACCACTTACGGTAATCATGCAGTGACCAAAAAGGTAGGTTCACAACTAGATTATATGATAATCCTAAATACGGAATTTTAACTTTCTACGGTTAACCATTTTTGAGTTATTCGAGATACGTACGAACGTACGTACAAACGTCACTACGAAACTAGTCAAAATGGATTCAGGAATGGTCAAAATGTTTCCGTTGAAATCTGAAAATCGAAAATTTTCGCGATTACAATACTTCCTTTACTTCGTACAAGGAAGTAAAAAGTGCAGCTTTAGCAAAAAAAGTTTATCCATATTTAAATTTTCGATTTTTTTTCCAAATGTTTGAACTTCGATTTGCTCACCTTTAAAGTGATTGTGTAATTGAAAGAAATTTAATGTTATTTAGAATGTAGTCTTAGTATATCAGAAATTATTTGTACATGGTTAGGTAGGGAAGGGCTTAAAAAAAAAGTAAAAAATCTACAGATCAAAAGCTTTTTTTTTAAAATAAAAAATTGTTTTACATTTTGTGTTACTTTAATCTTTAGATTGATTTCAATTGACCACTTAAAATTAAGACTTCCCTATACTTTAAAACATTGAACTAAAAACGAACAAAACTATATAATATTAAAAAATTAGAGACTGATATATATTTATATAATAGTTATTATATTTAGTAATATTTATAGAAAAAAAAATGAGATATTACGATTTTATACCAAGTGCAATTGGATAATTGCCAGGAAAAGGGCAATTTTCAGTCTCGAATTTAAAAAAAAAAGTAGAGGTCTTTAAATAAAATTCAAATAATGTTGGCATGTTCTTTGACCAGCGATTAATGGAATATTCCATATTTTTTATATTAAAATCACTTTTAATGATAATAAATCTGAACAAACAAAATTAAAGAAAGTACTTAACAAAAACTTGAAAAAATTGACTAATAAGAAGGATTTCAAATCTTTTAATATCATTTGGTGAAGTTTTGAATCAGTTACCTCCTTAGTTGTCAGTTCCATGGACCTAATGTTCATCCAGTGGAATTATAATATTTCTATGGGACAGACCACAATAGATCCACGGTATGGATAACTCAGATTTTGAAGTCGAATAATCAGTATTTAAAATGAACAATGAAAAAAAAAAAGGAATTAGTACACCCTTTTTCAACGGAAAGAATAGAATGAAATGGTATTAGAAGGAAAAAGTAAATTAAAGTTTGAACATTGAAGCATGGTATGGGCATTGATAAAATGTCCTACCTGTATGATGTTCTCCCCGCAACTGAAGCATAGGAATCATAATAGAAAGGTTATTGCAAGACAACAGGACTGGCACAACAGAATGACACCCCTAAATTAACCGTTCGACCCACTGAAGGATGAGGGTAGAGCTTTTTTCATTCACCCACTTCATCATGACATCACCCACCTCATATTTCTTGCATACAAACTTCATGAATCTCATAATAAATGGATTAACCTTCTTTCTATCTCTTTAGTAGCCTACTAACTGGAACAGAAACCTTATCTAGCTTATTGCATTTTTTGAGACCTAGAATTGGGTTTTGAAATCTGAAAGCAGTAGTGGGTGGATACACCCACGTGTATTTTCCATGTTTATGGTAAGGAACCAGCCCTTAAATAACAGAAATCTCCCGAAATAGTGGCCGATGTTAAATGTGTTAGCACCTGAATGCTAGTAGAAAATTATTTTTTAAAAACTCTGGGCAAATAGCTCTGAAAATATTTACTTGAAAATTATCCTTTTCTTGAGAATCACCCAATTTTTTTTAAATTAGTTATTTAAATTGTTAGCAGGGAATAAATGAAAAATCGTGTTCATTTAGAAAGAGTTGAGGGGAGAGTGATGTGAGCACAGAGCTGCTGACTGGGATTGATGTAGAGCTGCCTCTATCGATCCGGTGGTCCCTAAGCCCCAGCAATTAAGTCCCATCAAGCTTCGTCAATGAATATTACTACTATTATTCGTGTGTTGCAAAGATCCAATCATTCAGAAAATAAACTATATTCAGCATATTTCATTCATAGATAGTTCTAAAGTAGATCAAACCGCGCGTATTGCTCAAATTAAATTATATTTTAAATAATTATCTGGTCAAAATCATTCAAAATTTGATTTTTTCAAAGTTTTACTAACTTAGTTTGATTTATCTGATACAACGACTTCTAAAAATAAAATATTTTCTAATTGGGTCAGTTAGGTTGTATCCACTCTAACAAAAAGCTCTAGATAGTTGTGCGTAATATTCCTATCTACTAATATTCACTATATACTGAAACTGTAAATCCTGCACATATTTAGTTGTTTTTTTTTTGTATGAAGTAAGATAGTTAATTTAGATGATAAAGATAAATTAGTATTTTTATTTAAAATTACTAAAGACAATAAGATTGTCCGCCTCTTAATACGTGGCTTGACACTACTCGTTAGCAAAGTTTAAAAAAATAAATAAAAGTATCAATTTCGGTAACATTATTTTTCCATACCATCAGCAGCGTTAATTCTAATTTTGTATAAAATACAACTTCAATTATCCAAGAAAACTGTATGATGTTTCTTTTTACTCATAAATTATCTTATTTTCCAAGGATTCTATAGTTCTTTGTTAACTTTTCTCAGGAAAACTTAAATATTCAAGGAAATGACAATGGATATTTCAAATGTTGATAATGAATCCTGTTGATAATGGCCAGAAGAAATGAGTATAAAAGTAAGAATGAAATACATACATGATTGGTCATTAGTTTAGCTGTTAAAAAGAGAAATAGGTAAATTTAATTTCAAAAATTGCATGAAAATTTCTATATATTTTTTTTAATAGGATTATTTTAAACTATGAATTATAATATTAATTATAGCAATATATATGCTATACTGAAGTAAAGACATTTTGGTGACCATTTGTAAGGCATAAATACTGGACACCAAGCACACCTCACCAGACCACACAGCTTAGGTGATTAGAATATATGTCAGGTCTAGGTATAGGTCAGAGGCTAATTATATTAATTACTTGATGGCTTTGTTTAAGTTTTGTTATATTAATTAAATTATTAGTTTATTATGGCTATAATGGGTAAATGATGAAAAATTGCTAATCATGAAAACCTGGACTGCCTCCCAAAATATTTTAAATAGTTTATAAATTTATTCTTTGGACACTCATATTAATCTCAAAAAGCGAACCTCCTACAATTCAAATCCCCAGTCCAATATTGAAATATTTGTATACTGTAATTATTATAAAATACGTGCTTGGTGTTAAACATGAGCATGAAACGCTACTTCGTTAAAAAGTGGAACGGTGGAGTGGAGTGATCGTTAGTGGGGATCTTGAAATCGTCTTCATTCCAAGCACTCCAGTTGCCCCTCTTGTTATTGTTCCATTTGGAATGATCGTCAATAGCAGCCTTAATGTCAAATAGCAATCTGCAATTGCTCTTCCATGGAATAGCCTTCTATTACTATCTGTTACTATTCGGAACAGTGAACATAGAACTAAAGAAAATTTGATCGATGTTGGATTTTCAATAGAAATATGGTTTAAATAGTCCTCTAGGAACGATGACGTCCTTAGTTTCTCTTAATATTCCTTAGAATTATTCAGATTGATAAATATTCTATTCACTTCGTCAATATTTTAATTAAATATTCAACATTATTCCCTCATTCTGCCAAATAAATAAATATAAAGTAGACCTGAAAGTATCATACATTTCACTTTTTTGTCTACCTCAGGTCGTGAGTTAAACTTCTGTGACTTTATAAACCCATCCTCGATATACCAGATCAAACCGTATTTTACGAGTACATACTCAGCTATCTAAAACTCGTTGATATTTTCAAAAAGCCCTTCTCCGCTACTGAAATTATAACTTCCGCTTTCCCAACAATGTACGTGCTTTTGACTAATAATTTCCATTATTTGAATTTTATCTTTTATTGCTTCTTTTGAATATTTGAAAACACCGCCTTGACACTAAGGCAGTTAGCAGGTGATATGCAGATTTTATTCGACTTTCATGGACGTATATAAGATTAAAATATGACGAAAAGCTCAAATGTACGCCTAAGTGTTCCGTTAATTATACAACTAAAGGATTCTTTCTACCTGTGCCACAAGCAATCTAACAACCTTCATAGAGCAATAAGACTATACAAGAATAGGATATTCTTGTATAGGATATCCTATACTATACAAACCTATAAAATAACCCAAAATTTGACTTGAATGTATCGTATGATGTAGCTATAGGTGTTATTTGGATATAATATCCTAATTTCGAAACTCAAGACTAAACATAACCTTTTTAGTTAATTTTATAGTCACCACGTCGCACTTCAAAATTAGGAAAATTTACAATTAAATTTTCTTTGTAACGGAATATTTACGATTTTCGTTATGTAAATTGCAACTTACTCCTTGTTAACATAGAATTGCCAATAACTATGTTTGAAGGTAGTAGTATGTGCAATAAGGGTATTAACAATATTTAAATATTAAAAAAAAGGCTTTAGAATTTGAAATTAAAAAAAAAAAAATAACTTCTTATTCAGCGTAAGAGATAGATTTATAGATTATTCTGGTAAAAAAAAATGAGGAGAAAACATGTTTAAAGCCGTCTAATTAGTAAAATAAAATTTGCTCACCAAAGGATGTACCCCAATTTATTGACAGGGATAGAATCTAAAATTCCTCTACAATTTTTTTTTTCACCGGATTTTTCAGCTATATTTTTAGTATTTTAATTTCCCCAACTCTTTTGAAATTGAAATTTTCACCTGACTATTGCGAATATTGACACTTCACAAAAATAATTTTTTTTTTCTTTTCAAACACAATCTTGTATCGATAAAATTCCAATCTTACACAAAAGGTATGAATAAATCCATACAATGGAACACTTTCAGCCTTAATCAACATATAATGTACTTGAGGGTGGTATTTATAGCTGAAACTTTGTAAAACAAGAAAACAAAGTTGGTGGAGTAAAATACAATATCTGCACCATAATACACAATACAAATACATTTCTTCACTTAAATCATAAAAAAAAGTAAGTATTGGTATTGTTAAATTTCAGAAACTCTTTGAGGAAAATGTTTTTCTAATATTTTCCCAGTTTGAAATAGGTTCTCAATTCTAAAATTTCCCAACTTTTTGGCATTTCGAAATGGGAGGGGTAACAACCCATCTATCCTTTCCTGGTCGCAACATATACTAAATTCTTCTATTAGTATTTTTGCAATCAAATAGTTCGTTTCCCGTGTTGGTGTGTATTTTATTTTGTTGGAAAAATGAGTGAAAATAATAAATTTTCAACAAAATTTTCATTCAGAATGAGAGAATCGTGAATTTCCTCAATATCTTATTGTTGAGAATGGATAAACTAAATATTAGTTAGGAGTCCATTTTATTCAATATTAATAAAAACCTAGATGTAATCAATAATAGATGTAAATGAGGCACTCGGTCGTAAAACACGGTATCTCACATTTTTTGTGAATTGAAGGTTTTAGGAACACTCGATTCGAACTAATCATTTCTTCGCCTAAATCATAAGAAAAATATATTGGTATTGGTTTTAATTTTTAGCAACTCTTTGGGAAAAATGTTTTTTTTCTATTTTCGCAGTTTGAAGTAACTTTTCAATTCTCAAATTTCCTAAGTTTTGGGGATTTCCAATTATTGGGAGGGGTAAAGCCCTCTATCTTTATCTCTATCTATTCCTATATCTATCTCTTCCTGATCGCCTCATATGCTATAGAAAAATGAGCGAAAATAATAGATTTTCAACAAAATCTTCACTCAATATCTTTCAGTCAGAAGGAGAAAACCGAGTCTGTCACCAACTAACTAACTCTGCTGATGTTAACCGTACCACAACCAAGGGCATCTTCTAAATCGGATTGGCTAACGTACTTGTTTCCAAATTATTTTATTTACCAAAATCGAACGGCAAGTAAAGTTTATTAAATTGCGTTCCAATACTTGTCTTCTAAAAGGTTAAAGTAATTTCTGGGATTATATAACTGTATAACATAATTACTTCGTCACATATGGTAATTACGTTGAATACATTCTTAATTTATTTATTATTAAAATAACCACTTGATGAAATAATTTATAATGCTATATCTAATTCATGAATTATCACAAAAGAGTTTATTTTGCTTCTGGGATTCATAACTTAAAATTATTTTTAATGATAAATAATGTTAATATTATTGGAATCTGGAGGCATGGTTTCATCACAAACTTTGGGTAATCTATGTAAGATTTCCGATGGTAAAATTTAATTAGATTACATTTTGAAAAAAAATCGGAGCTAAAACAATGAAATCAATTAAATGAGTTTTAGTCAGGTTTCTCCAACAATGGACCACTGTCTCACCACTACTTCAGCCGTGCATTCCCTCTACTTGGTACTCCAGGTAGACCAGTTCCCCCTACTGATTTCGCGGCAAATTACTTGACCTCGAATCAACTTTATTTTACTTTTTAGGCTACGCAAACGATAAAAAATTGAAACTTTTTTTGTTGTATCCTTAATAAATAGATGATTTTCCATAGCTGTAAAAGACTTTTTTTGGTACAACTACAGAGGAGCGGCGCACTATCAGAAGAGTCTAGAGACTGAATCGAGTGTCGTCTCACTAGCGATCTCTGGGTCCATTCTTGTTAACTACGTGCCTCCTTTTTCTTATAAATTTGGTTTTATACTCACCGCTTAAAGCTGTTTTTTTACAAGTAATTTTTCGATTGCTATGAAAATTCGTTTTTAGTAGTTTTGGGTGGTGCAAAAAACGAACATCAACTTTGTCTCTCCCTAAAAAAAAATATTTTATCCCGCTTTGTTACGTCGCACAAATTTTATTCCGAGTTGCTACACACATTGTGATTTAATTTTGCTAGATTCTAGTTTGCACCTATTTATGATAGTTACTGGGTAATTTCATGTTTTTTAATTATGAAATTAATCATTTATAATCATAATGGATAATATTAACAGTATTTATTTTTGTAGAAAATTAAATTAATTATTTAGAAAATTCAATTGCGATAGTAAAGTGGTAATTTTATGGTTTTTAATTATGAACATATTCATTTACCTTATTTTTAGATAATTAAATTAGAACTAAATTTGAATTATGAAGATCATTTAAAAAAAAACATTACTTGATTAATTATTATTTAATTGTATAAAAATAAGTGAAATACTTATATTCTTATGTGAAAAAGGGGAAGATGTTAAGTGCATTAAAATAAAAAGTAACTTTTTTCTTTAAAAAAACAAACAAACAGTTATATCCAAATAAGAATCAATTTGAAAACTGTAAAACAGCTTTAAGCGATGAGCATAAAACCAATTTATAAGAAAGTGCTGAAAAAGGAGGCACGTAGTTAACAAGAATGGACCCAGAGATCGCTAGTGAGGCGACACTCGATTCAGTCTCTAGACTCTTCTGATAGTGCGCCGCTCCTCTGTAGTTGTACCCTTTTTTTGTTTAAAGTTATAGTTTGCAATATAAACATTTAAAATACAATTACTCAACTAGGTTTTGTCATCAAAAACAGTAATTGGCTATTCTATTAAAGTAAAATTATGGAATCATCAAAAAAGAAAAAAATTAGTTTCATTCAGCCACTATTAGATAAATAATCTAATAAATTTCACATGAATTTTGTCGCCATCTATTGAAAAAAAATCTTACTAAAAGTCCGTGAGGATTGGCCTTAATCGAATCCTAATTTCGATTAAGGAATTAGGAACGTTCTTTCTTAAACATGGATTCCAATTGCTTGGATGGATTTCAATTTAGCATAATGCCCAATCAGAAAAATTTAAATAAAATATAAATTTTATGAAACTTTATCTAAAATACTTATATAAATTACTGACCGAACATTTAACTTTATGATATTATATGAAGGGTTCTAATTTGAAAAGTATAGTTACACTACCCACTTATTCTTATTCAATGTCATGTGAATGATTTCATATGCATTGTCAAAGGTTACGCGGAAGTATGCTAATGTTTATTCATTACCTGAAAGTAAACCTTTTGACAAAAAGTGAAGGAAGACAGTGAACAGTGTTTAAATATTAATTTTATAGGTAATATAAACGTATTAGTATTCTGAAACCTTAACCGTACTTAAGTATTATTAGTTGATTAAAACAGTTAACAAATAAACATTTAACTGCGGCTACTTTCTGAACTACCTAATCTTGAGGAAGTTCGGTACAATAAAAAAAATTGTTTTCGAGGTTTCACTCAATTTATTTGGGTCCCTTGAATAAAAAAAATGACGTGTAAAAATAATGTTCAAACTAAGCGTTGTTTTCGTCCGCTATTTATAAAGACGTCTTATAAACTTCTGAGTCGCGAGGTCCACAAGTATTTTGTGAAAACATTTCTATGATGGAGTTATAGAGCAGTCAAAGTCCATTTCATTGTTTGACGATAACTCGAGTAGATAAAAAGCAATTTTAAGTGACTTTTGCAGTATTCAGAAGTACTACATAATTTTTAGTGGCTTTTGTTTGTGTTCTCGCCGAGATATTTTTCAAAAATATCCCTGCATTTCTTTTTCATAAGTCATGTTATAACTTCTTTCGCTTAGATCATACCATTTCAACAGCTCAAACAATTTCTGAGGTCTTGATTCCATGGGCGTCCGTCACCGCGGGCAAGGAGGGGCTCGAGCCTCCTCTCCCCCTCTCATGTTTTTGCAGTTTGTGGAATAAAGACATAAAAGTTGAATAATTTATTGGTATCGACGTATAAACTGTATTTAACCTGTGGGCGAGGAATTTTCTAGTGTTTAGAATTTATAAAACGTACAGTTAGGCATTGCCGTTTGTTTTTTAAATCTTCACAAGAAAAGATGATCAAGATAAAAGGATTGATTTTGCTGAGAATTTTCGAAATAACTTTTTCGTAAAAATCTCTTTTTGGCGGCTTCAATTTTCAAGATTCCAAACTGTGCCTAAATGGATTGTATAAAAAGAAAACAACACCATCACTAATCCATACTGATATGATTTAACTATAGTATTTTTTTTTTCTTATTTTGACAATGGGTTTCTACCCGCATTCACTTTATTTGTATAATTTTGTGTACATTATTGTAAATAAGACAGGAATCTCACTCCCTCCTCTCGAATTGTATCATAGTATTGTAGAAGTTAAAATTTCTGATTTCAACTGAAATTTCTGTGCATCATTCCCTTACAAATTGCAGATTTTTTTGTATTTTGGAAGAAACAACAAAAAACTTTCATACGCCCAAAATGTACATTATTTTATGATTGAGTACATTAAATTATGATTGAAGAAACATTCAAATTAAAATCCGGATTAATGCAGAAACAGTAACGCCTCGAATATCTCCATTTAATAATAAGTAAATAGTACTGCTTATATATAAATAAATACATATATTTACAATGTACCATAAAGAACAATGCATAATATCTCAATAATTGAAAAATGAGCTTACATTATAAACTAGTGTTTCGATATTATACCTTTTAGATAATATCAGTGCAATATCGTTTATTAAACTTAATATGTGACCTGAAACAGTTAATCCAATCGCATAGCAATTATTTGCGGTGAAGTAAAATACGACCCGAACCAGGGTCGCCCGACCTTACGCGACGACCGTAAGACCATACCGTTATGTTGAATCATTAGGAAGGATTTTCCGAGTACCTTGGCACACGGCGATTACCATTAAATTTAAACTGTGTCAATGCTGTATATCTCACTTTAAACCGATATATGATAAAGTTGAATTATCCGTGTCCGAAACCTCAGAAAATTCAATTAACTGGCGAGGTGTAAATTGTTTCGAATCTTATAATGAGAATTTGTTTTTTCATCGAAGAGAGATAGCCTGTAATAATCATTATAAAACTTCAAAAATATTTATTATGAATAATTGGAAACCAAATATTTTTAATTACCTAATTTTCAACGATCTTCATATTTCGCCGCTTCAGTACCTTAACTCCAAAAATAAAATTATAGAGAGGTTTTTTTACATTTTGTTTTATCGTTTCATAATATAAATGTATAAACCAACTTTGTGACTTTCTAGCTTAGGCATTTATAGAGATCGGCTATTTCTGGATCAAATCCGCAGTAGTCTGAACTATCTTAAAAAAGAGAAGAAGCCAAATTTAAAGATGGGATACTTCTGCTCTGAAGTACCGATTTATTTTTGTATGTACAAGTGCTTCTAAAATATAAATTAGGCAAAAGCTCTAAATTTTCTATTAAAGACACTCGTCGACAATACTTAATTTAATCAGGCTCATTCAAAATCATTTAATTCTTCCTATCCTCATTCTCTGTTAGTGCAGGCGCTAGAAGTAGTCAGGCATATAAAATCCGAGGACAGCATTTTCTCGAGGGATGTCAGCAGAGAATAGCTCAAAGATTAATAGTCCGAATATTGCCGGTCCATTTTTTTGTTCCATTTTGTTTCTATAGAGTAGCTTAGTTAAATTAGACTTTTGGGCGAATTAATTCAAACAAAACTGAAAATTATTGAAATCCAATCTGGGCATCCCAAATTAAAGATTATTATAAGTTGACAACGGTTTCTGAAGTGGAATAAACTTTTGGGAGCCAAAAAAACAACGAAATGTTGGCACTTTTTCCAGTTTTTGCTTTGTAACATCAGAAGGGTTCATCGCACAGAAACGATTATTCTTACCTTAATCAAAGAGCATTAAATTATGCGGCGTATGACTTTCTTAGATACTAATTTCGGTTTAGCAGTTTGGTCAGAATCGGCAGTTCAAATAGATATGACTGAAAAGTGCGTCATATTCAGTTTTATATTTCTGTAACACAAAAACGGTTATTCCAAATGAAAAATGTCAAATAACTGAAAAGTTGTAGAGAATTAAATTCTGAGTTTGTAGCACGCGTATTTTTTTATTTTCTCATTCCTATGCATAGATACACGCAAAAAATTATGAGCAATCGTATCGCTATTTTGTTATTTTGTAGTTTCATCTCATCTGACCTCAAAATCACTAATTTGTTTTTAGAAAATGTAGTTTTAATATAATTCGATCATCCAATTTTATTTTAGAGATTATATCCAGAAGTGGTGTACAATCCAAAGCTGTCTAACTCACCGCTTCTGGATACAATTTCAATTTACTTTTGTTGAAAAGTACCTTCAACAAACAACCCATCTCATTCCATATTTAATACATGTTTGATAATTTGGCAAAAGTAGATAAATAAAAATCATTGATTTATTTTTTTAAACTTAAAAGTTCCAGATCAAACCGAAATACTGTCATTTATTTTATTTTTTTCTTAAATATGTATTTTTTCCCTATTATACCTTAATTTTAAAATGCGGACTTTACGTTGTTCAGCTCATGTATTTATTTTGATATCAAAAAGTAATTTTAAAATAATTTGACTTATTTAGTCTTTCTCAAATACCACAGATATACCTGGGTGATAACGTAATTTAAAAACAAATTATTAAAAAAAAAAAATGTTTCCGAAGCTCGTCTCAACCTCTATTGAGATACAAGTTCTTTGAGTTTAGATTGTTTATCAGAATAGAATAAACACTTGAAATCGCCTGAAAATCTTCTAAATATTTTAGTGGTAAAATTAAGCTAAAACGAAAATGAGATGTCTGTTTGAAATTCGTTCCGTCAAAGGAGATTTAAAATGAGTTATCTGTAGCTCCAAGGCCAGGCTGATTGGCAGCTACCGTTGACTGAATAATCGTGAACAACTTCTATGTGCTATTAAGGAACCTAGGCAACCGCAGGTCGTGGTCATTCTAGAAACCGCCTATAAAACTAATCCATGAGTCACAGTAATTACATTTATATACTTAGTTTTGTTGGGCAGCAGTCAAACTCTCATCACATCTAGTTTTAAAGAATGCGTCTTATTAATATTTATCACTTATTGTATTATTTATCGTACCCTAGTCGAGATAATCTTGTTGAGTCTATGGCTCTATATAAGATCGGATCTTTATATGACCGTTTTTGCAAACGGACCCAAATATTTTTCTCAAGAGCCGTCATTGAAATCGAAGGAGATTGTCTTCTTGAGCTCTCAATGGCGTCCAAAATCCTAAGGGTCAAGTGCGGTACCAATCAATGCCCTGAAGATGAAAATCTTCCCATCCCAGGAGTTAAGTTTCCTTTTAGTATGGATATAAGGGCCAAAAAATGCAATTTATTAAAGTTATCCTAGTCCTATTAAGTGATTCAACAAACCCAGTTCTGCCTTTTTCTTCTCTATTTTAGTTCTCCTTCAATTTATAAATAATTGAATTGCTTTTGACGAATTTGTAAGGTTGTGTAGCTATTAGTTCTGTCGTATAAAAAGAAAGGATTAAAAAATAATAATAACAGTGGTGTGCTGTCAAAATCGTATAACCAATCATAACTGGCTCATAACAATTATTTTATAAGTAAAACGATTCCACTATATAATAACGAACCCACTTAGTCCCACATTTATTTTCTTGATAAAAACTTTTATAAAAGTCATTATTTTATTTCGTAACGCTTCGGCCCTCTTTTTTACAAAATTGTTGAATATTTTCAAACTCAATTTCCTCAAATGTCATATAAGTCAAAATCTAAATTATTCTTAACATATTACTCAAGATAGTGCTTTTTAAAATTTTTAATGTTTTGAATTTCCTAATTTTTCTTATTTCATTTATTTGGCACATTCAGGTCGTCATTCTTTTTAGTGATATAGCATTTCTAAAAAACATAAACTAAATAAATATTTTACTACACATACCTTACATTTAAATTTAATAAAACCACTTTAATTTTTCCTTGTTCTCCAATTTCATTCTATGGGGATCTCATCCAGTTCTTTCATCCGATAATGATTGAGACGGCATTACAAAATCTCTGTCATACGGTGTGTCTCATCTGGAAATATTTATTTAAAAACAACTTTTTAAGTGTTATTTTCTTCTTCAAAAATCTAAAATAAATTGACGAAAAAATAAATGACCCGGGTCGGACACTAGCCAACTGGAAATCTCTTCAAGAAATGCTGACATTACTGAAATTATTTCCAAACACTTGTTTCTTGTCTGCATCTTTTTTTTTCTTTCCCCTTTGACTACTTTTTGTATGTTTGTCAACACGGTGACTTAAAAACGCAAAAATTTGTATACATTTGTTTATACCGTCATTCATCTCGGAAACCGGTCAACAGAAAAAAAAATAGTTTTCCAAAGTATTTCTTTTTCTCCATTTAATTCATAGTAAATATTTGTGCCCAGAGAATATGTTCTAATTTCCAAATTATTTGATCTAGAAGTTTTTACGGTTCGTGATTTTGTTTATCTTCGATTTGTAAAGTTTTGTTTAGCGTCTATCTTGCCGTCTATTATTAAATCTCGTTAATTATAAATATCATAAGAGGAAGTTAAAAAATATGGGAGGATATGTGTATCTCATAACACATTACATAAACATTTTGTGTTAAAATTGGAAACCTAAAAACATCCTGTATTATTTGAAATGTATCTGGAACATTGAGCGAATAAAAGCCGATTCAGTCAATAATAGGGTAAAATACTTTTTTCTGTACAATTTATTAGCGGTAATTAATTTTAACAGTGCTTTACTGAGCAGTCACGGAATATAAATTATAGCAGTAACTTTAATGTTACATTGTTTACCGACATTTATGAGTTTGGAAGCAATATAAAAGTGTTTTCCTTACAATTAAATTATCGCACAACCGTTTGATACGCTTTTGAAAATTTTAATTTAAACTGATGTAATCAAATGCATTGTAATCAAATGATTCACGACCGAATAGTTTTTGTTTCACTCCCATATCGCACATCCTGAATAAAAGAGGCATAATAAGCAATTTTTAACTTCAGAAATTTTTAGAGTTGGTCTCCTAGCTTTCCTAAGAGCAGCAAGCCCTCAAATATCATGCCAAATCAATAGTCCGTAGGACCTATTACATTGGTGATTTACCAATATTATGTGTTAGGGAGATTCCCTAATATTGCTGCGAATTTTTTAAATTTTAGAAATGTCATCCAAAGACTGTCCTTCTGACAGTTTGTAAATAAAGGTTCTTTTTTTCATGAAATATTCATTTTAAAACTCTAATCATAATAATTAGTCAAGGAGCAAAAAAAATTGTAGTATTCCAATAATTTCATCGAGAGTATTGGTGTTTTGGGTATTTTTTACTTTAGGTACTCCAGTTATTTTTAAATAGGATAAGTATCTGTTATAGAAAATTATCAGTTATATTGAATCAATGTTGTCATTCTCCTATTATATAAACATCTGTTAAATTAAATTGAAACTTGTAAAAAACTTTTATTTAAGATTTTTTTTTTTTTTAGTTGGGTGGCCAATAAGTTTTTATTGATTGCATTATTCTTTCAAACAAGTCCTCCTTATAATATACCTTCATGATACTAATTATATTATTGATATTATAATAATTATATTATCGATATTATAATATACCTTTCCTACATTTTCTGTTCCTTTAAAGGATTCCGTACTTTTGGAGTGCAGTAAATGCAGCTACCTCTGATTTTAAGCAACGGCTTAGCTTTATTAAATTCATAGTGAACATAATTGCAAATGGAGAAAATAGTATCTACTTCAAATATAAAACAACATTTTGCATAATAATAGCTATTACTTTTCTATTTCTAACAGATATTTTTCCTATTTAAAAATAACTGGCGTACTTAAGGTAATAAAGACTCGGTCTTTTTCAAATCAATTTACAGTGTACGAATTTTCATACGCTAGGCGACTATAGTTGATGACGTTTAATGCTGGTTAATGTTTATATTACTATTTTTGGACTTCCTAGAAAGGTCTATAAGGATGGCGTATGAAAATTCATATCCTAACAAAGTATATCAAAAAAGTTTATTCAAATAAAAAAATGAATGAAATGGTTATTATACGACTTGTAAAATATTCTTTAGAAAGGAATATTGGATGATGAGATCATATGCCAGGCTTTTAAGGGTTAATGTTCATTATAGCAAAAACTCATTTTTTGTGTTGTGACCCTTTGATTCTGGATTTCAACTAGGTGTTATCAAAAGGCTAGCAAGCTATTATAGCCAGTGTGAGGGAAATATATTTTCTGTGGTTCTACGGGGCAGTGAATGTGGGCCTTCACTAGTTGGATTCCGATATTTCGTTTGATCCTACATTTGGTTTGGTATAATATTACAAGCATGGTATCGATATTCCTGCAGTAACAATAAATAAGTATCAGTTGATGTCACAATGATCTCAATTTTAAAGTTAAGACTTTATTCTAATAATAAACTTAACTCGGTTTCATAGAGCACAAAACGATAATTAACATATATGTTTGTTGATTAAAGGTGAATTTATTTAAGATAATTAACGATGTTTTCGTTTATTGAATCAAATAAATAAATTTTAAAAAACTTATTAAAAACTTATTAAAATGATTTCATTACTATATGAACTACAAGCTGCTGAAGTTTTCAATTTGAAATAGGATTCCATTGGAATATTATAGAATAGCCTTCCTCGATCCAGTGAGGCTTGATCTTTCTGTCCACGTTCTCTGCCACCATACAATAACAGTATCAGGTTTAAAATTTCTATTTTCGTTCTAATAACAGACATTCTCTTTGGATATACGTATAATATACGATTTGGATATCTGTAATATACGATTTGATTCCATATTATGTGTCGGAATAGGTCTTAGTCGACTTACTAAATTGTTTTATTGTTTTATTGCTGGCGAAGGAATTCAGCAAAAATTACACCATCAAAGTCCAGCAGTTGAGCCACATAAAACTGTCGATATTATAGACAAGAATATATTATGTTGATGATTTTATAATGACAATAATTATTTTCCTTACATTACGATATATACTTTATAAAAAAAGTACTTCAAAGTATTTTGACCCGTTTTGACTACGCTTCTGAGTCAGCCAAATACTTGAAAAAAAAATGAATCTGATAAATGTTTGAATAGCAGCTGATAATGTCTGAAGTTTCTCGCAACCTGGCCCTCTTCATTAGTCAATGTTTGAGGATTATTTACAGCAATATTGAAAGGGAGCGCCGTTGATAAGACCTCACTGCATTGCATCTAGGCTTCCAACATCGAAAGCTATCATCACTCATGCAATCCTAGCTCATTCTGAATTACTGATACAAAAATAACTCTGGTATACTCATGTCAGAAATCTTTTTATTTATAGAATCACAAATTTCCTTAGATTAAGACGAGGAGCCTTAAAAAATCCGTATTGCAAAACGCCTTCCATGTCTGTACAATCATAATTTCAATTTTACTGACCGAACTTCCAGTTTATCCTATTATACTAAGTTATCAGAAGGTTGAGAGGACCCCATCTTCAAGACATTAGGATTCCTGAGAATCGGACCACAAAAACATGGTAAATTTTAAACATAAGTTATATATATTTAATATAAAGTTTATCTGTAATACATTTTTCTTTTTCTTTTTTAATTTATTATTAGCTCATTTGTTTCAAAATATTTTCCTCCGTGGCTTTGGAATTCGTCCAACTCTTTACGACTCCTTTTTATTTTACAAATGGAGTTTTCTGTGACCCTTTCGTATTTCATGAAGATGATTTTTTTGTATACATTCCCTTAAACAATATGTATATATCTGTATATATATATATATATATATATATATATATATATATATATATATATATATATATATATTTAAATGTAAATTTAAAGAAGACTTATGTTTAAAATTTACCATGTTTTTGTGGTCCGATTCTCAGGAATCCTAATGTCTTGAAGGTGGGGTCCTCTCTCTCACTCCCTCTCTCTCTCTCTCTCTATATATATATATATATATATATATATATATATATATCTATATATATATATATATATATATATATATATATATATATATATATATATATATATATATATATATATATATATATATATATATATATTGTTTAAGAGAATGCATACAAAGAAATCATCTTCATGAAATACGAGAGGGTCACAGACATAACCTTTAAGAGGAATCTTGGTTTGTTCAAAAACTCTTATGGAACTTATATACTCGTAAATGCTTCGTAATTATTTGAATACGGTTACTCGAGAACTTGATAAGTAAAAGACGATATGTTTGATTCGCTATAAGTTGTTTATTTGAACTAACATTTGGACTTAATTTATCCAAAAGTTTATTACAGACACCTAACCGTCTGATTGAACTAACATTTGGAATTAATTTATCCCAACTGATTGTACCTAACTGATCCAATTTGCATCATTTAAACTTGGTTTCCGAAAATGGTTAAAATATTTATGATGTATATATATATATATATATATATATTTTTTTTTTTTTTTTTTTCGGTTGGCTCTATAGACCTTGTAGATGTTTGGCCGCGCAATGTGGTGTTCTTACAGACATTTATTGCTTGCGGGAGCACAGACAGTCTGGAGGGGATCACCCAACCTCACGTTGCTGCGAACGATGGTTTCCATGGTGCAGCGGCAGGCTGCCCATTGCTCCATAACCGGTCCCTTTGGGGCCAATTCGGCAGTGTCCTTCCCACCAAATCACTTGGGTTCAAGGACAGTGACAAATCGGTCTAGATCCACGGATTATGGCTGTTCGGAGTCAGCAGGCGCACGAGGACCTATATTTCTTTCCCCGAGACAGACCGTCCATGGACCTCCGGGCGGCTATTTTATGTCCTGGAAAACCACAACGCGATTCACAATTAAGGTAGACGGGCTAGGGTCATCACTCCTACGCCCTATATATATATATATATATATATATATATATATATATATATATATAAAACATAATATGTAATTTTATAATTAATTTTAAAAAAAACATGCTGAATGTTTATATACCTCAAAACCACTAAGGGAAATTATTAGATATAAAATTTACCTCAGCATACGATCACCATTTTTAATGAAAAAATAACTTACGAGTAGATACATAAATTATCGATTTTTTAGCTAGAGAAATAACATTTATACGCCTTTAAAAGATGTATGTTCTTCATCTGCTCTTCATGCCTTGAATAGCGGAAGAAATCTTTCATTTTCGAATAAATGGAGAGAGATGTAGATTGGTTGCCGCTTTGAGGTGCGGCGGTTTTCGTTCTAAAGCGATGACAATCAGCCTTTGTGTTTCTGCCATAACACTCATGGTTAAACCAGTCATCTCTTATCTTTTACCTTCTATTTTCCTTTATAGTATTTTATTATTTTTTTTTTTTGCCCTTTTGAAGCTAAGTATAAAATAAGAATGTTAAGATAATAATTTCATGGAACATCCACCTCTCAGTTACTATTAAAAGGTTTTCAAAGCTCCCATAATAACCTCGGCCATTACTGTTAATTGATGAATTTCCGGCTAAAGTTAATTTTAAAAACAACACTGTATGGCTGCTCACATTACATTTACCACAGTTCCGGAAACTACTGCCTCCCACCACAAACGAAATCGTGTTTAATTATGAAAACAAAAATATGGCTGGATGCGCTAACTGTTTACTAACAGATCATCGACAGTGGAGCTATGGCAAGGTCGGGGCTCTCCGGGCGTGAACTTGTCAAGCACGATATCGAATATCTTTAACTTTCGGCCAATAGGAATCTTCGTCTTAACAATATTCTTCTGTATTCTCGTTGGCCATAGGCCCCGTCTTTGTTTATTTTATATTTAAGGTTAGACAGCCTTCATTATCTTGTTTGCGATTAGCCTCTGCAAAGGTAAATGTTTTGATAGTTTATAGCAGATATATACTAATAAATTTATCTCAACTTGGAGTGAATTATGATTTGTTATTTTTAACTTTAGCGACCAGTGACGTAATAGGTTACTTCTGGAATGATTTTAGCTATTCATTACCTTATTGTTATTTAACTGGTTATTTATTTTCTGGAAAAATACAACCCATCATAGTTTTATTTTCATACTTATTTGTAATATTTTTATTTATACTTATTTATTTATATTTTATATTTATATTTATACTTATTTATTTATATTTTATATTTATATTTATACTTATTTATTTATGAAAAATGATTTATTATTTTTTTGATTGGTTGTTATATTACTTTTTTTTAAATTATAATTGTCATGCAACTTCTCATTATTTAATAATTTTTAGCATAACTGAACCTTTAGGCGAAATCGTTTCACGAAAAGATTGTCAAACGAAATTCTTTCTGATGGAAAAATTGAAAACGTAGTAAATATTTTTAACAGCGCACCATTTGAACTAGAGTTTGAAGAATGTAGTTGGTTGACCGCTTCTTCAAATTTAATGAGTAGTAGACAATAAATTAAACATAAAATAAGTCCTTATTATGAACTGCACCGCCATGCAAATAAACTCAAAATATTGGAAAACAAGCATTTGTGTTGTATAGATCTTGAATCATCGAATGTAATATCCAATTCATTTTCACAAATATTGGGTGTAATATTTTGGTAAATATAACCTAAATAATAAAGTAGATAATCATATCTTTTTTGAGTACTTTTTTTTTGGTGATCTATTGAATTTCCTGAAATTATTTTAAGTGTTCCGGTTTATAATATTACTGAGTATGTTGTAATTTCTATTATTCAACCAAGATTTCTTTTATGATAAAAAAAGGTACTTAAATTTCATCATCAGGTAAAGTTTAATGTTAATGTCATATAAAACGTGATCCGTTTTATAATTTTAAACTAATGCCTGTACAAAGGTGAATTAATTGGCAGCCTTGAATAACTTGAAGGTCATAAATTCAGCTTGAATTTTTCATGTCAGAAAGAAATAGGGAAGAAATTATGCTTGAAAAACTGCCAGTCATTGGTAATTTTTAATTTTCAGTCTAATAATTCCATTTTTCCATTAGTACTTGGCAACAAATATATAAGATATTGAGAAGAGGGTTGATGTAGTTGTTCCCTTTGCATATACACATACATCATCGGCGCTTCAACCTAGTTTGGGCCCTGGCATCCAAAAGAGATCGCCAGCCCCACTCATCTCAGTGGCCATCATCCACCAGCTTGACGCTCTCTACATTGCCAATCTGGTCCGACCATCTCGTTCGAAGTCTTCCCCTTTTATTTTCCCCTGTAGTGCATAGTTCATGATTATCTCAGGAATACTGTCATCTGGCGGATGGCGTCCTTTGCACATGACTGACCCAACGAAGCCTGCTTATCAATATAAATTTTATTGTTGGACTTTTCAAACAGTTCTCGTTAATGTCTTATTCTCCTGTTTCCATTTTCTCGTATGGACCTGTAAACCCTTCTCAGAATTCTTCTTTGTAATACAGCTATCCACAGTTCATCCACTTTTTTTAACACTTTTTTAACAATCACAGCCGTATTCGAGTATGGGTCTGATCAGGATTTGGTAGATCGTAGCCTTTATATCCTAATGTATTGTTTTTGTTTTGGAAAGTTTAATTAAATAGTAATAACACCTCGTAAGATAGTTTTTCTCCTTACCATCTCTAATTACAAGAAAGCTAGAAAAAGCTTTCATCCACTAACTTTGTCCATCAGTCCCTCTCTCTCAAACACGTACTCGTTCTGTATTCTGACTCATCTTACACGGCTCGTTCTTAGTGAACTAGGGATTTCATGGAACGGTAAAATAACCTATTAGCAACAACCGCTCCAGTTCTGCCTTCGTATTAGGCTCCCTTAAGGGATTCAGCTCCAAACAGCTCTGAGTTTCAATTTTAATCGATTTACACTCGTGTTCTTATAAGGAGACACGACACACGCTTTTGTTTCTGGACGTCTCATTCCGTTAATATATGTATTTTTCTTTCGGTTGGTAACAAGTTCCCAAGAGATTTCTTCGTGTTCCTTGACAACATTAGAACTGTCTGTGTCACTAGTTAAAGCAGTGCAAAACGAGGGTATCAACATGTTAAGCGGAAGAACCCGCTTAACTTATGAATATATCTTATTCTTCTGCTGCAGACTTGTCCAGCTAACAAATGGGGAGGGAAAAAAGTATTTTACACTAAATTTTAATGTTTAAAACAAGTAATAAAATGGTTTAATTAGAGTGGAAAAATCGCGTTTATATTCTTTATCACCGAACCATATGATCGCTTCATTAAATGTCAATATACCTTTTGAAGTAAGTTTATTATGGCCTTTAAGTACTCCTTTCGGCTCTTCAGTTTTACCCAAAATGTATTATATTATTTATATTAATATGTAAGTCTTACATACCACATTTGAGAAGTTTTGCGTTATATTTTAATATAGTTTTTGATGAAAATCAATAATGACTTTCAATTAAAGTACCACTTCTGGTAATCATGTAGTCACCAAAAAGAGAGGTTCACAACTAGATTTTACAGTAATACAAAAAACAAAATTATAACTTTCTACGGCTAACCGTTTTTGAGTTATGCGAGATATGCACGTACGAACGCACGCACAGACTTCACGACGAAACTAGTCAAAATGGAATCAGGGATAATCAAAATGGATATTTCCGTTGAAATCTGAAAACCGAAAATTTTCGCGATTACAATATTTTCTTTACTGCGTACAAAATAAACAGACCTAATCGGAATAATAAACAGTACACCTAATAATTTTTGTATTGAACTTTGCACTCAAGGGGGTAAGGAAAGTCGTGGACCAGATAAATCAGCTCGAAATATTCACAATTGCATAAATATGAAAAATTACAGGGGCTTAAGAAGTTTGCAAATTTATAATGATTTTTACTTTCTGGTACGCAGTAAAGTGAGTATTGTAATCGCGAAAATTTTCGGCTTTCAGATATCAACTGAAATATTCATTTTGATTAGTTTCGTCGTGACGTCTGTACGTAAGATCGTTCTTATAGTTGTCGGCTAGCTAGTGATAGGAGGGTATAAAGGGCGAGTACAAACCGGTTAGTTTCTATAGTACGACTCCCTTCAGGAGTATCTGCTGTGGACGAAGGCAGTGGCTCATAGACCTGGGCTAAGTTCTATATTCGCTCCCGCTAGCTGTGCGAATGGTTTGTATAGTCACTAACTGGCCAGCGGCCAAAGCTTTTCTCGGGGGAATCTCAGTTCGGCTTATCTGCTATTTCTGTGTCAGTCTCCGGTTCAGTTTCTGCTTGAAAGGTCTTATCTACAGCTGGTTCCAGTAATTTTCTAAAAGTGCCTTTTTTTGACAACTGCATCTTTTTACAAAAAATTAATCAAAAATCACAAGGTAAGTTTTAGAATTAGAAACACAGGCACATAACTGTTTTTTTTTTAACTTGATTTATATAATCACATTATAATTCAAATTCTATAGTTTTTCTTCAAATTAAAAACACGATATTTTATAGATATTAAAAGTCGTACCATTTCATTACTAAATAATGAGAAATTTCCTCGTAATCCGAATTTTTTTAGATGAAAATAATTAAAAATCAAATATTTATTTCTTTTTTTGTTTCCAATGAACTCAGATTACATGAGTATTTAATCTTAAAAAAAAAAAAATCAACTTTTATTTTATTGCTGAATGACTTATAAAAGGGGTCGTTTACCTTGACCGATTCCGCCTAAAAAAATCGGGTAGAGACCGTTTGTACTACATATCCGTGGGTTTTAAAATCATGAATTACTTTGAGTGCAAGTAATGAAGATTGCAAAGAAGAATATATAATTATTAAATAGAAATTTCGTGAATGAAGATCCGGTCATATGCTGCAATTTGTATTGATGTAACGTCATCAACACTCAAAATTGGCAAACTTTACTCTCTTATTGTACTTAAGTCCAAATCCAAAATTCTTTTTGCAGTCTCTAATGGCACATTTTTCTATCTTCATTCCCAATTCTTGTTTTCTATCATTTTTTGTAGTGGATGATACAGATGATACCAAAAGCGTCTTTTTTTGAAATAGTTACACTGGTTTGTTATTCTTGTCTTGCCTTATATTGGAGTTCATATAGGATTCCACAGAATAACAGATGATTAATGAAAATCATAAATAAGTTTTAATTTTATTATAAACCAATAAATTTATAGAACAGAAATCTTCGAAATTTTATTTAAATATGAAATAAATTGAATTTGAATTTTATATATATATATATATATATATATATATATATATATTTAGTGTTTAGCTATAAACTATTCGAAAAATCGATCTATAAAACTCATTGATTATATGAGCTTTACTATTCGTTGATTAGTCATTATCATCAGAATCACAACTCGGTACTGGTCTTAGCCGCATTAAGACCTTGCCTCCATTGATTAGTGGAACATTATAATAAAATTATTGTTATCAAAGATATATTTTTTTTGAGTAAGATACAATATCATATAATATAAACATGTTATTGAGATAAACATGGTGCTGACACTTGGTCCATGATCCGACTCCATTTGGTATACTATTATCGTACACATTAGGGCGGAAGAAAAGAGATGCGGGCCATCCTTGAGTAGATAACCTTAACTGTACTGTTTGTCCTGTCATTATTATACATCTTCCTCACAACCTTGCGATTATATATATATATATATATAGGTAGAGTTTACTATTGCAAAACCATCTAGGAGCCATGACGATAATATCGTAAAAATTTGGTTATGATTGGTTCTGTAGTTTACGCGGTTAGCGCTTACAAAGGAAAAAACGTGCTGTCCTTTTATATAATTGTATGATTTATGGAAGAGCATCTTGATACAAAGGGAAATATGCCGAAAGGTTAGTTGGTAAATGAATGGGAAATGAATAAAAAACAATTTATTTTATAATTGGAAGCATTATTTTCACTGATAAATGGTTTACATTAACATTTTACTAATAAAGTGAACTTCTGAGTTATTACGATATAATAATAAATAAAGAATTTTTTTTTTTATTCTAGTGGTTTATTCATTGCGATATTCACTAATATTTTAAATCCTTGATGAATTGGTCTAAACTGTTTTGAGGAAATTTAATTTTCCATTTTATTGTCTAGATTTATTTTATATGACATCATTGATTATAACTAGAGCACGGATTTTCGTGAAATTGCACTTTTTTTCCGTTGGCTTGGAATTCACTGGGACCAATTTATTTACAAGAATTAAGACACCCTGATTTACATATGCAAGTTTTATTATGTATCAAATTGCACATTTTTAACTTTTTTGTGAAATTGCATTTTAGCCGTAAATAAAAAATTTAATTTTAAATTGCTTGGAAATGTAAACATTTTTACAAAATTACGAAGGATGTTTCATGAAGTAATCCATGGCTGGGAAATTCTCAAAAGTTTTTCAAGTTTATTTTTCTCTCTTTAAATTCGTGGAAAGTCAGTTAATTCTCACAATTCCATTTTCTTTTATCGTGTTACACTCAGTCTAGCGTAGGCAAAATAATTATTCAAACATTTAGTTTTTCGGGAAAAACATATGTTTTATAGTTTTTTTGGACATAAATTGACTGATGAATATGATAATAAACAACATTTTGAATTAATTTTTACATGTGAAGGAAATTAGTAACCCGTAAACCCTAATTAACAACAAAAATTAAAATTGGTCATGCAAAAAAATTATGTATACAGTAACAGTTGTTGTGATAATAACTAGTTAGTTTGTTATCAGCTCATGCTAAGCTCTTATTCAAATACAAACCCAAAATGGGCCAAACGATCAGAATTTCATATGAAAACAAAAATATTACAAACATTACGTATAAATTATCGCTCTAACTTTAATCCTTAGAGGATGCCCATTCAGTATATTTTGTACTAAAACTACCATTAAAGTTATACAACACATGAAGATAATTTAAGATAAGGAACAATTATTAATTGAGAAATTATATTATAATACTACAAATTACCGTAGTTTGGAATGACCGGGCAATGTCTCATATAGGATGCACTTGAAACACTTGATATTAACTTATGCGAAACGATAATCGTCTCATGGGCGATATGATTATAATTTTGTCGGGAGATTATGGAAAGGAAATGTGACATCAGAACTTGAAAATGTTGTTAGTTTAAAAATCCTGTTGCAGAATAGTTGACAAAGTTCTATCACTTAGATATTTCATTTTAGAAGATAGATGGACATGATTAAATATGTTAAATTTTGTCTAAATAAATTTCTAAAGTATATTTAACAAGTTAAAGGAAAGTGGCCTAATATTGTCCCTCTAAGCCAAATCTTCTTCTTCTTCTTTCTCTATCTCCATAATGCCACTAGTCGAGAAGGTTTAGCAACTCCCTTTGCTTTTTCCACTCTATGTAGTACCTCATGATCTACTTTCCCATCTCTGGGATATAATTGTTTCCAAGTACCCACAAATCGAAGATGTACCCCATCACAAGCCACTGTTCCCTCATTCTCATCCCTTCCAACCAGCATAGCTTAGCTTTTCTCAGCGTTTTTAGTCATTCCCGTCAACTGAAGTTCTTCACTACATTCCTTTATTGCTACTTGTGCTTTCTGGAGTGTTTCTGCTATTAATACAACATCATCTGCAAATATAAACGATTGTACCAGAGCTGTTATGAGGCTCTATTATCCTATTATGGCTATCAGCGATCTCTTTTTGCAGACCTTCTATATCTCGTCCATGAAAATAAAAAACAGGAGTGGGCTAAGGCTATCTCCCTGTTTAACACCCTTATAAAACCTAAAAAGTTTTGATATACGTCCGTTCAGCCTGACAATACACTGTTTTTGTGTACTTATCAGGTTGCTAGGTATTCTTTTGCCAGATCCTAAATTTCAAATATTATACTAAACTTTAAAATTCTCAAAAAATTAATACAAACAGCTCGGTTTTATACCAACAAATATTGATTGGGCAGATTGAAATAATTTTTACAATGCATAATAGATTAGAACTATTTTTCGTCACTTCATAGCAGAAGTAGCTTAATTCTGAAAATTAGATTTTACTCGAGAGGGTATTTTTTTATTTACTTTATGTTTTATCATTTCATGAATAGAAATTTTCGACTTTGTAGCTTAGTCCTAAACATGGCAGATGATTTTTATGATTTTTTTTAAGTATTAAAAAAAATTCTTTACGAAATGTTTTTTTAATTTAATATTTTTTACAAAAATATTATATATGGCAAACTTGGCCGAAAATTTGAATAACAGAACCTTATCGTGTGAATAAGTTATTAAATAAACTGTGCCCTGTGTGGTCACATTGCCAAGGTTAGAGGTAAGTATAATAGATAGAGATTGGCTACTTCTGAATCGAATCCGCAATAGTCTGAACTATCTCAAGTGATAAAAAACAGAAAAAGCCGAATTTTTGGAGATAGGATAGTTCTGCTGTAAAACGGCGACATATCTGAAAGGAAATTTTACATTGAATAAAAAATACTGATTTATCATGAATTTGGATAGGATTTACTTCAAATTAAAGAATAAATAATCGAATCGAATAAATTTTTAATTAAAATAACTAATCCAATAAAATTTGTATAGAGTAATAATTCTCCAGTAAACCTTTCAGATTTCCATTGGTTCATTTTTACAAGGTGCAGGAAACAGTGGTTTTCATTGAGTCAAAATAATTTTCCATTAATCCTGCGAAGGGGTTATCGGATTGAAGAAGTCTTTTGACGCAAAATACGATTTTTGATAGGAAGGAGATAAATTTGGTAAACTATTGCCAACTGGTTCGCTTTGAGGTTGAAGCGCGGTAACGGTTGGACAAAGCCTCAGTTGGACTACCTTTCAAGAGATAAAGGTACCATCTCATGGAAGCTCTGGATCAGCAGAGATAAAGCAGCTTCCCACACCTATGGGACAATCTTACTCAAGATTACTATCATAGTAACTGCTTATTTACTTCCCATTGATTACTTGTCTTACAATCCCTGGTTTAAAATATATTATTTAAAATAGAAGAGAAAATAAACTTAGTTTAACGGATTAATAATTTTAAAAGTAGGTAATGTTTTTCTTTTTGCGTTTTCCGTTTGAAATATCAGTGAGAATAGTAATCAGTGACAGTAGATAGTTCAATGAAAAAACTCATTTTTACTTTTTATTTTTTACTTTCTTACCGCTACTAGCTATGTAAAGTAAGTGAAACGGATGGACCGATTTTTTATTTTAATATTTTGTATTATATACATAACACAACTAATTATAAAATTAAAAAATAAGCATTAATATTCTTTAAAAAAAAGTATGAGCCATAACAGTTTCGCCTATTTAAAAAATAATTAACGATGAACTTAATGAAAAGATAAACTTTTTTTACTAAAACATTTTATTAGGTCTTCAAGACACTCCTCCAAGGTACTCCAAGTAGTACTGCTCCAACAAATCACGTACTTACTGATTTACCTCCCTTCTATTTTGGACTTTTACCTAATGGGGTAAGGATAGTCGTGTGAGTGGTCACAACAAATACTTGAATGTTTTTTACAATACTTAATTTTTAATTAAGAAGTAAATAAAGCATAGGTTTTTTCTCTATTAACCGCCTTAGTAAACAAAAATAACTGTTTTATTTGCTGGTATTTTGCTTCTAAACACTCATTTATCGGTTTGCTTGATAGGATTTTGATTTTGGGCTAAGGCTATTCCCTGTTTAACACCCTTATAAAACCTAAAATGTTTGTACGTCCGTTCAGCCTGGCAATACTTTTTGGGTCCTGGTAAGCTGTCTTTATTGCACTTTTCAGGTTGCTAGGTATTCTTTTGCCAAATCCTTAATTTCAAATATTATACTTTGATTATTATTATATTATACGAGATTAGGTGGAACGACGTTAGATATGCCTGATTCTTGATTGATAGTGAATTCTTAACTGATAGATTTTGGATGATAGTGTTGTCAACACTCTAAAAAACCTTATTAGACCCCTAGCTGATGTTGAATACTCACCTTGGGTACTAAACTTTCTGGCAGACGATGAGGTAAAGAAGATGAATGGCATATTGAAAGCTTTAAGTCGTGCCATTCTTTTAAACAAATCCTTCACACTGAAACCGACCATTTCATTTGGAGGTTGTTCTTCTCCCAAACGGCACCTTCCGAAGATGTAAGATTTTGCCTTAGTTATCTCCTTACCCAGATCAAGTTCAACTAACGTTGCTTGTCTTCATAACCAACTAGTTGAATAGGTAATTAAAATTCAGCCATAATAATATTAATTAACAGAATAATAATTTAGAAAACATAGAGTTTAGTGTGGTGTGTGTGTGTATGTGTGTGTGTGTGTGTGTATGTGTGTGTGTGAGAGAGAGAGAGAGAGAGAGAGAGAGAGAGAGAGAGAGAGAGAGAGAGAGAGAGAGAGAGAGAGAGAGAGTGGTAAGTATAGCTCAAACACGAAACGTTGTACGAAGTAAGTTGTACCACGTTATATCATCCATTTTACAAAGCTTTCTCGATTTTGGTCAAACTAGTTATATCAATGTAAAATTACATGATCTTTAATATCAGCCAGATCTTATCCTCATTGAAATAATCTGACAGGGCTCAAACGCCGGATTTTTAAAATGGTTTTCTCAAAAGTATCTTTTATTTTGTTTATTTGAAATAAACAACCGTCTCATTGCTAACAGTAATAAATAATGGATAAATATAAACTCTAAAGGAATTCGATAATTATCTAAAGGAGAAATGTTTTTCTCCTTTGAAAGCAAATTTACAGAAATAAGAGTAGTATATATAAAATACATTTGGAAAGCTAAAAATTTTAGAAAAAAATAAAATCTAACATATAGAGCCGTAGAATGTAATGGAGAGTGACGAAAAACGCATACATTTAAGTGATTGAATTTTTTTAAATCTATGTCAAGCAGCGTGGTAAGGAAAAATACCTCTAAAAAAATAAATCTTTATTTATGTCAAGCAACGTGGTTACGAAAGTTGTGTGCACCGCACCAGATTTGTTTTTATGGTCTCAAATAAACACTAAATTAATCATGACGTCTTGCCACTATGGTTATTTATTTATTGTTTCTTTATTTTTATTCTTTACTATATCATACATTTAAAGGTTATTTATTATTTGTTCTATTTTGAATTTCTCTTTATCTTCTTTAACCGACTGTAAGAGATGTTATTTACTGTTTTTTTTTTCTTCAAAATATTGTTTAATTTTTATTACTATAATTCTATGCAGTTTCATTACTAAAAAAAATACTATCTCAAAACGAACATAATTAATCATCCTAGTTTTATGAAAGTTGAAATATTGAACAGAATAATTTTAAGATAAAACTACATTTTTTAAATTATCATTGGATTGGGTTTCAGATATTTTCAAATCTATTTGCCAGTAAATATCAATAATCATAAGGCGTGATAACGAAAACCTTTTATTTGTAAATCTCGGAATTATTCTAGTCAGTTAAAGGTGTTACTTAGTTCAAAAGAAATTTTGCATATTTATTTTATTTCAGTTTAACTTTCGTTTGAACAAGTTAACGTCTCATTCTGTATACACGGAAATAGGATCACGTCAAGATTTGTCTATAATAATTTATCCTAAATTTATCCGCATCTATTGACGAGGAATCTGCTCCACAATCTTGGCACAAATTCAAGACCGCATATTTTCCCCATTCATAAATAGATTCGTGCTTTAGTTTGACCCTACACCGCTCATTCGTTCACAAGGGAAATATCGAACCTAATTCCAATAAAAAGTGATAACAAGTAGTAAGCTATTGTTTTCACTTATGGTAGCGTAATGTTTTAGTCTGATTTCAAAAAAATCTTAGTGTAAAACTTAAGCATCTCAGTTTCTTTAACAGTATATATATATATATATATATATATATATATATATATATATATATATATATATATATATATATATATATATATATATTTATAAATGTATATATTAAAATTAAACAGTCTGAACCAATGATAATATTTAATTTTAGAGAATGAGCTAGCCCGTTGAGCATTTGCTTCCTATGCTGAGCGAACCAGGTTTAAATGTTAAATTGAAAATAAATCTAGAACAATAAATTTTCCAAAAAAATTATTTGAGTTTGTGAAGGTGATAATCGAGGTTTAAAAGACGCTTCCTGGGTCTTCTCAATCCTTAAATGAGTGCCTTATGTGAATCAGGGATAAAGGAAGCTCTGACAACACTCCCTTCCAGGAATACCATAAGGTCATCAAGAATCACACGCCCTTACTGATGCCTTTCGTCCTCCTTCCGTGCCTGATTTATTTTTTGTTTTTAACCCTTTATAATAATCCAGCTGAAATACCAAACATAAGAAAATTATCAAATTTTGATTTCTTTCCCTTTCTCATTAATTTATTATATATTCTTTATGATTTTTTTTTTAGCGCTGAATTTAGAACTTGTCAATCTGATGGGTTCAAAATATCAGCGGTAAAAGGATCTATGGTTGTAACCCTCAAATAATTTGAAAATAATGATTTTTTTGTTGAATACCATTCCTCTCGTTCCTCCGGTCACTGGCCATAATTTTTTTTAAATTGACGTCTTTTATTACTTAAAATATTAAAATTAGTTCGTGAAAATTCCAGAAAAACACCTTAAATTCTTATTTGGTTCTGATTTTGGTACTTTTAAATCAGTTTTTAACTTCTAGAACACGGTTTTGTGAGTTTCGGGGGTATTTGAGATATATAGGAATAATTACAAATATATTTTGGAAAAAAGTATATTTTTATAGTATGTAAAGTATATTACATATATATTTTTCTACATTTAGGCACTTTCAGCGGCCCCCTTCAGATCAAATAAGCCGAATTTTGGTTTATATGGTTCTTTTCTAGGCAGTACTATACCATAGAAGTGGGTATAACTTTCAGCCGAAACTTTCGTTTTTTTTTTTAAGTTTAGTTTACTTTTCCAGCTACTGCAAATTGAGGTAGTGAATAGAAAATTTGTACGTGAATTGAGTTGGTGTTTGAGAAGTGCCTTTTGAAGATCTCAAATTTTTTCTCTCACACTCACTGTTTGGATATTTTCATATCGCACCTGTCTTAGAATATTGGTTCAACTCAAAATCAGAAATTGTTGGAAAATCATATTTAAAAATTTCTTTTTCACAGTTTTAAACACCTTCTCATTAAAACACAAATATTCCTTCACTACCTTACTGGCGTTCCTCTGCTGCTTTTTTTTTTAATTTAAATTGAAACATATTATTGGCTGTCAAATAAAAGATTTAAATTCATACAGTAAGTTAATTTATTCTAATTTTGAAAACAAGTGGTTAATCCTAGAATCGTTGCAATGAATTTTCAAGCCAAAAAAAAATAGTTGATCGTTTTAGGTTTTGCTGAATATGATTTCTATTTTATCACCTTAATTAGAATAACGGAAAATATGACTAAGACCAATCTGCATATAACAACATATAAAAATGTTATTGCCGGTATGACCCAAATAGGACAAA
Organism: Rhaphigaster nebulosa; assembly: GCA_948150685.1. Classification (NCBI taxonomy): domain Eukaryota; kingdom Metazoa; phylum Arthropoda; class Insecta; order Hemiptera; family Pentatomidae; genus Rhaphigaster; species Rhaphigaster nebulosa. The sequence continues at coordinate 39,056,281 of OX411309.1, forward strand.
CAGGCTACCCCAACCAGTATTGATATTCAGCTTAGTTGGGAAGGGAGCCGGGCGGCGCGCTGGGTAGCCAGTCCCGCATAACGCAACAGCCTCCCTAAAATAGACAGTTGACAGCCCTATTCACGGCCGAACTGATTCACCCTTTATAAATAAAAAAAATTCATGATCTCAATACTTCTCCTTATTATATGTTTCATATATATGTAAGAGAAAGTAATATGCATATGTACAATATGAAACTATCTATGTATCTAAGAGAGAGAGAGAGAGAAAGAGATAGAAAGATATTGCGGGTTATATTTAGTCGTTACGAACTGAAATTCATTGCATTTTTCAGTTTAATCATATAAATAAATAATATGTGTTTATCTTGTTTCGATGTATAGATTTATACGATGTTTATATTTTTTAAATAAGATAAATACAGTTTCAACCCACACATAGGGTATCTTAAATTAAAAAAAAATCCTGAATTTACGGCATTGTATTTTTTTTTTTTAAGGCAAATAAAATCATCTCATGACCAGACCTTTTTCTCGGGTATATTGCAAATGTAATGCCGGCCCCACACCAGTGGAAAATCGTTTGTAAAACAATTTGTCAAATGTTTGTGAAGTTTGAAATGTGAAAGTACAACTGCACAATGGGGCATTCACATGCATGGCAAAATGTTTGACGAATCGTTTGCCAATTGCTTGTGAAAATATTTATCAGTAACGTACTCAAATAATCCGCATTAAATTATAAATATGAATTTTGCACATCAATATGAACTCGCATTTCTTTTTAACGTATTTCAGATATGATCAGTTGTTAGCAGATCTTGTGCGAGAGCCATCAGAGGAATTTTAAAAATAATCGTCGGATGTAAGGAGAAATATTATTTTATCAGAATATTATAAATATTCTCGTAGAAATATTATTTTATTAGGAGCTGAGGATTAACATTTTAATTTTTAATTCCATAACTATTTGCTCTTTGAGAAATTTGACTTGCCCTCCATTGTATTGAATAAAGGATTGTCCTTCTATATATATTTGTTTTACTTTTCCACCACTACTAGTAGTCTTTTTATTTTTTTATTAAATAACAAAATTTGTGTGCTTCAAAGATCGGGGATTGAATTACAAAAATTATGATTTTTAGGAATCGGTTTACAAATATTGGACTAAAGTTTGAATCAAAACAAAAAATATAATTAACAACCAAAATTTATCAAGTTATGAATGCTTGATTATTTCAATATCAGCTTTAAAGTAACAACAATTATAACACCCAATATTTAGGTAAAAATGAGGAACCTATTGGGCAAATAGTTCGTCACTGGTGTGGATGGAACGCAATGACAATGGCAAATCTCTGTGATGTGTGAAAGAAAATCGCTCGGGAACGGCCAATGCAAACATCGGCCAGCACTTTCACCAATGCTCCAACATCCACAAATATTCCAATCCAAACAATGGCAAACGATTTGTCATTGGTGTGGAATCGGAGAAACGCTCATGAATCAAATGATAGCTGAGAAGGAGAAAAGGATAGATAGATTCTTTCTACAGGCATAAAGCTGACGGGAACAATGAAGAATTGGTTTGTGAAGGTCGCTACTTCGAGCTGAAAAGAAGAGGAGATATGCTGGAATCCTGGGCATTTCCCGAGGATAGAGTAAGACAGGAAGATAAAGGTTGATTTGGAATGGTATCTGATTGGGTACGTTGAGAGAGGAAAGATTGAAACCAACAGATAGAACTCTTAGAGAAGGATAATGATTTTAGTTTGGAACGAAGGGTGGAATGGTTTATGGCTTTGGAGAAGTCAAGGAGTACAAGGACAGTCAATTTTTTGTCATCTATAGCGATCTGAATCTCGCTGGTAATTTAAATTAGGGCAGATTATGTGGAATAGCCGGGTCGAAAACCAGATTGGAGAGGATCAAGCTGATTGGAATCTTCTAGGAAATTGGAAACTTGTGATTGCACTAGTCTTTCAAGGAATTTTAAAAGGTTGGATAGGATTGTAATTGGGCCGAAATCGTTCGGAGAAGAAATGTCAGGATTTTTATTTATTGGATGAACAATGTTTTTTTTTCCAAGAGGTAAAGAATATTGAATTCTGGAGGGAGAAGTTATTGATGAAAAGGAGAACTGGAAGGATTTCAAGGAGACAAAGTTTTATAAATTTGACGGGAATGCCATCTGGACCAGTGAAGTTCGTAAATGATTTCATTACGGCTGATAAAAGGTCTGTGGGGAAAATATAGGAAAAATAAAAATCTTTATCGTCAAAAGATGTCCCAGAGAGAAAGCAAGAAGGGGTGGGTTGATAGGTGGTAGACAAAGCGGATATAAGGTGTGAGTTTAAGTCGTCAGGTGAAACTGGAAAAACAAGTGAAGAAGATTCGCAAAGGGAGTATCAGAGCTCCATCACGAAGGTCGTAATATTAAATTTAAAAAAATAAAATTAAGCCCTAATAGGCTCTTCTCTAACTCATACTCAGTTCACAAACAAATGTTCTATCTCAATTTGGAGGGACTGTGGAGGAGCGGATAGTTTACAGAAACCGCAAAAAAAAAACAAAAAAAAAACGGTTAATGTCGTAATAGTGGCCAAAATTTTGACTGAAATTTACATCCAGTTCTATATTATTGTTCTTCTCAGAACAAAATCATACAATTTCAGCTTATTTGATCCAAATTTTCAAGACTAAGCTAAGCAGGCTATGTCGCACGGATAATAATGCACCCCCAGAGAGAGTTATGAATGAGCCTTTATACAGAAACAGACGAGTGGGAAGACGATGGTCGCGATGACAAGATTATGTGGTTGCAGATACAAGTAGACTATTTGATGTCAGAAATTGGAAGACAGCAGCAATTAAAAAACTGGCAGTCTATGCTTGAGCAGACCAAATCTCAAATGATTGGGGTGTAGCGCCGTCTATATAATTGATCGAATAATAATTATTGGTCTAAAGGGGGCCGCTGGAAATGCCCAAATGTAGCAGAGATAAAAATATCTATATATAATTATTAGACAACCCCGAAACCCTTTAAACCGTGTTCTAGGGGTTATGTAATAAAGGAAAATAAGATAATTCAGAAGGATTTTTAATTGGAATCGCACTTATTCTGAGAAAGAAACGCATCAGACCCCAGTTGGTCTATTGAGATAATCCGATGGGAGAGATTACCTCCTAAAAGTACTTTGCTTTTGTGCAGAAGCGAGAATTTCAGCTTTAAAGACAGACTTATCCTCGCCCTTCCGAAGTTTGGTGAAAACCTTACCTCGTATTATTAAGCGTGAAACACTGGTCTTAAAAAAAATTGAATTAAAGTTTGTTACTTCTCGATCATTGTTAATTCATGGAAAGCAATATTACAACAAAAACTTATCTGCGAGCAGCAATGGGCTGATACCTTAAATAAACCTCCCAAGCTTAAAAGCTCGTATTTTAAAGGATTAAAATCTTCTTCAGGCCTTTCTTGTGATTTCATATCTTGACTTTTGACGTGTTTCTATGTTGAATCCTCATTGTTTACCACCACATTATATTATGCAAGACTATTCTTACTATCAAAATTCTCATATCTCTTATCATTTAATTCTGATATTTTCAATTATCGTACTGTGACTCACAAACTGATTGGCCCCATAATGCTCAAGTGTAGATGTTTGTTTATTTATATTTCGGGAAAATTGATTTCTTAATTGATTTTGTAATAGAAATAAATCATTCCATTACGTCCAAACCTTTTAATCTAATAATTTTCATTATATCATCATTGAATATGTTTGTGACTTAATATTTTAGTAATAACATTTTTCGGATTCAGTTAAAAGCCGATTTATGTTCTATCTTCTGACGTAAGTTTCGATACTATTTAAATTCATTTCTTCCTCTTTTTTAATAAAAAGGCAACATGGGAAGTGCTTTTTTAAAAATTATATTAAATGATTTTTTACTTCCTTGTACGAAGTACCTAATGGAAGTATTGTAATCGCTAAACTTTTCGGTTTTCAGATTTCAACAGAAATATCCATTTTGACCATCACTGAATCCATTTTGACTAGTTTCATCGTGATGTCTTTACGTCGTACGTTCGTATGTATGTTCGTACGTTCGCTGGTATCTCGTATAACTCAAAAATGGTTAGCTGAAGTTTATGGTTAGTTGAAACTAAAGTTGAAGTTTAGTATTTAGGATTGTTGTAAAATTTAGTTGTGAACTTCCCTTTTTGGTCACTGCTTGATCACCAGAAGTGGTACTTTACTTGAAGGTCATAATTGATTTTCATCAAAAATTATATAAGGCAAAAAGGCAATTTCATCAAAAAGGCAATACTGCTCAAATTTGGTAAATAGAACTTTAATATCAATACAATTTATATACTAGATTTTGATTAAAATTGGTGAGCCGAAAGGGACACTTTACTTGAAGGTCCATAATAAACTTAAATCAAAAATTATATTAAAATTAAATACAGAGATCATATGATTTGGTAATAAAGGTTACAAACGCGTTTTTCCCCACTCTAATTACATTACTCTAACATTTTTATTACTCGTTTTAAGTTTTAAAATTGAGTGCAAAATACTTGTTTTCCTCCCCATTTATGAGATGAACAAGTCTGCAGCAGGAGAATAAGATATTAGTTACTAAACTAATAAGTTAACTAAGTTTAATAAGTTACTAAACTAAAGCTTAAAATGCCGAAACTGTCGATTTCCAATGCTTTATCTAGTGACATAGACAGTTCTAATGTTGTCACGGAACACGAAAAAATCTTTTGGGAACTTGTTACATACTGAAAGAAAAGGACATATTATAACGGAATGAGACCTCCAGAAACAAGAGTTTCTGTATGTGAGTCAATAGATGAATGTCGCTACGCCGAGTATCATTTTGAGATAATGCAATTTTCGAAAACTAATAGCCAAATTCAGAGTCATTTCTTGAGCCAGCGATTTATAGTTTAATAGGCGTACAAGGAAGTCAAGTGTTGTCCACATCAGATATTTAATACTGCAAACAAATCGAAAATGGCATGCATCTTCTCAGTGTTCCCCATTAAATGAATGCAATAAGTGGTTAAAAATCAAAAATTGTACATGCCAACATTTACAAAACATTTAGCATAATATATTTCATATATAATATTATATTTTATATTTTATTTTTCATATTTTAATATATTTTTTTTTTGCTTTTAAAAAATAATATAATTTTTTAACAGAGTCCACTATTTTTAGTGTAAAATCATTTGATATAATTTTCATTTACTAAAGTTATATTGTTCATGAGATAAATATTTCAGCACTATTTGTTATGTCAAAACTTTTGTAAGTCGCTGGTTGCGGTACAATTATGAGCTAGTTTACTTAAACTAGAGATCTTTAGTATGTGCTATTTCCATTGAGAAAAACAAACTAGTATGCTCAGTTATAGTTCTGCATGACAAATACGTCTGACAACCATCTTGTGGTATTTTAATTTTTTTCTAGTGCTATTTTAATTTTTAATTGAACAGCAAGGTTACTTATATGGTAGTGATAGTTTTATTTTTGTTTTGCAATCTCTATCAATGGAAGGTTTATCAGAAATGCAATCTTTTGTTAATCAGTATTGTGGAATGCGGCGAACTGCCGAAGCACACGTCAGTTGGTCGAAGGCAATGTATCAAGCCAAAGATGTGATGACCTCGTCGTATTTCTCTATCTATTTTCAGATGTACTAAAAAATCAAGAACACGGAATGTTATTATCTTACTTTGCTGAATTTCTCTCCGCCGTTTCGTCTCAAATTGGTGAATAAAAAGTAGTTCAGCAAGTAGACATGGTAACCTCAAGACCGAACACTGTAAATAACTCAACTGAATAACTATAAGGGAATAATTTGAATTTTAAGATGGAATAATTATCCATTATAGAACCAATATATTTTTTTATTTCGTTATTATGTTCCAAATATTTCGCCTTTAGTCAAAATCGATAGAAAGACAAGCAGTTATCAATCAAATACAAATATCTGGCATTATGTTTAGTGATATACTGATTTAAAATGAACAACTTAAACAAATCATTTCCATAATATTTTCCCCATAAGCCCACGCTTTTCGAAATTGAGTAGGCTTTCGATGGTGTCTGACAAACAGGGCTATTCGAGCTTATTATTCAGAATGATCAATAAACATTCAAAGTCCATGTACATAAATCTGAAACGCTTAAGCATCCGATAAAACTTACCAATTATGCTGATTGCGTTTTAACAGTATCAATGAATAACATTAAATGATTTGAACAGGCTTCATGCTTGATAACAAAGTTTCCGAAAAACCTAATCTTATAAATATCAGAAGATATTTTTAAAAAATACCAAAATGTCATAATTATTCAAAGAGTCCATATATGCATTTTTTTATTTTTTATTACAAGAAAGTACATTGTTATTAGTTATAATTCTTTTTAATTTTTTTTAAAATTCATATGATAAGATTTCGGAAAGAGTTAAGGCTATTCTGTTAGCAGTATTCAATTGAAATTTATTTTTTGCAATGCGAATATTAAATTATGGATATTAAAACTTACACGTAGCTCGTTCCTAAGCTTTAGAAACTTGTATTTTAGTATCTTATTTATTTTTAATTAAAAATTGTTTTATAACTTGATTCTCAAGATGCTCATGAATTGGCTGAATATATATTTGACCTTATGATTTAAATTACTGCATCTATATCTCTCAATGAATTATTTTTTTTTCTTAATGTGTTTCGTGCTGTTAATTTAATTAAAACTATTTATTATAATGTTTAAATTATATTCCTATAAGTATACAAATATTTAAAATAAGCATACCATTTTTTTTTATGACTATTTAATGCTTAAAAAGTTTTTTCTCCGTGTACAATTTTGTTTACATTTCATAAACACAATTGGCCATTTCGAAAAATTAATTTTAAAAAACGAATTGCAGAAAAAAAAAATAGTTTTAATTCACCGATCGGTATAATAATTGGATAGGCAATCGCAGATGGTGAGACCAAAATCATTGTTTATTATATGTTGTTTTGATTTAAATTAATATTTCCCACAGTGATCATTAAAAAATCTAAATTGTTATAATTAAATCTAAAAGTATTATTATACTTTGAGGAATGAAATAGTTTCCTTAAAATTCGTCTTTCTAGTACTATTCGTATTTCTAATATTGATTAAATTAAAATAAACATGGTGTGATTACACCGATTATATGTTATTGTACATAATTAAAAATATATTTAGCACAGCGTTAAATTTTAGATTCAACTTTTCCAATCGTCATTCTGATTTAGTAGATCATGAGTCTAAATTCAGGTTTCTGTTTCCCAATAAATTTGAATTTATAAAGTTTTGTTTTCATAATATTAATGAAATTTATTGTATATGGGTATGAATGTGTTCAAGATGATTTATTTTATTTTTACCTGTCTAAAATTTTCTTGATATTGGTTTTTTACCTATTTTGTTATTAAATAATTTATCTATTAATTTATTTCAATTTGTGATGTACGTATTTTAGCTTGTATTTTTAGACGTACAATAAAAATCCAAGCTTATTATATATATATATATATATATATATATATATATATATATATATATATATATATATATATATACAGCTTGTATTTTTATTTCATGAAAACAATCAATTTGAAAATAAATTTTATGCAATAATTTCCCAATTATATATTATTGCATGAAATTAAAATATTTTATATAAAATATTATAAATTTATAATAATGTTACTGTTAAAATTATAATAATATTTCTCTGTCTAATTGAGCAATTTCATAAGGTTAACTTTTCCATGTGTTTTTCTTATTGAATGAATGAGCCGATTAAAACCAGGATCGGATGAGGAGGGACGATGTTAGTCAATGGGGAAGCCTTCCAGACAAGAGCACTACAAAGGGTTTAGGTAACTGAATCAGCCGAACCCGGTCGTAGCAACATTACACCATGGTAACAGCTGTTCGGTCAATATCCAAATGTAAACAAAGCAATGAGGGGATCTTAAGTATCTAATATTGCAACAGTATAATGCAAATCTAATCATTGCGCTTTGTACGTTACAGGTCTTTTTTTACGAACAACCATATTCTATAAGCGAATCGCTTGGTGAGGAAGCCAGGGCCGAGGGGATTTTGTTCCTCCTTCCGCCCTCCTCCCGTTCTGCCTCTCACTGACGGCGGGCCTGCGAAGTCGACAAAGGGTTGAGCTATTATATTTCATCATACACTTTGATTTGAATAAAATTAGTATAAATCTGTTGAGTTGATAAAATATTACCAAATCACATCTAATCGTTTTCTGTATTTGCATACATATAAAAGACAGGGTTCCTGGACTAACCCATTTGGAGAAAATCCTCAGAAGTTCACAGAGGACTCCATATAACCCACGGTTCCATGGTTCATAGTCGCATGTTGAACCACTGCACAGTAGAGGAGGGTACATTAAACGTCATTAAAGGTAAATTATGCAACAATATTCTATATTAATGGAGATCGATTCAAAAGCAACAGTCGAAATATCATTAAGTCTTATCCTTATTATTTACAGTTTTATTGATTATCTTCAGTGAGTGAACATTGATCTAATAATGTGTAATGATCAAATACTGCATGTTTTATCTTGTGTCGGAAATTATGGTTTACAAGTCCGTTCGGATTCCAGGAAAATATCATAAAAACTAAAAGCGGATAACTGAACTCTATTACGTTCTGACTCGTCAATATTTGCTTTCGATATAAACATATGCAGTGATAAGATCCTTATTGGTTTTGCAGTTACTATCCGAATGCGGAATCATATTCTTACAAATTGAGTCAGGGATGCTACGTCGACAAAGATAGGGCAAAAGCCATCCGAATATGGACCTGTGAGGCGATGGTTCTTGTTGGTCGTTCACCCCGGTGACTACTCATGTTTTCTGGTGAGAGATTATTGTTTGGCAAATTAATTCAATATTATGGAATAGATTATTGTGAAAATATGCTGGGATTGAGATATTGTAAAAACATGGAAGATACAACAGACAGCAAAGACCCCAGTTAGTGTGTGGACCGTTTCCATAGAGCCGATTCAGCGATTCTAAGAGTGATGATGTTGAGTGGAATGGGCTGCCTCTCCTGCTGTCTGACAAAGATTCCAGGCTTGACGGTGTGTATCGAATGACTTACATATTTACAAGACCAGCCTTATTGAGTTATAAAAATGATCGATATCTCTTAATGTCAATGGAGGGAACTTTCATAAATTATAAAACATTTCTTATACATTATTTATTTAATTATATTCCATGGAACCGTCCAAAACCATTCCGGTTTGTCACGATTCCGAAAAATACTTTACACATTTCAAAATGAGCTAAACCTTTCGTTTTTTTTTAAATATTTCATTATAGAAAGAAATTATTTTTCAAGGATGCTTTCTTCTATGTGTTACTTATAATTTCAAGGAAATGATTTAAACCCTTAGAAGTTCAAAAACTTTATTTTTTCTTAAAGAGCACAGTGGTCAAAATGTGTAAAAAAACTCCTAAATCGTAACCCTCTCAAAATGCCGATTCAGGTAAATCACATTATTTTAAAATAGTTCACGTGTCCATTTCTAGAATGGTATTTTTTATATTTGGAAAATGGTATTTTTACACTTATTTTTGCTTAGCTCAAGTTCGTAGCAATCATAAATCATACTCTGGAGTGTGGAATTTGATGTCAAAATTCATTTCTATTAATTTCTCTATGAATATGCAATTGCAAATATGCAAATGCTCTTGGGACATCTATTTGAAATATATGACACTTGTGGTGGTTGAACGACTTTTTTATTTGTTATTTTTTTGCACTTTTTTTGAATTGTTTAAATAGCTTTTTACTTCCCCTTACTCCTTTATTATACTCGGAGATTGTTAGAGGCATTGGCTTTTCATAGCACGAAAAATCTAGCAAGCTTACATAAATAATTTTCTGATCTAATTTCTTATACGGGAGGAAGCAGTCTAATATTAAAATAGAAACGCCACTGTTTTTAACAATCTCCAAGTTCATACCCGCTGAAGCTAGTTGCCCCAGAAAGCCTATTAGATTTTAATAGTCAAAACATTAAAATTTTAATAGTCGACTGCTTCCTCCCGTATAAGAAAATAGATCAGAAAATTGTTTAGGTAAGCTTGCTAGATCAGGGAGGGAGGGAGGGTTCCGCTACGAAAAGCCACTGTTTTTAACAATCTTCGAGTTCATACCCGTTGAAGCTATTAGGTCCAGAAAGCCTATTAGGAATCGTGTGAGGATTGGTGGGTCGGGTAAGAGGGGAGGAGGGGAGGATAAAATTTATACAATAATAATAATAACATAATACAGTAATAACAATATACGAAATAAATAGTAAGGGGAAGTATTGCGATCGTTGAAATTTTCGAATTCGAGTTTTCAATGTAAATACACGTTTTAAGGTCTCATGAGTCGAAATAACCAAATCCCGCAAAATGGTCTGTGTGTATGTGAACAGCCTAGCTCAAAAACGAAAATGTGTACGATACTGAAATTGATGCACGATAATGCAAGTGATGTTGCGGCAACTTTTTCGTCAAAATCGACTTACCGGAAGTGCCACTTTATATAATCGATTTTACACTTGTTTACAATTTTCTCAAAAAACGGTTCTAACAAATTTTTTGAGGCTTGCCTAAATTATTCTTCATAAAGGCCTTTAACTTTTCATTTATGTTGTACATCATCGAGGAAATGCAGGAAAAAAGTTATGATGAAAAGAATATTTTATTTGCGCATAACTTGAAAAGTATGCATTTTATGGTAAATTATGTAAATGATCGTGTGAAAGGTAATTTGATTACCTAAAAAACAATAAAAGAATCATCAAAAGCGGACCAGTATTAGCAAAGATTCAGCGCATCCGACTAACCGGAAATAACTATTATATTGTGGATTTTACAATTTTTTACAATTTTCTCGTAATCGGCTCTGATAATTTTGATGAAACTTGCCTAACGTCTTCTCCTTAAAGGCCTTTAACTTTTCTTGTATGTAGTATATCAAGGAAAAAATGCAGGGAAAAAAGTTATGATGAACAGAATATTTTATTTGCGCTTAACTTAAGAAGCATGCAATTTATAGTAAATTATGTAAATAATTGTATGAAAGTTATTAAATTATCTAGAAAAACAAAACGAAGTATCATCAAAATCGGACCAGTATTAGCAAAGATACAGTGTATTTTATGAGAAGCACAAGACCCTAGATGGATAACCGAGCGCATCCGAAAGGAGAATGCGACCGAACCTTCTCCCACCAATCCGCCATTCTGTTGTAAACAATACGCTCTGTAATAAAGTAATTTAAGAATTCAAAAACGAAAATTAACTTAATAATTTCTATTTATATTATTTAATGGAAAGAAAATGTTTCAATAGAAACTAAAGCGAACCTTTTAAAATGTATTTTCAACTTGACAAACTTAAAATATATAGTGAACAGAAATTGTTGTATTAATATTGTTTAAAAAACGGTTTTATTGTAAGTGGGAGAAGATGTGAAGAAGTGAATGCTGCTGAGTTTATTCCAAGTATTGCTTATGTGAACTATTTAAAATTATATTAAAAAGACAATTATTATAGGACGGTAAGGGAAAGTTGTGTGATTGAGGGCACCGCAGCAGATTTTTTTAAAAGTGTTTATCTTTTGAGCACAGCCAAGCTAAAAGTTCTAACTTGTTTTCTTAACCTATTAGGCTTCTATTTACGTGAGGAAATAGTATCCAGCTGCGTAAATATGCAAACTTTGTTGATATTTTGATTTTAATTCTTAAAAGTATTGTTCTGACTGAGCGTGTCCAGAAAGGAATCTCGGTGGAACGTTTTGTAGAAGTTGTGAAAATTTGCTCATTTATGCTTAGGGTTTTCAATATATATTTCAACTTTTCTACCTCAATTTTTTTCTGAAACTTTCAAAAAAATACACAAAACGTGTGTCTTCTTTCTTTTTTGCTCATCACTTGAAACCATTAATTTGAATAAGTTCTAATATTCATTTCACATTAAATTAAACAAGAGTAAATTACCTACAATTTTGATTCTAAAGATTTTTTTGTTTTGGCTCCTATTTTTTGAAGCGAAATTAAAAGACGCAATGTAGTTCAGTCAAATGGGAACCAGAAAGGGGGTGCAAAGATTTGAAAAAGTTTTAAAAATCTAATCAATCATTTATGCTTTTTGGGGTGTTGATTGTAAGATTCAACTTCGCCAACTCAATGTTTTCCCAAAAACAAAAAAATGCTATCAAGCTCAAAAAATAAATTTCTCCATTTCGTCTCACACTTTTATCATGAAACCGCTGAACTGTGTGTATAACTGGACAGATGGTATGACCTGTTTAATAAGATACATAAGATTCATCTGCATGGTAACATTATTATTTAACCTATTGAGATGCTCCCAAAAAAAAAAACAGAAAGCTAGAAAAAATAATATGGAGAATATTGTACTAGAGCATTCCTGAAATTTCAGCAGGATTGCTCGCTACCAGTGAGGATGTCATCAAAATGCTTCAAGTGGCAACCGATGCTCTTGTTAATAAATTAAAGACAATCCAAAAAATTAATTCTCAATCCTCGCATTGTAATTAATATAGCTGCGCAATTTTTTTAAAAATTTACATTCCACTATGTTTTATATTTAAGTTATATCAGATATAAAAATATATATTAATAATGTGCTAAAAGTTTTTAAATGATTATTTTTTAGTAAAATTATATTTTATTAATGTTCATATAATTTTTTTTAACTGTCACTTTTATTTGCCAATTATTTTCCATATCTTTTGAATTATATCTTGAACCGTTTATAGAATATTAAACATCTTTATTGAAATATATATTGAAGTATATCTTGAAACTTTTATTGAGTCGGGGTATGCTGCATATTCGATTCAGCGTTAAATAATTCATAAAACCAAACCTCCTACTGTGTTATTCAGAAAAAGACAAGATAAGAGGCTAGTTTTCGCAAAAAGGGCGAATTTTCGACCACTATGCTATTTTTCGAGCCGAATAGGTCATTTTTCAGTTCAGTATCTATAAATTAAAATTGTGACATATTTTATACATTCTTATTTTCTTTTAATTTTGTTTTTACATTGTAATAATTTATAAATAAGTAATTAATATAAATAATTATAAGTATAAATAAGTAATAAATAAATAATTATAAGATGTAATAATTACATCTCATAACGTTATGAGATAACATATGTATCACATTAAAATTGTTAAATAAATCGCAAACTACTGTATAAGTACCTAAACAGTTGTACTTCCTCACTGTGTTATTAACAGGGAAAAATACCTACACAAACCTACACGATATGGAAATTCCACTCATACCGACAATACTTTATCAGTAGACAATATCAGCTCACTTGCTGACCACAAAAATAAATGAGACACACTGAAGCATTCACAAATAATGTAAATAACTACAATTTATTCAAGGTATTAAGGCTTGGCTATATCGGTATGCCATCTTCGGGTTATCTATTAGTTATTATTAAGCCTTTACTAATATAATTTATTAAATTTAAAGTCATAAAAATATTAAGATCTAGATTAGTTGGACTGAAAAAGGGGTTGTGGATCACTTCCAGGCGGAGTCCAGGCATGGGTTATTTTCAGTCTCATATACTAGGTCACGATGCCTCATGGTAACTTGAGTATCTACTAACATAACTTTAATATGTATATAGTATTAATGTTTATCATCTATATATATATATATATATATATATATATATATATATATTTTACTCATTAAAAATTACAGCGCCCTACTTGCATTAACACGTTTTTCAGAGAGAGTGAATGATATGTTTGAATTACTGTAATGTTTAAAATTAACTTTTCAATTAAATCAGCATAATTCTATTGGTAGGGCAATTGGCAGTGATAAATCAAAATGTACTGAACTTCTAATTACAAAGTTTATATGTTATTTTAAAACAGTAACACAACTGTGAGACGTGAACTGTAGTTAATGTGTAAATTGTATTGAAAATCTATCTTTCTTGTACTAATGTTATATATATTGAAATAATGCTTTAAATAAATGTGCTGCGCGCATCACAGAACTTTCACTTCCCACTACGTAACGTAAATTTTAAAAGATTAAATTTAATTTCCATGATAATTCATTTTAGTTTTCATGCAAACATTTATTTTAGAAATAATATACAATTGAATTGTGAATTTCAAAATGGGTTCATCTCCAAAATTTTTTTTTTAGGAAACCTGTATATTTCTTATTGAGCCATTAGATTTATTTGAACGGATTTTATTTTCTTCGGGTAATTCATCTTTATAACAAACAGATATCAGCCGTTCTCGCTCAAAAAATATCGGTTTGTATGAGCAAAAAAAAAAAAAAATAACACCTTTATACTAAAAAATAGCATTATTAACATTTCCAAATTAACAATTCAATTGAAATCATTATCTACAGCTATCACTTAAGTTAATGCAACAAAATTAAACCTTTAATTTAGAGGAAGCAATTTGTTTCGAAATTGTTGAACGCATTCGAAATTTTTCTCGATCGCAATACTATACCTTATTTAAGCAAATGTGAGGTTGACATTCCTCACGATATTCTCGCTCACGATAAATCGAGAAAAAAAATTGGAAATGGTCTAAAAATGGAATATTGATGACGTAAGCACCAAATACTAACGATTCTCAGTCGTCACTCTGGCCTAAACCAATGCTAGAATATTTTAAAATATATTGTAATTATAAAGGCTTTGCTAGTTTAATAAAGTCCTACTCTAAACGCTAAAGAATAAAATAAAAAAAAATATATTGTTATTTGGGGAAAAATCGCTTCATGTGTTTTCTGTAAAGTTTGCTAATGGCGCTTACTCCTTTTTCAAAAAACGACGTCGTTATATAAATAGCTAAGCGAAGCGTCAACCTCACATTTGCTTTTCCTTCTGTAAGACCCCTTAGAAGAATTCATTATTCACAATACGTCGGTGGCTTCATTTCATTATGAAAACTAAAAATTGACTGAAACCAAATGGATGCAATCTTCTTCCACCTTTTTTTTTGTATTTTTTTTTTTTTAAGAATCCACATTTTCTTGCCTTTCAGCAGGATTAGCTTTAGCAGATGCGCACGTTGATGTTGGTAATAATCATATAAGCTCGACGCCAGAGCGCCTTCTGAGGATCAGGTTCTCATTTCCTATAAGTTCGGTCCTCTACAGTTTTCAAAATGTTCTTAGTGGTACGGGTAGTTTTCTTCTTTGTTCTCCTTAAGGACGTTGAGTCAGGTTCCTTTGCCCCCTAAGGCGGTCCAGTTCAACATGATATGCTCAGCCTTCTGTGGAACTCCGAATTTGGGGCATAGGGGTCAATATCCTTTCCAAGGTCATAAATCTTAGAGAAGAAGCCCCCCGCCTCGTGAGGAATTGAGAGATCCTGTACTCTGCTTCTTTCACATCTTCTTCAAAAAAAAAAAAAGTCAACAACAGTATTTTAGGTAATGTATTTATATATATATATATATATATATAACATCTCATAACATTAAATCATTTTATTGACTCATTCCATTAAAAATCAGAATCAAATATTTGCTTCACCTAAAAGCAAAATTTCGTTCGAAATTTGCCACCATCTAAGTTCTTCCGTCCGGGGCGTTCCACTTTGCCTCCCTCCCTTTTTAGATTGGGCCCTGCCTGTGATACTTTTAAAGGTGGTCTGTTTCCAAGTATCATCTACCGCCGCCACTCTCGGCCACGTATCCTTCATTTACATTATGCTATTCCTTTATGGCTCTAGTAGGTGGATTTATATCAAAACATCCTCCTGTCAAAACTTGATATTTAATATGGGTTCAATATAGTCATGCAGCTTTTATACTTATAATAACTATGTTTGTTGAGAAATTCATTGACAGTCTTATTCTTAATTTAAAAGGTTTATACAAATTACCGTCCACTATGCTAATAATTCAAGTCTAATATTGTTGGATTTAAGGTTTTTTTATTCAACGATCGCTTTATCGTACAGCTCTAGACTATTCCAGAGACTGAGACAAAAGATAAAACGTACGAACTACTTTAACAAGGAAGTTTGCGTGTGATGGAACACTTTTCAATTGAGTAAATAGTTACACCTAATCATTTTATCATCTTTTATTACTTTAAACTTAGTTTGAACCGGCGAATATCTTGGTTCTTAGGCTGGTTTCGATCCACCGTAATAACATCTATAATATTAATTTTTAAGAAATGTTAGTAATAATAATAATAATAATAATAAAATTCTTTATAATAATAAAAATCGTTATGGGGACAGCCAGCAATACTTGAAGACGTGTTCAATGATTTTCCTGTATTGTTTACGGTGGCAACTCTGGCTTGAAGGTACCTAGAATTGTGGTTCTACGCACTCGTGGGAAGCCCAATGCTTCAAGACTCTTGTTCTTCAGTTCCCTCGAAACGTTATAAATTCTTTATTTAGTCTGAAACACTCTTCTAGAGGATTGAAGGTAAGACGAACGAAGGTATCTTTGTTCTCTAAATTGTGACAACGTGACAGCGTTAATTTCATTAAATTCAACAAATCTATAACTAGAAGTGCTTTTTGGGCAATTTAAAATTTCAGAACCGTTAATGGAAGAATATCTTTTAATCCACAAATTTCCTTTTATATTGCTTTATTTTTGTAGGACAACGTCGTTATCTTTTATATATTTTTTTTATCTTAATAACTTATTTATTAATAAACCTTATGATGGATTGCACGATAACCGACTGTATAAATTTATATTTTCCTTACAAAATTAAGTACTGTAAAAAAAAAAAATTATACAGAATATTGAGTATTTATTTACTGGTTGACCAGTAAGGCTATAAAGGATGAGATGGCCGGGTGGCGGAAAACATTCCTTACAAACATTTGGAACTGTCAAGCCCTGATGTCCTGCAATATGGGTCAAAACGCTGGTTTATAATAAATTGCTTCACTATTTTGAGATCTATTTCTTGACTATCGCTCGGACCATCTTATCCTTCAATATATAGAATAAATTTAGAAAAAGTTGAGTAAGACATTCACGGATTCACGTGTATATTAAGGGTTTATATTATGCACTGATTGAGTCTCAGGGTACATCTGCTATATGAACTCATTTCTATGAAGTTTCGAAGTATTTTAAAAGTTATTCCCTTATTGTAGTGATATTATAACCTTCATTGAAACTGACTCTTAGAGAGATGTTGCATTAAGCATTCTTTATTCTATCTCTCTGTCGCCAATAAACATTGTGCGATTTTCGATTATTCAATGACGGATAGTGTTCTCCAGCCGTTTCTAATTCCAATCCAGATATTTCGAACTTAAATATATTTAAAATAATTATAATATTTTATTAGAATTTCGTTATTTTCAGAGAAATATGAACGGTTAACAGGTTTTTATTAATCATTTAAAAAGAAAAAAAACAGTGAAAAAAAAAATGTATTTGTCAGCCAATCAATACACGCCCTCGGTGTTATACCCATTTGATGACGCGCTTACTATTAAAGGCTAATCGAAAGAGTAGTGGATAAAAAATTAAAGATATAACGATGAGAATTTTTATCGTTTGGATCTTTTGAATTATTGTGAAATGGAATAAATAATCCAGATTAATGTTAAAATAAAGAAAACGATGTTCAATCATTTCGCAAGTTCATTGTTTATATAGGTATTTATACTGTATTTTTTGTGTATATATTTGAAACAAGAGTTAATTTATTATTTGATGAAATAATCACTACTTCCGTAATAATATGCGAATTAAGCTGGACAAGTGATTTTGATACATTTATTTTGATGGATGAAATTCTTGGAAGTAGTGAAACTGGTTTGCTCTACTTTTTGTGTCTCGCGTAATTTTCTTTCTGTCTGCAAGCTAACTGATTGCCCATTAGCACAAAGAAAAAAATGTTGCTGGTTTAGTTTACAATGGCTTCAATAATTCCTAATAATATAAATTGATATCAATGACATTTCAACTATCAACTAAACAATAACGATTTGCTCTAAAATTTATATACTTAAAATAAATAAGTATATAATATATAAATATATTAAGTATATAAATTAAACATTTATATACTTAAAATTTTATTGACGATCAGTTATTCAGATGTCAGCCTCTGTGCCTGTCACCTCTCCATGCTAGGTTCTTTTCTCTTCTCGTACTCTTGGTCATGAAAGTATCTATGTTGTATATCCGTTTCTAGTTATACCCGTTTAATTTGGAGTTTGTCCAAACTTTTCCAACGAAAAATATTGCTAGTTATCTTTTATCACTGAGCTTTTAATATTTCAAAATTATTCCGTTTAATTTCACTAAGTAATTTAATTTCAGCAATTGAATCCTATAGCCCAGCTTATCGATTAGTTAACTCTAGACATAGCCACAAGTTTAATCGATATTGTCAGGGCGACAGCGCGTTACACCTTGTTTACCTGTCTGATTTAGATCTCCCCATACTGTCCAATAAATCTGTTTACACACAATGATAGTAAGTTATTAAAACTATTCAATATAACATCTATACATGGATAAATAATTTAAGGTAATTTTGAAATTTACTTTTTTTTTATAAATTTTGCCAAGCCAGGATAAAATAACTTTAGCATTACCTCAATTTATGACGATGACATTATCTCTGAGGCTCATTTAAATCATAAATATAGAAATAAAATATGAAAAAATACACATTCTTACTTTTAGTGTCATTGGGACAGTTAAAGTTAATTTTATAATTAATGTATACATTATACTAATTTCAATAAATAAGACATTTAACAAGTGTAGATAACTTGCGGTGTTCAGTCAGTATGAAATTTTCTTCATTTAATTTATGAAGTTCTCTTCACTTGTTAAATATTTTTTTAGCATATAATATATTATTGATGTATAAATGTATACATATATTTATTTTATTTTAGTATTGTTATTTTTTTAATTCCTTATTTTCTATTATATACCTGCATAAATCTATTTTTACATCTTCATTTATCGTTATCTTTATTTTTATATCCTATAAACTACCTTTCATAGAAGTATGGACACTCTGTAGCGTTATAACTTATGATGCGCCATCAAACCACAAACATTTAATTTTTTCCGATGATATGAGCTGATAGCCTTTCTAGATCTAATGTGAAAATGAATGAACGAGTTTCGGTGGAGAGAGAGACCCACAACGGGGCATTAAGTGATACTTGAAAATAAATCAAGTAAGCGGCAAGGATTCTGATAACAAACTGAGAGCTCAAAATTTTCTTTAATGTGAACAAATATCTTAAAAAAGGCATCGAGACATTGCTGGACGTAAAAGGATTACGATTTATTTATTTTGTAGTTTTCGGCCCAATTAATCCTTGTGATAAAAAGCTATGATAGTGACTTTATTATTTTCTTTCAAAACAATAATATTGTATAATGAGTTAATAAAGGGTCAGATACAACATTTACTGTGAAAATTATGGTTATTCACAGTGCAACTAAATTTTTAAAGGTGTACTCACTTCCATCAGCAGTTGTGTGTATCTTATGTGTTTCATTATCTACTTAAATTTATATTTTTACAATTTTCTATTATGTATATAAATATATATAAACAAAGTAATAAATAAATATATACATGTGTATAATGCAAATCATTATCACATTGTAAATCATACTGATCAGTTGCGCACACAGGAGAAGGATTGGGAGATATATCTCCCCCGAAAAATACGAAAAAAAAAGTTTGTATTCTACCTTATTAAATTAATATTCTACTAAGGAAAATATTAATATACCAAAATTAATCATATATTTTATATGAAATTGGTTGGTTAGTTGTGGTACAACTCAGCAGAAATTCAATTTAATTAATTGTATGTATACACACACACACACACACACAAACACACACACATATATCATTAAAGTTTTTATGTGAAAAAAGATCTGTTCGAAATTGACAATAAACCAATTTATTTTAGTTTGTTGACGTCCGCATGATAGTATAGAAAGCTCAATCTAATTATTGATTGATAAATTATTTGCCACTTCTATAATTTTGTTTTTAGAGAAAACTAATTTCGAATGTTATATATTCATCTTCAGATCTAAAAACACACAAAAATTCAAAAATCAGTAATTCAAAATACAGTTCGCTATTGTTGTACATATTAAATTAAATGTAATATAAATTAGTATTATAAAACATTTATGAAAAATTAAATTCATTATTCATGAATGTTTTATAATACAAATTTATATTACATTTAATTTAATATGTTTAATAATAGCGAACCGTATTTTGAATTCCTGATTTTTGAATTTCTGTGTGTTTTTAGAACTGAAGATGAATATATAACATTCGAAATTAGTTTTCTCTAAAACCAAAATTATAGAAGTGGCTAATAATTTATCAATCCACAACTTATTTTAATTTCTTATATTGCCAATGAACTCGGCTACTAATTTTACATATCATCCCATCATACGTATCATCTCCCTGAAACGGCCTTTGTCCCTTACAGGGCGACATTACGTTGCTGTTGGATGCATTTCGCTAAGAATCAACCGAGCATGGAGACTAGTTCGCTTTTACACGATCTTCAATGGCTTGGCAATGAATCACCTCCCAAGGTCTGATTTACTATTTACTACAGTAATGCATATTCCTAGAAATACCGCAAGAGCGATACGGTTGGAACTTTTCCACTGGTATATGTTTCGCCGCCGCTCAGGTGAGTCAGAACCAGGGAGTTGGGGGTTCCCACCGCCATACCACCCCCCTTCCATTCACTCCATCGTACTTAATAAATACGGCCCTAAGACGGACACTTTATAATGTTTCAGGAGGAGAGATGTGACGAGGCCTCACCGCTCACAAAATGTGCGCCAACGACAATCAACCCGAAACCTACCAGCCTCTGTTGAACAGGTGAACAGGAGTCAATCAATACAAGTGTGTCTCAGGAAGGGCATGGGCACTACACCATTTTCATTCCAGAAAAAGGATTCGACAAAAATTGTGTGCATGCCTTTCCTGCGCTATTAAAGAGGTCATTATCAAGCACCATTGCATTTTATTTCAAAAGTATAAAAGTAACTGCAAAGAAGTAATTATTCAAAGTATATATATTGATAATGGCCTCTTCTGTCTCTCCTGCTATTATGCAAAGTGTATTTTTAACTATTTTTCTTAACTTAAGCTTTTAACAATAAATTATAAGGGTTTAAACTTTTTATAAAATTATTATCATTTGCTATTTTATATATCGACCTCATTTTTTTAAAAAGGCTTAAGCGCCAAAAATTCGAAATTTAGATTTCAATTTATTATGGGACGTAAATACCACCTCTATCGATTCCCACTCACGATATATCAAAAAAAAAATTGGAAATGGTTTAAAAATCGATTATTGATAACTTAAGTGCCAAATACAAAAGACTCTCAGTCGTCACTCGTGAAATTGAACATTAGAATATGATTCTATTCCTTAAGAAAATATCCTCCGAAAGCAATAAATTAATAACTCTGAACTTCACATTTTCTTCTAAAAACTAAATTTTTTGTTTTAAAAATTTCATTGTTCCCAATAATAAGGGTAATAAACCTTATTATTTATTCAAAGAGGTTACTCGTTTTTTTAAATTCCTGAAAGTGGTATTTTAAAATGATTAAATTAAGGTTATCAAATAATAATTTGGTTCTATCCATTTTATGCCTTTTTTTTCTTTCGTAGATAATGAGTCATCGATTTATTTGATTTGTTAAAGGATCTCGCTGAGAAAAGGTTACGAACTAAAACATTGCGTTTTCAATTGATTTATGTTTTTAAATTTAATAATAAAAAATTATGGAGTATTGCCCTTAAGTCTCTTGCATCTTATTTGTATCTATGTAATAAGACCTTATTTTTGTTTGACAAATTGAGTATCTACATAATCACAGCTGGACAGTAGTCACAAAAAAAATTATTTACTTTCTGAGATTAACCTGCGTGTAACAAGTGGGAAGCTCTTTCTCGGGTATACTGTAAAATCGCGACAATAAATAAAATAAAATTATAATAATAATAAATAAAAAAAAAATTAAAATCCAGACCCAGTGGTGTAAAATGCTGTAATAAAACCTTTTTGATGTAAAGCAGTGAGACTCGATCTGTCAGTCACCCAAGAAAGTTGAAGCGAGAAGTTTCAAAGAAAAGACTACCGCATGATAACAGGAGCTGTCTAAAATCATGGCTTGCTGACATCCAGGATCAAGAAGAGGAAGCTTATCAGTACCTGAGGATATGAAGGCAAGGGACTGTACGTCAGGGCGCCTCTGCATAAGTATGAATGCTGCAGAAGATGGCAAAAAATCGCCAAAAAATTATATATATTTTTTTTATCGTTTTGTAAAAATAATAAAAAAAATTTAACATAATTTTTAAATTTATGAAATGAATTCGCGTCATGCAATAAACTATTTCCACTGAAATAAATATCTATACGTCAATCAAAACAAAGGAAAGCGATCAAGGTCACTGATTTGCATATCTTTCTTATGTAAGTCGATAGTACTGCAGTTACATTACATTACAAATCGATCGTCTTATGGTTAATTGAAATACAAACAACTTTTATATAATTCTCGTTAATCAACTCATTGATATTTTACTGTAACAACATCAATAAAACAAAATCAAGTGGTGGATTCGAAGCAGGTATAAAGAGATTTTTTTTTTATTATTCACAATTGTTATATGTTTTTGCTGATAAGGGGATAAAAAAGAAATACGTTTAATAGCGAGAAATGAGTAATAAAATTATTTGGAAAAAATAAACAGATGAGCACAAACTTTAAAAAGCAACTAAAAATTCATGACATGAATGTTCGAATCAGGAATTAAGTCAGGAGTATGTAGAAGTAGAGAAAACACATATTGCCTTAATTTACAACGAATAATTACGTCTCTGAATTTGTTTTAAGAATTCTAACTATGGCATAGAGATTGCTATTTCTGTTTCTTGAATAACTGCCACAAGCTTTCTAGCCATACTTTTAATAAGGTTTCGATACAAAATCTAGAGATTTTCTCCCATGTTTTCACTAAATCTGTTTCTTCCTTTTTCTTTACTTTCTTCCTACACTTCAGACGAGTTAATCCCAGAAAGATACCATTGGATTTAAGAAAGGGCTACGAGCTAATCATCTTAAACTCTGACTTTAACTAATTGGAGTATTGAGATGCTGTACATTTTTCTGAGTGTGGTGGTATATTATCATTCGAGAAAATAACCCATTTTTTCAAGTATTTCTCTTATTGTTGGAATAAATAAAAGTACGAGACCCAAAAAAGATCAAGTTTAAAGTATATGATGGAATAGCTTACTATTTCAGTTACCACTAAGCACCTTTTTTTCAAGCTGTACGTTGAAATTAAAATCACCTTTCTTTCTCTCTTTGAAGTTCATCATAATCAATATACTGTCAACCATGGCTGCTCTAGGTTTTCTGGCGCACTTGGCGAAAACGCTTGAAACACACCAACGGTTGACGCCCCGTTAGCGGTATCCCTATCATTTACCAACATTATGAATAAAGCATCCGTGATGATTCTAGAAGGACCCATCTGCGGATTACCTTATTTTTTAATAAGATACATTATTAAAGACAAAAATTAATAAAATATTTTTGCATCTCAAGCATTGTCCAGAAACGTATTGTTCGTAAAAGAAATACTCAAAAGAGCATTCAATGAAATCAGATCAAAGAAGATCAAAATCAATCTCATAAACAAAATACTACTTTATTCGCTTTCTTGAGCGCATGGTGGAAGTACACGCCTGTACAAATTGAAGCAAGGACAAGACCTTCTCAATTAAGTAGATTCGTACCTTAAGAAATTTATTTGTGGATAATAAATGACGCGAAGGATATTTTTGATGTTACATTTAAACGCATATCATCCTTTTGGACTACAGAATAAATTGTATTTTTACGACCTACATAAGTGTGTAAATAGCTATTTAGTATTAATCATAATAACATTAAGTAATCGCTAAATTGCTATTTTACTTCAATTTCAAATGATTGGATCAAAATGAAAAAGAACCGAAAAGGATATGGCGATTAAGATTAAGAGGAGGTTAAAGTCCCTGAAGATTTAACTCCACAATGAGTATACCGTATCTGGAAAGTAGATAAAGAGCAACCTTGATTTGAAGTTATCCAGTTTGTGAATGAATACTACGAGAATCGATGAATGAATAAAACAAGAATCTAATTAGAGATTGATAAATTATTTGCCCCTTCTATAATTTTGTTTTTCTTGAAAACTAGTTTCGAATTGTATCCTTTAGTTCAAGATTTAAGTACATTATATCAAACAGAAAAGTTTGTATTGGTTTGTTCTCGCACTTTGATAGTTTGTATATATTATTATATATAAAACTTTTCTGTTTGATATAATCTAATTAAACCTTAAACTGAAGGTGAATGTATAAAATTCGAAACTAGTTTTCAATAAAAATAAAATTATAGAAGTGACAAATAATTTATCAATCCCTAATTAAATTGATCCATCTATACCATCACGCGGACTTCAACTGAATACGAGAATCAATGAATGGATACTACAAGAATCGATAACAAGCACGCACTATTATTAAATAAATTATTATTAGAATAAAGATAGCATTCGACCCTTCAGATTAATTTATCATCTGCATCAACTACTGTCATTGGTGCTATTATTGCCATTGATTGCTACGTAATTGAAAATTAATCATCCTTTCAAAAGGTGTTGATTTGTTATTTGTTTATTATCTATCTACAATTTTAATTATATTTTTATTCTAAAATCTAAAACCTTTTTTTTTTTTTTTGTAATGAGGCCATGAGTAAGATATACTCTAATAACACTACGGAAATATTCTAAGGAGATAAGATTTGTAAAATCATTCAATCTTCAATGTCAAGATTGTTATGAAGGTCCTTTTACTTCATACCTAACGTTTTCTTTAATCTCTCGTATTCCGATTTTACAAAAAGAAAATATTATATATATTCAGTACAGGCCTTAGACATTTGGTGCCTCCGGGCAATTACGTCATAAGCGCGCCTTTCATCTTCCCAAAAATTAGAATGAATGAATAATAATAAACTGTTGTGCATCACCTTATATTTGCTCTGTATTTCATTTAATATATCTCTAATTCAGTTGCTTTTATCAATGGGCTAAAATTAATTTATCCCAGACGCTTTGTATTTTTGTTATAATCAAAAAATATTGATATATTGGTAATATCGGTATAAAGATATCGATATTTAAAAATATCGTATATATTTTTACAAAATTAAAAAAAAGTCTAAACAAATTGAAAGAAGATTAGGAGATAATCTGTTTCTTGATATTTATATTCTGCTGGAAATAAACTTAATAAAAACAATATCTTAATTATATCAGTACAAAAATATTTCAAAATATCGTTAATTCTTTAATTAAAAAAAAAAAATTAAACGATTCGGAAGGAGATTAAGAGATACATACATAACCGGCGCAACAACTCGTCACCGAGTCAAGGCCGCCTCAAGTACCCTCCGTCAATTGGCTCTGTCCTGTGCAGCAGTCCTCCAGTCCCGCACGCTGAGAAGAGTCCTAGCATCTTCAGCCACACCATCCTTCCACCTTACGTTCGGTCGTCCCACTCTCCTTGCCCCATAGATCTCTTTTGTGGCCACCTTCTTCGGAATCTCGCCATCATCCATTCTGGCTAGATGGCCAGCCCATCGAAGTCTTCCCAATTTTATGACTGTGGAGATATCGTTATCTTCAAAGTGTCCATACAATTCCAGGTTCTTTCGTCTTCTCTATGTCTCGCCTACTTTGATGGGTCCGTATATCCTCCTCAATATCCTCCTTTCGAACACCAATAGCCATTTTTCATCAGCCTTCTTAATGGCCCATGCCTCCGAGCCATAAATTAGAAGTGGACGTACTATAGTTTTGTATAGAATGATTTTTGTCTTCCTTGACAGATATCGGCTCCTGAAGGTTTTTGATAAACTGTAGTAGCACCTGTTAGCGGTTATTATCCTACGCTTAATTTCTTGGGAGATATCGTTTTGGGAGTTTATTTCGCTTCCCAAGTAGATAAAGTTGTTGACCACCTGGAATCTATACTGTCCTACCTCGAAGTACTCCTCGTGGTTTCCTAGCCCTCCAACCTGCATATACTTTGTTTTTTTGCTGGTTTAATTTTAATCCAACTTTTTTGACAGCTTCCTCGAGGGCAAGAAATGCTTCCCTTAGGGCAATCTGAATTTATATTGCCGAGCATGGCCGAGTAATGCTGAGGAATGTAGCGTCAGGAAAGTTTTATGTGTGTGTCAGTGTAATTGAGTATAATTTTATTTGAATTAGCATATGATAAATAAAAAAGAATCATGAAATAGAATATTTTAAATTAGGAAAAAATACTTTTAATTAGTAAAAAATATTTTTATAGAAACTGTAGGCGAGACTAAAAAAGTGGAAAACAGGTGTACTGAAAACAGAAGCCACAGAATCGAGAAGCAAGCCCGATAAGAGAGATTAAGAATAAGGAGATAGATTACAAATAATTAGTACAGATAAAGAGAAATGAAATACACATCAAACCAATGAAAGAGAGATGAAGAAAAGCTATGAAGGAAGATCGATAAGTGAGTTAAAAGAGCAAAAAGAAAAGAAGAAGATAGTAAAGAAACAGGCAAGAGAATCATGAAGAGTGAGGTATACTCCAGGATATTTGAAAGGTTACATACTTGCTTCTAGGAATAAGAAAGTAAAAAAAAAAGAGGGGATGTTATTTGACATATGAAGATACTTATTACAAACATATGTTTCAATGAGATGTATAACTAGTTTTGTGACTTATATTAAATAGAAAACGTTAATTCACTGGTTTAATTTTATTACAGTCGTTATGAATTCGTAAGTATGTTTGCCTTTTATCGATGTCAATCAATGTTCCTTTGTTGAATTTTTAGAGAATGTTCAACTACACTATTTAGATATTGGCAGTGTATTCATGACAACTTAAAAACTATGACATTCCGAAATAGGATATGCTAAGAATTCTAGAAGAGACCAGCCTCGAATTGAGACTGTTATCGACTTTATTACTCTGCATGTTCATCAAAATATGGAAGCATCGATTGGGAAATAATAAATACATTTACTGAGATAATGCATTGAATTATTTTTTGGTTTATTATTTTGAATAACTAACCTGTGTAACCGACAGAAAAAAAAAAAAAAAAAAATGCGTTCAAACTTTGAGGTTCTACGTTTCAAAATTGATAGAAAACATTTCTTTTTTTAATAGTTAGTGGAAAGGTAATTGAATTTCCTGCAAAACAAAACAAAATAATCGAAATTGGCCCAGTATTAGTAGAAATATAGCGTATCGAACTTTGTAAACACGTTTCATAAACCATTTTGCATATACTTTCTGATGTTTCTATGAAAATCTGTATATCTTTGTTTACTAATTTGATAACTCGAAAACTACACATCTCCCGGAATATTCCAGATGCTTATCCGAAACATAAAAATAAAATCTTAATCCGACTAATATTAGTGAAGATATAGCAAACATATTTTGTAATGTACTCTAGCCCGCAGCAAAAGTAAAGCTGTGTGAATGAACACACCAGGTATTTTTGATATATAACTATTTGGAAATAATAAACTATTGTGTAATAATTTGCATAATTTTTGGCAATGCCTACCGAATGTTTTGCTGAAATTCTACCTGTACATCCATAGTGCGTAGCTAAGACATTACAGAGACGCCCTTGTTGCTTTATTTAATTAAAAAAGAAATTGTTTCAAAATTGTGTTTAATTTGAGAAAGAAAGCTGACTTTACATAAACGCTTTTCATTAATTATATTGGAAAAAAATAGGACAAGAAACTAAAAACATATTCATATTCATCAGTGGTGTACCAATATACCATGATACCAGAATACCATCAGTAAATCTTGTCAGCCAACTCTGCCATGACCCTATTCCCGTTGAATCTTACGTCATCTTATTAAACCGAAGAAAAGGAAGGTGGTTTAACGTTAATATTATTCATAAATTATATTGAGGGAGGAAAGAGGGGGAGGGATGGAAAGGAAACTATCACAATTATAGAGGAAGGGTCAAGTAGCATATTTTCAAGGCGTTTTACTAGATTTAGTATCTCTTGGAATACTTTTTATTCCTGCGATTCCTACAAAGTCGGAGGATTACAAAAATAATAAAATTTATTATTTACAACTGAACCGCTTAATAGAGTTTCGATTATACTGTACAAACATATTCCATGAAAGCGTTTCAAGAACTTACGAAATCATGAGATATTTTAGTCATGATATTGAGCTAAGATTAGGTCAAACAAACCTTTTTGGTCTCCTCAGGCGACAGTGAGTCATTGATCAAATAAATGATAAGTATAAATACTGCTGCGCTATCAATAACTAATTTTAGTAAATTGTGATCAGTGTGAGTTGGTGTTCCAAAGGTAGGAGGAACTAGGTTTCAGCGTTTTAAATTTCAAGTAGGTCTCATGGTTCTTTATTTTTTACGGTTCTGAATGTTTTGCATTTACTTTATAATGAATCTAAATTCTCAAAGCCGATTTTCTTTATAATTTTACAAACACCTTCTCGACAAAAGTATCGTCTAAAGTCGTAGAGCGTGTTTTTTTTTTTCTAAATTAGAGGTATGTGTTTCAACTGAATAATTTTTTGCTTTGATTAAACAATTAAATAATTTAATTTAATACATAGCCTCCACTGTAATGTAATGTGTGAAGTTGCTGCCTTTGAAGCATGGTGAGAAGGGTTCGATTCCCGAATAACTAAGGATTTGCTAATGCAGTTGATGTTTAGAACGGAATCACTTGGGCTTTAAAGGATAACTAGATATTTGATTTACATAATGATTTTTGAGGCCTTACGTATTATGTGCTAATAATAACCTATTAATGGATTGTTATAGGAGTCGAGTTTCTCCTATTTTATTGTCCAGATGTGTGAGCCTTCAGTCATTCTTGTGCGTTCAATAGTTTTTTTTTTCCTTTTCTGCATCCAAATCCGTAACTTCCAAACTTTCTTTATTATTTTTACTTCCTTGTACGCAGTAAAGTATTATAATCACAAAAATTTAATGTTTTCAGATTTTAAAGGAAATGTCCATTTTGACTAGTTTCATCGTGACGTCTATACGTACGTTCGTACAGACGTATTAGTTCGTGCGTTTGTTCGTATTTCACTCTCACATAACTCAAAAACGGTTGGCCGAAGGAAATTAAAATTTTGTATTAGGGATTTTTGTAACATCTAGTTGTGAACCTCCCTTTTTAGTCCTACATGATCACCGAGAGTGATAATTTAGAATATCATAATATAGAAGATCATAATAGATTTTCACAAAAAAAATATAATGCAAAACTTCTTAAATTTGGTATATAAGATTTATGTACTAATATGAATAACATAATAGATTTTGGTTGAAATTGGCAAACGGGAAGTTGTACTTTACTTGAAGGTCATACTAGACTTTCATCAAAACTTGTATTAAAATATAATATAAAACTTCTCAAATTTGGTACATAAGACTATATACTAATGTAAATAGCATTCAAAATTTTGGTTAAAATTCGCAAACCGAAAGAGGTACGTTACTTAAAAGTCTTAATAGGCTTTCATCAAAAATGATATTGAAATATAGTACAAAACATCTTATATTTTGTATCTAAAACTTTTATATCAATATAAGTAATATACTAATTTTTTTTAATTAGCTAACCGGAAGTGGTACTTTTACTTAAAGATCATAATAAACTTTCATCAAATATTATATTACAATATATTGCAAAGCATCTCAAATTTGGTATTAAGACTTATAAATTAATATAAATAACATACTATATTTCTATTGAAATTGGATAGCCAGAAGTGGTACTTTATCTGAAACTTTTTTTTGTTTTTTTAGCTACTGCCTTCTTAGAAGGGAGGTATACGAATCGTGTTAAAAATCGCAAACCGAGATTCTTATGGAGAAGCACGTTTAAAAAATGGTGTGTGCGGATGTTAATGCTAATGAATGGACGCCAATAGACGTTGCGACGCCGAGTGTCGTCTTTAAGATACTGCTATCTTCAGAAACTAGTAACCAAATTCAGGATCACTTTTTGAGCCACCGATTTATAAGTTAATAGGCGTACAAGGAAGTCATGCGGTGTCCACATCGTATGTTTTTACTTTCACTTTCCTATATATAAAATATATGTTTGCTAATGTATATATTGCAATTGTGAAAATTTTCGGATCCAATTCTCACCGGAAATACACATTTTAAGGTCCTCTGAGTCTAAATAAGCAAGTCTGTCTGTGTATGTGAACAGCCTAGCTCAAAAACGAAAAGTTGTGTTAAACTGAAATTACGTATTTAAGGAAGATGTTGACTGAGATGTTACAGCAACTTTTTTGCCAAAATCGATTTACCGAAAGTACTATTTTTTTTTTTTTTACATTTTTCATTTTTTTACCGTTTCTCGAAAACGATTCTAACGATTTTGATTATCAAATTATCCATCAAATGGTCTTTGATATCAGCTATGTTTTATTCTCGTTGAAATAGACTGACAGTGATTAAAGGCCGAATTTTCAAAATGGCTCCCTCTGAATTAAATGTTCAATTTTGTTTATTTGAAATAATTAACCATCTCTCATTGTTAGTAGTAATAAAAATGGATAAATATAAACTAGGAAAGAATTTGACTGAAGGGAAAATATTTTACCAAGTTGAAAACAAATTTCCGTTGTAATATATAAAAGTTGTAACATATGAGTATAATATACCGTTGGAATGCTAAAGATTTTATAAGATTTAGCATCTAACATATAAAGTCGTAGAAGGTAATGAAAAGTGACGAAAAATGATAAACTTAAGTGATTGTTCTAGTGAATAATTTCTTCCTTTATATTATTTAATGGAACGGATTTTCCATGGAAACTAAATGAAAACGTAAAAATTTACTAGCCCTACTTGAGCAGAAATTGTTTTCTACTCAATGTAGGATTGTAAGTGAGGGTTGAGGGATACCAACTTTAATTTTTATTAAAGTGGTATATTCTATCAGTGATTTGAATATAACCAGACCTCATTTCAATACTTTTGATAACTAATAATTTCCTGAATTAATATAATTAATATGCTTGACATTGCAAGAATTGTCAGGCTCGGTAGGCTATTATGGGCAGGCCAGATCGCCAGGATAGGAAAAAACTTCTAGATTAAAACCTATGTGGCATCCAATGGCATGGTCTGCTCAGAGTTCGGAATTGGAGGGTAGCTGCACTTCAAACACATTTTCAACTGACAATACTAGAAAAGATGCTATACAACATTTAAAATATGCTAGCTAATGTCAATTATCAATTAGTCAAAAAAATATAACATAGAACAAAAAAATATTACATTAGAACAAAAAAAATAAGGACAGCCATTTAATAATACTTTCATTATTAATGAATTTTTATCAACGAAAAATATCAAATGATATTTTATTATTGTTTTACCAATACAGCATTGATCATTATTCACCTTTATAGATCTGTATTTATCAGTTATAAGAAAGAGGACTGAAAAATCAAAAAATTTGTATTTTTTTTGAGCAAAATTAAAAATATACTATAAGAAAAATCTACTAAATATTATCAGCTATTTAGCAACCATTTAAATTTGGTGTGCTAAAAATTTTAGAATTATGATTAAACAGAATAATATATATATTTTTTATTAATATTGTTTGTTGGACCCCATTGAAGCATATTAATCAAACATAAATTATGAATTTACAGACTGTTCGATTCAGAAGCAGGCAGCGATGTCATCTTCTTGGTTGGACCTGAACCTGAAACGTGGAGATTCCCATGCCACAAGCGTGTTTTGTGTGAAGCCAACCCAGTATTCAAAGCAATGCTTGAGAATTTCCATGAAAATGGAAATGCTGAACAGACAATTTCCATACAAGACATAGATGGACGGGCATTTGATCTACTTTTAAGGTGAAAACATTATTATTTGATCTACTTCGGTGGTTAAAATTTCGTCCATTTATCTTACTTTCATTAATTTTACAGTTTCTGGAGATGAATATCGATTGATATATTGAATATTCTATGAACTGTTGGTGATTTTTTGAGTTTGGTGGTTTTAGTTTAATTATATACAAAAAAAAAAAAAATCCAATGGTCCTCTATGGGCAGATGCATTTATATACATAATTAAGTGAAGACAAATCCTTAATATTTTGAACAAACTTTACAAAGATTATTTTTTTTTTAAATCAATTCATTAATCCAAACAACATTTTATTGTACCCATTAATTTTATTAGATTTTGCTATATTGCTTTATTTCAATTTATATTTAGAAGTTTTTAAATGTCTAAAAATAGCCTATTTTCTTCAACTGCACACTAATTACTGTAACTTGAATACCATTTTTGTAATTTAGGTTCCTTTACAAAGAAGACGTCATCATTCAATCAGTAGCCACTGCGTTATCTACCCTATATGCAGCTCAGAAATACCTTTGCATGGAATTGATGCGAGAATGTATCTTATTCCTTGATGATGCTCTAACAACTGGAAACGCACTTCAGATTTATGAACATCTACGAGTTCATTCTGGTCAGCGAGTGAAAGGACCTTCAGCCCCAAGATACGAAATCGTACATGCTGATACTAAGCCAGGAGAAGACTTCAGTTTCATCTTGCGATTGCTTGATTCACTACTATTCAATACTCTTCTTTTCATTGGTAAATAATCAGTTGTTGTTGTTGACTCTTTGTATTTTAATAACCCTGAATTATACACCCCTAAAGTATCCTCTATAATAGTTCAGTTTGATGAGGAATATCTATTTCAAGGGATCCTAAAATACTTTAAGTGAGATCTCAAAAACATACTTTTGACTGTTTACCATTTTTCCTCTACCTTAAATATTTAAGGAAGTAACATCAGTCACATATTAGTTCTAGGGGGCAGGCAATGGTGGAAATACCTGATTTCAGACCTAACAGTATTCTTGGGATGCAGTATGGTCAGCAATGTGATCCAACTGCCTTATTTATCCTCTGACTAAAATAAGGAGATAAACTCATTTTAGGTTTGAGTGGACACATATCATGGACACAAACCATGGTTCACATTCTAATATACCTGACTGATTTTCTGCCCAAAGAAACTGTAGTATGCCAAAACATTTGAATTTAGTATCCCATTATTTGAGGAGTCAGGAGCTCAGTGAGTAAGGCACTAGACTTCTATCTCTCAGGTCCAGGTTTGAGTCCGGCTATAGCAGATAATTGTTTATTCTGTTATATCAGAAACGGATTGACCCAGGAATTGTGAGACTATCCAGCCCCCTGTAATGTGGGTACTCCTTAATTGAGGCAAAAACCTGGTGGCTGAATTTGATCTTGACCAGATGACCTTCTAGTACACCTGTTGGTCAAGAAACAGTATGTCCTTATCGAGAACAGAACCCAAGACTCTCCATAGGTTGGTTGGTTGTAAGAGGATACTGCAGGTTTTTTTATGCCATTATTTGAACTAGGTTTATTCAACATTGAGTTTTTTCTAACCACCTGGCAACCTTCCTCTCTTTATAATTTTGAGTTCTTACATTCTTTTGTTGACTAGGTTATTCCATAAATTTATTTTTCATAAATTCATATCTTATAATTGTTTAAAATGAAAATATACTGTTTCAAACAAACTTCTGGACTAATATTTTTTTTTTGCTTTAGACTTGCATGCAGAAGAAATTCTGTGTCAAGAAAGCATTGAAGATCTGACGCTCGATTCATTAAAAGAAATTCTTGAAAGAGACACTCTCAATGTGAGGGAAGTGCTTGTCTACAACACAATAGAACGTTGGTGCAATAGAGAATGTAAAAGAGGACATTTTGAGTTATCGCAGGAAAATCGTAGAACAGTTCTTGGTAAGATATATTGTAATATTTTATAAATATTATATATTTATAGACAATATTTATATTGTATATACTATAAATTTTATAATGTTTGAAAAAATTATTTTATTTTTATAATAAACTATAATTGTCATAGGAGAAAACTCTTTACATTGCAAATTAAATTATTAAATTATTATTTTTTGCAATGATTTGGTTCATCATCAAATTTTTTTGAAAACTGGAATTGAATCTATTTAATTGAGATTTTTTTTTTTAATTTCCTATCACATACACTAAAATATCTTTTAAAATTCAAGATTATAACCCCTCCAGTAGCTCGGAAAGCTTTTTCTTTCAAAAAGTATCTTAGATTGTTAAAAATGATCTTTATTTCCTCAATAATTAATATTTTATAAATCCCTTAATTGGCATTGATCCAAATTTACTGGATTATGCTCATAATATTATATAATTGGAAACCTGTTACTTCTAAGACAGTGACAAGCTGAAGTATTGTTTCGTGACACCTCAATTAACTTTGAAGCATCACATTTTGCATTAAACTGAAATTATTTCACTATAAACATATTAATTTAAATGATATTATTATTTTTTATATTAGTATTAACATTATTAAAAAATTACTATAAATAAAATAATAAGCATTTCAGAATACAATTGTGTGTTTAGAACTGAAAATAACACAAAATTAATTTTTATTTTAAAATTTTTTTTTTTAGGTGAAGATCTATTGTTCTCAGTGCGTTATCTTTTAATGTCTCCAGAAGAGTTTATTTCAGGACCAATGTCTGGAAACCTTCTTTCTAAAGCAGAAACAATGACTTTATTTGCATACCTACAGAGCATCCCAGTCACTAACACATGTTCCACATTGGCTGATGACATTATCCAAAAGATGAAAATTAAAAGACGCCAGCCGAAAGATTTAAGAATACAGCTGGGTAAAAAACGCAGAACTACTTGTAAGAAAGGAGACAAAAAGGCTAAGAAAAAGAAGGAAAAGAACAGTTCTTCGCCATCATGCACTGGTTCTTGTGTTGCAGATTATGTACTTCGGGCTCTTTCTTGCCTCTTTGATTAGTACAGGCTGGGAAATTTTCACTTTATATTAAATTTCATATTGCAGGAGAAAAAGATAATTTCAGGAATAATTGCTATGCAGATGATTCCTGCTTTACAAGTTATATCTGCTTAGAATTCCATCGTAGATTTAAGCTGAAGAAAGCTGACTGAAATCAACTTAAAAATAAGATTCTTTTTTAAATTTATAGATTCCTATGTAGATATCTATTAGTATAAATATTACAAAGTGTTCATAAGAAAATTATAGCCTACATTAAGATTTCTTATGGAACTAAGTAATATGGTTCTATATTTTCTTTTTACTCACTTGGAGCAATACTGAAATCTTAAATTTCAGAATATTTGTTACCAAATAGAGTATAAATTAAAATATCAAATAGTTTGATATATAATAATCTAATTTAATTAAGTTGGACTATAATTTATAAATATATCTTGTTTATAAGATAGCTACACCAAATATTTAAGTCACAATTGAGGAACAACGCTTTAACAGGCTGTGTATGTATAGGATGAGATGAATCAAAAATATGTTTCCTTACCAAATAAAATAATAAAATTTCAGTGAAATTGGATTTTGAAAAAGCATATTTAAAAAAATGCATATATATTTAGAGGATACCTTGAAATTTCTATTTACAATTTTAGTATGACAATTCTTTCTTGTCAGTTACTATTTTGAAAGATTAAAAACATAAATTTTTGGGTGAAAGGCCAAAATATTAATACTTTTCACATTTTACATAATATTACCTTTAAAAACATAAATTACATTTTCACATGTTGTTAATTTACTTTTCCTTAGATTAAAGTGCTCAAAATTTATTAACACTGTCTGATCTGTATTTAATTTTTGAAAATTTGAAATCACCCACCCAACTATAAAAATTTATGATTTTTTTATTGTACCTTCAACTATTTTTTCAAATTATCATTATTTATTAGAGGTTAGGTACTTAAGGGGATCACTGAAAAAAAATTAAAATAATCATGAACTTGAATTTGTCAACATTAAGGGAACTAAATAGAACACCAGTTAGGTTATAAACATGCATAAAAATATCTAAAAATATAGAATAATAAAAAGAGCTTTATTATGTGACTAAAGTTTCTGACAATAAAGCAATTGAATAGCTAAATATCAAAACGAACAAATCTGTTCATATTGCTGTATTTATTGATCAAAAACTTTATTTTAGTTAATAGAAATAAATATTTAGTATTGTATGGTAATTTGTTTCTGTTAGGCATTATGCCTTCTGATTGGATTACTCCTGTCATATGCACTAACGATTTTAATTACCATTTATATCTTAATGTTATTGTTAATTTTAAATGTTTTACAAATTATGGAATCGTTAAAACTGTTGTTGTGAATAACTTTTTGAATATACTTTATTCTAATGTTAAGCAGGTGCAGGCACCGGATGTAGTTTCGTTTATTAAAATTGTATCATAGGTAAAAAAAACAAACTATTAATGGTTTATGATAAAATACTTCAAATTTTTATATATTATGAGTTTTAATACTTATGTTAAAGCCATGTTTCCTCTTGTAAATATATACATGCATACTTACCATTAAAATCCTATGTCTCAGGAGAATACAGCTTCATATATTATATGTTTCAAAACATTATTTCAGTGCAGTGAAATAGAAAAATAAAATAATCTTTATCAAGAAAAGTTTAAAGTAACCTTTTTTTTTTTTCTTTTTTTTTTTTATGACCAATTGCTGTTAGGTTCTGAAAGAATTCAGAAGACTAAAAAAATTAAATTACTTAAATTTTGAAATTGTACCAATTAAAAGAGCTAATCCCTGAGAAACATTAGTTACCTGATATATTGTATATATTTAAGTTTATTTATGTATGTATATATGAAAATTTTGAAACACAGCTTTAATAATTTTCCTTCCAACTCGATTAGATATATTTGCTGGTCTTGTTGATTTTTAAAATTGTGATCTAGTCATTTATAATTAATTATGTTTCAATTGCCTTGGACATTGTCTTATTTTTTATAATCAACATTTCTATGCTTATTTATAAATATATTTTTTATGTTTGTGATTGATGATTTCCTTACCACTTCCCTTCTAATTACTAACAGTTTACAAAAAAAAAAATTAAACATTAATTCTCTTTTTTAATATAATTATATCATGGGCATTCGAGTAAAAATCACCAAGTTCAAACTTGTTAAAAATTCACACTTAGAAAACCATATATTTTTACCTGGTAAACATCACTAAATCATTCAATGCCTGATTTGGCTGTAATTTGATGTTTGAAATTCATTTAGCAGAAATCATTAACATGCAAACTGGACTTAGTCACTTTTACTCAAACGCTGACAATATATGCAATTACCATATTTTTCTTTAAAAATCAAATGAAACATTATTTTTATTTAGTATAGACCAATTATTCCAAGTATAATTCCATAGAACAGATTAAGAGCATTTATTATTGAGCTACACTTACATCATCCTCAGACAGAAGACTCTTGTAACTAAATAAATTGTGATTTTGGGTCATCAACATCATTAGGAAGAAAAAAAGTAATTCACTTTAACTAAATGTAAGAAAGTTAAAACAATATCATTAGCTTGGAAGAAAAGTGTCACAATACGAAAATTTAAAATTTATGTTTTTGCTTGGAAAACTTCCAATCATTTGTATTGCATTTAGAAAAACTATTTTTTTAAACAAATAAGGTAAGTAGTATTGGCTAAGAAAATTTCCAACTTAATTTTTTAATCAGTGAGTTAGGGACATCAATAAATCTAAATAGACAAACTTGAAACACATCTCCTGCAAAATTACACTTTTTCTTAGTGTGGCAATCTTCTTCCTAACCAACTATATCAAGCACTGCGTGAGATCGGTTTTCATTCAAACAGGATTCATCAAGTTTTTTGAGGCGAGAATGAGGGAAGAGTTTTACAAGTACTGGTTTTCAGAATGATTTTTATCATTAAAAAGACAAATGATCATAAAACTAAACTAAATAAAAAATTAAACAGTGTCTGAGAAAATAAGAAAGGAGTATAAAATACACTAAGCAAATCCTTAATAATAAATTGACACGAATCAGTCTTTTCTATGTTCTACCTTGCTTACATTGGTTTGAAATATATGCATCAGATGATAAAACACTTAAATAGAAAATGAATGAAGACAATGAATCTATCTCCTGTGGCCACCAGTAAATTTTAATTAAAAAAAAAATAAAAAATGACATTTTTATATTCCAAATACTTTCTAGAATACCGGAAAAATAATTTAAAAAATTCTTTTTTCAGGTGGCTGAAAAGATTCAGTTGTGGCCGATCCTCCTCTGTAGTCAAGGCCGCAACTGTTGGGATTAACAAAAAATATTGCCCTAAAACCTATTATTTTTCAATTCTTTTTAAATTATTTGAAATCAATAAGATAAAACTTTATTTGTATATAACTTTTGAAGTTATGTTTTGAAGAAATTTAATTATAATAATCTTAAATTTGATTTGTTAAAAGTAAATGTATTATATTACAAATGTAAAAAAATAAAATAAATAAATAGGCATCGAAATGTTAAATTCAACATCTTCAATCTTCAAACAGTTAAAGATCAGCTTCTAAGATGAAATTCTTCATCTAGAAGCTGTATTTCCTTAAAATACACTTTTCGTGAAAGGCAGTGGCTTTAAGTTGCTAAAGATAAATGCAACTTATTAGTAGGTATCTTTTGTTCCCAAATATAGTTCAGTCATGAAAAATATGGTAAAATGTTTGGATTATAGATTATAAGGAAATCAGTTAGTGGCAAAAAACAAAACTTTATATTCCCCACACAGAAAAATTGGTCAATAGTCAATAGAGAAAGATACAGATTTTGTAATTATAATGCAAAATATTTTTTTAATTAGCAAGATAAAATAAATTATGGCAAGCAATATCTTGTTCTAACAAGTTCATCATCGATTGAATATAAAAATAATTGACAACATACCTTAAGCTAGGTGTTAATATCACCATTAGCAGGCCCATTGTATTGCATTCATGAATTTTTTTCCAAACTCCATTTTCACCACTTTTTGCATAACCAGGACTGTTTAAATCACATCTCTTGTTGTGTATCACACACACACATATATATTTTTTTTTTTTTTTTAGTTTTTTTTTATATATATATATATTTATTTCTTGCTCATAAAACTTACTGTGGACTCGTCATTATCTATAATATTCTTCTTATCCTATTGTAATTATGTACTTTGAGACTACTACCCACCGGTACCAAATCTGGCAATCAAGATGGACAATTGCCAAGAAACTTCTTTGCTTAATAACAGAAATTAAATAATTAAAGAAGTATAGTTCAATTTTTTATTTTTACTTACCCACCATGAAATATATAGCAAAGATAAGTATTACGACCATGAAAAATTTTGAATTTGTATTTTCACTGCAAAAACACATTTGAAGGTCCTCTGAATCCAAATAACCAAGTCTCGCAAATGGTCTGTGTGTATGTGGTAAGTCTGGCTCCAAAACAAAAAGTTGTACTCAACTGAAATTGCGTATTTAAGGTAGGTATAAGACTGAGATCTCACAGCAACTTTTTTTCCAAAATTGACTTATCACAATTGTAAATTTATTTAATTGATTTTACAAGTTTTTACAATGTTCTAAAAAAAGGCTCTGGAGATTTTGATCAAACTCACTATATCAATGCACAATTAATTACTTTTTAATATCAGCTAGATCTTATCCTCATTGAAATAGTCTGACAGAGCTTAATTGCCGAATTTTCTTAATGGCTTTCTCTAAATTAAAGGTTCAGTTTTGTTTATATGAAATACTTAACCAGCTCTCATTGTTAGCAGTAATAAAAATGGATAAATATAAACATTGAAGGAATTTGATAATTAACTAAAGGAGCAAAAAAAGGAGAAATATTTTCGCACGCTGATAAATAATTTCCACAGATAAGAGAAGTAATCAACAATAAATTATATACAGCCATATAAGGTAATGGAGAGTGATGAGAAGCACTTATATCTAAGTCATTGTTGTAGTTGATAATTTCTACTTTTATATTAATAAATGAAAAACAAATGCTTCCATGGAAACTAAATAAAGAAATTTAAAATTTATTTCATAGATGAGTGAAAATTGTGTGATGTGAGCACCATACCAGATTTTTTATTTAGAAAAATATAACATTTTAAAATTATAATTCAAAGTTCCTCATTTTCTCAATAAAATAAATACATTTCCATTTACAGTTTGTTTAATTTCAACTTTCTATCAATCTGACACTAAGATAAGTGAAAAGAAAATTCATAACACTTTTATATTTGATAAGATAGTATCATGATAGGAAAGATTCCCCAAAATATATGATGATGATGCAATGTTGGCTAAACATTTCTACTTATTTATATATATAAAATTTTCTTTATTTCTTTTCATATTCTTCTTGAGGTGTATCAAAAAATGTACCTATCTGATCCTTTTAAAGAAGTCTCGTAAATGTTGATAAATATTTAGTACAATTAGACAGGCATTGAAAAAAAAATCATAATAAGGTAATTTAAATAAATTATTTATTAATTATGGCTAAATTTTTATATTATTATTAAACCTTTGACAATGCATACATGTTATATTACCTATTGATAATCAAGAAATCCTAGAATAATAATAAGTATTCAAAATTCAAAAATATGTTTTAAAACAAAGTGAATGCTGGAACCTACTAAGTCACACTCCGATTCAATTCATTCAAAAATCAATGTTTTTAATCTTTTATGGAATGTTTTAATAAGAGTTATATAATGGCTTATGTAATGCACCATGTTTATGAGCTAGGCACTAATTCCTTTACAAGAAGATTTTTTTTCTTTAACCTTGGATGCTTTAGAAAACTATGTCTCCTTCACATTTTTCATTTTCAGAGGAGATATTTGGTTTTATATATTCTCAAACAATGCATTTAAACTATTTGCGGTATTATTTCCTTTAAAATTTTATTCCACTTACGGAATAAATTAAGAAGTGTTATTCAGACTTTTTCTTGGTTGCAATACTCTGAAGTAATAAAATGTCATGAATAAATTTGATAAATTAAAAAGTACGATTTTGGATGGAAAAAAAAAAACTTAGGGTCTTTATTTTTACTTTAAACAGGATCTCTCTGGATAACTATAGACGGTCTCTATTTTTAAAGAAAACAATATAGGTCACTAGTAAGTATCGGTGACGTAAACAAATCATCATTAAATTTATTTCGTACGCTGTCATTAATTATAAACAAGATATCATTAATCACTGCTATATATTAATGCGGTAGCATTGATCGCCCTCAGGAGCGATGGATTTTGGTAAAAGAAAGGGAATTTCACAGAGAAGAGATAAATCCCAATTTCTTTTCTTATATACTTGCTACAACTTAAATAACAGTGATTGAAAAATGCTGTTGGTATCAAAACTCCGATGGTAGTAATTCGCGTGATGAATAAAGTCAATGCAAATGGTACGACATATTTGGGCGCAGGGGTCAGAGGAATATATTCCCCCAAAATGTAGAAAAAATATAATTTTCATACCCACCAACATAAGATTTGTATTTTGAGTAATATTTTTGGTAATTTTAACAATAGTTTTTGACCTAATTTTCATACATTTAGGTGATTATTTGCCTTCTTATTAAATCCTCCTCCCGGAAAAAAAATCTGCGTACGCCCCTGGGGTTCAGAGCCAGTGGGAGGCACATGAACGGATATACTGAAAACATTTCAACCTAATAAAAAAAAAATCTTTTTAAACGAATTATTTATTATTTGTTATGAGCGTGCCTAAAGGGACACTTTCGCTGGTACTGCCCGCGGTTGCGGTCGGCAAAGTTTGCTGGCAGTTTACTGCTACTTTGACTGAATAGGGACATATTTCGCTGCGGCCCTACAGTCTAGCTAGATATGACATCATACCTATCCAGCTACGTCCGTCTCTGACCGCTGGCACATTTTATTGCACAAATTGCAAACAAAAAATTTTTCAGGAAAAAAAACTCTCCCTCTTGAATTCAATGGGTTCAAACTGTTCAGTATAGAACTGAATGATGCTCCTGATTTAGGCATTTTGGTTTAAGTAAGAAAATTAAAACGTGGTTAATTTAAACTAATACGCACAACGGAGGCAACGCACTTACTGACAGAATAGAATGTAACATTCCAAAGAAGTGCAAGATGATGTTTTTTTACTTTGTTAAATAAAGTACTCGAAAGCAAGAATTCTAGAAAAGATAACTCTTCTTATTATTTCTTATAATTTTGATAACAAAATTACCATGCTAAAAATTATTTAAATATTTGTAAATAATTTATCCAAATTATACATATTTGATCAATTAAATTTTTGTTTGTTTTGAAATGCCAATAATATACTATAAATTATTTTAAACTATAGCTACACGTTCAATGCAGTCCTGATCACAACCACAAAAAGATACAAATTTGAAGTTTTTGTCTGTGAGCTTTTGTCTATACTACGATTACGATAGTAGATGGTGTTAATCTATCAGTACGATTAACCGCAAATATAATTGCAGGGCACTTATTAATAAGATTATTAGGAAATAAATCCTTAGAAATTAACAACTTTATTTTCATATTTATTATATTAGTACAAATTATACTTATAATATTCGAAGCAGCAGTAGCACTATGTCTACAAAACTCCCGCCTATCTGAATCAGCTATATCCAAAACTCCCGCCTATCCGAATCAGCTATATCCAAAACTCCCGCCTATCCGAATCAGCTATATCCAAAACTCCCGCCTATCCGAATCAGCTATATTAAAAACCCTCATCCACAACGTTTCGAAGATTAGACTCCCGCCTATCCGAATCAGCTATATCCAAAACTCCCGCCTATCCGAATCAGCTATATCCAAAACTCCCGCCTATCCGAAACAGCTATATCCAAAACTCCCGCCTATCCGAATCAGCTATATCCAAAACTCCCGCCTATCCGAATCAGCTATATCCAAAACTCTCGCCTATCCGAATCAGCTATATTAAAAACCCTCATCCACAACGTTTCGAAGATTAGACTCCCGCCCATCCGAATCAGCTATATCCAAAACTCCCGCCTATCCGAATCAGCTATATCCAAAACTCCCGCCTATCCGAATCAGCTATATCCAAAACTCCCGCCTATCCGAATCAGCTATATCCAAAACGCCCGCCTATCCGAATCAGCTATATCCAAAACTCCCGCCTATCCGAATCAGCTATATCCAAAACTCCCGCCTATTCGAATCAGCTATATCCAAAACTCCCGCCTATCCGAATCAGCTATATCCAAAACTCCCGCCTATCCGAATCAGCTATATCCAAAACTCCCGCCTATCCGAATCAGCTATATCCAAAACTCCCGCCTATCCGAATCAGCTATATCCAAAACTCCCGCCTATCCGAATCAGCTATATCCAAAACTCCCGCCTATCCGAATCAGCTATATCCAAAACTCCCGCCTATCCGAATCAGCTATATCCAAAACTCCCGCCTATCCGAATCAGCTATATCCAAAACTCCCGCCTATCCGAATCAGCTATATCCAAAATTTCCGCCTATCCGAATCAGCTATATCAAAAACCCTCATCCACAACGTTTCGAAGATTTGACTCCCGCCTATCTGAATCAGCTATATCCAAAACTCCCGCCTATCCGAATCAGCTATATCCAAAACTCCCGCCTATCCGAATCAGCTATATCCAAAACTCCCGCCTATCCGAATCAGCTATATCCAAAACTCCCGCCTATCCGAATCAGCTATATCCAAAACTCCCGCCTATCCGAATCAGCTATATCCAAAACTCCCGCCTTTGGGAGTAATTTTTTGAACATTCATTCAATTTAGAATGAATTTCCGTTGAAATAAACTTGGCTTGCACAATGATCTAACAAGCTTTATTATAACGTGTATCAGAAAATAGTGATTTATTTTATGCAATATTTATTTTCTATTTGAATTGGAAGAAATATTATTTAAGTTTTTTTGTTTGGCCAAATATGCAATAACCCATCAAATATGCAAAAATATGCACAATAAAATTCAATATATCTACGCCAAATGTAATGATTCATATAGATTATAAAGATAATAGATAAAGATATCACTTTATGGTTGGAAAAAGACAGATAA
This sequence comes from Rhaphigaster nebulosa, assembly GCA_948150685.1. NCBI lineage: Eukaryota > Metazoa > Arthropoda > Insecta > Hemiptera > Pentatomidae > Rhaphigaster > Rhaphigaster nebulosa. The sequence goes on from OX411309.1 coordinate 39,100,709, forward strand.
TAATTCTCTAAACAGGGAATAATAAAAATATACCATCACATCATTTGATTAATAATCAATAGCTTGTTATAGTAGTTATATTATAGTAGTCTATTTCTTTGACCGCACCCCCCGACCAACTTCTCCCTTTAAAGCTTTATTATATTTCAGTTTATCTGTATTTTTGGACCCTTTCCATTTCTGTAACTCCCATAATGCACCCATATATATATATATATATATATATATATATATATATATATATATATATATATATATATATATATATATATATATATATATATATATCAATCTTTTGTAGTGTGCTGCAACAGTGCAATAGCTGCTGTAGTAATTGCTAGGAAAACCAAAGAAATAAATTTTTAAAAAATCGATTTTCATAAAATTCATAGCAAACCAATAAAATGTCAAACACAAAATACTTCAGCTGGGCCTTCCCCGTTACTTGTACAATACATTGTCGACTTTAAGATAAGTTTCCAATCATTTTATTTTTCTGATTTTCTCAGCCACCAAAAAGTGGCAGTTTATTTGAGAATGACCCAGAGGGTTACAATGAAGTTGAATAATTTTTTTTCTGGAGGGGGAAGAGGAGCGCACAGGAAAAAATCAATAAACAGTCATCCTTAATCAATAAACAGTCTATATGATCTAACATATAAAGAACTTTTGAAATCAGTCTGGTAGTTCCTGAAATTAGCGTTTTCAAACAAACTACTCAGTTTTATATATTACCACTACCTGTGTCCTGCGGTTTAATCCACATTAAATTTGGATAAATTCCTAGAATACAAAATGACCTATAGTATGTTATCAGTCTAATTTGCTAGAGACATTTTTAAGGAACAGGTTCAAAATTACAATAAATGTTTTTAAACGGTAATAATGTTTCACTTAAATAAGTTTCAAATTTTCACACAATTTATTTTCCCTTATCCTCCATTTCATTTACAAAATAATATTTTCACACTTATTAAAAAGTTTGTGTAGTCAACTTGCTTCCACGCACGTTTTCATATGAGAACGGCACATGCGCAAGTTAGACGCTTTTTCTCAATTTATTTATAGTTACTGCTCCGTTCCCATGGGTCGTAGCGTGATGTTATAAAGCCTAAATTCAACTTATATAAACGGTCTATCTAATGCAAAAAGAATTTTTCAAATCGGAATTTTAGTTCCTAAAATTAACAAGTTCAAACTAGCAAAGAGAATTTTTTCGAAAATTTTAATCTTTTAGACTCTCCGAGGAATATTCTAAATATAATCAGCCTTGACGAAAATACTAACCTTTTTCCCATTAAGCTTGAAAAAGATATTTACAGTAATAGGGTATATAAAGCTGAAACGGAAAATATTCTTTAATATATTCTTACCACTAATAATTATAAAAAGGGATTTTATAAACTTATGCAAAAGAGTCTGCAAAAGATCTATTTGAAGAAGAATTTTTTAGACTTTAAAAAATTAAAAAAAAATAATCCTAACCTGTTTATTGTTAAATCTGGTTTAAACCTGTCGTATTAATGAAAAAGATTATTGTGACCAAAAAATGAATAGATTAAAATAGCATATATCGAAGGCTAAGCGCAGATCATGAAAGAGGCACACTTAAGATCATGAAATTAAATGCAATAAATTTGGCGATAAACTGCTCACAATTAATTAGATCGATAATTTAGAAAAATATATCTATAGTTTGCCCACCGTTAAGTGGCATATCGAGGGCGAACCCACGCGGCACAAAGTTGGTACTTACATCTTCCTTCAAACCTTCAAAAAAGTAATTTCTTTAAAAAAATAGTAACTATAAATGGTAGGTTCACCGGCGTATTGTTTACTTATTTTTCTTACCTAGGTAACTAACGGCTTACTGGTTGTTTTTGTTGTTGTTGTTTTTTTGTGAAAACCCGGCTTCGAACTTGGCATTGGTTTTCTATTTCGAAAAATAAAGAACACATGTGAAAACACGTAAAGGATATTGAAGAAAAATACTGGGAATCTGGCCATATTATTGATGAAGAAATCAATGCAATAATAATCAATGTGGAAGGAGTAAGCTCGGGCTCAAGCTCCCAAGAGATCGACTTATCCGATTTTGAAACTGAAATGTTGTGAAAATGTGTTGTGAAAGGAACAAAGCTAAGCAACAAAATCAATATCAATAAATAAAAAGTGTGTTTGTAGAACATATTCCTCTCGAAACTTATATAATTTTTTTTAAAATAAATTAATGAATTCCTATTTTATATTAACTTTTGTTTTCATTCAATTTTTTTGTATCTAATTCTCATATTTAAAGCAAAATGAGCATATCAACAAAAACGCATACCTGAATATTTTCACAAATAAATTTAGGAATTCCTATTTCTTTATTAATTACCCGGCTACGTTGAAGATCCAAGGAGAGTAAAGTGTTTAGATTGACCGTTAGCAGGTATCTAACGATTTTTAGAGCGAAAGGCTCAACCGATTTTTAAGTTTAATGGCTTAAATTATTATTTGTGAATCCGTGAATGTTTTACAACATTTTGAGCTCAAAATACTATAGAAATATATTTAGTTTGTTTAATCTGTTCGTTCGAGAAAATAGCCCGATTTTCAAGTTGATAGGTCAAATTACTCGTCGAGATCCCGTGAATGTTTTGAAACATTTTGAACTCAATAAACCAAAAAAAAGTTGTATTAAATGTTGTTAATCTGTCCGTTTGAGGGTATCTGACGATTTTTTTTAACGAACTGCACGACCTATTTTAAAGTTTGATGGCTCAAATCACGCAGCGAATTTCCACGAATGTTTTGAAACATTGAGTGCTCAAAATACTGAATAAATATTTCATTTATATTTTAAGTATTTTCGGCTTTTGTTTGATGTTTTTCATTTGTAAGTTCATGATCATATGGTAATAAGTTACTTGAAAAACTAAAAACGTTAAAATAAATTTTAATTTACTAAAAAAATAAAACTTCGACTACGGAAATAACTTTTATATCTTACAACCCTATTCGTCCTAAGGGATTCGTCGGTATGTTCATAGATATCTACTTAAGCGCATTGGTGGGTTGTTAGTGAAGTTGATGTCCATGAATATTGAGCCTTGGTGTCGTAGTCTGATGCCTTCCACTACACGTTACGGCAAGTATTCTTTGCAAGTACATTCTGTCCCATTCATCTGTGCATGTCAATATTTCTGTACCTATATATGTATAATACAATATATACAATAAGGTATAAATTTTCACTATTTTTAAGTAGATTATATCAAACAGAAAACAAGTAGATTATATCAAACCTTTTCTGCTTCATCCCATGCGTAACACCCCATTGCTCCTTAAACCCCGTATGCCAGAAATGGCTAGGTAGGGGGAACAGAAAAGAAAAAATAAATAAAAGAGTTCCTGATTCACATTTAAATCTCTTAGATATTGAAGCACTAAATAATTCGTTATCGGGTTAAAACACGCCACTTTTCATAAGTGGCCAATAACCAAACATTCTTATTTGAAAAGAATTGATAATGTAGATATTGTTTATATTTAAAAAAGAGGAAACATATGCAAAATGTTGAGTAATTATTTAAAGTTTTAATTCACATGAAAAATAGATAGAGTATGCTAGTGTAAAATTGGCTGGTTTAAGCGGAAATTCTAGGTCTGATGATTAAGTTGAATGATGTTTGTTACATTCATTCCCTCATCATCTGGGCAAATCTACGAGGATATCTATAATAGAAAGTTTACCACTCACTCACTTATCTATGCAGTCATCATTGTATCTCAAAAACTATAATGCTTATGAAACTGAAATTTCTAATGGTATTTCCCCTTTTTTCTAGATGTGCAATTAGGCTGGATTTGAAAAATATAAAAAAATAAATAAAAATTATTTCTAAAATCTAAAAAACAAAATAGTTTTGCGAATAACTCGAAAACTATACATCTGAAAAATTATGTGAACTTATTTAAAATATAATAAAATTCTCTACCAAACAAAAACAAAATCATCTAAACCTTATTAGTATCAGCAATAATAGTAGATATATAAAAAATATATAAAAGCATAAAAGGCTTATCCATGTTTTTTGGACAGGCTCTCTTGGAGACTGCTTCAATTGCCATTAGTTTTTAAATACATAACTCGAAAACTATACATTTGACATACACACACAGATGTTCATTTGAAAGATAATTGAATTGTTTACAGTATAATGGAAACATAACTCTTATGATGAGCATAACATAACTCTCATGATTACTGACTGATTCAGTAATCACTGCATTTCAAAAACTACAATGCCTATGAAGCTGAAATTTTTAATCGTTCCCTTATTTTTTAGATGAGCAATAAGACTAAAATCTAAAATCGCTGCCAATTATTGGATAATAGTTTATTACTTCGAAATTGTTATATTTCAAAAATATCTGGCGTATCCATTCACACGAATTTTCTTATAGCTAGTTGGCTAAGGTGTCTACTTGGTTAGAATAGAATCTGAAACGGTAAAGAGGAAAATGTTGAAGGCGCACTTCAGGGGGAAAATGAAAATGGAAAGACATTGTATATGATAGAAGTAGAGGATGGATCCAGAGAAAAATGAAGTGGAGAGCGATGTGAGGAAGATGGGAGTAGGTGATTGAAAGTAGGGCCGGGACATCTAAAGTAAAATATCGATATTCAATATTTTTCGATATGGCAAAATCATATATTGATATCCACCGATAATTGCTAGAAAAATATCTATATATCGAAAAGAAATGGATGAAAAAGCAAAGAAAAGTCCATCAAATGAGTATGATGATAAACTGTGATGAAAGTTATGAAATAATATAATTATTATTTATAAAAAACTATTTTTATTAGCCAAGAATTATTATAAAAAAAGATAGAAAAGAACTAACTATACTTTGACAAAAAAAAATGTTAAACACATTTTTATCTTGAAAACTATTAGCGTTATAATAATAAAACCTCCAAACTTCTAATAATTTTATTTATCTGATAACGTTTCAGACTGCATTATGCATTCTCAAAACATTCATCTGAAAGCATTTAATTCATTTGATATACATCTCAGTATAATCACCATTTACATTATTATCTATTTGTGTAAATTTAGTAATGCGATAATTTGTTTGGTCTTTTTTTTCTTATCCTTCGTTAATTCAAAAATCTCTTTTAGATACATAAATGAACAATATCTCAAGTCTCTGCATTACCCGAAGGCATTCTAAGGCAAAACCGTGTAAATCTCCGCTACGTGCAGCGGTTTCACATGCAGGCATTGGCCCGCACTAATTTGTAGAGAATGGGGAGGAACCATACTGCTGGTAAAGGAATAAAGAGAAATGGCCTTAGACCCCTTCCCTCGGCGAGCACGTCGACCAAGGGGACAGAGCCCTGCCACCTCCCAGACCTTGGTGGTAGGGCGATGTCTCTTGAATAGAGGGTTGGCACAGGCCTTCAGCCCATCAAGCGGGCTGCTGCGGCGACGTGAGCAGGTAGTGAAGCCTATGCGACTTCAGCTTGATTCTCTCCCTGATGTGGCTGGTGACTAAAGTGACGCCAAGGTAGAGAATAGAGTTGGAGAGAGGCCGGTTTGCTGTTTCCATCTTGAATGGCTTAGGCAGTGGCTTTTTCCCTTTCTGAAACGACATCACGATGGCATCCATCTTCGCCGGATTTACCCTGATGCCGTTCAGTCTCAGTTCTTCCACTATGCCCGCTGATGCTGCCTGTGCCTTCTCGATGGCCCTGCTGGCGTTAACGCTAGTGGCTTAGATGCCGATATCGTCCGTATAGGCTGCTACTACTGCCCCTGGATGGTGCACCGAGACCACTGGTGCCGTGAATACGACGAACAGTATTGGTCCCAGTACAGACCTTTGAGATACTCCATAAACGGTATCGTGTGGAGGCGATAGGCTCTTGCCGACCGGTACAACAAAAGATCTTCCACTAAGATAGCATCCAATCAATCGGCATAGGGAGGCAGGAAACCTGAACTCCTCCAGACGGCGGAAGAGGAGTGTTTGCGACACACAGTCAAAAGCCTGTGTGCAGCCCAGAGATATAAACGCCGTAGCTCTGTTCATCTGCATATGCTCTACGGTGTGGGCCTGAAACTTCACAAGAGGGTGCTCACAGGAGACCCCTCGTTGAAAACCAATCTGCCCCGGCGGGATGATGGGCTCCTCACTACAGTGCTTCATCAGATGGTGGTGAAGAAGCAGCTCAAAAATCTTGCTCATGTGCGAGAGGAGACTGATCGCCCGATAGTGCTCCGGTATGTTTCCCGTCTTCCCCGGTTTGAGTAACGGCAATACGATCGCTTGTTTCCAGACTTTAGGAAAGTACGAGATCCGAATGCAGGAGTTTAATATATTCAGAAGGAATGCTTTACCCCTCCTAGGAAGCATCTTCCCAACATTATCCCATCCTTTTCTGACGCCTTGTTCCCCTTAATGCGGTGTAGTGCCAACTCAAGCTGGCCAAAGGTGAAAAAAATGGGCTTTTCGTTAGGGCTCGGCAGTAGTCCTTCTGGAAGTCTAGGAGCATCTGCCAGCCGAGTTTCGTCCCTCGCCACATAGCTCTTCGCCAGAAGTTCAGCCTGTTCACCAGGTGTCAGCAGATCACCTCGTAAAGTCAGGTCCACAGTCCTTCTCATAGTAATTCGATAAGAACATAGTAATTCGATATAACCAATACAAGCTTTTCTGTTTGATATAATCAACTTAAACCTTGGTTAGTACCAACATGTATTTTAATATCATGTCTTAATTAAATTTATAATATTAATTTATATTACATTTCATTTAATATGTATAAAAATACTAAAATGTATTTTGAATTGCTTATTTTTGAATTTTCATGTGTTTTTAGAACTGGAGATGAATCTATAACATACGAAACTAGTTTTCAATAAAAACAAAATTATAGAAGTGATAAATAACACTGGGTAAATCTTTGGAATTGCTACTAACAACTGTTAAGAGGTCTAGATTTTCAGACCAGACTATACTTTCACCCACTGCGCATGCGCAATTAAATCCTCAAACCGACGGATCCTTCTCAGTTGGAACGCTGGTGTAGGGTTAGGTCAGACTTCCAGCATTTTTACGAAGGGGTATTGCAATGCTAAGAAGACTCTACAGAGTAAAAAGGTTAATTTGATCCATGACCAACTCATTCGGGTTATGCTATTAACAATTTCGATCCAAGGACCAAGTCAGAAACTGCGAACCATCATACGCCACGGAGCGGAAGAATGGTAAGCCAGAGGTGTAGTAATGATAAACGATTGCTGACAAGTGGCGCATCCGAATTCGTTGAAGCTCAACGCCGCCTTTTTCATTAGAACATGAATGCAATTTTCTAAAACTTCATGGACGAAAATCTAATGATCCTTAGATTTACACATAATTGGTAAATTTTTTTCACCACTTGGACTAAACTTCCCAGATCGGAAGCTTATAGAACGTTGAAGAGATTGGCCATGCTATTTAAACTTAAAGATGGTGAAGGAAAGAAGGCGGTGGGGACAAGAGATCTATTCGGTAAAAGGCGGGAAGTCTGACCTAACCCTACATGACTATTCCAAGTGAAAAGCATCCATCGGTTTGAGTATTTAATTGGGCATGCGCAGTGGGTGAAAGTATAGTCTGGTCTGAGAATGTAGACCTCTTCAAGGTCGTTAGTAGCGATTCCAAAGGTGTTCAACAATGAAATAGCAAATTCTTATGTATTTTCACCTGCTGAGTTCAAAAATCACCATAAAAATTACCGTTAAGCTCTTGCTTTTGAGATACAGTCACATGTCATTTTTATATTCTAAATTTTCACTTTTTAGGAAATTTCATTTTTGCAAGTTGGTAGCACTGTTCAACAAAATGTTCTACAGCTTACAAATCATATAAATGACTGCTATTTCTGTTCGACTCCACCTATAAAGTCTGGATTGTCAATGAAGAAAAGACAAACAGTTCAAAATCTGAATATTCCTTTTGCTATTCCACATTCAGATACTTTACCAATACCCACTCCACCCCTCAATTATGAACTTGAAGTAGAAAATGTAGATATTAGCGAAGAAGAACTCAACAAGCCTTGCAGATGTGCTGATGATAAACCGCACAGATTGAGTTAAGAGGAATTGAGTGATCTCATTCGAGACGTTGATTTGCCAAAGGAGAAGACAGAACTTCTTGGGTCAAGACTACAGCAAAGGAATCTTCCCCAATGTGATGTCAGTGTATCACAGTATAGGCAGCATCAGAGGGATCTACTTCCTTTTACTTCCTTGTACGAAGTAAAGAAGTATTGTAATCGCGAAAATTTTCGGTTTTCAGATTTCGACGGAAATATCCATTTTGACCATCCCTGAATCCATTTTGACTAGTTTCGTCGTGGCGTCTGTACGTACGTTCGTATGTTCGTACGTTCGTACGTTCGTATTTCGCATAACTCAAAAACGGTTTGCCGTAGAAAGTTGAAATTTTGTATTTAGGATTGTTGTAAAATCTAGTTGTGAACCTCCCTTTTTGGTCACTGCTTGATCACCGGAAGTGGTACTTTACTTGAAGGTCATAATTGATTTCCATCAAAAATTATATTAAAATACTATGCAAAACTTCTCAAATTTAGTATTTATAACTTATATATTGATTTAAATAACATACTAGATTTTAGTCTAAATTGGAAAACCGGAAGTGGTACTTTACTTGAAGGTCAGACATTAGACTTTCAATAGAATATTTTTGTAACCCCCCCCCCCCCTCAAAATTTGAGGTTTTACGTTTCAAGATACGTAGAATCCAAATATCGAATAAAAAAAAATTCGTCCGCAAAATTTTTTTTTTACTTCCTTGTACGAAGTAAAGGAAGTATTGTAATCGCGAAAATTTTCGGTTTTCAGATTTCGACGGAAATATCCATTTTGACCATCCCTGAATCCATTTTGACTAGTTTCGTCGTGGCGTCTGTACAATCCGGAAAAAATCCGTTATGTTGCAAATGTGTTAAGACGCACAGTGGGGTAGAACGTCCTAAAATCTGGCATAAATAAAAAAATTTGATATTTCCTTTTGAAATTTTTTTTTGAGGAATTGCCGGATCCCATACTGGTATCGACAAGCTCCTCGAATTGTTGTGGACTTCACCAGCAGGCTCCAAAGTTGGCAGTCTGGTACCATCATTCACAGTGTTCGTATCAACAGTTAGGGACACATAGTGAATTTTTGTAATTTTTAAACCAAACTAATATAGAGAGTGCCTCATGTTGCAAGTTTATTGTATTTAAACGAAAGCCAGTGAAACTCCCTACAAAACGAAATAAAAATCATTTAAATCGGACCATTATTAGCTGAGATATTGCGTTCGGAACTTTTGGGACTGATTCTCCTGGCGGCTAGTCATCCTGCTTCCTGACTTATCTATTGGGCTTCTGACTTCCTCGTATCTCTCTGTTTTATTCTTTCTTGGATTATTTCTTTACTTCCTTTAGCTTCCTTAGTCTTTCCTTTTTTTTTGTTTCCTTCTGAAGTGCACATCAAATATTTCCTCTGTATCATTTTACATCACAGCCTACTTGCATTGACAGAGTTTTTAAATTAACATTCCCAGTTCAGCACTCTCACGTCGATCATCTTGTGAAAAGCTTCAAATTTTTTTCCTTTTGGTGCCTACTGCTTAATTTTTTTTCTTGGACAGAATAGAAATTTTTGAAAGATTACTAAGTGGAAATAATAAACCATTGTGTAATAATTTGCAGCGTTTTATTACTTATTTTAAGTTTTAAAATTGAGTCTTAAATACTAGTTTTCTTTGTCATTTGTGAGATCAACAAGTCTTCATCATGCGAATAAGATATTAGTTAAGTGGGTTTTTCTGCTTAATATGTCGAAACTGTCCATTTCTAAAGCTTTATCCAGTGGTATTGACAGTTTTATTGTTGTCATGGAACATGAAGAAATATCTTGGAAACCAGTTGCCTACTGAAGGAAAACGACGTATAATAACGGAATTATACCTCCAGTGACAAGAGTGTGTGTTTGTGTGTGTTTGTCAATAGATGGATGACGGTTTTATCGTTTTTACTGCAATCTTCGGAAACTAGTAACCAAATTCAGTATCACTTTTTGAGTCACGGATTTATAATTTAATAGGCGTACAAGGAAGTCATGTGTTGCCCACATCAGATATTTAATATGCAATGATTCTAGTGAAAAATAAAAAAAAATAAAAGAGATAAATAGTAGTGTTTTCGATAATATCTCAGCGATACAAATATTGACACAGTATATCTACATACAAGAGCAAAATAAACTACAAGAAACACTCATATAATCTATTGGTTTATTCAACTTATCATAAGACAAAAGTTCTAATTTTCAACCTTCATGTATCTCTGCTACGGAATATATTTTTCGAAATTGTTAATGATATTTAAGACTTTGAACAAATTGCGAAAAGTTTCAATGAACTTGCATATGTGAACTTATGAACTAGAAGGGCAAATTATGTAAGATCTCAAGAAACAATCTTGGCAAGTTACCAAACTCTCTCCACCTTATGTAATCGAGGAAGTAAAAATGTGTTTAATAATACATTGGAAGAACTAAATTAACGTCATCAGAAGTACTCGAGTTATCAAATAATGGAATAGAGAGGAGGTATGAAAGCTGATCTGGAAATATTTCCTATTTAGAGAAAAATAACATCCCCATTGTAACATCAACTTGAGGTTCCCCTTCCCCGTTTTACTTCAATGGAAACTTATAGTTCATTTGGTACCTACTTTATCATTCAATTTAGATCGCGAAGAGAATACGCTATTCGATATAACTTTATATTTGCTTAATTACAACAGTAAAAGTCAATTTGGTTTGGGAGATACCAGGATGGAATTAAAGCAACTGATTGAAGCAATTTTACTTCGGTTAATCGGGTTCACAATAATAAACACTTATTGCGATTTGCCTCAGAGTGTCAATAACAGATATTTAATAGAGATTTGAAAAAAATCACACTTTTCTGAAAAAAAAATACATATGTCTACAACCTGAAAAAGTTTTGACTTTTTACAGCCGGAAGGCTTCATCCACGGATGGGAAAAGTTACATTTATGTTGCAAATGTGTTAAGACGCACAGTGGGGTAGAACGTCCTAAAATCTGGCATAAATAAAAAAATTTGATATTCCCTTTTGAAAAATTTTTATTGAGGAATTGCCGGATCCCACACTGGTATCGACAAGCTCCTCGAATTGTTGTGGACTTCACCATCAGGCTCCAAAGTTGGCAGTCTGGTACCATCAATCACAGTGTTCGTATCAACAGTTAGGGACACATAGTGAATTTTTGTAATTTTTAAACCAAACTAATATAGAGAGTGCCTCATGTTGCAAGTAATTAAATTTCATATAATATAAATTTTAAGCTTTCATAAATGTTGTTTGGCGGATTGGAATAAATTCGTCAAAATTAAGGCATCTAAATTAACTTTGGAAGAACTTTCAAAAAGTTCTCCACAATTTTCCATTAACTTTCTTACGTGTTTCAATTCAGCATTTATCTGTCTTCAGCTAGAGTTGAAGCCTAGCCTATATTTTTTGGTCTGGTAGGAATTTTAATGATAATTTCTTTGATAATGACAGATGCGTCTGTCTGCCCAGAAAAATGCATACTGAGTTGCGAATGTTAACTCCTCACCATATCTGCCAGCAGGCAACTAATCAGTCTTCTTTCTTTTGTTCTTTCGGCACATTCTAGAAACGTCTGTGCTGGCCGTCCAACCTTTTTAACAATTAGTATATTTAAATATTGTTCATAACCCTCTTGCCACATAGAACTCTTTTTAAGAAATCTATCTTCTGACTGGTTAACTTCCAACCATTCGTTCATAAATTTTGAAAAAAAAGTTAAATATATTATATGGAAAAGGTCTGGTAATTTATTTTTGGGGCAGTTTGTACGTTCAAAAATGACTAATTTAAGATATTCTGACTTCTCCTCCATAGCTTTCTTGTTTGATGACTTGATTATGTAATATAATTCCCTCTTTGATATAAAATAAAACTGGTATCAGCAAGATCAGCTAAAAAGAGAAGTTGGATGTTAATTGCGTTTTTATGAAAAGTTATATATAAAATTAAAAATATCGGAAGGGGGCTCGTTCGGGCAAGATTTCTATCTTGATCTTCACAAAGATAAAGGCTGAATAAAATATCTGATGTGGGCAACACATGGCTTCCTTGTACGCCTATTAAATTATAAATCCGTGGCTCAAAAAGTGATACTGAATTTGGTTACTAGTTTCCGATAATTGACACTCGGCATCCCGACATCCATCTATTGACACACACACACAACTCTTGTCATTGGAGGTCTCATTCCGTTATTATATGTCGTTTTCCTTCAGTAGGTAAGTAGTTTCTAAGATATTTCTCAATGCTCCGTGACAACAATAAAACAATAAAAAATGGGGAGGAAAACCAGTATTTTATATTCTATTTTAACACTTAAAACAAGTAATAAAAATGTTTAATTGGATTGGAAACCAAATTGCGTTAGTAACCTTCATAACTGAAATATATGATTTCTCTTTTAATTTAAATATAATTTTTGATGTAAGCTTATAATGCTTACATCAATTTATTACTTATTACTTTACCTTGAAGTAAAGTACTCTTTTCTATTTACCAAATTTGAGATGTATGTTATTTAGATCAATATATAAATTATAAATACTAAATTTGAGAAGTTTTGTGTAATATTTTAATATAATTTTTGATGGAAATCAATTATGACCTTCAAGTAAAGTACCACTTGCGGTAATCAAGCATTGACCAAAAAGGGAGGTTCACAACTAGATTTTACAACAATCCTAAATACAAAATTTGAACTTTCTACGGCTAACCGTTTTTTAGTTATGTGAAATACGAACGTACGTACAGATACACCTTTACTTTTTTTCGGCATGACGACATTTCAGTGATTGGTTTAAAATTGTCTAGGATTATAAGAAAATTTTAATCAAGGCACATGCGCTAGTAAACAAAGACTTAGCATTGTTTGTAAACAAAGTATGCAAATACATTTTCCAAGAAATTTTATTATTTTTTATTTGTAGTTTAGCTCGAAGCATACATACAGTTCCACATACCAATTTACGCCACCTACAGGACTAACCGCTCTTCAAACAAAGCTAAAGGAGAGGACTCTCATTCTTGTAAAGTGCTCTTTAAATCACTACTTTAATGCTTCTGAAGCCAATGAGAGTATCCAATGTACCTCAATTGTGATGAAGATGTTCAATTTTGAAATGATTATTGCAGCTCTTTATTGTCTCCCTGGTAAAAAATTATCAATTCAAATATTAGACGAACAGATTCGTTCATTCGATCATAAATTTTTATGTGGTGAGGATTACCAAAATCAGGTATGGGGCAGCAGAATAACTAACTCTAGAGGCAGAACTTTTCACAATGTGGTATGGGTAGGAAATGTAAATTCTTATCCTCTAAATCAACAACGTATTGCCCACAGATGTGAACAGGATTCCAGACGTGTTGGGGGACTGAACTTGCAACACTATGACATAACTAACGTGACTGATCTATCCTCTGATCACTCCCCTTACTACCAACAATGGACAGGAAACCAATTATTAAAATTCCACGCACAGCTGGAACTGACAGGTGGACTCATTAACTCTCAACACAAACATACGGACACCGGAAGACTTGGACAATACAGTACAGTTCTTAACTCAGACTGTGCAGAATGTTGTCTAGGGTTCTTCTGTTTCTTTTAAAAGCACTTTAAATCATAAAAAAGAAAAACAAATACCATCTTCCACTGCGTATATACGGCATTTCATAGTACTGAAACGAAAAGCACGTAAAATTTGGCAAAAGACACGTTATCCGACAAATACAAATTTAATAAACTAACGAGAAAATTACACGAAGAAATTAAACGTGCCAATACCGAAAACTTTGATAAATTTCTAAACAGTTTAAAGATCTCTGACAAGCCCCTTTGGAACATGGCAAAACGAATATCCCTACACCATGATGTCTCGCATCCAGTTTGCCGGCCTGATGGTTCTTGGGCAAAATCAGATAGCTAAAATGCTGAAATATTTGCTTGCCATTTATAAGACACATTTCAACCTCACACTGGCATCAATGACCAAATTATTAACTTAATGAACTTATTTTACATCAAATTAATATACCTTTACGATGACACTACCACCAAAAGCAATTCATCCACACGAAGTTCGTATTTTATTGTGAATGTACCAAATAACAAAGCACCGGGTCATTAATTAATTAATTAATTTCTAACTGATGAGCTGATTAGCTGATGAGCTTATCTTGGAAAGCAATTATCTTTTTAGCTAATATCTGCAACTCTATTTTTAAAATAACGTATTTTCCAGCTGTGTGGAAATATTCTGAAGATGTTATGATATTAAAAGCCAATAAACCTTCAGACTGTCTAAATTCCTACTGCCCTATTGAAGTTCTTCCGTCCTTTTCCAAATTATTTGAAAAAATTCATTGTCTAAATTCTCTTGGTATATTGAAAACAAATCCAAATCATCAGTTCGACTTCAGAAAACATCATTCAACCATGCAAGAATTTCATCGATTTGTAGACTACATTTCTAGTACTTTAGAGTAAAAAAATGATTGTTCTGATGTTTTCCTCGATATCAGTCAAGCTTTTGATAAGGTGTGGCACGAAAGATTGCTTTCTAAGCTCAAAATTTTGCTTCCTTCTACTCACTACATAATATTACTTTCGCCCTTGGCAGACGGACATTTTAAAATAAAAGTTGGTGACGATTTATCAGGCATAAAACGTGTCAAACCAGGAGTTCCTCAGGGCAGTGCACTGGGACCATTGTTATTCAATATCTTCACGTTAGACTTACCCGAACATGATCATACGTCAATGGCAACATTTACTGATGACATAGCACTTCTCACAGCGTCTTTCATAATACAAAACCAGCTTGATGAGATTTGTTTTGGGGCTACTAGGTGGAAAATAAAGATGATTGAAATGAAGTGTGTGTGAGTCCTCAGGTATGCTTTAACAATGTGGTCATTCCTACATCTGAGGAAGTGCGATATTTATTAACAAGAATCTGAATGAAGATTCTAAAAGAAGAATTTATTAACAAGAATGGCGGACCCACATCAGACTGAAAAGAAAACAACTGAACAAACGATTTGGACTATTATTCAGGTTACTTGACAGACGCTTCAAATTATTCTTAACTTACAGACTTACAATCTACAGAATACTAATTAAACCGTTATACATCCAAAGAATTCAGTCGTTCCAGTCAAAAGCATTGAGAAAAATAGTGGACGCGCCATTCTATGTGATAAATGACTCGCTAAAGGACTTGGACATCCTAACAGTTTCAGATACTGCCGCAGAATACTGTAAAAATTTCCACAACAGGCTGACTTGATAAACGAACCATTTGGCACAAACACTTACATCCGCCACGAACCCATACAACCCAACCCGACGGCTTTCGAGGCTGTAGCCCATGAGACTTGTTAATTTGACCGCTATACTTATGAGCGCAGATTTGCTTGTTGCAAAAATAATTTGTAGATGGCAAATTAAATAAATGCCAAACTAATTAAATGAATAATAATAATAATAAATGTTTTTGGTTGATTAAGCTAACATTATATTTTTATATGAATAGAATATTTTCTGTTTTTAATCTACTTTTTACTTTTGCGAAGTTAAATGAAGTTTTTATTTCATTACATCAACTAGTCTTATAAAAATCGTAGTACTACTTTAGGTACCTTAAAATGCTCCAAAGCAATAATAAATGATCTTATTGTATTGTATATATATTTCTTTGTATATATTGTAATTGTATTGTAAATAAAGGTTGAAAGTTAGAAAAAAAATGACCATGGTAAAGGTTTATAGTATGGACTAATGTAACTAGAATTAATTTTGGTAGAACTAATTGGAAATGTTTAACATATTGAAAAACAATGTTTCCATACTTCATGAATATAACATATATAAGTTATAGACTACGTAACAATGGAAAATTAGTCAATATATATAATTAGGATGTGTTTATTAATTATACTAAATAGGCAATGAAAAGGCCGTTTTGTCACTTACATTTTAAGCCATACTACTTTCTGTAAACACAACTTCTTACATATTTATCCAAGCTCTTCAAAATCCACAAGATTCCTTAAAAAAATAGTAATAAAAGGGATAAATAAGTGATATTAAAATAAAACCAAATAACATAATCTTATGGATGTTAATTACTCTAGATTAGCCTCATTATAGTTATTTAGTTTTATAAAATAAGATAAATAGTTGAGCTTGTAAGATAAATTTGTGTTATCAGCTACAGATTGTGATAACTTCATTGGCTGACGTAGGTGCCAAGAAATCTATGCAGAGAAGGTTCAAAGTATTTTTGTACGCTGCTGTGTCTGGTTTGCCTGGTGGAATTACTAAGATTTGCAGTTTGCAAAACATAATCCCACAGAAGCGTTACAATTTTTAGTGGAATAAAAAAAGAAGTACGAAAATGAATAACCTCAGGCAGTCTGCTTTATCAGTTGGGAAGGGGGTGTTGGTAGGTGTTACCAGACCTTATCTGTCGCGTATAAGTTCTCAGTGTACGATCATCAGTCACAAGAAGTTGTCACAAATGTCGTGTTCGAAATGTCTTACCATAGAAAATATGAATCCTTGTATAAAGGAAATGGAATATGCGGTTCGAGGACCTCTACTAATCCGGGCAGGCGAAATAGAAAGGGAGTTACAAGAGGTATTTATAAATTGATCTTTATAATATTCCAAATAGAGCTCAATTCTACGATTTCGGAATTATCTAAAAAAAATTGGAATGTTTTTTAAGCACTAACCTTTTTCTGTTCTTTAATATAACCTGTTAAGAGGTTGCAACAAACACCTTTTTTTTATTATTAATGGGTTTGATAATATTAATAATGGACTACGATCTTTATTAAAAAAACACATATTAAGATTTTGGATTTTATTAGTATTTCAAGTTAAGGGATTCATCTGTAACCTTCTATCTCTATTCCTTACTTCTGATAAAACTTAGGTATTTTCTTTTCTGATATTTTTAGATTATTTTATGTCTGATATTGGTGTTTATGGATGAATTGTGATATCATTCTGAATCATATCAAATCTTGCATGTTAAGAAAAGAGCAATAAATAACTATGTGGGTCCAAAATTTCCTTTTTGTTAAGTACATAATATTTGATGAATTTTCATAAAGTAAGTTTATAATTGAACTGTGAAAATGCAAAAGGATTTAAGCGTCTTTAATAAAATTTGTCAGAATTAAATTTTCAACTAAAATAATATTAAAGAAATATGACAATTAAAAATAAAACTTTTTTTATTACCTATTGGTGTATAAATAATTAAATCATATTTCTAATATGATGGTATTAATTTGGCATAAAGATCTACAATCTATATACAAAAAAAAAATGAAAAAAGGCACTTACACCCTTTTGCATTTCCACGCTTAAATTGTGATTAAGTAATCAATCCAATATTTTATACACTTTCTAACGTATCAAACAACTGATTTGAAGTATATGACTTGCAATCAAACTCATCCATTTTGTTAAGTTGAGGATATATTTGGCAACTTCTTTGGTTTAAATAATACTTCCTGCAATAGTAATTGTAGCTAGTATAAATGTTTTGAGGAAATGAACCATAACATTTTTAGTTGGAGGTTTATTTTGAGTTGAAATTATTTCTTAATGAGGAAGTTTTGGATCATCTAGCTTGCTCATATGCAAGTTAATTGTTGGTATTCAGCCATTGCATCATGTTTACTTAAAATGGCCAATGGAATTATCTAATTTGCCTAGCTTTAGAACAAACAGATATTGTTTTTTAAGTTTTTCTTTGTGCTGTTAAATATGTTTAATATATATACTGCAATAGCATTTTTATTTAAATTTATAGTTGTTGGATAATACTACCAGATCCATTTTAATCACAAAATTAATTAGATCTTGTTTTCATCGCATAGTTTCATCCTCTATACAATACTAATGCTCTTATGATTCTAAAATGCCAAAAACATATCAAAAATGCATTTAAAAACTTCTGTGTGCTATTCAGTAACATGTGATCAGTTTTTGCGTGCTTTTGAAAAGTCGGACTGGCCGTTTTGGTAACTGAGCTACTCATATCTTTAGAGTTAAAATTTGTTATCTAGTTTAAAAAATAATATATTTATTCTATTGATGGCTCATAAAATCATTCTGTGATGTGCCTTACAATTTTTTTTTATTTTATGTTAATCTTTTACAATTGTTAACACTAAGTTTGTACATCCATAAGAAAATGTTGATTTATTTTCACCATAATTTTGGTTGAAAGTCTTTCTTTGTTTATTAACTTTTATTTCATTTAAACAAATTATTTGTAGTATAGTTTATTAATTTAATTGAGGAACTAAAAAAAAAAATTATTAAATATTTTCCTATTTTCAAGAATGTTTTGGTAGTTAAATACCATTTTGTAAATTGTATGGTTTTATTATCACTTTGTCTAGTAGATGCTCATGCCAAAGTTAAATGGTCGTATTTTGTTTCATTAGAGCTACAGAAAGAGTAATAATTTATTGACTAAGTAATGCTGCCCAAATATAATACAATTTGCTATATAAGAGCATACTAATCAAGCATATTGGACGAGTACAAATATATTAATATAAGACAGTATTAATCAATATATACCTAACTTTCACTTACCTATGAATGATATATATAGTAAAGGGAAGTATTACAATTATGAAAAAATTGTAATCCGAGTTTTCAATGGAAATACACATTTTAAGGTCCCCTGAGTCCAAATAACTAAGTCTCGCAAAATGTTCTGTGTCTGTGTATGTGGTAAGACTAGACTCTAAAATGAAAAGTTTTACAAGCACATTGGATGAGTGCAAATGTTAATATGCACATAACTTTCTCTTACCTATGTATGAAATACATACTAAGGGGAAGTATGACGATTATGAAAAATTTTAAATCCGAAACTATTACAGAATTTGAATATTAACTAAAGGAGAAATATTTTCCCAGATTAAAAACAAATTTCCAGAAATTAGAGTTGTAGTATAGATATATAATATACCGTTTGAAAGTTAAAGATTTTAGAAAATTAATATCTAGCATATGAAGACGCATAAGGTACTGTAGAGAGATGATAAACATTTTAACATAGGTGATTGTTGTAGTTAATAATTTCTACTTTTATGTTGTTTAATTTTAGTTTTCATGGAAACTAAATGGAATTTCTAGCGAAACTAAATAGAAAATTTTAAAATATATTTTTAACTTGACAAACCAAAAATATAGTAAACAGAATTGTCTTACTCCAATAGTTTATTAAACTATTTTATCGCGAGACAAGCCGTGAAGAAGTGCAAGCTGCTGAAAATTTTGTATGCGAAATTATTTTAAAAAATGGATAATTATTATTATACAGGATAAAAACCAAGAAACTTCAGAGGCTGATTCTGCTCCTACAGAGCAACAAAAAAGTTCCTATGGCCCATGGTCCAATTCCTCACAGAAAACCGGAAATTTAAGTTTTGTGTTTTTTTAAGTAGGTCACATTTTCTCTCCAGTTCTCTTTCCCATACAGGTCTGGGGAAATAATATAAAAATATTATTTAGATGATGGACTAATGTTCAAATAACACCCTCCTCCCTCCCTTCCCCTCTTATGACGGGGTAATGATTCTAAAGAGATAAATATGGTGCTGGAAACCGAAAGCATCTCACATGAAATAAAATAAATATATGAATTGAGACTGTTTTGGTAATCTGCCTATATCAACATGGAAATACTGAATAAAAAGCTTCTATATGAAATAAAACAAAACTTTACAAAAAATAAATTATCTGTAAATCAACCAGAAATATTCTGAAATGAAACTATCGCTTAAAATAAAATTAAAATATACACAGACATGAAACAGTTTCATTTCATATTTAATTTCATAATTGTTTTGATTAATTAGATGATATTTTATTGGTAAAGTTTTCACAAAAAAGCTTTTTATTCTGTATTTCGGTCTTATTTTATTGTGTAGAAAAAAAAAATATCTGATATGGGCAACACATGATTTCCTTGTAAGCTTATTAAATTATAAATCCGTGGCTAAAAAAGTGATACTGAATTTGGTTACTAGTTTCCGAAGATTGACACGGCGTCTCGACATTCATCTATTGACACACATAAAAACACACATCCTTGTTATTGGAGGGTTCATTCCGTTATATGTCGTTTTCCTTCAGTAGGTAACTAGTTTCCAAGATATTTCTCCATGTTCCATGACAACAATAAAACTGTCAATATCACTGGATAAAGCATTGGAAATCGACAGTTTCGACATTTTAAGCGGAAAAACCCACTTAACTAATAGCTTATTCTCATGCTGCAGACTTTTTGATCTCACAAATGGGGAGGAAAACCAATATTTTACGTTCAATTTTAACACTTAAAACAAGTAATAAAAATGTTTAATTGGATTGGAAACCAAATTGCGTTTGTAACCTATATTACCGAAACATATGATTTCTCTTTTAATTGAAATATAATTTTTGATGTAAGCTTATTATGACCTTCAAGTAAAGTACCCTTTTCGGCTCACGAATTTTAACCAAAATCTAGTAAATACATTTATATCGATATAAAAGTCTATTTACCAAATTTGAGTTGTTTTACATTATATTTTAATATAATTTTTGATGTAAGTCTAATATGACCTTCAAGTAAAGTACCGCTTCCGGTTTTCCAATTTAGACCAAAATCTAGTATGTTATTTAGATCAATATATAAATTATAAATACTAAATTTGAGAAGTTTTGTATAGTATTTTAATATTTTTGATGGAAATCAATTATGACCTTCAAGTAAAGTACCACTTGCGGTAATCTAGCAGTGACCAAAAAGGGAGGCTCACAACTAGCTTTTACGACAATCCTAAATACAAAATTACAACTTTCTACAGCTCACCGTTTTTGAGTTTTGCGAGATACGGACGTACTAACGTACGTACGTACAGACGCCAGGACGAAACTAGTCAAAATGGATTCAAGGATGGTCAAAATGGATATTTCCTTCGAAATATGAAAATCGAAAATTTTCGCGATTACAATACTTCCTTTACTTCGTACAAGGAAGTAAAAATAAAAAACCTGTACCACTACAATCCCTGAAGGGTCTTGGACTCAGTGCTTGGTAAGGATTGCGTACCAAGAACATGGTACACAATCGGCCAAGAACACGCACAACTGCCTGGTTTTTCCCCAATTAAGGGTACCCAATTTTTTAGAGACTAGGTGAGGCCCAGGACGTCTCCCAATCCCACAGGGCCGATCCACGGCTGAAAACGGAATAAATAATTTATCTGCCGCAGTCGGTCTCGAATCTGGAACCTAAGATTGGTAGCTGAGTACCCACTGATGATCACCGGAAGTGGTACTTTACTTGAAGGTTATAAATGATTGCCATAAAAAATTATGTTAAAATATAATGCAAAACTTCTCAAATTTAGTATTTATAATTTATATATTGATTTAAATAACATTTTATATTTTGGTTTTAATTGGGAAACCGGAAGCGGTATTTTGTTTGAAGGCCATAATAAACTTTCATAAAAAATTATATTAAAATATATTGTAAAAAATCTCCAATTTGGTAAATAAGACTTTTATATCAATATCAATAATATAGAAGATTATGGTTAAAATTGGTGAGCCAAAAGGGGTACTTTACTTGAAGGTCATGATAAACTTACATAAAAAATTATACTAAAATTAAATACAGAGATCCTTTTTTTCGGTTATAAAGGTTACAAACGCGATTTTTGTTTACACTCTATTTAAACATTTTTATTACTTGTTTTAAGTATTAAAATGGAGTGCAAAATACTTGTTTTCCTTCCCATTTGTGAGCTGAACAAGTCTGCAAAAGGAAAATAAGATGTAAGTTAAGTGGGTTCTTCTACTTAAAATGTCGAAACCGTCAATTTCCAATACTTTATCTAGTGACACTGACAGTTCTAATGTTGTCACGGAACAAAAATAAGTCTCTTGGGGACTTGTTACCTACTGAAAGAACATATAATACGACATATATACATATATACGACATATAATAGCGGAATGAGACCTTCTGAAACAAGAGCGTGTGTGTGTGTGTGTGTGTGTGTGTAGGCGCGCGCGCGCGCGGGTGCGTGTTCGTATGTTTGTGTTTTTGTCAATAGATGGATGTCGCGGCGCCGAGTGTCCGAGAGTTTTTGAGCTTCTGCAATCTTCAGAAACTAGTAACCAAATTCAGGATCATTTTTTTAGTTACCAATTTCTAGTTTAATAGGCCTACAGGGAAGTCATGTATGTGTTGTCAACATCAGATATATTGTTGTTTTCTGTCTTTGCTCTGTATGGATTTTAAAGTTCGTATACCAATCGGTTTTTGTGTAAAATATGAAAAAAATATTACTGATTGTATTAAAGCAGCTTAAATGCATAAAGAAGACGCTTAGTTAGTAAAGTAGGCCAAAACAAATATTTTATAAAAAAGAAAGCCTTGCTTGTTCTTAGTGTCCTTTAAAAGCCTTAAATAAGAATTTTCATAGAAACCAAACAATAGAAATTTTTGGACTTAATAAAAAAAAGTCCAAAAGAAGGAAATGATTATCATAATTATGATGGGATAAAATACTGAAAGTAAGCAGGCAACTCTTGATCAAGAAGAATTTGCTTTAAATATATAATTATATATTCTATTTGCTATATATATTAGTTGCTATATATATTGGTGAGGTCCATTTCCTGATAAATCAGTAACAAACCTAGAAATTTTCTAATCCTAAAAAAAAAATCCGATGATGAAAAATCCAGAAAGGTGATAATACCATGGAGAGAGCATTATAGCTATCAGGTAAGGCAAAATCGCCACCATTGTTAGCCCTATTATCATCTCCCTGGGCATTTCTATAATCATTTCCCTAGGTATATCATGGGAGTTGCTATACCTTTGGTTATATAGTTTGCTTTTCTGTCTATTTTTCCAGTATAGTGACCTGTGTTGCTGATGGTTACAATAAGATTAGTGAGGACAACCGTATAAAGAAGTTGAGCTTTTTTAGGTAAGTTTGTATATGGTATGTTCCCAGGCAAAAAGGAATGAAAAGGAAAGAGATAAACAGACTCCAAGAAAGTATAGCATTTTTATAACATTTTACGGCAAATCAAATTGATATAACTTATGTTAGTGGGCCGTGGCTGAAACCCGAATCAATTCCAAACACAGATCATGTTTTAACTATGTAAATTTTCCAAAAAACCTTTAAACAACAAACTTTCAGCTGTCTTTCCCAGCACATAGTGGATCTAGGTGCAGATGATGGTCATGTGTTCCATGTTATAAAATTAATCATAAAATATTACATGAAAGTCAGGGTAATTTATTTATGTAAAACTAAAAATGAACTGGCCCAAGGAGTGAGTGTACAGCAGTTCAACAATAAATTTACATTGTTTAAAGGAAATTTATATTAATTTTTAGGAAAGAGAAATAAAAAGGATTTTTTAAGATTTATATGTAATATAATTAAGATTTATTTTATATATAATCAGTTATATCAATTTGATTTGCTGTAAAATTTTCACAGCATAAAAAGCTATACTTTCTTGGAGTCCGTTTATCTCTTTCCTTTTCATTCCTTTTTGCCTGGGAACATACCATATACAAGCTTACCTAAAAAGGCTCAACTTCTTTATACGATTGTCCTCACTAATCTTATTGCAACCATCAGCAACGCTGGTCACTATGCTGGAAAAATAGACAGAAAAGAAAACTATATAACCAAAGGTGTAGCAACTCCCCAAATATATTTTTATTAGTGTAATACTAAACCTGAAACGGGATTATTTCAACCAAAATTTTTGTATTCTGTTTTGTAGGTTATATTCAATTTTGGTCTTGTTTTTAGTTTGTTCGTAATCATTACTTTGACATAGTCTTTGAACTGGTTTAATATTAAACTACTTCAAATGTATGTTTATGTTTAACTTTACTGATATTAAAACATTCCATAAATAATTTGATGAAGCCTGAATGGTGACAATTTTGAACTAATAATTTTGGATCCTTTTTTTTTTTTCTATAATTAAGCGTTTCTATCAATCTTGTTTTTTGTTTGCTTGTAATCAGCAATTTTACTTGATCTTTCAACTGCTATAAGTGATTTAAGTAATATGAAATATATTGAATTAAAATAATATGATTTTTTAAAAAATAAAATAAACCTTAAGTGCTTTTCTAATCATTTATTCTTATCTTATACTAGAGGGTAATTTTGGTTAAACTAATAGAAGAAATAAAAATTTATGGTTTAGTATTTAACATTTAGGGTTAAAGTTAGTGGATTTAGGGGGAAATTTAGATAAGTTTAGAGTTAAAGTTGGTGAATTTATGGGAAAATTTAGTGTTTTAGGGAAAATATAGGGCTGACCTGGCAACATTGCTTTCAGGGCTTACTAAGGGTAGAGTAAAAAACACCATGGGACCATCAGACTTTAGTTGGTTTGAATGGAGGTTAATGCCACTAGACTATTAGATAAATTTGTGTTATCAACTACAGATTGTGATAACTTCATTGGCTGACGTAGGTGCCAGGAAATTATGCAGAGAATATGTATTTTTGCAGTTCAAAGTATTTTTGCATGCTGCTGTATGTTGTCTGGTTGTCTGCTGTTTGTCTGGTGGATTTTCCAAGATTTGCAGTTTGCAAAACTTAATCCCACAGAAGCATTAAATTTTTAGTGGAATAAAAAAAGAAGTACGAAAATGAATAACCTCAGGCAGTCGGCTTTATCACTTGGGAAGGGGGTGTTGGTAGGTGTTACCAGACCTTATCTGTCGTGTATAAGTTCTCAGTGTTCGATCATTAGTCACAAGAAGTTTTCAGAAATGTCGTGTTCGAAAAGTCTTACCATAGAAAATATGAATCCTTGTATAAAGGAAATGGAATATGTGGTTCGAGGACCTCTACTTTTCCGGGCAAAAGAAATTGAAGAGGAGTTGAAAAAGGTATTGGTTATTAATGCATAAAGATTTAAGCGCCTTAAGCAAAATTTGTCAGAATGCAAGTTTCAACTGGAATAATATTAAAGAAATATGGCTTAATTAGGAATACAACTTTTTTTTATTACCTATGGTTGTATAAGTAATAAAATCATATTTATAATAATATTAATTTGGCACAAAGATCTGTAATCTGCAAAAAAAAAAAAAATTGAAAAAAGGCACTTAGATTCTTTTGCAATTACACGCTTAAATTGTCCATTTGATTAAGTAATCAATCCAATATTTTATACATTTCCTAACATATCAAACAGCTGATTTGAAGTATATGACTTATACTTATAAATTAGTGTTTTATAAGTATAAGTATAATAATGTTTATAATAATGTTTTATAAGTATAAGTATAAGTCATACTTATATAAGTCAAACTTATAAATCAAACTCATCCATTTTGTCAAGTTGAGGATACATTTGGCAACTTCTTTGGTTTAAATAATATTTCCAGCAGTAGTAGTTGTATGTAGCAAATGAAAATATTTTGAGAAAATAAACCTTAATATTTTTAATTGGAGGTTTATTTTGGTTTTAAATTATTTCGTAATGTGCAAGTTAATTGTTGGCATTCAGCCATTACATTGTATTTACTTAAAAAGGTCAATGGAATTATCTAATTTGCATAGTTTAGAGCCAAATGAAATTGATCTTCTGTTTTTCTATTGCTTTTTAAATATGTATTGCAATGGCATTTTATAACATTTTTATTTAAAATTACAATTGTTTGTAGATGATTTTAGACCTTGTTTTCGTCGGGTGGTTTAATCCTTATATTAAAGCTTTTTCATTACTAAACTGCCAGAAACATGCTAAAAAATGCATTTCTATCTGATCAAAAACGTCACTTCTGATTCAGCAACATGTGATCAGTTTTTGGGATACTTTAGAAAAGTTGGACTGGCCGTTTTGGTAAAAATAATATATTTATGCTATTTATGGTTCATAAATCAATCTGTGATGTGCCTTACAATTTTTTTTTTATTTTATGTTAATCTTTTACAATTGTTAACACTAAGTTTGTACATCCATAAGAAAATGTCGATTTATTTTCACCATAATTTTGGTTGAAAGTCTTTCTTTGTTTATTAACTTTTATTTCATTTAAACAAATTATTTGTAGTATAGTTTATTAATTTAATTGAGGAACTAAAAAAAAAATTATTAAATATTTTCCTATTTTCAAGAATGTTTTGGTAGTTAAATACCATTTTGTAAATTGTATAGTTTTATTATCACTTTGTCTAGTAGATGCTCATGCCAAAGTTAAATGGTCGTATTTTGTTTCATTAGAGCTACAGAAAGAGTAATAATTTATTTACTAAGTTATTGCGGCCCAAATATAATATAATTTGCTGTATCATAGAGGATACTAATCAAGCACATTGGACGAGTACAAATATATAATTCAGACAATATTAATTAATATACACCTTAATTAATTAATATACACATTACTCAATTAACATATATCTTATTTAATTAATATACAACTACAAGTTTTCAAAAGAAATACTCATTTTGAGGTTCCTTGAGTCCAAATAACCAAATCTTACAAAATATTCTATATCTGTATATGTGGTAAGACTAGCACATAAAATGAAAAGTTGTACAAAACTGACATTAGTTATCTAAGGTAAGATTATGCCTAGGATGTTACAGCAACTTTTTTTATAAAAATCGACTTTCTGGAAATGCCACTTTATATAATTGATTTTACTCATTTTTACAATTTTCTCGATAAAGGCTCTTACGATTTTGATCAAACTTGTTATATCAATGTACAATTAAATGATCTTCTATATTAGCTTGGTCTTATCCTCACTGAAATAATCAGATAAGGCTTCAGTGCCAAATTTTCAAAGTTTCTTCCTCTAAAGTACCTTTAATTTTGTTTGTTTGAAATAATCAACCATCTGTCATTGTTAATAGTAATAATAAATGAATAAATATAAAGTATGACTGAATTTGAAAATTAACTGAAGGAGGAATATTTTCCTGGAAATATGAGTAGTAATATAGTGGATGGTTTTTAATTATTTTTTGTTTTTCATCAATTTTCAGTAAATTTTCTGGAGCTGGTGGTTCGTTCATTGGAAATGGGAATAGTGAATAATCTTTATGCTTCCTTCCCTATTCTTTAGGCAATTTAACATGTCCTATCTACAACTGTACTTGTAAATACACTTATTTTATATGGTCTTTACAAGCATCGAATATCTTTATCAGCTAAGATAAGCTGACAAAGCTATTAAAAAAAGAGTAACAGAAATTATTTATATTTTTTTCATTTCTAGGAACACCATATAATGCCTTAATATACGAAATACCCGACTCCAAAATATGATTGATGTTCGTATTTTCATCTGTGAAGATCATACCTAGCACAATCTTGCAAATCTCTACAATTTTTGAACAATATTGCAAATTTATTTTTATCCTTTTTATAGAACACTGAAGTAGTATCACATCCAATTAATGGATGTAGAAACAAAATATGGTTTTTACACATTGGTGAAGTTTGTTTAAGGCTTTTATTAGAATAAACTTTTGTGGATACAGTGCCTTTTGCTGGTTTCAAAAAAAATATTTCTCTATCAGTAGATGTTAAAGCTGTTAAAAAAAACAAACTAAAATATCAATATCTTTCGCAACAACAATAACATTAATTGCAGTTTGTATGATTAATGTATCAACATCGTCTTCTGCTTGACAAGAGAAAGTATTATTATGGACCAATTTGCTCCTTAATATTCTGATGAATCTGCTTTTGTTATTGCTATTTTTGAAATTTTTCTTAGTGAATTGTTAGACACATATGTTCCATAGTTCCAAGGTGTCCCTTCAAGATGAAACTAGTGCCTTCCTGAACTCAGATGCTAATCATCGCATATAAAAGAATTCATACTGAGAAAGCTCACAAAATGAAAATCCTTACTACCTCCGAGGTCAGTTGTTTTAAAAAAAAAAAAAGCAACCGAAATTAAATATAATCTCACAAGGCTAACACAAACCACTATTTTACCTGATCTGAGGGCTTCAATAGAGCCTTTCCTCTCGTCAGAGTAAAGTATGTGTCTGAGAAAAATAAAATGTAAAGGAAATTAAATTAATTAGGGATTGATAAATTATTTGCCTCTTCTATAATTTTGTTTTTATTGAAAACTAGTTTCAAATGTTATACATTCATCTTCAGTTCAAGGTTTGAGTAGAGTATATCAAACAGAAAAGGTTACATTGGTTTATTCTCGCACAGAACTAGTAATGAAAATTAAATTGTTAAAACATTTACTAAAATTTAAATTTACCAATGCTTCACAACTAATGGCAAGAAAAAAAGGATAAACACAAAAAATTTACTATCTCATATATACATTTGTGTGTGTGTGTGTGTGTGTGTGTGTGTGTGTGTGTGTGTGTGTGTGTGTATATATATATATATATATAAGCAAAAAATAAACAAATAAAAGAAATGATGCATCCTTTTAAAAATGAAAGAAAGAAATTAATGTGATTAATTTATAGAAAGTTACAGAAAAAAAATTCCTTTAAAATAACTTAATAATAAATTAAAATAACTTATTAAATATTGAATTTTCCCAAGGTAATGTTTTTAATGCTTATTACGAAAAGAATAAACAATGGTAAAATAGATGGAAGTAATAAACAAATTTAAATTAAACAAATTGTAAAGTTTTCTTTTTCCAGTTGTGTATTTTTGTCTGTGGAAAAAATAACTCATGCCAATCCTTTTGACAGGGTAAGAAGAAACCATTTGACAGAGTCATTCGAGCTAATATTGGCGATTGTCATGCAGTTGGTCAAGTTCCTATCACTTTTATTCGTCAAGTTTTGGCTCTCCTTACATATCCCGAGTTATTAAAAGACCCTAAGTTTCCCGAAGATGCTAAAGAGCGAGCCCGAACCATTCTCAAGGGATGTAGAGGATCTTCTATGGGTAAGATTTTTTTATTTTTAGTAAAATGTATTATATGTTTTTTATAATTGTAAGAATCACTGGCTCCACAGCATTAGCTATTTCAATTTCTCATTTTGATTATTGAACTATACACTTCTTCTCTTTTAAAACATAATGATCAATAAATTATTTGATCAAATGCTGTTCTTTTATATTGTTTCTGGTGAAAATGATTGCATTACAAAATATTTATTAAATTTAATAAATTTAGCATGACTATTTGTTATTAATACATCTATGTATATAATACTCATTGCCTGAGGATTTGTTTTATCTAATTAAAATTCTCTCTGTTGCATAATTCCAACTAAATTTTGTCACTAAGGCCAAAAATGTAATTTGGCTTGTAATTTTATAATCTCTCTTTCAAAAGATTACATTGCATGTGTATTTATTACAAATGCATAATCATTGTCTTACAAGCTTAATAGTTTTAGGATTTTTTAAAGAAAACTTATTAAATACAAACTAACTATGGCACATAGTTCAGATATTCTTGTTTTTGTCAAGAAAAACAGATTGTGCTTTTGGTGTGTTTATGTGTTCAATCTAAAGCATGATTTTTGTTTTGTTTTTTTAATGCTTGTGATAAATGATTTTAGGTTCATATACTGATTCTAGTGGTATTGAGATCATTAGAAAGCACTGTGCTGAATACATACAAAACCGAGATGGTATTCCTTCAGATTGGCAGAACATCATTCTTGGAGATGGTGCTTCTGGTGCCATTAAGGTTAGAAGATTGTTACTAAAAGTTTTTTAGAGTTATTGCCTTGACTTTAATCAAAATGTAATTGAAGTGCTTCATAATGAAATAAATCAGTAATATTCTCTATTAATAATAAAATTACATCTAAACTGGACCATTTCAGTGTACAAATGATAGTATTTGATCTCCCTCTTCCTCTATTAAAATTGATACCTGATGCTCTTTTTTGGAGAGTGCAATTAATTGGGCTCAATTCTCCTGAATCATTTTACTGTTTCATTCCTTTCTAAAGAACTGAAGCTTCATTTAAATTTATTAATAGATAACCAAGACTTTATTAAAATGATCACATTTTTTTTTTTATTTTTCAATAGATTTAAACCTCTGATTAATCGTTTGAAATATTTTTTTTTCCTGGGACTTGTATGTCCAGAGATTAATATGTTATATTAATTTAGTTTGTGTGGCATTGCTTTTATGATGGATTAGTGCACTGAAATTAGAATGTCTATAATGTCTTCTGGCTGCATCTCATTAGCTCTCTGATTTCTGAATTGATCCAGAGGGCTAAGGTGCATTGGAAAATATGGTTTTAAGAATTGCGTGGTGATTGAGAAAAGTAATTTGATTTCGAGAGAGGCATTTAACTAGCTCATCAATAGATGGAAGAGAATAAATAGGTTCCAAGGAGAGGGATAGTGAATTAAGAGAGGGGCTGATTTTTTCAATGGATAAGGAATTGCGATCTTGCCTGGAAATTTGTTTGGAAATAAGTATGGGAATAGCAACTGTAAGTAACTTCAGAAACCCGGTTTTCGTGGTCAAAAGTAAACTATATTGCCGTCTAAGACCAAGCACTTGTCAAAACATGAAAGGATTGTAAGACCCTCCTTCTCAAAGTTGACATCAGTTGATATTGACAATTCGAGTGACAACGTTCAGCAATAAATTACACCCAAACTGTGTGAGCTTTGAAAAAAATTAAATTTTCTCTTGATCCCCTCCTTCTCTATCATCAACTAAAATATTCTGAGTAATTAATATGGTTCAAAACTAAATAATTAAATCACTATTGCATAAGTTTTGAAAGCTATAGAACATTGGCCATGAATTTGGGGTTTCTAAACTACTGTGGAATGTAGGAAATTTTGATAAGATCATGGGATCTATGAAGCAAAGATACAGGAATTTGCTTGGAGGACAATAGATTTTGGGGAGAATCAATGATAAATAGGTCAAGCAGAATATCTGTTGACTGGAAATGATGGTTGGATTGGAAGAGTGGAATAAATAGATCTAGGGAGAAAATTAGGTCAATAAGGTATGATCTATTTGGAGAATCTGAAAGAAGATTGGTGTTGAAATCACCTGCATTTATTACGTTTTGGAAGAGAAGAATGTATGTAAGGAGGGAGGATTCGAATGTAGGATCAAATAGGACAGGAGTGGGGAGCTATATAACAAATAGTGGAAGGAGAAGGTGCTTGAAGAAACCTGTCCAGAGAGGAAGATTTTAGCCCTCAGACTATCATGGATGAACGATCCTTCACCTCCTCTAGTTCGATCCGGTCATGTCGAAAGAGGGGATCATTGGGAATAGAAACGATAGAAGTAGGTTTAAATCAAGGAAGGTTTAAGGAAGATTTAAGTCACGTTTCTGAGATGACAATTGCATGATGCAAAGGTTTAATAAAATAATCAAGGGGTTGATCATAATGTGATGGCAGAAATTGAGAATTAACACGGCATGACATTAGCTATGATAGAAAAAAGGAAATGATATGCAGTGGTGAGAAGTGAAGCAGAATTAATATTATAAGAGAAGATACATTTTATACATCTACTTCTTTTTCTTGTCCCTGTTGCCTCTCAGTGTAGATAGAGCATGAGCCTCGGTTCACTTCTACCACTCATTCCTATTTCCGGCTATTTGGTGCATCTGGGAGTGGTCTGGTAGACTTGGGTCTTTCCTCCCTGTCTCCCCAATTCTTCCAAATACTCCCTGTATGCCATTCTAGGTCGTCCTACCAGTCTTCGCACCTATGGTCAGACCTCCATGTACCATTTGGTCTTCCAGGTTTCAGGCATTCTGTACACATGTCCAAACCACCTACTGAAACTATATCCAACTCACCCCGACTGGCTTCGTTTCAGATGCCATCTCTCTTGGTTTTTACCTAAGGAGATAATTCTGAGGAACATCATCTCTGCAGCAGTTATTCTTGAGAAATGCTTTTCCATGGCCATTTGAAGGCTCTGTTCCATGTAGTAACACAGGCAAACTGTTTTAAAGATAACAAGCTCTTTGTCTCTGCCAACCTCTTTTTTACCAATTATTGTGTTACTACTGATAGAAGATTCCATTTGCTTTATTAATTCTATTTGAGATTTCTTGGTCAATACATCTGTCTCTGCTTATATGGTTGCCCTAGTATTATAGCAATCTATACATTCTATGCTAATACCATTATAGTTGATGTTCAGCTCTTCATCATTTCTTCCAATCTGCATCACTTTGCTCTTTGATGCATTAATCTCCATCCCCTTTCTAAGTAATTCCTCTCCCCACTCAACAAGTGCATTCTGTAAGTTTTCCTTTGACTCTGCGATGAAAACAATGTGGTCTGCAAAGACAAATGCTTGTGCCAAAATTGGGATAAGGCTCTTATATCCTGCAATAAATCAGGGTGCTCTTCTTTTCCAAATCTTAAGTATTTCATCAAATAATGCTATATAGAGGAGAGGGTTTAATTATTTAATAATCATCTTGTTTGACACCTTTTTAAAAACATGGTTTGAACTCTTGTCCATTGGTAGGCTGACATTATTGCCTCCATTACATTTGGAGGGATCTTCTTTCTACTCAATGCTTCACAAATTTCTTTGCGAGGAAAGAATCAAATGCTTCATTCAGGTCCAAGAAGACAAGATACACATTCTTCCCTTGTTCCCAAGCCTTTTCCTCTATCATTCTTAAAGTGAATAAGTGATCTATTATAATAGATCATTATTATCTGTCTTTTGGGGCAGAAAGCAGCATGCTCCTGTTCCAGATTATCTTCAATTGTTTTGCAAAGTCTTCTTTCTAACAGTCTGGTATATATTCTATAAGCAACTGGTGAGAGGTGGATTGTCCTTCAAATTCAGTCTGATTACCTTTCTTGTGTATTGGGGTGATAACATTATACTCCCATTCCTTGATAATTTTCTTTTCATTACAGATTTTTTGAAAAAGTGTCTGGTGTTTCCTCTCCTCCAAGCTTAATAAATTTGGAACATGAAATATTATCTCTTCCTGCTGTCTTTTCTAATTTCATGTTAGACAGTGCTTCTTTTATTATATCCTTCTGGATGCAGTCATTCTTATCCTCTACTGGTTCTTCTGGCCTTATCCTCCTTAATCCTGTATGTATTACTGTTGGCAACTCATATTTTGAGAATTTCTTCTTGTAGTGGCTTCTCCACAACTCCAAAACCCTTTCATCTGTTGTTATGTTTCCTGTTGAATCCTGTATATCCTGACTGGCTTTGCTTTCCTACCAAAAAGTGCGTTCAATGTACTCCAGAATTTTCTTTTGCTATCCTCATAACTATTTTCAATTGCCTTTCAAAATCTTCCCAGGATTTGGCTTTGACATTTCTCACTGCCGTCTTTGCATTATTTCTACATCTTATATACTCTTCCCAGTCCGAATATGATTCTTGAGTCCATTGGCTCCCCTTACTATATATCTCTTGGGTTAAAATCATTCCTACTTCATCTATAGCCCTCTTTCAGTGCATAAGTATGAATCCGTCATTCAATGCCTTGTTTCTGCTTCCTTTCCGCTTGACATCACTGATTTCCAGTAAATCCACTCTTTATATTTTCATTTCTTCAACTAATTCAACCTCCTTTCCATTTAGTGTCCCAATGTTCCATATTGCCATTCCAATGTCCTTATTCCTGTCATGTCGTTGCCGTAAATTCCATCCATTTTCGAGGCTCATTACTAGTTTTGAACACCAGGCGAGTGATTAGTCCAGTGCTGGTGGCCCCCTGAGGTCCCCAGGAGGAGGGTAAGTATAGTGATTGGTTTAGTTGGGATTTCCCCATTATACTCTTATAGGAGCAGGAGAAAATCAAGAGCTCATATGGGCAGGGTCACTAGATACCTGAAGTAGGTCTGTCTTTCACTGGGACTGTGTAGAGTATCTACCCCCTACCACATAATCTTGTACTACATTGCAAAAACAAAAACTGAGGTGAAAATTTCAGTATGCAAGGTAAAATGTAGTTAAGCTGTATATAGTTTTAATTTAAATGCTTGTTGACAATTTAAAATGAAAATTTTAATAGGAAGAAATAGAATCAAATTCAGAATTAAGTATAAATAGAAAACTGCTAATTTTAATATAGAAGAACAAAGGTTGCCGTAAAGAACATGCACTACTACTTACAGACTTAATAACACATAGTCAGAACTACGCAAGGACATAGCTTTCTGCAGGAAAAAATTGACTAATCTTATCATAAAAAACTTGAAAAAACAAGTAGTGGAATTTCAAAAAGATTCAATAAATAAGTCGCAGAATCCTTACTAAAACATGATTAAGATAGATAACATCCCAGTTACATAACATTTACTGTCTTAGTAAAACTTTGCTCCCCTCTTCCTCTCCTCCAAAAAAGAAATAGTCATAAATGGAAACTTAGCATTATGAGATATGCCAGATCTTGATTATGAAGTAACCTATGACAACCTGCATAATGCCATTAACCAATGCCAGAAAAGGTCTTATGAGTGGATTTCATTCCTAATGAGTGCTTTTAGGTCATGAATGAGAACTGAAAATATATATACTTGAGCTATTTAATCTGGTCTGGCACAATGAGAACATACCCACGAGCTTAACGGAGAGGGAGAGGGAATTTAAAGTTTTAAAAATTCAGTTTTTCACACATGAACATTTATTGAATATTTAAAAAGTCACACACAGTGAAGATTCTAAGGAATACATGCTTATTTCACATAACATTATGCCAAAAATTGCTTTTATTTGTCATAATGAATTATTGAAAAATAATTTAGCAAATTCAACTACTTTCATTTTCTGTTAATTTTGTATTCTTACAAAAAACTAAAACCTCTAAAAATATTATCAATGCATAATATTTATACATTATAAAAAAAAAATTAGTTACATGAATTTTTAAAAAGTTGGAGAAAATGACCAGGGATTTTTTTTTTTAATACATTTTTATTTATTGTTTTTTTATTATTACCATTGTGATGTACGTTTATTTACTTTTTAGGCTGTTATGAAATTACTGATAAATGATATAGATGGCCAGAAACCAGGTGTCATGGTGCCTATCCCTCAGTATCCACTCTATTCTGCTACTATCAGCGAGTTTAATATGCACTTGGTAAGCTGAATATTTGTAGTATGTATAATGATATATAAAAAAATATATATATATATATATATATATATATATATATATATATATATATATATATATATATATATATTATATATGAATGTTAAATAGATTATGATTTCCCAAATAACAATTAATTGACAAATTAATTAATTGACCTCTTTATGCAATGAAGGTACTGTTGCACCAAGTACTAAAAATTTACAAATTAAACATAATTTTACAAGAAATCAAGCAATAGCTTGCTTACAGGTTTTTTTTTTCTTTCATTTTTACTTCCTTGTACGCAATAAAGGAAGTATTGTAATCTCAAAAATTTTTGGTTTTCAGATTTCAACGGAAATATCCATTTTGATCATTCCTGAATCCATTTTGGCTAGTTTCATTATGACGTCTGTATGTACGTTCATTAGTTTGTATGTATCTCGCATAATACAAAAATGTTTAGCCTTAGAAAGTTAAAATAATGTATTTGTGATTTTGTAAGTTGTGAACTTCCCTTTTTTGTCACTACATGATCACTGGAAGTGGTAATTTACTCGAAGGTCATAAT
Organism: Rhaphigaster nebulosa; assembly: GCA_948150685.1. NCBI lineage: Eukaryota > Metazoa > Arthropoda > Insecta > Hemiptera > Pentatomidae > Rhaphigaster > Rhaphigaster nebulosa. Next base: position 39,136,598 of record OX411309.1, read on the forward strand.
TGATTTCCATCAAAAATTATATTAAAATATAATGCAATACTTCTCAAATTTGATCTTATGATGTATATATTGATTTCAATAACATATTAGATTTTGGTCTAAATTGGCGAATCGGAAGTGGTACTGTACTTGAAGGTCATAATAGACTTGCATAAAAAATTATATTAAAATTCTTTGTTTCGATGGGTTAAGCTCATTAAATTGATTATTTATCTCAAGAAAATAGTTTTATACAGATCATAATTTCATTTCTTTATGAAGCCATCTTTGTTAAACAACGTTTCGGACTGGCCCGTCCATTCTCAAGTGTTTCTTGAATTGCATTATTATAACATGTTAATTGAATTATTGTCACGCAATTATTTTTCTTCCACACTTCATTTTATCTGAAACCTTATCTACTATCATTTCTTTATAGCACTATCTATATTGTACAATATACACATATTAATTTTATATTTGCTTTTTGGAAATTAGCCAATACTTAAATCTAATTCGTTAATTTATATTAGATTAAAAATTATCATTTGTCCTCATCTTTGTAGCTTAAACAATATTGCAATTTAATTGTCTGATTCTGTTAATACCATTTTTATTTTTTATTTTTTCTACGATTAGGATTCTTCCTGTAATTATATACATGACTTTTTTATTGCCCTATTTATACTAAAATCCATATTTTTTGTTATAATTACCTGTTACCCATTTCTATGACTTCCCTGTCTGATATCAACTAATCCCTGTCCCCTAGACTAGCTTAACCTTCCAAGGTATTAACTATTTATTTCCTGTTTCGATTGTCTTTATTTTTGTTATCACCATTAAAATTTAATTAATTGTTAATTTTCCTTTAAATATTTATCATATTTATTATATCTGCGTAATGTAGGCCAATTTCTCCAGTAACATTTTTATAATTAACCATTTTCTTTATATTTTTGGTGGTATGTATGGATTTTTGATGCTTGTTTCATGCTGTTTAATTCTTGTCCTTAAATTTTGTTTTGTTTCACCGATATAATATTTATTGTTACATTGTCTGTATTTATTAATATATATATATCACATTTTGTTTATCCATTTTTTCTATCTTACCTTTTGTGTTTGTTATTATTTACTTAATTTATTTTTATTCCCAACCTCAATAACAATCCCAATAACAACACAAACCTCAAATTGTCAAATTAAATAATTTTTTAATGCTTTATTGATTTTTTTGTTAATCTTGGAATGTATTGTAATTTTTGATAATTGTAATGATTTGTTATTTTCTCTATTGTGCTCATCCCCACTTCTTTTCCTATGTCCCTTTTGTTGTTTATTATTTGAAAAAATCTGTTATCTTAGTATTATTTGTATATTACTTATTATGTTTATTTATCTCTTTTTTCTGTTTTGTTTTTTCTTCCTGGATGGTATTGTTCCTATCACATTTTTGAAAATTGTTAATACTCGTATACCATAATTTATTTATTGACCATTTGGGATAAAAGTTATTGCTTAAAATTTTGTATATTTTATTTTTTGTTTCTTTCAAATATTTAGGATCTGTTAACTTTATTGTTTTATCAATAAGATTTTTTGCTGTATTTTCTATTTGGTGTATTGGGCTATTGGCACAATAATTGAGCATTGTATCACTATTGCTTGGTTTTCTGTCCATTTGGTTGTAATTTTGTTGTTTTCGAAAATCATATTCATGACTAATATCTTATATTATTTTCCTTTGGCATTTCTGTTGTGAATTTTATCCTTTCATCTTCGCTATTTAATGATTGCAACAATTCTACATATTTATTTTTTTCCATTATTACTAGTAATAACATCAATATATTTCGTTATTAATATCGGTTTAACTTTCATTTTGTTAATATGTTTTTCTATAATTTTATTTAAGCAGCAGCCACTCATTATCACAGATAATCTACTTCCCATTGGAAAACCATTAACTTGTTTGTAATATTTACCATTATATTTAAAATAGTTATTCAATATGCATAATTTTGATTTGATACCTTCTGTTTATATTTTTTTATTTTGGTTTTGTCCTTAATTATATCCCAATTTTCTTCTATTTGTATGCTTTCTCTCACCGGGACATTTGTAAATAAATTTTTAGTGAATATAAATTAACAGATTAGATTTCAGTATAGGCTAATTTCCAAAAAGCAAATATAAAATAAATATGTATGTGTATATTGTACCATATGAATAGTATTATAAAGAAATGATAGTAATTAAAATGTAAAATAAAATAAAGTGTTATATTCATAGGACAAGGAACACTTGGAAAAGTGATATAATGGCTTAGTAAAGAAATTAAATTATGATGGGTATAAAATTATTTCCTAGATATAAATAATCAATTTAATTATATTAAAATATAATTCAAAACATTTCAAATTTAGTATATAAGACTTTTGTATCATTATAAATAATAAGATAAATTTTGGTTAAAATTGGTTAGCCGAAAGTGGTACTTTACCTGAAACTGCTTCTTTTTTTTTGTTACCTCCCGCCTTCTTAGAAGAGAGGAATACAAATTGTGCTAAAGAACCCCAATAGAAATTTTCATAGATAAACACGCTTCAATGTACATACTAGTCGGTTTTAATATTTTTATAATGGTGTGTGTGTGTGTGTGTGTGTGTGTGTGTGTGTGTGTGTGTGTGTGTGTGTGTGTTGGTGTCAATAGATGGACGCCAATAGATGTCATGACGCTGAGTGTCTTTTTGAGATACTGCTATCTTCAGAAACTAGTAACCAAATTCAGGGTCACTTTTTGAGCCACCACTTTATAGTTCCATTAGTGTACAAGGAAGCCATGCGGCGTCTACATCAGATATTTTACCAATAAAGCCATTATCATCCCAAATTTATATTTTGCTCTGTGATTTACAATACTACTTGCTTTTCAAGGAATAAATTTTAGAATATGTACTTGTTAAAAAAAATTAAATTAAAATATTAAATTTGGTTTTGGAAATTTTTTCTTATGTTAACCTATATGGTGTCGTATATAGGTATGAAAGGGTACGCAAAATTCTGTAAAATCACACCGATCCCAGATCTCTAGCTAAATCAGTAAATCTAAAATTTTCTGTTCCCTATTTTTTGGATCTATTTATGGGAACTTAAAACTCTATAAGTTAAAAACGAGTAGACATATCTCAGTAAAAATGAATTTTTTTCTCATTCAATACTTTATCTTTCAATGACGATTCAAGCACATTGACAATATTTTTCCTTTCCAAAATAAAATATCCAACAGCTGTGTACTAGGTAATGTTTAGCAAGGTTTCAATCTACTTTGTAAACATTCATCAGGAATTCAGATTGAATCTTGACTTCCCTGATCACGAAGTATGTGTCTTTTCTCTTGTCTTTTGAATTTTTCATTATTCTGATAAAGGCTTCCAAAGTGAACTAAGGCAATAAACATTAAATAATTTACAGCATTTATGTGATTTTTACTTCCTTCTACAAAGTAAAGGAAGTATTGTATTCGTGAAAATTTTCGGTTTTCAGATTTCAACGGAAATATCCATTTTGACCATCCCTGAATCCATTTTGACTAGTTTCGTCGTGGCGTCTGTACATAGGTACGTACGTTCGTTCATAATTCGCATAACTCAAAAACGGTTAGCCGTTGAAGTTGTTGTAAAATCTAGTTGTGAACTTCCCTTTTTGGTCACTGCTTGATCACCGGAAGTGGTACTTTACTTGAAGGTCATAATTGATTTCCATCTAAAATTATATTAAAATACTATGCAAAACTTCTCAAATTTAGTATTTATAACTTATATATTGATTTAAATAACATACTAGATTTTGGTCTAAATTGGAAAACCGGAAGTGGTACTTTACTTGAAGGTCATATTAGACTTTCGTCAAAAAATATATTAAAATATTATGTAAAACATCTCAAATTTGGTAAATAGGACTTTTATATCGATATAAATGTATTTACTGGATTTTGGTTAAGATTCGTGAGCGGAAAAGGGTACTTTACTTGAATGTCATAATAAGCTTACATCAAAAATTATATTTAAATTAAAAGAGAAATCATATGCTTCGGTAATAAAGTTACCGAAGTTATAAAGTAATTACAAACGCAATTTGGTTTCTAATCCAATGTAACATTTTTATTACTTGTTTTAAGTGTTAAAATTGAGTCTAAAATACTAGTTTTCCTCCCCATTTGTGAGATCAACAAGTCTTCATCATGAGAATAAGATATTAGTTAAGTGGGTTTTTCCGCTTAAAATGTCGAAACTGTCCATTTCTAATGCTTTATCCAATGATATTGACAGTTTTATTGTTGTCATGGAACATGAAGAAATATCTTGGAAACTAGTTATCTACTGAAGAAAAACGACATATAATAACGGAATGAGACCTCCAGTGACAAGAGGTGTGTGTGTCAATAGATGGATGACGGGACGCCGAGTCTCATTTTTACTGCAATCTTCGGAAACTAGTAACCAGTAATCAGTATCACTTTTTGAGCCACGGATTTATAATTTAATAGGCGTACAAGGAAGTCATGTGTTGCCCACATCAGATATTTTTTCTTTACCAACTATCATCCACCCACTGAACTATCGTTTAAATAAAATGAAATTATATTTAATAATTTATCTGATCTTACCTCTCCAATTCTTCATTTATCCTGATAAAGGCCTACAAAGTGAACAAAGGCAATAAACATTAAAAAATTTACAGCAGTTTTGTGTTTTATCTTTACCAACCAACCATCCACCACCCACTGAACTATCATTTAGATAAAATAAAATTTAAGAAGTGTGAAATATCTATAATCTAGTATTAATAGTTTAATTTTTTTAGCATCTTTTTAGTTATTTTATCTTTTATTAATAAATGCTATTTTGTCTTTTACCATCAATAGTTATGAATGAGTTCATAGGTTATATCAGGCAAATTAAATCATATTTCCATTTTCAGATTGGGTATTACTTGGATGAAGCTGCCAATTGGTCATTAAGTGTGTCTGAATTGGAAAGATCTATAAATGAGGCAAAGAAGAAGAGCTGTAAACCAAGAGCAATGGTTGTCATCAACCCCGGTAATCCAACAGGCCAAGTCCTTACTCGACAGAACATTGAAGAAATTATTAAATTTGCACATAAAGAAAATCTATTTCTATTAGCTGACGAGGTTAGAAATATTTATTTTTTTTCTTACATTAAATCTGTAATTTTTAAACTAAATTTTTAAATTATTCCTTTCGTTAAAGCTCTCTGGTAAAAATACACTTAAAATCTTTTGCTTACAGCTTTTTAAAGCATAACAATGTCATGCTATAATTAATACATTATTTATAAGTAGGTATCTATAATAAAAAAAAATATATCCTACTTTCCCTTATGATATTGTAATAATCCATTTTTAAAAATAATTTTAAAGAGGCCACATAAACACTACTTAACCCATTTACGGCCACTGTTGCGTGTACGCAACATTAATTTAACTTATTTTTGTCAAGAAATTTAAATATTTTTCTTTTTTATTACATCAGCTATTAATATAAGGTTGGTAATTTTTAAATGTAGGCAGAGTTATATATTTATACATGACATGAAGTAATACTGTTTCCTGAAAATTTTAATTTTTATATAAAATGTAAAAAATTGTAAACAAACTTTTGGTATTTTATTTATGGTATGTTTCAAAGGAATCAGGGTGTAATTTAGCATTACATCGTTCAGACCCAGAAGCAGATCTAGACTTTGCGGGGCACTAGATACAATATTATGGGGCCCCCCTTGGTTAGGGATGAGGACCGTCAGGGGGTTTGGCAGGTATGGAATATCCCCCAAGAGGAAGGGAGAGTTAGAGGACCCCCAAAACTATAAATATGTCTATAATGTATTAGTCATTTATTTAATCTTTATATGGCGCAGGGCTCCCACGTGCGTGGGACCCAAAGCGGTCATTCCCTTCGCCTCCCCCACTCCCCTTGGATACGCCTCTGTTCACACCTATAAATAGTTTGGATTTTACACACTGTACATCTTTGTTTGCCTTGAAATGTATTTGAAATATGTACCTCCTTCATAGCGATATCTTTTACATCTTGAACTAGGAAATCTACGGTTCTATTATCTCTAATAGTTCCTGTAGGCAATCAATCAATTTTTTTAAGTTCTTGCAGTAGTCAATATGATGAAAAAAAATGAAAAATGAAAATGAAAAAAAAACATCTTTAATTTCAAAATAAGGCACCTACATCTGTTCATCTTTAGATATATTATTAGGGGAAAAAACCTAGTTTTAGAAAATTCAGTATTCCAATAACTGGTCTCAATTTGGAAATATGTCACTTTTAGCCAACTAATTGTTAGAAAAATAAACAAACAATAAGTTGGAAAATGAACGGGCATGAGCCTGACTTCATTAGAAAAACTTCATACGAATGGCCAATGTTGCATATAGGCAACATTAAAGTAAACCGGCTATTGTAAAAACAATATTTGATTTTATACAAAAATTTCATCAGGGCTATAATAAAAGACAATGATACAAACAAGGAATCCTAAATATTTAATTATAGCAAGCCTGATAGAGCTCTGGTTGAGTCACGCTGTCGTAGGCTGACTTGAAGTCAAGAAAAAGATGATGTGCAACTATTTATGATATGATCACTATAATTTGAAAATGTTAGGAGGTTAAATTTGAGCTGAAAAGAAACTTCAGGCGACACAGTTGTGTCCCACCAAGTTTCATCCCTAAATTCCAAAAATTGCAGATTTTAAGGGAGGTGTCAATCAGGTCTTGAACACTCTTTATATTTCATATATCGGTAAAGGAAAGTAAAAAATAAAGTTAAAATTTAATTAATCATCAGGTGGTTTACAAGAAAGGGTGTATATAATTCTAACCAATAAATATTTTTACTCTGTCCATTAAACTAATCTATATTATTGATAAATTTGGTGTTATTAACTTAAATTTTGTAAGCAAAATTGAAGGTTTATATTAGTAAGTCTATTCTTTATCTATGTAAGAGAAGCAGTTTGTACCTTTTAAGGATTATGATAGTATTACGAAATATTTATTTATGGCTTTATTTTTTTCAGGTATACCAACATAACATATATGATCCCAACAGCAAATTTTTCTCATTTAAGAAAGTTCTTATGGAAATGGGACCACCTTATAATGAGATGGAATTAGCTTCATTTATGTCATGTTCTAAAGGTACGGATCATAAAACTTAATTAGTAAAAGCTTCAATGCTATTTTCTTAATTTTTAAGAGGTTTCTATTTTCTATTTCGTTTCTTTTTTAGTCTCAGATTTTTTAGTACTATTAAACTTTATCAGTTGTCTCAACACTATTATTATTTATAATACTATCACTGCCATATTTCGGCTATCATTTAGATATTTGAAGTAATTTCTGTAGTTTAAAGCAAATAGTATTTACTACTTTAAATGTTCGTTTTAAAAGTTAGAAAAACACTATCCAATTCCTTAATTCAACTCAAAAGGTTTTGTTATTTTTTTTTAATTTGTTTTATTTTCTTTGTTTTGTTTTATTTTTTTATTATGACTTACAGCTCATTGGCACGTCTAGTTGTCAAATGATAACTTGAATTACGGGCTGATATCTACTGAGATAGAATCAATTGGTCTACGTCCAGGGTGAGCTGCCTCCTGTATACTGACAGCCTCCCTGCCCTGGGAAATGTGCTTGGTCACAATGGGTGCTAAACTATTGCTACCCACTACCATTGTTACCCATCTAACTGAGTTTACTAAGATTCTAAACTCTTGTCATGTTAATGCGCAATCCTATATTGCCCACTATGATGAATTTCAACAATATTTCCTTGATAATTTTTATCACATAATAGCTGTATCAGAAACCTGGTTAAAACATTCTATCCCTTCCTAATTACTCTTTCCTACGGCATGATAGATGATCGCACGGGAGGTGGTGTCGGGATATATGTTCATGGCAGTCTAAAGGCCAAAATCCTACTTCAATCCCCTTCTCCTTCCTTTCCTTATATAGAATACATGTTTATTGAAATTTCAACTATCTCTTCTCCTCTGTTAAATGCCATTGTCTACCAACCTCCTCGTGTCCCATTCGGCAACACCTTCAAATCCGCCCTTGCCCAACTGGTTTCTTCCTATTCCAATATCATTATCTCTGGTGATTTTAACATTAATATGCTATCTGAATCCAGTGATAAATCCTTTCTTACGGATCTAGTGTTTTCCCTGAATCTTTACCTTCTTTTCCTGGTTAGACCTTCAAATTTCTGGTTCACCCATGAAAATCCTCTCTTCTTTCCAGCATCCTGTTCCTTTTCTTTCATCACACAATCTAATCGAGATTTCATACGACTTACCCGTCAAATCCTTTACTCCAAAAGTTGTTTCATATCGTAGTTTGGACCTCCTTTCATATGAATCCCTTCAATCTGACCTGGATACTTTCCGCTGGGACATCTATGGGACATATATTCCTATAATTCTATAGATCCCATGGTTTCCACCCTTACCTCAAACCTACAATCCGTATTAGACATTCATGCTCCCCTTAAAACCCGAACCTTACGCTGTCCCACTGCTCCTTTTCTAACCCCTGAAATAAAGCAAATGATAAGAAAAAGAGAAGCAGCAAGACGCAAATTTCGTCGTACTCGTTTTTCTGGTGATTTTGTGTCTTTCAAACAACTGCGCAATATAATCCAATTTGCAGTCCGACGTGCCAAATCCCTCCACATCCATTCTGCCCTTTCTAATGCTCCTGATTCCAAATCCAGATGGAAAATCCCTCGAAAACTATCTGTACCAGAATCCAAAAATCTGAGTTCATTCCCAGTCACCTCAGACGATCTCAATGACTATTTCTTATCCTCTGCTTTTAGTCCTTCACCTTCTGCTGATATTGAACATCATACCTTCAATCCAGAAAACTTCTTTTTCTCCCACGTATCATATGACGAATTATTCTCCACTATCCTAAAATCCCACACCAATGATTATGGTCCTGATAATATCCCAGTAAAGCTAATAAAATCCTGTCTCCCAACCTCTATGCCCCTTCTTTATCATATTTACAACTTTTCTCTACAAAAATTCATGGAAAACTGTCCTAGTCCAACCATTAAATAAAATTACAAATCCTTCCTCACACCATGACCTCAATCCTATTTCTCTCCTCTCTAACCTATCAAAACCACTGGAACGCCTTGTACAAATTCAACTTTCAAACTTCCTAAAAGAACGTTCCCTCGTTAACTCTTTCCAATCTGGCTTTTGTCCTTGCTACACAACACAATCCGCTCTACTGAAAATAACCCACGACCTCCAAACTGCCATTGAACACCAAAACCTGACCATCCTCATCCTTTTAGATTTCTCCAAAGCTTTTGACACAGTTGACCATAACATCCTTTTCTTAATAAACTACAAAGTCTTCCTTTATCCAACAGTGTTATGCGCTGTTTCCAATCCTTCCTCTCAGATCAGACGCAGTATGTAGTCGTTCCAGGTCAACCTCCTTCCAAGACATTGTCCCTCTCCTCTGGTGTCCCTCAGGGTTACTCTTCGTCTTCTACTCTATTTGCTATTTATATAAATGACCTTCCCCTTCTTACCCATCACTCCCAATACCATATCTATGCTGACAATTTCCAAATATATCTGTCCTTCCCGCCCTCTGACCTATTACTAGCCACAAAAAGACTCCAGGAGGATTTGAATCGAATAAGTCACTGGGCTGTTGCTAACAAGCTGAAGTTGAATACAGAGAAGACAAAGGCAATTGTAATAGGTTCCCATCACCTCCTTAAAACTGTTCTTCATATTCCAACCTTGTTCCTAAATAATAATCCCATTATGTTCCGTCAACCATAAAAAATTTTGGAATCACTTTTGACCAAACTGTTTCCTGAAAAACCATGTCGCTGATATTTCTTGTTGTACCTTTTGCTCCTTAAAGCGACAAAATTACCTTTGTCACCTACTCCCATTTGAAACCCGAAAACTCCTAGTTACCTCCTTAATATTTTCCCACTTTGATTACTGTTGTATGGTGTACGGGAGCGTTTCTGGGGACCTCGAGGCAAAAATAAAACTATTGATAAACTGCTTTTAAGATTTATCTTCTGAGTCCCGAGGGAGGCCTCTGTCTCCCAAATTCTATGAAGAGTTGAAGTGGCTGTACTCTTCCTACCGTCGTAAGTACTTCCTGGCATCCTTCCTCTACTAAGTCATCCAATCACGCCGTCTCTCATACATCTTCGACCTCCTTCAATTCAAATCCTCTGTTCATTCCCGCCATACCCGTTCTCGGTCTTCAGATTTATATATAACGGCCCACCGATCCGGCCACAGGTTTTGACAGATCTTTTCTTACCCAATCCTCATCCTTATGGAATTCCATTCCTTCTTCTATCCGTTGTTCCAATACTCTTTCCACCTTTAAATCCTCCCAATCCCGTCTATTCAGTCACTTCATGTCCATGCAGTTCCAAAAGATTTGTAAATAGGTACTCCTTATTTTCAACTAAAATTTGCACCCATTTATGTATTAATGCATTACTAGTATACCCGAGCGAGAACTCTCGCATTAGATATCTTCTAATTCCTACTTCCAAGTATAAGCAATATTAGGGAAACATATTTATTCGTATAAACAATATAATATTACCAAGAAAGTTTATTTAACACACATGAAGGAATGAAGTTACAGTTCATACTTAATAAGTAATTAGCTTATCCCAGTGAAAAACATCTCTTCGATTTAGCAGTTAGGCAATTAGATCCAGGTATAACATTTTCTATGTGTAGTATTCATATTTAACATTGCCCGTTAGGATCGGACATGGGAAACAATATATAATTTCCCACTCATTAAAAATGTTTGTAAACAGACTCAAATTGATATAAGGTTGCCATGACAACGGGACGTACGCTAGATGGCTTGAAGCCCGTGCGGACCTATATCCTGCGTTATCTCGAAAACGGTAGGTTTTTAAGCTTTAAAACGCTGGACCAATACGCTCCATTGGAGCGTATATGATCTTGATGCCCGCGTCAAAATCTTTAAAACCCAACTTGTCTCGTCTCGATCCGTCGACTCTTAGTCGTCAAATCTTTGAAACCTCCCAGTTTTTTCATCACTTTTATTAAAGCCCTAGTATGAATTTAAAAAAACAAATCAGGATTCGTCACTTCTCCGTGAAATTTCGTTTCTTTTGATACCTCATTCGTCAAAATCCATCGCTCCTGAGAGCCGGAAAAGGGATCTATACTATCGTAATAATATATAGTAGTGATTTTTACTTTTATTATTAATATAAATTAATTCTCTTTCACTATATTTTTTTTTGAGGGGGGGGAAGGCTTTATGTTTTAATGTATTAATGTTGCAAGTTTATTTTTCCTTAAAGGTTTAAAAGTTATGTCATTATTATTTATTATAATTTCATTTTTTTTTTCTTATTTGTTTATTTATGTTATTATTTACTCAATATCGTATTCTTTTTTGTTCTACTCTAAGGCTCTAAAGCTCTACTGATTTTACATGTAATATTATTCTAAAGGGATATGTCCTGGAATAAATAAAGAATTTATTATTATTTTTATTTCATACAATCTTGGCTGTTGCCAGAAACATTCACCTAGCCGGACCAAAGTCAAGAGTTAGGTTCAAATTTTAAACTATATTTAAAAACTTCCTGACGATGCTTGTTGTACTAAGGAGAATTGCTTTCTGCCCTTCCTCCAGTACTTTTTCTCGCAGCTTCAAATTATTAATTGATCTGATGGTATCGTCTGGGATAAGCCCATTGCTGGATATTATAATTGGATACACCTTTATATGCTCCAGCCTATAAAGTTGCCGTAGTTCTTGGCACAACTCTTGATATTTTCTTATTTTTTCTGAAATTGTTTTTTCGATATTATCATCGGTTGGAACAGAAATATCAATGATATAGCCATTTTTTACATTTTGATCAATTAAGACTATGTCCGGTTTATTATTTACAATTCTATGGTCAGTAATAATGGAACGATCCCAGTATAACGTTCTGTTTTCAGCAGACAGTACCGGTTTCGGCTCGTACCGATAATAAGGAGCCTGGTCAGCACTCATGTTATAAGGAAGGCCAGTGCTTGGTGGATAATCTTGGCCAGGTTATTGTTCCTCATAAGGTATTCTTTACCTGCCAACGCTTGGCACCCAGATGATATATGCTGTAGACTCAATTGCACTCTTACATAGGCGACATCGGTCATTTATGTCTTCTCCACATATGAATTTTCTGTAAGCGTTGGTGGAAACTACCTGATTCTGAATGGCTAAAATAAACCCTTCCGTTTCAGGAAATAAATATCCTTTTTTAAGCAGATAGTAGAAGCATCCCAGTTTATTCCTGATTGTGAAAGAGAATGGTAAAAGCGACCATGTAGCGATTTATTTTTCCAATTTTCGATCAGAATTTCTTCGGTAGGATACTCTTTATGCTCCGATGAAATTAAGTTCAAAGCTGTGTATCCATTGTCCAATGTTCTTATTGCTGACCACAAAGAAGAGTTATATTGTAGAAAGCTGTATTTTAAGTTATTTTCTTGCTCTCTGCAGCTCCTTAACAGACAAACAAGACCCCTTCCTCCTTTCTTTCGTGGCAAGTACATCCTTTCAATTGAAGATTTGGGATGTCGTTTTCTAGCTGAGGTAAAAAGAACTCTTACTAAACGATTCATTTCCTCAAATTTCGTGTTAGACCACTTTAGCACGCCAAAAGTATAAGTCAGTACTGGAATAGCCGATGTATTAATTGCTTTAATTAAGTTGCCAGCTGACAGATACGTTTTGAGGAGTTTTCCAATCCGTCTTTTAAACTCTTCTTTAAAATTATATTTATTATTCTTCTTGAATTTCAATAGTTGGCCAAAACCTAAATATTTATGAGTCTGACTCGCTCAGTTCTTTAATTGTTGTATTATTAATGAGCTCCACGTCTGCTTTATTCGTAATCTCTCCCCTTTTGATATGGATGACAGCACACTTAAAGAATCTCCCTGAAATATTCCTCTATTTATTGATATGCACGACTTGGAACTACTAGATTTAAGTAAGTGCAACTTCACTTTCCAAATTTTCATTAGACGTTCTAATAGATCTACAATTTTACGATTTATTTTGTAGATGTTTAATACTTCCAAAAGCCACTTGTGGGGCACTGAATCATACGCCTTTTGATAATCTATCCAGGCAATAGAGGCATTTCTCTTTTTCTTTGATATTTGGGATGCTATGAACGAATCGATAACTAACAGCTCCTTACATCCTTTGGCATCTTTCTTACATCCTAGTTGCTCTTTTGCGATGATGTTATACTTGTTAACATGCTCTGTTATTTTACAACTGATCACAGATGTTAATAACTTATAAACCCCATTTAAGCATGTGATAGGCCTATAATCTTTAGGATCAAGATGGTCCTTTGCTGATTTAGGGATTAAGTAAGTTATTCCTTTACAGAAGTCTTCAGGTGGGATTATATTATTGGCTAATAATTTTTGGTAATAAGCAGCTAATACTGAATGCATACTAGTAAAATATTTTAACCAGTAATTCTGAATTCGATCAGGGCCAGGTGATTTCCAATTTTTCATTCTCTTAACTGTTTGTTGGATATCATCTTGGTTTATTGAAATTTCTTCCATTGGCGAAACTGAGCTTGTTTTTTTCTTTACCAAGTCAATCCAGCAACCGTTAAAATTACTTAGCTTCGGAGCTTCCCATATCTTCGACCAGAAATCCTCCAATGCTTTCTCATTGTCATGAAAAGCATTAATTTTTGGTTGATGATTCAATGATTTATAGAAATCCTTCTGATTTGACAAAAACTTCGAATTCTGCCTTCGTCTATTTTCAGCCTCAGTATATCTTCTTAACCTATTAGCTTTTACCGCCAATTTTTGCTTATTTCCGTCTAAGTATATGTTTAATTTGTCATTTAATTCCGACTTCTGTACATCCCCTATACATAGGACTATAATTTCGTCCATCTTTTTCTTTAGTTTAAATGTAGCTGTAGTTGGGCTTCTTAAATAACTTGTCAATATTCCAATTTCTTTGCGGATCCCTTCAATTTTATTTTTTAATCTTCTTCTCCAGGGTGCTATTTTTTTACTTCCTTCCTGTTTCTTTACTCGAGTTTCTAATGATGAAAACTCTTTGATTAGACCTAATCTGTTAGCCATTGACCTCGCTCCAACATATATCCAATGACGGATATCATTTATGTCGGATTCAGGAGCTAAGTATTCTAGCAAAATCCGGTCGACAGCGTCTAATGTTTTCTTATTATATGGCACTTTTGGAACAATAGGTCTATTTTCTAGCGGAATACCTTCAGATTTCATGTGTTCTGTTAGCAATAACGTTCTGATTCTATCATTACTATTTTGCGTATCTATGCTGTCCTCATTAACTTCAGTTTCTTGTAAGTTATTCGAAACACACACCTCTATCTGCTGGTTTACTACATTTTGAATAGGGGCAACACTATTACCCAGCTCCTGCTTTATATCAGCCAATTTTTTATTATTATTATTTATATTATATATTTATATAATATATATATTTATATATTCAGTATTTATTATTATTATTGTATTTATCAGAGCATATGGTATTATAAAATACTACCTCACACTTTTTTACATAATTCTGAATCATCAATATGTTGAAGTATCAACATGCTCACTAGTAGGGCAAACCTTTTAACTTCTGATGTATACTGTATAACTTTTATAACTGTACAAAATTTGAAAGACCTCGAGCAGAAATGCTACAAAACATTATATCAGTGACTGAGATGAGCATTAACTATTGACATAATTCAAAACTGACATTTTGAAATTCATGAAACTAATAGCCTACCATTTCTTATCTGGCTGATCGAGGGCAGATTAGCACTCCTGTGCTTACTGCTTTTTTTTTTTTTATTTACTTTAAAATTCAGTATTTTTTCATTATTTTACTTTTATTAATTTTTTTTTCAAATTATGATTATTTTATTGATTTATTTTTTTGTTTTGTTTCTTTATTGTTTTTTATTTGTTCAACTGATAACTTTCATTGATTGTAAAACATTTCATATAATAAAATACATGAAGTATTTTTATCTGTTTGAATTAACAATATAATATTTATGTGTATACATAAGTAATAATATGTAATAAATATTAAAAAAATTTAACATTGCAATAATTATAATTTACTCCAAAAATCTTGTAGGAACTTCTAACCTTTATTTTTTTCTGTATTCCAGTTGGTCCACAATGAAAAAAAAATATTGATCCACATTATTTAGTCAGTTAAGAGGCATTGGGCTAGGATTTTTTTTTTTTTTTTCTGTTTTGATTAGCTTGATGTTAACAGCTTCATTCCTATTAAAGGTTTCATGGGAGAGTGTGGGCTTAGAGGAGGATATTCTGAAGTAATAAATTTAGACCCAGATGTCCGAACGATGTTTATTAAATCAATATCAGCTATGCTTTGCCCAAACACCATTGGACAGGTAAAAATATATTTTATATTACTACTGTATGCTCATATAGGGTATATGCATGATTTTTGAAAATACCTTAAATAAATTATTTTTGCCTCAAAAGTTACGTAAATCATTAAATCATTCTTAAAAACATTCTTATTAAATTAAAAAATATATATATTTACTTTGGATAAGATATTTTTGCTATTCATACGCGCCATTTTTTATAGAGTTTATGTGATGTCACTTTTCATGCCAACAAAGCTATTTAAACGACTTTGTATTGCTTCTGCTGAAACTTGCTAAATTTGATCTAATTCTGAGATTAGTAAAACCATGAAACAAGAGCGAAAACCTTTGTATAAGTATTGTCTTGTGCCTATGTGCGAGAATACAACGAAAAGTACACCAGATAAAGTATTTTTCTCATTCCAAAATACTTAACTATACGAGCAAAGTGGTGTAAAGCCATGAGAAGAGATAAAGTATCTCCAATAATTTGTTTCCATTGTTTTGAAGTCATTATAATTAATATATCATTTCCTTTACAATTGAATTTTCAATCATTTTAATTAATGATTCCACACAACATTTAATGAAAGAAACCGTGATATAATTCAATTTATCATTGATCACTTAAAGAAAGTATCCAGTAATAATACCAAATAGATATGCTGACATGAAATTTGACGTCACACTGCGGTCCAACCAATAAATAGCGTTGTGTTTAGATATTTTAAATTTCGCAGGTATTTATTGCATTTTTGTTTAATCGAAACTTATTATTTAGCGAAAATTTGGAAAGAAAAAACAATTTAGGTTTTCTCAATAGCAATAAAGATTCCCAAAAAAAAAATTTGAACGAAATATATTTTTCGTGCATATACATTATTATAAAGTGCATGATAAAAAATTCATCAGAAATTATTTCTAAATATAAAGATCAGAGGTACTGTCAATAATAGTTTTGTTTTCTATAATCCCTGTTTTATTCTGCCAATAAAGTATTATTTTTGTTAGAAATCTCCCCATATTTTTCCTATATAATATTCTTCTTTTATTTTTTGTCTATAATTGAAGCATGAAAATACAAAAGGGGCTAAGTGCCTTTAGCGAAAATTTTCAGATTTCAAGTTTCAACCTGAATAATATTAAAGAAGTTTGACTTAATTAAAAATAACAACTTTTTTTCTGATTACCTATGGTTGTATAAGTAATAAGTTCATATTTATAATAGTATTAATTTGGCACATAGACCTGCAATCTACAAAAAAAAAAAATTATTTCAATTTTGCTGAAGGCGCTTAGACCCATTTGTATTTCCACGCTTCAGTTGTTTAGTGGAAAGTTAATTTTATTATTAATTGATGTCATGGTAGGTCTTGTTGGGACTTAATTAAATTTAATCAAACTCTGTTTATAATAGGCGACATTGGACTGTGTGGTCACACCATTAAAAAAGGATGACCCATCTTATGAATTGTTCGAGAAAGAGAAGAATTATGTCTTAAGCTCGCTAAAAGAAAGAGCAAAAATGGTATATGACGCCTTTAATTCCTGTGAAGGCATGTCGTGTAATGTTGTCCAAGGTGCTATGTACGCATTTCCACAAGTAAGTTCAATTTATAGGTACCCCTTCTGCTAGAAGATAGCTTTGAATGAATAATTTATAATATATTTGGTTTATTACAGATAAAATTACCACCCAAAGCAATAGAAAAGGCTAAGTCACTGAAACAGGACCCAAGTGTTTTTTATTGTTTTCAGCTCTTGGAACAAACAGGTGTTTGCGTTGTGCCTGGGGCAGGCTTTGGTCAAGTCGAAGGAACTTACCATTTCAGGTAAATAAACATATTTAGTTTAGAGTGTGTAACTGAGATCTCGAGGATTATATATAACGGTATAGACTGCTTAAATAGATTAATTATTTGGCATTAAATGATCTTCTGATATAAAATTTAAGACATTTTGTATTATGGTTTAATTATCTCTTAAAGTTATTACTAATCTGATTGGATTCCTTTCTGTAATAGTTATCTAAAAAAAGGACTTATCTTTTATTTAGAACTTATACACAATTGAGGCAAAGCTACTTCCTCTTTTCAGGCCCTCCATTTTGAATTACTTCAGTACTGTACTCAATTATTTTTTTTAATTTGCTAAGAGGACTTTCCTCCAACATTGATTGCCATACTTCTCATATTTTATCTTTCAGAAAGTGTTTTATTACTGTTTTATTTAATATTGCGAATTATCAAACAGGTAGGTCAAGGGCTGCTCTAATTGCTTGATCCAGTACCCAATTCAAGTGAATATTCTTTCTGAGTCCCTTAAATACTAATGTATTCATGGATTTTCATATTATTGTTGTTGGAATACAAATTTTAACTCACTTCCGACTATCTGATCATGCTGAAATTTGTTGCATATATATAAACCCGATGATAATGCAGTATTATGGTGCAATTGAGATAGTCTGATGATGGATCAGCTTTGAGGAACGACTCGGCTGATATTAAGAATTTTAGCACACACATTTCTTATAAGTCTTCTTGCCATTTATTAGCTCACCTCAGTAGAACATGGCTGATTTTGATGAATTTTGGCCTCATATGTTTCTCATAAGCAGCATGTTGATGATTCTTTAGGAATCTATTAGCCATTATTCGACAATGGATTTCGGGGTTAATTTAATTTCTGGAGTTCACTTTGGTTTAGAGATTGATGAATTATACGACTCAGAAGCTAACTGTTTCGCTAGCCTCCACAAATAGGATTAGCATGCATGCACTTAGTCTTTGTTTCATTAATAACGGGCCCCATTCTTGCAATCACTGTTTATAGGTTGAGAAAGGTGACCCTCACTGCTCTAAAAATTCTCTCAATCACACCAGTCTACAATGCAAATCCTAGGATCACAGTTGATCTAGTGAAAACTGTCCCTCCGACCTGGATATTGGATCTCCACAATGCATATAATAGACTGAGCTTGCTATGTCTGATGGAGTTCATGCTATTGAAGATGTTCACATGGTCTTGAGTTTCTGGATGGCGAAATTCATAGTACGCTCTTCCTGCTGGCTTTGTACGGCATAGATTCTTGTCCAGATTTAGGCAATCATGAGATACTGGTCTGAATCAACTTTCACATCCCTGTAGACCCGCTCATATATCAGGTTGGAGATGTGTTTTGCACTGACCAACATGGTCTATTTGGTTAGTAGTCACCCGATCATTTAACCACCGTATAGCTAAGTGTATTCTTCTATTGGGTAATAGGGTGCTACTGATGACCAACCCTTGTGATGCAGCAAAGTTGATAATTCGGGTTCCGTTGCAGTTATCTCTGTTTCTGGCCATCGCCCAAGAGCTTGACGCTCCCAGCCACACTATCTCTTTGCCAATCAGGTCCAGCCATCTTGCCCGAGGTTTTTCCCTTTTTCTTTTCCCTACCAGTGTATAGCTCCGCTCATCCACCATCCTTTGCACATGACCAGACCAACAATGCTTGCTGGTGTGTATAAATTTCACTGATGAGATATCCCTAAACTTTTCATACAGTTCTCGGTTGTGTCTTATTCTCCAGGTCCATTTTCTCATATGGGCGCTTTAATCCTTCTTAGAATTCTTCTTTCGAATACAGCAATCTTCTGTTCATCCTGCTTTCACAGCCGTATGTCAGTATGGGTCTGGTCTGATCAGGGTTTTGTAGAGCACATCCTTTGTATATTTATTTATTGTTTTTGTTTTAAAAAGTTTTATTAAACCATTATAACCCCTTGTAGCAGCTAAGATTCTCTTTTCTATTTATTAGGAGGAGTTATTGTCAGCATCTATAAATGACCTAAGGTACACAAAGCCTGAACTATTTCAAATTTTTAACCCTATGGATCACATATCTCAGCCTCTGCAAACATGTACTTCGTCTAAGCTTCGTTTTTCACAAGCCCCATTCTTTTAGCGGATCACTCTAAAGTTTTAAAGGCCTCTTTGATGCCCGATTCTGATCTACAGATTATATCAATGTCATTGGCATAGGCCAAAAGCTGTACACCTTTATTGAAAATATGTCCGCTTGTTTGTACTAGATTGTTACAAAAGTCCTTTTGCATTAGTATAGCTTTATATCATATTACATATTTTAAATAGTAGTATTATTAGTGAATACTAATATACAAATATACATTTCTGTCAGTAATTAGATTTGATGCTGGTACCACTCTTTCGATTTTGAGGCATAGAAATCTTCACATTTAATTTTTACGTCCTCGTAATTATCAAAGATCCGACCTGTTAAAAAATGTGTCATTGATTGAAACAAACTATAATCTAATGGTGCAATATCTGGGCTAAATGCAGGATGAGGCAAAACGTTTACTCCTTGCAGTTCCGACAATTTTTCCTTGGATAAAAGAGAATGATGTGCAGGGCATTGTCGTGTTACAAAATGGCTTGGTTCCTGTTGACCAAAGCGGGATACTTTGCACTCAAAACTGCATTAAACTCTGTCTAGCTGTTGACAGTAAACGTTTGAGCTCCTACTATGGCCGATAAATCACGAGTAATTGCATGTGGGTCCTGGTCCTCACATTCAAGCAGAACGTCATCATCAACGAGCGATGGGCAACCTAATCTGGGTTGTGCGACTGTGTTTCGATGAATAATTGAATCTCCTTCTATGTTACAAATTTCTTCAGTAATTTTCTACTTCCGCGCTTAAATCTTTTTTCC
Organism: Rhaphigaster nebulosa; assembly: GCA_948150685.1. Classification (NCBI taxonomy): domain Eukaryota; kingdom Metazoa; phylum Arthropoda; class Insecta; order Hemiptera; family Pentatomidae; genus Rhaphigaster; species Rhaphigaster nebulosa. The sequence goes on from OX411309.1 coordinate 39,156,882, forward strand.
AGTAATTTCTCAAAAGACCACGAATCACGATTTTTCTTCTGACATTGCACATGCGTTTTAAAAATGTAAATGACCCCATAAAGCCGACTCAGGTCACAATGAATTAAAGGATTAGTCAAAGTAAGTATTGACATAAATAGTAGGAACAAAAGCATTCTTATAAGAGTTGGAACTGAGGGTTGTGTTCATTCACCAGGACTTCTGTAACAACCTAGTATATATAAATCCCTCATCACTTTCTTAAGGCCTAAAAGAAAGTGATCACTGTCAATGTTGGCACTTCTGAACACCCTTCATTGGGCCCACCATGTGAAGGTGAGTTGGGGTTGAGGAGAGGCTATATATAATGCATCTCTTTCCCATCTGGGCTCTTTATAGGTAAAACAACAAATAATATTAGATTAAAATGAATTAATTCAGAGGGCCAATGTAATGACAAACCATTAATGAAGGATTAAATGAATTACATTATTAGACCATTGCACATGAAACATGAAATGATGATGATATGGAAAATATAAGAAAATACAAATATCAGCAAGATAAATTATAATTATTCCTTGCAATGTGTTTAAGACACTGATGATGAAATGTAATAGTTCACAGATAGGAATTGAAGGAAAGGATGCGGTTGTGTGAACTCACAGACTGTGTTGAAGACTTGAAAACAGTAAAATAGAAATTCTTGATAATAGCGTATAATATAGATAGCTGTAGAAAATAAAACACTGAGATGATGAAACAAAATAAGGAGTGATAACTGACAAGAACTGAACATAAATTATTATCGAGATATAATATCAGCAAAAGTAATAGTAGGATCAAACAATATATTGGTGTAATCTAAATACATAGTTTGTGAGATGAGAGATGTGTGCACACCCATAGCATGTCCCAGAAGACAAAGCTTGGGTTAGGAAGGTGGGTGGAGAGGGGGACAAATATCTTCTGAATTTAGGATCAATTTCTTGGCCAATCGTCATTTTTATATATTAACAATTTACATACATTCAAGGCCATTATTTCCCTAACAGAGAGAGTTTTAAGGGATTTGGTTACCAGTCCACTGTCCCCGATTTAGGTTGAGGGGCTACCTCCTAGGCGACCCGAAAGTCTTGGAGTTGCCTGGCTCTAGCCTACTTCATCAGTAGATGAAACTCACTGAAGAGGTGTATCCTGCCTGTGATGCTGGAGCCACCTGACAATCCTACCTTCACATTCACTTCTCCACCCTAGCGGGCTGGCCTAGATAAATCCAGTGATCTAAAATATGAGTCTATGTTATACCACTATTTTTTGCCTGTTTTTGTACTATATTTTTATATTTTTTGGCTTTTTAACTTTGACTTTTATAATTTATTATATAATAATGCATTGTGAAATAGTTATAAAGTTATTTAATACCATTTAGTACTTGACCATCATGAAAGTAAAATCAATGTTCATTTATTTATTTTATTTCAGCAGCCCTTCTATGTGAATGAACTCTTAATTTCCCTTCTCCCTCATGTACACCGATATAAGTATTCCTCTACCTTATTTCATTTTATCTGTTCTAAACGATTTACTATTGTGATATCCTGCATGTCATCCAGAGAGGGTGACTTGTTGTTCTGAGGTTATGAAGCCTCCAGCACTGGGACTGCCCACTGGTAATGTTCCTTGATAGGATATAGTTTCATTTTTTTTTCAGTGTGTGATATAAATTTTTAATGATGGGCAATACAATATTGTTTTACGTAGGCGGAACTTAGTTGGGGGTGCAGTCAATGAATAAACCCACAAATAAGAAAAAACTTATTATATTGTGTGCCAAAGATTTGGCCTAAGTTTTAGGCCATCATCAGAGCTGAGTGGTCATTCAAATATAATACAATAATTTTTATAAGTTTTTTCTTATTTGTATGTTTTCTATTCATTGACCATACCAAGCTTCTACATATATTTTCCACATATACTCTCACCAATATTGTTTTACTTAAGTTAGTTAATAAACAACCTACTGAAATAAATCTGGTGAAACAAAAAATATAAATGAATATGGCATAGCTAACTACGTTGATAAAACTAAAACGTAATGAGATTGATACTGCTTCTTTTCAGTAATAATAGTAAGTTTTTCACCCTTTTGTGTTCAGAAAACCGTTGTATTTAAGATTTACATCAAGGAATACTTTATGAAAATATTTTTGTGATTTCTCTGCTTACTTATATCCTGGTTTAGAAACTTTTATGAGATATGTGTGTTCTCCAATATTTTAAAATTGTAATCCTAGATTAGTGGCTTCTTTAGTAAGTTTGTTAATTTCTCTTTCTTAATTTGGAATTTATATTGCAGGACTACTATTTTACCTCAGCCTGAGGAACTTAAACATATGCTCAACATTTTCAAGGAGTTTCACCAAAAATTTGTTGCTGAATATAAGTAAAACCAGTAGTATATTTATATTTTTTTAAAAAATACATACTGACATTTAAAATGCAAACAGATTTTATTTTTATTTTGTAGTATTATTAATTGTTTATTTATTGAAAAAACAAAGATATTGTAAAGCATTTATAGGTTGTATGTTGTGATCGTTATCATGACTGTTTTTAATTATATATATTAGAATTTAGAAATGTGAATAATTACTGCTACTTTGGAGAGAGCTTTAATTTATTTTTTTTTGGTGTATTAATATGCATTTATTTTATATTAGTTGCCCAGAAATGAGATTCAGTTGCATAATGGTACTGGTCAGTTCTTTTTTTTTTTTTATATAAATTTATGTATTTTGTGTTTATATACTTTATGTATTTATTATATGTTCCTCCACGTGTTAATCAGAAAGTTTTTTAAGTGAGCTACGCTTAAAATTAATGATAGTTTTCATAACCATTTCAACTTGTGCAATCTAAATTTACATGGCTTAAAAAATATAATATCTTTAAATTGATAAAAGAATAATTTTAAGAACATATTGTTTAAAAAACAATACAACTATAAAAACAAATTTGAAATTTTTTGTGGGTTTTTAAGTTTGAGTTTTTTTTTTTATTAGAACTATTCATGACAATTTATCTTTAGTTACCTGTGCTGCACCAAATGGAAATGGCATGGATGGGCATTGATAAATTAAAAAACGTTTCGGGTGATTATAAGGAAAAGATTGTTTTGAATTATGTTATCAATAACGACTCAATAAAATAGATTCTTATTTCCTTTTCATTATTATTGTTATCACCTATTGGAATTCCATGTTCTATGTACTCCATGTAGAGCAGGAAGGTGTGTTATTCTAGCCAGAGTGGGAGGGTTGTAATTCATTCTATGGGTCCATCATGAAATAAGATCAAGCTTTGCTTTCCAATTTTTTTTATTTTATTTTTACTTTGTATCCATTTAGTATGGATTCTTTCATAATAGAGGATTCGAAGAATTTTTTTTGTAAATTGCTTAGTAAATTTCACAAGAAAAATAGTTTGTGACAAAACAAAGCTGAATCTTCAGTGAAATGATTATTTTGAATTGTACAAAAAACCTAAATATGATAATTCAAATGCAGTATTTTAGCACTATTTTATTTTATTATTTAATTAACCACTGTGATTTGACTTCTATGTTGATATTGTAAATATTGAGATATATATGTTCAATTAATAATTATTTGAATTGTTAAAGTTTAATTATATTCTTTCTTTCTGATGGCCTTCTGTATTTAAATTCTTTTTCTATTTATTCCTCATCCAATGGATCCTATTATATTTTTTAAAACTTAGTCATTATTTTAATTCTATTTACAATTATTTTTTTGTTGGTAAATAGCAAATATTTCATCTTATGCAGTATTAAAAATAATCATTCGAGTATATTTCAATGAATTAGAGTTTGTGTGTATTATTTTGGGATTTGATTGATGATTGGCTCTTACCAATCCCAAATTCTATCTCTCTGGCCATTAGCCATTCATGTAGGTCCTTATAATTCCTGAAATTTCATAAATCTTTTAATATATTGCTCTTGATGAAGCAGTATATTACATTTCTTTATTTCAATTTATTTTTTGAATTCAATTTTTTTTTTTTTTTTTTGCATTCCCAAATGATAAAGAGGACTATAACTATATCACAATCACGTGACATGATTTAAGAACCTCAGCAAGATTATTTTTGACAATGAAATGATATAATCTATTTATCAATATATTTTTTGGTATAATAGGGATTAGATGAGGATTATCCTATGTTTGATACTTATAGGAAAAAACACTGCAACAAACAGGTATTTTCAGATTAACAAAATCTGTGAGGTTGCTATTATATATATATATATATATATATATATATATATATATATATATATATATATATATATAGGAAGGAATCTGGGTTTTCTATTGCACTCTCAAATTGCTATTGCCACTGATGTGCAACTTGTAGTCTGGTTTTCCTTCAGGCTTCAAGGTTTAGAAGAAAGGAGAGACTATACAAAAAAAATTGTCATTATCTTAAGAAAACTTTTATAGCAATTTTTTGAATCCTTATAGTATTGACATTAAAAAAAAATAAGTCTATCAGTCGGGTCATGTTACCTGAAAAATTGGTAACTAAAAATATTCGAAATTTTAGGATTATTTTTGGTTTTTTGCCTATAATTCCTAAACGGTACATTCTATTGAAAAAGCTATGGTGTTTTCAATTATGAAACATTTAATTTTGTGTTTTATGAGTTCCGCAACACAATAATTTGATTAACTAGTGTGTTCGAAAAGCAGCCATAAATGACAATTTTGTCAAAAAACAGAGACTGAGTACAATATGTATGAGTCTGCAGCTTGGAAATGAGTTCTTTAAGAGAAAACTCTTAAAGCTAAAGCTCAAGGTTTAGTTAATTTTATGGCCACCATGTTGCACTTCAAAATTAGGGAAATTTACAAGTTGGAGAATGGATAAAATATTTCTCACTTTAAGAATCCATTTCATTCAATATAAATAAAAACCTAGGGTGATATCGATTTATAGATGTAAATGAGGCACTCGGTCGTATCACATTTTTTTGAATTGAAGTTTTTGGGAATACCCGATTCGAATTAAACATTTCTTTATACCTTCATGACAACCGTCCTGCAACTTATCAAGCCCTATCTACTTTCATAGCCTACCTCTTTGGGGCTGTGATGAGGCTAGGTCTCCTGTGAGGTTTTCGCCACAACCATATTGTCTTTTCTATTAAGGTGTTACTATTTAATGATTTAAGTAATTAGTACTAGCCACTGCATGAGAGCTCACCCTTAGGTTGCATATACAAGTAGATTATTTTTTTTTCTTTATTTTATCTTTATTATGCCTGGCGTGCCCCTCTTTACATATTATTCTTGTGAATACTTTTGGTAGCTTTTGTTTTTGTATATTTGGCTCAATAAAGTTATACATTATTTTTTCCGTTAACCAGTGTTGTTTATTGAATGAACCTGTCAGATCAAAATCCTAAATCATGATTTGTGATACTTTTGAAACTTACATATTTTTTTCTGAGCTCCTAAGCAATTAGAACAAACGAGTCCAATTAAGTGCTTTTTTCTGACAGTAGAGGTCATCTTGAAGATATTTTGAAGTAAATCCAATTATTTTCTACATTTAAGTGTAACTTGAGAAAAAAACAAAAGTAAGAAAATGCGTTATATACACTTTTTTTGTCAGCACATTCCCCCCTTTCAATATCATTACTTTTATAAATTAAATAATTTGAATTAATTTTATATAATAAATAAATGATGCCAAACAATATTGGTAGCAATATTTGCATGCAAACGTAATCTCAAATCATGCGAAACAAAAAAATTGTGATGTGCAGTTGTTACATTTCCCGTCTTTATACTCCCGTAATGGCGGTAATCACAATTTTCGGGCAATTCAATTGTTTTCATTAAAAATTACAATAACTTATTTTAAAAAAATAAAAGCTTTACGCCTCCAAATTTTACTTGTATATTCGGGCCTAAAATATTAAATTTGAATTAAATTTCAAATTAAAGTTTCCAAATCAAATTGGAATTGGTTAAATGCCAATATAGTAGTTTATAATGATCATCTTCGTAGGAAGAACATTTTCCTTGATATTTGCCAAAATTGAGATTTATCGTTTTTTGGGAAAAAAAAACTATCTTGGAAACTATTTCAGGTACAGATATCTATTACCACTCAAATTGGAGCTTCTTGAATGATAAATCAAGTAGTTTATAATCATTATCTTCGTAGAAATAGCAGTTTCAATGAATTTGCCAAGATAAATTTAAAAAATGGGATTTCTCTTTTTTTTGGAAAAAAATGTATTTTTAAAAATAAAAAAATCTTTATCTTGAAAACTGTTTGGCGTACAGATGTCTATTACCACTCAAATTGGAGCTAATTAAATGAGAAATAAAGTAATTTTATAATCATTATTTAGTGATTTCTCTACACTTTTTTTTTTTTAAACAAAAAAATCTGTTTTTATTTTCTTGTATGCAGAAAGGAAGTATTGTAATCGGAAAAAAATTCCGAATTCAACGGAAATATCCATTTTGACTAGTTTCGTCGTGACGTATGTACGTACGTTCATGCGTATTCGCATAACTCAAAAACGGATAGCCGTAGAAAGTTAAAATTTTGTTTTTGGATTGTTGTAAAATCTAGTTGTGAACCTTCCTTTTTAGTAACTACATGATCACTGGCGGTGGTACTTTACTTGATGGTAATAATTGATACCCATCAAAAATTATATTAAAATATAATGGAAAACTTCTCAAATTAGGCATATAAGATTTACATAATAATATACTAGATTTTGGTTTAAATTGGAAAACCGGAAGCGGTATTTTACTTGAAGGTCATAATAAACTGACATCAACAATTATATTAAAATATAATGTAAAACGTCTCAAATTTGATAAATAAGACTTTTATGTCAATATAAATAATATACTAGATTTTGGTAAAATTGGTGAGCCGAAAGAGGTACTTACTTGAAGGTCATAATAAACTGACATCAAAAATTATATTAAAATTAAATAGAGAACAGCTGTTTGGGACCTATACGAAGAAGTCATGCTTCAGGCCTGTCTCAAAGTTTTACCTATTTATAAGTGTTGTTTATGCTTTTATAAACTTTATTGTGTGCAATTTGGACAATTTGAGGGCGCGTGTTCCATTGTTTAATAGAAAACTAATTGTTTAATAGGCGCCCAGAGTTTTTGGCTGCAGCGATATCGGCAGGCCTTACAATGTCCTCACTTTCTTTTAATATGATGAGTCCGACAAGTCATTAGCAAATTGAATTGGAAAATAACCAAAAAAGCAATGTATCAAAAGTACCACTTACCCTCAACTCACCATTGGCAATCAACCACAAGTTCTGCCAAAGCCACCGCTAAGGAACGATTTTCAAAAAGAGAAAATACCAAAATTTTATATACTTTTCTTGGTATTAAGCAAAAAGAATATGTTCTCAAAATTGCGGCCTTGATTGATCCAAAATTCATCCGCTATACCTCACGAATCTCCAACTCCCATTTTGCATACACTTCAGTAATAAAGAAGCTGTAGATAGCCTTTTGAAAAATCATAAATCTATTGAACAGAATTGGAAGATTCCAAAATACAAAGCCTCAAGTCTTTAAATTACCGGCAAATAACTAACCAGTCAACGTTTCGCCAATTTAGCCATCATCAGGGCATACCCCAAAAAATCACATCTATGAAGATCAAATACAGCAAATCTGATATCAACCGGCCAGAAGGGTGCAGCAGCCAGAGCAGCACATCACTCCAAGACATCCAATCACATATTGCGTATTGACAGTATGTGATGGGATGCCTTGGAGTGTTGTGGATGTCTCTGGCTGCTGCATTCTTCTGGCCGGTTGATATCAGATTTGCTGTATTTGATCTTCATAGATGTGATTTTTTGGGGTATGTCCTGATGATGGCTGAATTGGCGAAACGTTGACTGGCTAGTTATTTGCCGGTAATTTAGAGACTTGAGGCTTTTTGTTTTGGAATCTTCCAATTGTTTTCCAGTAATTAATTTATGTCTCCTTTTGGTTCTTTGCTCTTTTATATTTACATAAATCTATATTTATTGACAATAAATACATTTTTATAAAACGACTGGTTAATCCGGCCAAGCGAATAATAATTTCAAATGCTTGCTCGTCGATACCTTCCGAGGCCATTACCTTAGATTTGAGATTAGTTTTGCCTATGCATTTTCTCAGGACCGAGTACCAAGATCCAAGATTGGCTCTTATACTCAATTTTCGACGTCAAGTTTACATTCCACCTGACGACCTTAGTAAACTACCATCATCCTTACTAGTAAAGCAGGACAATGTCTCTAATCGGATTTTTTTTCAGTGAAGACATTGTTATTTGTTTCATTTGTTAGCAGCCGTGTCATAAAATGTTATTTCGTGCTAATATACGTATTCCACGTTTAAAAAAAAAGACTAAAAGCCTGAATAGTACTTTTATTTTACGTCTAGAGCCGAGAAAAAAAAAATTAAATGATTCAAGCAAATATAAGCATGGGCGTACTCAGGAGAGATAGAGGGGGCCGTGTCCCCTTTCCCATTGTTTCAATACTTAGGGAGGAGCAACAGGAAGAGGTTCGCATATCATCAGGGCAAAACGAACCACCGCGGGGTGCACGAAACATTGCAAGCGTTGAGCAGAAGGTATTTTTGGTGGGGAATGATAAAAACGATTGACGAAACCATAAGGGTTTACGAAATCTGTCTTAGTACGAAATGTGATAGACACCCACCAAGAGGGAGAGAGAAAGAGATACCCACAGCTAATAGACCGCTGAGCGATCTCCAGATTGATACCTTCACGTGGAGGGGATATAAGTGGGTCACTATGATTGACACCTTTTCAGTAAAACGGCCATTGCATATCATATTCAGGAACGTTCGTTAGAGGCAGCGTTAGGGGCTCTAAATATTCAAAAGTTATTGAAACTAATAAAAATAATTAAAATACAAGAGAAAAAAATAAATTTATGTTAAAGAAAGAAAAGATGTGGTTTGAGACTATTTTTACTTCCATGCGTGTACTTAATTTTCAAATTAATTAATTAATGTACTTTGTATTAGTTTTTAGTTGATCGGCATTAATCTGCTTTAGAAACTTCTAAGTCATTGGCAATCATGTCACTATTTTGTCTATGATGTGACGTATACAAGACGAGACCGTAACAACGATGAAAGACATTATACTATTTTGTTAATAGGTAACTGTCGCACATTCTGGATCCTTCTGGGTGTCTGAACATATCTAAGAATACGTACAGAGAGTAGAAGCGGCAAGCCATAAAAGACAGGCGGCATCAGCCTTAATTTTTTTTTATTATGTTTGGACTTAAGCTAGCAGTAAAAAAACAAATTAGCTACTTCGAAAGACATGTCGAGATGTGAGAACCAGATGGTTCTATATGCAGTTTTTGTGAATTTATATATAAATATTTAAAATGATTTATTACTTAAAGATTTAAGTGTATATGTAACTATTTTGATGTTTTATACAACACCTTGTGAAATATTGTAAGGGAAATTTAGTTCTATCTGATAGTTTTATGTGCAGAATCAGCTCATTTACAATTAAATTAATTAAACAGCGTTGAAGTTTGAGCACTGTTATTAAACCAAATTAATTTTAATTAATTAATTAGTAGTGATCTTTCTGAAAATAGTTCTTCACAATGTAATAGCAGTGGTGAAGAATGCATTCCTTCTATAAAAAAACGGAAGTTAAATGTAAGAAAGGTGAAATTAAACCGACGATAGTTTGAAGATGACCGCTCCAATTCTGAAGGTACATTTCAAGATTCGTCGACTACTTAACTATCTTCTAAAAAATTTGATTACAATCAATATATTACGTCATACGCTGTTATTTTGGTTCCCTATAGGGAATCTGATTCGGAAAATAGCAGTGCATCTGAGGAATTATCACGTGTTAAAGAGAAGAGAAAACCTAAAAAAAGGCAAAGGAACTCTAAAAAAAAAATGGAAAAAAAAGTTTTAGGAAAGAAAGTCGACAAAGTGGTAAACAATATAATAGTACTTCAGGTAAAATTGTACCAGAAAAGAAAGTAAAACATAGAAACTGTAGGAGTAAGTTCAATTGTTTCCACACTATTTCTGATAATGAAAAAATCCACGATTGTAAAAAATACGAAATGCACGACATCCTTAAGAGTAAAATCCAAAGAAAACTCAAAAAAAACTTTTTTTATTTGAATAAAGAAAAAATGAGAGTTTGCAAGAAATTCTTTTTAGAAACTGTTTTAGTTTGTCAAAAAAATATGTATACTGCCCACTTTGACAAAGACGAAACAAATGGAATTTCTAAGTGATGAAAGATGTTAAAAACAAGAGATCAAATATCTGGGGTAACAAAGGATTTTGTAAGGCCACACATCGAGTCCTTCGCTGAGGTTAAATCTCTTTAATGTAGAGCCAAAACTAAATAAGAATACCTCGATCCTGAGTTAAATATTAATTAATTATATGACTTGTACGCAGGATTGTGTAAAAAAACAATCTCGAACCTATAAAAATATCACTGTACAGACCAATTTTAAACAACAAATACAATCGGGATTTCTCGGCTACGAAATTAGGTCGGTGTAATTAATGTGAAGAACATAAAATGACTAAGAAGGAAAACCACTAAAGAACTTATTTTGAGGTATGAGATTCATTTTTCCGAAAAAAAAATTTATGCGTGATGAGAGAGAAAATGATAAGAGATGGCTATTTGCTTTTACCAAGCAAATCAACATTCAGCAAATGTTATTGCCTTTTCTCGTGCTAACTTTGCACTTGTTTTTTCTACAAGAGGAAAATAAACGTGCATAACTGCACATTCTTCTAGAGATAAGAAAGAGAGCTCTGCCATTTGGTATGAAGGTTTGTGGGATCGTTTAGAAATTGATATTGTGAGTGCATTAGTCAAAATATTGTCCACCGTTAGTTTAGCAAACCTTGAAATATCTGACTACAATTTATGGAGCGACAGCTGTCCTCAAAACTGGAACTCGATTATATCTTATGCCTTTGCTGCATTTATGTCATAAAGCAGCCAAATTAAAATTATCACTATGAAGTTTTCCACGCTTGGACATTCCTGTATTCAGGAAGTAGACAAAATTCATTCAAATATTGATAAAGTCTTAAAACTGTCTGAAGTTAGGTCGCCAATGTCTTTGTCCGGAGTGAATATGCAGTGCGAATAGAAAATATCCCAACACAGTTATTGAATAACAATCTAAAGGTTTTTACGATTTTCAAACTCAATCGAAAAATTACACGCAAGTTTGTAAGCTGAAAATAGCAAGCAACGATCAATATTGATCAGCTTAAAAACAAGTCATAAACCAGGAGGATGGATGAATGTAAAGACACGCTTCAACTATCTCCAAGTCTGCCTAACTCAATTTCACGAACTGATCACCAGTTTATTTCTATAGAGAACACAAAATGGAATTTCTTTGGATACTTTTATAATAATAATGGATCTTTACTTTTATAATATCTATATTTTCAGCTTGGCAAGCTAAAAATATATAGTACACATGATGGTCTTTAAATTGTTAATACTATTTTATTGTACTTTCGAGAGAGAAGACATTATGAAGTGAATAGTGTTGAGCATTTCAATTAGTGTTTATGTGATCTCTTTATAATTTTTTTTAAAAATGGATTATTATTTTAGGGTGGTAAGGGAAAGTAGTGTAATGTATGAACCGCGACAAATTTTTTTGTAGAAACTAATAAATAATGCCTTAATTATAGCATGATAATGTTATATTTAAAATTTCACGAACTGATCACCAGTTTATTTCTATAGAGAAGAAAAAAATGCCTTCTCAAAAAGAGCAAGACATAAAATCCATGATGAAATGGATATCGCCAATCGATATGGATTATTACAACCAATTGTTTACATAAGAACCATCTGAAACCAATGTTTTCACAAATAATGTATAGAGTCAAAAGGTTCTATCTGTGTGTAATTTTTTGTTAAAATATTCAAAAAAGGTCCTGTGTTATTATTATAAAAATAGATTACACATTTTGTCAAAGTAAGAGATTTGAATTTTCATTATACATAATTTCCAAAACTATTACTTTAATACATAATCTTAGAGAAAGTTAGAAACTTTAACGGGCTCTAGTGTAAAATTTTAAAAACTGTTCATAGAACCATCTGGTTCTCACGATATGTGAGCTGCGTAACAGCCAAAAAATACCGGAATTTTGGCACTATTTTCAGTTATACATCTGTGTTTCACTATCATCAGCTACATCAAAACTTACTTTGTTAGTAACGTCTCCGTTGTTTTCCATGGTCATCCAGAGAATGCGGTTAATAAGATCAACAAAAGTGCTCAACGAATCCGACTCTGTGCCTCTCACTTCTGCTATGATATAACTTTAGAGGAATCCACCATCATCTAGATACAACAGGAAAAAAATTTGGCCAATGAGAACAACAAGAGGTGCCTCATCATACTTCTGTACGATTCATTTGAGAAGCCGAACACACAAGTGAAAGTTGCCGACAAGATGCTGATCGTGGAACATTTGATCGTGTGATTGTAGTCGGAGAAGATTTTGTCCTTTACAATGGTTTGGGATCTTTTGCTACTAACATCTATTCCCGAAGAGTAGCAGAGGTGAAGCCGGCAATTGCCATTATTCAAACTCCTGTTTCAGTCATCTACTCGCTCAAGACTCACCAGCGAGTCCTTGACTATTCGTGCGTTCAGCGATTGTGACACTACTTCGGCTCCTTTTGGCCATGGTAAAACCAAGTTAGCATATTAAACGAAAATCCCCAGCTTGAAACAACTTAGAACTGGTTGAACTTTTCCTACAACCAGATTCAAATAAGGAGGGCATAGCAAATGCTGTGGAGAATTGTTTGAGGTTAAAAGCTGTAGCTTTGTATGGGGATAATTTCTTAACAGCCAGCTTGAATATCCGCTTACAGCTGATCGTTAAATCTGCAGCTAACTCAAAAATTAATCTCCCCCACCAGGGGACGCAGCACACCACCTTGCTTACAAAGCACAAGCAAGTCATAAGTGGTTGGGAATTGAATAAAATCCTATAAATTGTTAGTGGAAGTTCCATGATCAGGAGCTTACCCTTAAAAAGAAACTTGCAGCGGCATTTGCAGGTGCCGGAAAGCTGGACTATAATGCTCAATCTTCTGTCGATTCTGCGCGGACAAATTATGTCAGAGCGACCAATCTCTTAACTCGAGGATTCTGTAAATGAGGAATACATCTCCACTCCTACTTTGAACGAACGGCAAGACGAGCCTGTACATACTGTTCGATTTGAAAATTCCTTCGATAAACTGGTTCCTTCTCATTATAGGACCATTTCTTAAAGCCTTGGCCGTTAAGATTAATTACCTTTTCTTTCATAAATGTATATACTACTTTCTATTTTAACTAAAATTCTAATTATAAATATTCTCGTGAACTACTTTCATTGATTAATCCCAAATTCCATTTTTCAAGGTTTTCGGTTATGAGCTAATTTTAAGAAAAGCATTGAGCTACAGGTGCCCGTTAAAGCACCAATTAAAGCCAAATTAATGTTCTTCAAGTTCATTCCGGATGACTTTTCTCATGGAATGAACATTTTCTATAATATTTGACAAATTTAGTGACAAAATAAAGATTTTTCACTTTTTGGAAACAATATTCAATCTTTGAAGACCTATATCTCAGGAACTACTTAACCTAATGAGTTGGTTCAGGTCTAAAATTGTAGCAAATTTAATTCGATTTAATAAAAGTAACCGTGAACGTTTTATTTTTGGCACATACTTTGGGAGATATTGATCTTTAGATATGAGAGACATTGACAGAAACTGAGAATAATGCAAAAATGTGGGTGCTTCTTTGGCTGCTAGTCAGCTGGCATAGGTCTTTCAAAGTAGAAAATTTGTTTTTTACTACTAGCTTAGGTCCAAACATCATAAAAAAAAAATAGAACTACTTGACCTTTTGCAGGATGTTCAGTTTGATTGGACTCGTACTCCTAGAGGCTCAGGAAGAGTTTGGTGAGGATGCGCGTTGCATTCGGCTGTAAAGAAGTAAAATAATAAAAAAAAACTTCGTTGCTTGTTAGTGTTGTGTAAGCGTGGTTTTCATATATAGCCTTTTGGATACTGAACCGCATCTCAGATTAAAATTAACAACCAGGGAAACAAACTACTGATGATCTGCTGTCTTAACATAAACAATTACATCCTACTCATTGATAAATCTTATTTATAACCCAAAGTCGCACGCAGGTGAGGAGGAGGAGGAGGAGGGGACCTGGCCCTTCCTCCTAAAAATCAACAAAAATATTTCTAAATTGCGAGAGAAAGAAAGAAAAGAAAATTGGAGAAAAAAAAGGTGTGGGGAGATCATTTTTACCTCAAAACTTTAAATTAATTTTTAAAATTGTTCAATCTAATGGTTTTCAGTTGATGGACATTACTAGTTTTAGGATCTTACGATGCCATTTGAAAACTTCGAGTTATAATGGAAACCTTAGCTTCAACTAAAACAGACCAATTGCATCATTAAGAAATCAACAATTTTAACAAATAGGAATATTACGCGTTACATGAAATTTTTATCCTCAGGGAACCAAACAGCTGTCACAGCAACTTCTACATCATTGGCGAACATGTGTTGAGGCCACGATAATGTAACATCACATTAAAACGAGCTGATTCTGCTCCAGATAGTACCAAAACACCCGAATTAGCTTCATATTTTTAATAAAATTCTTGGAAAGGGATATATATATATATATATATATATATATATATATATATATATATATATATATATATATATATATATATATATTAGCGACATTCACATTTTCAACCGATTTAAAAAAAACATCTTGAAACTGGTGGCATTAGTGCTAAATTTTCTGCTCTAGAAATCTTCACTAGGTACTCGTCAATCTTCATCCGTTTTTCATAAATTTTCTTAGAAAGATTGAAATTATAACCAGCTGAATTCTGCCCCAAAAATCCAACATTTTCGTCTGATTTTAATAATTTTTCCTGAAGCCGGTGAAACTATAATAAGTGGAATTCTACAATAAAAAGCCGTAACACACACAAATTTCTATCTGATACTCAAAAATTATCATGAATAAACACGAAATCCTAGGAGCGGTCCCCTTCTCTAAAGAAATTCTTGCGTACGCCCTTGAAAATAAGATAAGTAGCTTTAGATAAATTTGTGTTATCAGTTAAAGATTGTGATAATTTATTGGATGGCGTAGGTGGCAAAAAATGTATGAAATTTAGAAATAGCCTCAAAAAGTTGGGTTTATTTTGTCCGTTGTGCCAATAGTCCCTTTTATCAGTTGGGAAGGAGTTGTTGTGAGAATTAATAATTCAGTATTACCAAACCTTATCTGTCCTGCACAAGTTCTAGTCGATCATCAACTCACAAGAAGTTGTCGTACATGTCGTATCCGAAATGTCTTACCATACAAAACATGAATCCTTGTATAAAGGAAATGGAATTTGCAGTCGGGAAACCTCTGCTTATCCGGGCAGAAGAAATAGAAAAGGAGCTGAATGAGGTATTTATGATCGAGCTTTAAAGTATTCCCAACTAGCTGGTTACCCGTCCTTAGAGGAATAACAACAAGGAGTATGGTTCATAGCTTTGTCCGTTGATAATAATAAAAATTTTAAGCACGGTGCGCATCACATAATTTCTTACTCCCTTACAATAATTAGCGTGAAGTTAACAACTAAGTTGAACAGACCTTTTTGTTGAGAACAGGAGTATTTGGGTGGAGAAAGGCGCGGTCGGTCGCATCCGACTGCTTTCGGACGCATTCGTCATTCTGTCTAGTTTCGTGCTCTTACCCATTGTAGTTTAATATGCAGTGTCTTAGCTGATACTGGTCCAATTTCTATAATTTGTTTTTTAGAGAATTTAATTTTTTTTTTATATGATTCTTTCCGTAATTTGCCATAAAATACATAGTTTTTGTGTTATGCGCAAATAAAATTTTCTTTTTGTCATATTTTTTTCTCTGTATCTTCTCGTATATGTACATCATGTATGAAAAGTTAAAGGGTTATAAGCAAAAGACTTTAGGCACGTTTCATCAAAATCGTTAGTCGTTTTCGAGAAAAGTCTATAAAGGTGTAAAAACGATTATGCAATTTACAGTTTTCTTGAAAACGGCTCTAACGATTATAATTGTATGTGCCCAAAGTCTTCTTCTTGGAGCCTTTTGACGTTTCATATATTTAATACACCTCCAAGCAAATGCAGGAAAAAAAGTTATGACGAAATACAATTTTATTTGCGTATATCTCAAAAAGTATGTATTTTTTAGTAAATAATGTGTGTAATCATATGAAGGGTACTAGATAAGACCCTAGATGAAAAGCCGAGTATGTCCAAATGGACACAAACCTCCTCCAACCAAGCCTTAAATTTCTGCATTAATATTACTTAATGGAAACAAAATGGAATTTCTTTGGATACATTTATAATAATAATGGATCTTTACTTTTATAATATCTATATTTTCAGCTTGACAAACCAAAAATATATAGTACACACGATGGTCTTTAAATTGTTAGTACTATTTTATTGTACTTTTGTGAGAGAAGACGTGAAGTGCATGCTGGTACATATGTGCGCCCCCCCCCCCTTCCTCCATCAGAAAATTTCTGGATTCGCCACTGCAATAGGCTCACGCACTCACACCTTATCAGAAAACTGCTACCTCCATCATGCCAATATTGTAACTCCATTCTTACGGTTAGACATATTTCTGAGGAATGCACTGACTATTTCCAGAATAAATAGATTATGACTGATCCCAAATGTATCAAGCGCTCTTAATCACAACGAAGCTTCAGTGACATTGGTATTTTAAGTTTTTGAAACCACATCGCCTCTTGTCAGTGCCATAGCCAGGGTGGGAGGAGGGGGTCCGCCCTCCTCCCGAAATCACAGAATACTTTCACTTATTCTTATCTATAAACAAAAATCATGTAAACCCATTTGAATGTTATTTCATAAATTATATACCTTGGTATATAATATAAAAGATGGTATGTAATATAAAAGATTATATTTAGAGACTCCCTTACGTACCCGGTTGGAGTGGGTTTCTTTAGAGTAGATGGTTGGATGGACCCACCCCTCCCAACCCCCAAAATGAAAACCTGGTTACACCACTGCCTCTTGTCTAAGTTATAGCCTTGCATCATTTTCTCTGTTGTTTTTTTTTTCATTATTTATTTATTATTTAATCATCTATTATTTTTTTTTATAATATAGACCAAATATGTTCAAAAGCTCAAACAAACCATAGGCGTTAATAAACTAAGGCAGTGGCTCTCAACCTGAGGGGCGCGTCCCCTTAGGGAGGCGTAATAAAACTAAAGGGGGGGACGCGAGTATATCGATAAAAAATATATCGGCAAAAAATAAAAAAAATATTTATTTAACAGAAAAGATTCTGACATAATAAAAAATAAAATACACTTTATACCGATATAATATACTTATAAATAGGTATTGCACAATATATTTAATAATTATATTATCAAAATTAAATTAAAAGCAAGATTAATACTTATTAGTATCTCCCTTGGACCTGTCTTGAAGAACAAAGTTTTTCAAATAAAGGTTTATTATTAGAAATTGCCACTCTAAGCTATTTTTCTATGTTTAACTGAGATCTATATTTTGTCTTTAAAGCTGCCACCGCAGAAAATACGGTTTCGCAAAAGTAGATTGTTGAAAATGGTCATAGTATACGAAATGCTTTATTTTTTATTGCAGAAAACTCATCATCCAAATCTGTCCAAAATTCAAAGTGTGATTTATTACTAAATTGTTTTTTGATTGCCATGAAGTCTATATAAATTTCTTCTTCGGGATTTGAGAGACTTTCGGGAGTATTTTGAAATGGGTCCCTAACCCTTTCGTAACTTGTTATCAAGTTGAAGTCAACAAGAAAATCCTTTTTAAAATTCTTTGCCTGCATGGTTAAATGATTTTCAATGTTTACTAAACAACTTCCACATGTTGTTCTTCAGTCTTGTAAGTTTCAACACATTCATCCACATTTACAAACATTTCTAGGTTTTTTTGCTTTACATATCTGATACACAATTCAATTTTTCTTAAAAAAGCATTAACTTTATCACTCGTATCGAACTAATGTGTATTTATTCCTTGGAATTTAATTTCTAGAATATGTCGACCAAGTAACTCAGTTTCATCAGAAATAAACCATCTCGGAGCATTTTGGCTTCCGGTCGGTTTTTCTCTTCTAGAAAAGTGGTAATTTCATCTCTTAAATTCATTAACGCATTGTATAAATCTCCCATATGATAACCATCTTGCCTCGCAAGAAAATAGTAACGCCAAATGTGCTGCAACCATATATTTACAAAGTGCAGAAAACATTGTTAATTTCAGAGGTCTCATTCTTATATAATTTACTACTTTTATCAGCGTCGTTAGCACAATATTCAGAACAGGACTTATTTCTTTGGATGCCAGAGCTTCTCTATGGATCAGGAAGTGTGTCCAGATACACTCTGGAGATTTTTGTTTCACAAATGCTTGTACACCTAGGAATCTTCCAGACATTGTACGATCACCATCTGGAGCTCGTTTAGAAAATCATTTAAGATACCAAATAATACAAGTGCTGCTTCTTTGAGTTCTATTGGTGTGCAGAACAGCAGTTCTTCTCCTGCTGACATACCATAACAAAAACGAACAAAGACAATTAAATGAGCATCTTTGTTGCTATCTGTTGCCTCATTAAGCTGAATAGAAAATAAATTGTCACGCAACTTTCCGAAAAGCTGATGCTGTACATCTTCAGCTATATCACCAATTCGACGGGCAACAGTATCATTTGATAGAGGTTTGGACTGCAATTGTTTGGCAAATTATCTCCAAACATATTTTCCATAGTCTCAATTGCAGCTGGCAGAATAAGCTCTTCACCGATGTCATGAGGCTTTTTATATCTGGTTATATGATATGAAACTTTGTAAGAGGCAAGTAAAGCTTTTTCACTCATAGACCAAGTTTTTTTTTAAATGTAATTTTTGCTTTTCATATGATTTTTATTCGAAGAATTCTCGGGTTTGCTTACGCACTCACTATGAAACGTTTCTAAATGTCGTTAAGTTTATTAGGTTTCAGGTTTCATGCTGTCTACTGCCAAAATGTTTGAGCAAATAACATACAAAGGCCTTCCTTCTCTATTTACTTCAGTGCTGGAAAACCCAAAATTTAAATATTCTTAAAAATATTTTCTTGATTTTATCTTCGGAACCACTGTCATCTGTGCACTTTTTGATGCTTCACTATCGTTTAATGCTCGCTTATGCCCACTTTATCCCCACTTATGTCCAAAATTTATCCATGATTCTGTATACATACACTGTACATTTCTACTACTATAATACTGTATAATATCGTTAATTGCAGATAGCACGGAAATTTCAATATACACATTCACGGTAGTGGTAGAAGGATCGACTCGACTGAGACTGGTGGGAACGAGATGCAACATTAATACCCGCCACGCAGACGTTCTAGAATGTTCGAGACAAATCTATGCATTTATGTTTTGAATATTGAATTGATATATGATATATTTGAAAATTAGAATTGTTGATGTATGCATTATGTGATAATGTAAACTAAATTAAATAGAAACTAATCTTACGATTTCAGTGAAAATTGTTGTATGGGGGGCGCGCTGAAAATTCTGATTGAAAATTGGGTCGCAAATACTGAAAGGTTGATAAACACTGACCTAAGGTTTTTACGCCTATAAACAAAAATAAACAAACAACTAATTTGTGCCCGTTCCCCATGTGTGAGAAGCATTCTGACCCGCTGAGTTTTATATGAAGCGTAAATATAAAACAAAATTACTCAATTCTAAGCTTACAAAGTATTAAACAAAAAAGTCTAGAAGGTCATCTGTATCCTAGTTCCTTGAGGTACTCTATGTCCATCCGATGACTGGCAGCGGCAAGCTAAAGAAGGTTGTAACTATTTAACGACAGATCTCAATTGATGTAGGTCTGAAGACCTGTCCTCAATGAATATAGGTCTGATTTTTCGATAAATAAAAAATAAATAAAAATCTAGTCAAATATTGGTATGTCCGTTTCAAGATTTCGGATAAAGACCTTCTTACATACTGGTGGATCAAATCAGAGAGCGCGCCCCTCCTTCTGGAAGGTGAAAAAAAAATTCTTGAAAACTGTTTTCTATTATAATAGAATAGCATAGAAAAATAAACATTATTCTTTTAAAGACTACATAATAAAGGTCAATTAATATTTATGATAATCTCAGTTAAACATATAGGTAAAGAAAAAAAAAAGATTATCCTTCTAAAAAAAATATAATGAACTGATAAAAAAAATGAAAATAAAGAAAGAAAAAACGTAGAAAATAAAAATATAAAAAACGAGTAGAACAATCCTGAGTTAAAACAATATTATAAATAAATTCTGACTTCCAAACAGAATTTCATTCAACTATATAAAAAAAAATGAAATAATTCAAATAATTAAAACTTTGTATGATAATTGAAACAATTATTTACTACTAATCAGGATATTGATCTTGAATTAAAATTTCATGATTAGACAGCGTCTTTTTGGGAAGTAAGGTGTTGAAAAAGATGAAATTTGAATGAGGAGAGAGAAGAAGAGTGTAGGATATTAGAAGGGAGGGAATTTCAGAGGAAAATGGAGCGGTCAAGAAAGGAACGTTCGAATGTTTTGGATCTGTGGGAAGGGATATAGAGGTCAGAAAGGCGTGATCTTGTTTCTTGTGAATGCACAGATCATTTGAATTGTAGGAGGCTGTAGATGTAGGAAAGATCCTGGGAGTTGATGGTTCGGTATAGGAAAGATCCAAGGAAATATTGTGTGCGAATGGAGGGGAAGAGCCACTTTAACTCGCCGTAAAGGTGATAAGGTGATTAGCGGTGACACGTGAGACCGCTTCGAGGTACCGAAGACAAATCTTAAAAAGCTTAATAATTTAATTTTGATTGATTAATGTGGACTGAAACGTGGACGAAGCATTTAATTTATAAAGTTTCTAGGAAGGGAGGACCTAGTATATAGATACTCTCCCTCTCAGAAATTTCCAGAATCCGCCTCTATCCATACATGAGCGAGACTTCCTTCCCCTCCTAACAGGCCAAGCCTTGTAGTCCATGAGCCGTGACTAAATTTGGTGACTTATTTGAAGAAAACTTTCAGTCATATATCCATCTAATGTCCATCCTCACTATTCAATTTGCACTTGTCTACCAACCCGAAGCGGGCGGGTTTCAAAATTGCGGCCAAAAAAAAAACACAATTTTAGGACGTTTTTAGTTATTCACATGCAATTCCTAAACGGTGCATTCTATCGAAGAAGTTAGGTTATATTAAATTAAAGAACATTACTTTTTTCATCTAATGGGTACCACAACATAATTTGGTTAACTGGTGTTGTCGGAAATCACCGTAAAAAAACGACGATTTTGTCAAATACAGAGGCAGAGAACTATTTGAGGTTCATTATTGGCTTATCGAGACCTCTTCGTAAGGAAATCCTTTAGATTTTAAGACCGCGCATTCAAGTATCGATTTATTTTAATTTTTCGGAGATGCTCGATATTGAGGCTTATTATTGGGCTATCGGGGCCCCCTATTATGAAAATACTATAGATTTTAAGATCGTTACTCAAGTATCGATTCGTTATAACTTTTCGGATATCCTCGATATTTAGGTCCATTATTAAGTTATCGAAGGCTCTTTTTATTAAAATGCTATCGATTTTAAGATTGTGAGCTCACGCGTATTTTATTTTAGCTTTTTAAATCTCTTCGATACGTTTCAACGAATTGCATTAAGTGAGCGCGTATTAATTTTCGACTTCCTAATTATGAACTTCCTTGCAATTCGATTAATTACTACTTTTACATAATTTTTCGGAACAAGTAAAAAAAAAAGTATGAAATAAATTTGTAATTTAATAAACATTTACATCGTTTTCCGCTCAGCAGAATATTAATAAAAAACATTTGTGTATGAATATTTAAATTTCCCAGTTATATATTTTTGGTGGTGAAAAAAAGAAACAATTTCAAACCTTTTTGCAGGGTAAGAAGAAACCATTTGACCGGGTCATTCGGGCTGATATAGGAGATTGTCATGCAGTTGGTCAGGTTCCTATTACTTTTATTCGTCAAGTTTTGGCTCTCATTACATATCCTGAGTTACTGTCTGACCCTAACTTTCCTAAAGATGCTAAAGAGCGAGCCCAAACTATTCTCAAGGGATGTAGAGGATCTTCTATTGGTGAGAAAATTTAATTTTTAAAAATTGTATTGTATGTGATATTGATATAAACCACTCAAAAATGAATAGGAAGTTAGGGATTGATAAATTATTTGCCACTTCTATAATTTTGTTTTTCTTGAAAACTAGTTTCAAATGTTATACATTCATCTTCAGTTCTAAAAATACACAAAAATTCAAAAATAAGCAATTCAAAATACAGTTTGGTAATTATAAAACATTTATGAATTATGAATTTAATGAAGTCAAGAAATAAAATACATGTTGATACTCACCAAAGTTTAAGTAGATTATATCAAATAGAAAAGGTTGCATTAATTCTTGGTATTGGATAATGTGCGTCCTGAAATTGAGGGTTTACCCCTTATAATCGACACATAGGCGCATTTTACCGTTCGCCTTGGGAACAACAAATAAAGGGGAAGTCCAGTCACTCTCTTGGACTTTTGAGATGATGTTTTGCTTTTAAACGGTCTCAAGTTCTTGCTCTACTTTTGCTTTCAGGGCTTGTTATACCACTCTAGCCTTAAAAGCTACGGGTTTTGCGTTGTTTCGTAATTTAAGGCGAAATCTTGAAGTTTTTGCAGCAGCTGATCGTTTGTTGAAATATTTCCGGGTATCTGTTGAGGATCACATTTTCGACGTCAGGAATTATTGAATGTATCGAATTATTATTGATTTTTCCAACATCGATGTCTTGTAAATGGATGTTTAGTTGTCTGATTCAGGAACGGCCCAGAAGTGGGGAAAACTTATCTGAAACGACGTAAAGTGTCTCTGTTGATTTTATGTCCTTATATTGAACCTCTACTAAAGCTACTTCAATGGGTGCGAAAATAACTAAGGCGCGAAATCGGATGCTGGTATTTCGAAGTTTCTTATTAAGGTTCAGATTTGAACATTTGAACATCAAGAAAATTTGATTCAGTTAAGAGTGTTTGTCCTGCTCCAGAATCCACTTCAAATTGTAGAATTATATTGCTGATTTTTACTTGAACGAAATACTTCTGCGTGTCTTGATCCTGACTGTTAATTTCATATATTGTGTATTGATCATGGAGGAATGAGCCTTCTTCTGAGTCTACTGCCTGCACTCCCTGGCATTAATCTTTTTAGACACACTTTTTCGACATGTCTCGACTTTTCACAGTATTGACATTTTAACTTAGTCGAATCAACTCTGCAATTTTTCGAATTGTGATTATTTCGGGCACATTTTAAACAAAGCCTTTCAATTCCAAGGTGTTTCAAACCAATTCCAAGGTGTAGATTGCTACTCAATCAGGAAAACAACATACTTATAACATTATTTATTGAAAAAACAATACACTTTGTTATCTTGATTTTAGTAGACTAAAAACTAAGATGATAGCACACAAGAAGGGGCCCGAGACTCGATCACTAATAATCGATACTACAATCAAGACACAACAATAACTAAGGAATGCGTGATCGGTCGGCAAGATAACTCTTAACATTATCAATGATGTTGACAGCTCAGGGATACTGAGAGGGAATTGTTGAGTAATCAACATCTACCTTGCCTGGTCAAGATTTCATGTTTTTGGATGATTCTGGACAGCCAAAACAAGCAGGGCTGATCGAGACAAGAAAAATTTCGAATCCCCCTTCCAAAAGAACGTTTAAACCTAGATGCCATAACTTTAACATTTTATGTTTTTGATTTGTCCGATTATTTAATGGAGGATTTTTTTATGTTTTTATTTTATATATGTTTCTTTTGAAAATTGTTACTTTACAAAATATTTATCTATGTTTCAGAATTCAATGTCTGAGGCTTCGTTTGAATGTAATTGAAATTTATTCTAAATTTTAATGACAAGTGACAAAGAATTTTCTGGCTTATAATTTTATATTTTCTCTTTCAAAAGTTTACATATCATGTGTGTGTCGCTTAAAAATGCTTCTCCATTTTCTTACAAGATTCATAATTTTAGATTTTTTTTTCTTTTTGAAGAAAACTTATAAGTACCAACTATTTGTAACACATAACTTCCCAGATAGTCATGTTTTCTTCAAGAGATAATAGAGTGTGCTATTGGTGCGTTGAATCTATAGCATGGTTTTATAATAATTTATTTAATACATGTGATAAATCATTTTAGGTTCATATCCTGATCCTACTGGCATTGTGATCATTAGAAAGCACTGTGCTGAATACATAAAAAACCGAGATGGTATTCCTGCTGATTGGCATAACATCATACTTGGAGATGGTGCTATGGATGTCATTAAGGTTTGAAGATAGTTACAAAAAGTTTTTTAGAGTTATTGCCTTAACTTTAATCAAAATATAATTGAACTGCTTAATAATGAAATAAACCCATACTATTCTTTATTACTAACAATAATTACATCTAAATTGGAGCAAGTCAGTGTACAAATTATGGTATTTGATCCCCCTATTAAAATTATTACCTGAAGCTCTTTATAGAGAGTGTAATTAATTGGCCTCAACTCTGTTGAATCCTCTGTTTAATTCCTTTCCAAAGAACCAAATAGTTTATGTTATTTATTTAAATTTATTGTGTTAGCGTTTGCACTTTTTTACATCAGTAAAAATAATGATATTTAAAAATTGTCAGCGTGTTTTCCTTCAATTTAAGAAGCTATGTATTTTGGCCTATAGTTTACGCTTAGAGTTGGGGTTCTTTCTTATAATTTGAAATAATCAGGTTTTCCTCCCAATCGTCTGGTATTCTCTGGAAGATGTTCTGAAGAGCTTTTGTAAGTTCTGGTCCGCCATACCTCAACAGATCCGGCGAAATCTCATCAATATCGGCAGCCTTGCCAAGCTTTATATTTTTTATTGCAGCTTCGGTCTCTTCTTCCTGGATAGCATCATCCATATCCGGTGGCAGAAAATCTTCTATCTTCGGGTGCCTCTTCTATAGATTCCATAAACTTCCATAGCAAACTTATCTTGGTAATAGCTTCGCCAGGCCTCTAGGATTCTTCTTTCATCTGTTTCCAGGTTGCCATTCTTATTCTTTATGCTCCTTACAGGCTTTCTCCTTTCTTCCCTCTAAGTCCTTTCACTTCCGTCCAGAACTTTCTAATGTTCTCCTGGAAGTTTTTCTCCATGACTGTTCCGAAATCCTCCCAGACCCTGTTACGAGCTTCTTTTACAGTTCTTTTAGCTACATTCCTTTTTAACACATACTGTTCCCAGTTCTCTGTGGTCTTAGATCTCTTGTACCTGATCCAAGCGGTCTTTTTCTCCTTCACAGCCCTTGCCACCTCATCACTCCACCACTTGGTCTTCTTCGTAGTAGGTCTTATCTTCTTCAAACCACAAGCCTTCCTGGCAGCATGGTGTATGCAGTTCTTGATGAACGCACAGAGATCGTTCAAGTTTTGGTCAGCATTTACTTCCACCAGCTTAGTCCTCAGTGCATCTTCTTTCCATCCTGTTTAAGTACCCGTATTGCAAGCCTTTCATACGATTTCTTCTTGACTTTCCTAGGCTTCACAATCCTGGTGTCAGCAGCTAACAGGTAATGGTCTGTCCCGAGCTCCGTTCCTCTGATTTATAAGGAACCCCGACTCTATGCGAAAACTATAGGCCAATATGCCTCTCCTTTTCAGTGTACAAAGCATATAAAAGAATTCTTGAGCAACGTCTGAGAAGCTACGTGGAACGAGACATGGAAGAGGAACAAGGAGCATTCTGGCCTCACAAATAAACTCAGGATCACATCTTCTCCCTCCGGATTGTAATTGAGAAAGCCTGGGACAGAGGCCACGACATGTATCTGGTGTCTCTGGACCTTTCGATTCCGTTCCTCGTCAAGAAATTTAAAGGCCGCACCAGGAGAGGCGTGTCTCTTCTAACCTCATTAGCGCCATCAAGTCAGCGTACCAGGATCCAAATGGTGTTATCCGCCTCAATGGTGCTAAGTCTGTCCCCTTCAGATTTTATAAGAGAGTTAAGCAAGGAGATAGCCTCAATCCGCTCCTCTTCAATGCTGTTAGGGATGAGATGTTGAACCTGCCCAAAAGGAGGACTCCCAGAGCTTCTGTCGGATACTGGAATATGATACAAATGGTCTTGCTATAAATCTAGATAAGAGCAAAGTTATGCATGTAGACCGGGAAGAGGAAAATTTAAGAATCGAATGTGACGGACGATAACTAGAAGTGGTGGATAACTACATTTACCTGGGTACAATGATTAACCGGGATGGCAAAATAAATCAGGAGGTTCTCAATAGATTAAAGAAGGCCAACCGGGTCTTTAATCAAATATCGACCACTCTGGTATGAGAACAAGAAATGAACAATGATGCCAAGCTCCGAATCTTTAAGTCAGTGTTCCTCCGAGTCTAGCTTTATGGATCAAAGAGTTGGGTTGTCTTAGAACGACATGGGAATTAGGCCACACCAGCAGAAATGAGATATCTAAGGGAAGACCAGACGAGACCGAATGAGGAATGAGACCAGAAAAACCCTCGGAGTTAGACCAACGACCTGGAGGAACGTCAACTCAAGTGGTACGGACATTTTAGCAGGATGAGGGACGATCGTAAAGCCAGATGGCTGTTAAAAGCAAGACCAGGGGGGGCAGAGACCGGTTGGCAGGCCAAGAATTACATATAATGGTTATATGGAGACACTCGGGAGCAAACGAGGCTCCTCCTTGTCGGAGACAAGAAGAATGGCTCGGGAGAGGGGCGCGTACAGAAGAAGGGCTAAGACTGCTCCACGCCTAACGGTACGCCTGAGATAGGGAAAGAAGAAGAAGACGTATTTTGGCCATATCTCGCTAAATACAAAATAGGGCATCTCTCTTTCTTTCTCCTATCCTATCTCTTTTATTCTCTCTCTGATCCTTTTCATTCCCATCTGGAATCATTCCATTCCTATTTCTATCTTGATCATAACCTCATAATCTAATTCTGCCATCTAGATTAGCAACATACATATAAATTAAAAATATCTGATGTTGATACCCCATAGCTTCCTTGTACGCCTGTTAAACTACAAATCGACGGCTCAAAAAGTGACCCTGAATTTGGTTACTAATTTCCGAAGATAGGAATATCTCAATAACGACACTCAGCGTCGCGACGTCCATCAATTGACATATACGCACAAATAAGCTCTTGTTTATGAAGATCTCATTCCGTTATTATATGTCGTTTTCTGTCTGTGTCACTAGATAAAACATTGGAAATCGACGGTTTCAACATTTTAAGCGGAAGAACCCGCTTAACTTATGTTATTCTCCAGACTTGTTCTACTCACAAATGGGAAAAACAAGTATTTTATACTAAATTATAACCCATGAAACAAGTAATAAAATTGTTTAATTAGAGTGAAAAAAAATCGCGTTTATAACCTTTATCACCGAATCATATGATCTCTGTATTAAATGTCGATATACCTTTTGATTTAAGTTTATTATGATCTTCAAGTAAAGTACCCTATTGGGCTCTTCAATTTCAACCAAAATTTATTATATTACTTATATTGATATAAAAGTATAATTTACGAAATTTAAGATGATTTACATTATATTTTAATATAATTTTTGATGAAAGTCTAATATGACCTTTAAGTAAAGTACCTCTTCCGGTTTGCCAATCATAACCTACATTTATTATGTTATTTATATTAGTATATAAGTTTTAAATACCAAATTTGAGAAGTTTTGCATTATATTTTAATTTAATTTTTGGTGAAAATCAATGACCTTCAAGTAAAGTACTACTTCCGATAATCATCCAGTGATCAAAAAGAGAGGTTCACAACTAGATTTTACAGTAATCCTAAATACAAAATTTTAACTTTCTACTGCTAACCGTTTTTGAGTTATACGAGATACGTACGAACGAACGAACATACAGACTTCACGACGAAACTTATCAAAATGGATTCAGGGATTGCCAAAATGGATATTTATGCTGAAATCTGAAATCCGAAAATTTTCGCGATTAAAATACTTCCTTTACTGCGTACAAGGAAGTAAAAAGAATTATCATGCAATAACCAATCCTTACCACTCCAAAATATGTAAATTCTTACTTCTATGTAGATTGTGTTCAATAAATAACCTCTGCATTTGGTATTGTATTAGATTATAAAATAGAATTAACAATTTTCTTGTGCCCGCCATGGGAATAATCCTCACCTTTGTCCCTATGGTGTGTATGGTCCCTATGGTAATGCATTTTCGGGGTAAGTGCATAATTGTCACGTTAAATCCGAACCCCCCACCGGTAAGAACTACTCTTTACGGAGCATGAAGTCTAAAAACTGATATATCAGATATAAACTTCAACGGTTCGCTGAGAGAGAAGTATTAGGAGTTGTAAAGATATTAATTCCAACTTGTTGATAAAGTGGTCTCTGTACAGACAGCTGTATCGGTGTTTATCTAGCAGTAGGCCTTTCTCCCCTCCCTCTCCTGTAAGCGGAACCATCGGAAGTTGTTTTTCAAAATACTTCGTGATTTACATTTCTCTTTGACAGTTTTCTATTTTTTTAAGCGCTTGTCTGCAATCATCTAGCAATGATAGAGGGACAAGTGCAAACCTCTGTTGTGTGACAAATGTGCGTGATGTATATTTGCCCTTACTATCATGTTTAGTCGAGGCAACTACAGACTAATGAATAAAAACAAAACTAATTTCTTTTTCAATAAATTTATTCAATTATATTCTACATCCCAGTTTCATACTTCAATAAAGATTGTAAAATATGAAACTCAGACAAGCTTTAACGTTCGGTGATTACGTGAGTATAATAATCCTCCGGAAACCGAACTAATTTGCATATACCACAAAAACGCTCCTACATGAATAATGAGTCTTCCAGATATCATCCAATAACTGATTTGTGCCTCTACTTAAGAAGAACGACTAATGCGAAAATTTGATTTAAAATTGTCGTCTGAGTAGGCCGGTACAATATTTTCCTCGCAGTTTTTAATTTTTGTTTGAATTATCAAAATCTCTGAATCCTCCCCAAATTCTTCTCCACAACTACTCTGGCACTCGCTGCAAGAAGAAAAATCACTGCTTGCGCGTTCTTCCGCATGCGAAATTTCATTTCGAGGCGAAGTACTGTACGAGATCAGTTGTTGTTTTTGTGGGTTTTAAAAACAGAAATAACAACATGGAGATTCTAATGAGGTTACATACATGAACCGATGGGTCATCAGTGATTTAATCGTTGAATAAAGAGATGGCCAGATGGTTTCCATTGATGAGTTTAGGGACAGTTTGATAAATTTATGATACCATCGATGAGCTCTTTGGTGAGTTTAGAAACTTTGCCAACTAAAATCTGAAACCAAACGAAAGGTAAGATTTTTCATCGAAAAGTAATTTTAAAAAGTATAAATGTGGAAACGAAATTAATTATGAAAAAAAAGCAATTTAAATACAAAAAATAAAGAAATTTATAATTAATGTTATCGGGTGCACAAGTAAGTTTTAAATGATTTACTAGAGAAAGATTTAAAAGGGATTCACAGAAATAAAGAGATCACACTTTTGCCTAAAAAGAACTATCTAGAGAGCTTGGAAGGACGACCAGGGAATTATTTTTTTTTAATGCATTATTATTTATTGCTTCTTTATTATTACCATTGTGATGTTGTTACCATTGTTTGCAGGTTGTATTGAAACTACTGATAAGTGAAATAGATGGCAAGAAAGCAGGTGTCATGGTGCCTATCCCTCAGTATCCACTCTATTCTTCTACTATCAGCGAGTTCAATATGCACTTGGTAAACTGAATATTTGTAGTGTGTATAATGATAAATAATGATATAAAAAATAAATATATATGAATTTTAAAAAGTTTAGAATTTCTCAAATAACAATTAATTTTTATTATTGAATTTTTTATCAATCTGATCTCTTTATTCAATGAAGGTCCTGCTGCACCTAGTATTAAAAATTAACAAAATAAATATAATATTTAGAAAAACTATTATATTACCAAATTAACTATTAACATTACTATATTTTTGGGTAATATAAATTACATAACAACGCTTTGTAAATGTAACAAAAAAAATTAAAACTGGAAACTATAGTCATATTTTGACATTTAATTACGTTTTGTTGATGTCGTAGAAACATGTTTTGGGGATTGAATTGTGGTTCTTAATGATGCCTATCAACAGAAAAATTGCATATATAAATAATAATTACGTAACACTTCCCTTCGCTCGCTCGTCCGAGTGGTCAAATCAAGAAAAAAATCGATTTTCAAATGCGTTTTAGAAGTATTAAATCTAACCTCATATGTTTATCAAACAAAATAGGATTGTAGAACAACTATTTGTGAACAAATAGCACTTTGAAAAATCACTGTGGGACTGATCATATTGGGCCTTCTTAAAGCCGTTTTTCGAGAACACGTGTTTTTACATTTACGCGTTTTTCACGAAATGTTATAATAAATTAGTATGACATTTTTATTATACGTAGGCATTACAAAAAGCCACAATTTAATTCCACAAATATGTTTCTGTAACAATTACAAGGCCTGTTGTTTGCAAAAAGTCGTTGACTGATTTCAATCATTTAAAACACGTTTTTCCTTTTTTTTAATGTACTATTTTTTCGCAAAAAAAAATTCACATCTTAAAAGTGAAAAAACAACTTTTCGGCATATTTAATATTTTTTTTTCAGCAGGTTTCAGCACAGTTGATTTTATTTAAAACATATACAACTTGTTTCTACTATTTTTCTCCTAATTATCACGTTGAAAAAGCCCATTGGAAATTTATTTCAATAAATAAACTATTGCGCCTGGACTAGATATAGTTTGCAGGATGTGAAATTGAAGACAACAAATCTTTGGTCAAACATCTTTTTACTGTTGCATGTTGTTTGACGACTATATTTCGTCATGACAACTGTAAAGTATTGAATGTAAAAAAAAAAAAAAGTGAGCAGCAGAGCTTCATCACTTAGGTGGTATTTTCACTATGATAAAAAATATTATAGTGACGGGAGACGGAGGAAAAAGTTTAGACCCCCAAAAGGCACTTTCCTAACATACCGAAATTTTGACTGAAATTTACCCCTACTTTCATGGTATTGTTCATATTCTACCCTATACGCCAAATTTTAAAATGCACTCCCGCCCCTCTCCGCTGACAGTGCAATAGTTTATTTTATTCGCGCAAAATACAACTAAAAAGATGTTCAAATAGTTGAAAGCAATATCTTTGCTAATACTGGTCCGATTTCGAAGGAACTTCTTTTGTTTTACAGGCAATTTAACCGAAGGAAGTTAAATTTCAAAGGAAGAAATACAACAGGCCTCACAAGCCAATTTGGAGTTGTTTTAGAGGTACGCAAACATTTAAAAACGCCGAAATTATGAATAAAATTTACCCATTTATTTTTATGGTATTATTCTGCGTAGAAGAAAACTCTATATCGCTAATCTCAGATCATTTGCTCCAAAGGCCGCTGGAAGTGCTCAAATGTAGCGGAGGAAAATATATTTATATATATATATATATATATATATATATATATATATATATATATATATATATATATATATATATATATATATATATATATATCAGGCATCTCCAAAACTTTCATAATCGTGTTTCAGGGGTTATGAAACGGATAGATAATGCGCTCCCTCCCCTCCCCGCTTGGCTTCGACACAGTGCAATAGTCTATTTTATAAAAATAAAATACGACTAAAAAAGCTTTTTTTATCATCATCATAATCCTATCCTTTTCTACCGCTGTGCAGTGTAAGGGTGCTTTCTGTATAGCCTGGACCATGTGTCTCTTTCCCGTAACAGCTCTCTCCACCTGTTCCAGTCCAGCCCTCCTGGAATGCCTCTCACACACCCTCTTCCCAGGTTATCCGAGGTATTCCTCTAGGTCTTGTTTCCTCCACTCGTGTCTAGTACGTAATTCTAGCGGTTCTTTTCGTATTCATTCAGAGGAGGTGCCCAAACCACCGCAGTTTATTTTCATCTAGGGTGGTTTCCACTGGCTGTACATCGAGGTTTGACCTGCTCCGAATCGAGTGGAACATTCTTCCAGCTGCTCCTATTCTTTGCTACACCTCTGCGTCGAAATGGCCGCTTTCATTGAGCAAGGCACTTAAATATTTGAAATCTTGAACTTGATCCAAGATTTGCCCATTCTACCTCAATATTCTCATTACTCGGTGGGGTTGTCTTCCTACTCTCATGCATTTTGTTTTCCCTGGATTGATATACATGTTATTGCTTGACAGCCCTTCTTGCATGATATTTACCTTATGTTGTAGATCCCTGTCATTTGCAACGAATATGGCGAGGTCATCGGCAAATGCGAGCGTTGCATAGAAAGTTAGAAGATCAACGACCAATATAAAGATTAAAGGACTCAAACTGCATCTCTGACGTATTCTCTGCAAGGTCTCAAACTCCTTAGAGGTTTTGTTGCCAGTCCTTACAATGTTTCGTGTCTTGCTAAAGATACTTCTAATAGCCGAGAACGTGCCGACATCTGCTTGTCTTTGAGACAGCACTCGCTCTATATTCTCCTTTCTTACTCTCTCGAAGGCCTTTTCCAGATCCATAAAGCAGATCGAAAGCTCTTTCCCTTTCTTGTTGTAGTTTTCTATGACCTTCCTCAAAGTGAAAATCAGACCCTGTGTACTCATCGAGTTTCTAAACCCATACTGCTTCACTCCGATCCGGCAGTCGACGACTTTTCGTATCCTTGTTTATAGAATTCTGGAGTACAGCTTGCTAGGTACACTGATCAGGGATATCCCTCGGTGGTTATTGCACTCCATATTGTCTCCCTTCTTATAAATAGGCACAACTGCAGCTTTCTCCCAATCCTTCGGTAATCTTTCTTATGTCATACTAGATTCAAGAGATGGAGAAATATTTCTTCATCTTTGCTGCCCATGTACAGCATCATTTCGGGAGTTATTTCATCCAGTCCTGCGAACTTCCCAAACTTTATCTTGGAGATTTGCTTCCTGTAGGTCTTCCTCACTGATAAAATCATCTTCATTTGGATAGTCCTCCGGCGAATTCTGGGTCGCATCCGAACTAACGTCTCTTCTATCAAGCAGCTCCTTGAAACACTCCTTCAATCTTTCCGTTATATCTTCTTCCTGACATAATATGTTTCCATCTTTATCCTTGATTCCTTTGGGGATTTTTGGACTTTCCTTTCTCGTCCCCTTGATGATTTTGTAGAAGATCTTTTGGTTCTGTTTAGCATTCTTCTCCATTTTGTGTCCAAAATCTTCCCAAGATGCTTGTTTGGTTCGAAAAACTTTTTGCTTGGCCTCCTTCCTTCGCTCCTTATACCTCTCATAGGCTATAGATGTTCTCTGACTAAGAAAATATTTCTCCCCTCCCCCCACCTTTTCTTCTTTTCTTAGATCTTCCTCTTGGCATCTTCTGTCCACCAATGACTTCTTTTAATCCCAGATACTAACCTTTTTTCTCCATACACAGGCCTCGAGGTATTGAGAATGATTTTCTTGAATGATGACCAGCTCTCCTCGATATCATCACTATCCCATGGGCGGTCAGAATCTCGTGACATTCTTTCTATTTCTTTTTAGAAGTATTGGGTCATTTCTTCTTCCTTTAATCTGTAGGACTTTATTATTATCTTCTTCTTTGTATCTTTTCCATGTATTTTACGAGGAGTTTCTTCGTTCAATAGCTTTTCCAATATTAGGAGATAGTGATCACTTCCAATCTCATAATCCCTTTTAACTCTCGCATCCATTACTTCACCAATCTCTTCTTTTCTTACCAGAAAATAGTCTATTATAGATTTATCGTTTCTTCTTGTCTCTCTTGCCTCTCTGGTGAACTTATGTTTTTTTTTCTATAGCAGAAGATGATTCTTTATGCATTTACAACACAAAAACTGAAGATTCTTTCTCCGTTATTGTTAATACTGTTTTCGCCGAACTTCCATACTACTCCATCCCACATTTCCTGCTCACAGCCTACCCTGCCGTTTATATCTCCAAAAACCATTGGGATGCCTTCGCAATCATCAACTTCTCTTTGTGGGTCATTGAAGAAGTTATCTTTTTATATGCCATATGCTGCTATTAGTGAGTGGGTTTTTCCACCTTCTTGGATTTCCAGAACCATTAGTCGATCAAACTTCTGATTGGCGTGGATAGGTCGTTATGATATAAAATTCCACTTCACTGGCAACCCTCTCCTTTTCATTGGCACCTGAGTAATGAAGAATGTGGTCTTGTATTTTAATTTCACCCTTGCCTTTCTTCTTTGTTTCAGTAACCACAAGAATGTCCTTCGCTCTTTTAATTTTTTCCACGAGTTCTCACTCCTTTCCACTAAGGCCACGTACATTCCAGGTAGCAAATCGTATAAACCGTTTCCCACGCCGTTCGAATTCCGTAAAATCAGTCCAGCCAGCTCTATTCCTTCTGCCATTTGTAATAATTATTGTTTTAAGGGAAGTGGGTTATCAGCCATAGCAGATTTTTTGGATAAAGAATCGTACTTTCAACTTCATTAATCGCGCATATCGTCCCTCTAACAACTGTAAAAAAAAAAAACAGAAATATGAAAAATGCGTTGTTTTTTTCACATCCGGTATTTTACAGTTGTCAAAAAGGTACCTTTTCCTTTATTTTCCAAAATAAAATATCCTACAGCTGATGATTTAATGTTTAGCAAGGAAGGTTTCAATCTACATTGTAAACCTTCATCAGAAATTTAGATTGGGTCTTTACTTCTCTGTTTACGAAGCAGTTATCTTTTCTCTTGTCTTTTGAATTTTGACACAGTTGATATAGCTACTTACTTGACATAGATCTTACCTCTCCAATTCTTTATTTATCCTGATAAAGGCCTACTAAGTGAACAAAGGCAATACACATTAAAAAATTTACAGCAGTTTTGTGTTTTCTCTTTACCAACCATCCACCACCCACTGAACTATCATTTAGATAAAATAAAATTTAAGAAGTGTGAAATATCTATAATCTATTAATAATAGCCTATTTTTTTTCTACTTCTTTTTAATTTTCTCACATTTCATTAATACATGCTATTTATTTTTTTATTATCAATAGCTGTAAATAAGCTCATAAGTGATATCAGATAGATTAAATCATATTTACATTTTCAGATTGGGTATTACTTGGATGAAGCAACCAATTGGTCATTAAGTGTGCCTGAATTGGAAAGAGCTGTTAATGAGGCAAAGAAGAGCTGTAAACCAAGAGCAATTGTTGTCATCAACCCCGGTAATCCAACAGGCCAAGTCCTTACCCGAAAGAACATTGAAGAAATTATTAAATTTGCACATAAAGAAAATCTATTTCTATTAGCTGACGAGGTTAGAAATATTTATCTTTTGTTTACGTAAAATCTGTAATATTTAGACTATATTATTAAATTATTCCTTTCGTCAGACGTACTTATCGCAAATGCTGTGGTGTCTTTGAATCGTAATAGCAATATAATACTGTCTTTCTATTAGGTTGAAGTTTCACTATTTCACTATTCCTCCACTATTTGTTAACTCAAATGATTCTTTATTCCAATTCAATTTTTTTTTTAATCTCTTTTCTGCAACTGCTATCAAATTTTCAGAAATACCAACGAATTTTACTATTTTAGTATTCCTTCTTATATGTATTTTTTCTATGAATTAGATATTATTGTTTCATTAACAATTACTCCTCAAACTTTCATTGAATTCAGTTCAATAGTTATTGGAAAACAACAGTCAAAGTGAAAGGCCAGTTAAAAAGTAGGCCTTTCGGATACCGCGGTCGGAAGTAAGTGTTGGAGAGCTGGTAATGTTTTAATATGTTCATTATACATTAGATAACACTGGGAAGCACATATTTCGTTGACTTAGATCTGGCACTTGTTATTACCTAATTTCGGCAGTTTTTGTCCATCACATCAACTTTTTTATATACAAGATACATCCTCTCTTTGTTTCAAAATTCATTCAAAATGTGCATAGAAATAAATATTTAAAAAAATTGCAAAATATGCTATTCACAGAGAATACTTTTATTTATACAAAGGATATACATAGATTATTTTAAGTCAAATTTTGTATACAAATTAAAATAAAGTTATGTCAGGAAACGGCAAACATAGATATGAAGGTAAACATTTTCGCTTATAACTTTTCCTGGAGTGTTCTATCTTGTAGTCAATCTCATCTGATGCTCCAACAATAATCATATATTTAATGGCTAGGGTAGTCAGCCATCAGATGCACATCCCAACTTTCCTGATATCGGGCCTGTATGATCTTCAAATCTTGGTGGAATCATTCCCTCTGCTCATCGCTAATCGCATCAAGATTTTCCGGGAAGTGAGCAGAAAATGCACCTTGATGCTCATATTACAATCAAGTATTTCCATCAATTCAGAGAGCTCTTTGAATAATTTAGACATTCCGCCTCATAATTTCGATTCCCTGTAGGAACTAAAACGAATAGGGGGACTTAAAAGGGCCTGAAAATTCCGGTCAGAAAATTCATGTCTGGACATTCACATTTGAAGGTCCAGAGAGAGAGCGTTTTTTCTTCAGAGCTACTAAACCTCGCATCATGCCCGAGTAGTGCAAGAAGCTTTCCCACTGGCATAGAGGAGAGGAGAGATGAGAGAGACAGACGAGAAGAGGCCTGCTGGCAACAGAGTATAATTTCAAGAATTCTCAAACCTGAAACGGAGTAAGTCACCCCTTTTTCTTTGCATGATCTGCCCATATTCACCTACCTTCAACATCATCTTCGACAGCCCATCATCTTCAATAGACCCTGATTCTAAATTTAACTAACCCTTTTAATCATGATTGTTCAATTTTGGCTTCCCCCTTCCGATTTTAATTCAGAAATAAATTAATCCCTAGTATCATTGTCTAAATTTTTCATACAGTCCACTCCAATTTTCAATAGATTTAACTTCAAAAGGTGTCAGTGCTTGACCATTAAATTGTATTAACACCGTACAACCGTACTCTTTCTAGGCCAACAGTTGTGCAAGGTGATTTG
Organism: Rhaphigaster nebulosa; assembly: GCA_948150685.1. Taxonomy (NCBI): domain Eukaryota; kingdom Metazoa; phylum Arthropoda; class Insecta; order Hemiptera; family Pentatomidae; genus Rhaphigaster; species Rhaphigaster nebulosa. Next base: position 39,194,357 of record OX411309.1, read on the forward strand.
GCCGAGATCTCACTCAACCGCCAGGTTTTTCCCCCAATTAAAGGTACCCACTTTATAGGGGCTGAGTGGTCCCCAGGAGGGTCTCTCGATCCCATAGGTTCGATCCACGATTGATAACAGAATAAATATCTGCCAAAGCCGGTCTCGAACCCGGGACCGGGAACATGGTAACAGCGCCCTACTTACTACTGCGCTACTCCGCTATCCTAAGAAACATAAATGAACAAATTTTCAAAATAGAAATTTTCTTTATTTTTTTATATCCACACCTGTCACTCATATCGCGATAATAAGGATCGATTTTGACCGGGAGCTGAGGCCAAAAAACGTGTCTAAATTCAAGACAATTTTGATCGTGTAGGCCGAAAGTCCTCTCACCATAAACTGGAAATATGAACTTCTGCCACACTAGATCGGTTGCTATCAAATTTTATGGGTTGACGACTTCTTCATTTTCGTTACTTTTTTCAGATTTTCCTCAGTAACTCGCTTCCAGTGCATTTTAGGTAACACTATGAAATAACCAGTTTTAAAGAAGGTTAAATCTCTTACAAGTTTTACTTGCAATACATTTTAAAATTCGGAACAGCTACTAGGATGCGGGACCGTAATCTAAAAAAAGTGATCCTGTTGGCCCATAAAATTTGATAACAATCGATCAGGGACGACAGACGTTCATATTTCCAGTCTATGATGAGAGTGCTATCGACCTACACGATCAAAATTTTTCTTGAAACCAGACACGTTTTTGGACTCAGGTCCCGGTGGAAGGTCAGTACCCATTGGCACCTCCTTCCAACGTGTGATTCCAAGATCTCTTAGCAAGCTCCTTTTCAGCCTTAGTTCTGGTATGTTCGTTGTTGAAGTTTTCTGGATGTCGAGTTAAAGGTTGTTGTAATGTCTGTAGAGTTTAGAATGAAATCTTTTTTATGAAGTATGAATATGGTCTTGAATTTTAAGTATGTGAAGTCTGTAATGTTTAGTTGCTGACGCACTACAGATAGCGTTTATTTGACTCAATGTTTTTGATTGAAAAGTCTATTTTTTTTGGATGTGAGTCTTTTTTACTGTCCCGAAAATTTGTGATACATAGGTCCACAAAAGTTTTAAAAGGTATCTATAAGATTCAGTCGTTGTTTGACTTTTAATGTCGATCTTTTATGAAGAATACAGTGGAGTAATCTTAATCTTCTGTTTAGGCATAAGCGTTTCTGTTTCATGTATTGAATCCAGATCATCCTTCGGTCAGAAGTAAGTCCTAAATAATGAAATTTGTTAATCTGTTGAATGGATTCATTGTTTACATAACCTGGAGGGCAGGTGTCATTTCTAAGATTGAACGTGATGTGCTGAGATTTGTCGTCGAGTTTTATTTTCTATTGTTAAACATTCCCGTAGTTTTAGTAAATAATATTGAAAAGTGTGTAACCGGTCTGCGTAATAAAGCCTCTGATCCTTGCCGGGCATAAGAAATAAAGAATATTAAGGAAAGAAGCATGATATAGTAAGTCTAAGGAAGAAAATATTTAAGTTTGAAGAGTAGTCCATTGTGCCAGACCTTGTCGTATGCTTGAGCTACATTCAGGAATACGCCATTAGCATATAATTTATTCTCTTGAGCGACTGAAATGTAGTCCGTGACTCTGTGTCATAGGTATAGGTAGAGTGTAGTGAATGAAATCCAAATTGATGTTCGTAGTTTCATTCTTTATCTATGCACGTGAAGGGTTTTGTATTCTTATTATACAATTTCAGTGTTATTTTAGTAGTATTAAGAACTATTTATTTATGACTTTATGTGTTTCAGGTGTACCAACATAACATATATGATCCCAAAAGCAATTTTTTTTCATTTAAGAAAGTTCTTATGGAAATGGGACCACCTTACAGTCAGATGGAATTAGCTTCATTTATGTCATGTTCTAAAGGTACAGACCATAAATTAGTAAAAGATTCATTGCTATTTCCTTAATTTTGAAGAGGCTTTTATTTTCTATTTTGTTTTATTTTTAGTCTCAGATTTTTTACTATATATATATATATATATATATATATATATATATATATATATATATATATATATATATATATATATATATATATTTATTTATGAGAGATATAAGATTTTATAGAGAAATAATACTAACTACCACACTCAAGATCAGTAGGTATTAGAGCTGTAAGAATTTATTCATACCATATACACAACTTGAAAAAATTAAATAAATAAAATGACATAAAAATAAAGAACAATAATTAAATAATATGTAAAACATAAATAAATGAAAATAAATAGATACACAATTAAATAATAGCAAACAACCAAGATAAAGAAAATTTTTGTTTAGTAAAATGAAATAAATCATCACTCTTTCATACCTAAAATCATGCTACATCCCTATACAGATAAACTTGTATTTCTTAAGAGATAAGTTAGGCATGGTGAACTGTTTACCTGTGTGATCAAGAGTTCCGGCATTACCTCCGGGGAAACCAATTCCCAAAGTACATTTCATGTTTTTCACTGGGTGATTGATTTCTCTTTCGTTTTTTTGTTTGTTTTTTTTTAAGTTATTTTCTTCATTCAAAATTTAAATGATTCGCTACCTCCCGTACTAGTAGGAGCGATTCGTACTTAAAATCCCATTATTTCCTATCCTGGTACCTGCCGAAGCAACTATTTGAATTGACTAAACCGCCTCGTGTTAAACAGGCCTTTGCTGCAGACATGGCTCAGCTTGTGAGAAATCGATTGTCGAAATTGCCAAATGTGGTTTTATAATTGTCAATTGAAGACATGAGTTGACGAAGGTGTCATGTCACTAATTTAAAGTTTCGATAAAATGACAAATATAGTAATTTTTTTTAATGTAATTTTTCATACAAAAAGCGAAAACATTTTTTATTCTCAGAATCGGAAATTTCCTTCCATATATGACGTTTTAGACATCAAGGAACAAATTTGGTTTTAGGTCCTTTTAATCTTTTTTTTTTTCTGTAATCCAGTTGATCCTTATTTTAAAAAAATTGATGATCGATCATATTTAATCAAATGAGAGACATAAATAGGATAATATCAGCACATCATATTACAATTTTTGTATGATAATTCTCTAATTTATTTTATTTTTTCGATTTAATCAGCTTTTTTTTCCTTTTTTTTTATTGTGTTTAACGTTCCTTTCTATCCTATTAAGGCAAACAACATGGGTTATCCTACATATTCTATCCTACCTATCCTATCTGAGTGGGAAGTTCGAGATTAATTAGGTGAATCCGCCACGAAATAAATTTCAACCCGCTCAGCCGGATTCGAAGCGGCGCCGACGCAGTCTCGAGGTTGCTAAGGTGGCACCATAACAATTTCGACCACATCGGCCTTAATTGAATCAGCTTGATGTTAACTGTTTCATTCCTATTAAAGGTTTCATGGGAGAGTGTGGCCTTAGAGGAGGATATTCTGAAATAATAAATTTAGACCCAGATGTCCGAACGATGTTTGTTAAATCAATATCATCTATACTTTGCCCAAACACCATTGGACAGGTAAAATATATATATATTACTACTGTATATTCATATATTAAGCAGTAATACTACAAAGTAAAATTTAAAACATTAAATATTATATTTTGCTGTAAAAGAATATACATTTCAAAATTTGTTCATTACAAAATTTGTTACAAGGTAAAATCTGTTTATTAGTTATATGCTTAACATTTTGTCAAGTATTGTAAATAAGATTTAAATACCATGAACAACTTCTTTTCATATACTACTCATTTTAAAATATTGAGAAGGTATCAAAATTTGGTAATTAGAAAATGAACTGGAATCAAATACTACAAAGGATTAAATGTCCATTTACTGCATTGCGATAACCACCTTCACCCCTTAAAAAAAAAAAAAGTAAAATGATTGGACAAGCAATAAAAACCTTACAAAGTTAAAGCGTTTGCAGTAGCAATCGACTTTAAGATTTTTTTGGGGGAAAAAACAAAGGTATGAGAAAACTAAATCAGGCCAAAAAAATACTTTGTACTTCGTATCGTTGTTGATATCTAACATTTTTTGATCTCCCAACCTCAATATCTTCTCGAAATTAGACTAGATTCGCAAAGTTGGGTATATCATTGGAAAGCTGATGAAATGAAGCATCTTTTTTGAATTATCCAAGGCCACAATTAGAAAATTCATTCCTTGAGATTCAACCGAGTATTTCTGAAAATTATTCTTTTTTATTTGTTGGCTTTGCTTTGGCTGCTTGATCGACTGACGGAACAATGTTTGTCAACGAATTTGTAGCTACCTCATTGCGAATTCATTCTATAATCCAAAAACGGTGACAAGAGCTGAAAAATTTTCAGTTAAAATAGGGAAATTTGGAACGCTATTGGAAATAAAAGGGAAGAAAGGGATTAAAAAACGTGGTCCTGGATCTTTCTACAGCCCTTTCTAAAGTTGGCTTGCTCCTCCTCTGGTTCTTGTTAGACTATAAGCCACAATCGCTGCTCTAGAATTCTTGTGTATATTCTGTACACAACTGAAGAGAGGCATATTGGGCTATAGTTCCCACATTCACTTTGGCTACCTTTTTCGTTTATAGGAATTATGATGTTCTCCCATTCCTGCGGTAACAGCTTGCGGTCCCAAATTTTGGAAAAACATTTGGAGGCTCTTTATCATTCCATTGCCTCTACATTTAATTAATTCTTGGACTATACCATCTGGTTCCGAAGCTTTTCCCAGATGAATTTTGGCTACCGTTATTGCCACATCATCCTCCTCAATTGCGTCATTCATATCTTAAGGATAAATCTGTTCCACTTTCACTCTCCTTCTGCGGTCTCTATGATAATGGTGTCAACATTCTTCCATATTAAACTTTTCCTGGATGAACTGTCTCCAGCACTTCCTTTTCCTCGGTCGCCAACTTCCCACGTGCATCTTTTATGTTCTAGACCGGCTTTGACTTTTTACCTTTCAGATCTTTGCAATATGTCAGAATTTCCTTATGTTCTCTTTGTAATTCTGTTCTAGCTCTTGGCCGAACTCCTTCCAGGTCCTCATCTTCTGATCATTAGATCTGATTATTTTATTGTCATCATTTTTGTTTTTAATACTCATCCCAGTGAATGAGTAGTTTTGTTCTACTGTATGTTTTCCAGGCATCCTCCTTAAGCTTCACTTGTCTTTTAACGTCGTCATTCCACCATTTTTTCTTGGTAGAAGGCCTTATTTTCTTGATGAATATACAATTTTTATGTTATTCCAAAAAAATGTCCAACTCATTGTCCCCTTTTACTTCTTGGTGACGACTTTCAAGCAGTGGCTGGTTACTAGGTATTCTTGTTTATTTTTCATTTTCATCGGCTAACATTCATTCTACTGTATGATTTAGTGATACCTCTTTCTTGATTTGATGATTTTCTTCATCAAGCTTACTTCATTCAGCTATTAGTAATTTGAAGTCTGTACTTAGTTCTGCACCCCTAATGACATTAATATCGGTGAAGAATATTCGTAGAATCCAGTCAATTGTGAAACATTCAATTATGCTCCCCCTCATGGTTTGTTCTCCTCTATTCTCAAATGCAACCTTGTGTATCGTTTTATGATTGAACCAAGAGTTGCCAATTAAATAAATAATAAATTGCACTAATATTAAATACTTTGTTAGATCAAACAAATAGATTGATAATCACAATTTTATCAACCATTTAAACAGTATGTTTGTCTGAAACCTCCCTCTGTTTTTTCTATATCTAATTATTGTTTCCGTGTTTTATTTTTTCTCTTGATTAGCGAAGTTCGTTGTATTGTATATTATTTTAGTGAGCCTAATGTACTATTCTAACAATTCAATTTTATTTTCAATTACTGAAAAATTAATCTTATTATTATTTGATGTTTTAGTATGTATTGTTGGGATTCCATTGAATTAAATGAACTTCGTTTATAATAGGCGGCATTGGACTGCGTGGTCAAACCATTAAAAAAAGACGACCCATCTTATGAATTGTTCGAGAAAGAGAAGAATTTTATTTTAAATTCACTAAAAGAAAGATCGAAAATGGTATATGACACCTTTAATTCCTGTGAAGGCATGTCGTGTAATGTTGTCCAAGGCGCTATGTACGCATTTCCACAAGTAAGCTCAATTTATAGGTGCCTTGAAGATAGCTTATATTGTAGAATGATTTACAATATGTTTGGTTTATTTCAGATAGTGTTACCACCCAAAGCAATAGAAAAGGCGAAGACATTGAAACAGTGCCCAAGTGTTTTTTATTCTTTTCAGCTCTTGGAACAAACAGGTGTTTGCATTGTTCCTGAGGCAAGCTTTGGTCAAGTCGAAGGAACTTATCATTTCAGGTAAATAAACAGATTTAGTTTATGTTGTGAAACTGGAATCTCAAATATTGCTGCATAGACTGGCCAAAATTGATTAATTATTTGACATCAAATGATATTCTGATGGTTTAATTATCTCTTAAAGCTATTAATAAATTTTGTGTAATTTTTTTCTGTAATACTTGTTAGCGCCAAAGTAATGTTAGTGTCCAACATGTATGTCGCAAAAGATCAGGCGAGTGGTGCGATTGTTTTCATTATGGAAATAATTGTTATCTTCTTTTCGTCGTTCACAAATGTGCAACACAGATAATTCGGCGGTACGAATTAACTTTGGTAGAGATGGGATATATGGGTTGAATTAATTAAAAATTCGAATTAATTAAATAAAAATTAAAAATGATAATTTGTATGTCCCATAGTAAAAATAAATTCGTTTACCGAGTTATTTTGGTTTTATGGGAATGTAAAAAAAAAAAAATCATGTCATCAGGAGGAACATTTTAAGCAGTAGATCATTTCAGATTCTGATATTTTATTCTGTTTCTGATTGTAAATTAAAAACTATAAAATTTTAAAAATTGTTACCTCATAGTACTACTGAATACTTTCAATGATACTATTTTGGATTAGTATTTCATTAATGGATTAACGATAGCCTATCGTGCAAACACAAAGTATTGGATCAAATGCGAAATATTCAACGAATCGGTAAAACTAGATATTGAATAAAAAACAGCGATAATTCCCCATCACTCAGCGATGTTAATATTCTGTTTTTGCCTTCCAACAAAACCTCTAATCTGCAGTCTCTGAACTTGGCCATAATTAAAAGATTCAAGACATTTAATGGAAGAAAGTAGTGATACAGCTCTTTGACAGCATCGAGGATGGGAATCGCTTTGCTTATATTGATTTGCTCATTTATTGCTGAATATTTATTAATATTAAATAAATGAGCAAACTATTAAGATCAATCTAATGAAAAATAAAATATGAACAAGGCATATCTAACTACATTGATACAATTAAAACGTAATGAGATTGTCACTGATTCTTTTCAATAATGGTAAGTTTTTCACCCTTTTGTGCTCAGCAAACCGTTTTGTTTATGATTTACATCAAGTTACACTTTTTGACAATATGTTTGTAATTTATCCGCTTACTTGTATCCTAGTTTAGAAACTTTTATGCGATACTAGTGTTATCTAATTTATGAAAATGCCCTAGTTTATTGGCTTGATTTTACTCTATCTTAATTTGGAACTTGTGTTGCAGGGCGACTATTTCACCTCAGCCTGAGGAACTTAAATACATGCTCAGCATCTTCAAAACGTTTCACGAAAAATTTATTGCTGAACATAAGTTTAACGATGGTTTACGAATATTTAAACAATAACAAAAAACAGCATAGAGAACCACAGAAACATTATGATTGTAAAAATCCAGTTGTGAAGATATGTAAAAAAAAAAAAAATACATTCTGATATTTAAAAATCAAAAAGGCTTTATTTTTATTTTTTTTTATTCATTAATTCTTTATTTACTGATAAACAAAGATATTGAAGATCATTTATTGCACATCGGGTATGTGAGCCGGACCATCACCTCTAAAACAATTTAGCTGTTCTAAAAAATCATTGGAACTTATTCATATAGAGATACAAGATAATAACAGCTTTGTAAATAGCAGCAGTGATAACAAAAGCGACTTGGCCATATTAAGTGATATACCATTATAATTTGTTTGTACATGTTTAATTTTGGTAAGATGATTTATAAATTTATTAAAAAGTTTAATTTTATGTATTTAAATAAAAAAATTTAGGAAAAAATATTTTTTTATTTTTGCTTTTTTCGGATTTTTTAATTTACGGGTTAAGATATCTTCTGAAATTAATCTTTTAATTGCGTACAAAAACAATTCTGGATTAAAATGATCTTTTTTCAACTATTTAAAAATAATTTTGACCTAAAAAACACAATTAATACGTTTATATAGACAGCCCACTGTGCCACGGGTCTTATCGATGGCTTCCTTAAGCAGGCTTAGAGCATAAAATACGTTTACAATAACATCCGATTTTGCTAAGAAATGGCGCACAATGTAGATTTATTAGTTCGCTATTTTAGAATTAATCGTCTGCACGTCAATTTCTTCGTCTCCTTTCTAATAGGATTCAAAATTTCCTTGTTAGTTAGGATTCTAGCTACGGCTAAACCATGGTCAAAATAGGTAAAATCTCAGAAAGTTACGAGAGTTTCTTCATTTTGAGGTAAGTGATTCCCATCCTCGATGCTGTCAAAGAGCTGTATCACTACTTTCTTCCATTAAATGTCTTGAATCTTTTAATTATGGCCAAGTTCAGAGACTGCAGATTAGAGGTTTTTTTGGAAGGCAAAAACAGAAAATTAACGTCGCGTTGAGTTATGGGGAATCATCGCTGTTTTTTATTCAATATCTAGTTTTACCGATTCGTTGAATATTTCGCATTTGATCCAATACTTTGTGTTTGCACGATAGGCTATCGGTAATGGTTTTGTTATACGCACCGAGGACGTATCGAGGATTGGGACAGATCCGTTATCAATGGGAGGCTCCACTACAGCATTGATCCATTGCCCAGCGACTGTCGAATATGCCGAATGCTCTATTCCAGTCCAAATTTGATTATACAGCAGAAATAGCCGAATGTGCTGAAAGACTCGGTGTTGATAAGGACCACCGAAGTGTGAAAGCTCCTGGACAGTCGCTGCGAGAAAACGCTTTTGAGGAATGGTCTAATTGCAAGTGGCAGGGTGTTGGCGTTCGTCATTTCAAAGAGACCCCGAAAGCAAACAAACAGATACATATGTGAGAAACAAGTTCTTTCGGGGTCAGAATGGTCCAATGCCCTAAAGCTGAATATTAATTATGCGCCCCTGCTTGGAGTCCCTGGAGCCAGCGGACAGCAGAGAGAATTTGGGTCCCTCTGTCACAAATGCGGCAGAGTCTGAAACACCAGCCCATGTGCTGGGAAAATGAAATGTCCCAACAACTCACTCCTCATAAGACGCCGGCATCATAGGATCAAGCATGAACTAATGAGACTCCTTAGAGAAAAGAACTTCACCTGCTTTGATGAAGTATACTGCATCGACGCTGACGGATCCGCGAGATATGCAGATATTGTTGCATTCTCCAAGACCGGAAAGACAGCACTGGTCTTGGATCCGACAGTGAGGTTTGAGAGTAATGGCCTTGATCAGGTAAGTGGGATGAAAAGGGAAAAGAAGGAAATTTATGAGAAGTGTACCCCTTTCCTAAAAGAGAAATTTAGAGACCTTCGGAGAGGGAGAGTTCACCGTGAGAGGCCTCTGGTTTGAGTCTCGAAGAGCAATCCCAGAACAAGGAGCTTTCTGGAAGATCTAGGTGTTAGCAGCAGGAATATTATACTAGACTCCCTGGAAATTATGCACCATCACCTGTATGGTAGTTAACTGGGTGGATATCTAGTATTTATTTTTTATTTATTATATTATTATTTATTGTTTTGTTTTTTTCTTTAAATATAGATTTATTGCATTGTTTTTACCCGTACTTTCTTATTTAATTATTATTTATTGTACTGTTTTTGATGCTTAGATGTGCGTTCCTAAAAATTTGAAGATTAGATTAGTTTTCGGATTGTTTGTTGTTTTTTTGTTTTGATTGTATAAAAAGAAAAAAAAAAGAGAAAGCGTTATTTTTTGTGTGAATTAAAGGGAGATTTTCAAGGGACCAGAAAATCCATACAAATTATTAGGATATGCGAATTATTGAGATTCTACTGTAATATAGTTTAAAATATCGGTATCATCGATATATCGAATGTTAAGATATCGATAGAAAATATAGTTTTTTCAAATCCGATATATCGATATATCGTGTTTCGATATTCCTATCCTAGTACAGCGGTATCAGATATAGAAAGAAGGATCAGTTAGCAGCGCTTACTGGGTTGAAAACCGATGTCCCAGAAACGGATGTATCCAAATTGAGTCCCGCTAATTTTAATGAGATGCTGAAGAGTACCAATTGAGTCCCACCAAAGATCCAACACTACCCAAACTGAGTCCCGGACCTTTTTCCAGGTATTGGTTCCGGCTTATCAGCGGTGCCTAGAAACAGTGAGGAGCTAGGTCGTTTGCCAAATATTTCATGCGTTCAAGCATAAGTCACTAAGTCCAGTTAGTGAATTTTGTGTATATTTTTATATAGATTTTTTAAAGTGTTAAATCAAATCTAAAGCGTTTTGAATAAAATATTCTGTTAATATACTTCATTCCGTAGAAGAATACTCTTTTCATTACTTATAATTCAATAGACACTTCGAACCAATCTAAAATTCAATTATTTCGTTTTAAAATATTTTATGAATCTAAAATTAACTATTTCTGGATCCAAAATAATGTTTTATATTATTTATAACACTTTGAATACGGTCTTAAGTATTCAAATTAAATTAAATATTTTATGGCACTATGATATGCAAACCTGGGTTCTAAACCATGTACATATTATAATATAAAAACATTATGTATAGTATGATCAAGAAATAGTAGATTTCAATTTTAAAAATTATCCAACTAAAGAAATGTATGTTCACTCTATAGAAATAAATGCAGTTCTGATTAAATATGATTCAATAGACCTATCAGAACTCTGTATAATTTAATTATATCAATTCAATAAATTTATCCCTTCTATTTAATATTACTTTTATTTTTTTTTACTACGATTATGGTCAAAACGGTGGTGTAAAAGAACAATATTTACTATTTCTTGATCACAAATAATGTTTTTTATTGCAACATGTACCTGGTCAAGAAGTCAGTCTTGTGTGCCATAGTATATTGAATTTAATTTGGATATTTAAAATCTTGTTCAAAGTTTAAGTAAAACATTATTTGTGATCCAGAAATAGTAGATTTTAGAGTAATAAAATTATTTAAAACGAAATATTGAATTTTAAACCTATCTGAAGAATCCATTGAATTATATATACTGAGAACAGTATTATTATACTGATTGAAGTATATTAACAAATTTTGTTATTATTATTTTATTTATTTGAAACTGGCGTCAGATTAGGTATTATAGACATAATTGGATTATGGTGTTATCCAAAATTAATAGTAAAAATGTTGGCCAATACCATAATACAGCTGCCGATTTCTATTTCCGGAATGAATTTTTGTTTGAAACTTTTTTTGATAAAATGCTTATTTCTAGAAAAAGTACACCCACTTATAGGTTTTTTTCTTGAAATACCGAACATTTCATAGGTTTGACCCTCCGTCGCCGTTAGTTTTAGCTTTGAATGTACTAAACTTTTTATGTAGGTAACTTAGGAAAAAGACTATTGTTTGTAATTTTTGTTCGATAAAATGCATATTTCCTGAAAAAAGAAATAAAAATAAAAAAATAATAATTTTATTACAGTTTATTTTGGCTGCTTTAGTAAAGTTTTAATAAAGCTACCAATATTGATTTTCGAATGACACGTATTTACAGTTAGAGTGAAGCAAACAATAATAATTGATAATTTAGAATAAAATAAGTAGGCTTCAATGATGTGGTGGAACATCTGACTAAGTTTGGTATGTAGCCTTACATACATATATTACTATTATTGACAAAACTAAAACAAATGGAATATTGAGTGGGAGCGTATTATTTTGGGCACAGCTGACGGTGGCCCTGCCTTATTAAATTCTCATTATTTCTTATAATTAATTCAGCATATGATGTAATAGTTAAGCATAATTACTGTTAGTCATAATTTATATTTATTTCCCCTCATATGCTTAATCTTTCGGCTATAAATTTCAAATTGCATGCATCTTATTAACTGCAGCAACCTCCATAACATCCGACTGATTTAAATTGTTAAAAACAATACTGTAGTTTACTTATGTAATTTTTATTTATTATTATTTGTTAAATAAAGTCTATCTTATGCTTCTGGCTTGCTATGCAGCCCTTAATTGTTGCTTGATGATTGATGTCAGGGGAAAACATCTGGTGGACGTTCAAGCAAAATTGTAAAAAATGTATAGTTCAATTCTTCACTTAGCAAATCATTTTCACCTGACAACAAAACTAAATCATACAAAGGTTTATCTGACTGTAATTTCATTCAAAATATACTCAGTCCTTGTATGTCGTTTTTCCACCAGGCAGAAATCATTTATCACACAAAATTCACAGTGACTTATGCTTGAACACTCGCGATATATGGGAAACAATCCAGCAAGTTGTGTCTCTGGGTAACGCTGATAAGCTGGACCCGATACCTGAAAAAAGGTATGGAGTCCGAAACACCCATACCACAGGTAAAGGAGACTCAATTGACCCTGCATCGAAAACTTTCTGGGAATCAGTTGGTACCTTTTTTGGCATTTGGGATTCTCCCCCAGAAACAACTGCTAGTTGCTACCTGTTACTTCTGCACCAACTTGGGCCTTCCCAGGTAGATCCACCGTTAGTTGAGTCAAGACCCGGTCAGAATAATACAGCTGGCCCCCTTCCACTCAATAATATTTTATATTGTCAATAATATAAATATCTGGATTAAGGTTTAATGACGAAATAGCATTGTTGTGACAAGAGTTTTATTTTCTGTAAAATCAGTACATTTTTTTTTTTTACAATATTACTTAATAATGGTAGTATAATTTAAATTTAAGTAAAATGGTCCAATAATTACTCAAATAAAGTGTTCATAACAAAACTGGTAGAGCCTGAATTATTCTTACCAGACTATGGCGAAGCCACAAGGAGGGTATTGTGTTTAGCTTAAGTAGAGGTAATGTTGATACTCTATCATAAAGTGTGGAATATTTCGTTGCAAAAATAGTGCATAAACATAGATATATCCTTTGCGCTACAGCCCTGTGCAGACCTTGTCCTCCCGTAGAAAATTCGTCCATTCCTCTCTGTTCAGCGCCATGGTCAACCAGCTCGTTGCACCGAATCGTCGCGCCTCTCTACCTATTTGGTCCACCAGCAGGCTTTCGATCTTCCGATCTTAATCTTTTCCATAGATGTGTGGTCAGGGACCCTAACCGGTATACGGTCTAGTCTCATTCTTTTTAGTTGCTCTGTCCAACGAAGTCTGTTGATATTGACAAAATCCACTTCACGTGTGTGGCAGATTTCGGAATAAAGCTCTCAATTGTGACGCCTCCACCAGTCGTCATTCTCTCGTACTGGTCCAAAGATTTTTCTTAACATTTTTCTCTAACACTGGCCGTCTTTCCTCATCAATCCTGTTAATCACCGAGGAATCTGATCTGCAGGCTCATTGGTCCTCAATGGTCCTCAGACGGGTCTGACTAGCGTCTTGTAAAGGGTGACTTTTGCGGTACTGGCAATTAGCCTGGATTGTGAATATTTGACAACATCAAAGTAGCTTCTGTTTGTCGTCTAGATTTTTCTTTCAATCTCCTAAGAGGAACGTATTTCGGATAAGAATATTTACAAAGTTACTATTAATAAATGAAACTTTTATTAATAACCCTTAGTAATATTTTTATTAACTGAACTCATAATTAAAATATATGAGTTAATGCCTATATGATCGATATCGATATATCAACATTCCTCTCCTTAAAATGCACATTAGTAATACAATGTCTACCTAAAAATATACAATATCTACAATATCGTTGATTATAACCTTTTACAAAGTTAATCTTTTCGGTTTTCTAACAATTCTTTGCGATCTTGTCATGTAATCTTCATTATTTCCACTAACTTGAATTTGTTATTTCATTTTCAGCCTCGTTTTCAGCATCTTATTTACTATCTGTATCAGATAAGCGTTCATATTCGCCACTATTTTCTATGATGTGCTTGTCTATTTCTTCTCAACTGGTTTCCAGCTGTATCTTCGATTTCATAAGCCCGAGGAGGATCTAGTCTCTGCACTACCCTTTCTTGGGTCCAAATCTCATATCCTGCATGTTTCTTGAATAATATGTTCTGGCCTGGCTGTAAATCACTTAAGGTCTTAGTGTAATGGTTGTAGTAATTCTGGATATTTCCTTGCCTGTCGCATCAAACTCTCTCTCCTTACAAAATAATTTAGGCTTTAAATACTGTTCAGACATGTAAAGTCGTGTTCAAATTACAGTGAAACAATAAGTTGGCTGGTGATGGTGAACTATCTTTAGGAGTTTCTGTTGTTTAAAAGTGACAAAAATGGATCAGAATCAATATAAATACATTTTCTTATACGGCTTCCAACCTTAGCATAAAGTGTGGGGTATTTCGTTGCAAAAACAGTAGTCGCTTACATTGCCTAGCTTTTATATATTGTAATGTGCTTCCTGTGTCGCCCAAACAGGCCACATGTGTACATCATTTGATCGATATGATTTTGATACACCACCTGTTCATTTTCATTAAACAAAGTGACTCATTTAAATCAGATAAAAATGATAAAGAGTGAACATTTTTTATCTAGGTCCCTTTACAAAAGTATTAAATGCTTCGTAAGGGGAAGAGTGACCCTTCAAAATATGAATCAACGTTTAAAAGAAACGTATCTAATGGATACCGACGATCCAGTCTATCTGAGATATCAACGGCTTAAACAAAGACTTAAGCAGGTAGGATCACTTCATTAAATTATATCGAATAAAACTAATCTACTTATTTAAGCATAAAGAAAACAATTTTATATCATTAAAATGTATTTTTAACAATAAAAATACTGCAATTGTAGTCGTGCAAATGTATTATTTTAATATGTAAATCTAACCTTACTAGAGGAGGCAATTCTATGGCCGTGGTATCACCGATTTCAATGAGACTTTTTTTGGTGCTACTAGGTCGAAAAATATTAGACCCATATCAGAGGGTTCTTGTTAATGCGCCCTAAAAGCCGAGAAAAAAATATTTTATATAATTTCAACAATTTTCTTTATTATTGCTTTCTGCCTTTTCAAGATTCTCATATGCCAATCGATTTGTTTTGTTTTTTTGTGTAAAATAAGAAAACAATATTGCCGATTGTATTAAATGTACAAAAATTACAAAAACCAAAAGAAGCTTACAGTAAAGTAGGCCAAATAAAAATATTTTGGGAAAAAGCAAGACTGTTTCGCTTTTATGGTAGCGTCCTTCAAAACTCATAAATACAATTTTCATAGAAATCAATAACAGAAATTTTTTTTTAAACTAATTTGATTTTTCCGAAAAAAAACTCCTCAGGATTTTACCTGAATTCGGCGTTACTACAACCGCTGGCTTTTTAATCCATACCAATTTTAGCTTTATTGTCTTTATGAGAGAGAAAAAGTAGTGTGAACTAAATAAAAAAATTTCAAACATTTTATTTTATATCTTCGGTTTTGATTTTTTTTTACGTTTTTTTTTATTTTAAGGTCGGGTTTTCTCCATTTCGTATAATTTAAAAGCACTAAGACACCTCCATATTTCGTATGCATCGTTGGAGTCGTGTAGAAGTTATCGCAATATTTGTGATTTTATGATAAAATCGAATGCCGGTTTTGTCGGGCAAAAACATTGTATTTTTCGATTACTAAGAAAATTCGTCTTTGAGGGTTTCTTGAAGTACCAAATACGAATATCAACTTTGTTTCTCCCTAAACAAATATTTTACCCCACTTTGTTACTCCACACAGTGGTCTAAATTCTGAATTTCACGGTGTGAAAAATCCTGTTATTCGAAATTGCGGAACCAATTTTGATTTAATTTCGTAAGATTCAGGTTTTCACCTATTTCTGATAGTAAATAGATTATTTGTGGATTATGAATTATGAATTTAGCCATTTATAATAATAATTGTATTTAACATATTTTTATACGTACAGGTATAAAAATATGTTAAATAATAGGTACGGTTAAATAATGATGTTATGGATTTTATTTATGAATTTATTAATAATAATTATATTTAACTTATTTTTATAAAAAACTAAATTATTTATTTTAAAAATTCAATAACAAAAAAGTGTTACTATGATAATTTTATTTTTATTCAAAATATCAAATTATTGACAACTTAAATAATGTCGTGGTGTAAGTAACAATCACTTCCGACGCTTTGATGTACCAGGTTCTCGGTGTTTTCGAGATTATCTTCAGAAGTAGCATCAGCAGAAACATTTTCGAAGTCGATTAGTTCTTTGATCACTAAACCAGCTTTGTATCTCGTTTCGACGTTTCGACATTTTAAGCAGAAGAACCCACTTAACTTATATCTTATTCTCCTGCTGCAAACTTGTTCATTTCACAAATGGGGAGAAAAACCAGTATTTTACACTCAATTTTAACACTTAAAACAAGTCATAAAAATGTTTAATTGGAGTGGAAACAAAATCGCGTTTGTAACCTTTATTACCAAACCATATGATTTCTGTATTTAATTTTATGATACTATAATTTTTGATGTAAGTTTATTATGATCTTCAAGTAAAGTGCCCTTTTCGGCTCACCAATTTTAACCCTCATCTTCTTCTTCCTCTACCTCCTTAGTGCCGTGAAGCGTGGAGTTGCAGTCTCAGTCTATCTAGCCCACTGGTCCCTGTCCCTAGCTAGTCTTCTCATCTCCGGAATGGTGCGTCTTCTAGCTGCCCCCAGTTTTCCAATGTAATCAGAGTACATGCCTTTGGGACTGCCACGAGGCCGTCTTCCATCCGACCTAGCTTCCAAATACCACATTGCTTTTCTCGAATCGTCCATTCTACACACGTGTCCATACCATTTTAGTTGCCGCTCTTGCATGGTGTCGCGCACTGATTTAACACCCAGATCCTCCCGAACTCTTTCATTTCTTTCGCAGTCTCTCCTGGTCTTGCCAACTATTCTACGGAGGAATCTCATTTCTGCATATATTATCCTACTTACGTGCTTCTCGAAGGTCGTCCAACTTTCTGATCCATACAGGAGAACTGTATTATGATCTTCAAGTAAAGTGCCCTTTTCGGCTCACCAATTTTAACCCTCATCTTCTTCTTCCTCTACCTCCTTAGTGCCGTGAAGCGTGGAGTTGCAGTCTCAGTCTATCTAGCCCACTGGTCCCTGTCCCTAGCTAGTCTTCTCATCTCCGGAATGGTGCGTCTTCTAGCTGCCCCCAGTTTTCCAATGTAATCAGAGTCCATTCTACACACGTGTCCATACCATTTTAGTTGCCGCTCTTGCATGGTGTCGCGCACTGATTTAACACCCAGATCCTCCCGAACTCTTTCATTTCTTTCGCAGTCTCTCCTGGTCTTGCCAACTATTCTACGGAGGAATCTCATTTCTGCATATATTATCCTACTTACGTGCTTGTCGAGGGTCGTCCAACTTTCTGATCCATACAGGAGAACTGAGAGAAACAGGATTTAAAAATTCGTATTTTGGCATCTCTACTTACTTCTTGCTTGCCTATAACAGTTTTGGAGATCTGATGGTACACTCCATTGGCCTTCTTCACTCGATTCAGAACCTCTTGGTCTATTTTACCATCTTTATTTATTATGGTCTCTAGATACGTATAAGTATTCGTAAATTCAAAGAGTTCACGTGTACACACAATCCTAGGCTCTGCGTTTTCTCTTCCGACGTACATGATTTTACTTTTGTTAGGGTTTATTAGTAAACCTCTAATCTTCAGCTCCTCATTCCATTCCTCCAAGGATGCCTGAAGAGCCTCTTCAGAGTCAGCTATCAGTACGACATCATCCGCGTATATCATCGCTTGAGCCAATACTGGAGTTCCACTACCATTTCTGGTAGTTCCAAAAACCTACTAGTACTCTTGGGCATCTCCTTTTACACACCTTCCATATCTCATCCATAAGGAGGACAAATAGTAGTGGGCTTAGGCAGTCTCCCTGCATTACTCCCTTATAAAAGTGGAAAGGCCGCGATGTCTGACCATTAAGTCTTACAATGCCCTTTGGGTCTTGGTACACTAATTATATTGCACTCACCACAAGCACTCAGTTTGCTGGCACTCTTCTTGTTGTTAGTTTGTCCCATATCTCCTGCCTCTGGACTGAGTCAAAAGCCGCCCTCAGATCCAGGAATGCCAAATAGACCGCCTTTCTCCTATCCCACGCTTTCTCCACTATCATTCTTAAGGGAAAAAAATTTCTTCTATGTCTGAAAGCCGCTTGCTCTTCTTTGATATCTTCTTCCACAATACCCCGTAGTCGCTGCTCTAATATTAACCAAAATCTATTAAATACATTCATATTGGTATAAAATTTCTATTTACCAAATTTGAGATGTTTTACATTATATTTTCATATAATTTTTGATGAAAGTCTAACGTGCCTCCAAGTAAACTACCACTTCCGGTCTGTCAATGTTAACCAAAATTTAATATATAAATCTTATATGCCTAATTTGAGAAGTTTTTCATTATTTTGTAATATAATTTTTGATGAAAATCAATAATGGCCTTCAAGTAAAGTTCCTCTTCCGGCAATCATGTAACTAACTAACTAACTAACTAACTCCCCGGCGCTACAGGCCAGCATGACCCTTGGCCTCCTGAGTTACTCTCCTCCATAGCGCTCTGTCCTGTGCTTCTCTCTTCCAATTGCGGACACCCAGCATCCTCGCGTCTCTTTCCACTTCATCCTTCCATCTGCTTCTCGATCTTCCCCTTTTCCTCTTTCCACCGAAACGCGCTTCTAGCATCCTCTTCTGTACTCTTTCATCCTCCATTCTGGCAACGTGTCCTGCCCATCTCAGCCTACTTGCCTTAACATGGTTAACAATGTTAGCATTCTCCAATATAGTCTCAATTTCACTATTGCTCTTAAATCTCCATTCACCATTAACTCTAGTAGCACCATAAATTCTTCTTACTATCTTTCTCTCAAACACTTTCAATTTACGGCAATCCTCTTGCGATAAGCACCAGGTTTCCGCTCCATAGGTGACTACTGGTCTAATAAGAGTTTTATACAGCTTTAGTTTTGTTGTTTTTGATAATAGTTGAGACTTGAGAAGCTTAAGATTTGCATAATAGGCTCTATTACCAGCCATTATTCTATTGTTACCGGCAATCATGTAATGACCAAAAAGGGAGGTTCACAACTAAATTTTACAACAATCCTACATACAAAATTTCAACTTTCTACGGCTAACCGTTTTTGAGTTATGCGAAATACGAGCGAACGAACGTATGTACGTAGGTACAGACGCCATGACGAAACTAATCAAAATGGATTCAGGGATGGTCAAAATGGATATTTCCGTTGAAATCTGAAAACCGAAAATTTTCGCGATTACTAGGAAGCAAAAATCACTTGTACCCCTTGGCTTCTAACCCCCCTTTTTTCAACAATCCTAAATAATTTTTTTAAACTTTCTACGGCTTACCGTATTTGAGTTATGCGAGATACGCACGCACGTACAGAAGTCACGACAAAACTAGTCAAACTGGATTCAGGGGTCGTCAAAATGGATATTTTCATTTAAATCTGAAAATTTTCGCGATTATAATACTTCCTTTACTTCTTACAAGGAAGTAACAAATAACTGTCAATTTTTATGTAAATCCGTTTACCCATAACTATTTTTTAAAAAACATTTAAAGAGTATTTTGAATTTAATCCTTCTTTATTGAAAATCATTTTTTCGCATTATTAATTTATTACCTATGTTTTAAAAGATTATCGTCATTGTTATAATTATTGTTATTAGATTATAAGTCAGCTCAAAGTTTGAATGCTGATTTAATGATTGCAATCAGAACTTTTTTAGTTGGATTTTCCATATTTCATTAGGCTGTCATTTTCATCAAGGTTAGTAGTTGATATAAATTAAATATTGATATAAGTAAATGATGCAGTCGATCGTAAAGCATGGTAACTGACAAAATAAAAACTTCTGCAGTGTTAAAATATTTATTAATTACAATGTTTTACTTTCACCCAGGAGTCACTTGTCGGAGCATAATACCAACCTTTAAAAAACAAAACAAATTTGCTACAGATTATTTTAACAACCTATAAAATCAGTTGTAAGGAATTCGGTGTTGCCAAAAACCGAGTTTAGAGACTCTAGGCTATGGCTTTGAAATCCTCCATTTATATGTTAACAATTATTTTTGATCTATTTTTGAGGTTTGCTCTTCTAGATGTTGAAATGATATTGAAAGTTATTTCTAATTTTTACCTTAATTTTTGTTGTTTGCGTGTTTGGGAATATTTAACAATTAATAGTTGATATCGCCTCGTCAAAAAAGGTCCGAGGATCATTGCTCTTTACAATAGTGTTTTAGTTCTTGTTAAAATATGATCTGTTTCAAACATAATATTATTTTAATTATTTCAGATTTATTTAGTCCATAGGTATGCATAACTTTTTTTTGTTCTCATTATTCTTAAAACGCAATTAAGACTAGGTAAATTAAAGCTATTTAACCAAATCAAAAGGAATAAAAACCACCCATTCCAGTGCCCAGGAAGCCTGCCTTTCGACGAGTTTTTGTTGGCGCAGAGTGGAGACATGCAAGCATCCGGTTATAAACCTCTTACCTATATGCGGCAGATGGCCTCGGCTGCGCTGTACCCAGCATTGCTGGAGGATGAGAGTTTTCCTGATGACGTCAAGTGTAAAGTTACCGAACTTCTAAAGCACCACAGGAGTCTTGGTATGTTTAATGTTAATGGTCTGTATTAAGATAAATATTATAGCATTTTTTTTTACATATGCGTTTTATGTGTTCGCATGCTTTATCGATATCTATGTGAATTTTATATATAATATATAATTAAAATTATATTTATTATAATATTATATATACATATATATATATATATATATATATATATATATATATATATATATATATAATATATATATAATATGATTAGGGTGTATCATGTACAGGAGCGGACCAAATTTAAATAGTCCATATGAACTTTTTTGTTGCAAATGAAGTGTGCAATCACCTCCTGGATTGCACACTTCATTTGCAACAAAAAAGTTCATATGGACTATTTAAATTTTGTATTATTTTAAGGTTGTTGTATTTTTTGTTGAATTGGAAGCGATAACTAAAACAACTATTTAAGTTGTGTTGTAATTCCCAACTGCAGCATCGTAAACTACACAAAATGTTCATTAAAAATAAGTGATTTTGTTAAAATCATTTAAAGGGTGCTTTCGAGTAGATTATTCGCGATTTTTTTTATCAGCCTCCTACTGGTCTTCAGATTTCCCACTTTTAGAAAAACTTCCTTGTTTAATAAGCTTTAAGCCCATGTTAATGAATCTGAGGTCTGTTTTAGGATATGCTGGAATTCGCCTCCAGTTTTGTGAAACATCATGATCTGTAAAATAATTACAACAAATTATTACAAAGTTTTTTTTTTTTTGTTCTGTTACCAACCGAGGAAATTCTTTCTCGGTGAGGACGTAGATTCCATCGGTTCCCGTCGTCTTTGTCCCTAACAGTTGAAATGCGAAGCAGGTCGTGACTACATGCTCTGCTGTCTGCGGAGAAATCACATGTGGAGCATAGAGAATCAACTTGTATTTGACAATAGCTGTCTGATGCTATATACAGGAAGAAGGCTTTCCTCTCCTTAGCGTAACTTCTCGGTCTATGTTCTACCCACAAGGTTCTTCCTCGTCCAAGGGTTCTTGATCTGGGGTATCAGGCTGAAGGCCAGAGAAGTTGAAACCCATTTCTGTTTGAAGGACTATGTCGACTATATCGTCTTCTTATCTGTCTATCAACACATTTGTACAAGATCCAAGAGGCCTGCCTTTCTGCAGCCACAGTTTCTTAAACAGCTTTTGGTGCAACTGCTCGTCACTAGTTTCAGCAATGCAGAGAAATCAGTGTTGATTGGTTCAAAAACATTTTTGATTATCTTCCAACCCCACTCTTCCGCACGTTTCTTCACTATCATCCATTGCTGAACCTGGTAAAACTATGCTGGGTGACTACAGCTGTTGAGGGTGGAAGTGCTGCGAATCTAAGGGGGTTCAAGGAGGGTGCAGACCTCCCCATTTACACATATTATGAACCTAGGAAACGTTGTTCTGCTGCAGCAATGTTCTGGTAAGTGACCCGTGATTTTTTGAAAAAAACAACCGCAGCAAGTTCGAGGGTTTTTGGAAAGAGTTTTCACAAACTACCATATATCTTGATTGAAAAGGGCGAAGGTGTAGCACAGTCCCTCAAGGAAGAGGTGAAGAAGATAATTTGCTGGGTCTCTCTGTCATATTCCCATTTATTATTGTGATGCTTGTTCACATGCAACTAATATTAATGTGCATTTTATGTATTTTTATTTGTATTCCATAAAATTTAATATCATTTATTGTCACAAGTAGCGCAACAAGAATAGGTGTTATGAAAATTGGACATGAAGAGCCATAAATCGTTTTTTTTGCCCCTTTGTGGAAATTTTGTCTCTTTTTCACCGCGCTATAGCGACTTAAAGGTTGATCACTGAATAATATATTATGAACTTAAAGCACAAGACATTTTTTCTATTTTTGTTCGATATAGAATGGTCTTCTGAAAAAAACACAGTAGTTTTCCAGTTATAAATGAAAAAACAAAAAAGTACCAAACTTGTCCTTTTCTATAGTTTGTCACCACTTGTATAATTTTAGTTTTAGCGTATTTTTATAGTTTGTCACCAGTTATATAATTTTAGTTTTAGATTATATTTTTTTTCATCTTCAGGCCTACATTTTTGTCCTAAAAATGCCGCTTTATGCCCCTCCTCCAAGAATTTTTACGATGTAGCTTGCGTCGTAACCCCCTTTTGGCACCTCTGCATTTGCCTTCCTTTTATTTTACATTCAATTAAGATAATCTTTATTTAAAGGCAGTTACTCTGCGTCGCCTGGTGTTGAATTTATCAGAATGAAGATGTCCGATTTCTTATGCAAGCGTGACTGTGGACTTGCCAGAAGCCATACAAATTTGATACTCAACGGAGGCGTCACAGAAGGTGTCAGGGTAGGTATGAGAGAGACATCCTTAGTAGTTATAGATGTATGTCATAAAGCATAGAGTTGGTCATTTCTTATCGTTCTATTCTCATCACAGAATATTGCCATGCTGATGTTTTTAGTGTTTATACTCAGTTTTGGAAATTAAAACGTTTTGTTGAACATAGTGTGTAAGAGAAATGAACATGATTGCTTTATTTATTAAAAATATAGTAATTATTATTTGTATATAAATATGCATATATATGTATGTATGTATGTGTATTATTACTATATAGTAAATATATATATATTTGTGTGTGTATTTTTTTTTTTTTTAGAATATCATAAAAATGTTATACGGATCTATAGATGGTAAACGACCTGCAATTATCATTCCTTCTCCTTCCTATCCTTATGGTTTAATGGAAGAAATGGGCTTTAAGCTGGTAATATACTATTCCTTTAAAACTACAAATAAAAGATAATTTGGCTAATCAGTGAAAGGGAAGTATACCAATACAATAGTAATATTTAGAGCCTATCGTTTCATACTCGAATTAAAAATTTTAAAATTTAATTATTTCTGATCAATATCAATTATCAATAGAAGAAAAAATATTTGATTTGATTGACCGTTTAAATATTTGAAGAGCCCACGAAAGAAAGGGGTGATGTCTCCCAGAAAGCATTTCGAGAATATCAAGTCTAAAAGTCTTAAGTATAAAACTCCTACTTTTTTCAATTGTGGGTTTCTTCAAAGGCTTCTAATAATCCGATCATCCACATTTCTACCTATTTCTTGTACCATCTTATTCTATTGAACGATATGAACAAATTGATATGCACAACTCCATTTAGGAAAAAATGTTATTCTCCCAATTTCAATGGACCCTTCATTTATTTTCTACATTTTTCATTTTTAATCTTTTTCTCTAACGTTCTCAGAAATCTTTTACTTTTCTTTCTGAACAATAAAAGATCTACTTTGGTATTGAGTCTTCTGTCTGTTCTTGGAGGCACAATGAAAAATATAATTAGATGCCGTGATACCTTTGGCTTTATTTAGTGGAGGCGACATTACTTTACAACGCTCTAACACCTTCCCTCATGTCGCAGATATCATACTGAGCGAGTTGAAATTTATTTCATGGTGGAACCACGGATTGAATTTCGCCCTTTCCGCTATGAGATAATAGGTTGGTGACCTGTAGGAACAACCTGCCCTGTTTGCCTTAATAGGAGTCGGTTTTATTTACTTCACATTATTCCAGAGGACCTTATTGCTTCTGTTCAAATATCCCGAACTATGGATGACTATGGTCAAGACCCAATCAGAGTAAAAATTATAAAACACACCCTTCCCGCCATACTTTCAGGCCTTTTACATATCTACAACTTTTTCCTGCAAAACTCTATTTTTCCTCAGGCTGGAAAAGAGTTCTTGTCCGCCCTTCTCCTTCCACAGCTTCCGATTTTAGACCCATCTCGATCCTATCAAATTTATCAAAGCTTCTGGAAAGAGTAGTTCATTCTCAACTCACCTCCTTCCTTGAGCGAGATGCTCTTCTTAATCCTTTACAATCGGTTTAGCTAAAAATTACTCAAGATTTCTAGTCCTTTATAGATCAACAGAAAATCAAAATCCTTATCCTCATTGATTTTTCAAAAGCCTTTGACTCTGTTGATCATACTATCCTTCTCTCCAAACTACATGAAATTTCCCTAACCAATAGTGCTTTAAGCTGGTTCCACTCATATCTATACCTCCTCTACTAACCAGTCATTATTCCCAACAAACCTTCCTCATCACCGCTACTTCTCTCTCCAGGTGTTCCTCAGGCATCTTCCCTCTCACCGATCTTATTTTCCATCTTTATAAATGACCTTCCCAAATCAATCCTTCACTCCCAATATCGTTTGTGTGCAGATAACCTACAATTATACCTATCCTTTCACCCTTCCGATAAGCTTGACGCGTCTCGTAAGCTCCAAATGATATTGATAGTATCAACTAGAAGAATGGAGATGGGTAAGGAATTTCCAAAACAAGATAGCACGAATGATAAAGGATTTTTCAAAGGAAGCAGTTCTATGAGAAGGGATATACTCGTACAAATTGGTAGGTTGAGATCTTGTATTTAGGTGAAGAATGGAAGTCAGGGTGAGGGGTTCAAAAATATAAGAAGGAAGGATATCGAGTGATCTTCCAACATGATATTTATTTGTAGTAATTATAATAGAAAGAATATACTCGTACATAGTAGTGACGATGGGTTTGATTTTTCCCTGCCAGTTACGATAAATTATTTCAAAATCACTCTTGGCAGCGTACTCAGATTTTTTTTTCAAGAGATGATTTAATATGAAGAAGGCAAATCATCGCCTAAATGTCAATAATCGCTAAATTTGGCGGAATTTTTAAGGATAAGCATAAACATTAGATCAAAAACTATTGTTAAAATTACTGAAAATATTACTCAAAATAAAAATCTAATAGTTGGTGATTTTGAAGATTATATTTTTTCGAACATTTTGGGGGTGAGGAGGGATGTATTCTTCTGATCTCCTCCCCTGAGTTGTGAGGAGGAAACTTGGCCAAAAATAGGATGCAATATTGTCGAAGAGATAAGGTGTAAATTCAAATTCAAATTTCTCGCCAGGGATCACGTTACCAAATGCTAGCTTCTTCTGATTGGTCGCTGAAAAAAAACGTCCCAGAAGTTTCCTTTCTATACTACTAACGGTTATATCCAGGAACAACCTCATAACACGAATATTGGTCATAATAGCCGTTTATTAATTCGGGATGTTTTGGCGAAACTGATTCCTAAAAAAGATGCATTGGCCTGTTTATTGTTTAATCTGGCTTTAGAGAGATGCGGATTTACGCAAAGATGGAAACACATTTAACAGGCTAGTCCAATTGTTGGCATACGCCGACAATGTAGACATGGTGGGACGCTCTTTCCAGTCAGTGAGTGAGGCATTTATAGCTCTGGCGAGATCAGCCAGTAAATTTGGACTACAGGTGAATGAGTCCAAAACTATGTACATGGTTACAGAAGAGGTTCCGAAGCCAGGTGAGACGGTGACCATAGGATAGAATAAATTTGAAAAGGTCTCTGAGTTTAAGTACCTGGGATCTATAGTGACAGAAGACAACAGCCCCGATGTAGAGATCAGAAAGAGGATTTCCTCAGCTAATAGATGTTACTTTGGTCTAGCTAGGCAGCTCAACAAGAGAATACTCTCAAGAAAGACTAAACTCCACCTCTATAAAACCTTAGTACGCCCCGTACTCCTGTATGGATCAGAATATTGGGCAGCATCCAAGGTAGCTGAAAAAGAACTAATGATTTTTGAGAGAAAAGTTCTTCGACGAATTTTCGGAGGCGTAAAAGTTGGAAAAGAATGGAGACGCCGGACAAATCGGGAACTGTACACAGCCTTTGGAGAGGCTGAAATTGTTAGAACAATGAAATTAAGACGGCTGAGGTACGCAGGGCATATTGCCAGAATGGCTGATGGGGAAATGCCAAGGCTATTGCTGACCCAGCCAATCCATGGAGCAAGGAGGAGAGGAAGGCCAAAGCTGAGGTGGTCGGATGGTGTCTCTACAGACGCTAGAAACATGCTAGGAGTGGGGAACTGGATCGCGACTGCACGGGACCGTGACGATTGGAGGAAACGGTTGGAGGAGGCCAAGACCTATCACCGGGTTGTAGAGCCGTAAAAAAAAAAAAAAAAAAAAAAAAAAAAAAAAAAAAAAAAAAAGATTCCTAAAAAATAATTTATTTTTTTACTGTCACCAGAGAAAATCCTAGGATGTGATCAAGAGCCCCCTTCTCCACCCTCTCCCTCCCCCCTCGGACTCCATTTATTGGGGAGCGCCAAAAAGCCAATAAATAATTTTTAATAAAACATTTTTTTTCTTATTTTTTTTAAGTTTAAGTTAATTTTAAAAAAATTGGTTTTAAAAGTCGAACATACGTTTAAAATATTAATCATGAAATAATGAGCTTTTTTTCTTACTCCCCCCCCCTCTTTTATTAAGTAGCATATCTACAATAATGTGGCCGAGGCAAGGTCCTTCTTTTGCCGAAGCCATTCTGCCGTGATTGGTTTTGTAGGTCTGATGTGTGCAGCAGTGGCATCAATGTGCAGATCGTCGTGTCCGAACTCCTTCCCTCAACGAAAACGTTCCCTAAGGATATGGGAATGTTACAGACACGAGAGGCGGGGCAATGTCTCGGAATAGAGCATTGAAGCATGCCTTCAGCCAATCAAAGAATTTGATTTGGCGTCTTCATACATAAACTCGGGCACCAAGAGAGGCTGGAGTACTTCATGTATGATGCTGTTCCGTGCTGTTTGAAGTGTGCTATTTCGGTCGATCTGCCGTGATACGGAGTTCTTATTACTCTAGTTTTGATGTTCAAAGATGTTCCAGCAGTGAAATTTATACTGACCAGCTGGCTTCGTTGGGCTGGTCGTTTGTAAAGGATAGCGAATGACATTATCCCTAAGAGATAATTAGGGTATAATCAGGTATTAGATATGCCCTGGTGGGTGAAAGAAAAAGGAGAAAACCTCGGACGAAATGGTTGGGCCAGAATGACAAAGAGGCGGTACGGCTGGGAACGAAGTCAGGAACAGAGATGCATAGGCGTCCAAATCGTCATTTTTTTGGAGGTCAGGGGCCGAACTGCGCTTTAGCACCGAAGATGTACAATATGTATGTATGATGATTACTATGTATGACGCCAGTTTCCGAAGTGTACTCCTGTAGAGGTAGAGAAAGAGCTTTATACCATGGAGGAGCGTAGTTCGAATGACCGCTTTCTAGATTTGTAGTTTCAGCCAGAGAGTAAGCTGAGGTGACGTGAGCAGATGGTAGATGTGGTGTGATGTACATATGTGCATTAATGCATATATATAATAATCTCTTTATAATAATTCCAGACTAGTAATTTAGTCAAGTAGCAAGGGTTTAAAAAACATTGACCAACTTGTTAATTTATTCTTTTGAAGATCTGGTAACACAGGTCTGTACAGTAATATGTACTTATGCGTGCCGACGATATTGTTAGTGTTGATTTGGATTCTAAAAGCAAGTGATACCAATCGTGATAGTGACAGTGTTTTGCAATGTTTTATGTGCTAATTGTAGTTAAAAAATATATATATGTCCAATACCCTCAACTCCTAATACAAATTGTAAGTACCTTTAGTTACAATTTGTAACTTGTAATTTTGTAAGTTGTGTTATCATCAAAACATCTATGTAACACAGTAGCCGCTGAAAGTCAAGAACAGAAAAAGAAAAAGAAATAGACCAATGGATGTTTCAAAAGCGAGCGATTGGCAGAATGAGAGAGGGAGAAGGGCTTGGAAGCATATAGGCTTATAAGCAAACATTACCGATTGATACAAGTAAAGTATCGATACTTTCCTTTTGATGCCAAGTAGTTTTAATATCGATACTAAAGATTTAAGTATGAACAATGGTTTCTATGCTATAAGTCAGTAGTGGAAAAAATTACTTGTGCTTAATGACTAAAAAATATTGGTTAGGAATGAAAAATACAGCGGCAAAACGATTGTGAATTTTCTCACAGTAAACAGAAGATATAAGGCATTAGTTTATTAGTTTTATTCGAAATTTGCACATTGAAAATATAATAAACGATCCCTGTACCAAAAAAATTTGTAAAAGTAAAAATTAATCGAAATGCTTGGAAATTCAAAATTGGCATCTTTGAAAACCAAATGAACGATCCACTTATGGATGCAATCTACAATCCCTCTCCTACATTAAAAAAAAAAATCGTTAACATTTTAAAAACTGCGTCTTTGATAACCTAATAACGGAAGTCAATATCGAAGAAATCAGAAAATTTTAAGTAAATCGCTACCAGAGCGCGTGATCTTAAAATAAATGGTATAATCAGAAAGTAAGCCTGCAATAACCCACCAATGGAACTTTATACTAATGAAATACAAAAAGTTAAAATAAATCGATACGCGATTACGCTTATTTATGATATTTTCAAAAACTGCACCTCCGATAACACAGTAATGGACCTTATTATCCGTAGGTGCATTCACAGATTTTCCAAACCTTGACAAATCAAGCGTGCAAATGAGGTAGTTTTGCTTGGCTTGGATTAGCTTCTCTGTTTTGAGTATGTTCTTGCGGGAAGTGCCACATCAGCGCTAGTGTTTTATCCTCATGTTTGAATATTTATATAAATTATAAATTCATATGTTTTTATTTTATATTGCTTATTGCTTCTTTACTAAAAAAAAAAATATTTTAAACCGAAATTAACAGCCGACAAAAGTTGAAATAGTAGCCTGTGGATAGGTTAGGCTGCTGAAAATCCCCTTTACACGTTTACCGTTTGACTCTCCTAGGCTTAGCAAAGGTGTGAACGCACCTTAAGACATCCGTAAATTCTAAAAAATCCATACGCGAGCGCGCTATCTTGTCCATAGTATTTCAAAAACTGCCGCTCTAATAATACAGTACCTTGTTATCAATGAAATCCTTAATGTTAAAATAAATCGAGATGCGAGCGCGCTATCTTAATATCAATTGTATTTTCAAAAACTCAACCATTCATGGACCTTAGTATCAAATTAATCTAAAAATGAATCTGTATCGGAGTGAGTGGAAGATCATAACCACTACGATTTTTACCAATATTCGGTGTAATTAGATCAGGAATACATTATTCTTAATTTTATATCTATTAATTATTTTTTTTTATCTTTGTGTATCTGGAACATCAAACTAATATTACTAATACTAATATTTTATATCCGATATAAGTAATGAATTTTACTCTTGTAGAATAATTACTCGATTACTTAGTAAAATACTCAAAGTAAAATAATTCTGAGTAAATATAGAAAATTGAGAACTTTTGCACTCGTCAGTCATCAACTGAAGTACTGTAGTACTCGGTACTCGAACAGTGCGAGTATTTGAGTGAAATAGTCGGTACTCGTTACTCCGAGTACTTTTTGCCCTTCTTGTGAGTACGTTACTGATTTACTGATGTACTCATAAGCATCAGTACTTTCCTTTCATCAGCAAATATTTGTGGTATCTAATATTTGATTTAAGTACCGGTAAAGGAGTATCGGATTCGATACTTTGTCGATATCTAGTATATAACCTATAATTACTATTTGAGTAATTCAAAAATACTTTTTCCTACTGAAGGAGGCGGCAATCTTGAAGTTTATCCCAAGCGTCAGTTGACCTAGCTAAGCCATTGGATGTGATAGTACGAGCAAAATTAGGTTGACACAAACTAAAGTCCGGTCTATTCTAAAAATATATGATGTAATGCGCCTAGGCTTTTATCTGGTCACACGAGCTTTTTAATCAGAATCATTACATTTTTTAAAAAGGTCATTTGATATAATTGAGCTTACCATATTTTTAAGATACCGTACGAGTTAGACGAAGAAAATTGTTGGGCATCAACTACTGACAGTATAGAGTGTGCCATAGGAGATGCCAAAGAGAAATACGCCATTAGGGCTATGATAATAATCAACCCATCCAATCCTACTGGCACTGTACTTAAACTAAATGAGTTAGAAGAAATTGTTAAGTTTGCATGTAAGGAAAAGCTGATGCTCATAGTAGATGAGGTAATGATTCTATTTGTTTTACCTAATTGTTCAAGCTTGAATATTATTGCTTATTATTATATTATTGCCAATTTAATTTATATTATCTACCATTTTCCCTAAAATATGCTGATTTAGTTATTTCCAAAATCAGTAATGTACCTAGTGCTTTCATAATCCAAGAGTCGAAAATCCCAAGACTAAAGTAAATAAATATACAAGGTGTTCTGTAAATCACGGAAAATATTTAAAGATTTGATAATAGACCTCAAAGAGCAACAAAAAATTTCATATGGATAATGGTCCGATTCCTCACAGAAAAGCAGGAAATTTGAATTTTGTGTTTTTAAGTAAGTCACGGTTTTTATTGTATAGGAAGCGATCACTCAAAAACTCTTCAAATTCATTAAGTTCCAATTACATCATCATAAAATGGACAGAAATCCCCCCAAAAATCCCCCAAAAGAAATATAGCTTGGCTTAACAAAATCTATTGTAAGGGTGCAATTCAGGGAACCAATAGCGAATAGTTTTATTTATTTCTTAAATCACATTTTACTTGATTTTTTCCTCTGTCCTCGGCCGGGCTACGGATGTCCCACTTCTAGGAGTTCTACTTTGATTTGGCTTTAATATCTTCTAAATGAATTTGAGATTTCTTTTGGGATTGGCCTAGAATCGGGTCTTGATTTGCCAAAAGGTGTGGTGTCGAATTGGGTTTTCCCGAAGTGTTCTGAGAATGGGATATATTAAATTAATTTTGTTTCGGGTAAATTAAAACAATACGGTGACTAAGTTTTTAATTATTTTCTAATCCATTCAATTGAGAATTGTAGAGTGCTATGCTCGTTCGAATAATTTAATGATCTATGAGTACTTTCCTCAACCTGACATTGGCCTCCGAAATCATAAATAATGTTTCAGTTCTAATTTCTAATTTTTTAAATAACATTTGAGCAAATACTTTGGCACCTGTCACATTCAATGAATTTCAGCATGAAACTATCTAAAATATTAGAGGACCTTTTCGAATATATAAATTTTTTTTTCTCTCTCTGGCTGGAGTCATTTTGGGACTCCAGTGGTATTAGACTTAATCATTTTATTTGTTTATTTTGTAATAGTTGCAACAATATTGTGGTAAGGTGAATAGGCCTAAACCTAAGAGGTGTCATTCTCCATAACTCAAAGCCTCACACCGTGATTTTGATTAGGGATTTTGGAAGAAACGTGCTGGGAAACCCTAACTAATCCTTATTCTCTTGTGACTATTTTCGTTCGTACTGTAGACGTGTGCAAATTGGCTGACATCTCGCACTCAAACTTTTTTTAACAGGGAATATGAACAAGTAATATTCGTGCTTCCAAATCGGTGGCAAAAGTGTGTAGATCATGCATGAGACTACATTGAGAAATACTGAAAGTATATAGTATAGTTTGTGTATAACAAACATTAAGCAATAAATGTATAAAAAACATTTGCCGTTTATATTTGATTTACCCTCATTCGTTCTGGCTTAGTTAACTTTTTCTTATCATGATTATTTTGGTAAATGTTGACTTGTTGCCTTTAACTTGATTAATTCAGCAGTAGACTTTTTAAAAAACAAAGCTTTCGAGCCATGTCTGCTAATAATATATTATAATGGAAACCAACGGACTAGATCATTATTTATCCCATCCGTTCACTGTGGATCCAGAGGGGGGACGCCCCTCTCCTGGAAGGTGGAAAAAAAGAACTTTTGGTACACCTTTCCAATCGATCGCCGTCCTAGCACTCTCTAGTGGCATTTGTGCTAACTATCTGTTTTCTATTCAATTCTAAAATTCTTATTCATTGGAATTATTAAAATAATTACTGCTTTGATTAGATATTATTTGAAATTATTAGTGCTGTCGACTTCCGTGGTCTGGGGAAGTTTTAGTAATAATTGAAATTACGATAAGGCTCTGACCTCAACTTAAAAGGATCTGTTGGTGTGTTTTTTAGAGGAGAATTTTTTATTGCTTTACGATGGTGCAATTGGAACTTATTTGCCTTAAATAGTTTACGAGTGATCGCTTCCTATTAAACGTGATTTACTTTAAAAAAAACTGAAAACTGATGAAATAACAAATACAAACTTAACTAAAAAAGTAATAGAAGGAGATGAATAGCCAGGTGAGCTATTCAAGTTTGGTGGCAAAATATTTGCACAACCTGTTTATTAGTGTCTGGCAAAAGAGAGAAGTGTCCTCTGAATGGAATGAGACCATAATATGTCCAGTACATAAAAAGGGCTATGTCCTGGAATGCACCAGTCGCCATGGCTTCTCACACTGTACTGCTTTGCAACGTAAATGGAAATATTTCGTTCAGGTCTTCCAAAGCTGGGTAAATTTTATTTAGATATGAATGGGATGTTTTTATTTCTGTTTAGTTTTTAATTTTGGATGAATATTCAACGCTATAGTATACCTATAGCTAACATATAGTGAATAATACCTACGGACCGTAGGTGGAAGATAATCATAATAACAAATAAAGTAATTTGAAAAAAAGATGTTGATTTGCTAAATTGAAAATTTTCTATTTTTAAATATATACCACTTATACAGAGGTACAATTTATTAACTTACTAACTTATCTTTGTTTTTTAAACAATCTTCAAATTCAATGATATTAGTTTATTAACTTTATAATTTATAATTAATGAATCTGCGTTAAATATTTTCCAAC
The DNA here is from genome assembly GCA_948150685.1 of Rhaphigaster nebulosa. Taxonomy (NCBI): domain Eukaryota; kingdom Metazoa; phylum Arthropoda; class Insecta; order Hemiptera; family Pentatomidae; genus Rhaphigaster; species Rhaphigaster nebulosa. The sequence goes on from OX411309.1 coordinate 39,228,032, forward strand.
TTATATTTGACATAAAAGTTTAACAGATTAAACTGCTTGTAGACTTACCAAAGAAACATTTATGAGGAAAGCGAATTTCGTTCGATAAAGAAAGTTATGGCCGATATGGGTAAGCCTTATACAGAAATGGAAATGGTATCTTTATTTGGCCTCTCAAAGGGTAAGACAACTTTGAAATAATAGCATTTAAATATATCTTGTGAATTTTCCAAGGATTTATATTTTTTTTTTAAATAAAGTCTTATCAGAATTAATATGCCATTAGAGATAATGACTTCATCCCTCAACTAGTCAGTCACCTTATACAATGAAATAAATGAATATAGTGATAATGAATGAAAAGCCAAAATTTGGAGATAGGATTGATTGTTCTGCTCTGAAATGACGATTTTCTCGGAAAGTAAAAAAATGGGCGGCAAAATTAAGCTTGCTCTCTGGCATAAATCCTAGTTCCGGTCTTGGGTAATTTCATTGTATGTAATGAAAACAGTATTCTTCTACATAGTGGCATATATTAATAAAAAAAATTTATTCAAAAGTGGTGTCAGATATGTTTTTAGTACTTAAAAAATCCTGCATTCAAATTTTCAGACGAAGCTAAATATTTAAATTTCTTTAATTACATCCATCTAAAACCCTTCAAATTTCATTGGTAATTCAAACTGAGGAACCCTTTGACCAATTCAAACCAAATTTGGAGGGTCGGTAAAGGTTCTGAAACTATGCGATTTGCTTTATCCGGGTTGTTCCTACTTGTGTTTTAACCAACTTTGTCCACAAAAAACTCAATTTTTTTAATTTATGTATATAATCTCATTTTTTCAAACTACCTTCTGAGACAATTCAATAGGTTCATATGGATGGAAAAGAGAAACTCCCATCTTTCTAACGAGTCCATGAATGTTAAAATCGGACAAACTGAAGATAAATAAAGCTTCAAATAAAGCGTAATTTCGTAGATTGAAAATATAAATCAGTATAATAACTACTTTTTTTTAGTGCAAAAGGCATAATAACCAATCTTGTAGACTATTAAAGTTCCAACAAGATATTTGTATTTATTCTCAATAGATGCCAAAAATATTGAAATAACAATTTTAGAGAAAGTGGATTAGAGTCATTTTTAATCCATTATGAATGTAATATATACGTGTAGTTCGTGAGTTTCATGTAAATTTTAGTTGATAAGAATTTTTTGAAAGAGAAAAAACACATTTTCAACACTAACATTTTCAACCGTATTTGCTCGAGAATTGGGAGATGTACCATGATATTTTCATTTATATAACATTAAATAACTCCAACTTGTCAATCACTTTCGATAAACTGGTATTTCACCGATTTGAGGCATTTGCGCTGGTACTCAGCACGCCAACCCCTGTCCCACTCGCTTCTTATGACTTCGGTTCGCTGCTCTCCCCTCTCTCATACGCTCTTATGCTGACTTTACATTATTCGTTTTACATATTTATAATATTATTAAACTGTTTTTTAACTATTTATTTGTATTTTACCATATTTATATATTTTATAATTTATCTCAATATATTTTAACTTATTCATATATTCATATTATTTTCTTTGAACTGTTTATATATTATTGCGCATGTATATATTTTTTAAATTATTCATATAATTTTTAACCCTTTTCTGTATTTTTAACACATACATATATATATATATATATATATATATATATATATATATATATATATATATATATATATATATATATATATATATATATATATATATATATATATATATATATAAATAAATAAATAAATAAATAAATATATATATATATATATATATATATATATATATATATATATATATATATATATATATATATATATATATATTTAGCAAATAGTCATTAATTTTAGATCAATTTAAACTTTATAATTTCTCTTTTATTTAAATGTCTACATACTTATTATTCTTCAAATGTACTTTATATACATATATTTTTTATTTGATTAGTGTTTAGACAGTTTTCAGATACTTATTAATATACAGTTGTATTTGCCTCACTAAGTATTAGTATATTACTGCTATAAACGAAAAATATGGACCTAAATCGACATAGTTCCAGAGGGGTGGAAATAGATCAGACAGTATGGGCTCTGAGATCTGGTGGCTCGGTCCAAGAAGCAGTAGTGGCCTCTGTAATGTCTGTGGCTGCCGCGAGAGGCGGCGAAAAAAAAAGTTCGTTAAGGTGGAGTAGAAAGGCGATGAAGACCAAGTATCGGGCAAAATAATCTCTTAACGACGTATATCCACATCTCCCCAAGTTCTCACAGACAAACGAAAAATTAAAAGAAAAGAAGCAAGATCCTTCCTCAGGAACCAATGATAAAGTTTGTCCCTTCTATGGGCTAACATTCACAGGCGATAGAGGTCTCGGAACCCATATAGCAAAGATACATCCCAGAGAGACAAGCAACAACAAATTAGCTGTCTTACTTAATAACGAAAGGAATAATAAGAATGGAGAGGATGAGGCCAATGGCGTTAAAGGAGAAATTACAAGATGGTCGGCTGCCTTCCAGGATTTGCTAAAGGATAATAATTTTAGTACTTTGGACTTCGAAAAAACAGTGAGAGAGTTTTTAAATTTCTTACTGACTCAAAGCATCCTGCCTTTAAATTCTACTGAATAAGGAAAAAGAATAAAACCGTATGTCCAGCAAAGGTGCAGGTAATGTATCGAATCCGTAGGGAGTTAACAAGGTAAACAGGGGCCGTCGGCAAGAGCAGTAAAAATACGAGGTTGCTCAATATAATTGTTATTATAGAAGAAAGAAAGTGGTGCAATCTATAACGAATGCCGACGCTCCTAAGCCTTTGACGGTGGCCGCGAAAGTCATTTTAGAAGGCTCTTTGAAAATAAGAATCTTTGCAAACGTGCGGACTACGTAAAATGAATGATGCCAAATCTAATACCTACAGGTGTCCAATCAATGCAAAAAGCGATGAAGTCAATATTATTGGACACATCGACGGGGCCTGACGGAGTACTAATCCGCACAATAAAATTCTTCGATGTCAGCCAACCCAGGATGATCCACGGAACTCGACATCACCTACCGCCATTTTGTATCAAAATGGCGTCCGATTTTAGGTTTCATAGCCCATATGTCGCCCATTTTTGGATATAGAGGAAAAATATAAAGTGTTGTGGAGTCATAATATCAAAGCCATATAGAATAAAAAATTTAATTTAAAATATGAAATTTTTCAACTTTTTTTATAATATGATTCCAAATAATCTTTTTATTGTTCGTTAGGATTATATATTTCGAAATAATAACCCATTATTAAATAATTTGCAGAGATTATTTTTTCATTGACACAAAGCATCAGCTGCTATAGTAAAATATGGAAATATGGGGATGGAATGGAAAAGAGATACAATAAAATAACGCATGACACAATAATTTTTTTTTTTAGATATAATTAATAAACGTTTTTATAACATCGATATATATACATTTCTGTGCCGATATAAAGCTGATCATTAAGTAATTGTTTTTATAATATCGATATTTCTGTGCCAATATATATCATTGTTTTTATTATGTTCATTTACAGCAGGATTTAAATAATAAGAAGCAGGTTGTCTCTTAATCTCCATCTGATAAGATTTGTATTTTTAATTTTTAAATTTACTAAAATAAATGATTTATTTTGAACTGTCGATATTTTTGTGCCGATTATGAAATTATTTTTATGAAGTTCAGTTTCAGAAGAATTTAAGTTTCAAGAAGCAGGTTATCTTCTAATCTGCTTCAAATTATATGTATTATATATTATAATAATACTAACGATATTTTTAAATATCGTTATTTTTATGCCGATATTATCTAGATATCGATATTGCTAACTGATACAAATATCAATATCAATATCGATATATTGCTTTCAGCATTCCAATCCTAAAACATAGCCACTATAAAAAGTTTTTATGGTTCTTTGTTTGTCGAACCCGACGTTCTTGTAGATTTTTTTATTTTTTCGAAATTTCATTATTAAATTTTGTAGGGGGTGTTATGGACAGTAATTTAACATGTAGAAAAGCCTCCTATATTTTTTATTTATCTAATAGCCCATATGCATATGTAAGAGTATTAGAGCATTCTATCAGGTCTGAGACTGTAGATATTGTGGTTTATGTAAAACAAAACACACGTTTTCTAAATTTCTAACTAATTTAGAAATTTACACATATTTAAATATTTTTTTCGTTTCTTTAGAGGATTGAAATGGGTTAAAAAGACCAATCTTCGCTGGTTTTAGTTAAAACACACAAACTTCCTGCAAAATTTCATGATGAAATCTTGAATGGTTTTTAGTTTAATTTTTTTAGTTTTAGTTGAATAATGAATATGTTATTTTTTAAAAGCAGCTTTTCCCCCACCCTTTGCTAGTTGTAAAAAAAACCTTGCAATTATTTCTCCTGAAATCACGGCTTAAATCATTCCTCAGAATCAGATTCAGCAGAGAATATCTCCAATTACATATAAAATACGGTTTCATGCAGGTGTCTGTTGTTTACTTTTAAATAGCAAAAAAAAATTATTTCATGATGATATCTTGAATGGTTTTCCAGAAAAATATTTTTAAAGTTAATAGGACATGTTAAAGGCGCGATTTCCAAAGCTTCTGATAGAGCCAAATTAATAAAACAAACTCATTCCTATTCGATCCCAATATTTCCACTATATTAGGTGATGTTTTGTGTCAATGAAAAATTAAACGCTACAAATTATTACATAATGGTTGATTATTTCGAAATATATAATCCTAACGAACAATAAAAAAGTTATTTGGAATCATAATATAAAAAAAGTTGAAAAATTTAAAAAAAAATTTTATTATTTTTTTTTTTTTTTGGTTTGATATTATGACCTCAAAACACTTTATATTTTTTCTTTTTCTCCATAAATGGGCGAGATATGGACTAGGAAATCTAAAATCGGCCGCCACTCTGATACAAAATGGCGGGAGGTGTTGTCGAGTTCCGAGTATCATCCAGGGTTGGCCTTTGTTTTTGCTGCTTATTAAAAAAAATATCGATCCCGTGACCTCGGAAAAAAATTCAAATGTTTTTATAAAACACTGGATATATCGGGTTTTGCAAAAATGTACAACTTTGATAATTTTGTTTTTAACAGATGATGCTGATTATTTCATCATATGAAAACTTAAATCATATCTCTTAAGTGAAATTAACAACTAGAAAATACAATTTTGTACATAAGATGAGTTCAATAGAATCTAAACGATTTTTAAATTTTTTCGTGATTTATGAAAGTGGAGATATAGGGTTTTGCAAAAACGCGCCACAATTATAATGCTGTTATTAGAGAAGACATTTTTAGTTTTCGTGACGGCTTTACTATCAGACAATATGTTTTTTTTTTTTTTTAAATCTGGAAGGGATTCCATACAGGCAATGGAATCCAAAGGATCTTTTAAATATAAAGATATTTTTCCATGCGGTTGCGATATCAACTCTGTTCTTTTAGTCGTCTTTTGAGTTAGACGATTTACTGCCTGTTGGACTGAGTGGTGAATTAATATATTAACTACATGTCGGCCAAAACAGTGGTGAATATTTAATTTAAGAATTTGTAGTAATCTATATATCTAAAAATTCAGCCTGCGTTTTGTGTTCGCAAAACTCGAAAAGTAGTCGGTCGATTTTGATGAGGTTTTCACTATCATTTAGAGAATTTCTTCCAGGAAAAAATTATGTGCAGATTTATGTGCATTAAATGTTTAGAAATGTTCCCCTAAAGAGGAGAAATGAGGAGAAATGAAACCTACTATTTTTAAATAGTAGGTATTTTTATAATCGTTGTCACTACAACTTCATACACGTGGAAGCAAGCTCACTACAAATACATTTTAACAAGAGTGAAATTATTGTGTGAAATTGTCATTTGTTTTATTAACAAATGACAATTTCACACAATAATTTCACTCTTGTTAAAATGTATTTGCAATAAAATCTCTTATTTTATTAATAAGAGATTACGGGGAAAAAAAGGAGTAAAATCGTGAAACTTTATTGTCGTTTTGACTAATTTATTATCTTCTTGATCCTGCTCCTAGAAAACATCTGAATGAAATTTCTGTTGAGATGAATTCTAAACAATGCAGTCGATTATCGAGAAAAATTTATGATGGAGTCTGATGAAATATGCAACATACAATCAAAGTAAAAAATAAAATTAAAATAAAAGTTAAACCATAATGTTTTTATTTTTTTTTTTTTGTAAACGTTTTCTATAAGCTTTAAAGTATAATTAGCAACGATAAGGACAATAGTTCTGTCTTCTGTTACATTATCTTATAAAAGTATAACATAAAAAAACGTTCAATCTAAAATGTATTTACCATTTTGTTCTATAATAGTTTGCCATCTTGAAACCAAATTTTGTATACCTTTTCTGAAAAAATCCTTTGATTTTGAATTAAAGAAAGCCAACACCTCGTTTTTCACTTAATCGACTGAATTCATGTTCCTTCTGCTTAATGAGTTTTGGAGACTGCGAAAAAGGTGATAATCCGACGGCGCTTTGTCAGGAGAATATGGTGGATGATGAATAATTTCCCATCCAAAGTCCTTCATTTTTTGCATAGTTTGTTTTGCGACATGGGCCCTTGCATTGTCATGGTGGAATAAAATGGCTCATCTACAGATAACTGAGGGACGTTTTTCCTCAATTGCCCGCTTCAATCGATCCAGCTGATCACAGTAGAGATCTTTAGTGATAGTTTGATTAAGATCAAGGAATTCATGACGAAGGGTTCCTTCCATATCCCACCAAACAGATTACTTTTTCGAATGAAGTCCTTCTCTCGATTCTGTTCTCGATGATTCTCCAGGGCTTAACCACTGTCGCGACCGTCTAACATTGCGATAGAAAACCCACTTTTCATCTCTAGTTACTATCCTGTTTAGATAAGGCGGAAAAATTAAAACGGGAGAGGAGGGAAATGCAAGTGTTCACTATTTGTTGCAAATTAACGACGCATAACTCGTGAAATTTCAGCACAAACTAACTACCTTTCCCCAACAAAAACATGATAAATAGAAGAGTCCGTAATGCTATAATAAACAAAATATGTAAATACAATTCAATTGTAAAGGAGGAATTAGTTAGTAATATCAACATAAACACAGATTTTTAAAAACCGACCTCATTTATGGGATAACTTTTATTTAAGAACTATTTCAAAATTTTATTTTTTGAAATAAACCTAAGTACTTATAAGTGTGTTGAAAATTTTATTTTTCTTCTTAAAAAAAAATCGTATTCCTCCAGAATGAAACTCATGAACTACGCGTATATAGCACACACATAATGGATTAAGCATTCAGGAACAAATTAAAATTTTGTTCGAAATTGGTGACGGACATTCTGTGCACTCCCCTAATACAAAATTAAACCAAAAAATAATATTGAGTCGGATCATGATGGTGAAATAAAAAAGGAATATTTTTTTATTGTAGAAGTTCCTGTTAACTAATTGCTATTTTGCATGTTTCTCCATCTAGATGTTGTGGGTGAGACTGGGCTAAGAGCAGGTTTAATGGAAGTACAGAACTTCAATAAAGACGTTATGGGTCATTTCTTAAAGAGTTTATCTGCAAACCTGTGCTCCAATACTGTAGGGCAAGTATGTCAATAATTTATTTAATCCTACCGTTAAAGTATCACTTAAACTATGATTATTATGTGAATCGTTGTTTTGGGAAACCCTATAAGTCTTTGAGTCCAACTTTTTGGAAAATAACAAAAAATAGTCCAGGCAAAAGAGTAATCGTTAAACCCAAAACGACTAATTGTTAAAATGCGAATGAATCTGAACTAATGAATTATAATATTATCAATTAAGACATTAAGAGTCATTATGGTGTTTAGATTTAAATTTGCTTGACTAATGGGGTTTCTCAAATCAATCAACTTTATGGAATAAATAAATATGTAAAAAAGTGTTTATTATGATAAAGTAGTTAAAAAGTACATCCAGATTAGATTAGTCAGCTTCTGATTCTTCATTCCTTTCACATATTCATCTTAACATCACAAAGTTAGGTGTTTCTCAACTAATTGATAACTAGCAGCCATTGCAAAAATAGTGAAAATGCGTCGGGCTTATGGGGCTAAGCTCCCAAAACACGTGTCTATCTCAACAGAATGAAAATCCGTCAAATTTTAAATATTCTCGAAAAAGTGTCTTATGGGTTTCTCTCAACTCAACGATTCATATAGGATGATAAAATATAGTTACAGTAAATAATAAATTTTGAAATTTACTTTTCCTAATTATGATTAACGAAACCGTTGTTTTTATATTAAAGTGTTAAAATTATGGTCAAGTCATTCAAATGTGTTGATGCCCCTCCTCCCTCCCAAAATAAAGAAGGGGAAATCAATTTTTAGTTGGCCAGCACGAGTATCGTACCAAGTTTCATCCAAATCTGTCAAGTCCTTTACATTTATTGAGGCACCCTTAGCATATGTACGCATTTATGTATGTCTGTGAATGCTGTAATTTTTTTTTTTTTTTTTTATCAAATTCTGTTACTGTTTTAGTCATTGCTTTATCAACTTGAAGTACAGGCAACTAGACTATGAGTCCATCTACAAATTCATTATTTTTGAATTTTTTTTTTCTCATAGACAATTTATATATTTTGAATACCAACTATTGAAATTTTCTTTTCTTTCAATTTAATTTGCACTGTTTTTCCATGGATCGATCTCCCTTTTCTTCGGTTTTGATCTCTCTTGTCTACCCGATTGATCCAGTATGCTGTGTGGTTTGGCAACTCAACACAGTTGAGCAGCACTCGAAAATTATTGGATTATGTGATAATTCATTAGTGGTGTCTAATTTGTATGAGAAAGGCAAGCAATTTTTTGCCTGTCAGTGCTTTGTAGGAATTACTGTTAAGTACCGCATAATAACTTGATTCTTTGACCTAAAAGAGATAAATTAATGTAAGAAATCAATTTTAAAGATATAAATAAATAATAGTAACATGAGAACAAAGCATACGTAACCAATGCCTTCTTCATTTTTTACGATCTCTGCTAATAAGTAATTTTTTAGAAATAATTAATGATTTTTCACTTATTGATTTCAATTTTAAATCGTGATCATTTTTTCTAATGATTTAAAAATAATTACAGACCTTGATGTATGCTTTTGCTGATCATCCGGTTGAAGGCGATCCATCTTATGAGCTATGGAAAAAAGAAACTGAATCTAGATTCGAAAGTTTCGAATGTAAAGCAAAAATGATTGTGGACGAATTGAATAAAATTGAGGGATTTTCGTGCCCACCTATGGAAGCTGGGTTTTTCGCCTATGCAAAGGTAACTTCGAGTATATTTTCACCAGCATAACACGTGGATATTTTTTATGATAATAGTTAACATTGTGCAATATATATCATGATTCATGCAATTTATGTTAAGGGATTTCACGTTATATTCTCAAAATGTTAAAAATAGGTTATACAGGGTGTCAGGAGAAACACTTCAAACAACAGGAGTTTTAACGTCATAACCAAATTCCTAGTCCATAATTATTCTTACCATTTAATTCCGTACAAAAATTTACTTTTACTTTTTATAGGCGTTCCAACAAGGGTTGCCTCAACTAGTCAGCGCAGCACTCCAAGCATTTCGATCCAGCCAATCATCCTCCTGCAGACCGCTACCAGCCATTTCCTCCTGGATTCCTTCCATCCACCTGTTTCTGGGCCGTCCGCGTCCTCCTCCCTGGCGGAACCCAATCCAGAACCCGGCTCGGCCGACATTCTTTTCACATGTCTGTACCATCTTAGGCGGCGTGCCCCGATCTTTTCATTTACTTAATAGATTCACCTTTTTTACTGGCCTCCCAGCTTACCAGAAGCGCACCAGTATCAGTATCGCCAATCGAAAATGATTCTTAAGCCCACCGTTTCATAGCAGGTCTTTAGCGTATACACCATCATTTCGAGGTAGACCTTCTGTCTCGCAAACATGACCTGGTCGTCAGCGAAAAACAAGGACAGCAACTGTTCGTAATCAATGAACGGTTCAACATCCCCACGTTTCTCGTACCAAGATTTCACGGATTCGTGTAGGTTTTTTTTTCTTCTTTTTTTTTTTATACGAGGGTGGGTGGAAATCTTCAAAAGACACGGATAGGCCCGTACCTATCCGCGTGTGGGATTTCTACCCACTAAAACCACCTCCCTACACCTCTTTCCCACCCTCCATGGGACCACCGTTAGGCATTACTTCATGGAGGGTGATTGGCTGTGTACCGCCTCATTGTTTTAGGCTGCCACTATTTAGGCGCGCCTCTCCTTCTCCTCCTTCCTCAGCTTCTTGATGACCTCTGCCGCTAGGCGCTGGCCTGCCATCCAACACTCCTGTGAAAGCAGCATCAGGCTGACGATGCTATCTACTGTGGGTCCTGAGCCACAGATTCCTAGAAATTCTCCCCTCTCTTCTTGAAAGCGGGGACAGCTAAAGAATACATGCTTCTACAGTCTCATCTATTGTTGGGTACCTTGGACATACAGCGGTATTGTCCAGCTTGAACCGCACTTGTAGGCTCTGAAGCAGCCATGTCCTGTGAGCATCTGTGTTAGGTATTAATCTACTTCCCCATGTTTTCTATTCAACCAAGGTTGGATTTGAGGTATCAGCCTATGGGTCCACCTCCCTTTCAAAGTCGTATCCCAGCTACGTTGCCATCTCTCGGCCGTCTGCTTCCTTTCCTCGGTACTGGAAATGCGATCAACTCTCTTATATGAGCGTTGCCTCTCTTCTGCGACCAGCTCTATCGGCGGCATCTTGGCCACCACACATGCAGCTTCGTAGGAAACTGTGCGGAACGCGCTGATCACTCTGAGAACACTCCGGCGGTAGACAGATACCATTGGTCTCCTGTAGGCCAGTATGTCCAATGCCTCACTCCCTATCGCGGCTGCGTAGAGCAGAGTAGATGGGACCACACTTGCTACCAATAGTCTCCGACTACTTCTGGGTCCGCCTATGTTGGGCATCAGTCGGGCCAACGCTGTGCTCAGGATTCGTGTAGCTATATATTGAAGAAAGGGGGTGACATGCTACATCCTTGCTTCAATCCCTTGGTACCATGAAAAGGGTCAGAAAAGTCCCACATCTTAGCTGGTGCATGTTGTTGCTGTATTAGTGTCTCACAGCCTTTATCAATGCACCACTAATGCCTGATTCTCTAAATGCTACCCACAGTCTCTCTGCAGACACATTATCAAAATGTGTTTTGAATGCAAAGCCTGTTCCAGATCTACAAAAGCCATATGGAGTTCCTGCTTCCTTTCTTGGGATTTCTCAATGAGTTGGCGAAGTACAAATATGTTGTTTGTATATGGCCGGCCAGCCGTAAAACCTGCTTGCTCCTGAGGGGTAAAATATTCCGCCTGTAACTTGTCCTGGAGCAGCCTATCCATGAGCCTGATCACAGAACTTTGCACACAGATTCCTCGATAGTTACGGCACACTTTCCTGTCACCCTTTTTGTATATTATATATACAAAAACAATTCTGAATAAAAATAATCTTTTTCCAACTATGTAAAAATAATTTCGACTTAAAAAAAAAAACAATTCATTTATATTGGCTTTTGTCACGCAATCGACATTGCTTTACAATTTACTTTTTTTCACTTCATTCCAGAACATTGTGGGTCACAAAAAATTACCCCGGCGGTCGCGTGTTTGACACCTCTGTGCTAGTATATGGCGATCAGATAAGTAAACGTTCATTCATGTTAGCTGAGGATTTACAAAACAAGATTTTTCATTTTATATAGGTTTGATTTAATATATCCTAAAAAAATATTTATATGATCATTCTACTTGATTGTTTTAAGGCAAGTTTGTATTTAAAAATCATTCCATATTATGAGAGTATAAAATTGTATTAATTTTTTTCTCTGGTTAGATATGTGTTCCTAAAAAAGCAGTTGAAGAAGGAAAAAGGAAACGTTATAACCCATCAACATTTTATGCTCTACAATTACTAGAAGAAACTGGTGTTCTTGTTACTCCTGGAGATGTCTTTGGCAAGGAACACAATCCTCACATTAGGTAAAACATAACCGTAACAAGATATGAAATTCTTCTTCTGTTATATTACTTACTCAGTTTTCCGTTATGAACCCCGAATCCACTCAGCCATCTTACACCATAAACTAATTCCCTTAGAATCCTCCGAGATAACTTTAATCGAGTTATCTGTCTAACAACAGAAATATGCAAAAACAAAGGAACTGAAACGATTTTATTATTTTGTATTTCTTTCGTGTTTAGAGGAGCGAGGCAGTTCAGTAAGAAAGGCACTATGCTTCTTTCTTCCGGGTCCAGGTTTGGGTTCGGCTGTGGCAGATAATCATTTATTCTATTATATCAGCCGTATCAACCCTGTGGGAGTAGAGCCCATTTAAAAAGATTCACCCAGCCTAAGAAACAGTACGTCCTTACTAAGTACTGAGCCAAAGATCCTTCATGAATTGTAGTAATACAGTTTTTTTGTTTTGTTTTTTTCGTGTTTAGCAGGCACTAAATTTACTGCCCAAAATTATGAATCGTGTTTTCCGAAGCCCATTATAATGATGGTTTCCTGCATTGATTATATGCATTGAATAATTTGTTTAATTATGTAATATAATAATTTGTTTAATGCATTGAATAATTAACTTTTATCTTTGAATTTGAATTGACAATAATTTTAAATTTAATGCTCACATTTTTATCATTATTTTGTCTCATCTTTTAAATTTTCAACACTTGCTGCCACAATTTTATAAAATTGGTGTGCTATTTTTATGATCAATTTCATCCAAACAATTTTTATATTATTAAAGCTAGATGGAAAATGAGATGTGCAAATAATTTCTCTCCCCTCCTGTTTCCTATTACCAATAGGGAACTGTTTATTAATGTAATTGTTTCAGGATTTCCATTTTACCATCAGAAGAAAAGCTGAATAAAATATTGAACAAAATAAATAGCTTTAATAAGAAGTTTCTTCTCAAGTATGATGACTGAGTTTTCAAATGTCGTGTTTTGAAATGTTCACTTAAACTATGGATCTTCAAATTCTTTTCCCTCTATAGATTCGTAGTTATTTTTATATAACTGTATGAAAAAATTGATATGACTTATTTATATATTATATATATGATGTATATATTATAGATCTATATCCATATCTATATTATAGATTATATGTATGATTTATTATATTATTATATATGATTTATATGAAAAATTACCTATCAATATGAAAAGGAAAGCAAATAAAAAATATAGAAGTAGAGTTCAAGTTGAAATTTAAGTACATATCTTCATATTCAACACGTACGTACGTCAAGACTTTTCTATTTTCTAAAGTGCTGATTATTGAAACCTGATATGATGAAATAATTATTCACGGTATTTCATTTTTTATATATTTAAGGCATAAAAAACATCATATTAAACTGTTGGATTTTTCAATCGCTTAAATAATTGAAAACAATTACGCCCCCGACGTCCGAAGTCCCAAGTCATTGCCTTGGCGTTATTTACGCCTATGGAGACAGGTACCATAATATAGTGATATGTCAGACTCATAATATAATTTATTATTGCTTGATGATGTAATCTACTATTTACCTCATACCCCATCACAGTTCTTTTAAAATTTTGTAATAATAATATATTTAACAGTTGAATGCGATGGTTTATGCATTAAATATATGGATGCATCCGAATCGAGTCCCGGGATGTTTAATGTGATGGCGAAGAGTACTACTTCAGTTCCGGTATCCCTTCAAGAGTGTCCAAATTGAGTTCCAAACATTTTTCCATGTATTCCGTCCGGCTTATCAGCGTTACCCAGAGACACCATGAGGAGCTAGATCCTTTCCCAAATATTGCGTGCGTTCGAATAAAAGTCACTAAGTCCAGTGAGTGAATGTCGTGCATATCTTAATATAAGTTTTTTTAAAGTGCTATAACCAAATCTGATGGCAGTTTTGAATGAAAAAATTCTGTTAATATACTTCATTCCGTTGAAGAATGCTGTTTCCGTTACTAATAATCCAATGGATACTTCGAACCAATCTAAAATTCAATTATTTCGTTTTAAAATATTGCATCACTCTAAAATTTAATATTTCTAGATAACAAATATTGTTTTTATATTATTTATAAAATTTTGAAGTCTTAAGTATTTAAATTAAATTCAATATACTATGATATCCCAAGCAAAGCTGGGTTCTTAACCATGTACATATTATAATATAAAAACATTATTTATGATCAAGAAATAGTATATTTCAATTTTAAAAATTATCCAAGTAAAGAAATATATGTTCACTATATATATATATATATATATATATATATATATATATATATATATATATATATATTCATTAACTACGTGATTTGCTTTAGCCGTGTTGTTCCTTCGTGTTTTAGGGCCGATGTTATCCCCAAAAAACCTCAATTTTGTTTTTATATGCTTATATTTTTTTACACAAATCTTGTAAGATAATGCAATAGTAGTTTACATGTATTGAAAAGAAGAAATTCCCCTCTTTCTAATAAGTGCAAGAACTTTGATATCGGATACACTAAAGGCGAGATGCAAAGCTTCAAACAGAAACGTAACTTTGTGGGTTTAAAATTTTGAGCACCCGCGGGAATGTGAAAAGTTTTATTTTTTGTTTTTGATGATTTTTCAACATTAAGGTTTATTGGTCTGCTGAATCAAAATTTGCCATTATTGTGGTGTGAAAAATCCATGAGGCTAGTTTACTTAATAATATAAAAACTTTTTTAAAATTTATTTAACCAAAAATCAATTCTTTTTTAATGTTTATATTTTTCTTTAATATAGTTTGAAAAATAAATGTTTTGCATTAAAAACCATGTCAATTTAATTTTTTTTAACTCGATATATAAAATAAAAGCCGGATATTGTTCTTCCTTTTCGTGGATGATTCGCCCCTCTGTCCTTGGAGGTATTCTCATGGGTAGAACTAAAATAAAAATTTTACTTTACGCCGATGACATTGTGTTAATGGCAGACAATCCGATTTCCCTTCAAAGAAATATTAACATTGTTGCTTCTTACTGTGATTTGTGGAATCTGTCTCTAAACCTGTCTAAATCAAAAGTTATGATTTTCCGCAAGGACGGTTGACCAGCAGCTTCTGAAAAGTGGTATTACAAGGGGAAAGAGATTGAAATAGTGAACCGGTACAAATATCTTGGGGTCACGCTCACACCACTACTTTCCTTCATTCACCATCTCGAGGAAAAGCAGCTAAGTTTGGGATAAATAGAATTTGGTCAAATCTAATCCTTAACAGTAATGTCCCACTTAATTCTAAACTCCAGCTATTCAATAGTGTTTCACGTGCAGTCGTCGGTTATGGATCTCAAGTTTGGGGCTTTGTCATATGAAATGTTAGAAAAATTCAAAAGATTCTTTCTTAAAAAATTGTTCTATTATTTCCTAGACATAGAGTCACACCTGAAAAGCTTCGAAACTTACACGTTCAAACTTCATTTCCGATACTGCTCTAAAATTCTTGCTTTAGATGACCACCGGCTTCCGAAAATCTTGGCTCTTCAGGCGGTGGAAAGTAAAATCTTCTGGTATAAAAAGTAGCTCTTCTTATCCCAGCGTTTCTCTGGCGATTTTCTCGAATGTTTATACAATCTCCATAATTGTACCACTCGGTTGACAGAGCTTTTAGATAAAATGAAGGCGGCTAATCTGGAAGAGTCAATAAGAAGGGTTGGTGATTCTGAGAGGTTTCCCTTATTCAGATCGCTAATTTGCGAGTACAAAAGCCTGAGGACTGAACATTTTGCCGCCGATTTGCAGTTCGGAGAGCTAAGGTGGCTTTTGAAATTAAGAGGGGAACTTTTGTATCTAAACTCTCGGCCATGGGTGGATAAGGATCCTGATCAGGAAAGGTGTTCTTTGTGTAATACCGGGGATAAAGAGGATGTTTTTCATTTCCTGGCGGTCTGTAGAGCTGTGTATTCTCTATCCCGGAAAACGTAGTCTGTCTACGGGTGAAATCATTTCGTCACTAATGGGGCAAATTGACTGTAGACCTTTATTGGCTTATGACCGCCATGCTTGGAGGGTTAGATATGAGTGGGTCTCAGTTCTCCCCTAATAAAATTGTTTCTGTATTTTTTTTTGTTTATTTTTTTTTTGTTTATTTTACCTGTTTCTAAGCTATCGTGATGAATCATTTGTTTTTTAGGTGATAAACTATTTTATTTTTCTATTGTAGAGTCTGTTACTTTTTAGTCTTTTTATTTAAGAGAGTTATTTAATTTCTTTATTTTGTATTTTTCTATCTTGTTTGTATTAAACTGTATATAATACTGAACTCAGGCAGACGGGGAAAGGCCATTGCATTTATACTTTGTTTATTAACGCTTAATTAGCTATGTAAATCATTATGATTAATAAAGTATTATTATTATTATAAAATAAAGCAGTTTTGGTGTGTTTTATTTATTTTTTCTCTCCTGCTAAGACCCATTGGTTTAAATGGTTGCATATGTGTCGACTATTTTTCAATGTAGAATTATCTAAAAAGTTTTAATCGAAATCGGCGACGGGCACATCTTGCACTCCACTTTTAAGAACATTTGTTGTCATTTATCCATATCTTTTATCCTAGTGGGATAATTATGGTTATATTAGTAGTAAAATAAGAATTAAGCATTTACGATTAAAGTTGGTGGATATCCAGAGAATCCAGCGTTTTGTCTCACTGTAGAGGAGCCAATAACTTATACCGAATGTACTTTTTTCAATTCTAATACGTACAATCTCGTTAAACCGACATACGTGGGAACAGAGGACTATCGGATTACCGAAATTGCCGGATTACTGGAAATGAAGGGAAAAATATGTGTGAAAACAAATACATAGTATGTACATATGTTTTTTAAAATATTTTTTATTTACAAATCGAGTTACATTATTACAGTGTACATGATATATTGTAAGATCCTAAAAAAGGGTCCTTCTCTTTTATTGTATAATACCTTCAAAAAGTCCCTTCTTTTTATGCCATTGGCTATTAATACGTGATATCTTTTAAAATAACACGTTATTTTAATTAGATACTATAAATCAATGTAATTCCAAAAATTATTAAAACACGCGGAACAGCTGTAAGGCGAGCCAGCGCTAGGAAGAACCTCCTTGATCGAAGGCCAGTATAGAAATGGCAAAGGCTGTGGACCGTGGGAGTCGGTTGGCAGCGCCATCTAGGTCCGACCAGGCGAACTAGACGAGCCAGCGCTAGGGAGAACCTCCTTGATCGAAGGCCAAAATAGAAAAGCCCAAGGCTGTGGACCGCGGGAGTCGGTTGGCAGCGCCATCTAGGTCCGACCAGGCGAACTAACTGATATTCAGCTTACCTGCCTTTTTGATCAACAACTAAAGTATATGTAATATAGTTATCAGCATTTAATGTTTTAAAAATGTACTGTGATATATATTGTGATTATAACAATAAAAATAAGACTAAAAGGTGTGCTGATATGGCCAAGAAAATTATATAAATGTTAGACTTCTCAGAATAGAGATTACCCAGCAGTCATTGCACACTAATATAAATAGAGCTCCGTTTTACTGGCCCAATCAGAGAGACGAGCGAGCACACATTCTACAGCTAGCAGCCTTGGCAGAAGGACCTACCCTGAAGACCTCTTTTGCAAGCTGAAGACCTACTCTTCTCAAGACTCTCAATCCTTGCTTAGCTTAGCGCCCGATATTTACTGAGGTCCATGCTTATCCCTTGGACCTAACCTCAGTAAATCACCCTATTGGGTAAAGGGCAGCGTTGCGCTGGCAAGCAGCCCTTAGTGACTACTGGTGCTCTCGACGCGGCCTGTGATTGGTGCTCCAGTGGTGCCTCCATTACGGTCCGTTCTGGTGCTCCTGGAGTCACGTGAGTACTCTTTTCTTATAAGTGAAGTGTTAGTTTTTAGTTTAGTTAGACCTTTATTTTTAAAATGACTCAGCCCCAGCCCACACCTATGGTCCAAGATGAAGTTGCTTCAACTTCATCAGCACCAACCATGCCCCCCAAGAAACTAAAACGGAAGTATATTCCATTCACTGACAATGAAGGCTTTAAAAACCTTAAAAGAAAATTAACATTCGTCCCAAGGCCGACCAATGAGGAACCAGCCACTACCACCTATAACAGATATGGTGCATTTAACGGCCCATCAGCCTCTCAGTCAGAGACACCCAGCCCAGCTACCCCCACCCCAGCTACCCCACCAACCAATCAAAAGCCGTACAAACCGGCCCCGATTGTGATTAGTCCACCGATGTCATCGGTGAAACTAAGAAAGACCCTCTTAGAGGCTAACATCACCTCATTCATTATTCGTTCTAATAAGAACGAAAATAAAATTTTCACCACCACTAAGGCGGATTATGACGCCACCTGGGCCCTTCTCCACCAGTCGGTTGATATCGACTTCCACTCCTATGCACCCCGAGGCACCAAACCCTTAAAGAAATACATCTTAAAAGGGTTTGATATCAACCACTCAGTGGCCTCTATTGAGGTTGCACTAAAGGCCCGCTTGCCCGGGTTCAAATGCATCTGGCGGATGCAAAAAACAGACGAGAGTGGGAATAAGAGGAACTTCCCACTCATCATCGTCACCACCGACGAAAAAACATCTATCCAAGATATGGAAAAAGTTGGTCCAATCGACCACATGGGCTACTCAGTTGAAAAACTGAAAAATATAAGCGGTCCTAGGCAGTGTCACAACTGCCAGGAGTTCGGCCACACAAAAAACTTCTGTGGGCGTATCATAAAATGCGTCAGATGTGGCGAAAACCACGAGACGCATGAATGCCCACGTAACACCCCACCCAAATGTGCAAACTGCGGTGGCCCTCATGTGGCCTCATACCGCGACTGCCCCAACAGGCAAATCCTTCTCAAAAAGAAGGAAACAAAGGTCACTATAAGACCTACAACCAACACCCAGGAGACTGCATCTCCTGCTCCCACCACCACCTCTGCCCCGAACTCTTACGCCGGAGTCCTATTCCACGGACCACCCACCCCCACACCAACCCCCGCACCCGCACCCACACCCCCACCCACAACCCCCCAGCCGTCCACGGATACACCCGCATGGGTAGAGGGCCTACTCACTATGATTAGTGACATGAAGGCCATGTTCCATACCGTCATGAGCACGCTTAACATCGTGCTCCAACAAGCTTTCGCAGCTAAAGTTAATGGATAGACATTCTATCCTTAACTATAACATAACAGGGCTCGTAAAGCGTAAGCTCGAGCTGGAATCCCTCCTGGCCTCTCATAGGCCATCAGTTGTCGCACTCACAGACACAAAACTTAACAAGCAAACGCGAATACACTTTCACGGTTATCACACTTACAGACTAGACTCACAAACCCCCGCACAAGGAGGCGTCGCACTTTTGGTGCGTTCTGACGTCCCCTCTAAACTTATAAACAACAACACACTCAATGACGAAAAACACACAGCCGTCACTGTACAAGTAAAACTTAAACACACATACAAAATCACATGTATATACAGAAGACCGGGAGCACAACTCGACACTTTCAAAACACTCTTACGGGAAACCGAAACAGACAGACAACACATCATCGTAGGGGACCTAAACGCTAAACATCACACTTGGAACTGCACAAAGCCAAATGCACTAGGCACTCACCTCACTAAAACAAAATACACAGTCATACACCCCAACGCCTACACATACAGACATCACTCAAATCCAGCGTACACATCTACACTAGATCTGTTACTCACACAACAATCACACAGATTCACAGATTGCACAACAATAGAATTCAGTGACAACGACCACATCCCCGTTATCTATCACCTCGGCCGTGACACAACAAGAATCCCACCAACAGAACACAAATACAACTTTACACAGGCAGACTGGAAACTATACAAGAACACAGTCTACAGTAACACGCCCAACATCACACCTCTCACAAACACTCAAGACATAAACAATGCCATAAACACCCTCCAAAACATCATACGCGATGCCGCATACACCTCGATACCCACGTTTAACCCCACTCCCATTCACCTACGCCAGCCACCTAAACACATACTCGCACTAATCAAACAGAGAAACAACATAAAAAACTGCTGGTATAGGACTAAAGACCCAACATACAGACCTATCATAAACAGTCTCACTAGATAAATCACCTCTCTAATGTCGCAGTGGAAAACATCCCTTTGGCACGATCAATTACGCCGGACCCATTACGACCCCAAAAACTTCTGGAAACTAGTCAGAAGCCATAACACCAAATCAAAATCGGTGAGAATACAACGAGGCGATGAGCTTCTCACTCCCGCAGATCAGGCTACCATACTTGCTGATTACTACGTCGATAGAGACTCAGCACGTACCACTACCATTTACAACCACAGTCCACTGACTGATACAACCCAAACTATTTTTTCCTCCTATAAAGAACTGACTGCAACTCTGAGAAACACGAGGGGAAACAAATCAACAGGAGAGGACAGTATACCCTATGTCCTACTCAAACAACTCCCCAGGAAAGCCCATATGTTTCTCCTCAACATTTTCAACTCATGCTCACGCCTGAGATACTACCCTACTCAGTGGAAACATGCTATAGTTGTTCCACTTCTCAAACCCAAAAAACGAGGAGCGGCACCGGAAGATTACCGGCCCATCAGTCTCCTCAACCACATCTCAAAAATATATGAGAAACTTATTCTTATCCACATCCGAAAACACTGCGACACACATGACATCATCCCCCCGGAACAAACCGGGTTCTCTCGCGGCGTTAGCTGCTATCATCACGTAGCAAAACTACAGTATGATACAGCTAAAAATCTCAATAAAAATCTTGCTACAGCAATGATCTCATTAGATTGCACACAGGCATTTGATTCTGTATCCCACTCCACCTTAATTGATCAACTCCGGCTTCACCGATTCCCGGACCAACTGGTCGACATTATTGGCTCCTACCTCAGTGGCCGGACATTTTCTGTCCGTGTCAAAACTGAGATCTCCACCCCGCGCCCAGTTACCTGTGGTGTTCCCCAGGGCTCGGTCCTTGCGCCAGTCCTTTTCAACATATACACAGCCCATATAGTAGGGCAAAAGATTGATGATGTACAAATCGCTGCATATGCTGACGACATTGCTATATATACAGCAAGCATGAATGCAGATCACGCCATGCGCAAGGCCGAAACGGTAGCCCAAAAAATCACAGACCAACTTAAAAACATTAATATCCACATAAACACACAAAAAACTGATGCAATCACATTTTCATACAAGAAAACACTCAAACAACAACCAAAACTGAATGGACAAACCATACAGAATAAAAGACAGCTAACATACCTCGGTATGAAAT
The DNA here is from genome assembly GCA_948150685.1 of Rhaphigaster nebulosa. Classification (NCBI taxonomy): domain Eukaryota; kingdom Metazoa; phylum Arthropoda; class Insecta; order Hemiptera; family Pentatomidae; genus Rhaphigaster; species Rhaphigaster nebulosa. The sequence continues at coordinate 39,249,587 of OX411309.1, forward strand.
TGGAATCACACTTATCATTTACAGCTCACACAAAACACAGGATACAGATAGCCAAAGCCACTACACACCAACTAAATCACTTACTCTATTCACCAGGGCTGTCACTCAGACTCAAGATCCTGATTTACAAAGCCATCCTTAGGCCTACATCTTCACGGTGCCCCCATCCTGCACTACCTATACCCCTCAGCCCTGAAGTCTCTCCAAACATACCAAAACAGCGTCCTACAAAAAATCACAAAACGAACATCTCTCGAAAGACGAAACATGGCACACATTCACAATGAATTACAACTCGACACGGTTCAACAGCACATCACAAGGAGACATATAAAGTTCTTTGACAACATCCCTGCCTCATTTAACCCACTCTTCCGGGCCATCACCCCATCCTCCCTTCCTGCCAGATGGCAGGGCCGAAAGGGACCACTCAACCCGGTCAACACTATACTTTAATCCGCTTCTAAAGCACCCCCACTCCCAGTATCCTATCCCATCGCCCCGTCCTGCCTACTCCCTAGTCCCACCCCAGCACCACTCTCTTATATTCATCCTTTGTAAATATAACCATGTAAATATTGTAAATATTATCATTATTAATCTTGTATATAGTTCTTAGTAGTAGGTATTTTATTAACAAACAACTAGAAGAGGACCCTCACCTCTAAATAATGAGAAAATTCCCTGACTGGGAAATATCATTCAAATTGTAAATAGTCATCAGACCTTCAAATACCAACAGGTAGTAAAAGGTAAAGTACATCAAGTTTATAATTTATCTAATTATTTGTTTTATTAATGTTCTGTTTTGTTTAAGGGATAGGAAAAAAAAAAAAAAAAAAAAAAAAAAAAAAAAAAAAAAAAAAAAAAAAAAAAAAAAAAAAAAAGAGGCCCAATCAGAACACCTTAGGGTTGACATAGAGTAAGATGCAGTCAGGCTGACCGCCAGTGTACTCATTTCCTCCCCTACCTTTCTCTGTCTCTCTCCCTCTCCCTCTGTTTTTTTAAAAATTTGGACTATGTCGTCGTTTTAGTACACCATATCGTATAAAAGAGATTTTTATAATTGCGTTTTATTTGTTAAATTACGTTCTGATCCATTGGCTGTTTCAATGCAGTACAATTAGGAAGTAAAAACATGGCTTTTATTAAACCATAATCAGATTTTAATACGTTTTCATCAGGATGTCCAGGTGCTATGTTCAAAATTAATAAAGCTTTAGCAGGCAAGTTATGGGTCTTGGTGTTTCACAGCAGGAACAAAATTTTCCTTCAATCATTCTGTGAATAGGTCTCGAGTAACCAAACATTTCTTTGGCTGATTTTTGTAAGTGACTGGAAGACTTGGTATATTTTTAAATGCTCTGGGTTGTTTTGATTTACCGACAAACCAGTAAAGGCAGTTTATGCAAGCCGGTGTAATTGATAGAAGATAAAAATGTTATTCTATCTTTTGACATTTTTCTACCGCGCGCTCTTTCAGGTAACAATCTCCAAAACAAACCGCTTTCGTAAGCATTGAATACCTGCTCTGGTAACAAACCCAAATTATCAACTTTTGATTTAAACCTTTGCTGAAACGGTTTTTGTTATGTCCCGTTTTTCAATTAAAGTTAAGGCAGTAGGGAAGTAAATAATGAGAATGGGAATAAGGCGGAACATGCGCCGGATTACTGGGCGTGTCGGACTGTGGAACCGCCAGATTAACGAGGTTGTACTATTTATTTATTTCAATTAATGTACTATCCAATAGTATATTAATTGAAATAAGTAATATCGTATGTCAGGCCCGCCGTCAGAGAACGTACAGAGAGGGGGAGGAACAAAATTTGTCTTTCGGGGGGCCGATAAGAGTTGACTAAAAAATCTATAAAGGTTTGTTAAACAAATATATGCAAATAAAATTATTTCAATGTACAACAAATGATATCAAGTACTTTAATCATACCCTGACAGTGTAGCCTAATTTGTAACATGCTCGTTGTTTATAGTTTAAAGATAAAACAAAAGTATGGTCTAGATTAACACCATAAAGTATTTTTTACTTCCTTGTACGAAGTAAAGGAAGTAATGCAATCGCCAAAATTTTTGATTTTCAGATTTCGACGGAAATATTCATTTTGATCATCCCTGAATCCATTTTTACTAGTTTCGTCGTGGCGTCTGTACGTACATTCGTATTTCGCATAACTCAAAAACGATTTGCCGTAGAAAATTGAAATCTTGTATTAAGGATTTTTGTAAAACCCAGTTGTGAACTTCTCTTTTTGGCCACTACTTGATCACCGGAAGTGGTACTTTACTTGAAGGTCATAATTGATTTCCATTAAAAATTGTATTAAAATACTATGCAAAACTTCTCAAATTTAGTATTCATAACTTATAGTTCTAAATAACATACTAGATTTTGGTTTAAATTGGAAAACCGGAAGCGGTACTTGAACGTCATATTAGACTTTCATCAAAAATTATATTAAAATATAATGTAAAACATCTCAAATTTAAATAGGATTTAGGACTATTTACCTAGGGAGGGGGAGCGGTTGTTTGAAGACAAAAAAGTACACTAAAAATAAAATTATATAAATGGTGGTCCAGACAAACTAGGACAGAAAAGGACAAAAGGAAAAAGTTTTTTGTAAACGTAACTTTTGGGGCATCCTAGTTTTTAGGGTATCTTTACTCGAATCTGAGATTTTCTGACAAATATTTTTCCCGGAAACTTGTTTATTAAAAAAACATTTAAATTTTGACACTTTCTACCGTTTTCCACCTATATCTCGGAAACTATTATCTTTTTCTAGAAGGTCATTTTATACCAAATTAAAGTTGACAAAATTTCTTATATTTTATATCCGTAAAATATTTCTCTACGATCAACCGCTATTCCGCGCTGAAAAAGAGTCAAAATTTTCCAAAGGTGGGAAAAATGTGATTTATGGCTCTTCACGTCCAATTTTCATAAAAACTATCCATGTTATTTTGACCTACATGATATTAAACTTCATGAAATACACATAAAAATAAATAAAATGCACGTTAATATTTGATGCGTGTGAACAAACATTATAATAAATTATGGGAATATGACAGAGAGGCCCAACAAATTATATTCATTAGCTCTTCCTTTAGTAGCTGTTGTTACTGTACGCTTTTGACATGTCAACCATCAAGAAAATTTCGTCGTTGATTTTTTTTTTTTTAAATTGGTTGTCGTCCAGGAAGCGACAACGTTGATCTATCAAGATACTCTATAATGCACGCTGTTAACAACCAAACTATTTAAAAGCAGGTTATGTTCTTACATGCTCTAAGTGGCTGTGATACAACTTCATCTTTCGTCCTTTTCAATCATTATAAATTGAAGTTTGTGAAAAACACTTTCCAAAAACATTGACGTTGCTGCAGTTGTTAGTTTTTCCAAAAATCACAGGCCACTTACCAGAGTATTGAACAAGCATAGGAGCGTTTCCTGGTTTCATTATATATGTATAGTCAGAGGACTGTACCTTCTTTGAACCCATTCAGATTCATGTCATACATACAAGAGGTCAGCAATCGGGGGCTCGTCCAGGATAGCACCACTTCCACCCTCAACAGCTGTAGCCCACCCAGCAAAGATTTAGAATGTACCTCCAAGTTCAGCGATGGATGAAAGATTGATGAGAACCAGAAATGGTCTTGAACCAATCACTACTGATTTCCCTGCATTTCTGAAGCTGGTGGTGTAGTAGATGCACTGAAATCTGGTCAAGAAACTGTAGCTACAGAAAGGCAGGCCTCTTGGTTCTTGCATAAATGGGTTGGTGGATAGAGACGCAGGAAAAACCTCAAGTCAAGTGGCAGCTCTGGGCATTGCAGAGAGGAGGCTCAGGATGGCAAGCCAAAGCCAGCCCTGACTATTGTATCAGGAAGGAAGGACATAAATGTGAAGTCCCATCAGTAAACGGTTTGCAGCCGCGCACCGGGCTGCACTATATAATACCCAAATATTGTTCCATAATTAAAGTTACCTTTAAAAATAATAAATAAATAGTTTAAAAAATAAATAAATAAAGCCGAGTTTCATTGGCGGTAGTGACATACTTGCATCCCATGCGTAATACCCCACTACAGCTGAAATTCCGTTTGCCAGAAAATAAAAAAAAAGAAGATGGATAGAGAAGAAGACGATACCGTCGACATGGAACTTCAGGCGTAACTGAGATTAAACTTCTCTGGCCTTCAGCCTGATGCCCAGATCAAGAACATTACTTCATACATATGCCTTGTCAAATATATATTGCGTACTATAATGTTCTTTCTTAAGTTGTTTACCTATAACAATAGTTTTTCCAAATCTAATTCCTGACTACCAGTATAAATAGCCTACTAATGCCAATCCTTATTTATTCTTACAGTTGACAATAGATGACTCTGAGCAGCAACCTGCAGATAGACGAGCCAGGGAATTTCAACTGACTACTTTGATTGACATTTTAACTTTACGCAAACAAAAACCTGTGAATATAATTGAGGGTGTGAACTGCAAAAATCCATATTTCCGTTTATCTTCTCTTTCCCTTTGATTTTAAAAACTTTCTTCGAAACACACTATAAGCACAATTTAAATAGGTAAAATGTACTTTTCATGAATTAGATGTGTATTTCATGAAGTTTAATAGTATTTATGGTCAAAAGTAGTGTAACACGGACAGTTTTTATGGAAATCGAACGTAAAAAGCCATAAATCGCTGTTTGCAACTTTTTCAGCGCGCTCTAGCGGCTTAACGGTTAATCGTAAAGAAATATGAGTATTACCTCCTAGTTTAAGATGAGAATAAATGATTAGAAAAGTAAAAAATGCCCCAGAGTGAATAAAGCCCTAAATCTAGGAGAAAAAAAAAAACAATATGGTAACACAGGCAGGCAACAGGTTACGGCTGGTGGTGCTTACAGGGTTTTCAATAGTGCAACCTTGACGCATTCAGCGTTTGTGCTATCTGTTGTCGACTCTTGATACTAAAATCTTCAAGATAAGCTTTTGTTACTGTTTCCATTACATTGGTGATGGAATTTACATTTTCCAAATTATTTTTTTTTCGATTTTTTGCACTTACAGCCATTTCCATTTTCATGCCTCAATTTCTACTATTGTATCATTTAATGGAAACTAAAAATATATTTTCAACTAGACATATATACTGAACAGAATTGAACTGTAATCGTTTAAAAAAACATTTTATCAAACTTTTGTGCGAGAAAGCATGAATATATGCTGCTGAGAATATGTCAGGTAGTGTTTATGTGAACTCAATTATTTTAAAAAATGTAATATTGTTATAGGATGGTAAGAGAGTTGTGATACCCACATTGCATCAAATTTTTTTTAAATGAAATGGTGAATGCAAGAACTGCTAGTGCAGTATTATACTGAACTGCTAGTGCAGTATTATAAATAATGTAGACTATTTTTTTTTTAGAGATTGATACCTCAAAGCTAAATAATACAATACATTTCACATACCATTTTAATTTAAACAAAGAGGAAATAATGAATTAATGAAGGTAGGAAGAGGAGGGGTAAGGATAAATAATCAAGTTGGGCAAATAAAACTAGAACTCCATTAAGAGAATGCTTTTTTATTATTCTTTAAATTTAATTCAATAATACTGTATAACATATGAGAAATGCACTTGAAGGAAAATCTTTGAGGAGATGTAAGCATTTTTCTAGTTAGTACAATCATCCCTCTCTCCTTAATATATTTGGTCTTTTGTAAAATATACATTTCTTTTTTATTTTTTGGTTTTAATTTAAATTTACACCAGAAGAAACATCTACAGATAAAACTAGAAGAATGTGAAGAGAGAGAAAAACAAAATGACATATAATTGCATCCATCACGTACACAAGGGTCGTAAAAAAACTTTATACAACTAGTACAATTTAATTCATCTTAGAACTGTCATGGTAAAAAACAAAAAGAAATCAGTTACTGCAACTTCTTATCTTTTTTTTTCATTTTTTTTATCTTTACTTTAGGAATTAATAAAAAATATCACCCGTTAAGAAAGTCTTATAGAATAAAAAACTTTTTTCCTCTATTTTATATATATTAAATAATAAATCAACAATGTATAAAATAGTTGTGAAATATTTTTACACTTCTTTATGAGAGGTAATCTTGTTAGCAATAATTTTAATTACACTTTTACACGCTTGTCATCTAAATAATTACAAACATATTTATTGACTTGTTTGCATGCCATTTCCCAGTGAGAAAGGTGGGCGATCTGACTATATCGTGAGCGAATCCCTAATAAAATCGTTTTTAAATACACTACACTTCTAACTTTAGTAGTTTAAAAACACATTTCCGAATTGAGAAATTCAAAAAAAATAAATATTTAATCAACAACAGCCATTAAAACCCCTTATATTTAATTCTGTTTCCCCAATATAATGTCCAGCATGGAAATATAAATCTCATTTTTTTTTGTTTTTTTTTTTAAATACAAATTCGCTCACTATTTAAATCAAAAAATGACTTTATAAGTCTTATTTGATATATTTTCATTATTGTAGTATCATAGTATTTTCAAAACATGATTACAAAATAAATCTATATATGTTCGCAAAGCGAGATCAGTCTTTGAGAAAAATATCACAATAGAGACACTAGTATGAATCTCATACTCCATGTATGTCCACTTAAGGTATAACAAATGTGAATCAATACACATATAAAAATACACTGTAATAAAAATATTTTAGAAAAGAAAAAAAAGAAACAAAATTGGGAGACGGGAAGAATGGCAGTTTAAACTAATAACTGTTTAAAATTTCTAGGTCAAAACTATTTAAAAAACGAAATAACCTTTGAATTTACTTTGGGTAAAATAGAACCAAATACAGAAAGAAAAAAAACGCAGACCGACCTTTCTCCCTTTTTTTGGACACACAAGTTCTTAACTAGATTTTTTTTTATTACAGTTTTTATTCTTAATAACAAATATCAAAATTAACTGCAATATTCTCAGGTGTCCTCGATACACTCACAATACAGCTACTAGTTTAGATAATATCACAGGTAAAGTGTAATCTTTCTTACCTCAAAAAATAATAAATAAATAAAAAAGTAATAAAAACAAACAAAATACAAATACTTGGCTTTCTTAAGTAATACATAGTCTATATTTATATATATTTATTAAGAGTTTAAATATATATACCTCATTTATATAATAACAAATTGCAGATTAAACATGACTTGCATATTATTTATCATGCTCTAAAAAACTTATTATTTTTACCCATTTGTGAAACATTTATTACAAATATTATTCTTTTACCTACTATTAGTACGTATTATAACAAACTATTTCTTATGTACAACGACCCTTGACTTAGTGGATAGATATCTAGGGGTTGCTTTGTCGTCCACATGGTTCACAAAGCTTTCTTTCTTTCAACATTATTTACGAAATACCAAAATACTTCAGATCTAGTCATATATGACTAAGAAAATCTTAATCAACTAATACCTTTGATAAACAATAAAATCAAACAAATATATAATGTCGAGGCTGCTCCCACGAGTTATTAAAAACAACTTAATCCTAATGACTATTCTCAATTAAAAGTGGTAAATCACATTGTTTGATGACGTAATTCAACCGACAATAGTACATGTGTACTTGCTTGTACTAGTACGGTTCTAGCAAATAGCCATGGAACACAGGGGATTGTAATTCAATATATCTGAAATAGAAGGAAAATAAATTATGAGATTACACCTAAACTATGGATTTTAAGAAATTAAATGAACAATATAAGAAGTCAAGCAGTTGAGAGCAATACAAAATATTTAATCAGTATTCTCTTTGATAATATTAGAGCAAATAAATATATTACATATATACTTCTTTTTTTTAACATCTTTAACCAATAAGATTTCTAGTTAACAACCCCACATTCCAAATTCCCTTTGAGTATAAAGTGCTTCCACATATCTGCTAGAGACATTTAAATTGTTCGACAGAAACAGTTACCTTCTACTAAGTGTAAGAGCAGCCTCTCGAAGTTGTTCAATTCTTAATCCATAAAAATTGGATTGTAATGAACGGATACATAACCTGTATTCAATTAGAACTTCCTTTATCTTTTTTAACAAAATCATACATCTTCTAACAATCCAAATTTTATTAAAAATTGAATAAAAGAATACTTAAAAGAAACGATACAATCACATTTTTCCCACTTAAATAACCAATATATTCCCCTCTTTGAATGTTTTCTATAATTTAGTGCATTTCAATAGCATACAGAGTAATTTTATTTTCATACACTAACATACTAAATTAGACAATAACATACTTTTTAATCGAACAAGCAAATAGTAGACTAAATATACAAAGCTTTAAAACCATCAAATGTCTCATAATGAGAGAATATAGTTAAAACACACATACACACAACTAGAGTGCCAACTGAGTTAGGAATTCGGTTTATTGCTCACATGTCTAGGTATTATTTAAACAGTACAAAACCTCAAGCAATTCCAGTGAGACGATATTCTTTATATAACATAAGTGCAAGTACCAAGTTAGAACAAACACTACCACTTATAAGGGAAATAGCAAAAAAATTATATATAAGACAAAGTTACTCCCATCAATTCCTTAACTAACTGAAATTAAAGCCATCGCTCGGACAAATCGAAACAAAAAATACAATTACTTTTCTATAGTTTACAAAAAGTATCAAAACTAGTAAGTTTCAATAACAAAGTTTTGGTTCGGTAAATTTAAAAACCTACATACTAACCGTAACATACATTTTTAATATAAATTGCCTAGTATTTAAAATAAAAGCATTATTTTAAATTTAATTTATTTTTTCATTTCACTTAATTCTACAGGAAAATAAATACATCACATAACTAGAGACCTACAATCTTAAGTATTTCTTTAGCTAATTTTCTACAAACCAAAGTGGCCACATTTCTCGTAGATATTAAGTTCACCGATCCAAAAAAAAAATTACAGAAAAAAATTCTCGTAGTTCTTAAAACACCCAATGATCACTAAAAATTAAGTTTTTAATCCTCCTTATATAATTGATAAGTGAGCGACTTATTATTTTGTACAGCTAACGTATACAGTGGCAGCCAATACCTCAATATGTCCTCCCAATTTGTCAGGAAATCACCGCTAAAAGTTTAATTATTGTGCCTGGATAAATTTCGCAAATAGTTTAACTATAATTTACACTTATCCAGCAATCAACAGTGGTTATTTTTTAAAGGGATCTATATACACTAAAATGTTTAGAAACAACCTAATTAGATTTTAATCTCTTGGAGAATAACAAAATAAAAAGGTCCCAATTCCCTAACAGATAACTAACTTAATATGGTTAAATAATCAGTGCTTCAACATAACCTTAAAACTACCTAACAGGCCTTAAGGTTACAGCAGTGATTCACAAATACAGCATAGGACAACTTGAAATTCGGAAATAGCCTAAATTGGCCCATTCATAATAAGCAGAAACCATCAAATATAAAGCAAGATAGTAAAGCCTGGAAATTATTGAGAAATTTATGCACATATTAATGCAAATCAATATACACAACACAAAACAATTTAGAAGCCCACCGAGGAAGTTATAATTATAACTAGAGGTTTTAAAAATCCAGGCATAACGTTATAAATTTTAAATCTCAGCTACTGGTATAATACACAATTAGAAATAATTAAACAAAAAAAAAATAATTGTTGTAAAAAAAAGAAGTATCATATAAAAAAAAGAAAAGATAAAACTTGTAGTTAAACCTATTTTTTTCTTTTATGGAACAATAGATATAAGACTGCTTACTGCTGAACAGCCTGAGGTTGGGGCTGAGCAGCGTATTGATAGAACGCCTGTGGAGGAGGGTGCGAAGGGGGACCATGGTGCTGTGCAGGGTAGTAGTGGGCAGTCGCTGACTGAGGAGCTCCTGCGCCCTGGTACCCACAACTTCCACCCCTGGCTCCCCAAAACTTATGGTTAACTATTCCAGCTGTCGGGTCCATATATGGTGGTGCTGACATGTACAGTTCATTGCTTCCATTTCCAGCAGCTGCTTGCTGTTGTTGCTGCTGTTGCATGTGGTAGCGATTATAGCCACGATTCATATTGGCTTGTGGATTCATATTGTTACCTCCATACCTGAAAATAATTAAAAAAAAAAGATCATTTAATGATTGATTAATATCTTAATAAATTCTTGGAATTATAGTATGTGGTTGTATACATATAATAGATGTTGCCTGCGGCTTTGCACATGAATATTTCATTTCAATATGTCATTTACTTCAACTTAGAATACATTTATGATAAGGATAACTATAATTGTGTGTGCGTAAGACAAGCCACTTCACAGTAATCGGAAGCATGTAACACCTACATGGACTGAAAATGGAACTACTAATCAAAATATGCATAATTTTTTTTCATCTTTCAAATGAATCTCTCAAGCTATTATATTGTGCCAGCTATGAGGCTTTTGTCTGTCTTTTAAGGCATCACCAATTTCAGACTATTTCGGGTTGAATGTAAACGTGATAAACAAATCAGGACAATCATAGTTACGAATATATATCATGGCATCCAGGGTTCTCTCGTGCATATAACGGGGCCCACCAGTAAAACAGGATGGAAACACAAACATCTTTCCGTAATCTGAAACATTACCATCCATCTCTCTTCCATATAACATCTTTAAGATGAACATAGCTTTCCGTTTGCAGCTTGCTCTGTTTGAATCTTAATAAGTTATGCCTTACTGTCTTTATCTTGGCTTGGCCCAGATATTAACTAAAAACTGGTTCAAAAGACTACGATACAGTAAGATGTAATTAATGCAAACATTTTAGCATTGTAACATTTAAATATAACCTTTTTATATTTATAACCGTTTTATACAGTCATAAATAACACATTTGCAAAATGCGTAAAAAAAAACTGCTTTTTAGATTTTAGAAATAAGTTTTTATATGTTTCAGAAATATTCTTTTTTGATCACTTATACTACGATTTTTTCAAATCTTGCCTTATTGCACATCTACAACATAATGAGAGTCATTAAAAATTTGAGCTTGTCATAGGCATTGTCATTTTTGAGATGTAGTGAGTGATTACTAGATCTGTCAGTGAGTGAATGGTATATTTCTAATATACTGATAATGGAAATACCTCCCTTTTAATGAGTAGCCGCGTATGTATGTGGAACATACTGTTTTCAAATTATTTAAAAAACAAAACAAGAAAGGGTTTCTATGGGAACCTGCGCTGAAAAGATGGACACAATGTTAAATATGCTTTTATATATCTAGTTTTTTTTTCATAATACTAACGATTAATTTTATTTTTTGTAGAGAATTTAATTATCTTTCGCATGAGTACCTGTGAGTTTCGAATGAATTTTTCAGATGCATAGTTTTCGATTTAATAAAAATTATAATTTCTTTTTAGGTTTTAAAAATAATTTTTTTCAACCACCTAAGAATATGAATTTTTTCAAACTCAGTCTTAATGCACATCTAAAGCATAAAAGGAACCACTATTAAAAATTTCACTTTCGTAGGCATTATCGTTTTTGAGATACAGCAATGAACAAGTAGGGAGTAACTTGCTTTTATAGATACAGATAAACATTAAACACATGAGGTAAGTGCAATTTTCATAGAAAATAAGCTAAATGCATATATGCAATCAGTCTAGGGTAAAGTATGTTATGCACTAATATGACAAACCATATCTGAATGCTTGTCTAAAACAGACTGTTTAACCTTTCAGAAGTGAAACATAGCTCAAATGATGATATTTTCATATATATACATATTAATATTTCAAAAAATATTCTGCTATAAACTGAACGTTAGCTCTTTTAACAAAAAAAAAAATTTAAGGGTGTTTACCAATATATTACTATATTAAGGGTGTTTACCAATATATTAGATAATCATTGAGTGAAACTATTAGTGGTAGCTAATAAATGAGAGAGTAGTGACTCTTCCTATGACATTAAAACTAAAGTTATGAAGAATTACATACAGCTGATCAATATAAACCCTAAAGTCTTGTCTTATTCACTGGGATGTACTGAGTCGAAGATTAAATCAAATATTTTGGACATAATTGTAAATTATACCAAATAGGCAAAATTACCATCCAACACACATCTAACAATAAAGTGGAGTGAAGATAGATTCAACATTTCATTTTAGCACACCTGCTAAAATATACAAATGAGTATACAATAATAAAGATACCTCTGATGCTGAACATAACCACCCTGCTGCCTCTGTCCATTTTGATAAGGCCTTCGTTGCTGTTGGCCATTTTGGGGTTGAGGATATCGTGGGTTCCTGTAATCTTGTCCCATATTGGCCTGGTGCTGTAGCGGAGGCTGGGATGAGATGGCATGCTGCTGTACCTGCTGTGACTGCTGGCTAGTAGGGGTCCATGTCATGCTAGAGTTGGTTCTCCCACCATTAATGTTCCCGGCTACCCTTGAATCAGTATTTTTGTTGGAATTTTGATTGTTTCTGTTGTTCCATTTATTCCGTCCTAAAACAAAAGGATAACAGATTTATTACAATAGCCTACATAAACTAATTCAGGAACAATTCTTTAAAATAATTACTTCTGACCCTCAATACACCAAAAGCCGATAGTAAAAATTGATACCAGTTTCTCAAAGTTAAAGCTATAATATAACCTCTTAATTTTATCTAAAGTTTAAGATTAATTTTGTCTATGTTGCTGAGAAAATAGTTTGCTAAATGGGAAATATATTTGAAATAAAATTTAAAAAGCTTTCTGGGTCGAATTGTCTCATCATCTCTTAGAAGAAACTGAATTGTCTCATCATCTGTTAGAAGAAACTATCAGCATTTCTCCTCTTTTTTGCTCTTTAATCAAATTGTGCAAGATGACCAGAGAATAATTTCTTTGATCTGCCAAACCGTAAGGTGCATTCACACTACACTTGCGTGATGTGCTGACGCGTCATATGGTATGTTACAAAAAAAAATCTGGTGCGGTGCGCGCATCATACAACTTTCCCTTACCGTCCTATAATAATTATCTTTTTAATATAATTTTAAAAAGTTCACATAAACAATGCTTGAAATAAACTCAGCAGCATTCACTTCTTCATATCTTCTCCCACTTCAGTACAATTAAACAGTTTTTTAAACAATTTTAGTACAACAATTCTGTACACTACCTAAATATTTTAATTTCGTCAAGTTGCAAATATATTTTATTAAGTTTCGGTTTAGTTTTCATGGAAATATTTTCTTTCCATTAAATAACATGAAAGTAGAAATTATTAAGTTAATTTCTGCTTTTGTATTCTTAAATTACTTTATTACAGAGTATATTATTTATAACAGATTGGTGGGAGAAGGTTCGGTCACATCCGTCTCCTTTCAGATACGCTCGGTTATCCATCTAGGGTCTTGGTGTAGGGTTGGAATAGATATATATATCATATATATCATGCCGAAAACAAGTGAATTGATTTTGGGGACTCGCAAAAAAAGTGTTTTGTTGCGGGATCAACAAAAATCATATCCTGAGATTGCAGATTTATTAAGTATAAATTTTTCCACGGTCATGTACATCGTGATGAGTTATGAGGATCGTGGGACAACTGAAAACAGTAAGCGAAAAGGCTGTCCGAAAAAGTTCAATTCCAGGATGAAGAGAAAGATAAAAAATGAAGCTATGAAGCATCCCTCAGTAAGTTCTCGAGACCTGGCTAATATGGTCCATACAACTACTGGTGTTCAGGTTAGTGACAGGATTATCAGATACTGCCTGAATTCTGAAGATCTGCAAGGCAGAGCACCTCGAAAGAAACCTTATATAAATGAAATCAACCGTAAAAAGCGTCTTGCTTTTGACAGAGAATATTTGCATAAGCCGCTTAGCTTTTGGGAGGATGTCAAATTCTCTGATGAAAGCAAGTTCAATTTGTTTTGACCCGATGGACGGAAGATTATTTGGAGGCGGCGTGGCGTAAGGAAGAATTGTAAAAGAAAAATGTTTCTGTTACAGTAAAATATGGTGGTGGACATGTTATTGTATGGGGGGTGAGTCTCATACCACGGTGTGGGAAATCTTGTGTCCATTGACAGAATTTTAAATGCTGAGGGTTATGTGAACATTTTGCGCCATAACCTGCATGCAAGTGCCGAAAAAATGAATATCCGGGATCGATATGTGTTCCAGCAGGACATCGATCCAAAACACACTGCCACCAAAACCAAGGAATGGCTGATATTTAATGTGCGAAGACAGCTGCACACCCTTCCTCAATCACCTGACATAAATATTATAGAAAATTTATGACACATCTTGCATCAGAATGTGAGAAAGCACAATTGCATCACTGGAAGACACCATTTGAAACAAGTACTGGTCCAAGAATGGAAAACAATCAGTCTTGATTTGGTTAAAAACTTGGTCCGCTCCATGCCCAGACGTCTACAGGCAATTATTGATGTCAATGGACTTTTTATGAAATATTAAATTTATATTTATTCTCAAAATAAAAAAATAATCAGAAATGTGCAAATATTTTTTGCCAGAGGATTTCATTATTTTTATTATTTTTCTCCATTAATCTAAAAAGTTAATTATTGTACACATATAGAATTGTTTTAGTTTTAAATATACTTTTTATTAATGTGAAGTTCAGTGGATTATTATTTCCCTTATGACCGATATTTTTATAAAAACTGGATGTGCAAATACTTTTTGCCGCCACTGTACATTAACATCTGCTATATTTTCACCAATGATTATCTGCAACAATTTATTTGCATTTATAGTATTGTCTATTTTATTTCAATTTGGTGAGTGATTGATCCATATTATTTTTTGTTTTGGTAATCATAAACTCTTGAGTTTATTTGAAGGGTAAGGAGGAAAGACCTGGATTCTATTTCATAATAAAGTACGAAAGCACAATTGTGAGTAGACCTATGATTTACTATGCATATGACACACTGTGAAATGTTGAAACACAATAAAATTTAAAACTAGTTGTTAGCATCTACCTAATGTACCTCGGTTCACTCAATATAACGCTGATATGAGATCGAAATTCTAGGAAACGTTGGACCATGTAATATTTGCTGTTCCATCTAGTAGGAACATCTGAAATTAGCTTGCATTTAGTGCCACCTTCAGTAGCTTTTCTTAACTGGTCACAGTCAACAATAGCAAACCAAGTTGTAATGCTGCGAAGCTTTCTAAATAATTCTTCCAACTAGTCTTTTCGCACACTAGATTTAACAAGTGAGCAAAACCAGTGTACATGTTTGGCCTGTGAGAACGTATCCACTGCCTTCACAATGTTTGTCCCATTGTCAGTGAAAATTGTTACTTTTTCATTTGAGATGTTAAGATGTTAAAAGAATTTTAACCAAGCTGAGAAAACCTTCCTTTTCAACTCTATAGAATGGCAGAGTATCCTTACAGATAAAATAGCATCATTAATTTTTCTTCGTCGTTCGTCTCCCTCTTCAAATAATACGATATTTTGGAAACTCTTATGTCAGAAGCTTTTGATGGAGGAATTATTTCATTTGCTTCATTTAGAAGTAAATGGAGTTGCTGAAAAACCTGACCCAGATGGAGATGAAAAAACGTGCGAATGGAAAGATTTGAGGTGTGACTACAGGTTTGTTGTGTTTCCTGATGTCCGAAATATTTTGTGACAATATTTGCACTCCGCACTTTTACTGTCTCTCCATTTAAAATGTTTCCACACTTCACTTTTTGGTGGCGACATTTTAGTTTCTATTTTCACTTTAATCACCAAACTAATAACAGCAATGAACAACAGGTTAATGACCGTTAGTGACGCCTATGAGTTAAAACAGTAAGGAAGTTACAACAGCTCAAAGACAGCGTCCTAGATTGATTAAATAATTAAGCTATAATGTTAAGTACATCTCACAGATAACATTAAAAATATGATAAAGAATAAAAGAAATTTCTAATTAAAATAAAATAATAAAGTTTATAATATCAATATCACCGATATATCGGTGTAAAATATCGATATCGATATATCAGGTGTTAGGATAACGATATAATATATCGGTTTTTCAAATCCGATATATCGCGTTTCGATATTCCAACCCTAGTCTTGTGCTCCTCATAAAATATGCTGAATCTTTGCTAATAATGATGGTCCGATTTTGGTGATCCTTTTTTTGTTTTTTTAGATAATTTAATAACCTTTCATACAATTCTATACATAATTTACAGTAAATTGCATGTTTTTTAAGTTAAGCACAAATAAAATATTCTTTACATCATAACTTTTTTCGTTGCATTTCCTCGGTGACATACTACATAAATGAAAAGTTAAAGCCATTTAAGGAGAAGACATTAGGCAAGTTTCATCAAAATCGTTGGAGACGTTTACGAGAAAATTGTAAAATCCCTGATATAATAGCTACATACGGTTAGTCCGGTACGCTTTATCTTTGCTAATACTGGTCCGATTTTGATGATTCTTTTATTGTTTTTTAGATAATTTAATTACCTTTCATACAATTCTATACATAAATTACTATAAAATGCAAGCTTTTTAAATTATGCACAAATAAAATATTCTTTTCATCATAACTTTTTTCCCTCCATTTTCTCTTTGATATACTACATACATGAAAAGTTAAAGGGCTGTAAGGAGAAGATATATTAGGCAAGTTTCATCAAAATCGTTAGAGCCATTTTCGAGAAAATTGTAAACAATTGTAATATCCATGATATAACTAACATTTCCGGTTAGTCCGATGCGCTGTATCTTTGCTATTATTGGTCCGATTTTGATGATTCTTTTTTTTTTTGTTTTTTAGATGATTTAATTACCTTTCGTACAAGTCTATAGATAATTTACCATAAACTGCACGATTTTGAAGTTATGCGTAAATAAAATATTCTTTTCATCATAACTTTATCCCTGCATTTCCTTGGTGATGTACCACATATATGAAAAGTTAAAGGTCTTTATGAAGAATAATTTAGGCAAGTTTCATCAAAATCGTTTTCGAGAAAATTGTAAAAAAATGTAAAATCGATTACATAAAGTGGCACTTCCGGCTAGTCGATTTTGACGAAAATGTTGCTGTAACATCACATGCATGTGCCAACCTTGGTAATTTCAGTATCGTACAACTTTTCGCTTGTGAGCTAAACTGTTCACATACACATAGACCATTTTGCGAGAGTTGGTCATTTGGACTCAGGGGACCTGGACCTTAAAACGTGTATTTCTGTTGAAAACTTGAATTCGAAAATTTTCACGATCGCAATAATTCCCCTTACTATATACTTCGTATATAGGTAAGGGAAAGTAAAAAAACTAAATCATTTAGGATAGGAGTGTGAGCACACTATGCTGACGTGATGTCGACACTATCTTAATCAATCTGTTTGTTATCTGGGGTGTCAGCTAAAACTTCTAAGATCTCATCAGTTAGCATCAGCCCATCAGCCATGAGCACGAGGAAGAACTAATTGAACATGTAAAGAACTATCCTATATTGTTTCATCCCAGTATATCAAGGAGTACAGGAATAAAACATCCATAATAAATCGTAGGAGGAAATAGGACAAATTCTAGAAGTACAATGTAATAGCAAATAATTTATTTCTTGGCAGTTAATAGGTTTTACAAATGAGGGTGTCGAAGCCAAGGGGTCCAAGTCGACCTTTTTTCAAAATTGGGTTGTCTATAAATCAACACTAGATATATAAATATACTTAGTGGTCAAAAATCAAAGTATAAAATAAGTTTTGACACTACTGAAAGTAATTAAATAGTATTTTTCAAAATTATTAAAACAGCCCTGTGCTGTATCCACCTGTAAAAATGGATCTTTGTTTCGCCTCATATTTTTGTAAAACTTACCCTTCTAGCTTCTCTTTCTTTTATTTTACAGAAACATCATTGAAATGAAAATTGTAGTTCACTAGAAATTCTTCGATTTTTTTTTCTACTGATCAAAATTTAAAGAGGTTTGAATTTACAAGATAAATTTCAACATTCTGTTAGAAATTTGCTTATTTCAGTTTTTTATCTTTAAGGGCTATAACATTTTAGAAAATAAACTTATATATATATATAAATATATATTTTTTAAATCATCCAATATTATTTTATTCATAAGTTTTCTTAATGACTATAAGTTCAAACCGCTTTAACTTTCGTACATTTTATAAATATATAATTTTGAAGAGATATTGCTCCTACACCTTTCGTCCCGACATTATTTCTATAAAACAAAACAGTGAGAAAAGGAACAAATACCAAAAAAAGGAGTCTTTAAATCTCCCTCTTGCCCCCACCACCCCGAAAATCTATGGGAATTTATTACAGATTGTTCAGTGGACCTTATCCCTGCAAATTTCTGAAACTACGACTGCATACATGATTTAGTACGTCTATTTCGCCTTTTTGGTCCAGTTTGAAGGGCTATTATCATAAGATATAAAATATCTGATGTGGGCAACACATGACTTCCTTGTACGCCTGTTAAATTATAAATCCGTGGCCCAAAAAGTGATACTGAATTTGGTTACTAGTTCCCGAAGATTGCAGTAAAAACGACACTCGGCCCGTCATCCATCTATTGACACACACACACACTCTTGTCACTGGAGGTATCATTCCGTTATTATACGTCGTTTTCCTTCAGTAGGCAACTAGTTTCCAAGATATTTCTTCATGTTACATGACAACAATAAAACTGTCAATATCACTGGATAAAGCATTAGAAATGGACAGTTTCGACATATACTCTGTCAATGCAAGTAGACTGTGATGTAAAATGATACAGAGGAAATATTTGATGTGCACTTCAGGAGGAAACAAAAAAAAGGAAAGACTAAGGAAGCTAAAGGAAGTAAAGAAATAATCAAAGGAAAATAAAACAGAGAGATGCGAGGAAGTCAGAAGCCCAATAAATAAGTCAGGAAGCAGGATGACTAGCCGCCAGGAGAATCAGTCTCAGAAGTTCTTTACGCAATATCTCAGCTAATAATGGTCCGATTTAAATGATTTTTATTTCGTTATGTAGGGAATTTCATTGTCTTTTGTTTAAATACAATAAAAGCTCAAAAAAAAATTTGCTGACGGATTTTTTCCGTTTTTGTCAAAATGGATATTTCCGTCGAAATCTGAAAACCGAAAATTGTCGCGAGTACAATACTTCCTTTACTTAGAAGTAAAAACAAAAATTTTGCGGACGGATTTTTTTTTATTCGATATTTAGATTCTACGTATCTTGAAACATAAAACCTCAAATTTTGAGGGGGGAGGGGGAGGGGGGTACAAAAATTTTCTATTGAAAGTCTAATGTCTGACGTACAAGTAAAATACCACTTCCGGTTTTCCAATTTAGACTAAAATCTAGTATGTTATTTAAATCAATATATAAGTTATAAATACTAAATTTGAGAAGTTTTGCATAGTATTTTAATATAATTTTTGATGGAAATCAATTATGACCTTCAAGTAAAGTACCACTTCCGGTGATCAAGCAGTGACCAAAAACGGAGGTTCACAACTAGATTTTACAACAATCCTAAATACAAAATTTCAACTTTCTACGGCAAACCGTTTTTGAGTTATGCGAAATACGAACGTACGTACAGACGCCACGACGAAACTAGTCAAAATGGATTCAGGGATGGTCAAAATGGATATTTCCGTCGAAATCTGAAAACCGAAAATTTTCGCGATTACAATACTTCCTTTACTTCGTACAAGGAAGTAAAAACAACCGACATGAATATATAATCAGCTAACATCAGCCTAATGTCCAAACATTGTCTGAGGCTGATGTCATGTCTGCTTAGTTTTTACTCACCTTTAGAACATTTAAGTGTACTTTACGCTAGATCCTTTCAATATTTTAGATGTGGACAGAGCTTTAAGAGTATAAAAATTGGGTTGTGTTTAATAGTTAGGTACAAGCACCCTGCCTGCTTGATGAATAGATTGTAACCCTTCTGATGATCTAAGATATTTTGATATTCATCCCAATTGTGTTACTGGTTTACTGAATTTCATTTTATCAATCTTCCGTATTAATTGTTTCTTAAGTAATTGCCAGAAAAATTACACTAAGCTCTCAGAAAAACATTATACCAGTCAATGATTATGGCTGTTTATAAAGCGACCTATACACATGGGAACATCGGTTCGCCAACAGCCAAAGATTATGACTGTTTATAAACCGGCCTACACACATGGGAACATGGATTCGCCAACAACACTTCGGGAAACATGGGTTCGCCAACAACACTTCGGGGAACATCGGTTCGCCAACAACACTTCAGGGAACATGGCTTCGCCAAAAACACTTCGGGGAACATCGGTATGCCAACAACACTTCAGCGAACCAAGTTCCCATGTGTATAGAGCTGACGAATAACAGTTCGTAAGTTTTTGCTGTTTACCTGTATATTGTGTAGAGGGCCATGAACCGAACTTTGGTTCGCCGAATCTTGTTTGCAAACCGATGTTCCTATGTGTGTAGGCCGTTTTAGTCCTTACTAGCAAGCTAATAATATAAGGGAGCACTAGACTTCAGAATAAATTGATGAAAAAACACTGATATGACTATTAAATTAAAATTATAGCAACATAAATAAATTTGGTATTGTTTGTCTTAAAAATGTAAGTTAGGAATCCACTTAATTTTCCAAAACATACTGCTTATATGAAGTATTAGTAAAATGAAGGTCAGAAGCAAGTAAACTAAATAATAAATATTGGTTAATAATTAAGGTGATAAAATACTAAATTACCATTATAGTTGGCTTTGGCCTGGTTTGCCAATTCCAAGAGTTTAGCACTGACAGGTTGGTTAGCCTCTTCGAGTACAGCTATCAGATCTTTAGCTTGGCGCTGATTTGTAGGAGTGAAGAATGTATAGGCTGTGCCAGACTGTGAACAGCGCCCTGTTCTTCCTATTCTATGAATGTAATCTTCAGAAGTGTTTGGATAATCATAATTAACAACAAATTTGACATCTTCAACATCTGAAAACAATTTAATGACAATGACAATTATTCGAAAAACAACTTTATTAAACTAGATGTTAAATTATATTAGATTAAATCTAAAGAGATAACTTACCTAAACCTCGGGCAGCAACATCTGTTGCAACAAGAATAGGAGACTTTCCGTTTCTGAACTCTGAAAAAAAAAGTAATAGGTTGTTATAAATTTAATAATACCAACAGAGACCTTTTTATTTAAGATTAACTAGTGTAAATGACAAAATTAACACCACGCATATTCGCATTAAGGCTACTTACAGCTTCGTACATTGAGATCAAATCTTAATATTCATTGTATAAGTTTTATTTATTTTTATTAGATGCATAACTAATATTGTTAATAATTAATAAGTAATTTTTATATTTATACTTAGTTCAATAATCGCAAACAATAAAGGGTTCTTTTAAATTTTTTTAGTATAAGGCTGATGTTACAAGTTCCCACTAAACTTAAAGAGGTTTATTAATGAGTTTCATTCCTGTATGTTTTTACTTGTTTATAGTACTCTTTTTCAATAGAATCAATCAGTAACCTGTAAAAGCATCCCTGGAGAACATAACTAGTGCTTAATTAAATTCACTAAACGTTTCAAAGAAAACCTCAAAATCCTTAATTATTTATGTATAAATAAATTACTAATTAACTGAAGGTTTTTATTAGTGTTAAAATATGAAAGAAAATTTTATTTAATATTTTAACATCAATAAAGAAATAAAGACTATTAATATACAGACTATTATTGAGGTTTTGCTGTACAAATGAATCTGAGCGATCTATAATTAATTTCATTTAATTAATAAATAAAAATTATGTTACCTGAAAGAACATAATCCCGTTCTTGCTGTGATTTATCTCCATGGATTCCAATTGCCTGCCAACTATAAAAAATAAAAAAAGATATATAATCTCAATTAACCAGAATTAATGAATCTGAAATTTTGAAAAAGAAAAATGGATGTAATATTTAAAAAACGAAACAAAAGCAATTACGACAAATTCTATGAAGCATATCCAAATTAACTCAATACTTACTTTTCAGATCTGATAGCTTTAGTGATGTCGTCGACTTTTTTCTTAGTTTCGACAAATATAATTGCTTTGAAACCAGGTTGGTGACCTAACTCTCTTAACAGCGATGATAGCCTTGTTTCTTTTTCAGTCTCCTCCATAATTTCAACTACTTGATGTATATTGTGATTGGCAGCAAGTTCTAAAGATCCAACATTAACCTAAGAAAATTACAAGAAAATTATTACTTTGCTATTCTCAACAGTATAACATAACAATCATAGAAAAGCTGTACTAAGTTTTTGAAGTAGAAACTAACTCAAAAACAAGAAAGTTTAAAGCTTAGTAAGATTAATAAAATTAACTAGGTCAATTGAAAGTTTATTACCTGAATATAATCATTAAGAAAATCTTCGGCAAGAGCTTGCACTTCTTTTGGCCAGGTTGCAGACCACATGAGAACTTGACGATCAGGCTGAAATTTGATATAATATAATATCTCATTTTTATAAAATACTAATTTAAAAAAAAAAAAAAATCATTTATACCCTGATCTGTTCGATAATTTTTCGTATCTGAGGTTCGAAGCCCATATCCAACATTCTATCAGCTTCATCCAAAACAAGGTAAGTGCATCTGTAATGGAAAAGAAGAGCAAAAATAAGCCACTTCTGAAATGAACTAAAAGTGGGCATGCATTTCTACCTGGGGATGGTCTCAAGTGGAGGAAGTCTTATTCAAGTTAATTATTTCAATTAGGCTCCTTATTTAGAAAATTACTAATGTGGACATGATAAATAATTTTTAAAAAATTTTGGATGAGGAATTCTTATTTATATAGGTAGTTTATATTATTTTTTAGATTACTTATAAAATTGTTTTTACTGCAAATGATTCAAAATACCAGGAATAACGAAGAGACACAAACACTAGAAAGAAAGAGAGCGAGTACTAGAACGTTAAAACTAAGGATAACCAAGAAAAAAAATTTTAAACAAGTTTTTATAGCTACATAAGTTCTCATTCAGATAAAAATATTTCTTTTTTAAACTTCAAGAAAAAAAATATAGTGTAAGATTTATTTTATCTTCAACACCTTATTATACCATCCCATTAAATTTTGTTGCTCAACATTTTTTATTTAGATATTTTTTTATAAATTATTCTGAATCATTCGGTGAGTACAAAGACACGGTACATTATTCAGGCTCATACCTTTTTTGGCAGCTACTTTATATTTGCTTTGCAGCTGGAAACAAGTTTTGGAGCAATGTCTCTAACTCTGCTAATTTAGCAGATATCAAAACTGAAATTATGATAATGATGTGTTCTACATTTTTTGTCCTCACTACACCACACCTAAGTAGTGAGGAAAGTGGTTTAAAATAATTCATGAAAATGAATATGTACACACATGTATTTATTTAATGTGCAAACAGGTTCGATTTATATATTTAATTTATAAAAAATTAAATCACAACAAACTCTTCTTACGCAGTTAGTTGCATTTTCCAAGTTCAACTTAATTTTTATTTCTTTATTTTTATGCTGTTTTAGATTTTAGTCAGGTTCAAATTTAAAAACTTTTTTCTCACAAGCGGACACTTCTAGGAATCGGATAAATTATCATTCACCAATGATGTCCATTTAAGAGAAGTTCTATTGTTTATAAATTAACAGGATTCAGTGAACGTTATTATCATTGAAAATATATTTACTGTATTTGCTCTTCTAATAAAGTTCTGGCCCCTGGGTCATAAATTTAATTTTCAGAAAAGAAATTGATACTTTTAAACGAAAAAATATAAATATGAAAAAAAAGGGGGGAAGGGGAGTAAAAAAAATAATACTTGTTTTTTTTAATATTTTATTTTAATTGATGAAATTATATTTTTAATGTAATAACTGTATTTCTTATTATTATTTTATTTGTCTTCAATTTAAAATCTCGTATATTATTACTTATAGTTCAAAAACCTTATTATTAGTTAACTACTTTACTTTTAACTAAATTATATCTATCAGCACATCATATTGTCCCTATTCAGGCAAAACTCAACAAACCTGAAATTTTTATTTTTGCAGAAAACGCTTTTTTTTAACATTTATTTTTTGGAATTGAGACTATACAATAGAGAATTATTGTTAAATATTCAAGTAATACTGGATGTACTGGACAAAATTTTATACCAATAAAGATAGCCTTTATGAAAAAATAAAATTCAATGAGTTAGCTAGCCTGAACAGGGACGATATATGTTAATATATTTTTTTAAACTATACAAACTGGTTTATATTTCTTTTTTATTTGATGAAATTATATCATTAATGTAGTAACTTATTACCATTTTTTTTTTTTTTTAATCTTAATTTTGTACATCTTATTCATTACTTATAGTTTAAATATTTCATTAATTTAAATTTAAATTATATTTATCAGAACATTCATATTTTATAGCTATATTTGTCTAAAAAGCCTGCATCCACTGCAACCCATGAAGGGTCTTGGGTTTAGTACTAGAGGTAAGGTGGTAACCGTAGTGCCTTACCACTGAGCTCCCTATCTATAATTTTGGCAAATAGACTAACATATTATCTATTCTTCATAAATATTCTTAGAGGAAAATAGTTCTAGAATAATGACAGTTTTCTATTTTTCAATACCTTCTTAAGTTGGTGGTTCCCTTTTCAAGGAAATCAATTAATCTTCCTGGAGTGGCAATAACTATCTCCACACCCCTTTCAAGGTCTCTAGCTTGAGGTCCCTTTGGAGCACCGCCAAAGATACAAGTGTTTCTAATCATGGATGAAGAACCAAATTCTTGTGCGACGCTCTGGATCTGCTGAGCAAGCTCACGTGTAGGAGCCAGAATAAGTGCTATTGGGCCATCGCCTCTGATCAGGCGATCTTGATGGTTGATGTGCACTGCAGCTGGCAAAATATACTTTAAAAAAAAAAGAAAAAAAAATTGCCTTTAATTGTTACAACTTTAAAATCAAATATAAAAGCACAATATGTTTGTGCAAATGTTCAATAAATAAAATTTTGATAAATCTTAAACTGACTTTTTAGTAAAAGATAAAAATAATTTACAACATTAAAAATTATTCGTGATATCTCTTTCCTTAAATGAAAAACAAGAGCAACATTGGAGATCATGAAGATCTTTGGCCACATGATGAATTCTGTGAATGTATATACATAGCGTATGAAGTAGCGTGTATATACATAGCGTATAAGTAGGAGGGAAAGTACAGAATCGAAGGTTTGGAGAAACTATGATATCTCTATCGATAATTCTCCTAAGCGGCCCTTGGAACACGATTTAGTGTACGATTTTCACTAAATCTTGCTTAAGAGCCTCTTCCATTGGAGAATTAGCAACAGAGACATTTTCCAAGCATTCCATTGCATACTTTAACCTCCCCCCCCTCCCTGCTCTTATACCCTATATAGACACATACACACATAGAGTAACCCTAAATACTGTAACTTCAAGTCAAACTCACTAAGCAAATGTTAAGATACTTGACAAGAAGACAGAACTATAAATTCATTAAACACAACAGGAAAAAATGTCCAAGAAAATACTTACAGCAAGTGTTTTTCCAGAACCAGTTTGGGCAATGCCAACTAAATCTCTCCCAGACAAAGCTATCGGCCAGCCTTGGGCTTGTATAGCAGTCGGTCTTGCAAATCCCTGACGAATTATTTCTGTCATTAGATAATCAGGAAAATTGCCTTCTTCAAAGAACTGAGAAGGTGCTGGCACTCTATTTCCTTTAATAGTTATTTCTCTTGACAGACGGAAAAGGACAACTTCCTCTTCGCTCCTACTTAAGAAAAAAGAACAATGAAAACAAAAATTTAAATTATGGCACAATAATACCTCACGTTCCTTCACGATATATCAGCCCTAGTTATAACTGAAAATAAAGTAACTCTCAAAATCCATGGGAACCTAGAATTGGGAAATCTAGCCAGCACTGGCAGAATTTTGAATTTAATGTAATTAACACATTGCCTGCCAAGAGATAAAACTTGTGATTGACAGCTCGTTGATATCCACAAGCTCACACACTGTAAGAAAATAAGAATTCTAACTGTTAACTTACTTTATCATAACATTTATGATCTAAGACATTGAAAGTCGAACATTGAAAGTGGTTTTCAATACCACTCAACGTTTAAAGATAAAAATTGATGGCATATATATAATCAACACTAGACCACGACTGATTAAGTGCAAAATACAATGTTTGTGGCAGGGTGTTATAAAGCAAACCTAACCAACCAAAAGATAAATTGATTTTTTATGAAAAGAATTAAAATTTCGACCATGATTATTACTGGGTGACTGGGTACTGGATTATATACAATAAATTGAAGAAAAAACAGAAGTTATAGTCCATGGGAAATGTCCATTTTATTTTGCAAAAGGTTGGATAAAAGATTATTTTTTTCTGGCATATGTGTGTGTATATGTATATGTATACTATGTATATGTATATAATATATGTATGTATACTCAGGAAAATCGAGTTTTTTCAACAAAATGTCTTTCAGGAGAACTTTCAGTGGCCTAAAAACATCAAAATGTTTTTTATTTTATCCAATAGCATGAAAACTATGCATTTTTTTTTATGAAGTTCAACCTATACTAAATTAAACAAGAGTAAACTTAGTTTAATTTTTTTTCCCATCAGAGGCATTGTTTCAGAGCATCGTCTCTTAGTCTAATGGTGCCCAGTCAAATGGGAACTTCCTAGATCCAAGAAACGATCTAAAAAGTTTCGGAGAAGCTGTGAAAATTCGCTCATTTTGACCAATTGAAGATTTTGTTGTTTGACCAGTTGAACATTTGGTTGTTTTATCGCTCTATTTTTAAGAGAATGCAAGTTGAAATAATGAGATAAAATGTCAAAATTAATTTTTTTTTGCAAGAGATCTCGGTGGAAAGTTTTAAAGAAGTTCTGAAATTTGCTTATTTAGCTTTTTTGGGGTGCTGACTACGAATTTCAACTTTGTTGCTTCATATTCATATTTTTTCAGGAATTATTGTTTAAAAAAATGCAAAAAGCTCAAAAAATTAATTTCAAAGCAAGGTAACCACCTTTTCATATACATTTCCCCTGGACTGATATGATTAAAACAGTTTCCTTTCAAATATATATGGCAGTCAACATGTTAAATATAAATTCTTATTTTTAAACCTAAGAGATTTAAAAGTTACTAATTTAAAGTAATTTACTGATATTTTAAATTGCTTATTAAGTTAATTGCATGAGACAGGCAGCTGTAACATTGGTAGTAAATTTAGTCATTTAATCTTTTTTTTTTTTGCGTAACTATCAAATATATTAGTTGCTTTTGATATTTAACCCAACTGATAACAAATATTAACTCTTTTTCTACTATAAATATTAACTAGATTTCTTGACATCGCCGCATGCCTGTTTCACTGATAACAGATTATATGAATAGATAATTAAAATAATGGAAAATTAATAACTAATAACAACAAAATTAAGTCATTTTCAAAAACTTTTAACTTCCTTTCTTTAAAAAATATTTCTAAAATCAGTTAAATTGCAAGATTTATTAGTAAATCAAGAGCAAATAAGATTTATAAAGAAAATTAATTGAAAATTTTCAGGTAAAGATTTTTATATTACTTCAGGGTAATGGGCATGGTAGGTTATGGAAAGAGAGTTAAACAGAAAAGATTGAGCTTAGCTGTACCTACCCGGATGATAACTACAGAATAATCCCTTTAATACATAAAATAATACCAAATATTAAAAATTCGCTTTCTTGCAATTAATCATATATGACTTAAACATATATGATTGAACATGATAATAAAATGTTCAAATGCCGATGTCAAGTAACAAAATAAAAATAAATAAAATTAAATTAAAGGTACCTCTCTGCATTAGCTTTGTGAGGAACATAAAAATTCTTTTGAAATGGCATCAAAGCAGTTATATCCCATTGTGGTTTCTTAAGGTTATCTCCAGGCTGTGTTTTACCCTTATTGTTAGTAGGACTGCCTAAAGGTGATCCTTCATTGCTGGATTTCTGTTGCTGTTGTTGTTGCTGCGGTTTCTTTTTGCCGTTCAAGTGAGCACCATTTTGGTTATAACTCGGCTTTCCACCCTTGTTGAAGCCCGGATTATAGCTTCCATATATATTACTATTGGGCCCACCTTGATTGGGATTCCAAAATCTTTTGTTACCTCCAAATCCCTGCTGTTCATTTCCATGCCTATACCTGCAAAAAGAAATAAGAAAATTTTACACATTCTTTAATAGTTAATAACACAAATCAGTTGTTCATTACTTAAGTTAAACCCACTCATAAACCAAGCTAAATCCATTCATAAACCAAGTTAAACCCACTCATAAACCATAGCTATTTGGAATTCCTGTCAAGACTATTCTAACCCCTACTCTCTAGATGACTAGAAAATTTATAAGCAAGCAGAAAATATTTTAAATACAGCTGCAAACTAAAAATTGATAATACACAGGTCAGGGAGAAAGGAAATTACACAGATAATGAATATACTTACTTAAATTAAATTAGGAAAAAAGTATTATAACATAAATAAGTAAGGTTCATACTGAAAAAGTAACAAAAAAAAATTGAATGACTATAGTTTTCATTATAACTTTGTAAGATTGGCAGAGAAAATATACAAATTTAAAGTACTTCCACTTCGCTTCTGATTTATTGAAAGCATTTTGCAGAAATTTGATAGGTCAATGATTCAGGAAGCATCTTGCCTCGTTATTGCTCTACAAACCAATTTTCAAGTCTGAAGAACTTATTTTCATAAAACTAAAATTCTAGCTAATTATAACAAAAATAAAGTCAAATGAAAGAAAGTGATAATTCAGTTTCACTAGTGATAATTAAGTTTCACTAGTGAAAATACCATCTAACAAGGAGAGGATCCCACATGTGTCTCCTAGATTTTGATGAAACTTTTTTAGGTGAATCTAAGCCTTGAAGTATTGGACTAAGTAAAATATTAGGGGCCAAAGCAACTCAAGAGCCCTAGAAAAAAATCGGAAAGTTTGCATAGTGAAATAATGAAAAAAATAAGACATCAAAATAATCAAGTATTATGCTTGGTAAAAATATAAAAAAATCCTCAAAATAGTGATTTTTTTTAAACATTAGTTTTCACAAAAACCGAGATCAGATTTGGATTTCCCACCTAAAAAAACAGTTTATTTTAAATTATGAAAATCGAAAAACAAAATTTTTTGGCTTATAAACAGCTAACTAAAGGGGACTGACCCCCTTTGAGATTTTCTCAAAATAGTTTGACATATTTTTCCTGATTCACATTTACAGTGCAGGAGTTTGAAATTTTGAACAAATTGACATAATGTAAGGTATATAAAAAAAAATTGGACATTAACTAGGATCAGTAAAAATACATTTTTGGAAGCAAAAATCACAACCTTCGTATTTCATTTTTGAAATTTTTTTTTCACTATGAAAGTTGATCCGAAAATAAATTGTATACACTTGTTTTATTCATTACAGTTTACTTTTTTAAATGAGTGTTTAACCTTTGAAATCAGTCGGTTTATTTAGAAGTTATTGCTAAAAATGCGAATGGCCATAAAATCCTATTCACTCTTGGCCGGTGTTAAAAAACATACTGTTAAAAATAAAGGAACATTCAGCTTTAATTAGAAATAATGCGAACTAATCTTTAAATTTCATTATTGTTTCGTAAAAAAAAAATAAAACATGAACTATTCTGCTATTTACATCAAATAATTTTTAAATATAGCATGCTAAATATAAAATTGTTAAGAGATGTAAAGAGAGGGAAGAAAAGAATAACTATTAACTTACCCGGACTGATAACTTTACTTATCGAATGTTCTTAAGGATTTTTTTTTTAAATTTATTAATAATGATATATTTCAAATAGCATGTTATTTGTTGGAAATAGCTGAATGGTTAAAGTCATATTTAGTTTTTACAAAATAATAAAGAAATTCAAAGATTTGTTCACATTATTTCTAGTTAAAACGGAATGTTCCTTTATTTATAACAGCTTGATGGTTTTAATATTTTTATCAAGTATAATACTTGAATATTTTGAAATCTCATTTTTATTTATTATTATTTAACTTGCCAATAAGGACACATTTTGGTACTAAACTCATTCTTATACCTTCATTGGAACCAGAGATATAAAATAAAATGTTCTGCACATACAAACTTCCAGATTTTTTGCAGGGCTCCTGGGACGCATTGGTCCCTAATATTTTAAGGCCTAGATTCACCTAAAAAAGTTTCAACAAAATCTAGGAGACACATATGGAGACCCTCTCCTTGTTAGTGACGGAGCTCTACTTCTCACTTCATTTTTTTAGCACATCAAGGTGGATATGATTTTAAAACAGTTTAAGCATTTATAACATTATATTTGTTAAGATTAAAAATTTGTTTAGATTTCTTAAAAGTAAAATTGTGATATATTGTATTAACTCAACTTGATAGAGGAACCCATAAAAAATATATACTTCATAACCTTGTAGAGAAGTGTAAAGTGTTAGTAAGTCCTGTCCCCCGTGACACTCGACGGCAAAGGTATGATTGCAACAGTCAACCTGAAGGACATGAATGGCACAGTAATGAATGGCAGCTTCCTCGTTCGCAATCCATACGTGTTCGAATTATCAACCATTATGGATACAACTCTACTGTGGTTTTTGACAGTTACGAAGATGTGAATTCCACGAAAAGATACAACATCGAAGAGCATTAAGTAAAAGATCAGTGGATATTGACTTTGATGCGAACATGATTGCGACTATTCAGCATGAAAACTTCCTTTCAAAGGAAAGGAACCAAGCAAAGGTATTATAATGTTAGCACATGTCCTGGGTGCAAAATCCATACAGTTTATCATAGGTTAAGGAGACGCTGACTGCAACAACATTGTCAGGTGTTGATTATTCGACTGTGGTGGTAATTGGCAATGTTATAGGCCAACGGATTCATCATTTACATCACTTTATTCATATTTTTATCAGTAACTCGCTACCTAGTAACTAGGGCGTTTTAGATAAAACTTTGGTATTTCAAATTTTAAAGAACGTTGAATTTTTAGTTTCATAATTAGTATTTTTTTTCAATTCAAAAAAGCTACTGAGATACAATGCCGTACAAAACTGAAAAAAGTTAGATATTCAGTGGTTACGCCCTAATACTATTTTTAGTGCACTTTAGCGTAAAATGCATAATACCAACCTTGCAGAGGATTAAATTTCCTACAAGTTTCTTAAAAAATATTTGTAATTACTCTTAACAGATGCCAAGAAATAATGAAATAAGAATTTTAGAGAATGTGGACTTTTTTCAGTTTTTCCTCAGTAAATCGCTTCGTGCATTTTAGGTTAATCTTTGACATAAGCCAATTTTAAAGAACGCTAAATTTCCTGCAAGTTTTGTATGTAATATTCTTTAAAATTCGGAACAGCTGCTGAGATACGAGGCCGTAAACAAAAGCAAAATGTTAAGAAAATGCAAAAAGCAGGAAATTCAGTGGTTTCTCCTTAATAACTATTTATTAGTGCAATTTATTGCAAAATGCATAATAACCAATCTTGTAGAGGATTAAATTTCAAATTCCCTAAAGGATTTTTTTTTTTTTTTTTTTTTTTTTTTTTTTTTTTTTTTTTTACATTTTACACTAAAAAATAGATAAGGCAGAACCGCAGAATATCAAACTTTTTTAGTTTTCTTGACTTTTTACAGATTTGTATGATCCCATATTTCAGCAGCTGTTCCCAATTTTAAAATATCTGATGTGGACAACACATGACTTCCTTGTACTCCTATTAAACTATAAATCGTTGGCTCAAAAAGTGATCCTCAATTTGGTTTCTAATTTCCGAAAATTGCAATATCTCAAAAACGAAACTCGGCGTCGTGACAGCCATCTATTGACACACACACACATATTCTTGTTTCTGGAGGTCTCACTCCGTTATTAAATGTCTTTTTTTTTCAGTAGGAAACTAGTTTCCAAGAGATTTCTTCGTGTTCCGTGACAACATTAAAACTGTCAATATCACTAGATAAAGTATTAGAAATCAACAGTTTCTAAATTTTAAGCGGAAGAACCCACTTAAACTTATATCTTATTCTCCTGCTGCAGACTTGTTCATCGCACAAATGGGGAGGAAAACCAGTATTATATGCCCAATATTAACACTTAAAATAAGTAATAAAAATGTTTAATTAGAGTATAAACAAAATCTCGTTTGTAACCTTTATTCCCAACCATATGATTTCTCCATTTAATTTTAATATAATTTTTGATGTAAGTTTGTTATGACCTTTAAGTAAAGTACTCTTTTCGGCTCACTAATTTTAAAGAAAATCTAGAAAATACATTCATATTGATATAAAAGTCCTATTTACTAAATTTTAAATATTTTACATTATATTTTAATATAATTTTTGATGAAAGTCTAATATGACCTTCAAATAAAGTACCTCTTCCGGTTTTCCAATTTAGACCAAAATCTAGTATGTTATTTAAATCAATATATAAAGTATAAATACTAAATTTGAGAAGTTTTGCCTAATATTTTAATATCATTTTTGATGGAAATCAATTTTTGATCAGTCCATCAAGAAATCAAAAATCAATATGGCCTTCAAGTAAAGTACCACTTCCGGTGATTAAGCAGAGACCAAAAAGAGAGGTTCACAACTAGATTTTACAACAATCCTAAATACAAAATTTCAACTTTCTACGGCTAACCGTTTTTGAGTTATGCGGAAAAAAAACGAACCTACGTACAGATGTCACGACGAAACTAGTCAAAACGGATTCTGGGATGGTCAAAATGGATATTTCCGTTGAAATCTGAAAACCGAAAATTTTCGCGATTACAATACTTCCTTTACTTCGTACAAGGAAGAAAAAACATTTAATACAAACTGGCAGGAAATTTAACGTTCTTTAAAATTGGTTATTGTTTTA
Source organism: Rhaphigaster nebulosa (assembly GCA_948150685.1). Taxonomy (NCBI): domain Eukaryota; kingdom Metazoa; phylum Arthropoda; class Insecta; order Hemiptera; family Pentatomidae; genus Rhaphigaster; species Rhaphigaster nebulosa. Next base: position 39,282,751 of record OX411309.1, read on the forward strand.
AAATTGGTTACTTTCTCTAAATTTTTTGTTTGAATGTTTCTTGGCATCTGTTGAGAGTAATTACAAATACTTTGTAAGAATCTTGTAAGTAATTTAATCCTCTACAAGATTCGTTAATAAGCATATTTCACTAAAAAATTGTTATTAAGGCAAAGCCACTGAATAATCTAACTTGTAGCGTTTTTTGCCTATTTGCAAATTTATACGGCCCCGTATCTCATTAGCTGTTTCGAATTTTAAAAAATACAAAAAATAAAACTCACAGGAAATTTTATGTTTTTTTAAATTTGGCAGTCAAAGTTTTACCTAAAATGCACTGGAAGAGAGTAACTGAGGGAAATCTGAAAATAGTGATCATAAGGACGAATTTGTTGACCTATAAAATTTGATTGCAACCATTATAGGGTGGAAGAAGTTCATATTTCCTGTCTCTCATGAGAGTACTTTCAGCCTAGACGATCAACAATGTTCTTGACATTTTGGTCTCAGCTCACCGACTATATGTTTATATCATACTAGAGAAGCAAAAATTGTTAAAAATTTATTTATGGTTATGATAAAAGTGTCACAATTATTTAACTTTATATTAAACCTTTCGTGTACCCCTGACGTCGTCCACACATCTCCAAATTGATTTAAATTTGTCACATAAATCTCCTCAGTGGATTTATGTGTGCACGTTGCAAATCCTGGACTAAACCACAGTTAGTCCTGACTTATAGAGAGCTTTTAAAAGTAATATTTAGCAAGGTTTTGAGTTTGAGCATTATGGTATTATTAAAATTAAGTTTATTGAAAATTATTAAGTTTCTTGAATAGTGTATATTATTGTGTAGTATATAGTATATTATTGTATATAGTGTATATTATTGACTAAATTAGAACATTTCTTATTTCATTATTCTTATTGTATGTATATATGTATGTTAGCAGTGCTTTTTATACCAATTTACTTCCGTCTCTATCTGTAAAATAAAAAATATGAATCTTTTATTTATTAAAAAAAACCTATATATATATATATATATATATATATATATATATATATATATATATATATATATATATATATAGTAATATTTATATGAAAATAAACTATTTATATCTACATATAAATAGTTGTTTTTTTAAATAAATAAAAGATTCATAATTTTTTTTTTCAGATAGAGAAGGAAGTAAATTGGTATAAAAAGCAAAACTAACATGAAAAATAGACTAAGAAAAGAAACATTTTAACTAAATATAAAACAAACTTACTGAAATACATGAAGTTAATTAAATTAAATTAGCTGCATAATTAAATCAGATCATATGTCAATCTACCTGGTGTTAAATGAAGTTTTTATTGAAATGCAATTAGTAAAACTGAATCAATTTCATAAAATATCATCGGATGGGATGAGAGGAAGGAAAGAAAAAAAATCACGATGGTGAAATTGGATTAGAACGATTTGCCATATATAATTATTGAAAAATAGAAAAATAAAATCTGAAAGGAAGTAAATAAATGCATTCATAAAAATAATACCAATAAACCATATTAACTTATCTCACAATAACCTAAATTATGAGCATTATCTGAATTAATAAATCCTGCAAAAAAATCTACCTTTCAGAATTAGCAATCAGCAAATTATTTAGTTCGGGTAATCTCAGTTGAGGGAGCCAAGATATCATCACTAAGGTAGATAATTATAAATAAAACTTAGAAACTTTATTAAAAATTACACTATCAGGTCAATGACATTTGGAAATTTGAAAGACAGAAAAAAAGAGGAAGAGATACAGAGGATCAATGCATAACAAAAATCCATAACAGAGTTAGAAAAAATATCTTAAAAGCAGTGGCAATAGAACTTAAATCAAGAAATGTTACTTCTTACAACACTCCTGCAGTCACAATGTTGTTTAGAATTTAATAAAAGTTAAAAATTAAAGCAAACTTAAAATTCTTTAATTTCCTTGTTCAATTTAATATAGATAAACATTGTATAAAACTAAACTAAGAAGCATGTTAATTCTAGAAATCTTAAATTACAAGCCAATATATAATTTATATTATAATGCAATAATTGAACAGAATAAAAAGTAAAAAAAAAGTTAAGTATATTAACTCAAGAATCTTAAAAAAGCTTTGTAATAATATTGGCTAAGAATATAAAGAGATCTTATGTAATAATGTTTCCTAACAAAATCTTACATAGAAACATATGTTATGGAATTAGCTACAGTTTCAGTTAACATGCATAACAGATTAAAACTAAAAATTAATTCAGTCTAATAATCACTTTAATATATAATTATAAATATATTATATATATTAATAAATAAATATATATATTAAGGTAAATAATATTTATCAAGCTGAAATTAGGCTATTACTCAGCAGATGTAACCTTGTCGGATAAAAGGCTTAAAAAGCTATAAAAATGAAAAGATTCAGCAGTGATCTATTGAAAACAAAATCTCAAATTAAATTTATAAGAAAGAATTGCACATAAAATGAGTGTATGAACTTAAAACAATAACATAACAAAAACTAAAGTATTAAATCTTGGTTTGTGTCTAAATAAGCACTAACTAAAATTTATTATTAACTATATAATCAATAATAACTTTTATTATTCATTGGACATACTTCCAGATGTTAAACTAGACATTTTATGACCAAATAAGAAATCTATACAGGATAATATAATTTTTTTTTTTTAACTAACTTGTTAACCGAATTTATTATCCATTGGCAGTCAATTGCGCTAGGTCAATAATGTATTAAAAAAAACTCTTATGTTCTAAAATAATTCAATGTGCAATGTATAGATTTCTCAAAATGGCTGGATCTGGGTCACCTCCCTTCCAGCCGCTTAGCTTAAGTAACTAGTTCCAAAAAAGATAATTAAATGTTAACTTACAGGTTTTGGCTGCCACTGTATACAGTACCGTACATATTTAACTACTTATGTCCTTCAGAAAAGAAGGAATGATAATATAATGGGTGTTCGACTTAAATCCGTCCTTGGTATAGTGATTTCCTGAAAATTACAGACGTATCAAAGCATCTATTTTGAATAAAGTCCATAAAACATCAATACAATATAAACAGAAATCTAAAAACACAAGAGTGGTAAATAACTAAGAAACCAACCTTCCAGATCGGTGAACAAAGAGAAAATGGCAGTAGGACAGCTTCTTGATTGGACGGGTGGTCTACCGCATACGTGGCGTAATACAACGCATGCGCACTTACTGTCTGATAATTTAGTTCTGTATTGAATTGCAAAAATTTCAATTGAAGAGCATCAAATGAGCTCGACAAAAAATTAAATAATAATAAATGTCCAGAAAATTGATCGTTCAAGTTTTCTCAAAAGGTTCCAGCATAAGATTTAAAAGCCAACACTATTTTCTGTTTTATTGATCTAAACCAAATGCCTTTATAATCAATCAAATTCTCCTTAAAATTGATTTTTCTTCTAATATCAATTAAAACAGAATCAATTTCGAACCAAATATTTTATCAAAAAAACCACAGGAATTGAGGATAATCATTATCTTGTACGGAATTCTTCAAATCATTGAATAATCATTGGAATCAGCTATTTCTTTTGGGCACACCAGTGGTTACTATATCATTCAACTTTTTCATGTGAATATTGTGAACACAGTTGTTATTGATTAAAAAATATTAAGTAAATGCAATCAATTATTATTAATTAATTATTTTTATAATTTCATGTTTATAAACAAATATATTGTCTAAAGTTGCACATATTTTTTTATTGAAAACTAATTATCTCTAGATAAAAGTACAGTGTTCCTTGAATTATCTAAATTAGCGGCAAGGAACCATAATTCGCCGTAAAAACAATTGATGAGCTTTCAAAAGTGGAATATTTCCATTTCCACTTTTGTTTGCAACGTTACAGTAAAAACTAATTTGTCCACTATTCTAATTTCTGCTTTCCATTCACTTTTCTATAGAGAAAAAATACATTTGACATAAGTGGAGCTAGCATTAAGCTTTGGAATACGAACAAGAACTCATCGAAATCTGTTTTGGTCAAAAGTGTAGATGTCCACTTCTGATACAAAACTCCTCAATTCAAAATTAACGGTTTGTTTTTAGAAAGGATAAATCGCTTTGTATAAGACAAAAAAAAAGAAAGATTGATTTAAAATCTTTGGTAGTCCCCCTAATTTATTCACCCTATGAGGCAATGTTTTAATTTTAAGCTTTATATTGCACAGTATTTATGAACATATGACTTTTAATTCTGAGGATCAGGATCAGATTTAAATTTTCACTCATCTAGGTCCTGGAGTTTTTGCCGCCCTCTCTTCATTCTTCGAGAAAGTAATCTTTATGATGACAATTCTTCGAATAGACTAAGCTCTATACATATGTTGGTAAAAATTACAAGATGAAACTTCATTAGTGCCAATAAAGTTGAACAGAAAAACCTTGGCATTAAGGTTATTGTGGCGTGGCAAAAAACAACTGGATCACCAAGGTTTTGCCGAAGTTTGAAGTTTATATTTACGAAAGAAACTCCGAAGATTATCCGAAACGAAACGAAAATTGTCACATTGTTTTAGCAGAATTAATTTATTTAAAACCATCTCAAGTTATTATCAATGACCGTGGTTGATAGGAAAGTATGCAACATTCTTAATCATACTGCTTCCACACATATATAGTGGCGTATGATTTTAGAGGATCCTTGCAGCCAAGTTTTGAGGCCCCAGCTTCTTACTAAAATTTTGAAGATGTAGCTGTGTGTTATACATAATAATACAATGTTAGTTATTAATTGTTTTACTATATATAATATAATTAGATGTTGTATTTTATTGTTATAAAGGCCAATTCTGAGACCCTGTTGGGCCGAGGTTCGTGACGTTTGCCACCATGCCATCTGCTATTTATGCCTCTGCACAAAGATGTTATATTTGCGGGATCCCATCTAAAAAGTTTAATCCAACAGATTTACGTTCGTAAGAAATGAAATAAAACTGCAGTATAGGTTTGGTACCTGATGCTTCATGTATGGATGTGAACGTTCGAATGTCTGTTACTTGATCGTCTTGATTTGAAAAAACGCTGCAAATTATTACACAATGGTTTATTATTTCCACTTATTTATTCCATTTGTTTATTATTCCACAAAAATATCTATTCTGTCAAAGTAAAAAATATGAAGCAGTAGATACCAAAGGAAAAGAAATTTGAAGCTTGTCACAAGATGTTCGCCGTGAGAGTGCCGAACTGTGTTAATTAAAAAAACTGCGTCAATGCAAGTAGGCTGTGATGTAAAATGATAGAGGGGAAATATTTGATGTGCACTTCACTAGGAAAAAATAAAAACGAAGTTCATTAAGCTATATCTCAGCTAATAATGGTCCGATTTAGGTTATTTCTAGTTCGTATTATAGGGATTTTCGTTAGCTTTCGTTTAAATACAATAAAAGCACAAAAAATTTTGCGGACGGATTTTAAGCCATTTTGCCTGGCCTCTCCTCTCTCGCTCCTGTGTTCTGAGCTACCTGCCGATAAGCACTGCATAGTCTGCAACAGGGCTCCAGTTCTCCAGCCTGGACATCATTAGAGCGACTAAGTTTTCCGGAACTGACTGTTGTCCAAGATTTCTATCTAACTCTTCCTTTTCTTCAGCAAAGCATGGGGAACAGAAGAACGCATGCTCCACTGTTTCATCCACTCTGGCGCAAGTGGGGCACGATGATTGGTCCTCCAGCTTGAAGTGGGCTAAGTAGGCCCTGAACCAACCATGCCCAGTAAGCATCTGGGTTAGATAATAATCAAGCTCTCCGTGTTTCCGTGATATCCACGCTGCAATGTCAGGAATCAGGCGATGGGTCCACCTTCCTGAGGATGAGGCATTCCAGCGTCTCTGCCATCTTTCAAGAGTGTTATTTCTCTCTTGTTCCGCTACCATCGCCCATTGAGCATCCAAATCTTCTCGTTTTCGTCGGAATATCCGGTTCCGTTCCTCTACCAGAAGGTCAATCGGAGGCATATTGGAGATAACACACACTGCGTCATAGGATACAGTGCGAAACGCTGGAGCGGCTCGCAGAGCGCTCCTTCGATAAATACTGATAGCCTTGCGGGCATATGAATTCACTAGAATAGCTTCCTTCCAGATCGGCGCTGTATACAAAACTGTAGAACTGGCCACAGTAGCCAGAAACCTTCTCCTACTTTCTTTAGGTCCCCCGATATTTGGCATAAACTGAGCCAGTGCGTTAATCACTCGGGCTGCTTTACTGCTAACTATGTGCAGATGTTCATCAAAACGAAGTCTGGCGTCGATCTGCACCCCGAGATATCTAATTGATGGCTTGGAGTGGATTTCATAATCCCCAACGGTTAGAGTGATAGTCTCCCTTACTTTCCTGCTGGTGATAAGAACTGCCTCGGTCTTATGATCAGCAAGCTGGAGGCCATCCGATGAAAGCCACTGGCGAATGGCAGCGACGGTCTTATAAGTGATTTCCTCCAGGAGCTTTCTTCGGACCATGATTGCCAGATCATCGGCTAAGCCGAACGTAGTCGTTTCTTCTGGCATAGGGAGCCTGAGCACCGCGTCATACATCACATTCCAGAGCAAGGGCCCTAAAACGGAACCCTGGGGTACACCACCCGTAATCTTGTAGGTTTTCAACCCAGCTTCGGTATCATACCTCAAGATTCTATCCGTGAAGTAACTCTCAATAATCCTCACGAGGTATTGTGGGACTTCCATCTTTTGCAGTCCTTCCATGATGCAATCCCACCGAGCTGAATTAAAAGCATTCCGTACGTCCAATGTTATAATGGCGCAGTACTTCTTGCCACCCCTTTTCCATCTCTTTCCTGCGATTGCCTCTCTGGCAGCAGTAATCACCAAATCGACCGCATCGATTGTTGATCTGCCCTTTCGAAAACCATACTGGTTATCAGCCAATCTTCGGGTTCCTTCACTGAATTCAATCATTCGACCACGGACGGTCCTCTCTAGTATCTTCCCTGTAGTATCCAGGAGACAAATTGGTCGATAAGATGCAGGGTCATCCGGAGACCTTTTGGCAGGAGTACAAGACGTTGCTTCTTCCCCTGGATATGAAAGATCCCTTCACGGAGACAAGAATTGTATATATCCAGGAAGAGTTCTGGCCTTGACTTAATAGCCACTTTCAAGGCAACATTTGGAACATTATCCGGTCCCGGAGCTTTATAGTCCTTTATTCTTTTGCAGGCAAAGTCCAATTCTTCAAAAACGAAAAGTCGTACGATATTCAAATTACGTATTTAAGGTAGCTATATGGCTGTGATATTACAGCAACTTTTTCGTCAAAATGGACTAATAGGAAGTGCCACTTTATATAATCGATTTTACACTTTTTTACAATTTTCTCGAATATGGCTACAACGATTTTGATGAAACTTGCCTAAATTATTCTTCATAAAAGCCTTTAACTTTTCATTTATGTAATAAATCACCGAGGGGAAAAAGTTATGATGAAAAGAATATTTTATTTGCGCATAGCATAAAAAGTATGCATTTTACGGTAAATTATGTGCAGAATTGCATGAAAGGTAATTAAATTATCTAAAAAACAATAAAAGAATCATCAAAATCAGACCAGTATTAGCAAAGATACAGCGCATCGGACTTACCGGAAATAGCTAATACATCATGGGTTTTACACTTTTTTACAATTTTCTCGAAAACGGCTCTAACGATTTTGATGAAACTTGCCTAAATTATTCTTCATAAAGGCCTTTAATTTTTCATTTATGTAGTAAACCACCGAGAAATTACAGGGAAAAAATTATGATAAAAAGAATATTTTATTTACCCATAGCTTAAAAAATATGCATTTCACGTTAAATTATGTGTAGAATTGTATAAAAGATAATTAAATCATTTAAAGAACAATAAAAGAATCGTCCAAATCGGACCAATATTACCAAAGATACAGTGTATTTTATGAGGAGCACAAGACCCTAGATCAGGGGTCGGCAACCTGCGGTTCTTTTAGAAAATGTTGTGACTAACTGAATAGTAAATATTTCAGTAAAAAACCATTCCAAATTTTAGATACGATTTTTTTTTATGCATTTGATCCCTCTACACATAATATTCAAAGTGCCACAGACTAAGATAAAATAGGCACTATATTTCTCCATGTTTTTACTTCCTTGTACGAAGTAAAGGAAGTATTGTATTCGCGAAAATTTTCGGTTTTCAGATTTCAACGGAAATATCTATTTTGACCATCCCTGAATCCATTTTGACTAGTTTTGCCGTGGCGTCTGTACGTAGGTTCGTTCGTATTTCGCATAACTCAAAAACGGTTAGCCGTAGAAAATTGAAATTTTGTATTTAGGACTGTTGTAAAATCTAGTTGTGAACCTCCCTTTTTGGTCACTGCTTAATCACCGGAAGTGTTACTTTACTTGAAGGTCATAATTGATTTCCATCAAAAATTATATTAAAATACTTTTCAAAACTTCTCAAATTTGGTATTTATAGCTTATATATTGATTTAAATAACATTCTAGATTTTGGTCTAAATTGGAAAACCGGAAGCGGTACTTTACTTGAAAGTCATAATAAGCTTATGCGATCTAAATTATGCGATCTTCGGAAACTAGTAACCAAATTCAGGATCACTTTTTGAGCCACCGATTTATAATTTAATAGGCGTACAAGAAAGTCATGTGTTGTCTACATCAGATTTTATTTAACATTTAATTTTAATAGTATGATTGCTTTAATTTTTATTAAATCACCTACCGTATGTTTATTAAAACAAATAACATTTGAGGTAAGAAAACCTTTCAGGACACAATTCCATAAGTATTTTCCAGATTTAATTCGGAACTTTAATAACTTAATACAATACTACTATAACCTTTATTATATCACTATAAAACTCTAAAGAGAACTTTATTAATATAGAACTTGTATATTAAAGTTCAAAAACAACAAAGTTCTTACAAAAATTTTATTATAAAAGTTCTTACGATTAAATTCTCAGAACTTCTTCACTGCTTGATCACCAGAAGTGGTACTTTACTTGAAGGTCATAATTGATTTTTATCAAAAATTATATTAAATTAGTATGCAAAACTTCTCAAATTTAGTATTTATAACTTATATATTGATTTAAATAACATACTAGATTTTAGTCTAAATTGGAAAACCGGAAGTGGTACTTTACTTGAAGGTCATATTAGACTTTCATCATAAATTATATTACAATATTATGTAAAACACCTCAAATTTGGTAAGTAGGACTTTTGTATCGATATGAATGTTTTTACTATATTTTAGTTAGAATTGATGAGCCGAAAATGGTACTTTACTTGAAGGTCATAATAAGCTTACATCAAAAATTATATTTAAATCAGTATCACTACTATATATTATTACGGTAGTATAGATCCCTTTTCCGGCTCTCAGGAGCCATGGATTTTGACGAGTGAGGTATCAAAAGAAATAGAATTTCACGGAGATGTGACGAATTCTAATTTTGTTTCTTAAAATCTTACAAGGGCTTAAATAAAAGTGATGAAAAAACTGGAAGGTTTCAAAACTTTGACGACTGAGAGTCGGCGGATCGAGACGGGATAAGTTGGGTTTTAAAGATTTTGACGCGGGCATCAAGATCATATACGCTCCTACGGAGCATACTGGTCCAGTGTTTTAAAGCTTAAAAACCTACCGTTTTCGAGATAACGCACGATATAGGTCCGCACGGGTCCTATGCCATCTTGTGTTCGTACCGTTGTCATGGCAATTTTATATCAATTTGAGTCTGTTTACAAAAACTTTTTATGAGTTTAATATATTGTTTCCCATGTCCAACCCTAAAGGGCACTGATATGTATGAATACTACACATAGAAAATGGTATAACTGAATTTAATTGCCTACAGTCTAAATTGAAGAGATATTGTCCAGTGGGGTAAGCTAATTACTTATTAAATATGAACTGTAACTTCAACATAGTCATTACAAACCATGTAGCTTCAACAAATGTGTGTGTTAAATAAACTGTTTTGATAATATTATATTGTTTACACGAATAAATATGTTTCCCTAATATCGCTTATACTTCTAATGTATTAGGATCTAATGCGAGAGTTCTCGCTCGGGTATACTAGTTACTATATATTATTACGGTAGTATAGATCCCTTTTCCGGCTCTCGGGAGCGAGGGATTTTGATGAGTGAGATATCAAAAGAAAAGGAATTTCACGGAGAAGTGACGAATCTTGATTTTGTTTCTTAAATTCTTACTCGGGCTTCAATAAAAATGATGAAAAAACTGGGAGGTTTCAAAGATTTGACGTCTGAGGTCGGCGGATCGAGACGGGATCAGTTGGCTTTTAAAGATTTTGACGCGGGCATCAAGATCACATACGCTCCCATGGAGCGTATTGGTCCAGCGTTTTAACGCTTTAAAACCTACCGTTTTTGAGATAACGCACGATATAGGTCCGCACGGGCCCTATGCCATCTTGCGTACGTGTCGTTGTCATCACAACATTATATCAATTTGAGTCTGTTTACAAAAACTTTTAATGAGTAGGAAATGAAATATTGTTTCTCAAGTCCAACCCTAAAGGGCACTGTTAAATATAAATACTACATATAGAAAATGTTATAGCTGGATCTAATTGCCTAACTGCTAAATTGAAGAGATGTTTTCCAGTGGGGTAAGCTAATTATTAAATATGAACTGTAACTCCAACATAGTCATTACAAGCCATGTAGCTTCACCAAATGTGTGTGTTAAATAAACTTTTTTGGTAATATAATGTTTACTCGAATAAATATGTTTCCCTAATATCGCTTATACTTCTGATGCATTAAGGATAGGTATCCAATGCGAGAGTTCTCGCTCGGGTATACTAGTATTTAAATTAAAAGAAAAATCATATGTTTCGGTAATAAAGGTTACAAACGCAATTTGCTTTCCAATTCAATTTAACATTTTTATTACTTGTTTTAAGTGTTAAAATTGAGTCTAAAATACTAGTTTTCCTCCCCATTTGTGAGGTCAACAAGTCTTCATCATGAGAATAAGATATTAGTTAAGTGGGTTTTTCCGCTTAAAATGTCGAAACTGTCCATTTCTAATGCTTTATCCAGTGATATTGATAGTTTTATTGTTGTCATGGAATATGAAGAAATATCTTGGAAACTAGTTACCTACTGAAGGAAAACGACATATAATAACGGAATGAGACCTCCAGTGACAAGAGTGTGTGTTTGTGTCAATAGATGGATGATGGGACGCCGAGTGTCGTTTTTACTGCAGTCTTCGGAAACTAGTAACCAAATTCAGTATCACTTTTTGAGCCACGGATTTATAATTTAATAGGTGTACAAGGAAGTCATGTGTTGCCCACATCAGATATTTTTTTGTTTTTTCAATATGGATTTGGCTCTTCGTCACCAAAAGGTTGTCGACCCCTGCCCTAGATGGATAACCAAGCGATTATCCGAAAGGAGACGGATGCGACCGAACCTCCTCCCAGCAATCCGCCAATCTGTTGTAAACAATACGCTCTATAATAAAGTAATTTAAGAATGCAAAAGCGGTAATTAACTTAATAATTTCTACTTTCACATTATTTAATGGAAAGAAAATGTTTCCATAGAAACTAAATCAGAAACTTTTAAAATATATTTGCAACTTGACAAAGTTAAAATATATAGGTAGTGTACAGGATTATTGTACTAAAATTGTTTAAAAAAGTTTTTTATTGTACTTAAGTGGGAGAAGATCTGTATGCTGTTGAGTTTATTAGAAGCAGTGTTTATGTGAACTCTTTAAAATTGTATTAAAAAGATCATTATTATAGAACGGTTAGGGAAAGTTGTGTGATGCGCACACTGCACCAGATTTTTTTATTTACTAGTGGTATTTGTGACTCCATATAGGTAAAGTAAAGCCGTAACGAGATTTTATAATATATTTCCAATGATTTTATTCTTACATTCCCATGCAGAAAAAAAAATTATATTTTGCTGTGTTGAGTAATATTTGTTATGTTGCCGAAACTTGTACAACAGCTATCTCCTTACACCGATTACTTTATAGTTTGTTTTGGTGCTGGAATAGCTTTGTTTCTATGAATATAGGTTAGATTTTTTCAATTATTTTCTGAGATAAATGAAAATATTAGCAAATTTTCTAATATCATTTCAGTTCGATTCATTTTGTGGAGTGATTCATGGTGAGGACCAGGTGGATTCATGGCTACTCTCACTCCTCTTGCTAATCCGAGCCTCACTAATTGGAACCGTTCTGTAATCGGAAGAAATCTTAATAAAATGTTTTATGAACATTAGATTTCAAGCATACTTCTACTTTAAAGGATACCGTATGCATTATAAACACCTTACATACTGTTAGGCTTAAAAAAAGTTTAGATTCTTTAAATGTTACAGTATTTATTTGTCTTAGCCACGCGTCAAGAAAGAAAACACGTAAAGAAAATTTTTTTAAAACAGAAGTCTAAATGATTATCTTTCTATCTAAAAGATTATATGGCTATACTCATCCTAGCCTTTAATACGTGTGAGTAAAAAAAAAAAAAAAAAAAAAAAAAAAATCGTGATCATACTGACTCCAAACACGGAATGAGTCCGTAGTCACTCAAATATCATGCTCTCTCACTAATATAAGAAATATAACTGAAAAGGTATTGTAAAACATCACATCGGCAAGGAACCTTTAAATCGAACGGCACGTGCAGACCAACAAAAAAACCCCTAATTTTGGCCATTCCCACCCCAGTTTACGGCTGTTAGGAAAAGAGATATGTATGCATATCTGATTTCTACGTCTCTTATCAAGGATTATCTTCTTCTTCTTCAGCAGAAAACACAAAAAATCATCGTCAGAGTCACGTACCTCATGATACTATAGAAAGATTAAGACCTATAGTCCAGCCATAAATCGGAGAGGAAAAAGTTGGTTCCAGACAAACTCAAGACTATATATTCTGCTTAAGAAATGTCTTGCAGAAATTCTGGAACCGTGTGCCTCGTTTTTTTCGATCTTAAAGCAGTATTTGAATCAGTTTCATGAAACGAAATATGAAAGATGCTCAGAGTTAAGAACGTCTTAAAGAGCCTTGCTGGATGCTATAAAGTTTATAAATCAATACCCAAAAGAAATTGATAGGCTGAATAGGCAGGGGTCAAACAAGCTGGCAGTCTAACCCCGTTGCTGTTTATACTTCATACGGATGAAATAGCAACAAAAGGCAAACTGAAAGGACGTCCCTGAGGCGAAGAAAACTTCTGTCTGTGGTTATCCAACTTTTTCTCTACTTAGATGATATTCTTCTCATTGCGAACTTCGCAGAAAAATAGCAGCAAGCAGTGATTGAATGGGATAAAGAGCGCCGTAGGAAAGGAATGCAGATCAGTGCCAGCACGAGCCTGCAAATAGGAAAGGTACATGAAGGAATCCATACATAGTGCAACAGAGGATAGATGGAAGCAGCCACGGACTTCACCTACCTCAGAACAGTTATGGACGGGACTGGAAAATTAGACTTAGAAATACCGAACATGATAACCAAAGCCAACTTGGTCTAAGACCTGATATGTAACACTGTGAGATGAGATGTAGACAGAAAAGATAAGCTCCACATCTTAATTCGATATACATACAAGAGCTTTTGTATGTTGCTGAAAGCTGGACAGGGCAGACTGGAGAGTAGAGTCACGACTGCAGAAATGAAATTTCTACTAAGGATTGTGGGAAAAAACAGAAGAGATCATATCTGCAATGAGACGATCGGGAAAGAACTCAAAGTCACCTCGATGAAGGAGATTCTGGCGTCCCGTCAATTAAAATGGTTTGGACATGTAACTAGGATTGAAGACCACAAGGGCCCATTGAAGAAAGACGGATTATGTTCCAGATGGTAAAAAGACTTCTAAGAAATTTTATGATGGTATCTCAACGGGATAAGGGGAAAAAAAGTTTTGGGGAAGCTCATTCACCAATTAATGGCTCTCGATTAATGTTGGGTATGGTACATAACTTACAAACTTAGTTTGTATAATGATTTTTAGCAATGAAAATTTAAATACAGTGAATCTTCATTTCAGTTTGAAAAAAACTTGGCATAAAAATAAAAGGTTTTATTATATAAAAGATTTTTTATTATATAAACCATAAAAATGCTATCATGAAATTTGGCCCATACGTTCTTATAACATGTACATGAAACATAAATTTTTTTTTCAAAAATAATCTCAAAATTCGTTTTTGTGTTTTAAAAAATATTTTTTTGGAATTATTAAACAATGTACGATTTGTTTTGTAAATTCAAGATACATATAAAATTAAAGCTCCTGCAAAAATGAAAAGAATGAAACTCTAATTTGAGCTTTCTGAGGCAAATCGTTCTGTAATCTTTAAGGAGCGGAACTCTGTAACGTCTCTTGTTCAATATCGCTTCTGCCTGGGGTAGCCTTTATGGTTAGAGAACATGGTGAACAGGTTAACACACCAACCTTCCATCAGGTTTCCTCTTTCCATGGATATATCATCCCTACCATATCCAACTATCGAATATGCAAAAATGCGATTTTCGTTATCGTTATTTTGAAACGCACTAGTTGAGGCCGCATTATGGTATTGTCTTGAATTACTAATAATTTAGGGTTGACACCTTGTGACTTCTGGAAGTTACGAATTCAAGACTTTGTCACAATGCAACTCGTGTGTTTTAAAGTGAAGAATATGAAAATCTTTTCTTTTTTTTTTATTTGGATAGTATTTTAATATTCGATAGTAGGACATGGTATTAAAAGTAAACAGATCACTTCTTTGTTATTGTTCTACAAAGAAAACAATCCTACATGCCGAATTTCTGCTCATTTGATCTAAAGAAGCCGCTGAAAAGGCCCAAATTTAACGGGGAAATGTATACGATTTACCAGATAAAAAACGCTGAAAATTATTACACAATGATTTATTATTTCCAAAATATCTGGTCTGTCCATTTGCAGGACTTTCCCTATTGTTTGGTTAATAGTTCAAATAATTAAATTATCTTTCTTTCAAGTGAACTTTTGGAGTGTTTCGGGAAAGGAACATGTGCAGAATACTTTATAAAAGATATATACCAAGTTCAGCAAAGCAATCAGCAGTAGGTACCTATGGAGCAGAAATTTGAATCTTGTCCCAAGATGATCACCATGAGATTGCCGAACTGAGAGTGTTAAGAAGAAACTGTGGCAATGCAAGTAGACTGAGATGATTAGGACATGTAATTAGAGGGTGAAATGCTACAGAGAAAAATACTGGATGTGCATTTCAGTGGGAAAAGAAAAAGTAAAGACCGAGAAACTGAACGAAGTGCAGAAATAATCCTAGGAAGGATAAAGTAGAGAGACAGAAGCCCACAATTGATAAGTCACGAGGCCTAGGGCCATACTGACCTGTAGCGCCGGAGAATTAGTCTACAAACTTCATTATTCACAGCTAATACTGGCTAATGATTTTTTTTTTTTCATATTTTGATTCTACGTATCTTGAAACATTAAATCTAATATTTTGAGGGGAGGGGGTCAAAAAAAAATTTCTTGGTCGATTACCAAGGTCTATTATTGAAAATAATAAACCAAAACAGGAAACCAGTGCAACAACAAAGTTTATATAGACTTGGTCTGATTCCAAATAGAAAAGCAGGAAATTTAACTTTGGTGTTTTATTATAGGAAGTAATAGGAAGTACTCACTCAAAAACTATTAAAGATAATTAAAATCCTATGAACCATCGTAAAGTAGAAGAAATTCCATTTAAAAAATATAATTTGTTTTAACTAAATCCATTATAAGGGAACTTTTTGGACCAATATCAAAAGGTTTTATTTTATTTTTTAAATCACACTTTGAGTGAAAGTTTTTCTCAGCTCTCTGCTGAGCTACAAATACCCCACTTTCAGAAAAAGTTCTCCTTTTATTAAGCTTTAATTTTGTATAAATGAAGTTGATGTTTCTTTTGGTATTGGTCTAGAATAGACACTTGATTCATCAAAAAGTGTGATGTGGAACTAGGTTTCTCCGACAAAGTCTTTTGAGAATGAAATTTACTTTGCTTCTAGTCAATAAATTAACACGGAAATACAGAATATAAAGCTTCTGCGTGAAATAAAACAAAACTTTTCGATAAAAAAAAAAAAACCTGTAAATTGACCAAAACAATTCTGAAATGAAACTGTCTCAAAATGAAAAGGCTCAAATATTTAAAAGAAGAAAATAATTTTACCACAGAAGTAAATAATAAAAAAATTAATACAAAACATGATTAAAATAAAAATTTCATGAGCAAGAGAATAAAGCAATGACAAGACCTTTTTAAAGTTTATTTCAATAAGCATATTTTTTTTTTAAGTAGGTCTTATATTTTTATTGTTAGTACTGTCATGTAAAATATATATACACTGACGAAGCCAGAAGGGGAGCTTGGAGGGAGAAAAAAAAATTGTTTTTTTTTCTTGAAAACTGTTTTCAAACATTACAATTATAGACTTAATCATGTAAATTCTTATGCCAAGTTTTGAAATAGTAAACACAAACTGAATAATTTTATGACAGAAAAGTACCTAATTTAGCCTTGCCTAAATTATCTCTTGAATTATGTTTCTTCCATAAATTTCATATTACCTATATTTATTTGTAGAATACACCATCATGTCAACTGTAAAGTATCAAATGTGAAAAAACAAATTTTTCATATTTGACACATTACAGTTGAGCTAGAGGGATGATATGCCCGATGGCTGAATGTAAAAGTGTTATTAACTTGAGAAATATGCTTTTCTGAGGTAATGACACGACATTCAACCATTGCACATATCGTCATTCAAAAGCAACTGCAATGTTATGAATATGAAAATTTTGTTTTTCACATTTGATAGTTTACAGTTGACACATTGATATATTATCAAAAATTAATTGATTTCTATTGTTACTATATTTAATATAATAACTTCTACATTTCCATCTGCCCACAATTTCTCGTTCCTCTGAAGTCCCTAAAATGTTTTATCTTTTCTTAATCTCTAAGGCACAAAATTTGTATAACTATTGTAATAAAAAAAAATTACTATTTTTTCTCAACTGATTAAAGGTATGAAAACAGAGGCGAAGTACATTAAAACATCATTTATTTTAACAAATAAGTTATATAGTCAAAAATTCAAAGGAATCAAATAACATATGATACAAATTATGCAACAAAGTATATTATTACATTTTTCATATTTACAATTAGTATTATTTTACTACAAATACAACAAGATTGTATATTTAATTACAATTCATCTAAATATGGTACTCTGCTTATATTGCCAATAGTAGCAAGAGATTTCTTTCCAGACTGGATCTTTTTTAATGCCTAAAAAAAAAAAGTTAAGAAATAAATAAAAATAGTTTAAACATCAAGCAGATAAAGGAAGAAACGGGGAAATTGGGGATCTCAAGTCAAGACTGTTTCGATAGGGATGAGTATAAGGAAAAATTAATGAAAATAAAGGTCCTTGTGAGTGCCAAAGAGGCGAGAAAGGGGAGAATATGGAGCGAGGAAGAAAGAGGAATGCAGTCTGAAAGAATGAAGAAGAGAGGAGGAGAGGGGAGTGTGTGGGGAAAATTAGGAAGAAATGATATTCGCGTGGTCTGTAAGGCCGTTTCGTGTCAAAAAAAAAAAAAAAATAGTTTAAACTTTAAATACAGTAAGCCACCATTTTGGATAATGATAACCAACATTTTTATCTCACCGACTAGACTGACTAAAATATTAAAAATAATAATTTTTAAGAATGAAACTTTTTGAATAGTATTGATTGCAAGAAAACATGAATGATTAAAACTGGTACTGGTTAAGAATATTTTACTAATAATGAAAACAATAAACAGCTAGTAACAATAATAGATAGAGCTTTATACTTACAAAAAATTATTGATAAAATAAAACTAAAAGGAACATCAAAATCACTGAATTCTAATGGTACCCATCCACTATCTATATTTTTGCACAATTTTCAGTGCCCCTAATAAGTGCACGTTTAATGTACAACATTTTCAGTTGATTCGTTCGCTTAATCATGCAATAATAATTGCAATATGCAATAAGTAATCATGCACCCTATTTCTTTCTGAATATTTATTATTTTTAACACTTAGTGAATATTGGCTCACAGTGAATGCTCGTCCTCTTCATAGCAATATTATTATTATATTTTAATTTTATTATATTATATTTTTGCATATTTCTTTTATTTTTTGGTAGCAGATTTTATCATTTTTTTACTTGTTTGTTTTTTCCTATGAATAAAACAGATCGTCCAGATAGAGATGTGTACTGGCTAACGGTACTGCAGAAATTGCAACAATATGGTGGAATATTACTAATGGTTAAGCAATATATTCACACATTTTTTGAAATACACGACATATTGTGTATCTCACTTATTTTATTAAATTTTCTCATTGAGAGCGAAATGATACCTTAAAAACTAAGGATAATATTGCAGTATTCAACTATAAATAGAAACTACATCAATATAAATTATTACCTGTTGCACCTGCTGAGTAGTAATCGAAGAAACTTGTTCGGCCAATTCAGTAGTAGATTTAGGAGGTGTCCCTTGAACAAGCAAAGCCTGCCCAACAAGTTCATCTACTAATCCACTGCAGCTTTCCCCAGAATACAATAAGGCTGCTTTTAGCTGTGCTTTACCCCGGGTGACGTCTTCATCAGTAACCCCCCCCTTTAACACTTTCACTGCTCCCTCAATAGCCTTTATAAAACAATACATTTTCGATATTATTTAACAAAAATAACTTAAAACTAAAGATACTAAGAAAAAATACACAACTATTATTTTTATAGTTCTAATCTACTATTTATAAGAGGTTTAAAGTGGCTAAATAGCACACAATATTTTTATTTTATATAGCAATTGGGACACCTTTTTATATTGAGATTAACCTGACATAGATGAGGTTTTCAGTCATGCACAAGACCACCCACTGAATAAAGCATACCAAATAATATAATAAAACTTTAAGTAAATTTAAAAGTATTAATGAAAATTTAGATCTGGCAACATATAATTGTCTCATATCATGTAGAAGCACATCATTAACTACAGATTAGTTGCCCTGAAAAATTTACAGTATTAGTATGCCAGAGATGGTTTTGAAGTGGATTTATAACCACAACTTTTCCCAAATACACTAATTGCATTGACAGCTCTACAGACTTTACTTCTTTCATTTGCTTACAGCGCGAGAACTTTTTCTGAATTTAAAATAAATAAGAATTACTTGAGATCAAGTATGAATCAGGAAAAATTGAAAAGAATAAATTTAAACAGAAAATGATGGTGCAAAATCAATTGATATTGACGAACTGTGGGTGAAATTTGCAAAAATGAAAGTTGGACTAAATTATTTCATATAGTTTCATGAGTTTTGTACAATTTTAGCAAGCAGCTTAGTTAAAAAATATATATAGCTCATATAATTTTTTTTTCCAGAAAGGCATATTACCTCTTTCACACACAAAAGAATAATTATCGCATGCCAGTCCTGTATATATGTATATCCACCCATACAAACCAAAAATACCATATATCAATATACCAACTGTTAAAATAAAATGTCAACATGATGGATTTGCCCATCTTGCATGCAGCTCAATTAATACATATATTCTAAAAATTATATTGAAGTCGTTTTTTGAAAAAGGCTTAAGCGCCAAAGATTTGAAATTTAGGTTTCAACTTATAATAGGACCTAAACACTGCCTCTATCGATTCCCCCTTACGATGTATCGGAAAATTGGAAATGGTCTAAAAATTTACTATTAATGACGTAAGCACCAAAAACTAACGACTCTCAGTAGTCACTCTGGCCTTAACCAGTGCTAAAAGTCTTAAAAATATATTGTAATTATAAAGGTTTTACCACCTTAATAAACTCCTACAGTTTGCAATAAGGAATAAAATTGGAAAAAAATATATTATTATTTGGAGAAAAATGGTTTCTTGTAAAGTTTGCTAAATGGGCCTTACGCTTTTTAAAAAAAAAAATGTCGATATATAATTTGAATAAAATAAAGTAAAAGTTAAAATTTAAGCTAAAATATCATTAATATTTGTTATATAAATTATCTAGGGTTTCTAAATTGACCATAATAAGCAAAAAGCCCTAATTACAAATAATTTTTTAAAATACATTTTAATTACTCTATAAACTACACATTTTCATGATATTAGAGCCCTAAATCCAATGGTTAGATCCTAATCATAACAATAATTAACATTGCAGAGGCAGAACTAACTGTATCATATAATAAACCACAAACCTCTTTAGCGTTGAAACCTTCAGAAGCAACATAAATACCAAAAAGACCAGCATCAGAGTGTGCCAGAGAAAGAGCCTTAGCACTGACAAGATTGCCAGTAACCTTGGCAAGTGGTCCAGATCCTGTGCCACGGTAGATTGAAGGACCAGTTCCCAGAGCATATCGTAAAACAGCATAGACTAGGGCATCACTTTTATCCAAACTAAAAATAAATGTAGTTTAAAAAATCATCAGCTATTATACAATAAAGACATCATTAAAGTCTGGCATACATGCAATAACAAATTTAGGACTACTAGCTCAGAACAGTATTAGGCATAATTCAAATAAACCTTCAATGAATTATTATTATAATTAAATATTGAATTATTATTGGTCATTAATATAAAAAAAATTCTATAAATTCAATAAAGAATCAGTTTTTGAAAAGTAATAAAACTGGCTAGGAAGAATAACATGAATTGGCCCTTCAAATTATTAATCGCTACAAAACTGTTGGCAAAGAAATAGAAGGGCAGCCCAGAAAAATCATTTCAGGTCAGCTACTCTTCGGCTAAATCATACAAAGTTGTGTTTAATGCTCTATGAACTGAATCCTTATTACACAGAATAAATGCAGTTTCGAAAATGCTGTTTTACCAATTTCAACGAGGCACAAGAAAGTAACAATAAGTATTATAGAATTAACCAACCACAGGAAAATATTTCATCTTGCTACAAACAAAGAAATTTTTTATGCTGTGATAATATCGTAATATCTTCATCTGTGATGTCTTCATGTGAACGGTTTGGAAAAAGAGAGCATAAAAGAGAAAATCACAAAGTTTGAAAAACTAAGCCTCACAACCGGCAATATTTACAATAAAAAGAACCTATCTTCTAACACACTATCTTCTATCTTCTAACGCAAAAATAAGACACTACAACACGGTGATAAAACCAATAATTTTGTATCGGATGGAGACAACATGTCTCCCTAGACTAGAAAAATTACTGAAAATAGAGAGGAGGATCCTGAGGAGAATCTATGGGCCCAAGAAAACACAGGAAGGCTACAGGTTAAGACCCAACCAGGAAATCTACAGGGAGATAAAAGACCTGGAAACCGAAATAAGAATCAGAAGACTAAGATTCTACGGCCACATGATAAGAATGGACCAAGAGAGACTAAACAAGAAAGTCTTTGATAGAATCCGTGAATACAATGAGAAGATACGATAAGATAATGAGAAGATACTGGGAGAAAAGAAAAGCGAAAATGAGAAAGCAAAAGTTATGATATTCGCGTGGTCTTAAAAGGCCGTTTCATGGAGAAAAAAAAAAAAAATTGCCCCTCTGCTGCCCCTGGCTTTTCTCCGAGACTAGTGGTCTGAATTTTTATACTTTCTTCCATATATTCTTGAAAGTTTTTATAGATGGGTTAGGTTACTTCACAATTTTAATTACAAATATGGGATCCAAAAGTTTTAGAACTCCTGATCTAAATAATTAGCAAATTTTAAGTTCATCATACTTTTATTTGTTTTAAAAATGAAACTATAAAGATGGTTGATAGTTTGAGTTGTCTGTAATTAAATACTTTACCTTGATGCTTCTGCAGCAATGATGGTATGCTGGAGTGGAATGTTTTCCTCAATCCTAATTTCTCCACCACTATACTTCGATGCTGGTAATGCACCAGCACTTCCTAAAATTTAAATAAGATACTGCCAAAAAATACTTGAGAAAGTAATGCACAGTTATGTAAAAATTATAAAACTTCTTAATACCAAAGACTTTTAAATTGTTTAAAGCATTTATCTAAAAGAAAGTTATAAATATTTAATAAATGGGGAAGTCTGATGACAGGAATGTTTGAAGATAATTTTTTCAATCTAGGACAATTAAGATTAGAAGTAGATTAAATTAAAGTGTCATGGCAGGAGGCCAATTTTACAGCGTCTTGATCATTCTGCATGCAAGCATGCGTCCATCCTTGGCCTTTCTGTTTGTGCTGCACATTATATTTTTGTTCCAGTTTTAAAGGAAATGTAAGTTCATATAATCTTTCAGCTCAGAAACATTTTATCACCACGATTGAAGCACTGACATAGCGAAAACAGTGAGTAAAAAATATTGAATTTTCATTTTTCAAGGAAAAGACTGCAAGCAATCAAGTCAATTATGTGAAAAAATCAGTAAATCAATCGACAGAATAGTTTACTTCCTAGAAGGGACACAAGTGTGTCATTTTCATTTACTCCATGATTCTTAGTCTGGAGAAGGTAGGAAGTTACACATACCTGGGAAAGCTATAAACACTATGGTTGTTGGCATACATATTTATGTGTTCTGTCAGTGAAATTTTATTTATCAAAATTCCTCTTAAACCATCTTTCTGTAAAATGGTAAGAAATTTCCAACGGAACCTAAAGAGCCGGAGCACAACCATAGCAACTAGCACTCTCCAATAGATAATCAGTGAAACCTTTCACTTCATCAGCTGTAGCGAGGAGTTTCTTATATTATTTCTATTGTTTAACTAAATGTATTAATATTATCAGATTGTAAATATGAATCATATTATTAATAAAGTTTTATGGGCAGAGATGTTCTGGAGGGATCTCAAATAAATATACTGTTAGGAAACCTCTCGACGCCGATGCTGGCTATGGGCTTATGATACTCAAGTCGAGACTGGTTATCGTCAAGTTCTCTCTCAGTCTTTCTGGGGCTGCCACCAGGAGATGAGAATTCTTACCACTGAGATCCCTTCAATATATCTTGAGCTATTTTTTGTAACATAACTGAAATGAAAAGTTTCATTTCATATCCTTTATCTCTCCTAATTTCTTGATTCCATAAGTATTTCCCCTCAGCTTGTCGCCACTGAAGTTCGAGGGCTGGTTTCCTTCGATTACTCCCTATCTCATCCTCATTCACACATCCTACCTTTTCTCTATCCTTCGTACCTTCTCACATCCTCTGAAGAACAGCCAGTATTGAGACCTTCGGAGGTCAAGTTCACTCCTCGATACAAATTATTACTATTATTCTAATAAAAAAATGTATTGTGCATGAAAAACAAACACGACAATATAGAGTTGATTGATATCCCAGGCCTAACTAATCAAATAGTGCACACTTATAAAAACAGAAGCACAGTGACGCTTAAAAAAATCTCCAGATAAAAAATCAGAGGCTGCATGCCCATAAGTACAAAAAGGTGCCAGTCAATTCAATAAAAAAATGTAAAAAATATTTTTCTATAGGCCTATCTGAAAGCTAAGGAATATTAACATTACTCCTTAAATGATGCAATACCTCTTGAAATTTTATTAATGATTCAAAAGTAATGTGGAACTTCAGAATCTTTTTGCTACAATGCATTGATATCTTTCGCAAAATATGTAGTCCAAAATCCTATGATATATATATATCCTATTAAAGTAAAAAAGAAATATTTCTACAAAGCAGGAGACTCTGGCTTATCTGTTCTAGTTGGAACCGAGACCTGGCCAGTTAATCCAGAGTATGTAAAAGGAAAAACTCATATATTAATTTAAATTGTGAAGGGTCAGAGGAAAAAAAAAACCAAATGCCACTTTTTTTTTTTTTTAATGGATCAAAATGAAAAGCTGCATTCTTTCAGGGCATTAAAATGCGGAAAAAAAGATTTTTATAGTTTTACTGGATGGATAAAACTTCCATGGCTAATATTTCTTGACTCTCATGGTTAATTTTGCATTGTAAATCACTGAAGGAAAGAAGCTTTTCTTTGTGATCCATTTTTTAAAAAAAAATAACAACTGTTTTTTCTATAACTTTTCAAATGTATATCAATATATGCTGAAATTAACTTTTTTAAACCAATTTATTGTACAGGTACAAAAACATTTTTTGTCGTTCAAACCGACAGTATGGATGGAGGATAAAATCAATTGTGTAAGGCCACTCTTAAAGTGTTTCATATTGAGGAACCAGATTTGGAGCAGAGTAATGCTTCGATGTTGGATCAGAAATGTACTGCAATCACCCACCATCGAAGAAATAAATGATGTTTTACCATAATAAATTAAGCAGCAGAAGCAATGAAAAAAATAATGGTAACAAAAATTATATAAATAAAAATGGAAAACAATAAAGCTTCAGACAATGATTTACTACCAGCACAACTTTGTAAACTTGCTTCACGAATCAATTGAACTTGCTTATCAAATGCCTCCAAAACATGATAATGACCATTTCTACAAATGAGACAATTTCAGTAGACTGGAGAAAAGAAATGATTTGCTTTATACACTAAATAGGCAACATGCTGCCATTGGCTAGATTTTCAAAAAAATTTCTAGGTACAAAGTGCATGTAAAATATTTGTTTCACTTTCAATGATTGATATAGATACTTATCAAGAACAAACAGTATACTCAGCCCACTAGCCAGCCAACATACATGAATACTTACCAGCACAGAGCCCCAGAGAATCAGCAAAACGAGTCAGTTCTGAATGAGGTACTCCGCAACCAGCTATAGCAGCTTTGTCTCCAGTTAAATTGTTAGCAGCATAATGTTGCAGCTTAAAAAAATATCTATAATATAACATTTCTCAAAAATAATATATAAAATATTTTTGATTAAATAAATTATCTATTATACCGTTTCACTATTAAGTTTCTTTATATTGAATTCTCGAACAAAAATAGAATTTCCAAGGCCACTCCTGAATGCAGCTTTGTGAATCAAATCTATCACTTTTGCCTGTAATTTATTTATTATTTCTTAATTTATTTATTTAGGTAATTTATTTTAAATTCAAAATATGTATAAAATATATAAAAAAATGTAACTTTTATTTTTGATTATTGCTATTATATAAATACAGTAGAGTCTCACTTATACGAATATGAGGGTGAAAGATTGATTGTAGATTGTATGAAATTCTTTGAATAAGTGAATATGGCAGGTTTCGTGTTTTGTTTTTTCAAACCAAAAAAATCTTAAAAAAGAACATGTAATAATTATAAACTTGAACAGCAACAATTTAAAGCTTACAAAAAAAAGAAAATTCCACGAGACCTGCAGAGAGATAGTTCACAGTGAGAAGCCTCTGGAACATGTATGTAGAATTTTAATAAAAATATGATGCTAATTTGGGTGTTTTGGTGCTATCTGGAGCAGAATTCAGGTAGGGTTCCCTTCTACCTGCGCCCATGAGTTATATTATAAATAAGATTTATTTGAATCAACGAGAAGGATATAATCGCATACCCTCACCAAATTCTTCCTGAGCCCCTGGGCGTATGCTTACCACACTTTGGGTAATAGTCCAGAGAAATTATTCATGCGACCCTTCAAAGAGTAGTTCTAATTTTTTTTTATGATGTTTGAACCTAAGCTAGTAGAAAAACAAAGAGCAAATTTTCTACTTCGAAAGACCTATGCGAGCTGTCTAGAAGCCAAAGAAACACAGACATTTTGGCACTTTTTCAGTTTCTGATCAGTACCTCCCAAAGTATGCACCAAAAATAAAACGTTATGGTTTCTTTTATTAAACTAATTTTAATTTTCCAGAATTTTAGACTTGAATAAACTCAGTAGGTTTAGTACTTCTTGAGATATAAGCCTTCAAAGATTGAATATTGTTTTCAAAAAGTTAAAAAACTTCGATTTGTCAAATATTATCAAAAATATTCATCCCATGAGAAATGTCAACTGGAATGAACTTGAACAAAATTAATTTGGCTTTAATCTGTGCTTTAACGGGCACCTGTGGCTCAATGATTTTCTCGAAAACCTTGAAAACGCAATTTGGGATTAATCAATAAAAGCAGTTCACGAGAACATTTATAGTACAGTACTAACTAGAATTTCAGATTATTAAAAAAATAGAACTTATTGAAGAAGCATTTTCATGTATAAAAGAAAATTTCATTAATCTTAAATGATCCTCTGAAGAAGGAACAAGTTCATCAGAGGAATTCTCAAATCGAACAATATGTGCAGGCTCTCATATCCTTCCTTGAATGTAGGGGTGGAGATCTCTTCCTCATCAACAGAATCCTCTAGTCGAAGAGATTGGATGTTCTGGCATAAGTTGCCTGTGCAGAAGACTGAGCATTTTAGTCCAACTTTCCAGTACTTGCAAATGCTGTTGCAACGTTTTTGCACTTGCAGGAAATCAACAACAATGCAGGAAAAGTTCCACCAGTTGAAAGTTGTTTCAAGCTGGGATTTTCATTTAATATGTTAGTCAACTTGGTTTTACCATGGTGAAAAGGAGCCGAAGTAGCGTCACAACCGCTAAATGCATGAATATAAAGCACTATAGCTGGTGAGTCTTGAGCGAGTAGATGACTGATTATTTAAATAACAAATCATGTAATCAAATAAATGTATTATAATTCTACAAAAATCAAAATATGTAAGTCATTTGCTTAAACTATTTTTTATGTGCATACATATAATTTCAAAATAAAATGCCATTCTCGAGATTACATATTACGAATATTTATTTATCCAAATCTTTGTAGGCATATTATGCTTATAACATATCTTGAGAAGGAAAGTCACAAAAAAACAACAAAAATTAAAATAACGAAGCCATAGGGGTTGGAGAGTAAAAAAATAGAAAACCTCGCTTAGCACAATTTTCGTTTAATGCAAATTGCTGAGGTTTATTTATCTATATATAAATTGTTTGTATACAATTTTAAGTTACAATAACACAGTTATGAAATATACTTAGATAGATAAAAAACGGCTTTCATAGTATGTCACTTTTTATGTGTGTCGCAGGATAGTATAATCAGTTGATACTTGATGCGCTACATTGAGGCGGGTGTCAAAAATGTTTCAACAACAGCTTATTTCATTAAAATCATACAATCTGTATATATATATACAGATTGTATGATATATATATACATATATATATATATATATATATATATATATATATATATATATATATATATATATACACACATATATAAATTTAGCCTGTGTATGTTTGTTATTACAAAACTCGAAAAGTATTCAGCTGATTTTCACGGTCATATGGAGAATTTCTTCAAGAAGGTTTATGTGCATTAAATTTTTCGAAATGCTCCTCTCCCTCATGAAGGGGAAAAAAGAGGAAAACAATTTTTAAAAATAGGTAATTTTGTAATCGTTGTCTTGGCAACTTCGTACAGATGGAAGTAAGTTCATTACAAAAATGTTTTAACAAGAGTGAAATTATTGTGTGAAAGCTTCATTTGTTAATAAAATCGGAGATAAAGGAAAAAAACTGGTGTTGTGCCCGGAACACACAAATTTTTCTTGCCACTCTATAATAATAATCTTTTTAACATCATTTTAAAGAGGTCATATTGACATTACTCGAAATAAACAGCAGAATGCACTTCTTCAAGTCTCATCTCACTAAAGTATAATAAATTAGTTTTTTAAATAATTTTAGTACAACAATTCTGTGCACTAAATAATTTTGATTTGTCAAGCTGAAAATATATTTTAAAAGTTTTGGTTTAGTTTCCATGGAATCGTTTTGTTTCAATTAAATAATATAAAAGTAGGAATTATCAAGTTAATTTCTATTTTTAGATTATTACAATACATTGTTACAGAGGGTATTGTTAAAGATTGGCGGCTTGGTGTGAGAAGGCTCAGTCACATCCGTCTCCTTCCGGATGCTTTCCATCTAGGGTCTTGTAGTCCTTACGAGAAATGCTGTACCATTGGTAATACAGGTCTGATTTAGATTTTATATTTTTAGGAGAATTTAATTACCTTTCATATGATTTCATACCATATGCTTACTTTAATAAAAATTTATTTTCGCTATAACTTTTTCCTCAACATTTTTTCGTTGATATAATACATAGATGAAAAGTTAAATAGCTTTAATGAGAAGACGCTAGGAAATTTTCATCAAAATTGTCAGTCGTTTTCGAGAAAATTATAAAATCTATGATATAATTGCCACTTCTGGTTAATCCGGTGTACTTTATCTTTGCAAATACTGGCCCAATTTTGATGATTCTTTTATTGTTTTTTAAATAATGTAATTATTTTATATTCAATTCTATATATAATTTATCATAAAATGCATAATTTTTAAATCATGCGCCAATAAAATATTCTTTTCATCATAACTTTTTTCCCTGCCTTTTCACGGTGATGTACTATTTACATGAAAAGTCAAAGGACTTTAGGAGAAGACTTTCAGCAAGTTTTATCAAAATTGTTAGTCGTTTTCGAGAAAATTGCAAAAAGTTTAAAATTTATGATATAAAGTGGTACTTCCGTCCGTTCATTCGATTTTGATGAAAAAGTTACTGTAACATCCCATGAATATACCTTAAATATGTAGTTTCAGTTTCAATTGACTTCGTTTATGAGCTAGGCTGTTCACACACACAGACCTTTTTGCAAGACTTGGTTATTTGGACTCAGAGGACCTTAAAATATGTACTTCCGTTGAAAACTTGAATTCGAATTTTTGTTACTAATATTTCATATAAAGGTATGGGAAAATAAAAAAGTGAAGCTTTATTGTCGTTTAGACAAATTTATTATAATTTTGATTATGTTCCTATAAAATGCCTAAATGAAATAAGATGAATTCTAACCAATGCAGTCGAATACCGAGAAAAATTTTCATCCCTTTGGCCTTGGAATATTTACAGTAAAAATTTTTATTGGTAACAGGTTGTTTAGTTGAAAGTTCTGGCAACCCCCTCCCTCCCTCCCCAAAGAGTTCTAATAACTTAATAAAAAAATGAAGCATAGAAATGCAAAATACTCTTAGTGCCTTTAGAAAATATTTTCAGAATTCAAGTTTCAATTTGAAAAAATATTAAAGAAATATGACTTAATTAAAAAAAAAAAAACACATTTTTTCCTGATAATCTATGGTCGTATAAGTAATAAAATCATATTTAAGATAGTACTTTACAATATTTTTTTTTGTAAAATATCTTTTTTCTTCCTTTCCTTTCAATCCACATAGCGATGGCAATTGCATGATGTGTTTCCTCAATGAATCTGTGTTCGCTACAATACTTTTATTTAGGGATTGATAAATTATTTGCTACTTCTATAAATTTGTTTTATTGAAAACTAGTTTCGAATGTTATACATTCATCCTCAGTTCTAAAAACACACAAAAAATTCAAAAATAAGCAATTCAAAATATAGTTTGATATTATTATACATATTAAATTAGATATAATATAAATCAGTATTATAAAACATTTATGAATTATGAATTTAATTAAGAAAAGAAATCAAATACATCTTGTCTTAATTAAATTCATAATTCATAAATATTTTATAATACTGATTTATATTACATCTAATTTAATATGTATAATAATACCAAACTATATTTTGAATTGCTTATTTTTGAATTTTTTTGTGCGCTTTTAGAACTGAGGAAAATGTATAACATTCGAACCTAGTTTTCAATATAACAAATTTATAGAAGTGACAAATAATTTATCAATCCCATATTAGATTGATCCTTCTTCCTTTTATCATGTGGATATCAACTGATACTTTTATTTACTTTCCCATTCATTTTATTAAGCAATAAGCATGATGAAATGTGGGATATATAATTAAAGTGTTAAAAATAATATAAAAATCAAGATTAAACTTAAATCTTTTATTTTTTTAAAAAGTGTTTGTAAAAGTTTTGTACAAACTACATTATCATGATGAATTATGATTAGGAATGATAAAAAAGATAGTTCTATCTTCTGGTACTTACTTCATCTTTTAAAAGTTAAACATAAAAATAAAAAAATATTGAAATTCAGGAGGATATTTAACTTGCAATTCTTTTCACGAGCAACATTGTGCAGGTACAGCTAATAAATGATAAAATGATTCATATCAAAGAAGAAAAGGGAAATTAATTTCAAGAAAAAAGTTCTGCCAAAGACAAAGATTTTTTGGTTTGACCCAGCCGCACACAACATGTTAATCATGTTATCGCTGTGTAATAGATTATACTTAGCGAACCTGAAGGTTTGAAGCTAATACCACCAATCGCTGTTAACACACCTCCGCCCACTGATCACCGTCCAAACCCAAATCTTTAAGATCAGCCTTAAAGTAATCCTCCTACCTAAGCTTCGTTATATCCCTTAGACGTTTACCAGACGGCTCAGCTCTTTTTTTTAGGGTTTTGTTTATTACTGAGCCCAACAACTTTACACACCCATTTCAACCTTCACTATGCTATCATTTCAATGATACTAACAGAATGCATGCTCCTCAATTCCGCATTGTGTAATCTTCTGGATTCTACCGTGGACTCATCCTTTCTTGGACCAAATATTCTATGAAATACCTTATTTTCAAAGACTGCAAGGCTTTGTTCTTCCTTCAAAGTTAGTGACCACATTTCACACCCGTACAGAACTGTAGGAAAGATAATAGTTTTGTAAATTCCAACGAGCTAAGTAAAGCTTCCTTCACAACCCTCACCCAAGGTGTGGCCACATCGGAGCATTGACCAAGATCTCTCTGCCACTTCAGTAGAGTTTCAAACAAAGATATTGCAGTGGATTCAATGACATCTAAGTATCATCATCTCTACTTCGTTGAAAGGGGATTGTTTAAGATTAAAAAATCAAATGTATGTATCAATATATTATTTTTTTAAAAATTGTACTATGCTTATTATATTACTAATTTTTTCTGTAAAAACCATTCAATTCTCCATACCAAAAAAGTTGAAAATAAAAATTTTACAAGAAAATAAATAAATGGATAAATTACTTGAGGAGGCAACGATGCCAATTCAATTTTGATTCGAGAAACATTGTCAGACAGTTCCCAGGGCCTGAATTCCTGTCCAGTAATAGCTTTCTTCATAATATCAAGGCCTTGATTTCTGAAATGTATATAACTTTATTAAATAAAATATGTCTAATACAACCCAGTAACTAATATCTGTATTTCAAATCACTTCAAAACAATTATTACAAATACCAAGAATAAAAAGTGTGATCAATTATTTGTTAGGTGTAGCACTGAATCATAAATTTTAAAATCATTGTTTTACTATTTTTGGGTTTCAACCCAATAAAGTTGGAAAATGGACTAGAAATTAAATAATGGGCTGATAAAATGAAAGTAATTCTAAACTTGAAATAAGTTTCCTTTCCACAAGGTCTTAATATCATTTGTACCTTGAATTTAAGGCGGCTAACATGGACTGAACATTGACAACAACGTATTTCCAAAAAAATAGTTAATAAATCTTACATAGAAAATAAGCTAGACAGAAATATTAAAATGGCAAAGAAAATATTGCATGAAAAACTGGATGATAAAAATCTATCAAGAATGTTGGAGAAAACCAGGGCTCATTAATGAGCTATAAATAAATAACATATTATTAACAATATAATTGTTCTCTTCTTTAACAATTATTTGAAAATCCTTTAATATGCTTTTTCTTTTCAAGAACCTTTTGTACAATAAATAAATTTCCATCAGATTCAATGTTTATGAAGGTCACATGTACATTTGTTATTCTCAAAATGTCAACAAATTTATGAATTTTGGCCATTTATGAATGAGGACAGTTAACTTAATTTACCTTTCATTCGTATCTATTAATAGTTCATTCAACAGAGGTTTAGAGTGGAATGACGTAAAATCTAAACATCATCATTGCTGATGTATGATTATAAATGGATAAGAACTTGGGAGACATTACATGGCAGTAGATACGTTTATCGAAACTCAGTCACAATATAATGTTAAAATATATCAAGAACTACTATTCTTATAAACATAATAAAAACTAGCTAATGACATATAAAAATAAAAAGTATGTGAGCCAAGGATCATAAATATTCTACCAGCTAACATCTCTAGAAGTGAATAGTTCTTAAGTTAATAATTAGGTTACAAACTTGTCTTCAAATCATAAAAAATAAATTATCTATGAATTAATATCACTTTGAAAGAAATATTAACAATGTTTGTAGTAAGCTTTTAGAGTCAAAAGTCAATTTCTTACTTCCTTATATTTCAGTTTCCTAAACTAAACCTCCTGTTTGTCAGACAATATAAAAGAATAAAAGGCATTTTGTAAATTCATTTCCTTTCATTACATTACTCCAGTAAATATGCATATCATAAAATTATTTCAACTAAGCTGTCAAGTTAATTAATCCAATTATAATTAGAATTAAAATCACACATACAATTATTTTACAAAAATAATCAAGTTTCTTAATCTAGGAAAATTTTAAATTGTATATAAATAAATAAATAATATTATTATTGGTGGAAAGGTTATGATCCACTAATACAAGGAAGATCAAACAGCACTTAACTCTAATCACAGCATACATTTTAAGCAACCTACTGCAATGCCTAGACCCCAAAAAATGTGGCATAGTCCAGGAAATGCAACATAGTGCAAGAAACGAACTTAGTCCAGGAAATGAAGACAAAAAACCGCCAATTAGAAAAAATAAGTCGTATAGTTCAAGATTTTGGCACTGTTATTCATTGGAATGTCCTGTACCACATACTACAACTCTCTGCCTGAGGAGCTATGGGGAAGAGGATGCAATTTAAAGGTCTAGTTAAAAAAAAAAAAAAAAATTTCATCAGAACATAAAACAGCACGTGTATTCTCACAAAAAGTATGCAAAAATAATCTCGTAATCATAAAAGCAGATAAAGGAAATACGACAGTAATTCTAAGCCAAATACACGGGAAAAACTGGAAGATTGCTAAATCAGAGATTAAAGGAACATATGCGTGCATATAATAATAAGACAGATAATTCCAACTTTGTAATTCATTAAAATGAAAATAATCATAAATTCATCAAAGACTCAGGAGTTCAATTAATACATCACGTTGAAAACAGCCTCAAATTAAATACATATGAAGCACTTGAAATAATAAAATCCTCCAAATCCAATCCAGATTTTTGCTTAAATGACCAAATAAAGATCACCAATAGCCCAATCTTAAATGTATTCCCATCTATAACAGAAAAAACAATTACTCACCGGCATTACTGGAAAAACCCTGACCCTTAAACTGTTTACCTAAAAACATCCTACCTATCTTTCGTTCATTGATAGTTCAATGCGAGAAGAAACCAGTACAAACTTTTCTGTTTGATATAATCCATTTAAACCTTGGTAAGTACAAACATGTATTTGATTTCTTGTCTTAATTAAAATCATAATTCATAAATATTTTTTAATACTGATTTATATTAATCCAATTTAATATGTATCATAATACCATACTATATTTTGAATTGCTTATTTATGAATTTTTTGTATGTTTTTAGAACTGAGGATGAATGTATAACATTCGAAACTAGTTTTCAATAAAACAAATTTACAGAAGTGGCAAATAATTTATCAATCTCTAATTAGATTGATCCTTCTATACCATCAACTGATATCTTTTTTTGTTTTTTCTCAAATATATCGGGAATTATCAACTTTAGCAAAGGTACTTTATACACTATTTTCCATAAGAAAGATCCCAATAATTTTTATTATAAAGTCAGTAGTTTGGGATATTGCAAAATTTTGGAATTTACACGTAAAGCTAAAATTGCTTTAACTTTTGAATGGCAAAGACACAATTTTCTCTTCACTTTTTCGTAGGGTGAAGTTCAAGCGCAGATATCTCGAAAAATATGCAAAATACTAAAAAAATTCATATAGTTAATCTTTTAGCATATTTTGTCAGCTTTAATTTTTTATAGAGTGGTCTAACCGCAAAGAATCCCACATATAAGCGAAACACCAAAGAAAGAGACTTTCAAACCGTACACCATCTCCCGGTCGTGCCCCACCGGCAGACTTTTAGTACGTTGTACAGGACACTGTAATGATTAAATGAGCCAAAATCCAAAATTATACGACTAATTTTTTCAATTAGTTCCCTTCAAAGAGGAGGCCAGGACCCAGTAATGGGTTGTTGCGCTGATTGAAGAAGAAGAAGTTCCCTTCAAAAGAGTAAAATTTTGCTCAAAAAAAAATTCACAGGTAGAATTTTGATTGATAAACAGTCCATATATCAAATTATTTTCTCCTAAGCAACCAGTGATCACACTAGAACCTCAGATTCTTGGCTTAATGAAAAAAACTTACATATTACTAGTAGAAGATTCCAGGACATAAACAATTGTTTCTCGATCAGAAGTGGCAATGAGACTAGCACCAATTTGCTGTAAACTGCGACAGATGAAGAATGAAGATGCAGAACAAGTGCTAAGACCAGCAGAGCTTCGTAAAATGTGACTAGCTCCATAATTTTCAGAAGTTTCATTACGACTTCCGGCTCTGAAAATTATAATAATTAGTTATAATCATAAATTACAAAATATCAGCTTATTTAAGAGTGACCTTCTAACTTCTCATGACAACTTAAGGTAAATTATAAAACAAATCAATACAAGAACAATAAATAAGTGTACTTGAATGCCACAGCTACTTGTGCGATGGGTTTGGGCCCACAGCCCAAAGAAGTGACAATAGCCTTATTCGGGAGTGTAGAAACTTCTACTTTATTTATACATCCTGCAGCTTTAGGAGCAGCAACAGCAGCAAATGTTCTATTCTGCACACAAATGATTATATTTGTGAAATTTTCAACTTCCAAAAAGTAGTGGTTAAATTTATTAAAATTAAATAACAAAAGAAAAAATTAAATATATTTTCATTGAAATACCGCCAATGTCTGGAGAAGAGGAACTTTAGAAACACTCGAAGCCATTTGATAATACTGAAACTTCTTTAAGGAGTAGAATTGCAGAGAGAATTGGAATATCAGAGAGAGAAAATATGGAAGTTTCGCCAACACAAATATATTATAGTACTATCGGTCCAGCAAATACTAAAATTGCATGCTATTAAAACTTATAGTAATATTAAAAAGTTATATATGAAAATATATAAAATGTTTTTATAAAAATCTGAATAGCACATTCACACCAAAAGCCCAATTACTATTTAACTTACATGTGCTACAAAGTCAACACTGTATCGTCTTGATTTTCAAGAGAGGTTCCTCACAAGTCAAGGTTATATAGCCGAAAGCCGTGGATCACAATTTTGTTTGTAAATAAGAAGCTTTTCATTATTTTAGCTAAATGTTAATCTTTTAAATTTAGTGTCCTTTCCTTGAACGTAAATGGCGAACAATCAAGTGTCACCAATGATTCTCGTAAGTGTAAGTAGTTATTAATAATGTTAATCATTTCTCCTACAATATAAAATTGTTGGCAAATTTTTAGTATATTATTTTATCATTTTATGCCGGACAATGTTTTTTCATGGCTTATATACAGAATGCAGTTGAGCCTATGCAGGTTGATGCACTTCCTGAAGACAATGATAATACTGAAGAAGACCCTTATCTTGTGGAAAATCCCACCTTAGTAAGCTCTTTTATTTATATTTCAAAGTTGTATAGCTATGGATTGAAAATTAAAATCATTTGTGAAATAAATATTTTTTTAGGATCTTGAAGTTTATGCTAATAGTTATACTGGACTTGCACGACTTAATAGACTCACATACATAGCAGATCACTGTCCTACTCTGCGAATAGAAGCTTTAAAAATGGCTATTTCTTATGTCATGAATACTTACAATGTTAATCTTTATCAGCAGCTGCATAAAAAGCTACAACAAGCTGTTGGGTTTGTTCAAGATATCTTTCTATTTACAATTATTTTCTCTGATTTATTCGAGACTTACACTTTCTTACTGTGTAGAAATGTATCAGTACCTGATGTGGCTGGATCATGCCCACAAGATATACCAGTTTTTGATCCTTTGTGGGTTGAAAACAAATCAAAGAAAGCAGCCTTAAAGCTTGAGAAACTTGATTCAGATCTTAAAAATTATAAGAGTAATTCTATCAAGGAATCGATACGACGTGGAAATGATGATTTAGGTGACCATCATCTTGACTGTGGTGATCTATCTAATGCTCTAAGATGTTACTCAAGAGCGAGAGATTATTGTACGTCAGGCAAACACGTTGTTAACATGTGTCTCAATGTAATAAAGGTATGTGTACTTTTTAAAATTATTTAAGTAGTGTAGATCTGCAACAAACTAAATCTAGAACTCACTAATGGATGCAGGTTGCCAAGATTAAGTTCCTTCTCTCATCAGTTATTTGTCATTTGTTATGTGTCCCCATAATTTCCCCCCTTTCCTGTCATTCATGTTAAATTTAATTTATCTGTTTAGGCCAGCTTCATGATATTGTGCTCTGTTGTTCATTATTATGATCTAGGATTATTAAAATTTGAGATTATTGATTTTATTAAAACTAAAATTAACTTAATTATTATCTTCATAAAGCTTTAAAAATTATTGTAATGCCCAAAGCAATATTAGCACTTCTATAGTAGCTTTCCTTTAAATCAAGGATGTTGATTTCTACTTGATCAGATTGTTATTTTTAATAATAACAATCTTATTCTTTAAAATAATCCTTGACCCTCCGTAGCAACAAGCGATGATATTACTTGAAGTTGGTGTTAATCTGGTGGGAGTTTGCAATTTCCCTCTGTATATATGACACTTAATATGTAATAAGGTGTCCAGCAGCCTTGAATTCCTTGAAGATAGGAAAATCGTGATTCAGCCAGTCATCAGGAAGTATTGGTTTTTTTTGTTTAATTATTCCATTTTTCCATTTGGACTCTGCAACAATATATAAAATTTTGAGAAGAAGGTTGATGTCTCCTTACCATCTCTAATTCCAAGAAAGATAGACAAAGTCTCTCTGTAACGTGGTGATTTTTGTGTTCCGTCTCAACTTACACTGCTCGTCCTACCTGTCATTAAGTGAATTAGGGATGTTATGGAATGATAAAATAATGTATTAGCTCCAACCGTTCTAATTCTACCATCGTATTAAGCGATCCAGCTCCGAGTTTCAATTTCAACCAATTTACACTCATCTTGTAGTAAGTTCGCACTTTCACCCCTTGAGGCTGAGGGTGGAGTGATTAGAATAAGGAGTTGCCAGAATTCAATTTATACCTATGATCATGGTTATTTTTATATTTATATAATTTTGTTTTGTTTGGTAAAATAAGTTTTTGAATAAAATTGTGGTAAAACTTATTCCTATATGTGAATTTTATTGTATGTATGAATAATGCATACAATAATTATTGGTTTGATGCTATTTTTATTTTTGGCGATGTGTTAAGCCCTCAGTGTAAGATGTTAATTTACAATTGTTCATTATCAACTGGGATACAACCTTTGTAATTATTCAAATCCATTTTCTAGTACGAATTGTACATTTTATCAGAGCTGACCAACATTTTATGATTACGATTTTGTTTTAATTTTAATCCAATAAATTAACAAAAAGTACTTTGAATTTTACACTTCATAGCCTTGAGATCCTTGAGTTATATTAGAATTTTTTTTATGGTTTATCACTGGACACCATATTGTTTATGTTTAGCTCCTCAACAGTTTTTGTAAATTGTTACGATGAAGCCTTTCACCTCCTGTCCTTGAAAAATGGGTATTTTAAATTAATTTTGTCTGTATGTATGTCTGTGGCTTTTATGACTGTTTACTTATCGGCCTATTTGTTGGAACATGTAGCATCAAGATTATATTTGGTACTAATGTTTTTCACGTTGATGCCACATTGTAGACAAACGTAGCCTTCATTATTTCCAGTTGACGTCCGCATGATGGTTTAGAAGGATCAATCCCTAATTTTATTATTTCCTTCTTTACTACTGCCTTTGAATATATATTAGTGAGCTCTGTTTGACTTGTCGACTGTAAATTATGTTTTCCAAGTAGTGATGTGTGTAACCAGTTTATAGGTTCAGATTCGTGCCTTATTGTGTCATGTAGTTTAATTCGATACATATTGGACTATTTTGTCGATTTCGATATTAATGGGTACTATACCAGTCAAGATAGAAGCTGCATCATATGAGATTGTTATTTTGTATGTGTTGAAGATCTTGATGATAATGAACGATTGTAACCAATGAAGATTGCATTTTTTCCAAATGCTTGATGCCAAATTTGCACTTGCATTTTTCCCAAATGCTTGATGCCAAATTTGCACTGGATATAACATCTTTGGAGAATCAATACTGCCTCATAATTTATTTAGATTTTGGATGTCTGAATCTCCATATCTGATTTTCATCAACATCATACTTTGATCTCTCCAATGTTTTGTGGATCCCTGTGCTCAATTAATTTTTTACAGACTTGTACTTAAGTTTTTATCTTTCAAATACATTGTTATTGTTAGCCGTCAAGTCATCCAATACAAATTTAGTTTATCTGCTGGATGTCTTGCTTCTTTGAAAATTGATTCAAATATAAAATTAGCTATTTTCATATTTTTGATTTAGTAATGTTTGTTACAATGTATTAATTTATTTTTACTCTATTTATTTGCTTTCATTTTTTAGGTTAGTGTATACATACAGAATTGGTCCCATGTTCTCAGTTTTGTAAACAAAGCTGAATCGACACCTGATTTTACCGATTCTCAGGTAAATGTTTTACTCATTTGTGTATTTAATTTTTTATCTTTTTGGTTAGAGTAAAACATTAGATAAAATGAATAAAACTGAGCACGTGCTCATTCCTCGAACACTGAGGAGGTGCTCCGGTTTGATGTGAATAAAGGGAAGGGAAGTTACACAATGGAGTACGTGTTAAGTGTATGGAGCACGTTCTCCAAATATTTGATTTGGAGTATCTGCTCATCTTTTTAAGTGAATAAAATGTGAGAATGCTCCACTATTTGAGCAGGTACTCAGTAAAATGATGATCTACTCTTTCGTAGACTCAGCATTTTATTGAGTACCTGCTCACATAATGGAGCATTCTCAAGTTTTATTAATTTAGAAAGGAGAGCATGCTCCAAGGAGTAAATGATGCATACACTTAGCAAGCATTTCATTGTGTAACTTCTCTTTACCCACATCTAACCAGAGCATCTGTTTAATTTTTTGAGGAATGATGATGTGATCAGTTTTATTCACTTTATCTATTGGGAGTACAAATTAGTTCGGTCCGTTTTTTTTGGTGGTCAAAAATGCATTTATTTCAAACAAAATGAATGAACTTATTAATCAAAGTATTCTCCGTCGCTAGCTACTACTTTTTTGCACCTCAGGCAATTTTTGAATTCCATCTCAAAAAATGTCTTGTCTTTTGAGGGGATCCAAGTTAGGAGCCAATTTTCGATTTCTGTGAAAGAAGTGAAACGGTGACCTACCAAATCGTGCTGCATCCGTCGGAACAACCAGTAATGAGAAGGAACAATATCCATATAATACGGCAGGTGCGGTAAAATATTCCACTTAAGCGTTTCCCAATATTTTTTTACAACTTTTGCGATATGAGGTCGTGCGTTGTCATACAGAAGAATGACTTTGTCATGTCATGCTCGTATTCTGGCCGTTTTTCTCGAAATGCACGGCTCAAACGAATCAATTGTAACCTAATTGAAGACTGAACTAATTTGTACTCCCAGTATAATTATGGGCTGATATGTAATATTATACATGAGCTAGTTGATCGTGGATATTAATCAAGAAGTTGGTGTGAAGTTGGTGGTCAAAATGAAGTACACCATTATATACGAGACACTTCTGTTTATTTGTCATGTCTACATGAACTTCTAGGCTAGCCAGCATGGGCTATTAGTGTTAAAAACATTGAATTTTAAAGTGTAAAATTGTGCATTTTCAATCAGTTATTTTTCAAAAAATATTTATTGATGAATCTACTCTTCCGCAAATTTATTGATACATTTATTCTAAAGACTCAACCAAATTTTTAGAAAAAATAGTGAAAGGTTTTAAAATAAATGAGAAAAACCAACGGGGGCCTCCTAAAAGCACACCAGTCAGGTGCTTGACCTCCCTTAATGAGACCACATTAGATTTATCTTTTAATAATTTTCATATTAAGATCAAAAGCAAGTCTATATCTGTCCATTCTTCCTTATCAGTTTATTAAATATAATTTGTAAATTTTAACAAATAATTCTACTCATGAAACTATTTGAAATTACAGATTGGATATATTTAAAAAATTTGATATAACAGCTATTTCACTTAGTTATATATAATTATTATTGAAAGTAATGTTTGAAATTATTGGTAACCAAGTTATGCATATGATCCTGGTCCTAATATACAAATCCAATTTGTCACTTACTTTCAAAAATTTGTTTGGAGACATTCCAGAACATAATTTATTAATCATAGAAGTATTGAAGTAAAACAATACAAACAAAACAAAACAAAAATTTCTATTAGAGTTTTAACAAATATATTAGAGGTTTTACAAATAAACCATGTGCATTTCACTGTATTTATGAGAAATTCTTAAACTATTAATATTAAAATATATAAATTATGCATTGTTATTTTTACAGGGGAAAGAAAGTAGTCAGCTTATTCTCGGTAAGCTTAAATGTGCTGCTGGCCTTGCCGAATTAGCTACTAAAAAATACAAACAAGCGGCTAAGCAGTTTCTTCAAGCGAACATTGATCATTGTGATTTCCCAGATCTTTTGTCTCCTAACAACATTGCCGTTTATGGTGGGCTCTGCGCTCTCGCTACCTTTGATAGAGCTGATCTCCAGAAGCATGTTATCTTTTCAAGGTATTATTTTATTCTCATTTTTATTCCTGATTAATTGAAATATCAGTTTTTAGGCTATAATTAATGAAGTAATAATGGATACTATTAAAATAGACACATTAATACATTATGATTATTGATAAAAATTACTAATTATTCTTGACCATTCATTTTATTTAGGAAAAAAAAAAAAGAAATTTTATTACAAAGTTGCTATGACAATAAAAAAATATATAAACTAGATCAAATGTCTTAATGTTAAAGTTTAATTAGAGTAGATTTTGACAGTGATAGACAGCTATTAATGCACCTTTATAAAAAGTTTAGATGGTGATATAACATAAAACAAGCAGTTGCTGTGTTTTTTATAATTATTAAATAAGCCAATGTTTCTGCAAAACCATATAGATCATCAGAACTAGAGAAGCTCATGTAATCTATTGCACTCTACAGCTTGAACGATCCCAGACTAAAAAGATTTAAATTTTAAAATTAATATAAAGTTCTTAATGGGTATGGCCAAAAAATGCAATTAATTTCACAATGACTAAAAATCTTATAATTGAAACTCCAAAGTATTCAGAAATCTTTCCACTGCTACGACCAAAAGCTATAACTGAAATGTCTACTGCTCATTTTTTTTTTTCTAAGACCTACAATAAACTGACTAGTTTGAGTTAATTTTATGTATGTATTATTTGAGCCAGTATATATGTTGCTGCCCGATCGTAGAATTACTCGTGTCTTCCTATATAATATTTATTTATTTCGCAA
Organism: Rhaphigaster nebulosa; assembly: GCA_948150685.1. Taxonomy (NCBI): domain Eukaryota; kingdom Metazoa; phylum Arthropoda; class Insecta; order Hemiptera; family Pentatomidae; genus Rhaphigaster; species Rhaphigaster nebulosa. The sequence continues at coordinate 39,324,597 of OX411309.1, forward strand.
CCGATTAAAAGCAGATAAAAGACAGTGTAATAATATGCTACCATTTCCTGAAAGTCTTAAATTATGTCTAGATATTACAGGCTTATCTATATAAGAATAAGAATAAAAAGACATTATCTTCCTGTAAAATATTTATTTATTTCACAACTGGTTTCGTTCTCTAGACCTTCATCAGTCTAAAACAATGTCAAATACCACTTTTCCTTTTTTTAAAAGTGTTACTTTAGCCTGATGAAGGTCTAGAGAATGAAACCAGTTGTGAAATGAATAAATATTTTACAGGAAGATGATGTCTTTTTATTCTTATTCTTATATAGATAAGCCTGTAATATCTAGACATAATTTAAGACTTTCAGGAAATGGTGGCATATTATTACACTGTCTTTTATCTGCTTCAAGATGTGCCTTGATAAGATCAATGAATTAAAATTGTCTGTCGAAATAGAGAACAAGACTTACAGCGATTTCATGATAGGACTATACCTTAATATCATGAAATAGTTATATAATCCACCACTAGAGAAGCTTTGTTTGTTTGTGACAGTGGGCGGTTGACAATGTCGATTCTCTTGCTTTAAAATCAAGTAGTGATGTGCTAATTACATTTTTTTGTATCACCCTTCTTATGAAGTTTTATCTCTACTTAGTTTTAATAAAATAATTTTTTTGTGATAAATTGTGCTATTTACAATTTTATGATGCTACCTAAAAATAATTTATTGTTATATGAGCATGCAACTTAATCATGTCACTCATTTAAGAAGCCATATCAGATACTTTTTTTGTCTTAAAAATGGCCTGTATAGACTCAGAAACTAGAGGTTTCCGTAGTGTCTGGCATATGCTAAAAATATATTAATTATTAAAAATAAATGTTTTTGCTAATGTTTCAAAGATTTTATTACTTAATTTCTCATTTTAGAAAACTTTTTTTAATATTTGAAATTCGTATGAATTCGATTTTTCATGTTAGCACCTAAACAATACCTATTTTTTTGTATAGTATTTCATGTTTTACTGATAAAAACAATAAATAAGTTCCTAGTATATTTGGATTTTTATTACATCTTGTATGGACACCCTACATTAATGATATAACCAAACGATGAAGGTTGACGATTAAATCATACAGCCAGTACTGGTTGGTCTTATTATGAAATACCACCATTTCATGATATCATTGGCAACTTCATGATATAATCAATTCTTTGATCGGGCTGAGACATATATATGTATATATATATATATATATATATATATATATATATATATATATATATATATATATATATATATACTTATATTTTTTAACCATTAATTGTTTGTTTCAGTTCATTTAAATTATTCTTAGAACTCGAACCTCAGTTAAGGGATATTATATTTAAATTCTATGAATCTAAATACGCAACATGTCTTAAATTACTCGATGATATTAAGGTATTAAATGTTTTCACAGTTCTTATTTAGTTACTTGAGGGTATATTTACTTTTATTTTCATTTTTGTTTTCTTTTTCTAGGACAACTTATATTTGGATATGTACATAGCACCTCATGTGAACACATTATATACACAGATTAGAAACAGAGCTCTAATACAGTATTTTAGGTAATAAAAATAAATACAATTAATACAGGATAATGTAAAGTAGTTTAAAAAGAAAGGAAAGATTTTTTTTATTTTATAAAGAAATACACTAACCTTATATTTACCTTTTTTTAAATTGTTCTTAGTCCCTACCAATCTGCAGATATGGGCAAAATGGCTCTTGCGCTTAATACCAGTGTGAGTGCCTTAGAAGATGAATTGATGCAGCTTATTTTGGATGGTCAAATACAAGCAAGGATAGACTCCCACAACAAGGTGTTACAGTTATATTCATTATATCAGTTTGTAATCATTATATAATTTTATTGGAAATAGTTTATTAATTTTATAAGTTCAGGAGTTAAACTGATAGTATAAAGTTATTTTCATTTATCATATTAAAATGAAACCCTTGTTCTCAGATTTTTTTTATCTGTCCATTTGCCAAACTTATCAACCTTTCATCACTGTGCATTTGGCTCATTTTGTGTTTATATTTGAATAAGAAATTATGTATTAGGTGAAAACCATGAACTGGTAACAAACTACGTTTTTATCGCGACAACTGTTACTGTATGATTAATGTTTATAAAATATGAACCTTGTGTTTTGAAAAAAAAGAAGACACAAAAGCATACATAGAATGTTGGGGAGAACTTCTGACATTGATTACCAGTAATGAATATTTTTTCTTTTTTAAATCAATTGCCAAAAGAATCAAATAAAAATAACTCACTGTTTCTCTAATCCTTAGGTTGAATTAAAAATAATATAAAAGTACTGCCACGCATTTGATATTCACCAATTGCCAAGTATCCATTCGCTGAATAACAAGCAGTGGAGATGATAGATACCAACAAGACGAATATTCGCCATCAGTATGAATACCTTTAACATGGAAACTGTGATCAGTGATGCGGCTCAACAAAATTTTGAGCATATCTATTGCTTGTTTTGTTACCTTTGTCACAATTTTTAATCTCTTTTCAACCTCTTGAAGTTTAATTATTTTAGTTTCCCTATTGTTGTTGACTTGGCTACTCTGTTTTTCAACCATTAGTTAAACTCATTTTTTCAAAAACATATATATTTATATTAAAATATGCCCAGTGATTTAATAAAAATCTTGAAATTTAGAACTGTATATATAAATTTGAGTAAATTACTTCAAGAAAATTATAAATCAATCAGTTGTCGCTCTTTAAAAGATTTATAAATAAATTTTATAAAATCATGATTTAAAAACCAAAGAAAGCTTTGTGATCATTTCTAAATAACAAAAATTATGTTAATGCTAGTTTCAGTCACGCACATTAATTGATTTTTTTGATTTAACAATTATCAGCATTTTGCAACCACATCCATAGTTGGATTTGTAACACGTGCAATCGTCGTCGGAATGTGTGGATCGAACTGAAGAGTCCTGGTTGGTGAATATTCAAGGTCTCTTGTCCCGTGTTCCAAATACCGACATGGTGCTGAAATGGGTGAACACAGATGGTTCGTGCTCAGCTAGAGACAATGAATCCATCCTGACTATTAGAGATTCGGCAAGCAGTTGCTCGGCACTTAGTGAATACGTGGACGTGGCTTAAACTTATGTGTAATAGTTTAGTTTATTTTTTAATATTTTATTTTGCCTGTTTCTGGTTTGTTTTTAATATATTCTTTTGCTCATTTCTGATTGTATATTAAATATATTTCTCTTTTTAGATTTTATATGCCAAAGATATGGATCAAAGGAGCAGTACTTTTGAAAAAGCTTTGAATATGGGCAAAGATTACCAACGTAGGACCAGGATGTTAATATTGCGAGCAGCCTTATTGAAAGCGCACATCTCGGTCAAGGTAGCATTCTTATAGATAGAAGTTTTGAAATATTGTCAGTTACTTGCATTATTGTTCTGATATCATTGTATTCTCATAAATATTCCCTAGTCTAGCAGAAGTAAATGTAAAGTTGGTCAAAATAATTTTTCTTTATCAGATACTCAACCTAGAAAATCTTAAATTTAACATACGAATCTTCAAATATTTTAGTCTCTGTTCAAAGATAATTTCTCTGATTTCATTTTGTAACCTGAGAATTTGGAGTAATTATTAATTCTTTATTCAATTATTTTTTTAAAATTTAGTAAGGGTAACTCTGAAAGTAGAACTTTATGTGGCATAACCAGGAATGTGATACTGTGATGTTATGCTAAGTTATTTAACTGCATTTGACTTATCAGCACTTGATAAAGGAAGTACTGTTTCTTGACCAATGGCTATTCAAGGAGATAATTTGACCAAGGTCATTTTAAACTGCCAGGCTTTTCTCCCAATTAAGAGCACCCACTTTATAGAGATTGGTTGTTCCCCAGGAAGATATCCTGACCCCACGGTCAATCCAAGGTTGTTATAACAGAATAAATAATTATCTGCTACAGATAATTATAATTATAATTATAATTATAATAAAAACTATAGACTCAAACCCTGGTCCGGGATATAGGAGCATAGTGCCTTACCCACTGAAGTAGAGGTTTTGAAAATTTGAATGTAAATGAACCATTCATACTACAGGTTCATGCTGCTTATTTCAACTGAACTAAAAAGGATTTTAATTAATACCTAAAGAAATTAACATTTGTACCAATATTAAAAAAAAAATGGTAGAACAGAACTTGATTTAAATCTCAATGAAACCATAAATAAAAGAACTGTGCTTACCCAATGTTCCAAAGTTGATTTAAATATTTTTACGTTTTGCTTCCAAGAGGTTTTTTTGTATTTGTAGGAAATCTAAACCTTTCAGTAATTTCCATATCTAAGAAGTAATTTCTGTTTTTTTTTAGATGGAAGCCATAGCTTCAAAAAAAGCGCTAACTTTTCTTGTCTTTTTTTTCACTTAATAGTGTAAACTTGGTCGCCCAATTCATTTTTATTTTCATCAAAAACTTAATATTTTTTCTTTCAAAAAGTTATTTATGTATTGAAGCCACGTTGTTGCTTCATATTTATAGTCCTTGGAGTCCAAAAAAATTATTTAAAAAAAAAAAGTTTTTGTCATTATTCATTCTTTATTTCAAAACATCTCTTTTATATTAAGTTTTAGATTCAGATATTTTACTTCTCAAATTCATTTCAACAAAAAATATTTATTATCACAACTGAATTCGGAAAAGATGATTAACTAAATAATAAATCAAATCATTTATGTTTATTTGCGTGTGCATACTCATGTGTACACGCACCTATGCACATACAAAATATACAGTTTGGTAAAAGTTTTATTTCAGTCAGATTAATTATGATTTGACTTGATTTTGCAGAGCCCTCAAAGGGATGTCGGTCAAGGTGCTGGAGAGATGTCTGTTGCTCCAGCAAGTTCCAGGCCTTAGCATGTTATTAAATGTTACTGTAATATTAAATGTATATTTCTTATGCGCTTTAACTTCAGATTATATATAGACCCATATTTATATAATTATAATAAAACCATGTTTCAAAAGGTTTTTATTTTATTTTATTCTTTACCAATAAGACAATGCAATCTGCTAATGAAGAAGTTGTATCTCTGTCATATACATTTTATTCCTGTGAGTTTATAAAAGATGTTGAAGAGAAATGTGTTGTTGATTTACCATTTTCATGTATAATTGTTTCTTTAAATCGACAAGCCTAAATGTAAGTGACATTTTTATTTTATTTTTTTTTAAATAAACCTTTGTCAAAAAAGTTGTTTATAGAAAGTCCTATATGATTAACCTTTTAATAATTAGAATATACTGCTTTCATGAATAAATATGTATGATTGATTCTATTCTTTAAGTCGTTTTACAGATCTTTATCATTGATGCTTGGCTACAATAACCAAAAAAAAAATCACCGCAGTCAAACTTCAGCTTTAACAGATTTTCATCCTTAAATATAACTTCCTTTTATTCTAGTAGTGCTATAATTATGCATTACTGTTGAAGTACGGGAATTTTTTCAGGGCAACAGTAAAGGTACTCTAACACTTGAGGCAAGCTGGATTAAGAAATAACCTGGGATTACAGGATGAATATCGGACCAACTAGTACTTTAACAAAAACCAGCAGCAAAACATGTTTTTTATACTTTAAACAGCTTTGGTTGAATAAAAAAAGACTTAATAATGTAAAATATCTGATTATGAATCAAGAAAGTGCCCTGTAGCCTTATAAAAAATGTAATTTAAAGTTGAGCAAACCGGTTGATTAAGAAGCACATGATGTTGTTGGTAGAAGCAATATTAAACAAATTTTGAATGTCTATTTGATGTTTTATGATCGATATAACGCAGCTTATATCTTATATGATAAACAAGTACGCTGGGAGACGGTGATGAGACCGAACTCCACAGGGAAAAGGTCTTAGGAAAGAAGCTGGTGATGATACCGAACTTCCCACGGAGAGATAAAAAGGTAAACTGGGAGACGGTGATGAGACCAAACTCCACAGGAAAAAGATTTTAGGTAGGAGAGAGAGAGAGAGAGGTAATAGGTAAAAAGAGAAATGAGAACACTGGCGGCTAGCATTAATTGTTGATAAATACATTAGTTATTTACAAAATAAGCAAAGATGCTCATATGGGATGTGAAGCAGGTGGATTAGTTCATTCAGCCAGTCCAAAGTAGCGCTAGCCTCTGTCTCCCAGCTGGTTTTTTCCTCCCATTACGGTACCAGTCGCTGAGCAGAAAGGTCCTCTCCAGTGATGACAAAGCTTCACTAACCTGACAGCTGTTTCATGTGTATTTTTAAACGTATTTTGATTGAATCACAGTATATAATTAAAAGAAAGTGTCCTTTTATAAAATATATTAAATTAAATGATAATGAACTAAAGAGAAGGGCCTCTTTGAAGGTATTAAGGAACAATAAAAAAGGAAGGGTCTTTTTTTTATGATATTATATCGATATGGTTTTCTGTAATAAAAAAAAATATTACGATTTTTTTTTTCAAGAGTTATTCTCTTATACTTATACAAACATAACATTGAAGAGCTAAAAAATACAATGAGATGGATTTACATATAAATAAGTTATAAATTTTTAATAGATACAAGAACATCCTATGCTGATCTGACAAATATACAACAATTTCATTAAGGAACACATAAATTTTATTAGATACATCTAAAAGTTTAAATAAATTAAAAATTTTCATCGAGAACCTGTTGTTGTTTTTTTCAAGCTCTGTAAAACATTATTTCTGTTAGACACCTTTCTTTAAGATTCTTAAACAAATTCAAAGTTTACATAGAGATTTTATTTTTACAAGTAGTTGGTATATCATTTATGTTACATACCTTCTCAAGGTTCTTACACAGATTCAATTTTCATATTGAAATCTTATTTTTATAATTTATATAAAATTATGTTTATGTTAGATACCTTCTTAAGATTCTTAAACAAATTAAAATTTTACAATGCGATTCTTTTACAAGTTGGTATAACATTATTTATGTGGGATACCTTCTCAAGGTTCTTTAAAAGATTCAATTTTCCTATTGAAATCCTATTTTTACAAGTTCTATCATTTATTTTAGATACTTTCCTTAGGTTCTAAAATAGATTTATTCTTCATTTTAAAATCCGACTTTTCACAAGAAGCCAAAAAAAAAATTACAATATTTAATTTTAAGTAAACATTCTTAATAAACAAAAACATTCCATAATTATTTGTAATAATGAAGATTACTATTTGACTTAATTAATATCAGTTGATGTTGGGTTATTTGAATGGTTACGCGAAATATTTCTCCTAAACAATTAAGTGGTGAGTTCCTAGGGTGCCCTTTAGAATTTCCATTCCCCAATCCATACTGAAACTATCCGGCCATAACAATAATCTTATTGTCTTTACTCTTCCCCGAAGATAATTTTCTTCATCTTCTGGAGATTCTGGAATACTCTCATTTATATCTGTGTTTTCCAAGTATTCTTGTTTCACCCTTGAATATTCTTGACTATACATTAGCTGCTCATCCATTTCTGTTTTTGTGAAACCTTCAGCATACCTCGGATTTTCTGTTAAGTGTTCTCTTTGTCTGTCAGGGCGAGATTGTTCTTCATATTTAGGATTGTAGTCATCACTTATTCGGTTTACCCGTGGATTGGATTGAGTCCAACTGGGGTTCCTATTAAAGTTATTTCTCTCCATGGGCCTATTGCCTCTTTCATTATTATAATTTCGAGACAGGTTATTTCCCTAGTTCTCCTGTACAAATGATCTCTGAAGTGCTTCAGAATATTAGATTGGAATTCTCATTCTGTCATTATCTTCTGTGAGAATTCCTTTCTGTACAAATGGTTTCTCTGAGGTATTTCCTTATCCTCAGAATATTGGGTTGAAGTTCTGTTTTAATAATTATTTTCTTTGAGGATGCTTTCCTTCCCAAATCGGTTTAAAACTTCCAGGAATCCATCAATACTGTTGAGGCCTTGATACAGCATTATTTCTTCGATAGTTTTCCCAAAGTGTCGTTCCATGGATCTGCAGATGAATCCTTCATCTAGCATATGTTTTCAAGCACAAGCTCTCAATATCATATTGCAGAAATACTGCTGCGGGCTTAAAATTGTATAGTGTAATAACTACTATGATTTAATTTTTCCCAGAAAATAGGGTCGCATTTTCCCTTCCAGAACTTATTTAAGAATTCTTCACTGAAACTATTGATTTCATAGATTTCAGTCTCATGCATCAGCCACCACAATAAGGCTTCGTCCTTCAGATATCTGATGAAGTCCCGAAATATGACTGTATGGCCCCATAAGTTATATTGTGACCTTAATGAATTCACAAACTCTGTAGGAATGTCCCATTAATATCATGTTTTAATTCTTCATTTTTCTTAAGTTTTCACATGTTTCTTTTGTATGTACTCAACCTGGTTTGGTTGAGACAGTCAGTTTGACACCAAAGTCAAGTTTCATATTTTCTATCTTTTCTTCATTTTTACAGATTCGAACACTTAAAGTCTGATCTCATTTCTTCTTCTAACCTTTTAAAACTCAGATATTAAGAGTTTTATTTCCTTCTTAAATTCTTCTGATTATTTTTGCAATAGATCAGACATTGTAGAGGACATAATTTTTATCCATAGTTCCATTTTCTTACAGTGTGTATCTCATAGCTCCTTTTCTTCATGGCATGTATCCTTAGCACTCTTTAGAGTCTCCTTCTTAGACCTTAAGTTGTGCCCTGCCACTACAGGAGTGCTCATATCTTCACAAGTCTCCTCCCTGGCTTCTTTCTTTCTTCTTGGATTTCTTTAAGTTTAATATATTCATCCATTTTAGAGTGACTTCTTTAAATTTCTAGTCCAAAGGTTGGTTATTTTAATCGTTCCTTTACAAAGGATGCCAATAATGTAATATATTTTTTATGCACCATATCTTAGTACGTCGATGACTCAGTCTACGAATCATATACAGCTTACTGCTGAGGTATTATACGAGTGAGAGGAACCGTTCTCAGACTCGTTTAAGGTTTAGTGGGAGAGATAAACAGGTAGACTGGGAAATGGTGATGAGACCAAACTCCACAGGGAAAAGGTTTTAGGTAGGAAGTTGGCGATGAGACCGAACTTCCCAAAGAGAGAGAGAGGTAATAGGTAAGAAGAGAAATGAGAAGACTAGTAGCTAGTCTGACAGAGTACAGCACTATCTAGATCCCAGGATGCTTTGATTTCATAATGAACTAAAGAGAAGGGCCTCTTTGAAGGTATTATACAATAAAAAAGGAAGGGCCCTTTTTTTAAGATATCACAATATATATATGTATATTTTTTTTTTTCGAAAGTCCAGAGTGTCTTTCAGAATTCTCCAGCGTGGCAGATTAGAGGAAGTTTACAGTATATATGTCCAGTGTGAGAAATTATAAATTACAATCTGTTGTCCCATTGAAATCAATTGATAAGGAATAGATTACTTGAAGTTTTAATATTATTTTTTTCTTATAACAGTTGCTTTTCTATTAGCATGATATGCACCATCATGCTAATTAGACCTAAAAAGCAATTTATATAATAAAATGCCTGACATTTTTTTTTAAGCATCAATGAGGAACCATAAATGAATTAAAGAGAAAGTTGTTATAAACGTGACATCAGATTATGTTTCACAAACTAATTTTTTTTTAAACATCATGCTTTAAAATAATAAGGAATAGCACAAATTGGAATTTTTCTTGTAAACTCACGAAAACTAAAATAATATTTAGAAGTGCCAGTTGCTGAGCATTTATTGGATAAGATATAAACAAATATATCAATATATGTACCTTTTTCTAAAATGTTTTTAGTGGAAACTCATTATTTAGGTTAATATAAACCTAATAATAAAAGAAAGAAGATTATATATAGCACAACAGCTTGTAACCGAGCCTAGACTTTTTTTAACTGCCTTGAGCTACAATTAGGCTTAAGAAGTGCCCTCGTGCCAGCCACACTATCTGACTACCTTAATGTTTCCTTTCAATTATTTTCCCACTAATTTCTTTGTCATTAATCAGGATAAAGAAGTGGGGCATCCTCACCATATGTCCTTAAGTTTAATCCGTAAGTTAAACTTAAGTTTCCAATCACTTTTTGTAAATGATGATCTTTAATCTTATTTGAAATATATTTGTTGCTGAAAAACATAAGACTGTAACAGCATCTGCTATCCTCCTGATTTATTGCAGAGGCTTGATTGCATTGAGTGATTTTACAAGCTATTAGCCAATGAATTCAGCAGGTGTTAGTAAACTTGCATAGTGTAACCATGTTCACTAGCTAACTAGTAGATTGTAAACAATTTGGGAGAAAAGCTGAACTTGTTACTCATTGGTGTGTGGACTTGTTAGCTAGTGAACTAGCCATCAGTATCATGGAGGCATCTGGTTTCCAAGTCTACAACATGTCAATGGAACTCACTAGATCTAGTTGGCTACGGAACGAGTGGAAAGGTTTGTGTCATTACATTCGTACTAGCTGATTTGCCTGCTTCTAACCTTGCTGGCTAGTTGTTTGTAAACTCGGTCTATATAACTGAGACTTAAGGTGTCATTTCTGGAATTTATCTCTAATCTGAGCTACATAAAACTGAAGTCGCTGAAATTAGTGTGACCTATCTCAAAAGTGGGAAACTTTTAACACTGAACTTTGTCCTTTAGATTCGATATTATGTGTTAGTTACTTAAAACAATGTTGAGGGAGAGTACAATATCATTATGGTCTGCAAAATTGCTTACATACTTAGGGTCCATGAGAGAAAAAAAAAAATCATGTGCACATGCAAAGTATCAATCAGGGAAATTGATCACCTACAAACCAATGTATCATAATGTTTTCACTGATTCCTAGTACAAATTAATAAAGTTATTCAGGTTTTCACCCAGAAAAACTTATAGGTAAACTAATGAGATAAAAAAAAAAAACATTTTTTTTTGTTAAGAGAAATTCTGGATAGGCTATTGTCCTGTAATTCGTAACTTTGCCCAACAGTAAATGTCCCAAGGAAATGAATAAAATACATTACCTTTTTTTTTTCATGAATAGTTTAATACATATCTACAAAAAATACACATTTGTTAAAAAAAATGAGAATTTCTCAAATCAATTTCAAACTAATTCTCCACAGCTGACAATAACAACCTTCTCAGTTGGTTTTCCGCCTTTAGTACCGCATTTCTGAAAATGGTCAAAGATACATTTTCAGAACGTAATAAGTTCAATAACAGTAGTTTACAGAATGAATGGAGAAAGAAAAAAAATAATAATAAACAACCATTACTCACCTCAATTTTCTTTACTATATCCATACCACTGACAACATGACCAAACACAACATGTTTATTATCTAACCTTCAACAGATAAAAATTTGAATCAGTTATTAACATTAACGATATATATATATATTTTTTTTAGTGGATCGAAATTAGTTTTTGAACATGATCAAAAAAATTCATTACACTAGACCTCCTAAAGTTTAAATTATTTTTATAATTAATTATTTTCAAATCTTTTATTAAATTGTCATTCTTAAAAATAAATATAGAACAATTGAAAACAACCATGCAACATGTGAAAATAATTTACTTTTATTTATAAAATCAATGATCAATTCTATGCCAGCAGCTTATTAAACACCTGTCGTTTTGGTATCAAATGACCTTCTTAGACAAGCTATACTTTAACAATATTATAATTATTATTGAGGCAATTTGAAATTTGTTAGAGATTCATATTCTGGTAGGTACCTGAACAACACTCAGAGGAGCATTGAAAAGAGGTAGAGAACAAGCACCTAGACCAAATTCAATAATAACAAACTAATTCATGGGGAATTTCTACATATTAAAGTAAATTTATACAGGAAAAAAGCCAGAGTTTTCTCTACAAATTATTTTCTCATTTAACACTAAAAAAGAAAAAAAAAATTATGATGCATTAGTAGAAGAAACACCACCAAATCAAGAGAATTTTTCATAAACATTGTTCATATTTAAAATAAGTGCTCATTCTGACGTTTAAAATGGAATCGTTTAACATCAGTCAACCATATGCAGAAATGAAATTACTTTCAACTATAAGAAAAAACTAAAAGTACTCCAAGAATTAGATAATTTTGGTTTATTAATTTTGATAATGTACCTTTGTAATCAGATAAAATAAATTTGAACCTTCTCAAAATTTGACGTTTTAAGTTTCAAGATCAAGGGTCACATCGGTCTATAGTGCCACGGAGATAGAGATAGATAGACGTTCAAGATATCTATAATCCAAAAATCGAATAAAAGAAATCCGTCCGTCTGTCATCAAGGGCTTTTCTACGAGACTGCTTAGTCCGAGAGCTAGCAATGTTTTCGACAAAGAATTTCAGGTGGACTGGTCTTTAGATATTAGTTTTGTTATTGAAGATTGGTGGGGATGCGGCACGCTGCTGGCTGCTGGGAGCGGTTGCATTTACTACTGCGCATCCCATTTGTACAGATACAATTATTTTATTTTAGGTCCATTTTTTTCTTTTTCATAATTTTCTATATCCTTTTAGAAACATAAATTTAAATTGCCTCACATTTTTTCGTTGTTAAATCTGTGCCAGACATTATTATAGTAATTAAAATTTTTTTTATTTTCAAACATTTTAGTATAGCTGAAATTTTAATATGATCTAGTTATGCTATCAAATAATCTAAAATTAATTTGCCAGACAGAAATTCAGTTGTTTAACCACAGCCAGACTGATTTATAACAGCGTGCATCCCATTTGTGATATTTTCAAGTCATTGTTGGTCGAATGATTTCTTTTTCATAATTTTTTATATCCTGTTAGGAATATAAAATTTAAATTGCCAGACAGTTATGTTGTTGCTCAATCCATACCAGATAATATTTTAGTAATTAAAAAAAAAACTATGGTTAACCTTTGGAATTGCTACTAACAACTGTTAAGAGGTCTAGATTTTCAGAGCAGACTATACTTTCACCCACTGCACATGCGCAATTAATTCCTCAGACCGACGGATCCTTCTTTCTCACTTAGAACGCTGGTGTCAAGTTAGGTCAGACTTCCAGCATTTTTACGAAGGGGTATTGCAATGATAAGAAGACTCTCTACAGAGGAAAAATGTTAATTTGATCCATGACCAACTCATTCGGGTTTTGCTGTTAACAATTTCGATCCAAGGACCAAGTCAAGAACTGCGAACAATCATATGCCAGGGATCGGAAGAATGGTAAGCTAAAGGTGTAGTAATGATAAACGATTGCTGACAAGTGGCACATCCTAATTCGTTGAAGCTCAACGCCGTCTTTTCATTAGAAATGAATGCAATTTTCTAAAACTTCATGGACGAAAATCTATCGATCCTTAGTTTTACACATAATTGGTAAATTTTTTTCACCACTTAGACTAAACTTCCCAGATCGGAAGCTAATAGAACATTGAAGAGATTGGCCATGATATTTAAACTTAAAGATGGTGTAGGAAAGAAGGCGGTGGGGACAAGAGATCTTTTCAGTAAAAAGCGGGAAGTCTGACCTAACCCTACTTGACTATTCCAAGTGAAAAGCATCCATCGGTTTGAGTATTTAATTGGGCATACGCAGTGAGTGAAAGTATAGTTTGGTCTGAGATTCTAGACCTCTTCAAGGTCGTTAGTAGCGATTCCAAAGGTTTACCGCCAAGTGTCGTTTTTACTGCAATCTTTGGAAACTAGTAACCAAATTCAGGATCACTTTTTGAGCCACTGATTTATAGTTTAATAAGAACAGAAGGAAGTCATGTATTGTCCACATCAGATATTTGGTGAATATCAGGTGAAAGTATAGTCTGGTCTGAGAATCTATACCTCTTCAAGGTCGTTAGTAGCGATTCCAAAGGTTTACCAAAGTATGTTCAAACCATTTTAGTATGATATAGTTATGCAATTAAAGAATCTACAATTAATTTCATCTTTGTAAAATTTCTAAGGCAGAAAAATCTGAATTTATGGTGCTAATTCCCGATGGCATTTTAATCAAAAGTATGTTTTATTAGGTCTCTTCAACCTTTGCCCCCGAGAATTCTCAGCTGCCACTGGGATTCCCAGGGTTTTCTTAGACTAGTTCAATGTCTTAAATTGACAATATTTATTTATCTAATAAATTAAATTAACTCTATTTAATTAATACTTTTAATCAAAGTGCATTCCCTTTTCATATCATCATTACCAAGGTAAGGTTATGCCACCTTATATTAACGGACAAGACTACACGCGAAACATTTAAGGTAGCAAAATGTCATAACTTGACTTATAACATTTTACCAGTATGCAATTTTGTGGCTTTCAGTTTATTACAGTTTTCCTTGATTCATTACAATACAAAAATTAAGGAATTTCCTTCAATATTGTTACAGTTCAGTTACTATATATATTTTTTAATTGCTTATTTGTCTCTTTCATGGGGCTCATATACCATCTCCCACCTCCACATTGAGAACCATTGTTTAAACAATAAATTGTTCCTCCATTTTGGTAATGGAAATATTAATGATATCAAATTTTTTGAACAAATAGGTTGGCTAAGTTTGCAGAGATGTCATAAACAATTGTCTAATAAAGATATCAATTGAAATAGATAAAATGAAAAACTGTACTTACCAGCCGGTTTTAGCGGTGCATAAGAAAAATTGAGACCCATTAGTATTAGGGCCTGAGTTTGCCATTGACAGAATGCCTGGTCCAGTATGCTTCAAAGTGAAATTTTCATCATCAAATTTACCACCGTAAATGGATTTTCCCCCAGTTCCATTATGACTAGTAAAATCACCTCCCTGGCACATCTAAATATAACTTGATGATATTTAGGAAAGTTATTGCCAGTTTACTACATTAATTAGAAGTAACATATATTAAATTTAATTCAATCCAAGAAGATAAGGGTATCCCACTCTGAACAATAATACCCTGCTCACATCAGACTAAGATGGCAATGAAACATCCCAAGAGATATCAAGAGTTGGATTCCTTTTTGGAATCAATTTAGGAAGATTTATGAAGATCACTTTATTGACCCAGCCGACAAAATTCAGTATTTGTTTTAGGCTACATTGTCTGATAGTCCAGCTAATCATTAAGAATTAAGAGTTTCCCTGCTATTGATAAAAAATATGAAAACATTGAGGTTGTCCTAAAAGCTAGGTTTGGTAGAGATCTATAAATTGAAGTTTATGTTAGGGAATTATTAAAATTATATTTTCTCAGAATACATATTAGCACATTGCGTGCGGCTATTGAACATACAATTGTTCTGCTTCCCTGAGGTGGATGTCGAAGCATGTTCGATGTGTAGCATGTACTAATTAAGTAAATTAACTAACTTACTGATTCTGAACAGAAAAACTAAATTTCAAATTTAAGTCTAAAATGTTTCAAAAGAAAACAATACTTATTTCAATAGAAATAGGTAAACAAGTATCAATAATGATCATGAATTCTCATGTGTCGTTTATCAACTCACTTCATTAAATCTAAATAATCAAAATACGATTTCATTTTTAATATCGGTTTCTTGAGTGATAAGAAACAAGAAATGGATAGTGTTAGAGCAAGACTGTTATCAAAAGACATTGAAAAATGGAAAAAAAAATTATATATTTTTTTTCCGAATTGGATGGATATTACTTGCTTGGAATTATTGACATGCTGTTGGTCGAGGAGTTATCCGCAATAGTCAACATAAGCTTCTGAGATTAAAAGGAGCAAAGAAAAGTGCCTTGGGTTTTGATCTAAATAAAATATCATTTGGTTGTGATACCACCCCTCGTGAATCGGTTTCTAGCAAACCAGAATCAGCAAGTATCAATCTACAGGACATTGCAGCGAGGGTTGATGTTACTGTGGATGGTTTAAGAAGAACTAAAGATGATATTGTTGCTAACACTTTAAAAGAATTATTCAGTGCAATTAACTTTGAAGAGTTGAATTTGGTGTATGCGATAAAAACAGCAGTCCTGTCATGATTGCCACAATTTTCTATTAGGGGTCAAAACATAATTACCTGTTATATATGATCCGATTATGACATTAGTAAATTAATACTTTTTATTTTTCACAACACAATAAGTTACCCAATTAAAAAACAAAACAAATATTCATATTTTAATTTAAACATTTTTACAAAAATTAATATTTTCAGCGGACTTCATGACAGAACATGTTCAGAAAGTTATAATCTAGAGAACAGTATGGTTGCTGAACTTATGTTATATATAACGAACTGGTATGTGAAGGATAAGCTAAAATAGTCAGTGTAATGCTAGCAGAATATTCCTTGTCTTCCAAAAAAAAAATTCTTAAAAAAATAAATAAATAATTCCAATGTACATTAAAAAATCATAAAACAGTTTTACAGTTGAACTCGCCTTAGGTGATGTATGACAAATATTGTTTGGTGAAAAATATCGAACTTTTTTCAAATTCTTTGAATGTCTTTAATAAATGATATAATTGTATATACATGTATTTATTTAACTTTATTTGTATATCTTTATTTAAAATGCTTTGTAAATTCTAAAAGCTTGAATAAATGCTGAAGCTTTGTTTTTCTGAATTGTTTTATTATTGAGCATATATTTTAAACACCTTTTCCTTCCAAGAAAGTCAGTGCCATCATAGAAAAGAAGTTAAACCATTTTATAAACTTTTTCCAAGCATAAAATATATAAATTTAATTATAAGCATTTAATAAATGGTAACCATTAAAGAATTTTCATTATGCTGGACTATCAAACCTTTTTTTTTTTTTAAGATCTCGCTTAATTTATACAAGTTTCCAAAACTGTAATTTAAAAGAAAAGTTCTGTAATTATGATTCCCAATATCTAAACTCTCCTATTCTCCTAAAGGACTGAATCACTTTATATGAAATGTTAAAGGTCACTTATGTTCGTATTAACTATAAAGCCAAGTACATGAGCCCCACACTATCGCGATATAAATGTCTTGTGTCCACACCTACTGAGTCAGTATAAAACACGGTGGAGCACCATGTTACAAACGAATTGCTTTAGGTGCTTTCATTTATGTGTTAATAATTTAATAATTTTTGCATTGGTTTGTCTATTATTTAATCTAGACCAAGAAATGGCCATCAGGGAATACCAAATCCAGATTAGTGAGATCATCTTCAATCGACTGGTTGAACTACTAGGATAAGCCGATGATAACATTATTGCTGGATCCGAGTGATCCCTACGAGAATCCTTTGTAAACTTTGAGAGGACAGCCAAAAAATTCAGCCTAGCAGTAAATGAGGCCAAAACTAAATATGTGGCAGTGGTGGAGGAAGTCTGACTGAATACTTCGAGGTTGGAGAATTCAGGTTCCAACGAGTGAAGAGTTTTGTCTACTCGTAATCTGAAGTAAGTTCAAGGAATGATCTCAGTAAAAGAGTCTATTCAGAAAATCAGTGTTATTTCGGCCTCTTCCAGCACATGAAAAGCAGGTTTATCTCCTATCAGACTATAAAAGACCTGTCCTCAGGTATGGAGCAGAAACTTGGACTACAACAAAATCACATAAGAATCGGCTCCGCTTATTTAAAAGGAGAATATTGAGGGGATTTACGGTCTTATCCATGAGAGGGATGCTTGGCGAAGATGCATCAACAAGGAGCTCTTTGAGTAGTACCAAAGCATAGACCTGATGAAGTTTGTTAAGCTTGGGAGACTTCACTGGGCCGGTCATATAGCAAGGATGAATGAAACTGAGATTTCCAAGAGGCCTTTGCGCTTAAACCTTTTTTCCAGTAATGTCTCAAAAGACATTGCCCGTGCGTTTTAAAAATATAAATGACCCCATAAAGCCAATTCTAGTCACAAGGAATTAAAGGATTAGTCAAAGTAAACATTGACATAAATAGTAGGAACAAAAACATTCTTATAGGATAATAATGAGGGTTGAAATTAAGAGTTATATTCATGCACAAGGACTTTTGTTACAACCTAGTATATACATATGTATAGGGATGGAATATATATATGTATATATTCCATCCCAGCATTTAGGCACTTCCAGGGGCCCCTTTAGGATAAAATGAGCTAAAATTCAGTATGTCTGGTTGTTTTCCATGCAGAACAATACCTTTGAGGTGGGGGTGTATTTCAGCATGTACATATGTTTTTTTGTGGTTTTTAGGGTTTTACACATTTCCAAATAGAGTTGGTGTTAGAAAAGTTTCTTTCAGGGGTCTCAACTTGTTTCTACAACCTCTGGGATTTAGATATTTACAACTTTTTAATTTAGTAAAAATATAACTTTAGTGACAGAGCTCTGCCATTCATACTGTTACAGAAACTGTTTGGGTCCAACAGTATTTTCAATAATTAAAACTAAAAAATGAATAATTGTTTACTAAAGCAGCACTTAAAGAAAAATAAACCATAAACTTCAAACTCAAACATAGTTTGGGATTAATATGTACTCCTTAGTTTAACTTCAAATGTTTACATCAGTTGTCAACCATTAGAATGTTCAAATGATATAAAGAGTCAATTCTTCAGAGTAAAAATAATGTCATTTTTTCTTACTATGATCCCCTTCAATTATTTTATTTTCATTTGTTAAATTCCTATTATCCCCCATCCAGTACCCTGTCTTAAGGCA
This sequence comes from Rhaphigaster nebulosa, assembly GCA_948150685.1. Classification (NCBI taxonomy): domain Eukaryota; kingdom Metazoa; phylum Arthropoda; class Insecta; order Hemiptera; family Pentatomidae; genus Rhaphigaster; species Rhaphigaster nebulosa. Next base: position 39,343,327 of record OX411309.1, read on the forward strand.
GCCCAATGGCATTTGCACACCTCCAGATATTCAACAGATTGATTGGTTGGTACTAGAGCTTAATGCCCATTAATGGTTTAAAAAAAGAAGATATATTTAAAATAATTAAGGATACAAATTCTGGAATTATTCTATGGAATGTTGAACCTTGATAGCCAAATCCTCTTTCATGAGTACATAACGCCCTAAAGTTTTCAGCTGTTTTTGGAACAACGTCTGATCGTAACAACATAATAATACGACCAGCATTGCGATTACTACCAATTTGGATATCAAAATACACTTGAGGATTTTTTGTGCCTTGATTTTCTTCTTCCTAGAAAAACAAGATTATATATACACCACATAGTTTAATAATGTATCCTGATATATGATATAATTATTAAATTATCATTACAAATATAAATATGTAAAGCCAAATAAGATAGGACTATATTAATCTACTAATAAATATAAAAAATTATAAATGGGAAATGTACTTAGTATAAAGGGAATCAAGTTTATAAAAATTTACTTTGGCAAACCTACTTCACTCATATTTCACTTTTAATAAGAAACTAAAATTCTAATAAAATATTCTGGAAAAAATACAATGATTCTAATAATAATAAAATTTAAGCATGATTTTAAATTTAAAAATTTGTAGCAGAGGTTATGACTTCAAAATGTATGAAGTTTTCTTTTGATGCATATGTTCTAAACAAAATATAAAGTATGCAAAGTAGTATTTGTGTCACCAAAAATAATAATTCATTAATAAAGGAATAAAAGTACCCTCAATGGCTTATAAATATATTTCAGATCATACTAATTTATTGACTGTTTAAATTTTAAGGCCTAAATCATTTATTATAAAATAAAAATTAATGTAAAAATATATAAAATAAAGGATAGATATAGGTGTTATTTACCACATACTTTATCTTTTATCTTGCTCACATTCTCTTCATCAACAGTTTCTCCGGCATGTTCTCTTAGCCAAGTATCATCAGCCCAAACTGCTCTTGTAGAACCTTCTTTGATTTTTTGTGGTTTGGCCAGGTTTACTCTGATTGTACGTCCAAACATTTCAGAATCATTCTTGATAAAAAATTAGAAACATTGTCAGGGTCTAGAATCTCAGAAGTCAGCGATAAATAATGACATACTAACCATATTATCAATGGCAGCGGCAGCATCTTCAGCAAATTCATATTCAATGAATGCAAAGCCACGGTGTTTTTCAGTTTGATAATCTAAAGGTATCTGAATATCTAAAAGTTCTCCAAATGCTAAAAAAGCTGATCTCAATACATCTTCATCGACTTCATCTGCTAAACCACCTGCATACATTAAACAAAACAGTATGGAAGTATTTTTTTTTTCAATGAAACCTTACAGGTATTTACAATTTAACGAAGACAACAATTTTAAAACAACTTCATGAAGTACAAGTACAGCAAATATTAAAATTAAAAGAGTGTTTACTACTTACCTACATAAATAGTTCGCTTACTGGCGGATGAGCTCATTTTTGATACAATTATTAAATAAAATTGGAGTTGCTATGACGAAAATTACTAACATAAACCAAAATCAAACTCCAAGAAGTAATATTCAATTTCACTAATCGTATTAACCGGGCATAATCAACGCTAATAGCACCTATGTTGTCCATATGCCTTTGCTATTATAAACATTCAAAATTTTATTTTTAGATGCCTCAAGTTTAATCTAGTTTTAATTTCTCCAAGAATTCATGTATTATAAATTTTTTTATGAACATTTTTTCAATAAAATGAGTTGACATAATCACAAGATGTGAATTGGGAGGTTTCAGTCATGGCTTCTAAGAAGAAGACAGGACCCTCTTCTACTTCGAGGTTAAATTTTCGGCCTTTCCTTGAAAAGAATGAAACTCGAGGTACTAAACCTACCGCGGAGAGGCCTTCTGTAAAAAATATTTTACTTATGATGATTCAACATTTATGCAGAAAATTGTTGTTTATTGACATACATCTCCGTATTGCTACCTATTTGGGATTTATATTTGTAGTTTCTATATTAGTGGATGTCTTGCCTATGCCAAGAATATTTAGCACTCTAGGAATCGCTTCGAAAGAGAACTTTCTGAATAAATATTTTGTGAAAATTGGTTGGGGTTGGACTTTACTGGTTGGTATACCTTTTAATGCTCTTACAAGTTTTGTGTATTGTTGTGGAAAAAGGAAAAGAGTTCTGAAACATCTTGGGAGATTTGCAGTAGCTACTTTTTTTTGGTATTTTTGGACTAATTTTTATAATTATGTTGAAAATATTTTCGGAAGGTGTAATATCAAAGATGTTAGATATCAAACAAAACCTTCCTGTATTAATAAAGGGTATTTTTGGCAAAGTTTAGACATTTCTGGCCATTGTTTTATACTATTGTACAGCACTCTTGTACTGATTGAAGAATGCAGAGTTATTAATTGCTGGGAAGGTATATCTGATCTTATAAGAGAAGAAGAACATTCCAGGTCTCAAGGCTCTTCTGATTCTTCTCCCCTGAGAACTCTATCTGCATGTGAGTTTGAACGATTAAAGTCTTCTTATCCTAAACTTACACCGTACATCAGAAGTTTATTTATAATTATTACATGCTTAGTAATTATTTGGGATATTATGCTGATTACAACAGTACTCTTCTATCATAACATGTTGGAAAAACTACTCGCAGCCATCACTGCTGTTGTTACTTGGTATTTGACCTATTATCTTTGGTATATTAATCCAAAGATATTTCCAGCTCCGCCTGGTGATGGTTTATTTAAGTACAGAGAAACCAAACAACAATCTGTACCACTAAAAAAGAAAAGCTCTTTTACTAATAAAGTACCAGGGCCTAGATTCATGGGGATGCCCATTAGACTACCTGAAGAAAACGTTGCAACTCAGACTGACACAACAACTTAACATTTAGTTTAAGTGCTATTATACTAAAAACTTATGGAATAATTGCTTTATTCTGAAACCAAAGTTTATATAAAATAAAGAGTAGATTCATCTATCACATTGAAGTCAAACAAAAATGCTGTGTCTTATATTGGACTTATTGTAAATATAACTGTAAATTATTTTTATAATGTAAATAGACTGTTATTTACTATTGCAAGTTTTTCTGTGATTTTAATGTTATAGTTAGCTTTGATGGTGAATATTTCAATTAAAAGTTATGTTGAATTGAATTTCTATGCATAACACAAACCATGACATGTTTTAGATATGACAATTTTATTGATACTCTAAATTCATCAGCAATCCATTAATGTAATAAGTTATATTTATTTCTAGGATTGACCTAGAATATGTTATAATTTTATTTTTATAAACAGCTGAGCGAGGATTATTTATTTGTAAGTAATTTCTTCTTTTGTATATGCACTTAAGATTGTGTGAGGTGTTGGAGATCGGGATGTTTTTTTTAGTTTGGTTGTGGTAGAAAAATATTGTGTCTGATGGCAGTTATCTCTTTATTTGCATTTAAATTGTTTTCAAATCATTAGCATTGAAAATAAAAATAAATTTAAGAAGTTGTTAATTGTTGAATGTTTTTTGTCATTTAGATATAAACCAATAGACATTTTTTCTAATTCAGTAATAAAATAATTTCATTGGAAGATTTGTCTTAATATTTTCAAATTAATTTTTTTCCACAATTCATGGAACTATTTTTGATTTAATTTTTTTTTTTATAACATTTTTTACATCACTATACTAAAACTTTTCATTTCTTTCTGTACTACTTAATGAAATAAAGGCTGGTAAAAGTAAAGTAACTAAGTCTTATATAAAACATGAGGTTTTAATTCTAAATACTGTACTAAATAATCTAATTTCAGTGTGATCTTTAAATTTTTTCTGATCATTTGTTCTTAAAATAGTTATGGAGTGGTGTAGTCAGGCCAATTTTGTCTTGAATTTTATAAATAAAAAATGAAAAAAAAAGCTTGTTTTAGTCATATAAGTACTACTTACTGTACTCAGCATTCTGTTGCTATTATATGAATTAAGTTCTGCAAAAGAAAACATCTTGCAATGAAATGCAGTATGTCAAGCTTTTTTTTGCAAAACACTTAGGGTTTTATGAATTGAAACAACTGTCTGTTAAATTAAGCCTTAGTGACTACTAGTCATGCCATCACCCTAAAATTCCGATTTGTTGTTGGAGTATATGACATAATAATGTATATTACATTGGTTGTTAAAGTGATTAATTATACAGAATTTTTTGTGGTTTTATTTGTTCTTATAATATTTTATATTTTTACATTTTAATGCCACATTGCTTATCAATAATTGTTAAGGTGATTTGTTTAAATCACTCTCTGTGCGTCTTTATTGTTAAGTAATATATACAATTTTAATAAATATTTTTTGATTTGTTATAATTAAAAATATATATAATTAAGTTTTGTTCAGTTTGTTTAGCAAAATATGCTCCCAACATTATTTTTTATAAGGGTGTGAGTTTAGTTGACCATAGGTGTAGTTTTAAGAAGTTGGCCAGGGGGGTGCGATCAATGAAGAACAGTAATAAGTGTAACTTATTTTATTTTGTGCCAACATTTCGGCCTAAGTTTTAGGCCATCATCAGGGCTAAGAAAAAACATGATAACCAGAGGGAGTATCAGTTTTTTTTTACATTAGAATTTATTAAGTCATATAACATTCCAGGACTTCACTCCTTGCAGAAATTATGTCCAATGTTTCTATTCTCATTTTCTAATAATAATTTTCCTCTATGAAGTATTAAAAAAATAAAAAAATATAAGAGACTTTCTATACTTCATTGATTTAGCTTATCTTCATTTTTTCTTCACAGCAGAATTTTTGGCAATAGTATTGTCAGCAACCTCACTGTTATTGGTGATGGTAATGCCACTAATTAAAAGAATGACGGATGTTTATTAGTTCTTCTAAATCAGTTCTCATATTTAAAAAAAGAATAAAAATTAAATTTCACTAATGGTAGAGAGCTCTCTGCTTCAATCCCTTAACTACATTGGTAGAGACTATCACCCTTACTCTGACATTAGTGTGTAGAGTACTTCTCATAAATTTCAGATAACCTGCAGATAACCAATCATTTTATATCAACTTATACTTCCATATGCTTGACTGAAATATAAGAATTAACAATAAAAGTAACTTTATTCTCTAGATCTTTACCTAAACCTAAAGATTTTATTCATAGTAGATCTGTCTTGTTTGAACTCGTACTCAGGTACTCCTTGAATTTTTTGTTTTTTTCGTTAGACTTAATTGTTACCGTTAATTTCCAAACAAATTTAACCAATATATCGATGGCTAACTTCACAGATGTAAGTGCAAACTTTATGGTTTCTAGTAAAAAAAATTATGAATTTTTTAGCATCCAGTAATTCCTTATTTATTAATTCACTTTGTTTTTTTTGTATATTAGGATACTGTATATTGTATATTAGGATTATGACACTAGTTGCATACAGGTATATAATGTATATTAGACAGTTTTAAATTCTTGGTGCTATAATGACCAAATTGCACTTGCATCTATAAAGTTGACCATCAGTATTATTCCTTATTATTTATTTATTTATCGGCTCGACAGGCACCTGAAGCTGCTCTTGGCCCTCTCAACCGCCTTTTCCCAGTCATTGTAGTCAATAGCAAGTCTGATGGACAATCCAACCATCCTCAAGTCCTCAGCCACTGATTCTTTCCATCTTCCATAAACTGTCTGGCTGCTCTACCATCATCCATCCTGATCATGTGTCCCAGCCATTTGAAGCGCTGAATTCACACATTATGAGAAGCTCAGAGATCGTCGTATAAATCGTAGATCTCTTTGTTCCTTCTCAATCGCTATGAACCATTTTCCTTGATAGGCCCTATAATGCGCCTCAACACTTTTCTCTCAAACCTGTCAATCTTTTCAGCCAGGATCTTGGGTGGGGTCCAGGTTGCACAGGCATAGGTCAACAGGGGTCTTATGATTGCTTTGTATAGAGCTTGTAGAGCAGCTTTAAAATCAATGAAAAGGATCCATATAATCTTATTGAATTATTTTGTTTTTTAAATTATTTGTCTTAAGGAGAAAATTTGGTCGATAGTTGACCTGTTTCTTCTGAAGCCTCTCTGTTAATCACCCAACTGATGTTCTACAAATTCCACTATTAGGTTATATAAAATAATGGAAAATATTATTCCTTAGGTTTTTTAAATTATTTTTTTACAAGTTATTTCACCTATAAATAACTTCAGCTATACCACAATAGTCAAATTACTAAATTTATTTTATTTTAATTATATAGTTTAAACAGATGTTTTCATTTTATACAAGAAACGATCCTAATATAAAATCACTAATTTCTTTTATAAGGTATAAAAAGAAAAAATAGTATGGAAACATTGGGATAAAATAGCACTTTTGTATGTGTTATCCAAGTGAAATTTTATACCTTATAGGGTTTTGAGATTGGAAGAAAAATACCACAATTTATTTGTCTAAATTATGAAAATAAAAATCCTGTGAAAAGTTCAAATTCCCAAATTTTGAGCTATAATATCAATCTCTGCTTAAAATGCCTCCAGCCACCTTATCTCTGAAAAACAATCATTGCTTTACAAAAGTTATTAAAGATAATTTTTATATTCATGTATGCTTAATTCAGCTGTTACAAATATTTTTGAATCTAAAAATATAATTTATAAAATATCAAGCAGTTATTAATAAGTAATTAAGTATTCAGTATTAATCACTAATTAATCATTAATTATCACTATTAAATATTCAGGAAGACCTAGATAGAATCAGTGCCTGGCCAAACCTGAATAGATTAAGATTAAACGCTATGAAAACTCAGGCCATTCTCATCGGTTCCAATTCCTCATATTGGATCTAATCCAATGCCACCCTCCCTACTTTAATTCTAAATGATCACCCCATCATTTTCAGCCCCTCAATTAAAAACTCGGTTATTATTATCCACCAAATCCTTAGCTGGAAACCCCAAATTTCCTGACAGTCGATAAGTACCTTCAAGTTATTCCTTCGTTTATGTCATCTTCCACAACCTACCCGTAAACTCCTCGTATCCTCCCTTATCTTCCCCCACTTTGATTATGGCTGTGTGGTATACGTGGGCCTATCGAAAGTGTTCGAGGATTTTAAGATTTGTCCTCGGTATCTCGAGACGGGATCATGTGTCCCACCTTTATGGCGAGTTAAAGTGGCTCTTTCCCTCCAACCCTAGACAATATTTTCTCTGATCTTTTCTATACCAAACTATCACCATCACCCTTCTTACATCTACAGCCTCCTACAATTTAAATCCTCGTTCCATGATCAGGAAACAAGATCACGCATTTCTGACCTCTATACCCCTTCCCATAGATCCAAAACATACGAACGTTCCTTTCTCACCCACTCTATCCTCTGGAATTCCTTTCCTTCTAAAATCCGCAATGCTTTTTCTTTATCCTCATTCTAATTCCTCCTTTTCCAAAATGATGCTCTCTAATTACGAAATTTAAATTTTAGATTAATATGTAGATCAGAAGTAAATAATAATTTTTAATGCATTACCTTCAGCTTTGCTAATCAGCCCATTATTTTTGTATTTTTCATTTTTTCATTCTTTTTACTTCCTTGTACGAAGTAAAGGAAGTATTGTAATCGCGAAAATTTTCGGTTTTCAGATTTCAACGGAAATATCCATTTTGACCATCCCTGAATCCATTTTGACTAGTTTCGTTGTGGCGTCTGTCGTTCGTATTTTGTATAACTCAAAAACGGTTAGCCGTAGAAAGTTGAAATTTTGTATTTAGGATTTTTGTAAAATCTAGTTGTGGACCTCCCTTTTTGGTCATTGCTTGATCAACGGAAGTGGTACTTTACTTGAAGGTCATAATTGATTTCCATCAAAATTATATTGAAATACTATGCAAAACTTCTCAAATTTAGTATTTGTAACTTATATATTAATTTAAATAAGAAACTAGATTTTGGTCTAAATTGGAAAACCGGAAGCGGTACTTTACTTGAAGGTCATATTAGACTTTCATCAAGAATTAAATTAAAATATAATGTAAAACATCTCAAATTTGGAAAATAGAACTTTTATATTGATGTGAATGTATTTACTATATTTTGGTTAAAATTGGTGAGCCGAAAAGAGTACTTTACTTGAAGGTCATAATAAACTTACATCAAAAATTATATTTAAATTAAATACATAAATCATATGTTTCGGTAATAAAGGTTATAAACGCAATTTGGTTTCCAATCCATTAAAACATTTTTATTAATTGTTTTAAGTGTTAAAATTGAGTGTAAAATACTGGTTTTCCTCCCCATTTGTGTGTGTGTTAATAGATGGATGTCTGGATGCCGAGTGTCGTTTTTGAGATATTGTAATCTTCAGAAACTAGTAACCCAATTCAGGATCACTTTTTGAACCACCGATTTATAGTTTTATAGGCGTACAAGGAAGTCATGTGTTGTCCACATCGATATTTTTTGTTCACATTAATTACTCTTTTCAAGACAAGAATTTATATTATTTGTTTATTATTTTATTGAAAATATTGTAAACATTAATTGAGCTTTATTTTGTAATCTTATGGCCAGATATTGTTTCTGTTTTATTTGTTCTATTCTGTTATTCTTAAGGGACTTAGTCCTAGAATAAAGTTCTTCTTCTATCTATCTATAATTTTACCGCTTCCTATAAGGCAAATGCCTTATCTGCCTTTGCGTAAAACCACTAATGGATATAGTTAATGAATTGATCACTTCACCAATTCATTTTTTCTCTTCATTTCATTTCTGAATGTAGCCCAAGCTTTTGAGTTTGGCATGTTGGTTAGCTTTTCACATTAAAAAATTAATTGGCCCTCACCTGGGGACAGATTTATTCTTATCACTAGCCTTATATTTCCAAAAAAAATGTATAACTTGTGATTCTTATATATTTTAAAGTAAAAGGTATCAAGAATATAATTGTGAAAACAGAGGCTTCATATCTTTTTTGGTTTAGCCCCAATTTTTTTTTCCGTTAAAAATGTGTCAGTTGACCAAAACTTTGCTGTTAACAGCATATCAAAAATTACTAAAAGCTAGCCAATGGTGATCTTTTATCAATTATTGAACATCTCAGGGATCAATTATCTGATAATCTTTTCTTCATTACATCCAAATGAAGATCCTAAAAGAAAAAAAAATTCTTTAAAAATGTCGCTCAACAACTTGTAGAAAAGCATTTACAATAACATTCTCAAACATCATCACTTCTGAAGGACTAAGTGCTTTTTTTGCAAAAATAAAGTGATCAAAATACTAGGTTGTTACAAAAGTCCTTGTGCATGAACATAACCCTTAATTTCAACTCTCATAATTATCCTGTAAGAATGTTTTTGTTCTTACTATTTATGCCAATGTTTACTTTGATTAATTCCTTGTGACCTGAGTTAGCTTTATGCGGTCATTTACATTTTAAAAAAACACGTGCAATATCAGAAGAGGAACAGGACCCACAACTACTCGTGATTTATCAGCCCGTAGTAGGGATTCAAATCTTTACTGTGAACAGCTAAACAGAGTTCATGCAGTTTTGAGTGCAAAGTACCCCACTTTGGTCAACAGGAAACAAGCCATTTTGCAGCACGACGATGCCCCTGTTCTTGGTTGACCAAGAAAAAATAATCGGAACTGCTAGGAGTAAACGTTTTGCCTCATCCTGCGTACAGCCCAGATATTGCACAATCAAATTATGGCTTATTTAGATTGATAGCTCACTTTGTAAAAGCTCCGATCCTTGATAATTACAAGGACGTAAAAATTGGATGTGAAGAGTTTTTTGCCTCAAAACCAAAGGAGTGCTGCCGGCATCAAATCCAATTAAGTACTGGCAGAATGATGGATGAAAGTAGTTGAAAACAATGGAGTTTACTTTGAAGAGTAGTATTCAATAATGTTTAAAATATGTAATCTGAAATAAAGCTATACTAATGTAAAAGAAATTTTGTAACAACATCGTAAGTATTCATACACTTAGTTTTCAGGCAAAAATATGTTAAATAATTTATTGAACATAAATTAACTGATGGACATGATAAAAAACAAGATTTCACTTTAATTTTTACAGGTGAAGGATATTAGAAACTCCTACAATCTAATGAGCAACAAAAATTGAACAATTCATCTTTCCAGTTAGAGCTTAATCTTCTGGATTTATGACCTATCAGTTGTCGTGAAAATAATTTGTTAGGTTGTTCTCAGCTAATGGCTTTCACTTTATACATAATCTCTTATTCAAATAAAAACCCAAAATGGGACAAATGATTCAAATTGAAGAATTCCCACACAATGGGCCTTAATTCGAAATGATCAAGTTCTACCGGGAAATATTAATTGTTATTTTCACAAGATACTATATGAATAATTGTTTGCATGATAATTTTTCAATTTTTGTTGTTAATGAGGTTAACATCTCATTTCCCCCAAAATGGATTGCAAATCAAAATGATTAAGTTCTACCCGAAAAGATGAATTGTTCAATTTTTGTTGTTAGGTTATAGGGGTTCTAATTTCCTTCACCAATAAAAGCTGATGTGGAAAGTCGTGTTTTTGTCATATTTTAATTAATGTTCAATAAATTATTAAACACATTTTTACCCGAAAAACTAAGTGTACGAATACTTATTTTGAGGACTGTATGTAAAGCCAAATGAAGAAACTGCTCAAAATTCAGCTGGAACTGCAAATAAAAAACTCAAAGGATCCTATTGTAGGTTTTGTTACCATTCAAAACAATCCGACACTACAAAAACCTGTAATAAATGCTATAATATGTATGTGAAAATCATACAAAAATATTATGCAAGTGGTTTCATAGCAGACAATGATTCAGTGACAATAAGTGAATGAAAAATTTATAAAAAGGTGGTGAAATAACAATTATAAATAAAATATATTAAAATTTGCATTTGCTAGTATTATGGTGAAAAAAATGAGGTTTCATATCTAGTTTATTATAAAAGTAGATGTCTTGATAGGACAATCGAATAAATTATTTCATTACAAAAATATTATTGCTTAAATAAAATATATTATTCTGTAACTTATAAAATTATAGTGTTTAATACAGTTCTCATTTGTGTAGTTTATTAGATGAAATAATTTGAAATCTCATGAATTTTATTTAAACTTGCTTATTTCAAATAGAGGCTAAATTCCATTTGCAATATGGAATTTATACTTTAAATAATAATGAAATGTTTGAACTATATTAAAAAAGATCTAATAAAATGGAAAGAATATAAAAGCAAATAAGGGAATAAACAAGAAAATACCATGATGCAAGGGTCACCCGTCCTCAGTGTTACAAAACGGGGCGTGACCGACAGAGGGTTACAGCTGCTCTTTAAATTGTTGATTTTAAGTTCCTTGTTATACAGCATTTTTCAACACAGACCAGCAGTTCTATCTAGTCCAGTGAGCAATGCTCTACATTTCATCATTTCCTTATTACTTCTGATACCATCCCCTTTCCGGATAGAAGGATTTTCTGATGATACAGCCTCACTCATATCCTAAAATGTCTTTCCTTAACCTCCAATCAATGGTTGGAGTAAAATTAATAAAACGATAATTAGTATAATTTAATAAAAAAATAAATATATACTCCACTCCATTGGCTTCCTCTATATCCCAACATGTTTGGAGGTTGAAAAAAAAAATCAATCTTTCTGGAAGATCTTTTTAGTAGAAACACAGATCCAAAACAATAAGTAGTTATATAATTAGTCTCAGGCTCAAAAAAAAATATGGTTGGTGAAAGAGTATATAAGGGGCAGAGAACCAAAATTCTACAAGATAAGGCAAGATCAATTATGACTCTATCTTTTTGAAGCATTATTATTACGACACTTGGGTTGATTACAATTCTGATAAATTCTTTTGAGTTTTAATAACACAGATTAAAATTAATACAAAAAATCATTGATAAGGATCACAAGCAAAGAGATTATAATTTTTGGAATGTATTTTTATAGATGCATAGGTATAGTTAGCAGTTCATATATAATAATTATAGCTTAATAGGTTTTTTAAAAACAGTTTGGCCTAGTACAGTTAACTCATCAACTCAGGCTCTTGCAAGCAGCTGAATTTTTGCATGACCAATCTTCAAACTAATAAAAATTTCAAACATTTATGAGAGAGAAATTGAAAAGCTTATCGCCTACTATAAAAATTTGTACAAACCAATGGTAGCTCAATAATTGTTACCCCCAATTGATACAACCAGAAGGCAGTAATGATTAAACAGTTAACTGATATATATACCACAAATAATTTAATATATATTTATTTAATTATGTAATTGACATTGTGATAGCAAAATTTCTTACACTGAATAAAAATTTTAAATTTAACATTAACAATAGAAATGCATACATATATAAAGAACACAAAGGTGTTCTTTATATGGCAATATTTAAGATTAATTTGGTATAAAAATACAAATTATTAACATTAAAATTATCAAACCAACACCATTTGGATTATAAAAATACTTATTAACAACTTGAATAAGTTGCAGTTAATAATACATGTGGCATAATATATTTAATAGAGTAATAATTCTTATAACATTTATAAATTCATAAAGAGAAATTAATTTTATAGAGTAAGAAAAAATATTGCACTTTAGATGCTTTAGAGAGCTTCAAAAAGCAACTAGGTAAAACATTTTGAATGTTTATTTCACCGATAAGTTCATTTTTATACACACAATGATACTGCATTACATATATTAAAAAATAACAAGCTCTCCAAAACTTTTAATTACTAAAAAATAAAAATAAACCACAGAAAGGTTTTGCATTTGAATAACAGTTCTTTATGGTGCACCACTAAAAAATCACTTACACCATGCATTTAGTAGTGAATTTGATTATTGCTTAGGAATTAATGGATGGAATGAATAATTCTTTTGCAGAATCCTACATAAATGACAATAAGAAGTTGGGAATTCCTTCGAGGAGAGTTTTTAAGTGGAAGAAAGCTGAAGGTGTACTTTTCTTGAACGAATCTCTCTGCTTCATTCTGGTGAAGTACTTTGCTATATTAGGCCTGTTCTGCCAGAATCGTTGCTCAAGACCGATCACATTCAACCTTTCTAACAAGATAGCAAGATCGATATCTGCTAGAGTGAGATTTTCACTAAACAGCCATTTTTCAGTACCTGAAATAAGAAAAAACAAAACAATATTACTATTAATTATTTAAGGAATCTAGCTAATATTGAATATTATTATTCTTACTAAGAGTATGCAATAGGCTTTGTAATTAATTTTCAATAACAAAGAGGAAATTGCGAAAAACCAAATAAAATAATATGCAATTTAATTTTCTTAATATAACTTCTGGTATGCTTTTTAAGATGTAGAGTGTTCAGTTAAATTACCAGCTAAAGAGACACTATTCGTCTATGCCTTATTGTCCTTATATATTTATTTTATACACCACAATATCCATATAATCAAGAAATCAATTTTGTGGACAACTTTGTAAAAAGAACTATTAAACTTACTGATAATAACATGTTAATAATAAAAAAATTAATATTTTGAAAAATTATTACCGAAATCATTAAACGAAACAGATTTATTAATTTAAATAAAATAAAAAGTCGACATCTTCTCAAGAAAATACAAATACTGATCACAATAAAAAGATAAATACAAAATATTATCCATAAACATACATAAAAAAAATTGCGAGAACAAATAAAACAAATTTAAAAAAACAATGATATGCATGAAATAAATTTTAGTTTCAAAATAAAAATTAATTGCTAAATTATTAAACACAACTGAAAGATAAAATTTAGAAAAACAGATAGGCCTGACATAATACTGAGTTGGAAAGCATGAAATGCCAGTTTGAAGTGTATGAGGGAAATTATAGAAAAACAAACTTAAACGATATTGTTTTTATTCAAAATAATTTCTGTTAGGAATTAGTTTGGTTGACTGTAGATATAATTTAAGGAAGAAGTTGGTTGGGGAGTGCGATCAAAGACTAACACACTAATAAATAAGTCATACTTATTAGTGTGTTAGTCTTTGATCGCACCCACTGATCAACTTCTTCCTTAATTTCTGTTAGCTTCAATTTATTTCTCTCAATGCTCAACAAGGTCTTTTATCCGTTGTTCAAAGAAACTTTTTGGTTTTGATTCAATAAACACAAGAAATGAAAATTTTACCTCATTATTATTTTGGAATATTTTGTTTTTTAAAAATGCTTCAAGCACTATGAAAAAATAGTAGTTAGTTGAAGACAAGTCATGTGACTGGACATACTCAAGTTAGGTGAGGTTAATAAGAAAGGGAATGGAGAGATGAGGCTGGAGAATGAATACATGATTTTATATTCCAGAGCGACTAAGTAAGAATTTGCTAAAGAGGTCGCTGGAATTGTTATGTCCCCTGCTGTATTTTGTAAGCTGGAAGACTGGAAACCAATATCTCCAAGAATAATAGTGGCTGGCCTAAAATTAAGTATTGGAGAAGCTTAGGCACCAATGCTATTTTTGGACATTTGAAGTGAACACAAAATAAACAATTTGGAAAGTCAGAATTTCTCCTCCTTTTATAAATTATTTGGACTTCCTAAAATGTCTGAATAAAAATGTATATATATTTTTTAAACTTCCACAGCAATAGACCTTGAAGAAAAATATCTTCAACATAAATATAACACTTTAGTTCTCAAAATTAGGTAAAATAAATGTGTTTTTTTTATACGAAGGATTCCTATAAAAATTATAGGAAGTAGAAAAGTCGCAGATCCCGACTAATTAATTACCATTACTTACATTCGAACGTTTAGTTTAGGCTTCGTTTTAAGTAATCAGTGAATATAAAAAATATGGTGAAGATATGGGAAAGATGGCCGAAACTATGTTGGAAACATAATAGATCCCTGAAACCTCCGGAACTCAGAACTGAAAATACACACCCGGTGAAAACAACCCAATGCCGACGAATAAGGCAACAATTAGATGGCTCGAAAATGACAGGTAATTCGACTTAGAA
The DNA here is from genome assembly GCA_948150685.1 of Rhaphigaster nebulosa. Taxonomy (NCBI): domain Eukaryota; kingdom Metazoa; phylum Arthropoda; class Insecta; order Hemiptera; family Pentatomidae; genus Rhaphigaster; species Rhaphigaster nebulosa. The sequence goes on from OX411309.1 coordinate 39,358,435, forward strand.
ATTGATTCGGCCTTCCAGAAATTCATAGATCTTCGAGGTGCACCATTTAAATGTCATGGCTGCACACAGGCACAGGCGATTTTTTTTGTAAGATTTACACTTTCATTACCCATCTAACTACACTCGCTAATACAGATCCAGTATGCTCACAACCGTTTTCGAGTCGAGTTTCACCATAAAGTTTTCACGAACCACCTTTATAGAATACACAAGGATGAAAAGAAGAAGGTAAACATAGGAATAAATATATTTATTCTATGTATATTTATGGTGACCTCAAGTATATAGCAACATTAAATAAAAATTATAGAATTGGCACATTCCTTTAGAAGAAATCCTCCTTGTAGGTGTGCACAGGTAGACGCAGAAAGCCGACTCATACAAGTCTCAATTTGTAAAAATATACACAGATGCTCTCGTTTTTTTTTAATTCAATATAATACAGAAGATAGGAGAAAACAGGGTATAATTCTGTACTTGAAAGGTAAACAATCGTATGTAACATTTTCGAAGTTTTACAGGCCAGCAAACAGAAGATCGCACTGTATTGCTTGTTATGGATAGCGGTCAACCTTATCAATAATAATAGCTAATAGGATACACGAAAAATATGGCCACAATAATCCAAATACGATAATGAAATCAAAATCAGTGAAAATGGACTCACGAGAGTTAAGCTTTGACGTAAACAATTGAAGTACTTCAATTAAACTATGCTGCATATGCTCCATTTCAACAATCCTCGCCTTATTTTGAATACTAGATAAATCAGTAGTTGAAGTTCGACTAAGACTTTCTGAGCAGGAAGAGACAGGATTAAAGCTCCGATCCTCTACTTTTTCAAAGAGGTCAAAGTTCATTATGATTTACAACATAGCGCAGATAACTAGCGTTACATAAACATTAAATGTCGCGGCACGAAACAAATTTAAATCAGATCTTGGCCAGCTGATTGTAGATAAGTGCCCCATAGCGATGTATTATTCATGTCTTTTTCTTTTCGGCTGCTCTCAGTTTGAAATAATCTCTTCAACAAGGTTGGGTATTTATAAAAGTGTGTCATAACTAAAACATGACAGGCTTCGTCGTTTTCTAAGAGAAAGGGATAGGTTAAGATGTGATATACGCAGGCTCAGTTAAAACTAAGGTGTGGTAAATATTGAACGGATAGGTAGAGTTTTTAAAAAAATAAAGGGAATACAATTTTATATCGCTTCTGATTTCAAACTTCATCATATAAGATTTTCTGGAAAGTGTTTCTTCAATGAGGCAACCATTTGAACTTCTTGGTCGCTCGCTACTCAACCTGTAACAACTATAAATTATTCCTAATTGGAACAATCAGTTGAAACCATTCTCATTCCACTTCACAGAAAAATATTATAAATGATATTAACCTTTTAACTGCTGACCATAGATCAATGAGACCCGGGAAAAAGTTTGGAAAGTTATACTGCTTACCGACAACAGTTCTTAATGTTGTCTGTTCAGGTATTCTGCTCAAATACCAAATACCAAAATAGTTTACTATTTATTTATACTACGTCCTATTAGAGTTTCTGGACAATTTTTATACTTGAAAAGAATTTAGTTCTATCCATCCACCTTAAGTTGCTTTCCGATTCTCCCGAAAATGTACACTTTAATTATATACATTCAATGGTCATTAAATGCAAGTGATTTTTTTATTAGAATAAACTTCTTTTTTTTTTGTTTATTTAGAGCCACGTGAACTTGTTACTCTATAAGATAAAAAGCTTGCGTAAGTAGGTACCATAGATAGGTGGACGTCATACCAGCAGAAGCTAACAGGACCGTGCAGAGAAACCAAGGGTCCCTGGGACGAATTTTCTCGGGATCACGTCAACAATTAAATTCACCACTGAAACTCACCTTTTTCCTTTATAATGCATGCGACAAAATGATTATATTAAGATATTATGTATAATAATATATGTAATGCTATTACAGAAAATGGATTTAGAAGGTAAACAATAAAACTTTCCAAATCATATCGGGCCCCAGAGCTACAGTCCCGGGACTGCCTCTCCCTCTCGTCGGGCTTTATTAGATTAATGTTTATTTAATGCCATCCTTAGAATGCCTTCGACAAAAAAGGACCATGCTCTAGTTGATTTTTCTACTTTTTAATATATTTTTTTTATTAATATATAAAACCTGTTTCATTTTGCTCTTCTGCAGATTTTATGCTCCTGGTACTCAGGACTTTGAACAAATTAACAGTTCGAAATCGGTACCTAATATTCAGGTAAAATCATCAAAGAAGGTATGAGGCGTGGAGATACAAAAGGGGATAAATTCATGTTAATGTTTTCCACACCGTTAAACGTTCTCTTTAAGGTAGGCACATGTACAGCATGTGTTTAAGCCCTAAAAACGTACTAAATCCATAGGCGTGCGCACAGGAGGTGCCACATGTGCATAGGCATCTGGTAATGTCTCAGAAATATTTTTTTCCTATAAAACGGCAGATAGTTTAAGGATTCAACTTTTTAAAAACATGTGGCTTAGAGCTAAAGTTGAAAAAAAAATTCACAAAAAAATGGTTTAATTAACACACAAAAATTGTTTAAAATACGTTTTAGACATCATATTCTTTAAACATTTTTCCAGGGGTGAAGATTATCTCCGGACCCCCCGCCTGACTGGGAAAACGACCGAAGGGTCGAAGACCATGTACTATGGTCCGTGAACCCTCTAATAAAGGATGCTATGCACGCTTATGACAAAATCCGATTTAATTTGATTTAAAGTTAAGGTAAATACCTGAATCATGTATAGTTTTGGCTTTTGTTAAAATTTAAAAATTTTAATTTATCTCCTTCTGCATATCCACGCCATATCAATTTTCCTAGACAACCCAATCTCTTATGTGCTCAAAATAAAAAATCCAATAATTCTTGTTTTATTTTTATTGTTTAGATCTTTCAAATTATTATTTTTTTTTTTAAATTCGAGATAGTGTCCGTTTAGTTAAATAAAAAGTAGCGACCAACCTTGTCTCTTTAGTTGGAACATTCAACCATGTGTATATTATATTACTAGTATACCCGAGCGAGAACTCTCGCATTAGATATCAATGCTTATGCTAATCCCTAATACATTCGAGGTGTAAGCAATATTAGGGAAACAATATAATATTACCAAAAAAGTTTATTTAACACACATACATTTGGTGAAGCTACATAGTTTGTAATGACTATGTTGAAGTTACAGTTCATATTTAATAAGTAATTAGCTTACACCACTGGAAAACATCTCTTCAATTTAGCAGTTAGGCAATTAGATTCAGCTATACCGTTTTCTATATGTAATATTCATACTTAAGTTACCTTTAGGGTTGGACATGGAAACAAAATATAATTTCTCACTCATTAAAAGTGTTTGTAAATAGATTCAAATTGGTATAAAGTTGCCATGACAACGACACGTACGCAAGATGGCATAGGGCCCGTGCGGACCTATATCGTGCATTATCTCGAAAACGGTAGGTTTTAAGGCTTTAAAATGCTGAACCAGTATGATCCAAAGGATCATACATGGTTTTGATGCCCGCGTCAAAATCTTTAAAACCCAACTCAACCCGTCTCGATCCGCTGACTCTTAGTCGTCAAATTTGTGAAACCTTCCAGTTTTTTCACCACTTTTATTTAAGCCCTAGTAAGAATTTAAGAAACGAAATTGGAATTCGTCACTTCTTTATGAAATTCTCTTTCTTTTGATACCTCACTCGTCAAAATCCATCACTCTTGAGAGCCGGAAAAGGGGTCTATACTACCGTAATAATATATAGTAGTGACTAGTATACCCGAGCGAGAACTCTCGCATTAGATATCTTCTAATTCCTAATTCCAAGTATAAGTGATATTAGGGAAACATATTTATTCGTATAAACAATATAATATTACCAAAAAAGTTTATTTAACACACATATTTGGTGAAGCTACATAGTTTGTAATGACTATGTTGAAGTTATAGTTCATACTTAATAAGTAATTAGCTTATCCCACAGGAAATCATCTCTTCAATTTAGCAGTTAGGCAATTAGATTCAGCCAGAGTAGAGTTTGTATTTATATTTAACAGTGCCCTTTAGGGTTGGACATGGGAAACAATATATAATTTCCCACTCATTAAAAGTGTTTGTAAACAGACTCAAATTGATCTATACTACCGTAATAATATATAGTAGTGATTACATTGGGTGGCTAAATAGTAAGAAAATTTAATCGATATCGTGTCAGTAATTAATCGATCACTAAATTAATTTATTGTTAGAATTGTTTAACTTCTTATTATTACTAACATGTAAGATGTAATTGATGAAACTGCCACCGAGTGTTAGATTAGATAGTTATTTGCTGTTAAATGAGTCTTGAGTTCGATGTGGAAATGTTTAAGCAGTTATTTCTCAAATTTGATTCAGTCCTCTTGGAAGATATTTAAATTGCCGATTAACAACATCGAACGGGAGCAGCTCGTCATCCAAAACCAAGAAATAATCAATTGACGAGATCGTTTTGATGCCACCGTTGAAGAATATATCTAGTTTAGTTGAGGAGAAACTGTTATTTTGTTCAAGGTTCTGTGAATGAACTGCGCGCGTAAGTAAATAATATAACAAATATGATAATACAACTATCACCGAATTGAATAATTAAATTCTTAATAGTAGAAATGCAGACTGTCATTGGGTTTAATTACTCCATTCACAATGGATCTAGGTCAAATAAGTTGATTTCGAATGTTTCTAGTTCGCTCACAGTTTCATAAAAATCTCACTTGCCAAGTGCTACCTTTATACCTTTATCTTTATGTTTTAGAGCACAAGAAAAAAAATTCGAGTATTGTTCAGAAAAAAAGAGAATTGCCAAGCAAGGAAGAATTGGTGCTATACCACCTTTTCGATTATATAACTATTAACAGCAAAATAAATAAATGCCGTTGATAACTAAAGTTTTACGTCATTAAACAAAAACAAACCAACGAACTAATAACAGCGGTATTAAGGACAAAATAAATAAATAAAAAAACGTGCAAATTTATATATTAGTCTGATATCTTAACCCCACATAAATAATAATTAAATTTAAGGTACCTATTTCTGACAACAATGGAACACTAATTCCATTTCAACCAAATTGTGCAGTTGTATCACTGTTCTACGGGGGTGGATTACAGTAAACAACCGAATATCCGTGGAATTGAGTGGGGTTATCTTCGCACATAACCGAAATTGACGGATAATCCACTTATAAAAAAAATATTGTAGAACCAGTAAAAAACATACTATTTTCCATAAGTATGTAGAGTAATGTGGTGTTTGTGCGTAATTGTCTCGTCAAATCCAAATACTCAACTGGCAAGAACTGTCCTTTACGGAGCATGAAGCCTTAACACTGATGTATCAGAAATTAGCCACAAAAGTTGAAGTATAAAGAGTTGTAAAAATATTAATTCTAACCTGTTGATAAAGTTGTGTCTTTCATCATTTGCAGTACAGCTGTATCGGTTTATCTAGCAGTAGGCTTCTTTTTTTCATTCTTTTGTTTTTTGCCGTAAGTTTAATCTAAAGAAACTATTCTTCAAAATACTTTGTGACTTTCTTTTCACCTTGACAGTTTTCTATTTATTAAGCGCTTGTCCGCAGTCACCCAGCAAAATATAACAGTAAGGGCAAGTGTAGATCTTTGTTGTATGACAAGTGTGCGTGGTGTACACTACTATAATTTTTTGTCGAGGCAACTGGGGACTAGCGAATTAAAACAAAAATTATTTTTTTTCAATAAATTTATTAAATTATATTCCGCATCCCACTTTCATAACTCATTGAATATTGTAAAATGTGCAAATTTGAAGAGGAAAAATCTAGCTTCAAAAATAAAAAAAATTACAGTCCTGTGAATTCGAACTTTGTAAAATTTAGTGGGCACATAAAAACTTATTTAAAATAAGAAAAAGTAATACATTTTTTAAAATGAATATGTGATTGTATGTAAAAAATCATTAAATTTTTTGAAAATAAACAGTCACTTGTTTTTGTTATGAAAACACTTTCTTTTAATATGGGATTGAATTTTGAACAAAACAAAATGGTCAGCCAGTATAAAGTATCATAGTCTAGCTCTATATCAGGTGTATCTATCTCAATTTAAATTGAACATTTAATACAACTGGTTAGTCTCACGCGGGTCACATCACATTTACAAATTTGATTCAAATTATATTTCGAAGAGAGGATTCAGGAATATGTATAGGTAATTAAAACACAACACATAATTAAGTGAATTAATAGTAATATATAATAATATAATAATTTATAACGTTGGTTTCATTTCGGCAACAAAAATATTCCTCGGGGACTGCCAGTTTGGCACCTCTGCTCTAAATAATGACATGTTCCAATGGCACTTGGTGATTTGATCCTGCTCAGATTGCCCCTGCACGTTGATCCATCGGCTCAATGAGAGCAGTCACACTGAGCGGTAAGAACTTTGCAATGATTTATCAAACAGCTGATTTTAAAATTTCTGCAGGGTGACAATGAGCACAACATCCTTTAATGACAATTTGTTCGAGCTCAAATACTCTCGAACTGATGGAATAAGTACCTCATCCGCATCAAACCTATCTCTAAAAATGACATCATTCATCTATGCTCTTGTTTGGTTTAATAATGCACGGAAATATTTTCGGATCTGGTACGTTCTAGTGAACGAGATTTTTTTTTTTTTCAGTAACACCTAATTTTAGCAAGTGCTAAGCCCACACACAATATGGCTATTCTTTCTTTGCTAGACCTGTGTCCTGCTGCCTTGCGTTCACATTCAAAAGTGAGTGAACGAGTTGGTAAATATTTCAATTTAAATTCTGACTCATCCGCATTGTAAATCTGTTCAAGTTAATAACCATTTTCAGAAATAAATTCCTAAACATCAACCTTGAAATCATCGGCAGTTTGTTAGCCATTGGTAAGCTACTCGCTGTATAGTCCTACCTCATGCCATTCCTTAAATCTGATCTATAACAGAAAAAACAATTACTCACCAGAATTACTGGAAAAACTCCGACCCTTAAACCGTTTACCTATAAAGTCCCAACCTTTCTTTCATTGTTAGTTCAGTGCGAGAACAAACCTTTCTGTTTGATATAATCCATTTAAACCTTGGTGAGTATCAACATCTATTTGATTTCTTGTCTCAATTAAATTCATAATTCATAAATATTTTATAGTACTGATTTATATTACATCTAATTTAGTATGTATAATAATACCAAAATATATTTTGAATTGATTTTTTTTTTATTTTTGTGTGTTTTTAGAACGGAAGATGAATGTTTAATCAGTTGACATCCGCATGGTGGTATAGAAGGATCAATCTAATTAGGGATTGATAAATTATTTGCCAGTACCAATGATTGATTTCTAGTCTCACCCATTGTCTTCTTGCAAGTAGAAGTGGCAAATAATTTATCAATCCCTAATGAATGTTCAACATTCGAAATTAGTTTTCAATAAAAACAAAATTATAGAAGTGGCAAATAATTTATCAATCCCTAATTAAAAAGAAGAAGAATTCACCAACGTTTCAGGAATTGGTGACTGCTATATTTTCCTCGTGGTAAGATAGTAAGGTCTCTCTCTCTCTCTCTCTCTCTCTCTCTCTCTCTATATATATATATATATATATATATATATATATATATATTATATGAACCTTGAACACATGGTACCAGAACTAGCTATAGAAAGTAGTAGAATATTGAAAACTATTATGAAATTATAAGTTGAAATATTCAAAACATTCTTTTTCCCTATAAAGCAGGGATTCCCTTATGTCACAGACTTTATGTCACAGCGTACCTCTTCCACTTTTCAGGTAACTAGGCGTACCACTCACTACCTGATCTTATGATATTACTATTAAAGATTCGTCATCATAAAGAAATAAAAACTGATTTACAAAAGTTTATTAAACATAAAAAAGAATATACTTCACAGTAAATGTGCTGAAGAAAATAATAAATAAAAATAAAGTTCAAAAATCCGAAATCAAAAGTGAAATTGATAACACTCAACACCAGTAAAAATAAGATAAGATCAACAACATCAAAGATTCCGCAGATAAGAGTGTATCCATCAAAAATAAGAAATTTTAACAATATTTTTTAGTTGCAAGCATGTTATTTGTTATCAATCAGAACATCAATGTTAGGCTTGATCAAGTTCAACTTGATTCTTACTCAACTCCTCTTCGATGCTGAGTGTTTTCGCCTTTACTACGGTAATCATCCTGCATCATTTTTATTAATTGTATATCGTGTTTATTCATCTAATAATTGATGCATTCAATAATAATTTTAAAAATGTTGTCATCCCTCATTGAAAGTTTCAAAAATATGACTTATGGCTTCTATTTGTGTACCACCTAGAACGACCTTGCGTACGAAATGTGGCAGTGTACCAGATTGGAGTTTTTCCTCTAGATTTAGGGTTTTATTCACCCTCTGGGGTATTTTTTACTTTTCAAATAGGCTTAAAGCTGGTGGATTTAGAGGAAAATTAGTATTAAAGTTGGTGAATTTAGGGAAAGATTTATAGATTTTAAGGGTGAAAATCCAGGGCTAACCTGGCAACACTAAATAGTGGTACACGTACTACGGTCTGGGAACTGTGTATATATATTTTCAATATACATGTCTAGTTATACAGATGTTGAATAATATTAAAAGTTTAAAATCACGAAGGGTTGTGGAATTAAATCTTCACTTATTCAATACTAATGACAATAAGATGGAAAACAAACAGATAAAGTTAAGGTGACTCTTTATTTGGTTGCTTCTCCTTCTATATATCAATTGTATAATACTGTACCTCCTGCTTGCCATTGTCGCAAGACGTGGCATTGATTCTGGCAATCAGTAGAAGTTTTAACCAGAAACACATTTACGTTAAGCACGGAGCCACTATACAGGGACATTATTTTATTACGGCAAGATTATCTGACAATGTTCAGTGCATACTTGGACAATATATAATAAATATTAAAAAACAAATAATATCAAATACATTTATAAATTCTATGTTCACAAATTAAGAATTAAGTTAATTTATCTATTATACAGAAAAACAAATTGCTCGCCTAATTCTATATCATGACGAACTTGGCCATATTAGTAAAATCAATCATTTAAAATGTCGGCTCAACGAATTACTTCATTTATGACGGATTTAACATGTTTTTCGTTCTTATCAGTATCAAATTAACACTAATAATTTCAGAAATACAATTTATCCAAACGTCTGATTTGTTATAGAATTGACTTTAAATGTAATGAAGACCTAATTACAATTTAATTGTAAACCACTAATCTCATTTCTAATTAATATAAAGAAAATCAAGTTTAAGCGTAGTTTCGGTGCAAATGTTTATCTATGGATATATAGCTAATAATGGACGAATTAAAAAAAACAAACTAATAATTATTATGTTTGATGTTAACTTTGAATCCAGAATGATCTTAAATGAGAAAGAAACATGGGTATCATTCAAGCAAGTCGTTACAAAGTTCTTGGGAAATGATAAAGGTAACCAAATTGGGAAATGATAAAGGTAACCAAGTAATCTATAATATGTATAGGTAGTTTGCATAATTATAAAAATCGGAAGATCGACAAAATTACTTGCTTCTGTCCAAACCACATCTGCAAGTATTCTAAAAACGGTTAAGATCGACATGTTTTTAGAGATAAAATGAAGTTCATTGACAGAAAAGAGATGTTTGCCTTCATTCAGAACGTGATGAAACTAACAGTATATAGCTATAATAACTGAAGGTTATCTTTTGTTAAGATCTTTCCAGCCTACAAAAGTCTTTAGTAGTATAAATAAATAAAATTTGTGTTATCATAATTATATTTTATTTAATGATTATTTTCAAATGAAACACTCAGGACTCAAACTGTATTTTAGCTATACAAAATCACGTTACTTCTTTTACAACGACAGTTTGTGCCCTGTTATGAAATTTAATTATGAAGAGACAAATTTTATTTATTCATTAAAGAATAATTCCACAACCAACATACTTAATATAATTCTTAAAACCTTCATTTAAACCCAAATCTCACTCCAGTAATTTTTCAATAGTATACTGTATATTTGAAAACACTTAATTTAACAATTATTATAAACGTACAAAATAACAAAGAAACGAACAGAAAAATACATAAGAACATTTTTAGTAATTCTCTTTAATTATAAAATTACTAATTCTTATCAGAAAGGGTAAAAATATTCCCTCTTCGCAGCTACATAAAACATTAAAGAATATCTAATCTTAATGAGCGATTTGCTACCATTAAATGCAGTTCACATATTTTTGTTTTCATTTAAAATTCCTAGATTTTGATAAACCATTCGAAAAATACTAGAATAAACAAGCTACCATAATTTTTCTTGTGAACAGATATTTCTCAATCATGGATGGATAACTATAACAATGATGGGTAAAAAAAGGGTGAAATAAAACAAAATCATAGATCATAAATTTTTTTAATTACGAATATCGATTAAATTTAAGTACAAAACAAGTTTTACAAAATTAACCGATGATTAAAGAAATTTAGACAAAAAATATATATAAAATTTAACCAGCAATAAACACATAAAGCTATTTAAAATAATAACTCGAAACCGATAAGAACAATAATGTAAACACTTTATAGTATAACTACTAAATATAACAAATATGTCTTTATTATTTCGACAGACATTTTATAATTTCTTTATGATTTTGACATATATATATATCTGAAATCTTAACGCTCTGAAAAACATCTTCACCGATTACTAGCCTAAACTTATTAATAAATAACTAATAAAAAATACATATCTACCTGAGGGAAATTAAAGATATAGCAGGGTTGTCGATGAGACGTAAAACGAAGTAGATTTAAAGTGACATGGAAAGCTAGAGCAGAGATGCTGGAGATAATAGACAATTACAGATACTGGGGTAGATAAGCAGGTGTTTGTATTTTATTATCATCAGAGGTGGAATGTAGGTGTGGTTAGGTCCTAACGGAGGTCCGGCAGCCGCTATCACAATACAACATATCTACAAGGTACAGGACAATGTCGATACAAAGAGTTGGAAGTGAACCATCCTATTATCGCACCACTTATCACACAGCACCACTACTGACACAGGGCACGGCACAGAACACCACACAACCTAGTGAGTCGGGGACAGGTACCTCGGCTGGAAGTGGGTTTGGTCGCCCCAGGCCATACCATCCTTCCTCGCCTCCTTCCGCTCGTAGGTAACCTTGGCATGAGCTATCTCCATCTGGGGTCCTCCGGTCTTCACACCGCTCAGCTTAGCCGAAACCGACGACTTGTGCTGACTGCGGCATCTACACGGGTCATGCTTGTCCAAGTAGTGAGCTAGAGTGTCCCAGCCACCGCCCACTCGCACCATGACATGGTTCCTCAAGAGCCGAACGAAGATGAGGACTTTGGTGTCTCCTATCCGGTACTTTCCCTCCGAGACCCTTACCATCTGGAATTGAGTTGGACATTTGCACATTTGGACCTGTACACGCACCATTTCGTCTAAACTCTTGAGGTCATTCGTCACTATTTGAGGTTTGGCTTCCCCGACCTCGCACTCCTCGTCGCTGGTGGAATCGACCGTTTCGCCGTTCTCAGTTCTGGCTATTTCCTTTTCTATCTCCCTTTCCATCAAGACGAGCGTCGGTGCCGGCATACCGTACTTGGTCCCCTGACGAGCCAGCTCCAGGAGGCACAGGATCACGTTCTTCTCGTTTTTCAGCAAGATCAAATCGTCCGTTTCGAATAATAAACAATCTATTATGCCTAAAGCGTGCGACACCACGCTATGAAATTCGACACATTGTCACGTGCGAAAAACGTACCTTGTTTGGCGCTGTTGAAGCACTTCACCGGCGGCTGCTTGAGAACATTGATGGCATCCTTGTTTTCCGATTTTCCAACATTCTGACGCCAAGTGATGTATCTTTCGGCATAACTTCGGACATTGTTGGCATGCCTGCAGAGAGCGACGCCGGTGTCTAATCGGTCCCAGAAGTTTTCGACAGTGATGTAGAGATCAGAGTAGAGGTTATTAAGCCATTCTGCTAAGTCCTCCTTCATAGCATAGAGGTACTCTTCGGAGGATTTGAAGGGCCGAAACGCCCGCTGCTCAACCATGACCGCCATAATCAAGATCGCGGAGAGGACTGAGGTGCTGGCATGAGGAAACGAGAGGACTAGAGCTGGAGGTCGACGAGAGAGGAGAATCGATCCCTAAGAGCACCATATGCGGACAGGGCGAGGAGTAGTCCTTGACTGGGCGGCGAGGAGGGAACCCCCGGCCTCCCCACCGCTACCCCCTCCTTCGGCTATCTCGCTCCCTCCTCGGCATCCTATACTTCAAATATTGGAGAAATTTTTCACGCCTCCCCTCTGCAGCTACCTTTTGCCCTCTCTCGTCTAGGTGGTTAAATAATCCAAAGCTCATTTAACGATTTCCCTTCGCGTGAAAGTTTTATTTTCCTACAGCACACCAGTCTATTGGCATGATTTAAAGTGTTGGCTGTTAAAAGGAAATGTTTCACGAACACAAAATATATAAGAATAAAAACAAGCCGTTTATAACAATACACAATCAGAAATTGGATGACTAGAAAACTTGAAAAATAATTAATTCAGTTAATTCTATTAACATCGTCACACTATAAAAAATCAATTAACTTAAACAATTAAACCTTTTTTAATTGAAAACTTTCAAGTGTTACAGACTCCCAAATGCCAGCTTTCCTAAGTTTTCTTCAAATAAAAATGTTTATATTTGAAAACAATTTTCTTTCAACATTCCATTCGCCAATGACCACATATTACCTTATTTTACTGGAAATAAAAGCTGAATTGATGCAGGAAACGGTTGCAAAATCAAAAAATCATAACGTCATGAGATCATAAAAGAACAGGAAGCAAATAAATCGCGAAATTAACGAGGCTTTCTCTCTTTGTTGTAGTTTCCTGTTAACAAGAACTTTAAAGGAAAAATTATTAAAAGTTATGATTGTGAATTAATATTTAGTAAAATAATTGGTGCGAATCTTGGATGGCAAACGGCTTCTTGTCATGAACAAGTGAGAAATTTCATTATTTATAAACAATATTATTATTGAATTTATTAAAATGTAATCAGACCAGATAATTTTAACCAAACAATTTTCTGTATTAAATTACAATTGAAAATAACTTGTTCTTCCGGGAGATATGTTTGATCTAAAGGTTGTTATATGAAGTTAGAACTGCCTTCACATATCAGAGGCAGGCACACTGGATATACTCCTTCGACACATAATTAAAAAAAAATATAATGCTCAAAGTTTATAAGTTTATATTGCAGAATTATCAATATTAACAACAAATTTCTGTTCAAATTGATATGCAGTGAAAGAGAACTAATTAATTTCCACCAAAATAATGTTCGATAGATACAAAAGAGCACTTATTATAGCTCGTTCATTTAGAATTTTCCAAAAAGTATTTTTTTTTAGTGGAGTGCAATAGAGGAAAGTAAATAATGAACGCAAGGCTTATCAAATTGGCTGTTTTTAGATTCTAAGAGAATCCTCAGAGCTGTTTTAACAAGAATTATATACTTTATTTAAACATAAGCCATTAATCAGAACACCTAAAAGCCTTTTTTCTGACAACTTTTGCCGAAACCTGTTTCTAGTATAAATACATGTTTATACCTGTTTCTACTGTAGCTCCTTACATCCCCTACAATATACCATATTCGGGCAGCCATGAGAGAATACATGAATACTTGAAAACATGAAATATTACAGTAAGTTTTTTTATGCAATCGACCGAATATATAAGAAATGGTTCCAATTTGGAATAGTAAATAGCAACTTTAGCAACTAGCATCTTCGAGGAGTTCGCTAAAAAATAGCTGTGGTTCACAATAGAGTATGCAAAATATTTACAAACTATGTAAATTAGCAATCTACAGTTGATCAGTCAGTATCATTTTAATGAAGAGTTTTTCTGTTATTACGAATGAAACGGCATTTTAGGACAAAAAACATGGTGAAAATGCAAGACAAATTTATTTTACATGTTGTGAAATAAGGTCATTATAAATATAAAAACAAAATAACAACCAAAACCTAACAAGATTAATAAAAGATGTATTCTTAAATAAAATTCACGGTACTTGTATATTATAGGGGCTCCAGTTCTCCAGTTCTTCAATTAACCTAAATTGATGAAACATGTATTTTTTTTACAATTAAATATATATTAATTTCTTAACCTCTATCCAGAATTGATAAATTTCACCTAAGATTTCTTTAAATGGGTTTTCTTTTATTTGAGTTCTCCACAAAAAATTCTGCTAAATAGGAAGCCATGAAGTTTCTGTTGGTACCTCTTCTTTTTTTGTTTCCCCTTTTCACTGAACCCCATAGTCTTTCAATTTGTTGTGTGTTTGCGAGTGTTAATGGGTCAACAAAATAATATTTATGACATCGCCAAATGAGTGTATGGTAATATTAAAAACATATGGTAACATTATTGGAATTGAAAATGGAACCTCTATAATATACAAGTACCAAATTCACTTTTATCTTTTCAAAATATGGTGTATATATTGATAGTTTTGGAGATATAAAAGCTTATGCGGAAAATAGTGAGAAGAAAAACAAATAAGAAAATATGAAATATGTTAAGAATCATAATTATATATTTTTGGGGATGCAAATCAGGATTGATACTGGAAAATAGCTGTTATGCCCTTTATAGATTGGTGAGTAGGACCCTAAGGGAGAGGGGAGAGGGCGCCCAGTGACTCACTGACACCCTTCTTTCTCAAGGTGGTGCAACCATTTCAAGTTTTTAATTATTTTATAAAAATAACATAAAAATAAAATAAAATCAGAACTGAGCTTCCCTTAACTTTCTAATATTAATTGAAGTAGTTTATTACGTGAAAAATGCTCACAGTTTCTGTTTCCTTCCCAATACAAATTTCTTAAAAATCACATTGGTTGATAGAAATGATTATTAAAAGTATGTTTTAATATTCGTATTGTTTTATCAATGATTAACTAAGATGGTTGGCAGATGGGTATTTTATTTTAAAATAATTTAATCTATAAATAATGTTCTGTTGTATTTTTCAAAGTAATGTACTGTAAAAAATAAGAAATGAAATACACATTTATGTATCTACTATGAAAACCGAGTATGTGTATCCTTGATGTTGACAGATTTTATCCAAAAGTGGAATTTTCAACTTAGTTGCGATTGTTTTAGTTCGTTCTGGAATCAAAATCTACAATTTGACAAACCATTCCGAAAACGGTTTTAGATGATAAGAGAAAAATATACATAACTTATTAATTTAAATATGTATAACTTATATATAACTTAAACATTCGGAAGAAAATCTAAAGGTAGGCTGGCTTTTCGGTATTATTCTTTATCAATACATACCTATGATAAGAGGCATCATTGAGTTTGCACTACCATTTGGCTTACTCAAGGATCAGAAATCGTAAATCTAAATTTACCAGGGCACCTTATACAAATTGTCGTCACCCTTACCTAACCACAGTGCGTCTGACATTCGAGGGTTGTCCACGTGATAAATTTGAATTCATACGGAGGAAATATAAACACCTCTTCAATTGGATCATTACTAAATCCTCACACCTTTGTTTTCCAAAAAAGTATACTAGTAGAAAATAGTCCAGTTTTCAACGTGAAAGTGGCCGATGAATTAAATTAATTATAGAAGTTATAATAAAATAGATTTATCTACGTGGAGAAAAACAGTGAATATTTTAATACAAAAACAGCTAATATTTATATCCCATTCTAACCAATCGGGGTAATTAATAAATGAGAAGGCATAAATGAGATTTATTACCACACTGATTGTGAGTAGAAATATATCAGCTAATTATTCATTATCTATTTCACTGGAATTCAGACTTATCAATGGACGGATATGTAAGTTATATAAGTTTAATATCTCAATGATTTAACAAAATTCTCTGCTCCCTATTTAAAAAAATATATATTCTTTCAAAGTAAGGACTGAAGTAGTTTGTAAACTGAGTTAGTAATAGTATATACAATTAAAACATTAATCTTGGCTTAACACCTCTGTGAGGGAGGCTAAGAATATTAATTATAGTAATTATAATTAAAATATAATTACATTGAGTAAAAGGAAGTGTAGTAATTGAACCGAATACTTTTTTTTCCAGATCTCACGCGCTATATATAAATGTAATTATAATATTATAAATGTATATATATAATATGTATATGTATGTATGTATATATATATATATATATATATATATATATATATATATATATATATATATATATATATATATATTTATTTTTTTTTTTTCGGTTGGCTCTTTAGACCTTGTAGATCTTTGGCCGCGCGATGTGGTGTTCTTACAGACATTTAATGCTTGCGGAAGCACAGACAGCCTGGAGGGGGTCACCCAACCTCACGTTGCTGCGAACCATGGTTTCCATGGTGCAGCGGCAGGCTGCCAATTGCTCCATAACCGGTCCCTTTGGGGCCAATTCGGCAGTGTCCTTCCCACCGACTCACTCGGGTTCAAGGACAGTGACAAATCGGTCTAGATCCACGGATTATGGCTGTTCGGAGTCAGCAGGCGCACGAGGACCTATATTTCTTTCCCCGAGACAGACCGTCTATGGACCAAACCTCCGGGCGGCTATTTTATGTCCTGGAAAACCATAACGCGATTCACAATTAAGGTACACGGGGTAGGGTCATCACTCCTACGCCCGGTCTGTGTGAGTAGCCTCCAGTAGGCTGACGAGCCTCACATACCCGGAGGGAGGGGTGATAAATTTCTTGAATTATTACTTTAATTAAATTAAAGTAGTGCCGGTGCCGGGATTCGAACTCACAACCTTTGGGTTTGTGAGTAGGTGCACTTTTGCAAGCGCGCTAACCCGCTCGGCCACCCCGACCCATATATATATATATATATATATATATATATATATATATATATATATATATATATATATATATATATATATGTATATATATGTATATGTGTATATATAGAATATATCAGCTAATTATTCATTATCTATTTCACTGGAATTCAGACTCCATACATATATATATATATATATTTATACATATATATATATATATATATATATATATATATATATATATATATATATATATATATATATATATATATAAATATTATAAATGTAATATATAAATGTAATTATATATAAAATATAATTACATTTTCTCTATTGTCTGAGTAAAAGGAAGTGTAGTAATTGAACCGAATACTTTTTTTTCCAGATCTCACGCGCTTTGGAATCCCTTGGGTCTTAACCAATATTTTTTAAAAACGGGTTCTTTCGTTGATGTCGCTCCCTATTGATAAGGACCCCTCATCCCCCAAACTACTGAACTGTTCACGACGAATTATCAAGGCCATGACGGGTTTATAAAGAGCCTGGAAGATCGCACGAAAAATGTTCACAGTAGGGCGTTCCAAGTGCAATCCATAAACCGAATAAATTGAACACCGTTCTTAAGCGGTATTCTTAGATGTATTTAAAACATTTTTTTCAACAATAGTTATCGTTTTTTGCAAAAATCGTCCCAAAACATCGAATTTTTTTCCAAATTGACTGAATTAGCTGCAAATTCGTAGAAGTATGTTAAATAACAAATTCAAAAAATAAAAAATCATAAAAAGTTACAAGAAAAAAAATCTGATAAAATGATATTAAAATTTAAAAAAACTTAAAATTTTTACTGAAAAAATCATTGGAATGATATTGATTGAAGTTGTTCAGCAGGATTCATTAGTTTTTGAAAATTGAAATTAACAATTCAAAAAAGAAAGTAAATAAAAAAAATCATAACTTAACAGGTAGATAGTTGAGGCAAGGAACAACCCTTTTTTCTTTTATTTACTCAACCATTATTATTATTTAAAAAAAAATACAAAATACAGGCTTTATAATTCCATAATGATCTGGATGGGCAAGAACTCGAAGGAAAATGAAACAGTCTTTTCAAGGTGATAACGGAGACGCTCACATTTCCAGTTAACGAGGACGGACGCGACAGTATTTCGGAGATAAGCGATAAATTGCCACATGCATGACAATGAGGACGCCATTACGCTGCATAGGCGAACAAGGATCATTATGTTCGATAATAAAAAAAAAAATCTATTGCATAACGTTATGTAACATTTCCCTTAAATAAACCGAAACCAATCGAGAAATAGCGTAAAGAATATTTCTTATTCCTCCATCACATTTATCACAAGAGTCGTTGCGAAATCTAAAACGGTCACCGGAGTTTAGATAAGGCAAGGAACGGCGAATCTGTTATCAACTGAAATTGCTACAGTATTATTTTATAACAATATCACTTTCCGATATTCATAGCGACAATGGGGTATGATAAAATATAAACGGGAAAATACGGAATTAGGAACCAGTTTTTCTTCGGCTATCAAACAGCACTTCATATTTAGTGAATATCATTGTTCCAATCCGTATTTTCAAGTTTCTACAGAGGAAATTGATTATTTGCTTAGGTAAAGTAAATTTCTGTTGGACTGATTTGGTTGAGTCGATATAGTCCAGGCTAAAAAGCTCACAAACATTTAATGCAATTCTTTTTAGAATGATAAATGATTCTTTACTTTTATGTTATACAACGTGCTAATGAAAATTATAACGCAGACTAAATCACATCAAAAATTTTTAAACAGAGTAACATAAAATATATTAGGTAACAAAGATAATGGCAATAAGTTTCAAGGAAGATTTAGAATTTATGACTTCACATGCCTTTGAAATACTGATATATTAACTTTGAAAAGTTTACACTGTGGTGAAGGTGGTGATTCCCAGAACAGAGTTAAAATAAGAAAAGGTTTGATAATAATAACAGACGGGATTAAGCAAGGTGGCAGTTTAGGTAAGCCCCTTGTTCTACATTGTGTAAATGAATGATATCGTAGAAATATGTAAATAAGTATTATTAATATAACTTGTACATTCCCCTTCAATTACATTTGCGCATCCCAAGCAAAAATCAGAGTACCAACGCAAACATTTTAATAACTTTAAAACAAGTTATTCTAGCTCAAAAATTCCGACGCCATTTGAAATAACAGGTTTCAAGAAATAATGTTGCAGATTCAAAAAAATCCAAATTACTGTTTGTATAACTTTATCAGTTTTTATAACTGATAATAAAAGGTAAAAAAAAGCCGAATATATTTGCTTTTGTTCATACGCTGGTCGATTTAGATACAATTATTGTAGATTATAAAAACTATGAGGGTTTGAAAGGTGATCTCTTAACTTTGAAATGAGCGGTGAAACAATCGATTCCCTTATTTTTTACGTTAGTTATAATTATTTTTATAAAAATAGGGCATTTTTTCCGATTGCAGATAAATCAAAAACTAAGAGAGATAAAGAAAAAGATATAAGCGAAAAGGTTGTTTTTTTGAACAAAGAACATGGATTGGTGGTTTAAAAAAAAGAAATAGAGAATTTTTTTATATAAGCATGGCTTTTTATGGGTTACAAAAATTATTAAAAATATCTGATGTGGACAACACATGACTTCCTTGTACGCCTACTAAACTATAAATCGGTGGCTCTAAAAGTGATCCTGAATTTGGTTACTAGTTTCCGAAGTTTGCAGTATTTCGTCGCGCCATTCTTCTATTGACACACACACACAGATACTCTTGTTTCTTATATGTTATTCTCCTCCAGCTGCAGACTTCTTCATCCCACTAATGGGGAGAAAACCAGTATTTTAAACCCAATTTTAATACTTATAATAAGTAATAAAAATGTTTAATTGGAGTTGAAAAAAATCGTGTTTGTAACCTTTATTACCGAAATATATGACCTCTCTATTTAATTTTAATATAATTTTTTATGTAAGTGTCACAAGTGTGCGTGGTGTACCCATGATTTTTGTCGAGACGGACTAGCGAATTAAAACAAGAATTTTTTTTTTCAATAAATTTATTCAATTATATTCCACATCCAACTTTCATAACTCAGTGAAAATGTTAAAATGTGAATTTCAGACAAGCTTGAATTTTTTTCAGTGATTGCATCAGTATACTAATCTTCCGGAAACTGAACTATTTTCCACTTGCCCCAAAACTGTCCCTACTGGAATACTGAGTCTTTCAGATACGTCTTAAGCACTTACAGCTTAATGCAGGGGCAAGTGCGTACTAGGTACAATTAAATTGAATTATCAATCTCATAGAAATGGACGTGATTGAAATTTGGGCTTCAATGTAATATTTAAATATAGTCGTCAAAGTGACATTTTAAAACAGAGGAAAAATATCGGAAGCAATTTAATAATATTGGTAATATATATACAGGTATATAAATATATCATATAATATATATTAATAGAGATAATATCAAATGTTTTCAATATAGATATTTAAATATCTTAAAATGATATCTACATAGACATAAACAATGCCGATATTGGCACAAATATCGACTTCGGCCTTGTTTTCGATCACTACAGTCATGTCTGCTGACACACATATCTACATAGACATAAACAATGCCGATATTGGCACAAATATCGACTTCGGCCTTGTTTTCGATCACTACAGTCATGTCTGCTGACACACATCCCCAACTAAACTTCAGTCTGTAATTCCGACACCTAACTGAATGGTGAATGAGCCGGGTGCCAGCCATTCACATAATTACGTAATTACTCACAGAGGATTATTCAATGAAATTCTTCGTAATGCTAAGGAAATTCCTTCCACACATTTTCTCGCCTATGATTCACTAATTTAAGCATGAAGTAATTAAAGCTGCATCATGTTATCAAGTTGATTGCAGAACATAAAATGAAGCCTTATGGTGATTATATAAATTCCTTGTTGTTGACTTGCCTAATGTGACGCAGACACAAAAAAACATGATTTTTGTTTGTTATTTGATTATTGTTTTCGTCTTTGAAGCGTAACTAATATGACCTGATTAAATCGTAATGAAATGCGGGGAAAACACGGAGGGACTGTGTCCGGAGTGACAGGATTAGAAAAGACCTGTGAGCGCCCGGTGACGGAAAATCAGAAGAAGAGGCAACAGAGAGGGTATGGATATGCCTGCCGCATGGACCACCACAGAAACCCACCCAATAAAAGCCATGGAGGAGAGACCAGAAGACCAAGAGGACGACCAAGAACCTCGTATGTCAATCATATGGAACAAATACGGAGACGCAGAGGGAAGACCATAGAAGAAATGAGAAATGTTGCCAGAGGCTGGAAGCATCCCTACGCTGAAAGGCAAATGAGTGGAAGAAAAAGAAGAAGGCTTAGCTTTTACTTTTAAAAAATATATAGGTTTTTAAGGTGGCCTACATCATATATCTCAAACGCCTTCGTTATTAGGTAATGAATTTTTACTGTTATATAAATAATAAAAAATTAAAAATACATGAAAATTTATATCAGTCAACAAAAATAAATAATATATTTTAGAAACAAATATGAAAAGAAAGTACGCTTAGGCTGAAAAGGAAGATCCAAAAGGTATTAAAATATGACAAAGTTATTAGTTAACTAATTCGATTGACCTTTAAAAAGATAACTTCAAAATTTTAATAATATTTATTAATGTTATTGAAATAATCTCAAATTAAATTATTTTAAAGTAAATAATGTGAATTAACTATTATGAATGTACAACGAATTGTTTTTAGGGAAATGACAAATTAAAAGTTGTAGGACAGACGGCCCTAAGCGTTGTTGGAGCCTAATCTTTGAATAAAATAATTCAATTTTAAAAGGGTTTTGATATGCATCCCATCCTGACATAAGAAGTGAAAACATAAATAATTAATTACTTATGAAAATTTGATAACAATAAATAAATTTCAAAACAAATTCATAATTTTTTTCAATTTATTGAAAAAACAATCAATTTACAAATTAGTGCACGCGATAAAAAATATGTAAAACAAATCAAAATGTTATAAAAAATCATCAAGATGGTGGCATTTTGACAAGGCAACTGTCTGTTGTATGGAGGGGGAAGGCTTTTCCTTCATTTAGCGTAGTCTTCCGATCTAAGCTCCGCCCGCAAGGTCCTTCTTTAAGTTGTTAACCGATACTGAGCCTTTATATCATTGTCACATTAGACCCTTAGTTTTTTTAATTCTTCGGTATTTTTAGTATTCAAATGAAATTAATGTTATTAAAATTTGCAGGTTTTCTTCTCTTCTAAAGTTATATCTAAAGCCTATACACAAAATTTTTAATTCGACTACTGATAAAAAAAAATGGGGGAAACACCGCTGATTGTATAACGGCTTAGAAGATTACGCGAAGCCTCAAAAAGACATCGAGTAAAAGGATTTTCCCTCAAACAATCGCCAACTTATCTCATTGTCACAGTTAATGCCTATTGACTGACTGATTCATCAAAAATTTCTTATCCGCTGGGTCATATAGGAGGGAACAAAACACAGATGTCGGGACTGAGTTTCTATGATTAGGCAATAGAGTCAGCGTAAATTTCCTATTTTCGGATCCATGACATAATAGGGAGGGTTCAAAGAAACTGCATTTACTCCTCAAGTAGAAAATAGGAAAACTCGCACGACGTGACGAACAATGGAAAAATGGAATAGATATCACATATATTAAAACTTAACATTAACTGTTTTTGTGAAAATCAGTATCATTAAATCCAACCAAGAAAAATTCTAAGATATTTAATTAAATACACTTTGAAATTCGATTTAATTAAAAAAGCTATGCTATGGCACGTTCGTTATCTATTGCGGAAAATACAATATAACATAATCTTAAAAATAAGTATTAATACAAGAATACCTCAATTCACCGATAATAAAAACATCTTTTAAATTAATTAGATTTTCTTAAAGAAATATGACATTTGATACAAATTTTTGTAGTTAGAGATACTTCCAACATTAAAAGGATTATTAATTTCAATGAAATCTGCTGATAGTTTAGTCAATAAGCTTTTTAACTTTTATATTAACAAAAAATTGTTCACATAGTCAATCAGTCATCTCAGGTCTATCAATATTCGTAATGATTCAGATAAAAGGGAATTATTGAAAAAACACAATTCAATCTAAACGATAATATTTGTTTAGCAATTTCATAAATCAATACAATTTAATCTCAAGAATTATTTTTTATTTAAGTTTACCGGTGGTATTTTTGTCCATAATGTCCAACCATCCCAATTTTTAAGATAAATAGCGCTCTCATTTGTAAATTGAATAATATTTGAATGAGAATAAGATTCTATGAGATCGTTAAATGAATCTTTTTGTGCGTAGTAAATACCTTTTGAGCTCACTAACCAAGGATTTTTTCATTCAGAATTAATACTCAGTCACTAAAAAAAAAAAAAGAAAAAAAAAAAAGTGCTCCTGGAATTTAAGATTTATTTAAAACATGTTTTTACAAAGTACAGTAATTAGGTTTTTGCTAACATCGGTATTTTTCAACAGTATTCCATACTTCGTCATTTTGAAGGGTTGAAGCATCATCAGCAAACTAAGTGGATTTTGATTTTGACGGGGCTCAGTGGCGATTGTTAGGGGCTGGTTAAAGTCTTTTTATTGTTATTATATAATATTTATATGCATAGTAAAATTTACTAATAACAGAAATTTAAATGTTTTGCTTATTTACTATTATTATATTTTTTGGGGGAGAGGGAGAGATTGTGAATCAGCTACGTTGCTAGTAAACATGTTAATATTTCTGTAATTTAAGATATCTAAAAAGCAAACAGTTTCCATTCAACATTCTGAAACGCATAGTAGCAAATAAGAATAAAATCGGATCAGATGGGAGTATCGTGTTGAATCATAGATCCGATGACAGCGTGGGTTTTCAAGAGTAAGCAAATATTTGTAGATTCAAATGATTCTTGTTCAGCAGAGATCCGAGCTTATTGTCTAGCATTTAATAGCAACTACATTGAGTAATTCTTCAAAATAAAGTGAAAAAATTGATATAAAGTGAATTGTGGATTGACTAAATTATGAAACTGGATAACAGAATAACGAAAATGGGTTTTTAATTATTTATTTTAAAAAAATCAAATTTGACCAAAACTGGTTAAGGCCAGTGCGCCTAATCAAAGTCGAATCGAAATTCGAAAGAAAACTCGAACAGTGCGTACATCGGACATCTTAAGGAGGTACGACAAACATGGAGCTCTATAAGTTCGTTTAATGTTTAAGACTTTGCAAGTTTAGAATCGAGTAATATTATCTTCTTATCGTTTCATGCAGAACTAAGCGGATGAGGATGCTTCTGCTGCCAGATCCAGGATCAGGAGATACAAACGCTTCTTGCTCAATGCTCCAGAAGAACGGACACCCAACATGGATTACCAGAAGGCTCTTCACTAAAACCACACTTCAAAACTTTTTGCTTACGGCTTTTTAAACCATAACATAGTTATAATAATTATATTATTTATTAGCACTTACAATAGAAAATCAATATTCTCCTTAATGAAAAAATGTTAAAAAGCCGAAGACTTCAGCCCAGCTGTATTTTTTCCGATAACGTCATCATTCCAGTACGAAGGATGGGCAACCAGCTAGTTTTAAATAATACTTGTATTAATACATATATGTGTGTATATATATATATATATATATATATATATATATATATATATATATATATATATATATATATATATATATATATATACACATATATATTATTATTATTATTATTAATGAGAAGCGACCAGTCCTTTAACTTGAGGCTTAAAACAGCGGTAGCACTGACTGTTGAATATAAATTGGGACCTTCCGCTCTGAGCAGAGTGAAATGGCATTGACGAATTCATTGTCTTCCATTTAGATTTGTTTATCCTAATACGGGCGCTTGTTAACTAAACTGAGTTTATATTTTTTTCAGGCCAATAACTAAATAATATTAATATAAAAACAAATGCTATTATATTAATCATTAAATCAATAATTAAAATATTAAAATTAATTCAAGGTTTCTTTAAAAAATATCATATATATATATATATATATATATATATATATATATATATATATATATATATATATATATATATATATTATATATATATTAGGGCCTGCCGATAATTAGATTATACCGTCCCGAATATAATTAATTTTTAGATTCCGAAAAGAAAATTTTTTGTATTTGTAATTTGTAAGTCGAACAAAAGTTTAAATCAGTAATCATGAAATAATGTATATAATAAGTAGATTGAGATGTACAATACTGATCGACACGCCTTTTATTCCATTTACCCTCCAATAAAAGTCTAAAATTTTACCATATAACGGTATTTAAGGTAATATATTTCGAAATAAGTATCATCTCACAATATTACCTCATTTTTTGACTAAAATAAGGTCAAAACTATCAAAAAAGGAGAAACTAAAATATTATTTAATTAATCTAATAATAACCTTATACTCAAAATTTACACTCCTCTAAATTCTGCCGCCCGGCACAGGTATCCCCCTTTGCCATCCTAGTTCCGGCCTAGGTGGCGGCAGGATTGAAGTTTGCTCCGGGCGCCAGTTGGCCTAGCTATGCCACCGCACAGTTTACATCAATGCAGTGGTTTGATTGTGAAGTAGGTGAAGGAATAAGTCTTGTTTAAAGGAAAGTGTGGAGGAGAATTGGCGAATAGAGACGGGTAAAGAATTCCAGAAGGATGTAGCTGGAATGGCGAAGGATTTGCTGAAGGATACAGTGTGGCTCCACATTTTCGACAAGATGCCACCAGAATTACCATCTGTCTAAGTTGCCTCCCAAAAAGTGTCAAAGCCCTAATGACTTATTTCTTCATATCTATTTTCAGGATTTCCCATTTCGTTAAGTAAAAAAAAAGGAATCGATTGTTCCAGCAATCTATTTATTCTGCAGTATTGGCTCAACCAGTACAACGAAGGTAGGATAATTGGTGCATTCAAAAAATCTTACAAGCGACACTGGCATGGTACTTTTGTGCATAACCTTGATTTTAAATATTCCGATTCAAAAGGTACCGTTTTCTGTTATTCCAGATTGCAGTAACCCTGCGATGGGTGCATGTATTTCTTCGCATGCCATCCCACGACCATAATACGTAGTAAAATAACAAGTTTACATAGTTTATAAACAAAAGAGAAAATAAATAAATAATAAGAATTACGTAACATACGATAATTATTTATCGTATATGTACTTTATAATTATTTATTTATATGTACAATATTTACAATAAATTTAATTAAACTAAGTCCTAATACTCATATTCATTTATCTAAGTCCAAACAGCCAATCTGGTCCAAAAAAAACTTAGCCTTGTAAATAATTATATAAATATAAAACTAAAAAATGACACAACTTTTTATTAAATAATAATTTTAATGAAAACATTTCAAATACACTTTTCAGATAAAATAAAGCAGAATATAGAACTAACTTTGTGTTATATTATTGGTACTAGAAATATTTTCGAAGTGTAATTCAGATTTTAAAAAAATTCTGAATTGTATAACAAGAATAGAAAAAAATTTCGGGAACAGAGATATTGCTAGTTGAAGTAAGTCGTGTTTTATAACTCAATCCGACTATAAAAAACAAGGCAATAAAGTCGTTATCGTCTGGCGTGTCGTAATAAATAACAATAATCAAAAACAGTTAGCTGGAGAAATCCACCTCGGATGAATGCTTTAGAATTATTCTAATGATGTTAGAGGCAGTGGTGAGAAGAACGGAAGAATGGGAATCAAGTTCTCATCCCGTGGAGATAATTACAGGACCTAATTATCTGAGGAGTACAGGTCTCCATATTCATAGCTTCCCAGAGCAGGCCTTTAGCACCGCTCCCTACCTCGGGCCCATGCAAATCAGATAACTGATATCCACTCACTCCATGGGATTGTATTTTATTTAAGAGATCCTTCCTTTCCTTTCAGAAATCGTTTAGGAATCTTCTTTAACTAAGCAGCCAGTAATTGGCCGCTCTTCTCATGGGAAAGGATGCATGCGTGTGAATCACGATATTGAACAATTATTAGAACGAACGATTTTACATACTATTCTCTTGCAATCTATGACAAAGATGAGAAATGAAAAAAATTTTTATAATTTTTTTTTCTTTCATTTTTTATTAAGAATACTTATTAGTCGTATGTATAAAGTTGGAATATATTTTTAATATAGGGACTGGTCTATTATCGTACAGCATCAAACTTATGTTCATTATAATAAAATTATTATTTGGAAAAACAAAATAACGAATGACGAATCCAAAAATACAAAAAAAAATTGATTAGGCTTAACTAACTAAAACTGAAATATTGAATTCCAATAAAAGTTCTTTTTTTTTTTTTATGAAATGAAAAATGATTTGAGACTAATTGTGAGACTAAGTAAATAACATTACTGTACAATTAAAGATGCATTGGTCTGGCAATGTTTAAATGCAGACATTAGTTAATTCGGGATCAAACGTATCTACAAATTAAGAATCCTAAAAGGATGTGCCATATATGTTTAAAGATTTTGTAAAAGAAACAGTTCTATGAGAAGCACTGCCGTAGGCAGGGAGGGATAGAGGCTAATGTACGAAAAAAATAAACTTTGTATTTTAAGTAATATTTTCTGTAATTTTTAACAATAATTTTGATACAATTTTCAAGCTTATCCTTAAAACTTACTCCCAATTTGGTGATTATAGATATTTAGGCGATTTCTTCTCATCTTCTAATTAACCCCCGCTCCTTCTCCCTCCGAAAAAAAATTCTGCGTACGGCCCTTATAAGAAGGGATGGTTATATATTAAATACACGGCGGAGGTATACGATCGCGAATCCAACAAGGCGATAATAGAATGGTGAGAAGAAAACGAATACAACGATGTATTGCCGTCAGAAATTATGATAGTAATCTTGATTCGAAATAACAGCAGGAGACATGAAAGCGTCTGGGCATCCCATGGATAAATCTGATCAGAAAACCCTCATTCTCCAAGGCAAATGTCGGAAAATAAGGTTAATACAGCATTTGGTGGATACTTCGCGGATCAAGTGATCTAAGGAACTGCATGAGTTACATTCATCCTCAGTGTTCATTAATTTCTGCTAAGCAGAACTGACAAATATGATTATAATTCTTTCCCCCTCCACGGATTAATCCATTAAAGCATGTCCAATTATTATGTCCAGGAATCGACTTCAGCATGGAAAGTGCAACCGACGGCGAGGGTTTTACACAAGAGCCACCAGGTGCCGCGTTATACACGTGAGTGAAAAGCTACTTCCGCCCTCGAAGGATAATACCTAGAAAGAATAGCTTTTTCACCGCTTGATTTTTCCGGCACGAAAAGCGAATTGATCAAGATGCGGAAAGCAGTGCAGTATTTTGCAAACATGGAGGCCAAGTAACAGGAGAAAATCTTTTATCAAAAACCTAAGTTAATAATTTATCACTGCCGAGGAAAATTAATCGTCACGAATCTTATTACGAAGCAGAAGCCAAGTAGAAAATGAAATTATTCAGCCTTCACAATTTACGAAACACTACATCTTTTAAATATTATTATCATACTTGTCCTGATAGCCCAAACAGATGAAAGCTCAACCCCAGGTAGAAGGCAAACTTGGTTCAAACTGACCCAGTGAAGCATGCTGCAGGTTGAAGACCGCTAGAGTGCTAATAATAAACCAGCTTGATTAATAATTGGATCTGTTTAGCATTGTTTTAACTGAGACAATGGCACCTCTCATTAGCTGCTCGCGGGCCCATCTTTTATTTATTCGCTTTTTATCCCCTATTATATTCCAGTTTAGGGCGGCTGATAATTTGTTTACCTCACGCTATTATCTTGGCGTTCTCAACAATTTTATGCTTGGCAAGTTGTACGGCATTTTATGTAAAATCATTTGATAGGTTTTTTTTTCTGCTTTATTTACGGTATAATTCAACATTAATTGGAATACTGGTACTCATATCAAATGTTCAGGACCTATCATAATGATCATAGCCGATACATTTTTATCCAAACCATGAATGCTATTATTACTTCAAAGTAATAAATCCAATTTTGCTGATATTTGATTTTATTATCATATTTGTATTATTTCGGCCACATTTTCCAAGTATGAGTGTTAAAATAAGCTACAATTGTAATAAAATATGCAACACTTCCAATATAAAGATTGATCACTTTCCACAACTGAAACTTCTTTTTACTTTCTCATAAAATGTTACTACAGTTTACCTCTGAGGTACAGAATTGTGCCTTTTGAAACAATATAAAATTCTCTGTAGGAAACTTGCTTCCTTATAAATATTTTAAATTCAATATAATTTTATCTTATAAAATACAGATAAATTGTGATAGGATAGTTTTGGATCAATATTTTTCCAACAGTGCAGCAGCAAAGCTATCCATCATCTTGACCCACAAACAATGCCAGATAATAAGTAGAAGAAAAGAAATGACCTTATGCAGACCATTGGTAATATCCCAATGATCAATTTATCCACTAGTTGATGTGTTTTTCAGCACATTTATTAGTTATATTATGTAAAATATAATGGCGAATTTCAACAAGGAACGGTTTACTTTTTTTATTAGCTAATAAAAGAAGACACATTCAGTTTTTTTTCTTCTAATTAACAGAAGTGAAACTTGAAAATTAACAGTGAAAAGTATCACTCTGATGTATTACCTGGACGTCTGTAAACATTTTATAGGAACATAGCGTTTAGTGAGTGAAAGTTCATTTTTATCTAACATATAAATCTATTCCAGCTGAAATTTTTTACTTTTTAAAATAAATAAACGAAAATTACAGGAGAAAAAAAACCTTTAGTAACCCTGTAACAGCTTTGGCGGCGAACTATAAAGCTCTGCAAAGTGTTAGTTAATTATAATTAGACCTGCCTTATTACGATTTGTTGCATCGAGATAGTGACATTAAACGGTTATTACACTAAGACACTACGAGCGATGGCTGAAGGATCATTTCAAATGTAACGAGGAGGAACTTGTCGGATTAGGTAAGACAAAGTAATGTTATGAGCACCTTATGTAACGCTATATATTTATTGCTGGAATATATTCCACCGGTGGATTACCCCATCTGTAATTAAAATATCTTCGACATTTCATTATAGCTAGGAGGATGGGGAAGGTTCTAGTCTATGATTAGAAGGTTAGAAAATACCTTAATTGGAGTCTTTCTTATATACCAATATATCACATCCATGGAGAATGTAGCAATAAGGGACGTAAAATTTCAAGTTTACTGCTTGATAATTGTGAATGATGAGAGATAGGGTTTTTTAGGCAGTAAAACAAATACATAAAAATGTACCACGTAATATACAGTAAAAATCCTGACAATTCACATCTAAAAGTTTTATAATATACAAACATTAAAATAAAAAACAATTCTATAAAAGAATAATGAGTGTTTTGGTCTTATGAAGAATTGGATAAAAATTATGTATTTATAAATTATATATTAAAAAAAAAATTAACATGACAAGTTGAGCTAACAACCAAGCTTTTGGAAAAGTTTTCAATAATAATACTGAATATTTTTTTAATATATTGGCTTCAGTAATATTAATGAAATATGAAACGTAATTAGTTTTATCTGTTAGTAAAACTGAATGCGTTTATGAATATTACTATATAATGTTAGGTATAGTTGATTGTCTGAATTAACGAGATACGTTTTGAGGATGGGGACACAACCCCGAAACGTCAACATATTGTAAAAGAAGACAATGAAGAATACATGGACATTTATTTTTGCTCATCTACTAAATATTATAACTGACTTCCTACTCAAAAGATAAAATAAAATATACCATGTAACATGCCGTAAAAATCCGTATAATTCGCATAAAAAAGTGTTAGAAGATACAAACATTAAAATACAAAACAAATCTTTTAAAAAATCATGATTTGTTTGTTTTGGAACAATTGTATAACAAATTATGTATAATCAGAAAAAAATAAATAAAATAAAACAAAAATTTGATAAAAACCAATACAATCACCATGGATATTTTATATTTGGCATCCAATATATTATTTATTTTATTTATTTTTTTAACAAAATATCAAAATTAAAAGATATATTTTTTAAACGAAAGGTATAAATTTGATTAAAGATGCTTTATATTTTATAACAGAAGTCTTAATTATATTTTTTTTAGATTTTAATTATATTCCAACATTACTAGGATATAAGATCCTGAGGAAGGGTACAAAGCACCCCCGAAACGTCAAGAGAAATTATAAATCAAAGTTATTTAGTTTTATTGTGACCTTGAGGCAAAATACTGAAGAAAACATTTTTTTTTTCAAATATAAAAATTAATTTATAATTTAAATAAGAAGAAAGATAAATTCAAATACATATATTCATTTATCCCCAATCATGAAAGTAAAAAATTGGTTCAAATGATCAATTCGCTTAGACTATCAGATGATAACATTTTCGAATAAAATAAAATGCATTTTCGAATAGGTTCAACAACTGAATCATCAAGTGGTAAATGGAGCCAAGACCGACACTACATACTGGCCTGTTACTTACTATTTGAAGATGGAGCCATTATTTTATAACATAAAAATAGTAGCGAAATCTTGTTGCCGACAAAACGTCGAGTTCATCAGTGCCCAGCTTGTTTTATGAGACTATCTGCAGCCATTTATTATTTGAACTGATTTAAAGCATTAAAGACTGTCGACTACTATTACCCTTATTATAATACCGTTGTATCACTAAATTTTATCAAGGATGTGAAGCCGAGGAACAATCGCACATAGGATTTTCCCAGCAACTGTCTTGAGAAAGCGGAAGGTGTGTGACCTGCAAATTTTCAGAAAGATCTGCATCCTTTATAACTTCCGTCTTACCAAAACGTCTCCTTTAAAAATTAGGAACAAGAGTGAAACACTCTTTGTGTCTGACAGGGTCATACCCAGTAGATAACTTTGCTGAAATGTATAAAATAAAGCGTTAAGTATCGAAACAAGTGCATATAAATCTATGGCTAAAATCGCATGTTGCTGTAATATCCAAAAGGAATTCAAAAATTTGACCAGGAAGGTTTCACTAGTTCTTTCTAATAAGTTTATTAGTTAATGTTTTTTAACAATCGCAATGAAATCTAATAAGTCCGCATTGCCGCATTTCCCGAACAAGAAAGCATTACTGACTATCGTAGAATGATGGTTTAATAAACTGGCAAAAATTAATTAATTTAATTGCGTTGATTAAGTTTTCCTTTTTCTTCCCCTAAGCGGGGTAGACCCTATCCTTGATGGAATTATTCCAGAACAATCACATGTGAAAGTAACTTACCAAATATCAAACCTCTAGGGATTATTATAAAATTAAAAAAGGGCAAAGGTTTAGGCCTCATTCTCATCCATTTCAATTCCCTACTTCCAAGCATCTACACACTCGAGGAAAAAGAGATGGATGAAAAAAGATAGAAACTATAAGAGCATGGGTGGCCAAACTTGGACGATTACAAGTGGCGCATATCATCTTTGCGCCAGTAAGTAGTTTCATACCGTGGATTTTGACCATAGAGTCGAATCTTTAGATGCCATGTCCATAACTTGATTATATCTATATGTAGACTTCTATTAAAAAGGTTATTAAACATATACCTGGGCCAGGACTCCTATGGCCCAGAGTTAACTTCACCAAACGATACTGTTTGGCAGCTGAAGCACCATCCACCAAACGATACTGTCTGGCAGCTGAAGCACCATCCACCAAACGATACTGTCTGGCAGCCGAAGCACCATCCACCAAACGATACTGTCTGGCAGCTGAAGCACCATCAACCATTCACGAACCTCGCGACACCTCTCCCGAACAAGAAAGGATAACTGACTATTGTAGAATGATGCTTTAATAAACTGGAAAAAATTAATTGATTTAATTGCGTAGATTAAGTTATTCTTTTTCCTCCCCTAAGCGGGGTAGACCCTATCCTTATCTCTATTTTCCAAACCCTAACCATGAACGTAAGAAGGTATAAAAAGAGCTGCAGTTATATGGCGCATCTGAACTTGTAAGTGAAAAAATTGGCGCATGGTACGCAAAACACGTTGGTCATCCCTGTGTTAGAATATCCTTGCACTGCGAAATTTAGCCGCAGATATACGCAGGTATATATTATAACAAGAGTGCCGATATTCCAATTGAAATATTCTATTATTTGATGATTACAACCGCCATACTGGTTGTGGACCAGAAACCCCAATAAATCAACTCACTGTTACTTTTACTCTCAATGTTGGATTTCAATACCATAGATTCATAAGCCATAGAAACTAATCATTTTGGGAATCCCAGGAGGATATTGAGAAGTGAAATGTTTAAACGAATTTCATAATTATCAACGTGTGATCGATTTTATTTTGTTCATACTGAAATAATTAGAGCCTTTATGGGTGGATTTAATAGAAAATGATAATTGCTTAAAACCAACTGCCAATAATGTGCCTAAAAATATCTGAAGCTGTGGTTTCCAATACTACTTTTTTTTTTCAATACTTTTTTATTGACAAAAATATTTAGTAAAAATTTACTATCGCATGTGTTACCATAAAAAGCACTTTAGTACTGAAAAATGTAAAAAAGCCAAAAGCAGAAGTTTTTTTAAGGGGTGGTACTTTAACATTTCAGGTGATTAATCCAAAATAGTATCAGATAGTGAAAGATAGATAAATATATAGTGAAAGATATTCAGTCTATAATATCTATAATAAATAGATAGTGAAAGTATTCAGTAGTACCAGGAGAAAGAACACTTTTGGCAATTTTTAAAATTTAATAATTTTTAATTTACAATCTTACAAAAATGTTAAAATCAGTAGCTGCCACTTAAAATGATCCTGAACGGATATTCCTAAAAATAAAATGTCCCTACGTTATTTTTTTTTATTTCCTTAAAATCAATCAACTCGGCAAACGAATTTATTTTAACCCGAGGACTATATATCTATATTTTTTATTGTAATAATTTCAAATTAAAACTAATAATATTAAAAATTGGAAAAAAAAAGGAGACTTACATAACGTCATTCGAGTGGTCCTCAATAATTCAACACACCTAGTAATTTTAAATTTCGTTATCGTAAGAGTGATATGGTTGTTAATAGATATAAGAAAACATGGAAAACATTTACCGAGTAAATGTGTAAGTTATCTGTCGATAAGAGGGCATGAGTCAGATCACAAGAGCTTGTTTCAGATAAAGAGAGAAGTCGAGTAGTATTGGTGCCATTGTCCTCCTTAAGGAAGCTTTTTCTTAAATGCTATCTTTATTACAAGCATTCTAAGCATTCTGAAGCAGAGATACAAACTCGACACAAAAGATTCGTCATCAGTCATAATCTTCGCAACGTTTATTTGGAACTCATTTTGAGATTCATTTAACTGACCTGAAGATTTTTATAAACCATTTTCTTTTTCATGATAAACTTTTTAGGAAGTATAATCACTTTTATAGTTCAAACAAATAACTGACCAAACACGCAATTATAAATAACCATAATTTTGATTTTTTTTTAAAAAAATAGACAATTCTGAAAACAATAGAATAAGGAAAATTTAAAATCAATAAAAAGAAAAAAAAAACGTGGTTAATTATAAAACAGATATGGGAATGCATAATACAGATATTATAAATAAAATAAACTTTTCATAGATGAAAAAACAATACTAATTAAAATAAAATATGTAATTAAAGATGAAATAAGAACTAAGAGAACAGAATAAATAAAGGTTAATACTTAATAAATACCAAGCATGGATAAGTCAGTTGGGTACATAATTCATTTTCTAAAATGCAAGGTAATATTTACGTTAAATGTTACATATTTATTGAAAAAAGTGACAGATAAACAATTAAGTTTACGAAAAATTTAAAAATGGATACAAAGAAACATGACAGAAAATTCAAAGTGATGAACTACGAAATAATAAAAATGTATTATTTATAGTAAAAAGTTTCAAAAGACAGAGAGTTGGTTAATATTAAAAAAAAAAAAAATGAACAACTTTTTATTTATATATTAGCTGTACCAATACGGCGTTGCCCGAGAAAAGAATTGCGAGTTAAATGCCCTCTCAAATTTCAATTTTTTTTGTTTTGGTATGTCTAACTTTTAAAAGATAATGCGAGAAACAGAAGACAAAATATTGTTCTTATCATTCTAAATCATTAAACTGTAAAGTTTGTACAAAACGTTTACGAACAACTTAAAAAAAAAAAAAAAAGGAAAGGATATAAGTTCAAATTTTATTTTTATTTTATTTATAACACATTATTTATATATACATAAATAATGTGTTATAAATAAAATAAAAATCAAATTTGAACTTATATCTTTACTTCATCATACTTATTGCAAATTTCATCATACTTATTGCTATATGATAAAAATGAAAAAGTAAATAAAAGTATAATAGTGAACATAGTTTCATCGAGGAAACACATTCAATTTAATAATCTGGCTTGATTTACCGTGGCTATGTGGAATGAAAGCCAAGGAGGAAAAAAGTTTTTTTTTTTTTTCAAAAAAAATCATTTTTTTATTGTAAAGCTGGTACTATTTTAAATGTGATTTTATTACTTTTACAATCTTATGCTATCAGAAATTTGTTTTTTTTAATTAAATCATATTTCTTTGTCATATATCTTTCAAGTTGAAATTTTAATTCTGAAAGCATTTTCTAACGACTCGTATGTAATTTCTGTGCTTGAATTATTAGAAATCTTAGAGGGGGGTAGGAGAGGAGCAACCAGAATTTTCAACGAAACAATCGGTTACCAACAAACATTTTGACAGTAAATATTCCAAGGCCAAAGGGGAAAAACATTTTTTCGGTAATCGACTGCATTGTTTGGAATTCGTCCCATTTCCTTTAGATGTTTAGGAAGAGGATGAAAATTATAATAAATTTGTTAAAACGGCAATAAAGCTTCACGTGTTTACACTTTTACCGATTTTATTAACAAATGACGCTTTAACACAATAATTTCACTCTTGTTAAAATGTTTTCATAGTGAACTTGCTTTAACGTGTATCAAGTTGCCATCACAACGATCACAAAATTTTTTAATAATAATAAACCTAATATTAACCGGATAATAATAATAATAATAAACCTATTTTTTAAATAGTTTCCCTCATTTCTCTCCTTAAGGGAAGCATTTCAAAAAATTTAATGCACATTAACCTTCTCGAGGAAATTCTCTAAATGATAGTGCAAACCGCATCAAAATGGACTGACTATTTTTTGAGTGTTGTGATCACAAACATATGGAGGCTGAATTTTTATATATATAGATAACGCGGGATAATAACTGTTGTAGTATATAATAATAAATAGTAAATATAACAATAAACAGTATATAATTGTCGTAGTATGAAATATCTTGAAGATGGAAGAACGGTGCGAAAAGTCAAAAGAAAATAATTTTGCATGAATAAAAACTTTACATATCATGTATATAGAAAAAGAAAAAAAAAGACCAGAAGATAATTTCATACCCCCAAATGTTTTTATTGCTAATAGTCAAATCAGTTGCCGTGATTGATTCATGAATTATCATGACCTTTCTTATCAAGTACCTACTGTAACTTCATGGACTGTAAGACATACCTTCATGTTATAATAAAAATTCATAGCTGAAAATAGCGGCAGTATGAAACATATGATGTAACTATTTACTTTAGTATGGAGCTAATAAATAAATGCTCAAAAGCAGTACTCTAGTAGTGATAACAAGTTGTTAGAGCGGAATACCCAGAAACATAAGAGCTTTTGTAAAGAACGGAAAACCTTGATTAATCGACAAATTTAAGCAATTACAGTTTAATAAATGGGTGAGTCATCAATAAAAAACACCATTACTGTAATGCTTCAAGGAATTCCATTGGATAATCTCCGATGAGCAATTACATGATTGGTTGGAAACCGGATCAGAGTGTGAGCCTTGTGATTCCTCGTTTAAATTAAAACAACTTTCGAAAAATTACTTTTAATTTAGCAATATTTTCCGCTTTCTATACTTCGTATAAAAGAATAGAACAATATAATGGTTTTATAGAAATTGGCAGTTCAGTTTTGGAATAAACAAGATAATAACTCAATGGAAAAAAAGATATATTGTATGCCTATAAATTTCCTCGATAAAACAAAAAACTATAATTCATTTTTGGTTTATTATTTTCAATAACGAATCTTTGTAAACGACGAAAAAAAAAAAAAAAAAAAAAAATGCTACCTCCTCTCAAACTTCGAGGTTTCACGTTTTAAGATTCGTAGAATACACAAATTGAATAAAATAATCCATCTGTCCGCCGCCAGAGGCTTTTCTTCGAGAGTAACTAGCCGATTTTTTTTAAAGTAGGCACCAAAGTCACTGCTTATTCTCCAGGATGATCCTCGGAACTCCACATTACGTTCAACTGTTTTGTCACAAATTGGAGCCCGATTGGATGTTTACATAACCCATATCTCAGCCATTTATGAAGAAAAATATGAGTGACTTATTTTGAAATCATTGTAACTCAGGCTATAAAAAAATAAAATATCTGCAAATAAGAAAATTTTTAATTTTGGAGAAATAATGAACCATAGTGTAATAATTTGCAGTCCTTTTATTTAAAAATACAGAAATGGAATAGAATTAAGTACATCAGTTCCAATGAATAAATGATTAGTCAGAATTGGAAATATATTTTGATATATGTTGATTGATATATTGTACTTGAGGCTCATATAGTAGAAACTTCACCAATTGAGGAGCTTTGTATCAACAGTTAATATATCCACTGCTCAAAAACTAAGATTTTTTTGAAGAATTAATATTCTACGCCTAAAAATTGTTCAATTTATTTCAAATCTTAAATTTTTCCTTTTCAAATAGGTGTTACAAATCAACACATTCAATAAAAATTTGCCTTATCTCCATGAGAGACCCGTTGATAATTTTTTTGTAAACATTTTCCAAAAGCGGATATAATGGCTTTTGGTAGAAAACTCCTCAATTGACTAGAAAATATTTGAAAAATTATTAGAAATTGTCGACAACAGAGGTAGTGCCGATTTGCCATCACTTTTAGTTTTTCCTAATAAAAACAAATTTTTTTTTTCTTACCAAAAATAATCTGCTATATTACAGTACGTTAAGGATGCAGGATTTCATTACTCTCGAAGTAGGACATTGATTTTGATATTTTTAATCAAATTAGACCACCGGCTTAGTTTAAGTTATTAATTATAATCGAGGAAAATAGACAGATCCTAATAAATGATGTAATATCCGATATAACCAATGATTAGTATTAGATAAGAAATTGAAACCAATTAAATTAGATACGCTTTTTTTTTAAAATGTCTTCTATACAATTTTTAAATGAGGGCTTTCTTCTTTTATAAAACAGTTACATAATTTTAATAACATTTATTATTATGTTTTACTTTCTCGGGAAGAGAAAATGTAAACAGAAAAACTTTTAGTGAGCCTTCAGTCAGAAAACATAGCAGGGGCGGATTTGTTATACTGCAGCCCTCTGGCATGGCAGATGATGTCCCCACCAGCCTCTCCTATCTCTAAAAACTATTATTTCATCACACATAAAAACCTAATGGACATAATTTGTATACTTATGTATGTTTAACTGAGCTGTTTTTAATACTTAAAAATTCGTTTGAATAAAAAAAAATATAATTTTACTCAAATTTCACTGTTTCCCGAAAATTGTATAGTGTTTCTGTGTTTGAAGATGCTACTGTATAGAAGGAATGCCACCGATATTAGAACGATGAATGAAAATATCAACACTACATTTTTTAACTGGAAATTTTGATTATTTATAGTAGCAACAGAAGATTCTTATTAACTTTTTGACGAATCAAAAAAGCGTAAAGAAACGTTATCAAGATATATTCTCTCATGGTTATCTTCCATCAATTTGGCTAGAGGTCAATTAAAAATTCAATAGTTTTTCCTATTTATTTTTTAGACGTTTCGGAGATACTTTGTCCACCTCCTGAGCATCTAAATAATATCCCAAAATGTTGGGTGTATCACTTAACTAATACATTAAATGAGACTTGGTCAATGGATTCATTGTATTGTAGTAGTTGTAGAATTGTATGAGTTTTTAATTGACCTCAAGGCATATTGATTGAAGATAACCATATAATATGGAAGGTCAAAAATTGAAAATAATTAAGATTTATATCTAGTACTGCTCACTAGCTTTTGCGGACCTCCGGGCAAATCTGAAATTGCGGGTACCTTTATAAAAATGTTTTGAAAGAAAATATTTCTAATGAACGTTGTATAAAACGTAAATAAACATAAAAAAAAATTACAAAACCAGAATATATATATATACATTAATGTGAATGAATTAAATATGGTTTTTAAAATCTAATTGATTTTTCTAACTTTATTTAAATGTTTAATGATACCAATAAAATTTTATGAAAATAAGTATCAATCCAAAGTTTTTATAAAAAGAATTTGTCACAAATTTGTAATTCCACAAATATTTTAATTATTTTGATAATCTAATTTTAAAAAGTGGAATTCTTAAAGAGAGTACAATAATGATTAAGATAGAGAGAAAATACCAAGGCTCAGAGATAACAGAAATGAATGCTAAATAGAGAGCATGCTAACTGAATCACAGCTGGATGAAGCTGCTACTACCGGTTAGGTGCATACAAACTATAAAGGTGGCCTTGGGCAGCTCTCTATGTAAGAGCCAATGCCGATGACGATCCATTGTGTAACTGGAAACGGTTTATGAGCATTGCAGCAGGTGGTCGAAGAATAAGCAAGTGTATAAATTATCTGTTGTAATATATTCTGTTATAAAAGGATAAATCTCGAAAAATAACCGAAATTCGACTTTATGGTCATTCAGTAGCAAATTGTAGCATTTAATTAATATAAATACATAGAAATAAGATAATGAAGGACCACAGTGTTCTAAACCCAATCGGAAAACCCTGCAATAAATAAAACCATAAACGGTTTACGCGGCATCTCTTGCTGAGGAATAAGACAGCAATATTGCGGAACAGTAAAATCATCAAACAATTCATAACTAACATCCATAACTAACATCTATGACCCACAAACCGAATGCAGCAGAATAAATTTACGAGGAATCCAGGTAGATAGCAAACAGGTTCTTAATTAAACTATTAGCTACACCATTGGGAAAGAATTGGCACAAAAAATTGAAAAAGTAACCAGAACAACAGACTTATTATTATTAACTATATCAAACTTCCTTGAACAAACAATGAACCCACTGGAACCAATAACAAATGGAAAAGAAATACCAGACATGAGGAAGATCAGCAGGCAATGGTAGCTATTGAATGAATATGCTTTAGGCGAAGTTATAGTAATAATTCAGATCTGATTTCCTTGAAAATATTTGAATTTTACTTCTCCTGAGTGCCTGTCCTAACCATAGTGTCGACAGGTTACTTTTTTTAGTTTTGAACAAAAATTCATTGATGCAGACCAAAACACGAGTAATCTTAAAGTCATACCTCATCTTCAAGCCAACGTAATTACTCTTCATATCTTTAAAAATTAACAAATAGATTAAAAAAAAACTGAAAACCCCACCAACTTAGGCTTACAAGTCTTTCCAAAATTGCGGTCAACATTCGAATTTTATTCAACCTCTGAACAACAATAAATACTAATGATTTACATTTAGAATGCTGGTCCCACAGAAAGAAAACTGCGCGTGTCCTGAAAACCAGATTTTTTCCTTTTTTAAACCTACGCGAGCAACCTAAAACGCTACCGTTTGACGACCTCTAGCTATAAAAATAAATGACGAAGAGGTGGAAGAGCTCCGAGCATTTCGTCAGTAGTACTGAGCTCAGTTAGAGACTAAATAAGACAATTAATTTTTTTTTTATAACTTTTATAATGTACCTACCTAACTAAAAATTAAATTCCGGTGCAAATATATGTTTTTTTACTTCCCTTTTATATAATAAAACCGATTCCAACAGAGGACTATCCATGAAATGCATTGTAGCCAAAACATTTCATGAAAATCAATAAAATGCATTATATATTCAAGTGTCCTAAGATCTGAAATTCAAATTAGCTCCCCTTTTAACTTTATGATAATTTTAATGAAGATAAAAGAGTTGTTACCCTTTGTATATCTACTATCTCAAAATAGGAGCCAATCGTTAATATGATATTGAGATTTTTTTTTTAATTACACAATAATATAAAAAACTCAAAAGTTGAATGATTGGGAAATGTCCGAAACACACAAAACTCAGGTTCATTTTTTGACTTACCGACTAAATTCCTGTGATCATAGAAATAATGTAAGCATTATGAGGATTTAATTAAAGAGATGTTGTAATATAAACACATCCCGTATTTATGTCCAGGAAATTCCGTATAATCGAATTATACCTTAGCCTTCTAAAGGTTGAACAACTGGGGCTTTCTCCAAAAAGGATCCGAAAGAAAAAGCGAGGAGGAATCCTACTTCAGGTCTTAATGGATACAAGATACCTACATTTCTTAGGACATTGTCATTCCGGCAATTTAAACGCCCGATTTGGAAGGACCAATTAGAGGATGACGATATAACCGGCAGGGAAAGGTAATGCCTACAGTCGGGTTGATAGCCGAAAGGAGGCGCGAGCTTTAAATAACGGTATCCCTTCCACTGGATCAGCTTCAGCCGATCAGGTATAGGCTTCGCTTTTTCTCTATCCGGTCTTCTATTGTTACCTTAATTGGAAAAATATG
The DNA here is from genome assembly GCA_948150685.1 of Rhaphigaster nebulosa. Taxonomy (NCBI): domain Eukaryota; kingdom Metazoa; phylum Arthropoda; class Insecta; order Hemiptera; family Pentatomidae; genus Rhaphigaster; species Rhaphigaster nebulosa. The sequence goes on from OX411309.1 coordinate 39,400,486, forward strand.
AATTACATCCAAAGAAATAAAGAAAAATGGGATTCATAACTACAGCTGGTAGCGATAGGTTTCTGCCTATAGGCGGTCAATAACGATCACTCCAAATCGAACAATGGAACAACGAAGAGGAGCCAACTGGAGTGCTTGGAGTGAAGATGATTTCAAGGGCCGATCTGACGATTACTCCACTCCACCCTTCCATTTTTTACCGATAACTAGTGATTCATTCTCACGTATACAATATCACACGTATTTTATAATAATTATTGTCTACAAATATTTCAATTTACAGATTAATATAACTCTTAAGAATTAATGCGAAGTAAATAATGCATCTACAATAGCAAAAACGTTAACTTAATTAATCTTTACTAAAAAAAAAGAAATAGTGGAAATTTTAAGCATATTACAAATTATAAAAACACTAACAACATTTATTTACTTTTAATTAATGTTCATATTTTAAACAGAACTAGTGGTAAAAAAAATAAACAAAATTTTAAGTTATTCATATCGATATTTTAGTAATATATTTTGCACAATCAATATCATGAATTTTAACTACCAGTATCCACTGACCAATAATTGTTATCAATATTATTATAGCACAGTCTAAAAATTATGAAGGTCATTGTTCCACTCCATCAGTTTTCCACACTCACGATCGATAGGAGTGATTGGATTTTGGAAAAGCGTAATGGAGTTTAGGGACGATAGAATTACAGCTGCTCTATGGTACTATTACAGCTGCAAAAATAAAAAATGATAGGTTATTCATCATTAAATAATATTTTATCCAAAAAAGTACCCAACTCTATTATAGATGTGTATATTTTTGCAAACAAATAAACATGGCAGAAATATAAATTACAATAATCTATGGCCACATTCATTTTTTAACTTAAATTAAGAATGAGTTCAGCCAATTTCTACCTGTTTTATATTTAATTTAAGGCAGGAATTGATTTAATTAAAAAAAGACTTTTAAAGGATCACGTATTTTCAAGACATGATGTTTTCAAGTCATGATGTTCAATGAAGGGATTGAGAACAATAGCAATAATGTGAAAACCGGACTTTAAAGCATATGGTAAGGATATGACATGGAAATTGCCACACCTTACCGCACATTCGTTACTTTGAAAATAATAAGCGGATCTTGGGAGGGAATCACGGAAAGCAAATAGGAAAATAAAAGGATTAGGCATAAATTGCCATTAAAGGAATCGAAATAGGGAAAAAAATCGGGATAATAAATATTCGTTTATAATATAGGGATAATAAACTTTCTTCTACGTCTTCCGTAAATAAATAAATTTTAAAATTGCTTAAAAATAAAAGAAAACTTTTACCGAGTTAAATTAAGGAAACTTTTTTCAGAAAAAATTATGTTGATGCCGTATATCTAAATAGAACCACTTCAATGGCTGTAAATGTTCCTGTTCAAACACGAGAGTTGTTGAATAAATTATTTTTTTTACTCTGAAGACTTTTTTTTTTAATACAGACCTTGAAGAGTACACTTCTGTTCGAAAAAAACATCCTTCTAAGGTAGAATTAAGAAGAAGAAAACCAGGAATCATGGTAGAAAAATCCATTTAATACTCTATACTTTAAAAATACCTAATAATCCACAGGCTAGTTTCTTTTAGTTTATTGTTTTCAAATAATTAACCAATAAAAAAAAAATTAACCTCTACTCAAAATTTGAGGTTTTGTGTATCGAAAATCAAATATAGACTGACTGTAATTGTACATTTCTCTTATTCTTAGGGGACTAGGCGTCCCAGAATAAAATTACTTTGCTGCTTGTCTTTCTTTCTTTCTATATCCTGGCCGTTTATGAAGCTAGAAGAAAAATATATAGTGTTTCGAAAATATTATACCAAGGCCTTAAAAAAAAAAATTCTAACAAATTTGGATATACATATAAATAATTGGAAATGATATCATGGTGTAATAATTTGTAGCATTTTTATCCAAACTGTCAACTATTCCTAGCATCAAACAAAATTATAAAATCTGAGTGCAATAACATTCGAGATAGGGAAAACGATTCCGATTACTTAAATAACAGAACAATTAATTGGAACAAGATACAGATGTATTAGAACCACAGAGATTATTGTTTTATTCTCCCATTAAAATTTTGAAGCCATTGATTTTGTCCGAAATTTATAGCAGAGAGTGCACTGAAAAAAGCCTTTGATCTAAGCCGAACAACTAATTACGGAATGTCGGCTGTTCCACTGTGGACGATGTTGAAAATGGGGAGACCAAAGTGAACACAATTTTTTTTTTCGAGCTTGACAGCCGCTATTTTATGATGGCAGATTTGGTACCCATTAAGAAAGGTGTTTGAAATACTTGACCTCAAATGCCTAACCCAAATGAAATTTTCCGCATCTATTCTTGAAAGTTTGACCTTTTATATGATAAATTATCACTGTATTATTATTTATATTGTATTAAAATATACTGATTTAATATTTTTTAGTATAGGGCTATTTATGTTACAGTAGGCCACTTCTATGACCAAAGTGCGTTGCTTTCAGTACATTGAAGGAGCTCCGAACCACTTTTAAGGGAAAAACTTAACTTTATATTAATAACTTCCACCAAGCTTAGCAAAACTGATCCATTGGAAACATGGATCGAAATCGATTGAAAAAGATAATAACGGTTGCCGCTGAGAGATGTGTGTAAAATGCCAAAGTAGAACTATCTATGTGCATCGAGAAGGTTTGAAAGACCAATAACTTTCTCTCAACAAACTGATTATCTCAGAATGTGGTAGCCTTGAAAATAAGAATAAGAATTGTAAAAATACTAATTCAGAAGTTGCTACTATTACAATGAATTATAGAAGAGTGCGCAAATGAGAGGAGTGCGCTACCGCTAATAACAGGTGATAATCTGTCATTCATCAGAGGCGTGTCATTGGAGCGATAATAGAATTGTGTGGGTATTTAAAATAGAAGTAGGTATGAAAGTCATGGGTAAACTAGTAGTTAACAATGATAAAAATTTAAACATTTAAAAATAGCATTTGAATGATGTTTGTTTGATATGTTCTCTGATTAATTTGAACGAAGAAAGCAGACCAAAGTAATACTTGTTTCAAAAATGCTGCAAATTATTACAGAACGGTATTATTTTCAAATAGTCATATATCGAAGATATCTGGTGTATCTATTCACACGACATTCCTTGTCGCTTTGTGTTAAAGTCCAATAAAAAAAACTATATTTGCTATATCTACACTAATATTAGTCCGATTCATTTTTTTGTTTTTTAACATTATAGACAATTAAATTATCTTTCAAATGACCATCTGAAATATCCCGGAATAACGAAGTAATGGTGAACCGATTTTCATAGGAACGTGTGCAGAATACTTTATAAAACATGTTGAAAGTATGAATGTTTTTTATTTGTTTGATTTTTGAATTCTACATATTTTGAAACGGGGTTAAACATTTCTTTTTCTTGGCCGATTACGAATGTTAGGTATTGAAAATGATAAACCAAAAAGCCAAACACACATCGTCACAAGACTTTATCGTCTTATATGCTGAAAAATAAAAATAAAATAAAACATTATTCTAAAGGAATAACGCCAGTATATGGTATACAAGTTAGCAAAAAATATTTCATCTTATATGTTTTTAGACCGTTTTTAGGTAAACGGTTTAAGGGTCAGAGTTTTTCCAGTAATGCCGGTGAGTAATTGTTTTTCTGTTATAGATAGGAATATATTTAAGATTGGACTATTGGAGATATTTATTTGGTCATTTAAGCAAAAATCTGGATTGGATTTGAAGGATTTTATTATTTCAAGTGCTTCATATATATTTAATTTAAGGCTGTTTTCAACGTGATATATTAATTTAACTCCTGATTCTTTGATTAACTTATGTTTTATTTTTTTTCATTTAAATGAATTGCAAAGTTGGAATTCGCTGTCTTACTATTATATGCACGTATATGTTCCTTTAATCTCTAATTTGGCCATCTTCTAGTTTTCCCGCCTATTTGGCTGCATAATCATTACAATTTAGTTAGTATACTCCACTTTTTTGGAAAGAGACTATTTTATCTTTAGAAGAGAAATATGAGGATAGGGTTTTTCCTATTTTAAATGCAGGGTTTAATCCTAGTTTTTTCAATTAATTTCCGACTTTGGTGGATATAGGGCCGTAACATGGAATCAAAACATAATGTTTCGGGTAGGACCAATCTTCGGGGGTTGTTGAATATATATGGTGCGTTCAAAAGACGGTAAATCATGCTATTAAAGTCTTATTTTTGAATATTTTGTGTTTTTAGAACTGAAGATGAATGTATAGCATTCGAAACTAGTTTTCAATAAAACAAAATTATAGAAGTGGCAAATAATTTATCAAGCCCTAATTAGACAGATAAATTGTTTTTTATGTTTGGTCAAATATTTAAATGTCGTAAGGAGAACACGAAACTCAAAACTTGAAGGAAATATTTTTCAAGAGATCAACGTAAAAAAGTTTCACTTATCCATCAGTCCTTTAGACAATCTGTTCTTCATAATAAACTCGCGACTTCCCATCCCTAATTTTAAACCCGCTTCGACTGCAAATGTTTAAAACTAATGGTGATTACCTACGACTTGAGTACAATGCTGAGAATATTTTCCTTACTTCAGTTCCGAAACTGTTAAGAAAACAATTACCATCCTGCACCTGACTCATCGCCGTTCCCATTGGCCATAATGACGGAGAGAGGAAGCAGTAAGCGGCGAGTTTATTGACTTGTAAAGCCCGGCTTCAAAGCCTCAAGGACCCTGAGTCATAGGGTCCAGGTTCCATTTGTCAATCTCTACAGTGGCCGTTCGAAACGATTTATCTGTATCATTCCAACTGCCTAAGGAAATAATACATCCACCAAAACATATCGCTAAATATATGCGTTCTTAGGAGTGATCATAGTAACAGATACTTTTAACCTCCATGCTTTACTTTTATCTTATGCAGCATGTGTTGCAAGGATAAAATTAATAAAAAAAACTGAGAAAATATTATAACTCCAAGCATATAGATGTCTGCTAGAAAAAAGCGAAATCGAGTATTAGAATCCTAAACATAACCACTACCCATTTCTTTTGTACTCAAATTGGTTATTAAAGACCATTTGACATCAACATTGACGGAAAATTTTGGGCGTACACAAGGAAGAGAGAAGAAGGCCTTGTCTCTCCCTCTCAACTCCATAAAATAAAAGAAAATTATTAAATTGCGAGAGAGAGAAAAAAAGAAGAAATTTAAGTAGGAGAAAAAAGGTGGAAAATACAAGCGTAACTTGAATGATCGCAGCGGTACCGGGCTCACAGGCACTACTTTCCGAGTTAGCTCCTTTGTTTATTTTAGGACATTCTAAAACCGAAGAAACCACGCCACTGGCGCAGCATTGTCGTTTCCCTTTCACTAACACTACTACTTTTCCTCTTCGGCCCTTCACTAACATAAAAAATTCCAAACTATTCCACTGGAGTTTAGAACTAGTAGATGATTTTTCTGAAATAGAAGGAAGAAGTTTTTACAGTAAAATTTGGATTATATATTAAATAATGTGAAAAATTCTTCTTTTATTCATTTTTGTATTTGTTCCAAAAAAACAACAACAAAATTTATTGCTTGTCTTACAAAAAAACTATTACATGAAAATTTCCCCAGCTATATTATTTTATGTGTAAATTGGCTAATTTATATTAAATTTAAAATAAATAATTCATTTTCAAATGTTGAGCATACAGTTTTTTATTTTTATTTTTTATTATTCCTAAATAAATTATCAATTCCAATGTTTAAATATTAGTAATAATTTTTTATCATAATATTTTGCAATGCCACAAAAAAAATATATTCTCCATCTCCTGCAGCATTTTTTCTCTAGCAATGATCTATAAATGTCAAGGGGCGCAGTTTTCCGCGTTTCGCACCAAGGCGCGAAGAATCCAGTTACGCCACCGAATCTAATTGTTTTCAATGGATCAGTGTTAGTAGAGTTTTAGGATCTTGCGATGCCTTTTGAAAGCCTCAAATAACTTCGAGGTATAATGGGAACCTCAGCTTCAACTAAAGCAGACCACGATTACGTCATTAAGAAATTTTTTTTAAGACCAATTTTAACGAACAGAAATATTATGTATTAAATACAAATTTTATCCCGGCAGATATCCCATGGAACCAAACAGCTATCACAGGAACTTCAATATCACTATATTATCACATGTTCTATATTACTTATCTCTAATCACTTTCTAGAACATACCGTTTTAAATGTACCTGAACACAATTAATTTTCTTTTAATTAAAGAATTAAAGTACCAACCATTTATTTATTTTGTTACTCAAATAAAACATATCTTATGTCTCAATATGAAATAGAAATTCTAAGTCTCATTTTTATAGATACGATAAAAACTATATGGTTTGTTTTAAAAAATTATGCTCATTCTTTATTTCAAAATTTAGAGATTCAACTTTGTGTGAAATATCAGATAGGACGCCTCCTTCAATTTTATTTTATTATTATTACTATTAATATAAATATACTCCTCATCACAATCTTAAAAAGATCTATTTATTTGATCAAGAAAAACGTACAGTAAGAAAGTGAGCCCATGATGGCCGAACAGATTGGGGCTAGGGTCCCAGAGCCCACTGCTGGATTGGGGGATGTATCCCTTCGAAATGTACAAAATAATGTGATTTAATGTGATATCGACTAACATAAGGTATATATTTTGAGGCATATTTTTAACAATAATTTTTTATTTAATATTCATGATTATCCTTACAACTTACACCCAATTTGGCGATTATAGACATTTAGGTGATTACTTTAGATTCTTCTAATTAAATCCCTCCCTTCCCGAAAAAAATCTAAGAACGCCATCCTCTGGGACGGTGTAAATTCGATTCCCACCTAGGTCAGTTATTATTTCGAGGCGGTCCCGAGAAATGAATCTTGACACCACACCCACTCTGGTTAGTATGGGACGGCGTCCTAGCCACGGTACCCAGGAGGGATTGGCTAAAAGGAACACAAGCCCCACTTGCCGGACTAGTAGAAGTGATTTGCGGTCATAATTATTTGTTATATTATTTATTTAAGTGAAATGTTTTATTTAGTTTAATTATATTTATTAATTATTATATTAATAATATAAATTAATACATTTCTTCGATATTGACATCTCTATGGGAAAAAATAATTTATATTTATATTTAATTATATATAATAATTAATAATAATAATAAAGATTTTATTGCTATTATTAGGTATGTAAAAGAAATTCCCGCAGATATTATTCATACTTAATAGAATAAAATAGAACTGGAAGAGTAGAGCAAACAACATGAGACGGGAGACAGTCATCGAGTAGAATACGATCTCCTTGTGACTGGGCTCAGGTGCCCCGCTCTCAATATCAATCTCGCTTCCTGTTACCATTTATTTCAAAACGTCATCAAAACACAGAAGCAGTAATAATTATTTGTAATTGTTGGTTTTCAGTGTCTACAACCGTGTACGCTTAAATTTACCATTGTTGACTATAATTCGGGAGGTGTTGGTTTCTAGGCAAATTTCCGCTCCAATATGATTATTTTTGTTTACTTCCTTTTTCACAGTCTAGAGATTTGACCAACAGTGTCACCAACTCTCTTATAAGAAGTGAATTGGTAACAATATTTGATGGTGATAGCTAATATAGCCATACCAAGAAACATTATTTACATAGAGGTGCTCAAAAACAACGTACGCAGCGGTGAGAAGAGGCAAACGCATGAAAATCCTTTGGCTTTTATATGGTCATAAAAGCCAAAGGATTTTCATGCGACAAATTTAAACCAAGATTTTGCTTAAAAGAGAAAATAGATTGCTTTTGCGAAGCTAATACTATAAATTAAATTGTAAATAATAAAAAAAATCTATTTGTATGTCTATATTTTAACAAAAAATATAATTGTATTATAAATAAAAGAGAGAAACGAACTTGATTTTCTTTTAAACACCCCATCTAGTGACCTCCTTATTTGTCATTTTTTATTTCCTACGCTGTGGCGTATTATTTCAGTGTGCTGAGAAGTTAATTATGTCAATTCCTCTCTCGCAACCTAGTATAAATTACTTGTTGTTATATTTTCAATGTCATCACCATAGTACATGCCAAGATATGACCTACATCCATGCTCTGCATAGAGGACATGACGGGGAGGCTTCCTATCCGATGGAGCTGTTTTTAGAGAAGATCGTGTACTGTCATTAGGCAGAAACAAGCCCCTCCATCAGCTCTGGATAAGTTTCTAAACTCAACATTTATTCTATCGATGGAATCCATCAGGGATATGGACAGCGAAATACGTTGAGATTAAAGCCAACTTGTTTGATTCAAGGAGAAGGTTACTACTCGGAAGGTAACAACGTATAACGTAGTTTTTGATTTCTGTGTGCCCCGACGAACTTTTTCGAGAAGAAATACTGTATGAGATCAGTTGTTGATTTTGATTTTGAAAACATAAATAACAACATGGAAGTTGCATCCATCGATCCATCTACCCAAACAGCCGATGGAATCGATGGGTCATCAGTGATTTAATCGTTGAAGAGGCGGCAAGATGGTTCCATCGATGAGTTTAGAGACAGTCTGATGGATTTACGATGTCATCAATGATTTCATCGGTGAGTTTGGAAACTTTCTAAGATGTTTAGAAAAATGCTAAGATTGCATCTTGCCAAAAAATTTTATATATTTGCAACAAAAAAAATCTTTATTTCAGTATTATTTAGGGCCTTATTTTAGTGTTATTTAGACTGGATAGCATCAAATATTAAAAAAAAATCCAGCGGACCTATTCTTGGCAAGCTAATGGTAAATTGCGGATTGGTATCTAATAGCAATTGGAATTTAAGACCGAATCTTGAGTCGGATAATTGAGGATATAAAATATCTCCTACATGCAATAGGAAAATAAGAATAATATGTGGTCAACTGTACTTAGTTATAGGAGATAATTGATTGAGTAACTATTGTTCGTTTTCCTTTTCCTAATATTTCAATGGTTGGAGGGATGAAGTTAATGATAGATCTTATAAAGGCAAAACAAACTTCGTAACAATACAGAATTAAAATTGGAAAATATAAAACAAAAAAAAGATTTAATTGAAGCATGGAAATGCAAAAGGGTCGAAGAATTTTTTTTTTTCAGAATTCATGTTTCAATTAGAAAACTATTAAAGAAATGTGACAATTAAAAAAAAATCTAATAATCTAAAATTGTATAAATAATAAAATTACATTTATAATAGTATTAACTCTGCCCTTAGTCCTGTAATCTACTAAACAAAATAATTGAGATTTCAATTTTGCTAGAGACCCTTTTGCATTTCCACGCTTCAATTACTTCGGTGACCACATTTCTTTTGATAATATAATGAATTCAGAAAAAAATGTTTTACCACGTTTCACTAGGCTCAAGGATATATTTCTTAACAGGCTTAAAAATTTTACTTGAAATTTTAAAATTGACTTGAAAATTTACTTAACGGATGATAAAAGAAAGCACAAAAGTGTTTTAAAATTATCAATTAAATGGTAATAAAAATTTCGTTTCTAATTCAAACGTAATGTTTTAAGTCAACGACCTCAATTGATTTATATAATTCCTAACAAACAACGACTAATTGATCAATTACAATAATTGTATACATTTTGTATGATAGAAGGAAATGGTGAGTTATTAATCTGTTCTAAACAGTAAAAGAAACCGTTATGGCCGAGGCACGTACCGGGTTATCAAACCATCATTTCGTGAGGAACAGATCCCCCTCTCTCTAACGCCTCTCAGATCTGGCAAAGGTTTTTTATTCTTTAATTATTTTTCTAGTGAAATAATATTCCGAATAAAAAATAAATAAAAAACTATTAGGTTCCTATTTGTTCTATACCTCATTATTTGTAACTTAGAAACATTCCCGAAATAATATTATTACGACTCTTTTATTGTCTGAGATGACAAAATAAGATACAAAATTCTCCACTATATAAATATAGTAACCGTTAACCGATGAAATCGAAATATTAAAAAGAATTTTCTAGTAAAATTATAAAGATATCTGAAGGAAATTACCAATATTATATCCACCACAAAAGCTAAGGTATAATGAATTCACATGCCTACAGCTTGAAGCAAAAAATATTTTCGATGCATATTTTTTTATTTGCTTGAGGGTGTCTAGAACACGAAGAAGATTCATGAAAATTTGGAAATTCTAGGAGTCAAAATTTTCGGTTTTCAACAAGGTTTTGGATTTTCAACAAAAAATGAAATTCTTCAAAACAAAACTTGGCACTAAATTTGTAAAAAAAGAATTTTTTTTTTTCCAAATTCCGTTTTCTTATGAATCGAAAACATGGCTATTAAAGTTGTAAAAAAATTATATATTCATAGATTTTCAATGTAAGTAGGCAGAAGTAGACAAATTTTGACTATTTACGCCTGAGAATTGGTAAAGCTCCTAAACTTTTTTTTGTTTCTTGTAGGGCGTACCAAACTGATTAATTCTTGTTTTCGATTCATAAGAAAACGAATTTTAGAAAAAAATATTTCTTTAAAAACTTTAATCCCATATTTTGTTCTATTAGGAACAGTATTAAAATGATATGACTGTAGAATTTTGTTTTTGTTTTTTTCTTGAAAACCCAAAACCTTGTTGAAAATCTCCAAAAAACAGTCTTGGACCTGAAATCAAAATGTATTCAATACCCTAATGGTATCATCAAAACAGGGCCGGAACTAGGATTTTTCTCAGTGAAGGACAAGCTTAATTTTTCCACCCCTTCTTTTAGCTTCTCCCCTAATATAAGTACTTAAACAGTTTAATAACAGTATTTTAGGTAATAAATTTCGAATTAAACATCATCATGTCATAAAATTATTTCATTTTGTTGACTGAATTAAGGCTAAAATCAGAATAAATATTTTTTACTTAACCTAAAAAAAAACCTCGCACAAAATTAGTTAAATTCTAAGCCTGGCGCTTGGGTGCAAGTGACCCCTTTGCCCCTCCCCGGCCCTGCATCGGACTCAGTTATTGCCAGTTCAAGGCGCCCTGCACAATTAAATCCATTGAATTCCATCCAGAACTACTGCACATGTCGCAATGCAGTCTTCTTGATTCATCACTGTGCATGTCCCAATTGACACGGGAAATAGCAATAAAAAATTCCAATTATAATACATATTTTTTTAATCAGATATGTTATTCAGTTAGATATTACTGATATTTGAGAGTCCCAGTTTTGTTTTGAAATCTTCAAATAATAGTTTTATCTGTTTTTCTGTGATATTTTCCTCTCAAATCAAGTTTTCTTAATTTTAATTTAAAATTTAAAATAATGGTTTAGCACCAAAAATATCAAGTTAATATCAATCGATACTCCTCGGAGCAATTTTAAAACAAAAATATTAAAACCAAAAAAGAAAATTTCGTCTAATATTTCCAATAGATAGCCCTAACAAACAATAAAAAAATGATTCGGAATCATAATTTAAAAAAAAAAAAAAAATGAAAAATTATTCAGATTGAATATTTTATTTATTTATTGTTTTATTTTTTTTCCTCTGGTATAATGATTCCAAAACACGATATATTTTTCTCTTATCATCATAAATCGGCGAGATATGGGCAGATGAAACCTCTAATCGGACGAAAGGTTTTTTAAGGTTGACAAAGACTCATTATTGAAAATAATAAACCAAAAACTATATAAAAAAAAAAAAAAATCACATTGGAAATTTTAGAAGACTTTCAGTATACTTTCAGTTGTCGAAATGTCATTTTAAACAGCAAAACACCTCACCTTTAAAAATATTTCTGAATTTTAATTTTAAGAAATATTTCTGGAGATAAAGTATTATGATGCTATTCCATTTACAAGGAGGGTTTAAAGCGACAGGTAAAGTAGACTGGGAACCATGGGAAGCGGAAACTGGGGCGGCCTTGACATTTCCTCACAACGTTCTCTCAAGAACCTCCTTAAGGAGCTCCTTCCACAAAGGCTCCCGACAGCTGAGGAATACTGATGCGCCCTCCTTGCGTCATCTTTGACGCAGGTACGTCTTCTTCGAGCTCTGGAAGGAGAGCCATCAGGTGCGCAAGTTACAGCTCCTGGAAGTGGTGGAGACCATCAGCATATCTCACCATCACAATGACCGTATACAAATCAGCTTCCATTACGAGCCTAGTGGGAAATCGATATGTGTTTGTTATAGCTCTTTATAGCAGAGTGTGGGAGTGGATTTGACATTAAAGTCCGCTTCAGAATGGGTAGCCCATAATAAATCCCAAGGACGGTCACTTGGCCAGTATATTTCTAAATCTCTTTCTAATATTTATTTTTTTGTTTTTTTTATTCTTTCTAAAATTCTGAAAATCGGTTTCACAACGCACCTAAAAGAAGTCGATGAAATTCTCAAGTAATAATTTTATAAACGATTTAAGCATTGGGATGTTTACTTCAATTTATACTAATATATCAAAGCTATTGTTGATAAATAATATAAAGTAACAATGATAAATTTATTAACAATACTAGTCAATAGTAACATAACAATTAGCTAAGTAGGTAACTTGCATAACAGGTACGGCTGATTATGTTATGAAAATTGAAGTTTAAATTTATTATTATTTACTTTAATCTCCAAATTCATAAGATAAATGCATACAGTTTAATGATATATCTGTGGCTAAATTCCAATACAGCCAAAATAATAAAAATTTTAAATAAAAAAAGTGATTTAAAAATCGGCAGGAAACTTTGAATGTAAATTATTACAGCAATATTGTTTTCTTGAAGCTCGAAGTAAATAAGTCTATGGCTAGGTCTCAATTTAGATAAAAAGTTTTCGTCATGAAGACTCAAATATCCATCCAGCCAAGCAAACATGATTCCGAGACTTCCAAGTTGAAGTAATGCGGGCACTTATGAAGACGGCGTGCGAGCAGAAAGTAGGAAACAGTTGGGGTTCCCTCTATAATAAGAAGTAGAAATATCAAAACAATACAAAATTTAGATCTTGAATTTGAGAGAAAACGAAATGATTTATAATTTCAAGAAATGAATCCCGAAAACATCTGATATTCTTCAAGCACGTAAAGAAGATAAGGTGATAAAAAAAAAAATAACTTTTCATCATCACACGCTATTATATCCCTGACAATTTAGTATGGATTATTAAAACGAGAAAATTTCATCAGTCATCTACCTTCTGATGACGACTGAAAATAATAATTTAGACGTGTGTAAATGAAATTACATTAGCGAGTGTTGGCTCATAAACATCAATGCACAGAAAAGTGATTAATCATGTCTATATTTGTCTTGTTAAGGCAAAGAGTAGAACGCTTGGGGTTCATCTATCATCGTCGTTTCAAGAAAGAGCAGACAAAAATACTTGAAACTAAGGCGCAGACATTATTCGGAGAATGTGATAGGTATTTATTTTACTAAAATATCTAAAGTCGGTTACCATTTCTGATCGGAATCATGACATGATATTTTGTACTGTATTGTATGATACATTTTATTTTGTTTTTAGTGCTCATTTTATTTTTAATATACTAATAAGGACTTGATAATTATGTCACAAATCATATTTAAACTGATTAGATGCTAACTTTTCATAGGAAACTACAGCTTCTAGAATAAAATCTTGATAAAGGCAAAAAAGGACTGAAGAGCATAACGTAAAATCCTACAGACAATGCTTAGCATACCGTGCCTAAAATCTAAATTAAAAAAGTTTAATGAAGGACTAACAAACAGAGAGTGTGCATTTATAGACGCCATAGAAATCGTGGCTAGAAAATGAACCTTCTTTTTAATAGGCCGATAATGAGAGGTCGAAAGCATTGAGAACGCGATTCATCTCGAGAGTGGAAAGCATCACTTCACGCCTAGACCGGAATAAAGCACTTTTAACTGGAGGGAATTATGTGGTGAAATCGGAGGTAAAAGGGACCGGGCTGTGCCTAAGGACTATTTCGGGTGTGAAGACAGACGAAGAGGTTAAACGGGTGGAATAACATCTGAAGCAGGAGGCGATGGAGAACCGACCATCGGAAAATTGCGGCTCTTCTATACCAGAGTTTGGTCTAATCCGCTCTTCCTCTTCATAGTCAGGTATTCTACAAGTGTGGCTGGGTGCTCATGAAATAATGTCATTATATCATTACTATCGCATTATTAAAAAATAAAAATAAATTAATAAAAAATTGGCGTTAATACTACACTTGCCGCAAAAAAGCAGTTTCCTCACATTACCTTAGTTTCCTTACTCACAATGAAGGGACTATTAGAATGATACACATGACGATGTATACACATTCATGCCCAAAGTCATTTTTAAAATGTTTTATACTTACATTCACATGAATATCTAAACTAATTAAAGTTGCCAAAACTAGCTCTTTCTCAAAATGACAAAAATAGAAACAATATCTAAGATATTAATATTTTTAAGCAATAAGAATTTTTTAATCACTCCCATTTTACTTAAGCAAGGAATTTATATAATTTTCGTTAAGAATGTATATACTTTATATAAATTATATATTTTACTACGATCTTTTAATATTTTAGCCATCTAAACGATGGCGGAAAGGAATGAGGAAAATTTAATGGCTTTAATGATGTTTCTACTAGCTTTGTTAAATTTTGGAACCAACTTTACAAGGAAATTCATTTAGTGGGCTTAATGTCTTTAGTTGAATTATGTGAAATTCAATTCATCACTCCACCTCTCCAGTGATAACACAGTTGTTCTAAACTTCAGATCTCTTAAATTTATAAACTCTTAATTTTATAAATTATATTCAAACTTCAAGATAATCTTAAAATCCTCACTTTAAAGTTTAATGGTCCTTCTATTATTAAACAAATGGGATTCGTTAATGTAAACTGAATTTTGATAAGTTGGTAAAGTTGCATAATGGCATACCTTAACTTAAGCGCACACGGATTAAAGATAGATAATTAATTTTACTTGTATTTTTTATCCAGATCAAGATATTTAAGAAAAGAATAATTTATTATTGGTAATTATGTAAGAAATTTCTTCCTATATTCTTATTCCTTTTTTATAATTTCCCTTACATTTTCATTGCCATCGTTTCGGGCTGTTTTCCACCTTCACGACAAACTCCTGTGTTGTATCCATAATAACTTACTTAAAACATGATTAAACATTTAACATTTAATTTACATTAGTATACCTTAAATCCATATCTTTTATTACAATTTTACAACATTATTATTCAGTCGATTTATCCTGAAAATATCCATAAACTCTATTATTTTGTTTTAATTTTTACACAGTTAAAATCTTATGTTTTCATTAATAAGGATAATAATAATGAAAGTGCCACATTCTTATATAAATTTCATTACCACAGTGTATCTACTTATTAGGAATTAGACTTGGTTCTAATCTTTATTTATCTATTTGATCCCCTCTCCTATATGTTTCGAAGCACTGCTCAAACCTCCTGATTCTAACATTGACTATTTTTATTAATTAAAGCTATTTCTTGCATCATTTAATATACCCGATTTATATTCTATCAAGCCTACTTATTATATCTGCGAAATGGTAGTTTAGGTTTTTTTTTATGAGTTTTGGAGGGAGTAAAACAACTAGGTCATTAACGTCCGTGGGTTTTTTCAGATATAATCTAACTTGGGTTACCCACTTACCCGAAGCCGACACAGAACGCTGTGAAAAACGCGCCAAGGCTCCAAGGGGCTGAGCAGAGACCATAAGGCGTCCAAGTTCCACATTTCAAGTGGTGACTGTTTTCTTATTTAGGGTACGAAGATTGATCAGAGGGTGTAAATAAAAACCGACATGGACATTAATATAGGTTTTTTGCCTCCATTTTAAAATTTACATCATTCTTTATGTTCTTTGTAATATGTATTGCATCACTTATTTTTTTATTTTTTTTGTAAACTTAACAACTCTATCCAATATTTTGCATTCTTAAATGTTGTAAAAACGTGGTAATTTTTATTTTACTTTTTTTTTTTAATATTCAAAAAAATAAAAAATAATTTACGAAGAAAGACAGTAAACTTATGTGAAAGTGTCTTATTTTATAAATAAGGTCTGCAATGATTTAGCGTTGTCTGACATTTAAGTTTGTACGTAAGTTATTAAATGAAGTTTCTAGACCTTAAAGATTAATAATTTAGAAGTTATAACATATACTATGAGTGTAAGTTGATGAAAATGTAAATTTAGCTAATACTTAGAAAACTGGCTACCATTGTGAGAGCGGCACGGAACACAAAGAGGATCTTGATAACCGGAATGCTAGGCAAATAAGAAGGGAGGAATATAAGAGAAGGTGAGGGACGAGAACAAGTGAAACGGACAAATTAGCCTGACTCTATAAGGACACGCCCGATTACTAGCTAGCTGATGTATAGTGGAGTCGAATGAAGGAATTCCTATGGGTCTTTATCGTCAAACGTGGGTGAGCCCAGAATACAACCGCCGCTTATAAAGAACCTATTTTGGCTACCTACTAAAACACTTCAATATTCACTTCATCTTTTAGTATACTTTCATTGAAAAAATACTAATTTTATAAATCATAGAGAGTAAAACCAATCCAATTTAGACCATATCCTATGTTATAATAAATTTAAACAAAATATATATATATATATATATATATATATATATATATATATATATATATATATATATGGCTTTATTGCAGCTTTTAAAGGTGTAGCCAATGCCATTCAAAGGGAAGCGAACATTGTATCCAGGGATGCCGGACATCATGATTTGTTTCTCGAGAAGGTAACAGTTTAGTCCCCCTATTTACAATTTACATATTTTTAAAAAAAGAAGGTATTGACGAACCAGAATAAAATAAAAGTTTATAATAAAAAAGTTGGAACTATTTATTAAAAGCGACGTTTCGACCCACATTGTAGGTCTTCATCAGGGCTCCACAACATTTGAGAAGCAGAAAGAGACTGAATCTTAATCTTAAACGTATCCCAACTCAAAGTTAGCAATATCAATTCTGCTTTCATTCTTAGACCTAAGAATTTCATTCATCTTCAGTAATATAATTAAAAATCTCAATGCGAAAAATCGCCAGGACTGGACATAAATCTAGCTAAATATATCAAAGAAAATTCACAAATAATCACAGAACCTATTATAAAATTAATCAATATTCTTCGTTAAAAAATAATTTAATCGCCTCACAATTGTTGTAATTAACTGATTATATTTTTCTTCAAAACTCGAAACAGTGCATTAAAAAAAAGTTATTGTTTCAAGAAATAAAAATCCTTAAACATGCGTTGTTTTCCCGAACTTCAAGGAATATTTGTGACAATTATGAAGAAAATCGAACAATGCGTTTGATGGACAGACGGAATTCCAAAAAGGCGCGTCACTCGATTACGCTCGGTCGATTACTATATGCCTCCAATGAATTACAGATGAATCATTGAACAAAAATAAAAGAAATAGCCAATTTCATTATTTGTTTTCTTCTTTCTAAACACTTTTAATACAACTTTCTCATTTCATACATACAAACAGTAACAATCAAACTTGTTGCAAATTAATTCTAGTTTTTTCTTAGTTATTTTTTCAAGAATAAAATATAACAAAAAAATATTTGAAAACAATGAAAGACAAAATATTAAAGAGAATTAGGAAATAAAAACAAATATTATGCCTAGCAAGGTAGAAAATTCTCATTCAATTAATTATTCCACATGATATCCCCGATTCGATGACATGTTTTAGCCAGATGGGGGCAAGAATTTGGTTACATACTGCGATTAGTTCATGTTTTGTTGACGAGATTTTGATCCATAGATATAGAGATAGACCAACACACATTAATTTTTTTAGAAGTTCATTCTGGTAATATGTTTACCCCTCGACAAAGGTATGCAAATCTCTGCAATAGTAGAAATAATTTCCACTTCCCGCGTTTTATTGCTTTAAATTTCGCAAATCAACTTAAAAACGAAGTTCTAAAATATTAATAAAACTCAGAATATCTTCATTATTTAATCATTCATAAAAATGATAATATTAAGATTATTACATTAAGATAAGATTATTACAGAGATATTTTGTAGACATAAATCTTTCGATCTATAAACGAAAAAGTAACAAACTTTAAATTAAAAATTATTTTATACTAATAGCAACTAATTCAAATTTTCCATGATTTACTAAAAATAGAAAAAAAAAGTGCAGTTGCTTTAAAACAACACCCTTCGTCGGTTATAATGGTATAGATTTTTTTTTCTTTTCTATTTTTAGCAATTCCTTGAATGTTTGAATTGATTAATTTTATTTCAGCAAAGTACTTCCAACGTAATATAAGACACATGTTTAAAGACACTGGCAATAAAGGAAATTAAATTTGACCACTATATTGAACTATGCAATTCTTAACCAAGTATTGCATTTAACGAAATCGTATAAAAAAAAAAAAATAAAAAAAAAAAAATAACATCAGAATATTAATATTATTTAATAATATGTATTAATGCCAGAAAATAAGATTCAACATAAGGTTTTCCCATTAGGAACGGTACCCATGAATAGATGGCAATTGGATCTTTCTCTATGTTAGGCAAGATTTAATCCCATTTCGAAAGACTCTTGCGAAACATCTATTACAAAACGAAAATAAGTAAAATTATGAATCATCTGTTGTGAAGTCTTCAAGAGCAAAGGATATACTTCGCAGCACAACAATGTGACGTACCGCGATAAGAATGTGTTAAGGACGTTCCACCGAAAGAGGAGAAAACTCTTTGTCGGAAGTCACAAGAAGAGAATATAATATTAATATCGATACCTGAATTCGATAACAGGACCTCGTTGAATATTCAAATGGAGACAAATATTACGCAAGAAAGACTGTAGACGGCAGATGAGGGACTCCCTATTTATGTTATCCAATTATTTATATTATTCTTACCCGTTTATCAGAACTAAATTATAATTCTTACCTTAATAATACTTTCACAATAAATAAATGAAATGGTTGTTTCAGCTGACTATATTATCCATAAAAAGGGCATATCGTCGTTGGAGCCGCATAGGGGATTGAGCTAAGGTATTTTTCTGGACATCGGTCAAAAAGCCAAAACCAAAATTAAACTGTATTTTACTGTGAGTTTCGCTCCAAAATATTGTAAGATATGTAACATTTACTTCACAAAAATGTCCTTACTTTTATACTGGAATACGTATCGTTGCTGAAATAATCGATTTATTTGTTGTTGCTATGTTATCTGATGCTCGGTTTTTGATCTAGTCTTTCACAGATATTAACGAGTAATACTGCATTTAATATAATTTAAAAAAATAAAAACGATTTAGACTAGCATTTGAATTTTCCTTTCGTTTTTATTTTATTTATGAATATTGTTTTTACTATATTTGGTTTAGATTAAGGGCTTTAGAAATTAATAATTTATTAATTAAAATTAATAAAAACAAATTGGGATTTTAATGCGGTTTTATGAGATTCACAATTTGGGCGGCTGGTAGCCTTTGGCGTTTTGAAATATTAAAAAATAAAATAAATTGTGGTTATATTTTTTAGTTGTTTTTTTAAATTTTTATATATAATTAGATAGGCTTATAAGAGGAAATAAAAAAAAAAAAATCTTTCACGTTACTCCTAACACCAAACAGACTTCGTTCGCCATTCGATTTAATATGACAAAATGCGTAGAGTGTGACCCTCATGAGTAAAAAGCCATGTTCAGAAAATCAAATGATTCGTTCCCCGTAAAACCTCTTAAGTATCAAACACATGATTTTATAGGACAAACTAAAAACTGATTTATAAGCAATTTTATCAAATATAATTTTATAAATTAATTAAAAACATTTCAATATGGTAGGTAAATAACTGTGAAACCAACTATGTAAAGACTGTTTTGGAAGTGTCTCATGGGTGATTTCTAGCGGTAACTGTTGCGAATGCGATAAACTCTAACAATAGGAGGCTTAATTTAAATCATTTTACGATTTTTCAACACATGAGTGCTTTTCACCAGCACAGGCTTAGGAGATGAAATAGTGTGCGAAATAAAATCAAAATCACATAATTGATATTCGATCACATAGGAGGTTACACGACGATATAAGAATTTAATTTATGAATAAATATACTCGTACATTAGACATATACAATTTATACGTTCAACAAGATAATTATTAAATATTAATACAATTTTTTTTTTATTAATAATAGGAATTTTCGACGAAATTATCCAAAAAGTGTTCGCGAATATATTTTAATTATCGATTCCTGAAAGCCGTGAATTTAAATAAAAGACGCTTGCACCAACTTTTCAATATGGGATGTTTAGCGAAGTCATTATAATCATAACCCGCTTTGAGAAATGATGACTTGAAAAGAAATTCAGTGAAACATCTTAATACATACATAAAATACTTTTTTCGTTGTTGTTGTTTTTTTACTACAGAAGATACTTCACCAGGTATCCATAAGAAATTATGATGCATACTGTTTTTATTTTTTAATTTATTTCTTTAATTATAAGGTTAATGATTGTCTTATTTTTCAAAATTATAGAAATATTGATGATCAGAGGAAATAACTTGTTAGGCAAGAAATGAAGAGGAAGTAATTATCCTACTTCACGCTGCCATAGAAGATCCTCATCCGGCTCCTTTTCAGTCTCGTTTACGAGTAGGTGAACCATTCTCGCGTGTTTTTAAGATCTTTATAAAAATGTCACATTTGTTTCTCAATAAAATGATCGCGGGCTAAGAAAAAAATAATAATAAAAAGGAACAATTTAAATGCCCATGTTGGTATTACCGCGTTTTAAATCGGTTGCCATATATGGCACCACCCTGCCTTCGAGCGAACATTCGCTCGAAGCGAGGCAAACACAGAGCGGTGATTTGCAGATGTCCTAAGTAATTTCTAATGTCACTTCCTGAGCATCCATCATCGGGCTTTAATAACTCGCTCATGTTGACGCGGAAGGTATTTAGACCTCGAGGTCACCAGAAAACCGAACGTCCTGCACTAGTAACTGATTCAGGATCTAATTCAGCCTCAACGAGGATAAATACCATATAAGGGAGAACGGTAATCGGAGTGGTGCCAGTAGCTTCTAGGGAAACGATACGGTAATCGTCGCGTCAGAGGTTGGCAGTAGCCTCAATTACCCACTTTCTAGAACCAGAATGAACTCAGCCCGAAATACTTTCCGATCCATCGGAAATTTCAAACCAATTAATATCATCGAACTTAGTTTCTCTTTGTTCCCTCTTCCCCGTTATTCATATGCTAGTCACGAATTTCCACCTTTAGGGATTATATTAGCGAAAACCTGAAATAACTCCCATCAAGCATGAAAGGGCAATCGCCAGGAATAGTTACCAATTGGTTTAATCAGTCCATCTGAAATGTATGGGCACAAAAATTTCCGCAATAAAAGATGGAAACAGGTAGATCCAAACTAATATTCATAAAAAAAAATAAAATCATAATAAATGAAAAAATAAATAAATAGGCTGAGGTTCTGTTACTGTATGAATACTTAATAAAAACGTGGTAGTAAATATTGATCAGACGAATGCAAAATTGAAAGTTTGGATATCTATTTCTATAAATTTGCCAGTAAACTTTTTGACTCTTAAATAAAAAGATTTAATTTCTTACTTATTATTATTTTTTTTTTTTGCGAAATGTCTTAGGCAGACAATTAATGAAATATTTTTGCATTTAATAAACAGAATTTAAAGTCGAAAAAAAAATGTAGGAAAAATCTTATCAAGCTGCTTGAGATTCATTTTAGACTATAAAATAAATTTACCAGCAGTGGACATAATTAAGGAAATTTTCATTGATTTTTCTGGCCCAATGGTTTCTCTAGGAACCTTTCAGATTGAAAACGTATCCAATGATTGCTCCAGCAATTCCTATTCGATGGCAGTTTTTTCCTAAACGTCAAATTTGTACCAATAGCGGGCAGATGGTAATCACCTCATTGGATTAGTGGTGGACAAACATTTTAACAATTTTTTCCTGTATAATAGTTTTATTTTGTGTTATTTGAAACACAATAAAGCAATGTCTTCTTATTTTACAATGTTTAGGGTCTTATAAGTGAAGAACAAAGCGAAAAGCAAATAGGGTTGCTTCAAATTAAAAGTTGAAACTTCAGGACATAAAAACTTATACCAATAAAATTACTAAATCCACTACTACATGTTATTAGATATATTTACTCCAAGTTTGAATCAAAATCTTCATATCAAGCTGTCATATTTTTACAATTTAATTACCCAAGTGTCCACTACCGGTACATTTTCCTCATTTATATAAAAAAAACTCAAAATCAATTTTATTTTAATGCGGAGGACTCAATAAACCAGTTAAATTTGAATACGCAATAGTTAAGTCTAGTTTAGTAAGCGAACCATTGCATGTTTATATTCTTTCCTTTTTTTAAACTATTTTTCATTTACTATATAGAATCAACCATATTTTAATACATGTATACACATTATTAGTGTGAATAACGGTGAAAATATGCTGATTTCGCTATGATTAGTTCGGAAATAACAAGCACAGAATTCTTTGTATACAAGTTTGCTATTTTCTTCATCAATCACTTTGTAACCAAAGCGACCAATTATTTATTTACTTCATTGCTACTGAAAAAGTGGTATTAGGACCTAAATACAAACTCCGCTCTGAAAAGAAAACGCAAACTATGTAGTTCACAAAGTCTTCCAAATGTAATGAATTATTGATTCATGACGAAAAGTATCGATAATATGAAAAATCTATTTTAAATAAACCCTTTAATTTTCAATCACTTTAAGAATGCGGACGCTAAGGAATCTGTCCTTGCGAACGCTAACAGAATTACGTCCATGTTGCATCGATCCGAATAGAAAAGGTCAGATTAAAATGAAAAGATGACAGAAGGTATTATTAATACGGCTATAAAGTGTCTATTGTTAGAGCAACAATAGAACGGATCGTAGCCAATAATTGTTAATTTATTCCATGAATGATCAAACTAAAGAAAAATGTGAAAATACACCTACATGGTCGTAAACCAAAACCTCAATTTATTATTTCTTCTTCTTTATTTATTATTTCTCATTCTTGATGCATACATGCATATATATAGATTATTTTGTATTTTATGAGTTTAATAACCTTAAAAAATGCGTGTTATTACTATCTGTTTGGTCATATTATTTAATTATGTTTGTGCAGCCATTGTTTGCATATATATATATATATATATATATATATATATATATATATATATATATATATATATATATTTATTATATATATTTATATATAAGTAACTGAAGGTATTATGCAGATAGATCCTGGTATATCTCAACAAGGCTCAAATAAAGACAAAAAGTGTATTGATTCGGATTAAAATACCTTAAAAAACTATGTCATGTCGAATATTCCAATTTCAAAGGTGTATATTAAGGCTCAACAAATTTGTTCACCCCTCCTTGGGCTTTTTGGTTCTGAAGGATTGGAAAAGATTTAATTTGGCATACCATCTGGAGACATGGGAGCGCCTGGGGAGTCCGAAGATGAATCTAATGAAGCAATTCATTAGTCACAAGTCATACCTATCAGACAGTCTATATGCTCGTAATTTGTTTAATATAGTGCAATATGCGTTATTTAAAAGACAAAAAGATTTGCAATTAGGTTAAAAGACATTTGCTTCACGGGCAGAAGTAAAAAAGTAAATTATGAGGTGGCATTTCCATGGGATTTAACAAAACGTTAGGTAACAATAAAGGAATTAGTTGGTACAACATTAAAAAAATCTGATGCGTGCATCACACAACTTTCACTTACCACTTTACTTGAAATACATCTTTAAAGTTTCCATTTATTTCCATAGAAAAGTTTATTTTTCATTAATTAATTTAAAAGTAAAAAAAATATTAACTACGACAATCGATATTATTTTTCTAAAATCTTTAGATTTCCACCGGTATATTATGCATCTACATTACTACTCTTATTTCCGGAAATTTGTTTTCAGCGTAGATATTTCTTCTTTTTTCTCCTTTAGTTAATTATCAAATTCCTTCATATTTTATATTTATCCCTTTCGTATTTATAACTACCAATGAGAGACTTTAATTATTTAAAATAAACAAAATTAAAGAAACTTTAGAGAAGGCCATTTTGAAAATTCAACATTTGAGACGTGTCAGACTATTTCAATGATGATAAGACTTATGGTATCAAAGAGCATTTAATTTTACATTGATATAACGAACGAGTTTGATAAAAATCATTAGAACCTTTTTTCGAGAAAATGGTAAAAAAATAGAAAAAACTGTAATATCACATGCTTATACTTACCATAAATACGCAATTTCAGTTCCGTACAGCTTTTCATTTTGGAGCTAGACTTACCAAATACATGGGCCATCTTGAGAGACTTTGTTATTTTGACACAGAGGACCTTAAAACGTGTATTCCGTTGAAAAATCGGATTTGAAATTTTTCAGGATCGCAATGCCTGCTCTCCCCTCTTACTACCAATATCATGAGAAAATATCCTACGTGGTATAATCTTACCGATTTATGAAATGTCCTACGCTATTACCTTACTAACCTGTTTTAGTTCATTCTACTCAAATTAATGCTTCAATCTTGCCTTCCACTCTGAAGATATCCACATAATGTTCTCGCATATGCTCACTCTGTTCTTGCTTCAAACAACTTGGATTGTAAGCTTGGAATAAGCAAGCAAACAAGCTTCATTTTTTATTTTAACAAGTTGATCATAAGTATTTTTGAATGTTACTGGCATATTTTTTTCCTGTCTGAGGCTTTCTGTGAGTAAAACGACTTTACATTTTACAATCTTTATTGAGTTATCAAAATGGGATATGGAATATAATTGAATAAACTAAACGTATTGAAAAAAATAATTTTATATAATATTTTAGTAGTTTTAATTCGCTAGTCCGTAGTTGCCTCGACAAAACATGATAGTAAACTCTTACCAAACACACTACGCACACTTGTCACACAACAAAGGTCTGTACTTGCCTCTGTTATCATATTTTGTTGAGTGACTGCGGACAAGCGCTTAAAAATAAAAAACTGTCAAGAGGAAATGTATACCACAAAGTATTTTGAAGAACAGCTTCTATAGGTTCCGCTTAAGAAAAAAAAAAAAAAAAAAAAGCCTACTAGTAGATACACACCGATACAGATGCACAGAAAAAGTATAAAGACAACGCTTTGTCAACAGGTTGGAATTAATATTTTTACAACTCGTTATACTTCACCTTAGCGAACTTTCGTGGCAGGACAGCTTTTTACCGGTGGAGGGTTTGGATTTAACGAGGCAGTTACGAACTTAACCTGAAAACGCATACAATACCTCTGACAAAAGACAGAGCATTGCACAACTCATATAATTTTCATTTTCTTGCTATACAAAGTGGTACATATCGAGCCATTATGGTTATGCTGGTACGAAACTTCGAAGATCTATAAATTTTTCACCAAGCAGAACACTCTTATATCAAACTTTAACATGATCCCTTTAATCCCCTAATGGATATTTCAATTTTTCCTGCAATAATTATTAATTACAATTTCTTTCAATGTTAAATTGAACAACAAATAGAAGATTAAACATATTTTGCTGCTCTGAACTGGGCCGAGTTATTTCTTTGTATTTGGTATCCTCACCATGAGCGCTATCACCGTGATTAAGAGCGCTAATTTAAACTGTATGGGTTCATTAACAATAATCAAGCCCATTGTCTACTAGCTCTATTGCCCCTTCAAATAATACAGACAGTTATTTATAGTTTACAGTCCATCCAGCTTATAATGAGTGAGCTTTATTAAGCGTTGCATGGAACAATGGGCTGTTGCTTTATTACTCCAGATCTAATATAGGATCATATATAGTAAATAATACTTTTACTGCGACATAAACGCCTGAGACAAGAACCTCGACAACGATCTTCTGAGTTGAGTGATGAAAACAATCTGACCGTGTGGTATCCAGGTTTTCCCTATAGATACAAGTAACCTCATTACTATTTTACTAGGCACATATTATGAAGTGTTTACTATTCTGCTGCAGCAACAAAAGACCTTGTTGTGCAATGAATCTGAAAACAGTGAATTTGAAATTTCAAACAGAAATTTGAACAGAGCAACCATGAGTACTTATGTGGTTTGATAGCTAGCAAACAACAACGTAGCTCTGAATATTTCAGTACTTTTACAAATTCCATTCCATTCTACACGAGTATAATTTACGGGATAATAACAACAAATAGTTTTGTATCTGATATAACACCAATAAATACTGTTGGTATATTTTTATTTATTTATTAAACATCAGAATAACTACTTCGAATACAGGATATACAAGTGGCATCTGATATCTCCACCTGATTCGTAAATATCCATTGGATTCTTTTAGATATAATTCTCTGATAGGATATGGAGGGAGAATAACAATGAGCTTTTGATTTTGAAAATTCATGCGAATGTCCCTCCTGACCTGGAATGATCAATCCTATTCCATTTCATGTCCAAATGGTTTTGATAATAGAATAGATTTCGTTTTACACGCAATAAGTAATTCAAGTCATTCAAAACGTGGTTTATTTAAATACAGAATGTAAATCATTTCATATTAACCATTTGTCAAGGTGTTTACCTCAGCTGTCGTACTTAGTCAATCAATTCAAGATGGATTTAGTTTAAATGGTGTTCAGCAATCTTCATAGTATAAATCTAGTCTTTATTCTTTGCACTCATTTTTTTTTCTATTGCAATGACCAGTTATGATTTATTTAAGTTTTCCAGTAAGTTATTTCATACAGTTCTAAGATCTGTAATTGTAGGGGCATTCTTCTTTCTGTTTCTGTTTGCGTCGTAACATAAATTTTTATATATTAGCGAAAAAACTATTAAGATCGATATGAAATAAATCAATCTTGCAATATATATATTTTTTTATCACATTGCCGACTGAATTTTTATTTACAGTTTTTTATATTAAAATTTCCTCCAAGAATCATATGAATTCAACAAAAAATCACGTGGCCAAGTACTGCAATGGACTAAGAGAGTTAGAGGGCTAGTAATAATACATTTTGATGAAAAGCTTGGATTTTTTTTCTCCACAGAATTCCTTTAGTGTTTGTGAAGACTACAATACACATTTTAAAAAAGAAAACAGAAATAAAAAATTTATGATAATTTGAGAAAACAGGTTGTTGCAATTACCATTAAAAGAACCCATTATTTTTTCTAAATGATTTTAAAACCTACATTTCATTGTTTGATAAAGAATAAATAAAATAAAATTAAAAAAAAAAAAATCTATCGAAAGAATCCTTCCGAATACTATTATGCATATATTATTTGTTGAAGTTATGAGAATTCGATAATTCATACTTCTTTTATATAGCCCAAAAATTTTTTATTTAATACGCTTCAAATTATTATACTATTGTTTGTTATTCCAAAAAGTATTTTAAAAAATATATATATACATTTATTCTTGGTCGATTACAACCGTTCTTTATTGCATAATAATTGAACATAATAAACCAATATTTAGGCACCTCTTTAATTTTCAAATTAAATAAAAACAAAACGGAGTTGGCGTCCATTTTTGGATTTTTCGAGTTCATACAGGCGGAAATTTAAAATTGAAAATTTCATCAAACCCTAGGAATTTCATTTAACTTTTTTGTCATTCAAAACATTTTCTTAAAAAGAATAATAATAAAATAAATAAATAAAATAGGAGAGAGGAAGGATATAATGAACAGTTTTGCTAACCATAGACAGTCAGACAATACACCGAACGCGAAGCCTGTCACTTGTCTTCTGAAGACAATGGGATAAGATAGATCAATTGATTTAAAGCTCATTAGACATTAATTGTAAATTATTATCTATTAGCAAGGCAGCAATAAATTACAGCCGATTGATTTATAACTCAATATCTTTAAGAATGGTTTAGATAGAAAATACCCTAATCGAAATTTGAGTCTTTATTAATTAAATCTGGTAAAGGTAAACTCCAACGCCTCCAACTTCGTTTTAGTTTTATCAGTTAGATTATATAGTACAGACTTTTTAAGTTTTATACACAATAAAAATTCAAAAAAAGGTTTTAGGTAAAAGATTTGACGTTTCTTTGTGTTCTGGTTTACGTGTTTTCTGGTACTGTTTTCCTGTTAATTCTAATGTTGTTGTCTTTCTAATTTTGTCCTCATTTCTTCTATTAAGATTTCTAATACCATTTTCTCAAATGAAGTGTTATAAAGCATCCAAAATTTAGTATATAAAGCTAAAAAAAAATAGAAATTCGGTAATTTTATACAGCGGTTTATTATTAGTCAAACTAAAAGAAAAAAAATAATAACTCTCACCCATCATCGGGTGTATATACTAGTCATGTAAATAGAATAATTAAATGCGAATATGAAATAATATGCAAATTACTTATGATAATTGATAGGACTAATCATTTTAGTTTCAGACGGCTCGATTATTGGCTGGATTATTATTGACTGATTGATTGTATACAATATTTCGTCACTAATTAATCAACGTCACAATCATTTTGGGGACGCTAGCATCATCAATAAACAAGGTATGAATTTTTAGAATCGAAAGAAAATAATTAATGTTAATTAATTTATTAGTTATTATCAATATATATATATATATATATATATATATATATATATATGTGTAAAACAAAATAATTTGCTTGTTTCAGTGAGTCAAACAAATCGGAGATTTCGTGATCAGCAGAAAAAAAAGTTATAAAAAGTTGAGTCTCACTGGACTAACAACTATGGACCTCGACCCTAAACAAACATATTAATAAACAAACGCCTCTCTCTCTCCCTCTCTCCCTCCCTCCCTCTCTCTCTCCCTCTCTCTCTCTCTCTCTCACTCTCTCTCTCTCTCTCTCTCTCTCTCTCTCTCTCTCTCTCTCTCTCTCTCTCTCTCTCTCTCTCTCTCTCTCTCTCTCTCTCTCTCTCTCTCTCTCTCTCTCTCTCTCTCTCTCTCCCTCTCTCCCTCTCTCCCTCTCTCCCTCACTCCCTCTCTCCCTCTCTCCCTTGAACACCATTGAGTTTTACTGAGATCTGTAAAGTGGGAGAAGAAGTTTAATCAAAAACAGTATTTGCTGCTTTCAACATGGCTTAAAAGAATATAGGTCACTGGAGCCATTTATGAATAAGTGATTGTTAAGATAATTGTTGTAACCCTAATATTAATGCAAACATCAATCAATATCTTAAGCGTTTATCAGTCAGTAAAAAATCAGCAACACCCTAGAATGGCCAATTTGACAAAATAATATTTACCTAAAAAACTCGAGCATACCGTAAATGGTAATGGGTTAAATTTCAGTGTAATGTTGAATGGGTATTTACAGTGAGGAGATAAATAATTATTAATTAATATATTCGAGAGGTTGGACCTCGCCCAGCCAATGCACATTAATCGCCGCCTTGTTAAATATTACAACATGTCATTAAAATATTCTAGGCTATATCGACCCATTCACGAATTTTTGTTTTTTTCTTCTTTTATAAAGGATGTAAACAAAAACAAAAAAATTAGAAAAACTAGGCCACAATCCGGATTAATCAAAATACAAAAATGTAATACGCTTGGAGGTGGTTTTTAGCAATCTGTGTTTTGTTATTGCAGTGGCATTGAATTCCTGCCAATAAGACATCCTGGTATTGTCGCAATACGGAAATGTTTACAATAGCTCCAGCAACATAGATTGCTGTAGGGTCGGTGTGACTCATGACCTTGGAAGGACTCCACAACCCCTGAAATTGGAAATCCTGAAGATGAGGAAGTGGCGGACCGAATCGCTCCTCAAGTTGACTCGTCAGCTTGGAGAATTACAGAAGTGATAAATCGTAATGATCTTAACCCCATACCCTTGGCGCCTTAGGCCGCCGTTCCTGGGCATGTTACCAAAAAAGGCTAGCCATTTCACAGAGGTCACCCCCACCGAGGAAGCACGCGTCCCTTTCCTTTTCCTTTTCGACTTCCTACCAGTTCCAATGTCCTTCTCCTAAACAGGAAATTGCACAATACGAACCTGCCCTGAATCTCCTGTCCTCCTGACCTTAGTTTAAATTACAACTCCCGATTTATCTAGCCACGTGTTTCACTTTCCTGTGTTTTGTTTTGATGCATTTGCATAACAGGATACGATCCAACGGCCTTTTACCTCGGCAATTTCTACCATAAACGGAACTTTAGATAAAATAGAATGCATGAGTAACTTTTATACAATTTGGTAAACAGGAACTTGACAAAAAATCGGGATAGTAATTAATAGAAATCGTAAAATAAACAGCACACAAATAATTATAATAATTACCGATAATCATAACACTGAAGCTGCTGTAAGGGGCAATATTTGGGATACTTATTAAGTGCCTAATTATGTTTTCACATGTGCAGAAAACAACATATAATTTTTAACAGTAATTGGAACAAGGTTCAGGTAACTGGAAATCGAAGAGAGGAGCAATCTAAAATAATTTTTTTAATATACAGGATTCATCAAATCTATTATCAATAGAAGCAATAATACACCTTCCTCATGATACATATACATGTTGACCACTTTTAAGATTTCAAATATTACCCAGGCAAAGAACCTATTCGTTTGTGAAAATTTAATTATAGCTTATGGATAGTACAAAATTTATATGTTGACTTTAGTTTGCAGAATGTACTTCATATAATTTAACTCTTCTGATTAACAGATTTGGTTCACTAACTGGTAAAGATGCACTTCTAGTGTAATGAACATTTACGTAATATATCTATTTGTTCTACTTTGATTTCGAACTTTCAAATAATCTTTACACACTCATAAAAAGTTATTTAAATAATGAAACGTAGAGAGATGCATAAAGAGACCTACCTATTCTCGACAGAACACATCACCATGGCAGAGAAGAGGTCCTTCCAGTCACTATTAGCCAACAACAGCCTGACAAAGAAACGGAAGTCATCCTTCAAGCGGAGCACCGAGGCTGTTAAATGCAGAAAACGGTGTTGTCATATTTCCTCCAGCAACTAATGACCTCAGGTCGGGCGATTGAATTCATTGACTCACAAATCGAAATTTTTTTTTTACTTATATCCTTAAGTTGATGACGCCAAGGTTTTCTGAATTTACAATAACGGGCTGAAAACTAGCACATCCACATCGTTTCACACGGAATTGTTCGCTAATGTATAGGCTCGAATCCACAACAAACAACGAATATTTGACTTCCAGATGCTCATCAAGGATTGGTAACTAGTGTACTCTATAAGTAAGTTCTATTCATTACGACTAGAAGAAGAAATATTTATAATAAGAAAAAATGTTAAGAATGTATTAAATGTAAAATAATTTTAATGAAAGAACACATTTTCCTCTCGTAACTGTGATCCACACTCTACAACTGTTATTTGAAATACGACTTGCCATAAAAAAAAAAAAAAAGAAGAAGTCAATTACCCAATACATTTGTTGTACTTCCTTCCTAATTCCTGATTTCTTTCGGCAAGAAACAACTGATATGAATATTGGAATAGAAAAAAAAATGAATTAAAAAATATTGTTTGGAAAAAAAACTTCCTAAATCTGATAAGTAAAAGTTTAAATAGCAACTTGACAGTCATAAACTGAAACAAGAATACGATGCATCATATATAGCCTTTCTGTTTTTTCCTTTCCTACTTCGAATTGGTTTAGTAATAATTCTTTAATTGGTTTTTTTTTTATGCTTTTAAGGACGAGATGACCGAGCACGTTGGAGCGAAGTTTCCAGTGTGCCCAATTCAGGGTGGTGTGATTTCGATTTTCCTCAATTAGATAATATAAAGTCATTGTTTCTTGCCAACGTTATTTTGTGTTTCTTCAACATTTCGGGAGACAGTTTGAATTCTGTTTTACTATAAAAAGCAACAATGTCCATACCTGAGGAAGAACTGGATCGGCATTCTATTGTTATCAATTCAATCTTGATTGAACACGCCGAGAGCAGTTGTTCATTAAGGCCGAAAACTCAAAAAAAAAAAAACGCAAAGGTTGGTCAAAGGCGCAAAACCTCAAGGACGGCAAGGGTTGTCTACATCTAATTTTCTGAACCTTTTTGATTAAGTTATTTCCAACGTTTTTAATCTTTGAGAAAAAGCACCGCTTACTTTCTTGACTTAACCAAAATTGCAAGTACTACTTTATTTCGACATTTACAACTACAATACTGTCATCTGGATAAATCATACCACACATTTATGAACCTCAGAGGTAAACTGCATTAAGTAGCATGTTCAATGTTTTACTAGAGAACAAAAGGAAACTTCATATCTCACTGTATTGCTCGTTGTATAAAGAGCTCAATATTTATATTTGAAGTGTTTCATATATTAACATCTTTTTAGCTTATTTACGATACTTGGACTCGAAATAATAACGAGAATAATGCAAATAATCATATTAAGCAAAATTGGACTCAGGACAGTTTACGTCTGACGTAAACCGCACCGTTTAATCCGCATTCATTTTCAGTAAATTTTGGAATTTTTATTTTTCATGAACAAAATAATTTTTGAAGGCATAAATGAAAATAACTTTTATTCAAGGGTATAATAGTATAGTTCTATAGAATATATTTACAATTCTCTGATTAAATTAAAAAAATATATTTTGTATTACTACCTACAGATACCTAGGAATATTACCGTCGGAAAACAGGGTAATAAAGGTACATTATTTTGGAATAGAAACTGGAGACGTGGAAGAACTCAAGAATCAGGAATAGCACTCTAATGGAACAATTCATTAGTCCCTTCAGTTTTATCTCGAGCTTAACAGACAGTCCAGCATATAATTATTTATATTGGTGGAAGTGTAGTGGGCGAGGTATAATAAATGAGAAGTTGCCTGGGGATGTGCTCAAGAGAGAAAACACAGAAACTGAAAAACTTCTTGTGCCGACACCTTGTTTGTTGATTAGTTTTTACAATTAGCGATTTTAATGAATAATATGATCCGATGATCAATAGATAAAAGTATAAAAACCGGCCTTACTAACTTTTGAAAAGTAGTAAGCAAGAATATATAATTCATTATTGGTAATAAGGTCATTATTGATTTTCCCAAAAATTATATTAAAATATAATGCAAAACTTCTCAAATTTGGTAATTAAGACTTACATATTAATGTAAATAACATAATAAATGTTGGTTAAAATTAGCGAACCGAAAGTGGTACATTACTTTGAGCTCATATCAGACTTTCATCAAAAATTATATTAAAATATAATGCAAAACTTCTCAAATTTAGTGTATAAGACTTACATATTAATATAAATAACATAATAAATTTTGATTAAAATTGGCAAACCGAAAATGGTAATTTACTTGAAGGTCATAATAAACTTTCATCAAGCATTATATTAAAATACAATATATATCTCAAATTTGGTAAATTGGTATATCAATATAAATAATATAATAGATTTTGGGTGGAACTGGTAAGCCGAAAAGTCTACTTTATTTGAAGGTCAGAATAAACTTACATCAAAAGTTATATTGACATTTAATACAGAGATCATATGGTTTGGTGGTAAACGTTATAAACGCAATTTTTTTTCCCAATCTAATTAAACTATTTTATTACTTGTATTAAAAATCAGTGTAAAATACTTTTTTTTTCTCCCATTTATGAGCTGAACAAGTCTGCAGCAGGAGAATAAGATACAAGTTAAGCGGGTTCTTCCGCTTAAAATATTGATACCGTGGATTTTCAATGCTGTATCTAGTGACATATGCAAACAATGTTGTCAAGGAACACGAAGAAATCTCTTGCGAACTTGTTACCTACTGAAAGAAAACTTCATATAATAACGGAATAAGACCTCCAGAAACAAGAGTGTGTTTGTGTGTCACTTTTTGAACCACCGATTTATAGTTTAATAGGCGTACAAGGAAGTAATTGGGTGTTCACATCAGATATTTTTTTTTCTACTTTTATTTTACCATATGATCATGTATATTTCTATAAATATTTTTTTCATTAACAAAAAGGAATAATAATAATAAAAACATCTTTATTTTTAATAAGTTCACATATGAACAATAAATAACAAATAATAGCTAAAGATATAGGTACAAGAAGGTAATGACCGTCTGAGGGGAATCTAGGGTTGGAATATCGAAACGCGATATATCGATGTATCGGATTTGAAAAACCGATACATTATATCGATATCTCAATTCCCGATATATCAATGATATCGATATTTTACACCGATATATCGGTGATATTGATATTTTAAACTTTATTATTTTATGTTAATTAGAAATTTCCTTCATTCTTTATCATATTTTTAATTTTATCCGTGAGCTGTACTTTACATTATACTTTAATTATTTAATAAATCTAGGACGCTGTCAAGTGAAAATAGAAACTAAAATGTAGCCGCCAAAGAGTGAAGTATGAAAACATTTTAAATCGAGAGACAGTAAAAGTGCGGAGTGCAAATATTGTCACAAAATATTTCGTACATCGGGAAACAACAAACCTTCGATCACACCTCAAAGCTTCCCATTCACATCAGAATCAGGCGTTTCTACACCATCTACTTCTAAATCAGAAGCAAATGAAACAATTCCTCCGTCAAAAGCTTCTGACATAAGATAAAATATCGCATCCTTCCCAAAATATCGCATCATTTGAAGAGGGAGGCGAACGACGAAGAACAATTAATGATAGTATTTTATATTTTATCTGTAAATTATATAGGAGAAATGTCCCAAAATTTGAAAAAAAGATTAAAGCAGCATAAGACAAATTCCAAAAATTGTAATAGTAATAAAAAAGTATAAACTATTATAAAAGATAAAAAAGATTAGTATACAGCTCAATTTCAAAATCGATATGAAATTGAAAATCATTACGTAGACATAATAAATAAAATACATATCTAATGAAAGAACTAATAATTGTAATTAAAATAGTAAATTAAAAACAAAAATAAGATCTAGAAGAATTACAAAAAGAAAAGAGAACACTACCATAAGTATTGCTAGATAGTGAAGACATGTCAGAATATTCAAGAATATTCGAG
The DNA here is from genome assembly GCA_948150685.1 of Rhaphigaster nebulosa. Lineage (NCBI taxonomy): Eukaryota > Metazoa > Arthropoda > Insecta > Hemiptera > Pentatomidae > Rhaphigaster > Rhaphigaster nebulosa. The sequence continues at coordinate 39,435,799 of OX411309.1, forward strand.
GAATAAGGAATCGAGGCACATTATGTAGATGCTAACGACTAGTTTTAAATTTTATTGTGTTTCAACATTTCACAGTGTGTCATATGCATAGTAAATCATAGGTTTACTCGTAATTGTACTTTATTATGAAATAGGACCAGGTTTTTCCTCCTTACCCTTCAAATAAACTTATGATTTTAAGATTAGCAAAACAAAAAATGATATGAATCAATCATTCACCAAATTGAAATAAAATAGACAATACTATAAATGTAAATAAATTGTTGCATATAATCATTGGTTAAAATATAGCACATGCTAATTTATAAATATAATGGGGTTAAAAATGAGAATAAACAATATTTAGTTGCCAAACAATAACTAGTAGATAAGATTGAAACGCATATACTGTTAATTAATCCTACGTAAAGACAAACAGGCAATAATATAAATGGTGATTGTACTGAAATATATATCAGATGAATTACATGTTTTTAGATAAATGTTACATGGCATTGTTTAATATTACATTAAATGTTATATAACATTTTATTTTAAATTATAAATGCTTCTTCAATTATTTACAAACATCATAAGAAAGTCAAACAAAATATCTTTAAATCGATATTCTATATTAAGCCTTTTTTATTAAAGTTGATAATTAAATTCTTTAACTCATTCACATCTGTAATTCCAGACTAGTCAGCAAGGCTATTGAAGTTTTTACCATTTAAATAACTTTAACTCTACCTTATCCAATGTAATTGTATTAAAATGTTTTATTCTAAATTCAGCAAGAATGGAACAAACTGTTATAAAATGTTAAATTTCTTAATCAGTTAACATCCGCATGATGGTATAGAAGGATCAATCTAATTAGGGATTGATAAATTATTTGTCACTTCTATAAATTTGTTTTATTGAAAACTAGTATATTAGTGGATATATCCACCAAAGTCGGAAATGATTTGAAAAAACTAGGATTAAACTCTGCATTTAAAATAGAAAAAACCTATCCTCATATTTCTCTTCTCCTAAAAACAAATTGGGCCTTTTCCAAAAAAGCGGAGTATACGAACTAAATTGTAATGATTGTGCAGCCAAATACACGGGAAAAACTGGAATCGCTGAATCAGAGATTAAAGGAACAAATACGTGCATATAATATTAAGACAGATAATTCCAACTTTGCAATTCATTTAAATGAAAATAATCATAAATTCATCAAAGACTCAGGAGTTAAATTAATACATCACGTTGAAAACAGCCTCAAATTAAATATATATGAATCACTTGAAATAATAAAATCCTTCAAATCCAATCCAGATTTTTGCTTAAATGACCAAATAAATATCTCCAATAGTCCAATCTTAAATATATTCCTATCTATAACAGAAAAACAATTACTCACCGGCATTACTGGAAAAACTCTGACCCTTAAACCGTTTACCTAAAAACGGTCTAAAAACATATAAGATATAAGTAACATATAAACATATAAGTCTAAAAACATCCTACCTACCTTTCGTTCATTGTTAGTTCAATGCGAGAAGAAACCAGTACAAACTTTTCTGTTTGATATAATCCATTTAAACCTTGGTGAGTACCAACGATTTCTTGTCTTAATTAAATTCATAAATGTTTTATAATACTGATTTATATTAATCTAATTTAATATGTATAATAATTCCAAACTATATTTTGAATTGTTTAATTTTGAATTTTTTATGCGTTTTTAGAACTGAGGATGAATGTATAACATTCGAAACTAGTTTTCAATAAAACTAATTTATAGAAGTGGCAAATAATTTATCAAGCCCTAATTAAATATCTTATTCTCTATTTGTAATATTACATAGCGAACATAATTTATTCTGGTTTTAATAAATGTCCATGTACAACTATCGAATATGCAAAAATGGAATTTTCATATTCGCCACTTTAAAAGACTTAGAGGCGCACATTGTAGCAAAGTCTTGAATTCCAACCTTCAAAAGGAAAAAGGCTTCAACCCTTGAGGATTAATAATAATCCACTACCTTGACCACAATGCGTGTCTCAACTAGAACATTTCAAACTGACAAAAATAAAAATCCAATTTTCGCATATTCGATACCTAGTTGGACATGGTACGGACGCTATGTAAATTATGATTTATAATGATTAAGTGAAGCTTAGACGGTTCCACAAAAACTTTGTATTTATATGATGATGTTTTATTTGTTAATTCTGATAGAACTTTTGACCAGATATATTTATTGTTTGTAGTATACTTCTCTTAGGACTTGGTCCAAGAATATTTTATTTTCTATTCTATTCTATGAATACTGATAAGATAATGACGAATTTGTCAGACTTAATTTTTATTGCTAAATGGGGATAAAATCACATAAGGGGCCTGACACACTTACTTCTCTACTATTTTTTTTTAAATAATTCTCCAAAAATAAAACTTTCAGGCAATCCATCGCCATCTTTTTCCAGTAACTAAAAATGTTTGCGATTTACCAATTCGAACAGGTTGACTACCAGCGACTCGGACCCTTATTACTATTTATATATTAATACCTCCTCAGAAAGACAATTCAACGTTCAATGAATGTGGCGTGAAAGAAATTACTTGCTTCTCTTCATTTCCTCTCGTTTCCAGCCAAGCCAGTATTTTTCTTCTTATCCACCTTAAAGTGAAAGTTTTCTTGACCTTGAAACCGCACAAAGGTGAGTGAAAAATGCAATCTATAGCTATCAATTTTTTATCCTTGAAACAGAGCTAACCATCTCTCGTTTCTCTCAATTACCAGGTTAAATGAGGACCAGGGTCGCTGGTCCAATGCTACAATAAGCTTAGCATGCTTAACAATAAATATATTGCCAATGATATGATCCAATCCTACCTGCCCAAACCGCAAAAGAATCAATCAAGCCAAAGCTGAGTCAAATTGAGATATGTATTTGGATCTGGAAACTTTGATTCGTCCCAACATAGCGAACTCTCGTCGGCCCTGAGAGTACAGCTCAACAGGACTTGAACATATTTGGAACTGAAAAGATCCTCAAATGATGCCCATATTTGCATACATAAATCAGGACCAATCAACACCTACACATATCTAAGATGCTATCGATGACCAAGCACAAATCTCTATAGTGAACAGAAAAGGTAAAAAGTGTGAAGCAAACAAATAAAAAACAGCCAGATAAATTTTTTCAACAATTGTGGAATATTGAAGAGATGAAATAAAATTTTATATCACCCATTTTTGTCACAAACATCTAAAATCAGAAATTAGTGCGAACAAAATAACTCTTCGAATTTTCACATTTGGTCTAAACATTAAGGTATAGTAGGTACTATATGACAAATTGTATACACCTAGAATTTTATTTTTTTGGGTTATCGCGTAACTCCGCGATAATGATTGCTCCACACAAGTGATAAATCGTTTGTCAAATATAGTTTGTCGCATGAATGGAATGGATTATTAGTGAATGCTTGAATATTTGTGAAAGTACTGGTCAATGTTTGCGTTGGCGCTCGTGATGGCCGTTTCCCAGTAGTTTTTTTTTTCACACATCAAAACGGTTTGATTTTTTTAAAAGGACAAGAGGATTTGGAAAACGGCTTGCCATGTGTGTAGATGTCCTATTTGTGCTTTCACATTTCTTACTTTACAAACATTTGACAAGTTGTTTGGCAAACGGTTGGCCAATAGTGAGGAGCCGACGTAACAACGCGGACAATCAAGACATAGTACAAAATAATCGCCGGTTTAAGGAAGTATAAAATGTCGAAATTAATCGGTATATCGAGGTCGAATATTTCAACAATTGTAAGAAAGTAAAAAACTATTGATAAAATTATTGAAAATAAACAATCTTTAGAGGCCTTCTTTAAGGTACTGTGGGAAATATAAATGAATACATTACTGCATGAGAAAATATAGAACCAACAATAAATAGTTGCTTAAAATGTTCCTTTCTCTGAAATGTTGATGTAACAAAATCAACTCCTACTGCACAAGTCTGTAAAAAAACAGATACTTTTCCTACCGAATCGGTTCAGAGATATGCTAATAGTTGAAATATACCTAACACCTTTAATTCCCACATAATTTTCAATTTTTTGATAAATAAGTTTTCAATACCGGTATTCAAAGCTTAATGGTGAGCAGTTACGTTTATACATAACAGCTACTCAGATGTCATTGCGAAGCTGAGTTTATTACATTTGAGAGTTAACCCTTTGGAAGGAAAAAAAATAGCTAAATTTCAAGAAAATTTAAAATGTTCGAGAATAACATTAAAGAGAAGTTCGTGAGCTACATTAAATATATTCTTAAAATTCAATTTTCTGCTAAAATTTGTATCAGATATTTAAACCGCAAGCTGTTGTCTCCGGTGCTTTAGGGAGGCCCGACCTTAATGAATATCATGAATCGATACCGTCTCTCTCTATTGATCATGGTCCAAAAAGCATCCGGAGAATCACAAAGACCTTTACATACAAAGTAGCAACAGTCAATATTTTAATACAATAACTTTAGGCATTATACATATATGAAAAACACTGATAAGAATTAATGCTTTAAATTACATTTTTTTCTTATAGATTTATATATCTTTTAAAGCATATATATAATATAAGCATATATATATATATATATATATATATATATATATATATATATATATATATATATATATATATAATATTTATTTGCACTTCTCAATAACTTTAGAAACCATAGAAAGAATGAGGCTCCCTTAATTTAATATTTAATATTGATAATAAATGCAAAGCTGAAACAATTTACATTGGAGATTATAATTGTACAAACAAGAGATTATAAAAAATTAAAATCTTTTTTTATAATCTTACGATGTGAGTTGCTTCATGGTTCCATCTAAGGATACCTTAAGACTTGGAAAGCTAAAGGGTCTTGAGAAACCGTTAACTTTACAGCATTCTTTAGATAAAACTCGCTTTCAAAATCATCAAAAGCACTCAGTTTTGTAGTCATAGAAAAAAAAAAATTAAGAACACCTGGTCAACTGTCACATTCATAACCAGAACAAACTCAACATAATATACCACTCACCGCTTGAATATTATGGAACGTTTGCTTTTCAACAATAATAATTAGGAAGCCATAATTATTCCGCGGATGCAAAAGAAATGTTTCCAAAACCGTTGTACTAATCTTTTGATACGAATCCCTCTAAAGATGTAGGAAACTAAATACATAAAAACTTTCATCAAACGACCAGAGCCTTGTCTATCGACATACGTCGGATCATTCAAACCTTTCATTTGTCGTCAAAACTATCATTATTTACCCACTCCTGGACCATGTGATCCATGGCCACAGATCACGGCCAATACAGATCACGGTAGCCTATCCAATATCAAACCCAATCATTGGGTTAGGATTGTTGAATGTGTACAAGAGACTAATTGGTTCAGCATGTTCACTGGAGTTGCTAATTTTTCTAAGGTTTAATTTGACGGTATTTAGCAGAAAGGAACCAATTCACAAAATATGCAAAAATCAGTTAAAAGTGATTTTTCATGGGATTAGTGCTTACTATTTCCACGGAAAAGAACTGTTTCTTGGTTTGGGTTTCTTCAATGGAAAAGCCAAGACAACGTTTCATGAAAAAAAGCCAAACTACTAAAATACTTTCAATGTAACAAAATACAATGTTTCCGTATTTTATAATAAAACTAGGTTTGTGAAAAAATAAACTAATTAGAATTTGAATTGAGTTTACTCAAAACAAGTGCACTGAGGGTTGGCTTCTTTCTGTTGCCATCCATTTCGCAAATTAATGAAATTGGGCCATTCACCCTCCTTTGAACCAGAAGTATTTCAAAACAATATTTTCTAATCGGGATTGTTTCGTACCTTTCTCACACAAAAGTTTTAACGGAATTAATGTCAACCTTCCTAAAATCTTTCTAATTAATAAAATATTGCACATTATGTGTTAATTCATTCATATTACGAATGCCAGATAAACAGTCCTTCTCGGGAGTTTCTCTTGTTAGATTGGAGCGAAATCCCCTTATCGTCTTACATTCTCGGAGCCCGAGTACCCCGCCGTGGCTCGATTCCGAGATCAATAGCAGCGATGGCACCTGGTGTAATTTAATTATTAGTTCTTTGTACAGTTGGAACGTGAGGCCTTGAAGCGATATCACCCTTTTCTCCACAGCTTTCTCCATTAAACACTACATCTTCTTGGCACAGTTTTCTGGGAACTACTGAATATCTACTTCATTGGATTAAATTTCAAAACCGAACAGTCTCTTACACTGATTGACCGACAAGATACTGAACGATGTGGCTAACAAGACATTAATAGTAGAGTGTGGTATATTAATTAATTTTTCTGATTTCATGATTAAATAAGTAAATACTTCAATATGTACTTAGGTATGACTAATCAAGTTCAAACTGTAATTAGAAATTAATTTATTATAATTAGAAAGAACGTTCTTTTCCAAAATACATTAAAAGGATAGTATCGCTCAGAAATATTATTACCAAACTTTAACTGATATATAAGTAATATTTTATTTTATTTTTAGTCAAATTAACATCTCCAAGGAAGAGACAAGGTAATGACAAACGTTTGTACGGTGACACGATAGATGTTGAAGTGCGTCCATCTATATGGGAACTCGAGACCTCCCGAAGTTTTTGCAGTTAGTGGGGTATAACATAAAAGTTAAATAACTTACGCGTATCGCCATATCAATTGTAATTAACCTCTATTAATGAATTTGAGAAGTCAATTAAGGTTGAATTTAATGATTTTATTAACCCGAATAAACTAAATATGAGATGTTTTCCACGGAAAAAAAAAAATCCCTGGCGACGACAGGCTCCTCTACTCCTCGACAGGCTAACTCCCGTATTAAAAAGTAAGATGGAAGCTCATGTTGAAGTGCCATGGTTACCAGCACACTAATACAAAATAACCATGATTGAAGTTAAAGTCGATTTACTGGACTTCAATTTGTTTTATATTTATAACTTGACAGTTTTGATAATGTCTGTTGACATTAGCACAATAACTGAGGGGTCCATAAAAAAATATATCAGTCATAATAACTAATTATTAAACTTGGTAGCGAGAGTATTTGCTCGTTAACTTTAGTTTATGCAAAAATGGGAGCCTTTTGGGACCCCAATTGCAGCCCTGCAGAAATTATTGACTAATTGATAATTGGAATGTAGTTTAATGGTAAATATAACATTATTCGTCATTTTATTAAAGTAAATCACTTTATAGTTAATATTTTATTAAACAAATAATAATGTTCCTCGACGGAGCCAGTGCGAGCGAGCCGGCCGCATGGCTTCCTGCTCCCACCACTTCCTCCTCGAGGTCACTGCGACGGAAGATCTGCATCCCGATTTATATCAGTAAACCGAAGCATTTAAATTTAATTCTTTATGAAATAAACAATACATTTATTTAGTTTTATATCGTGTTTTAAAAATTAAATTAATGTAATCTAATTAAAAATAACAGTTGTGTCCAATCACCCGACTTTTCTTACCGCTTTAAGTGCTAAGTCCAATAAAATATTTGTTAGTTGTGCCTTCGTTTAATAATCTTTTAAATGACAATCTGAAATATTCCAGGAGTAATAATTTTCTTTTTTTTTTTTTTTTTTTTATCTTTTTGTTTCTTTCTTTTTTTAACTTTCTCTAAATTAGAAATAATGCGGCAATCAATATAAAGAAAATTAAATAGATACTTGAATCCTTGAAGTCTAAAAGTGAATAGGGGTCTAGACGCTTATTTTAGTAATAGTTATAAAATAAATTATTGAAATACTTCACATTTGATTTATTATGAATGTTTGATGGGAGGTTTATCTGAGCTTAGATTGAAAGGCGTAAAATAAATCAAATAAATAATGAAGATATTCCTATGTCTTTCCTTGGTGGTTAGTTACAACATAGTGTGAGATCAGCTTTTAAGATTCTATTACTTCTACAAGGAGCATTCTAATCATCGAAAAGGTTACATTGAAATCATAATTCTCTAGATTTAACAAAAAAATCCAAAAAGCAAATGTTGATATACGCGTATTACCGAAGCTAGCAGGCATCCCACCCATATCCCTAGGCTGGACCCAGGTACAAAATAAGAGACAGGATCTCTCCTCACACATTATATTTCTATATACCTATCTCCCCCCCTCTCTCTCGCTCTCTCTCTCTCTCTCTCTCTCTCTCTCTATATATATATATATATATATATATATATATATATATATATATATATATAGATGGATAGATAGATCATTATATAATGTAAGATATAATATATCATGATGGTAAATATTGTATACGCCTAATGATATTTTATATGCACCTAAAAAAACTTCAATACAGACCAAATTAAATTTACCGGTATCCTTGAATCCCCGAGTCTCGGTACCATGAGTCCCGCAATCAAATAGATAGGAGTATCAGGGTCAAGACTTGTTTACAAGTAATCCTTTCAACAGTTTTCGAATAAAATTGAATGTTATATGAATGTATTATCAAAGAAAACCTCAATACGCATTGCTGTCTATTCGAAACAGGATTTCTACATAATATTTACGCTCATAAAATAAAAACAATTAATTAATATAAGCTCTAATTTAAATATTGCTTCATAAAAATAATATTTTCAAAATCAACTACTTCAATAAAATCCTTTAAATGTAGAACACTGACGAATGATGTCTTAAAAATATAGTCCGCAGTCTTAACCGTTTGCAGAAGATAACAGTGAGGAATGATCTATTCCTAGATAACCAAATTCTTTAATATCATTAAAGGTCCATTTACGCGGTGACAGCTACAGCAACTGAAGTAACTACTGCTATCGTGTAACATGTAGGACAGTTGCCATCATGATAGCATTTACGGTCGTGGCAGTACTGGGGCAAAATTTGAAGTGATAATTGACAGTATCAGTCACGGTAGCAACAGTAACTGTCACGTTAACTCCCACATGTATACGCCTTGGCAGTTAGCCTGCCGTACCTTACTTACCTTTCAAGCTAACCTTACCTATTTACCAACAATATGTTTCGATTATTTCTGAACTTGAAATTGAGTGTATAAAGGTTTTGACGTGATTTAATTCTAGGAGGAGGAATAAAAACTATATAAATTAGTTTTTATGCTGATCTGCAAATTTCTAGTGTCAGCTGTCAGTCAGCTGTTCTACATCCGCCATTTTTCCAACTGTCGCTTACTGCCCACATATAGAGAAGGATATTGAAGCACTGCCACACTATCTAACTGCTGTGATAGAAAACTGTCACCGTGTAAACGTGGCTTTATAAAATCTCTGAGAATCATTTTAAAATTGAATAATCGAAATTAACGCCAAAAAGTCCCAACAATACCTTCCGTTGAAATTAGAAGACGTTTATTTGCCATATTTGGTTAGCACAATAATAACAGAATAATAAACATTTCCTAACGTGGAAGCTATTTAAATAATTCAATTTTCTAATCACTAAAATACAGGAAGGCCTTCGCCGATGTTCCAAGGCCGATGACTCAAGACAAGTAAGATAATCAAACTGCAGAGATAATCTACGGAGAAGGGACCTCAGAATCAGGGACCGTTCCGCTAAACTGAAGGTGAACTAATTACGTAGCTAGGGATTAAGGAAACATCATAACAACTTCCACTAAACAAAATTATGTAAATCGGTACCATTTTATAGACGTATTTTATCCGAAAATCATATACTTTTGTCCTGATCGGGGACTTGAAGTCTATAATATATATATATATATTATTTCCCGCAATATTTGGGTACTTTTAGCGGTCCCCTTTGGACCATAGGAGCTGAAATTCGGTATGAATGTTTTCGAGGCAGAAAAATACCAAAGAAGTGGTGGCAAATTTCAAAATTGCGGATTTTAAGGTTTTGCGCACCTCTAAATCCCTTCTAAATTGAGTTAAAGGGTTGAAAATTTGTATGTGAATATGTGAATTGAGTTGGTGTCAGAGAAGTGTCTTTTGGGGATATAGATTTTCTTCTCCCATCCCTTCCATTTTGATGTTATCAATTTTATATTTTAGTTACTATTACAGATGATTTAAAATACGACCTTCGTGATGTTTTGATATTTTCACTTTTGTATTTTAGTTACTTATGAAAGATAATTTACAATACGGCCTTAAATCGCTTTTTTAATTCTATAAGTTATAATCCATAAGCACCTCAGCAATAAAGGAGTACATTTACCGTAACTTAAACTCGATTTCATATGAAGGAATTATGCTTTTAAAATTATAATCTACATCAATACCTGACATCAAGATTTTAGATTTCGACCGATAAATTACAACTTTAATAACTAAGAGAAAGTCTAGGGGAAAACAGCCTCGATTTTTTCATGAGTCTGAAAATCAACAAATGGCCCATTTTAGATCAATATAAAACTTTCCAACTATATTGAACGAAAGAAATACCTTCTGTAATTCACGGTAATATCTCCAATACTGTGGTTTGCTTTTATGGTGAAGATAACGTGACGAATATCACAAATTTAATTTAAAATTACAATAGACATAAAAGATATATATATATATGTATGTATCATTGGCTTGCATGAAGAGCGCCACAATATGAAAAAGCGGAATTTTACAGGAGAAGCGTTTGAAGTTTGCTTATTTAGATTTATTGCTGTCCTTAACTCATTGATAAAACATTTTCTCAGCCAATATTACTTACGTTATTTGTTTTTAAAAAATTCAATCTTAATTTTTTGATCATTTATATATAAATCGTGAATTAAATTCTAGTAGCTTTTCATAAAAAAAAAGTAAAGTAAATTATTACGTTAAATATTTAAACTAAAAATCTGACATTTTTTCTAAAATAATTAAAAGTGATTAGAAGTTCTACAAGCAAAAACAAAAAATTTCGTACCGTGGCAATCTTCTTCCAAGCCAACGATATAATAATAATAAATCTTAATTTTTTTGGGAAGAAATAGAAATTCTACACAAATTATACTATAACGCGCTAAAATAGATGTAAAGTGTTTGGAACCAGCAACGATTTAAATATGAGAAGCTTCTTTAATCAAAGAATAATATAGGTTAAAATATTGAAAATATATATAAATCACCAACTTAATTAATATATTACTTTATTAATATATTTTACTTATTAATAAACTTTATTTTTCATTCACATTTTCCTTACCTACATATTGTAAATAACCTAGTCTTTTCCACTTTTGATTTTTCTTCAAATTCAAGAATTCAAATATTTTTAGACTTGAATATTTTGTTTTTAGTTGTGCGATACATTTTAACAAAATCATTTCAAAACATAACTGAATGGTTTGATACTTCCCTAAAAGTTACTTGAATGCTATCAAAAGTAAAGTTTAAATAGTAAGCATAAATTAAAAATTATAATGTTTCTATTAAAAACTTTGGGCTGATTATTAAGTTTCACAACTTTATGGGTTGGTTCATTGGAGTTTTTTTGAAGTTCTGTACGATGACTTTTTAACGTGTTGGTTTAATAAGAACATATCGTCGGCTCCGTGTTAAACTTAGGAATGCGCAAAAGTCGATTTTTTGTTTTAGTTATTTTACGATACAGTATTTCGGTTGATAAAGCCTGTAATAAGTTACGAATCTGTTCCGGCATTAGAAAGTGCTGAAATCGCAGTTGGATTTTTGCGAAAAATGTCCGAAAGTCTGAAGCTTCTATGCTAAAATAACGAATAGACGGATTATTATAAAGGTAAAACAATAAATGCACATGAAACTATGGGATAAAAGAAAAACAACACCAACAAAAACATTTAAAATAACCGAAATCGGGCCTTATACACAGAAGAATGTAACAGTTGTTTTGCTCTCCAGAAACGTAATGATTTTCACATTCGCCATTTTACCATGGGAATGTACGATATATAGAAAAGAGGAAATTAAAATGAAGGAGGAGGGAATTAGGTAACGCGGGCTAACGTTTTCAAATTAATTCAATTGTGTCAATAAAAAAATAATATAATATTTCATATTGTGATCCATGATCCAAGGAAATAAATCATCTAATAAATAAACTATTTAACTAAAGGTAAGTTTAACTAGAGGCTTCCTTCCGCAATATCATTTTTTTTTTAAATATACTAACCTCTTATTATACATATTTAATTTTAAAATGTATTAATCTCTTGGTTTCATATTTTTCGTTGACTGACTCACAGAAATAAGATTTTCATATAGTTTTCCTTGAAGCTTAAAATAGTCACCTCATAAATAAAACTACAATATAGAAATACGAAGAACTAACCTTCATTTTTAGCGAGCTGTTCTTCAACCTCTTGCAGAACGGCATCGACTGTATCAAGGACTTTCATGTATTCATCCTTGTTCTTCATTATTCCCAGGTCATGTTCAATCTTCGCCGCCTTCTCATTGAGGACTTCCGCATACTTGGCCTCTTTGCTAGCGATATCCTTCAACTTGGCGGGGATCTTTTCTGTGATGTCTGAAACAGATCAATGACCGTTGTTAATAAAACTGTCTCCTCGCCCTTCGCTCCTGACCTTGGTCGATCAGCCTCAATGGTCGAACGAAAGGAAAACCAAGGCGCATTTATGGGTCAAGCGAAATAATCCTAACTAAAAGAACTTAAGTCTATTTAGTATTAGTAACATATTTTATGATAAATACAATATTTCCATATAAATAGCTGGTGTTAAGAAGGTTCATGTAAATTAGGCTCAAAAGTCACATATTTTTATAGGGACTTTGTAAAGGGATATTGTGTAAAGGGACTTTGGACATCAGTTTAAAAGTCAGAATGCGAAAAATGTAATTTTTTAATGCATTACAAATATGTAAATGAAAGAAAACTGAAACAATAAGTCTATAAATGAAATATATTTCAAAACGTTAAAGGTATCTTGAAATTAATTGTGTTAAAACACATATAAATCAATAAATTAAAAATTAAAAATGTATCCCTTTAAATAATGTATTGTGGATACATCCACAGTATATAGACCCCTCTATAATGGCTCTTATGATTTTATCTAAAAGTTCGTTCACAGCATTTTGCGAATTTACTTATCAAACTCATGCACAAACAAAACTTTTTTAAAAAAATATAAATATAAAACATTCTAATTGTCGACTCATATATTATTTTACGATGCTGTTATTCCTGATTTGTTCAAAATTCCATCTAATACTCTTCATATTTTTTTTCTTAAGTATTTTTGCGACTGAGAAATTCTCTATCCAAAAAATAAATAGTAATATACTTCATATCTATATGAAGGTATGCCAACATTGAATCTGCTACCGATAAATGAAACGAAATGAAAATTTTAACATAACGATCGATGAAAAAAGGTGAAAATTGTATTTTTTTTTTTAAATTATATGGAAAGGTATCAACCAAATACAACTAAAAATTAAACAGTTCATTTTTATTATAAAACAAACAAAATGACAAAATCTGTGAATATCAGGATAGAATTATTCCAGTTAAATCCATACAATGAATGGATTGGAATTCGACAAGTCAAAAATAAGGGACTTATCAGAAGAACAAATATCGACAAGTGGTGAATCTAAATTTTTAAAAACAAACAATTAAATAAATAAAGGAAAAATGGGATGGAATTGTCCAGTCATAACTCGTAGTTTGAAATTAAAATTTGTATTAATCCAAAGCGATCTATCATCCCCCCTTGCTTAGTATTCATATAGCAACTATCCATTTTATATTTTATAAAACCTCCACCGAAAAGTGACTAGGTAGGCCAAGTCACTAAGGGCGTTTTAGTAGTCGGCAATGGAATGGGTAGATGTGGGCGCCACCTATCAAGAGCGATACATTTTGCATAATGTATTGTCCCTATTGACAGCTCGAAAATATTCCAGGGCAACGGCATTCTGGGCTTGTTATCGGTGAATTGATTATGCAATGAGGTCAGATATGCTCTATAGAACAGAGTATTCAATGTTGCTTCATCGATTCGAGCACAGTGTTCTATAAGCTGGCTTTTCCTCGTACTTTGTATTTTTTTTTTTCGAGAAGGTTCCTTCATAGCGATACGAAACCCAATGGAATCTAAAAACCATACTATACCTCTCAGATAAATAGACGCTAAAAATAATAAGGATGGTCGGAGGCAAAACGATTATGAGACACTAAGGCAGTCCACACACAAGTCGTTCTAGGTTATAGTGCTATATTTGTACGTATGGTCGTTACAGCCTAGTTAAATGATAGGAGGGCCACTAATGGAGCGTCTACCAATCGTCAAGAGTAAGAAGCGTAGACGTCTCGTTTTAGGTACGTTTCAGGCGTTGTGCAGAGCAGTCCTCAAGCCCAACGATTCTTTGTAGACTGGCTCAATAGAAGCTTAAGCCACTGAAACAAAATAGGACGATTTTGGCATCCTACAGAATGCAAACAGTTTGGCGTCAGACACAAGGGGTGTCTTTAGGGTCTCCAAGTAGGGATGAACTCATCTGCGTTGCTTCCATGTAATATAACAATATATCCTCATCATCATTACTCGATGATTAATTTGACATTTCGAAAGCAATCCACTGGATTCGTTTTTTTTTTTAATTTATTTATTTTTTCACGCTTGACGAGAGTTTTATTTTTACATGATAAGTATCATATCATTTAACAGTATACAATTATATTTGTTTATTATCGCTCAGCAATTTTCAGCAAACTGTTTATACTTTGATATTCCTGTTCCATTAAAAATGACCCACCAATATGTTCAATAGTTTTGGGAAAAAACGGGACGAAAACGAATACAACGTTTTAATAATCTTATATGAACTCAGGTGAAGGGCATCAAGATGTGTGAGGATAGCACGGCAAAGAAATTTAGTAATAAAAATAATAACTTTATTGTATTTACACAACTTCTATAAAAATTATACTCCAGTACTTTTAGGAATATATAAGAATTAAATATCAGAAAAAAAACATTAAAATATTCAAATAGGATCTGAATGTGTAATTAAATCAAGCGTCAAAGTTAAGTCAAATTTAACACGTATAAAAATATTACTAATAAAATAATTATAACCCAAAAATAATAGGTTTTGTCCTAAGCTTCTTTCCTAGGTTGTCTGATCAGCTATTCTGGGTTTTTTCTCCAGTGGAAAAATATTCTTCCTTATATTTCGACCTCACGTTAAAGAGGACTTTCTCACTCCATGATATTGCCTACAAAAAGAAACTTGGAACGTGTGTGCAAAATATAAGGAAGAAGATATAATTTTTTTTTTTATATTTACACGAGCAGGTATAAATAAAAGACAAAAATTATGGCTTGATAATATAATTTATTGAATGATTTTGTACAAAAACGATCAAAATTTTTTATTAATAATAATCAGATTTTAAGAAACACTGTAGCTACAAGGTAAAATAATACTATGAAGAATGTGGATTTCACAACTGTATTGTTTCCACTACACTTAAGTAAAACTCTTATACACATTTCAAATTCGTCTTTGCTATTTTTAATAAGTTATAATTTTTTTTCATTTTAATGGGGCTTAGCACTTTCATTTTTTCCAAGTAGGGCAGGAAACGTTGTTATCTACAGGAAGGTTAAGATTTATTCCGCCAAGAAATAAAATTTAAACTTATCAGGCGTGCATTGAACCCGCACCACTTTCAGGTCAGGCGGGCCACGGTACTACTCCAACCCGCAAGGCCAATTAAAGCCTATTTGATATTTATATTGCTGAAATAAATTACATGGGTCCGCCTTAGCTAAACAAAAAAAAAAATTATTTAAAAAAGGACAATAGTTAGGGTATAATTGTAAGGTTACAAAAACAAAGCCTCAAATCTCTTGAATACCAATAAATAATTAGCCAGTCAACGTTTCGCCAATTCAAGGATCATCAGGACGGAAAAATGCGAGATCACATAAATGCAGACCAAAGATAATCTCACATCAATTGTCAAAAAACGATCCATCAAGTATAGACAGCATATAACCCCCCAAAGTATTTCAACACATCCGTCTCTTTTTTTCTCTCTCTCTCTCTTTATTATAAAACAAATACAAAATAAAAACATTTGTAAAATACTGAGTAGCGAGAAAAATAAAGAAGCAGCTGAATAATTTATAAAATGCAGGTTTCGATAATGTATGGCTGACTACCAAATATCTCATAGGGCTATCTACGGCTAAACCAAGCTATTCTTTGTAAATGGTTGGAAGGAAATAGTGGGACAAACCTAGATTGACTTGTATGAAAACGCATGAAGAAAGAAAATTTAAGAAGGATGAAGAGAACTCATCGGTAGGTAGTACTTCCGAACCTCGTATTGCCGAGAGGGAAGGTAGGTTGAAAAATAAATAAAATAAAATCAAGCTAATAGAGAGCCCATATTATTTAAAACATTGTTTTTTGGAGGGGAGGGGATGTATGATTTTTGAATTAATAGATGAATCAAATTCTATTTCATACTTTAATTCCGAGAGTCTTTTATAAAGCTATGAGTAATAAGAGATATTGATAGATATAATAAGTATTGGCGGGTATGTTCGCTGCATCATATTGTAATCCATTAAAATGATAAGTATATTTGGTTAGACGGTAGAGAGCCTATTTCATTGATTAACTGTGACTTCTTTTTCTCGTAATTCTATGTAGTTCTCGGGTGTGTGGTAGCTGCCACTTAGAAGGAACCTTGAATGAGCTAACCACTAACACTCAATTGGTTCCGCCAGATAACAATAGCATTCGTAAAGCATACGGTTGATTTAAAGTCGACTTCGCAACTGACTGTTACCAACATTCTGTTGTTTCCTTTATGCAGTACGAAAAGTACCACTTAACAGAACGGGATCTCCCAGCCGTGGAGGAGTCCAAAGTCAGGAGTAAATGTAGGTTGGCCGTTGACGCGCTTCTTTAGCCATTTTTACAAGATAAACTCAACTCTCAGCACAATATATATTATAATACATTGGTTCCCTGAAATAATTAGTAATTTAAGGTTTCAAACTAAAATAAAATTTATTTTTTCTAAAAAACATTTCATAAATCAAAATAGTACGTGAGATTTGTGGAAATTAGGATGAATGAAGACAAACTGAACTATCAAAATCCAGAAATGTTGGCAAAAAACTGAAATAGAGTTTATTTTTTTCTTGTTTAATCACCTTGTCGATCTTACAAAATGGTCAGCAGCTGGAGATTTGCTAACTAAAGCATTTCCTACAGGGTCCCAAGTTGGTTTCGAATAAGATTCGCAGGTGGTCCTTATAAAAAGTTTGTCACCAATATTTTTTGACAAAAATAACTGCCTAGACATCATTAATGTTCCTGGCCGCTAGCTCCGGTCGAATGTAGTTTGAATTCGTAAAAGGAATTCAAACTAAAATCTTGGCAAACATCTTACAACAGAATTATTGTCACGGAGTGAAAAGTTAAAATGCTAAGCAAACAGTATTGTCTGAAAATAGTAATTATTCTTGAAACTCATATTTAATAATAATTTATCTAACGTAAACATATAATAATAAAGCTGTAAACCTAAAAAAAATCTTTTATTTATAGAATTTACAACAATTTTAAAACTGAAAACTATAACAAGTAAAAGTGAACAATTGTAAAGAAACTACAATTGTACGTGACTTGTAAAGAAACTACATGACACAGACTTGTAAAGAAACTACCCATTGGAAGCACTCAAATGACAGTTTTATTTTAGAAGATCTCGAAGCCATCTTCTTTTCAGGCGTCCAGAAGGATTATCGGGAATAGAAAAGGAAACAAGGCAGGCACTAGTGGGGTTGAGAGGATATGGCGTTTATCATGGAAGGATAGCTATCTGGTTCGCTCCAAATCGGTAACATATGGAACATTAAGGTAAATATCAATGACTTTATTTGTGACAATGTAAAGCTATGTACAGACTATTCGACTTTCGATTCGACATCGCATACTACACTTTATCTTCCCCAATGGTACTGATGAATCGAGAGAGTTGACATAGCTTAAGAAACATCGAGGATTTTACGAAGGATTTTGAATTTTAAGGATTGGATACGAGAGTAATTAGGTGGTTTAGTGGATCTCCTAAGCTCAAAAATAAGCTTTATTATAGTCTTGATGAAATAAATAGTATGGAATCAGTCAACATAACATGGTTTTTAATATCGGCATTTCGGCCCATTCATGTGAGCCATCATCAAGACTGAAATTAAATGAGAGATATATGTTCAGTAAAATACAGAGGAAATAACATATGGATAAGTGAAAATAATAAAATTGAATTAAAGATAACTCAATTATAAGGATATAAATAATAATCTAATGCAAATAATAATCATGGAAAACAATAGAACATTGTACAATTAAAAGAGATGGATTTATTAAAAACATAACATAAAATAATGAATTAATAACGGACGATGAATAAATGATTAAATAAGTAAGTGGAGAACAGATGAAATATAAACTGTTCAATTAAAGTTAGAATATACCCACTTTAATTTATTTTATTTATCACTAATAAATTTTAATTCACTTTTATTATTTATCTCTTATCCATATATTACTTTTCCTGTATTTTTACTGAACATGTCTTGTACCTCTCTTGTATCTCTGATTTAATTTCAGTCCTAATGGTGGCTCACATGATCAGGTCGAAACGTCGGCTTGTATAATTAAAAGTATGTTATACTGACTGCATCCCGACGAAGAATGATTTATGTCATGATAAATATCACAGTCGATCAACCAACATCAATAATTTATTATGGTCAAGTAACTGAGCCTTTAGTAATTAATTGGAAGCTTAGAGGGTTTGTGCAGTAAGTGCTGAAGTAGCCGGATACGGCGAGCAGTTTTTTGTCGTTTCAGTTTTGTATGAGGATTCCAAGTTAGAAGTTTGTCAAGATGGAGTCCCAGGCAGCGGATCTGTTTAATAGGGATAAAAAAAAATCATAAATCCTACACTGTTTTTCCGCTTAATAATTGGGATAATATTAAACATATTGTTAATAAAACAATCTGTAATAGAAAACTTAAATACATACTAATAATAAAATGAAAAAATAAGAAAATAAATGTTTTATGGAAGTAATTTAAAATATTCATTATATAATTATAAATGTCGTGTTGCATGTACAGTGAAGCTAATATTGCATCAAAACTGACTGTACTATTTTAGATAATAAACTACATTCCTCAGGATTAGAGGACAGCGTTACAACACACGGTTCAAGGTGCGTCCGTAACACACAACTGATCGTTGGCCTGAAAAATATTTGATACTGAACCTCAGAAATACGGCTATTATCAGAAGATTCGTCTAGGAAGAATACTAAATTAAGTATTGCAAAAATCCGAAAATACAACCGAGGACTTAGTAGACACGCTTTAATTTAACGCTTTAGATTTCTGTAAATACGTATGTGAGGAGAATAACAAGATGTTATCTTCTTGTAAGAATCCTCAACAAAATTATTTGTAATTAATCCTGTATCCTACCGAATCAGTTTGAAAATCATAACTCAAACAATCCAGTTAGATTGATGAACTTTTGCATCTAAACTTTACACCAACGAAGTGGACTCATATCAAATTCGATCCGATGACTGAATCAATCAGGATTACACATTTACTAATTGTGCAGCTTTGATCCACAGATGTAGGAATCGGTTGGGAAAACGGAAACGAAGCTAAGACAATACGAAACTGACAGAAATGTACTTATAATGTACGAAAGGAAGTGTCTAGAAGAGAGGAAGGAAGTTAAGTTGAGGGCTGCATCATATTCTTAACACATATTTTAAATTGATTTCAGAAATAACATATTTCTTCATATAATTTTGTATTATAATTAGAAATTTGTCGAATGTAAATTTTAAAAAATGTATAATCTCGTTGAATTCCATACATCCGTAACCAAGCTATCTTAATCTAAAGGCAGGGCACTCTCTGATAGAGTGTGATTTACCAATTTATATAAGATAAGGGTAATTTCATAATTGAAAATATCATATATGGTTCCTACAGTTCATCCAATATTATTTCATCTGATAAATAATCCAATTTATTTACATTAAATTGATTTCAATGGCTAACAAAACCCACATCAAATTTTAAATTAGAACATCCTATGACTATGGGATAACAACACACATATTCATAATATTCTATATACTAACAAATATATTCATTAATTAAATTATTTTTCAAATACCCATTTTAAAAGAATATTTTATTTATTTTATTTTTTTAAAGGCTATATTTGTCGTTCATTAAATTTATTGAAGATACTAACTTACAATAGAAACTTTGTTTTCTCTTTGGCAGTGTTAATCCTTTAGGAATACCAGCTGAAGTCATGGATGACTGAATTGTTTCTAAATTCGACAATGTCACTAATAATAAATAAACATTATTTATTATTTATTTATATATGAACGTGTTTTACCAGGAATTTGAGTAATTTTTCATCACATTTTAAAATAAGAGTTGAATAAAAATTCACTTTAAAGTTTGAAAAGGAATTTTTAAAAAAATTAATTCCGTGAGTGCGAGATTGAGCAAGAGGTAACCAACCACCAATTCTGGTTTCTGTAATATAACGGTTATGGTCTATTTCCGTAAAGATTTGCAAATAATAAAGCGCATCATGAACAAAGTGAAGCCGGCAATTTGAAGGACCTCAATAATAGAACAAAGATCATCTTTCTGGGCGAAGACAAAAAGCTTTGGTGAAAAATAAAATCTATATTTTCTCAATTACAAAATCTTTTATTCTTCGAAACACTCGCGTAACTTGAATGGGTGCAGTGGTGTCGAGCACGCAAGCGCCATCCTCGCAGGGCACCAAAAAAAAAAAAATGTTTTATCATCGTTTATGCTCCTCTGTTTCTTTTAAGATACTGTAAAGCCGAGTAAACTGAAGAAACCAATCAACTGGCGCAGCACCGTCACTTCCCTCTCACCAACACTACTACTTTCCTCCTTCGTACCTCCTCTAACACAGCAGTTTTGTCTTTTTGTAAGATCATTTAGCAATGTTTTGGTTTGCCACAAAAAAATATTCGCTCTCTTGTGCACACTATAAAATGTGCACAAGAGAGAGAATATTTTTTACATATTTCATTATAAAGAATAATCTTTCGCCACGGTTATAAATGCCAACTTTTCCACTGTTTGCACCCGGGCGCAAAAAATCCAGTTACGCCACTGCTTAGAACAGCTAAGTAATTGATAAAATTGGAGACAATAACAAGTACAAATAGGCCTTAACAGTGGGAAAAGTGACAACACGATTTTCAAAAAATATGTTGATGATAGAAAGCAAAGCCGTGATGTGACATGAGGTCACAACGTGAAGTGGCATCCGAGACATGATACAGTAAATAAAAAAATCATATAAAAAACTCTCACACACTTTTAGTCTATGGTGTGAGATTTCGTCAAACATCGTGAGCACACGTGAGGTGATAGTGTATTCCTCCTGCCTTCATCTTCGTAAAGTCCGGTCGATTTCCAATTGTTTGTTCCACTACAGAGGTACTAGGAAGTAAGAAGTTTAATGGCTACAGTGAAAGATGATAAAGTTTGCCGATCCTAAGAAGATCAATATTTCTGATTTCTTTGCTTGATTTACAGATAAAGTGATTTAAAGGTTATTTTATTTTAGAGGCATATTGTTGACAGCCAGAAAAGTTGATTATGTAAACAGTTCTAATGCAATGTCTTTAATTAGTAAATGAGGAAGTAGCATAGTCACAATTAAGTTTACTTTAAAATATAAATGCTTACTGCTTACTTTTTCCAATAGAAAGTAAAAACGGTTTTGAACTTTAAAATTAAATGATTGGAGATCACTATTTAATGAACTATAACTTAGTAGGTACTCGTTTTTAAACTTTGCCAGTATATCATGGCTAATCGTCGAATCATAATTTAAAGATAGTTGCCAACAATCACGGCTCAAGATCGACTTAAAGTGAGTTGATTGAATCAGATAATAAGGAACCTGCTAAGCTGGGCACGGCCTTCAGTATAATCTCTGACTGACACATCCAATTAGTTCAGGCCACAAATTATCCGGAGATTCTTGACCATTCAACTGACATCAGCCATTAGACTCAAGAAACCTTTCTCAAAACAGTGACGCACTGGTCCAATTGACTGTAGTCACCAGGACCATTTTTGTGCGTTACAATTTTAAATTACTCTTCCCAGATCTATGATTCCCCAAGGTCCACTTCCACAGTTTAGTCATAGGAACATAAAAATTGTTTCAAATTCATGTAATAAACAAATGGTGTTATAACCTTCCTACTGCATGCAATGTATACATATATCCTACGTATTTTGTTGTCCTTCCTCTTAATAAGAAACTCATTTCATTAAATAATTAAAATTCCAAATCTTTCAAAGTTATCTCAGTCTAATATGTAACCTTCTGGAGGAATATTGCAATAATTCATGCTCATATTATGCTATTATATAAGATAATTTAGTTGCAGTCAGTGACGAAGCCAGGAGGGTCTAGGAGGTCCGGATCCCCTCCCTCTCCGAAATTACAAAATACTTTTACTTACTCTTAACTGTAAATAAAAATTGTATAAACCTATTTGAATGTTAGTTTATAAATAATATATCTAGGGGTTGAAAACATTGCATATAGAGAGGACCCCTTACATCTCCGGTTGGGGTGGGTTTCATTAAAGTAGATCCATGGATGGATGATCATGGATTAGGACAGAGGTGTTTTTGGATACTGGGTTTAATACCGTATAGTATTTTGACTAGGACAGAAACAGAGGAGAGTGTTAAATGTACATTATGAACACTTAAAATCCCCTTCCTTCAGTCGATTCTTATATAAAATAAACTTGGTTCAACCATTTTATGATTTACATTTTTATGACTGTATACGAAGGTGTTTAAAAAGTTAAAAAGTGATGGCATGACGAAATAAATTACTTTTAAAATGATTTATTTCAACATATAGTTTATTATCTTCAATCAAGTCAAAACAAAGATATTTTTTTAATTTGTTCGATAGTTAGATAACGTAATAATTTTACGGTTGATATCATTTTGTAAAATCTGTTTCATATTAAAACTCATTTTCTTAATAATTATCATTAAAAAGAAAAGAAATAATAAAGATTTTAAAATTTTAAATATATGTTTTTAGGAGTTAAAGCTTATATTGATCAAAGTTCAGTATAATATATATATATATATATATATATATATATATATATATATATATATATATAATTATATTTTAAAAAATGAGTAAGCACACTATAGTACAATTTTAAAAATGCATTGGTACTAGGATGTATAAAAATTTGTGAAAGTGAGGTAAGGAGATTAGTTATTAGTGGTGACACTGATTTTCTGATTTTTCCCACAGACATCGACCAAACCAATCCATCATTCAAGATCAATATGGATCTGATCAGACCTTCAATTGAATCAGTGTGACCTTAAGGGATTCAGTTATATGAGTATTATTAACTCATTGAATTCGTGCATGTGCTGGCATCACTCCATTAGACACATGGATATCGAAAGAGTTTTAGACCATCAGAATACAACAATAAGACTACAAACCAGGAAACTTATAAGGCCATTTAATGATTAATTCCACAAACAGAATGGATTCTGATGGATTAATCCTAATTACCTATAATTGGCTGATCATTTGCCTAAAAAGCATGAATATAGAAAAAATATCAAAGTGATAACCTCAACTAAAACCTAGGGTTCTGGCCTGGTGCACTGATGGATCAATCAAAAGAAGTTATGTAGGTATATGTATGCATAAATCTAATCTAATCTAACTGCTAGTATTCCCTCGCAATGGGTTCCATTCCAGCTGAAATCTCCATTCTGAACTGGGATCCACATCGTTGAACATACTGTCTGAGAGAATAAGGAAGGACGGGAAAAACAAAATAAAAAATATAATTGCTAATAGTAAGGCATCACTAAAGGTATGAATCGCTATACAATTATGTTGCTACTAGTTTGGAACTACTTAAAAATGAGAAGGAACTAGAAAAATATAATTTAATTATGGATATCAATATGAAATTTCTGAAACTCTTACACATGTCAGAGGAAATTTTAATTTGTCTGTCCAGAACTTTATCGAAATACATCCTCTGAGGATATGAGACCTCTGTTTTCAAAAGGCTGCAGCACCTGGGTAGGCTATACTTCAACTGAAATGATTGTTAAAGCAAATCTCATAGATATACAAATTTAAACAGAATCTTGAACTTCATTTGGACCTTCAAGTAGTCAGTTAAAAAAGCTCTAAAGGGATCAAAGTGGCAAACTCAAGACTGTGCTCCTCTTTTATTAATTGTAATAATAAATGTAATCCTTCAGTAGTGAGTTGACAGTGGTCGAGTGCACATCGCTTAATCCTCTACAGCTCGCTGGGATTATCAGGCCAGTCCTGTCCAATATTATTACTAACCATTATTTTACTTAGCTGGCATATTTGCGTCTGCTGTTAATTTGTACTAATTATCACCTTTTCATTGATTTTTTTTTTTCTTTTCTTACTTAATTTCTGTTTAAACTAATACGTGCTGGTGGAATCGTCTAAACGGCTCCCGAAGCGTGGCCCTTGACGACCCAGGGGACAAAAAACCCCCTGATCCCATATCAAATAAAAAAGAAAATGAAATTTCAGTAGAAAATAGACCAATAAAACATTTTGAAAACTCACCAAAATTCTTGAGACACTTTCGAGCCCCTTTTATTGTAATTATTGAGAAAGACGACGACAATAAACTCGAGACATTTCATGACATGAAAATTGCAAAGCTTTTGGGTTTAAGCAATTCAGAAGTAATTTCTGTTAGAAGGAAAAATAAAAATCAAATTGAAATTAATTTTAAAACTTACGAGTACGCTAATCGATTTTTATCTAACTGCTTTATCAAAACTAACAATCTTAAAGCTTTCATCCCGAAACAATACACAGTTAAATACGGTGTTATTAGGGGAATTCCAGTAAACATTGATGAAAAAGAGATTCTTGAAAATTTAGTCAGTGCAGAAAAAATAATTAGTGTACGTCGTTTATATCGCCGAGAAGTCAAGACAGAGGAGGTTTTAAAATTACCAACACCTTCCGTAAATAACTTTTCACTCTCAGCGCCTACCTGAAAACGTCACCCTTTACCTAGCTCCGCGTAAAGTTCAGCCATATATTTTTAGGCCTCTCTTTTGCGGAAACTGTTTAAATTATGGTCATTTAAAAGATAAATGCAGGGGTAAAACTAAATGTAGCAATTGTAGAGACATTACTCACCAAACTAACGAGTGTGGGAACACTACCAAATGCATACACTGCAAACTTCAACATTTGCCAACAGATAAAGCCTGTTCAGAAAGAAAACGTCAAGAAAAGATTAAGCAAGTAATGGCAACACAGCCCATTAATTACAAAGAAGTGGCTAAGCTAATACAGCCAATAGCCACTTTTAATAGGTTCTCCCCTCTCGATTTCCCGGAATTACCCCATACAGAGTCACAAAATCCTTACAACGTACAAAATATCAATCAGACTCGAACTTTAACAAATTTCTCAGCTCAAAATCACAGGGATAGATCAATTAAAAGACCACGTACTGGACTATCCTCTGACCACTTCTGGGACTTACCCCCTCCTCCCGTCTCTGAGGCATCTCATCCAATTCATTCCATTCCAAAAAGTTTCACTTATAGTAACCCACACAAAAGCACACCAGATTCAAAATATATACAGTTCCTCAATTCTTTAATTTTGAAAATAAGGAACTCATCAGATGAAAAGGAAACTGTCAATATAATCGGTCAATCATTTTATAATTTTGTTCAAGACAACAAACAAATCATAAACAGTCTATCACCATATGGAGAAACAAGAACACATAGCATGGAGTAGTATTTCCAACTTAAATAATTAGGCATTCACTAGTTTACAATTTAATATTACAAAATATAATATATATAAATCTATATCACAACAATTTCTACTATGTCAAGACCAAAACTTTTCAAACGTGTCACCAATTTAAAAATCATCCAATTCAACTGCCGGAGTATTAATAATAAATTTCAAGAACTTATCAATTACATGAATATAAACCAGGTGCATGTAGCTCTTCTTCAGGAAACGTGGTTCAACAAAACAAATAAATATGAATCTAAAAATTACTCAGTGATGAAAAAGTATAGGCAAGATAATTATGGTGGTGTAGGAATTATCATTCACAACTCAATAGAATACGAAAAAATCACAATAGACAACACAGGCCCTATAGAAGTACTTGCTATCCAATCAATAAACTTAGATCCGAAAATCTGCTTCATTTCTGTATACATTCCTCCCTCTGCTAGACCAAACATCTCCCACTTTGCGAAAATTTTCTCGATTCCTGAAAAGCTAAGTAACTGCTCTGTAATTACAGGAGAGGATTTTAACGCTGAATCCAAATTCTATGGTAGTTCACGGGACTCCTCAAGAGGCAATATAATAATCGAACAACTTTCTCAACAGCCCATTGTATTACTAAATGAATTTGGTAAAGCCACACGCCTTGGAAGTCCAGGTTATAAAACTTCTATCACAGATCTTACTTTTGTAACCCTGGAATTATCTCATAGACTTTTATGGTCAATAACTGATGAAAATCTTGGTAGCGACCACCTAATAATAACCATCTCCTTCTCTTCCTGTTCTTTCACTAGTATAGTACAGGCTAGAAGGAGTTTTAAGAAAATTAATCGTGATTTATATATAACACAACTTCAAAGTTCAAATTTCCACGTGGAGAATAACATTAAAAATTTAACGACGCTTATTAATCAGGCAGGAGAGATGGCAATTCCTCGAACAAAACAAAATCCGTGCAAAAATTTTTTCCCAAAACCTTGGTGGAATGAGGCCTTGGAGGCAGCGTACAAACAAAAGACCACATCAATAAAAAATTATCGAAAAAACATGAACATTGAGAACTATAAGACAATGAGAACAAACATAAACAAGGTTAAAAAGCTTATAGCAAAGGCGAAGAGGGATAGCTGGAAGAACGATTTTGCAGGCAAAATCGATCCTGGCAACTATCGATCGATGTGGAACAAAGTTCGATGTTTTCAAGGTAAAAAGTATTCTTCATCGACAAACCCTATTACCTCATGTAAAGCCAAAGCCGAAGACTTCCTCAAGCAGATTGGAGACAACTCGATGCCTATGCCACCACACATTCTGGCAAACATAGATCTACCTAAAAATGAATACATCTCAGCTCATCCAGTTGCTTGTAAATTTAATGAATCAGAGCTGGATGCCGCTCTACAAGGCAAAAAATCCACAGCCCCTGGTCTAGATGAAATCAATTATGAGATGATAGCTCTTCTACCTAGATTTCTGAAGCTTAAGCTACTCAGAGCATTCAATGATATTTGGGAAACATCAAATGTCCCTCCTGATTGGAGACAGGTTCTAATAATTCCTATTCTCAAACCTGGCAGAGACTCTTCCCTTCTATCCAGTTCGAGACCCATCGCCCTCATCTCCTGCTTAGCTAAGACATTTAACATTATGGTTAAACATAGACTAGAGTGGTTTCTAGAAAATAATCATATAATAAGTCAAAACAGTTTTGGCTTTCAAAAAAACCGTTCAATGTCCGACAGCATCATGTTTTTTATAAATGAAATATACAAAACATATAATAGCAAAAATATTCTCCTAGCGATTTCTCTGGACCTCCAAGACGCTTATAACAAAGTTAACATAACAAAGTTAAAAGAAATCTTGATAGATATAGATCTCCAGGTAGTAATGATAAAGTGGATTATTAATTACCTATCATTTAGAACATACTACTTACGAACATCCGAGGGAGAGGTCAAAGTTCATTCACAGACAGGCTTGCCCCAGGGAGATCCTTTAAGTCCCATTTTATTCAATATTTACACACACATGATAACGAAGTTCCCCCCTGATAAATGCAAAATTCTACAGTATGCTGATGATTTAATACTCTATACAACATGTTCAAATATATCTGAAGGATGTCATATACTGAAAAAAGGATTTAATACATTAGAAGAAAAGCTTCAGGCACTTAATGTTCAAATAAACATATCAAAATGCAAAATTATCCCCTTTACAAAAAAAAGAAAACTAAATCTAGCACAATTAATCATTCCCACAAACAGAGGAGTAATAGAAGTCACCAATACTGTAAAATTCTTAGGAGTATACCTTGACACCAAACTTTTGTTTAAAACACACATACAAAACACATACAACAAAGCAGCCAATAGCTTAAACATAATTAAATCAATAGCAGGAGTTACCTGGGGAGCACACCCCCACAATTTACTTACCATTTATAAAACTATGGTCAGATCAATAATGGATTATGCATCCATAACATACAATGAGTCTAACTCTCCACTAATTAAAAAACTAGATACAATTCAAAATAATGCTCTAAGGATATGTTTAGGAGCGTTTCGCACAAGCCCTGTAAATGCTCTGCAAGCCGAAGCAGGTGAAATGCCTCTTTATTTGAGAAGGGAGTGGATAACAAAAAAAATTTCTTCTAAAAGTAGCATCTAACAGTACCCATCCTCTATATGAATCTATCCGGAAGGGCACCCTATACATCCCAAAAGCAGGAATTATAGTTCAACAAATGAGACACTCATTTAACTCACTTGCTACCTCTGCCGGACCACTCGACCTATGCACCCCCATTCCAAAGTCACAAATCGTTATTAAAACCAATTCCAAACTACATCAAACAGACTTGCCCAAACCACATTACCCAGCAACAGTTCTAAGACAGAAAACCATAGAAACTTTGTCAGAAAAGTTCAAACATCATCATAAAATATATACTGACGCGTCTAAAGATAAAAACAAGGTTGCAGTAGGGATATACGATGCCCATTCTAAACAAGAAACATCTATGAATCTCCCGACAAAGTTTAGTATTTATAGTGCTGAATTATACGCTGTCACCGAGGCTTTTAAATTAGCCAATAGACTGTACAAAAATACAAAAGTAGTCATTTTAACAGATTCTGCATCCGTATGTAACACTCTCCAAAACATCCACAGACAATCCCATCATATTTAATCAAAAACATAATACAGGAGGTCCATTGCACAACAAATAACAGATTCAAGGTCCAATGGGTACCAGGGCATGTTGGTCTCTATGGGAATGAACGGGCTGACAAGCTGGCAAAGCAGGGAACAGAAAGTGCAAAAAACGCTAAGCTACCTCTACCTGAACTAGTCCTGTGGGTTAAAAAACAACATATTATCGAATGGCAAGAAAGATATACCTGGGAATCAAGATCGAAAGGCAAGGATCATTATATTATCCATCCTAATGTCAATCTTCGACCATGGTTCTCCCATATCAGCACTATGCTGAACAGAAAAGAAATATCATTATTGACTAGACTAAGAATCAACCATGGCCGAACGAATTGCGGATTAACACTAATTAAAGTTAATAAAAATGACAAATGCTCCAAATGTAACACCATCGAAGACCCAATACATGTTATCGTTAAATGCAGCAAATACCACAGTTATCGGATAAAATACCCTGATATACAAAACCACAACACATTTCTCCAAAAAGTTGCAAACCTGGATGGGAACATGATACAATCTTTATGTCGTTTCATAGAAGAAAGTAGAATAGAATTCTAAAAACCAACTACATTACCTTCCAGAAACTCACATGATAATATTACGGGCTGTATAGGACTTCAATGGAGTCTTAAGCCAAAAAAAAAAAAAAAAAAAAAAAAAAAAAAAAAAAAAAAAAAAATGTAATCCTTCACAGGAAATTTTGAAATGTGGTCGGATATTTAAAATTTATTCCAATTGAATATTTTGTAAATTTACAAATATTATTATTATTTTTTTTTTATGGCTTATAAACCTAAGCTAAAAGTTTTCAAGAAGTAATAAAAATATTCATACCACAAACTGAAAATGATAATTACTGTAATTTTATAATTTTACCACTGTTGGTGAAAAAATGATTACGAAAATGTTATTAATAATAATTTCGATTAAGTCATCTTTTCACTGCTCCAAAAATTTTGAAACTAGTTAAAAAATATTTATATAAAACAAATCAAATTGTAATTTGAAAATAAACTTTCAAATTTAGAGCATTAACAAATTTACTGCCGAGGCTGTAGCATATACAGAGCTGAGATTCTCTCCCTGTGTGCCTGGGCCATAGCACGTACGGGTCAAGTAATTTCAACTTCAAGGGTTCCTTCCCCTCTCTCTACCTCTTTTTGTTTTGGCTGATCAATGTGGTATTCATTCAGACATGTATTGCTTGCGGAAGAATAGAAAGCCTGGAGGGAGTCACCCAACCTCACGTTGCTGGATTCCATGGTGCAGCGGCTGTCTATCTGCTCCATAACCGGTCCCTTTGGGGCCAATTCGGTAATGTCCTTCCCACCGACTCACTCGGGTTCAAGGACAGTAACAAACCGATCAAGATCCACGGATTATGTCAGCAGGCAGTCAGCAGAGTCAGCAGGCATTTCTTTTCCCGAAGCAGACCGTCCATGGACTAAACCTCCAGGCGGCTATTTTAATTCCTGGAAAACCACACCGCGATTCACAATTTAGGTACACGTGGTAGGGTCATCACTTCTACACCCGGCCTATGTGAGTTGCCTCCAGTAGCCTGACGGGCCTCACGTATCTGGGGAAGAGGGGAGATAATTTGCTTGAATTATTAATTAAATTAAATTAAAGTAATGCCAGTACCAAGATTCGAACTAAACAACTCACAACCTTTGGGTTTGTGAGTAGCTGCACTTTTGCAAGCGCGTAAACCTGCTTTTATATATATATATATATATATATATATATATATATATATATATATATATATATATATATATATATATATATATATATATATATATTAATAAAAAAGCGTGAAAAGAATAAAGTGGCACACTGAGCCTCTTTAAGAGACCATCATACAATATGGTTAAAATTAAACCATACAAGGTTCCCACTGTCCAACATAAATCTCTATAATTTGCAGAAGTTTTTACAAAAATATATTTCTTTTTACATTAAGACTCCAAAAACTCAATTTGTTAAGTATATTATTATTCTTGACAGAAAAATAAATATTATTATTGTTATTATTCAGAATACAATAAATTGATATCAAGTATATCAAGTTAGCTTAGGAAGGCTTTTTAACAAAATAATACAATTTAAAAAAAAAAAGACTTACTTTTCATATGTTTTCTGACAGGAAGGATGAATGGCAGCTTTGGATCTCTAACTAAATCTGGATAGTAAAATGAACCAATTGTGATAACATCAGCTGGGAGATCATGGATCACTGTATGAAAGTGGTTGTGTCGTTCAATTATTTCAGCTCCTTCAGCTGTAGGTATCAGCGTCTTGTGTGCCTCTATAACATAAAAACATTTCAAAATCAGAATTAATCAGTAAAGTGTTTAAAGCTATTGGAATTTATAAACCCAAGTAAAGAGTTTTAGAGAGAAATAATAATTTACTGCCTTTATATTTAAAGAATATTTTTAAAAATGGATTAGGGGCCAGCAATTTTTTCTATCTATATTTCTATTTAGTTTTCAAGAAAATTTTAAACTATGAAAAAGTTTAAAGTAAAAGTGACAATCTTAATATAATCTGATGGCTTATACTTATTGTCTTATATTTAACAAATAGTTATAATGTGCTGGTGCCAGTTAAAACAATAAATACAATTTTTATTTTAAGATTTTACTATTTAATATCTTTAAAGCAGTTTATTCTGAAGATGAATCAGAACTGGCTGTTAACAGTAAAGAAAAATTAGATATGACCAGAGGATATGATGGAATTATGCCAGAAATGATAGTCAATATGGGCAAAGTGGATTAATAAATCTACAATTTTGCATGGTCAAACAAACAAATAAAAGACTAAGGAAAGGAATATAGAAACCACAGAAGGATCTCCCTGATAAATGAATCGTAATGCCTTGTCCACTGAACTACACCATTCAACGAATGTTCCACAGAAAAATAAATAAATGAAAAGGTCTCCATAGCAGCAGAGGTTTTGCATGCAATGGAAAAGTTTCTAATCTCATTAAAAGTCAAGAAAAACAAAACAAAGCTTAAGTGTTTAATAGTTACATTAAAGCTATCTCAGATTAGCAAGTCTTTGTACTTTACAGAAAGACCTATGAGTAGGTTTTAGATGAGATGTGATACTAGATGAAAATTGAGGGGAAATAAGATGTTTTATAGCAAGGAATACATCAATCAGAAAAAAAAAAAAAAAAACCTGCTCTAGATTGCATTACCAAGAATCAACTCCAGGCCATTAGGAAGGCCACATCTAAGTTTCTTCTAATTTATCAG